>CM066197.1:18379138-19655958 GCA_033675215.1 Rhodiola kirilowii | reverse complement strand
CTCTGGTGTGATGGGGATTTGAAAGAGCATGGACTCGAAGTAAATATACCTAGTCATGTCAATTGTCCAAAGAGAGTAGAGAATGACTCACGAATACGTGGTGCTACTTCCGAACATGTAGATGCTAATTTTGCTGAACTTGATAACACATACAACATTGATTGTATTATTTTTACATTACGTTACATTCTTCTATAAAAAGCTGGTTATTGTTCTTTATGTTTTTGTATCACCTTATTTTGGAAAAACATGTTTCCATTATTACGGATTATGCGTACAACGCTACGGATTTTGCGTATATTGCTACGGATTATGCTTACATTGCTACGGATTATGCGTACATTACTACGTCTAATACATACAAATCAGAGTAAAATGCTTACAATGGTACTGATTATGATTATGTTGCTACGGATTATGATTATAATTCATTGGCTTAAGCTTCCAACGCTACGGATTATGATTATATTGATACGCATTATGCACAGATTTCTACAGATTATGCTTACAATGCTACGGGTTATGCTTACAATGCTACGAATTATGCTTGCAAAGATACGGATTATAATACAGGTTATGGATAACAAAAACCCTGTGAGATACACATGCACAAAATACATTGCTCAGTATCTGAGTATCATATTAAATGCGTTGAGCAATTTTACATGGAAACATATTGTTCATACTAAACTAGACAAAATAGTTTGTCATACAATTCAGCAAACGGTGTTTTACTCGTCTTCCCCTCATACTTCTTGATCTGCCTTTGAAATTAGGGACTTTAATGCCGCTTGGTAAGTCTCATCTTGCACCAACTAGCAATTCCATGGCCTTTCTTGTGATGTCACTAATTTCTGGTAAAGATCAGGCCAGTGTGAGGTTAGAATATGACACTTCGATAAACAGTTATAGAGTTAACAAAGGGAAGAGAACATGCAAATAATCGATATGCTAAGGAATCTGCTTACTATGATACGGATTATGCATCATATGCTACAGATAATGATACCCATGCTACGGAAAATGATACTCATACTACGGACTATGTTAACAATTTCTACTGATTATGATGCCAAAGATACAGATTATAATACCTATGCTACGGATTATAGCTGCAAATTATACAGTAACAGTTTCATCCCCTTTCCAAAATCAACTCTATGAATACGAATTTTGCCGGGTTAAGCTACGGATTATGATAGGCCTTTCCAAAATCAACTCTAATGCTACAAACAAGTTGATCAATCAATCAATCAATCAGTAACTCAATAGATCTCACCTCAACTTGATCCGTATGCTACAGATTATGAGAATTTACCTTTCTAGCTGATTCTGCAGTAGCAAACTCCTCCATATGTCCTGCAAAACACAGAGCCCAGTTACATTTGTCAACTATACAATAGTAACAATACGGAACAAAACAATATGCATGGTCCCTCTGTCATAATTAGGAAATTTTTTAATATATGTATAAGATAACCAACCGCCATCACAAGACTCAACAACCCCCAACAAGAGCATTTGAAGTAAACATAGATACCTCATACCAGCATGCAAATTCAAGACAACTTAATCAGTGACTAACTGAGCAACAATCAGACTCACAGAATCAAGAGGTGTTTTAGACTTTAGTTGCAGCGATCAGATCTTCAACATTAATAATACGAACTATAGCTCAACTCAAAAGCATGTATTCCAAGTAAAAAGCGGAATAAAATAGTATGAAATGAAACCTAAACTATTACCTCAAAAAGTGATCCACTAACTTCAGCAAACACTAGACCACGAGAAACGTAAGAGTTCAATGTTGAATGTCGAAGTTCCATAGCATTCTCTTCCTGCATGCAAATTGAAGTTTGATGTAATAAAAAATATGGAATATGCATTGGAAAAAAGAAAAAAGAAAGAAAGAAACTTCAAGTTCTCTCACTTTACCTCGAGACTGTATCCAGACATCCTTGTATCAGAAAGAGTGTCCTGTTTTATTCCTAACCAGCTCACACATTGATCAAATAAATCTGAGTGAGCAAGAGATACAGATATGTCAATTTTTGAGAGGTAAGCACATGAACGACGAACATGGTCATCAACATCATCAACTTTTTTGTGTTTTCCTTCTGAAACCTTAGCATTTGGACATTCTGTTAGAGATTTCGTTGAAGGAACCAGACATTTCTGAATATTTTGCTACGGAATATGATAGTCAGTTTTCCGACAGATCCATAGTTCTTCAGACAAATTGATTAAGTTTAGTATACACTAAATCGACAAAATATGAACAACAACAAACCCTAATCGAGATACCAAATCGCATGGTTAGAAAATTTACCCGACTTTTGAATCGGCTGCTTCGGCGGAGGTTGCGAATCGTCGTCTTCGGTCGCCGTCTTTCGCTCCATGACCGTAGGTTAGAAGCAGCCGTCGTTTTCGGAATCGTTGCTTACGTCGTCCTCTTCGATTCGTCCGCGGCGGAGTAGGTCGGTAGCAAAATCGGCTTCTTCGGTCGTCCGTAGATCGGTAGCAAAAAAAGGGTTAGGGTTTTTGGACGGGACGAAAATGGTTGTGGGACGAAAATAACCTTCTAACCGTAGAGTGCTGTGATTTGGGTTAAAAATTATAAAATGATGTTGGCTGTTGAATATCAAAAATCTATGGACAGGATAAATTCTTATTTCTCACCTTATAGTCACTTCTCACCAGATCTCAACCCTGATTTTAAATTAGTTATTTGCAATTTCACAAAATTTACTTTATAAAATGTATGAATAAAATTTAAATAATTATTTTAGTGATTCATATTGTAAATAGTTTAAGATCTTTACCATATATCATGAGTGAGTATAATTTTTTGAATTTTTATAGCTTGACAGTTCACTATATAACATGTACGAATAACAATTAAATTATTATTATTTTATTTCTCCATAAATATGTATTATTTTTGTTAGTCATTCTGTTATGAACATATATCAAAAAACAATAATTTAGTTTTTATACATGATATATGATAAAGAATTATAGTCACTCATGATATATGATAAAGAACGTGAAAATTTTACAATATAACTCAAGGAAACAATTATTTACTTTTATTCATATATGTTATATGTTAAATTTTGTAAAATTGTAAATAATTAATTTAAAATATTATCAAATTTTTTTAAAATTATACTCATTTGTACTATGAGATTTGAAGAAATTATGAACTTTATAAGAAAATTAAAAGTTAAAAATATTTAATGAGAGATATATAGATTAAATTAAAGAAAAAATCATTTAATTATTATTTTAGAAAGGAACAGTAGTTCGAGAACACTTTTTATACTTTTCCCTAATAAATCAATAAAGGAGGAAAGGGATTGGCCATTATGGAAAATGTGATTTATTCTTTGAATCCATCGTGTTTTAGACTTACCTTTTTTTACGTGAATGAGATTTAATCTCGTGCCAATTTTCTGAGCCGAAGCTTATTTCAAAGAAGACAAAGCATGCTTATATAACTGATCACCAACATCAACTAGAATAAATAACAGATGAAAAAAAAGTTGCACATTTGATGTAACTGGCATATATATTAAGAGATCGAAGACTCAACGAGCCAACTTGCAAATACATTATTTTTGGTTCTCTTACTATGAGTAGTGAGTAGTGTCCTTTATTCTAGGATCCTACGGATTCCATGTTGTACCCAATTCTTCATGTGATCAATATAATGCTTTTCATATTTGCAATTAGAGTATTCAATTTGATTGTACTTAATCTTATCGTTGTTGCAAGTTTTACATTTGAATGAGATGTTTGCCTGCTAGAACGAATTTAGATTAATTACCAAAAAGACGGATGTGCTGAGATAATTAACCCGATAGCATGAATTCGATATTAGGTCATGGTACCTACAATGGTAGTACATGAATTAATAGGAATGTTGATGTTAATCATCTGAAAAAAACCTAAGCTTAATAAATCTAAATCGTTTATAACCCGTGGATGGACGGTGTTGAACGATTTAGGTTAATGTAGACAATGATCCGTGGATGGGCGACTTGTGTAATGCATATTTGGTTTATTTTCAAGCTTGACTGCATAATTGAATTGTGTGGTATTGTTGCATGATTTTTGAGGTTGGCACGAGTGAAGTTTGATCCTGTGATTCTTTCTTTGAATAAACAAACTCTCTTGAATTCACTGCATTTAAGAATTAATATTAGGAAATTAGTTACACCAATTTTTCTGTTATTAATCGGAGTAGCTAAATATATCACTTGTTAGCTGGTATACACACGTGACTGTTCCTAGGATCGATCTTGGCTTACCAAAGTTTATAAGTTGTTTTTAACTGCAATTGAACCCCTAAAACTCATACTTGACAAATATAATGGGTCAAAATACGCTTGTCATAATGATGTCGTTGCTGAGAAACAACGCTTAGTGTGTTATTAGATATAACTAGTGTAGTTTAGATGATTCCATCTTTTTCGTTGATCATCTCTGACTGCTTCTTTTTATTTCATTCATTTTTTTCTTGCCTTTCACATGTATTGCTTAGTTCATGCAAAGGAAAACACCCCAGAGTAAAAGGAAGGCACACGCAAACGATCGATGCAACTTAAGGAACCAACAGACACCTCGAGTAAATAGAGACGACGTGTCGCTAACTCGACAAAAGGCTCGCAGACTAGCAGAACTCAGAATGACACCACTACAGAAGGGACCTTATGCAACGGTTCTGAGGTAGCTTATGCAACGGTTCCTCATTCGTTGCATAAGCTACCGTTGCATAAGGTATGGACCGTATGCAATGGTTCCATAAAACCGTCGCATAATATCAAAACTTAGGCAACGGTTTGTTGTTATAACCGTGGCATAAGGTATGGACCTTATGCAACGGTTTAAACACAAAACCGTCGCATAAGGGTAACCATTATACAACCGTTTTGGTGCTCAAACCGTTGCATAATGTATGATCGTATGCAACGGTTATAGCAAACCGTTGCATAAAATATGGAAAAAATTGGGCAGATTTCAGCTGTTTTTGCTCAAATCCGCCTGAAAATTGAATACAATTTCTAAACAAAATTCAATATCCTGATGTTACACATTTCCAAACATGGAAATAGTTTCATTTCACTCAAAATACAACCATTCATACAATTCCATCCATATATACATTGATTTATAACAACGTCACATATATAACAATATTCACATGTAAACACTATGTTCGAATAAGTAGTTGTACAAGAAGAAGGCGATCTCATCTCGCACGTCTTGTACCTTCCCCAACTCATATGATTGTGTCCCATTTGGGAAAACCTATAACAAATAAAAATAAGATAACATGAATATATAAAAAAACCGAGTAAGAACAAACCTAACTAGAGAACATAGATTGAGAATAAACGTAGGTAGAACATGCTTTAACAACAAACCTAACTAGAACATTTGTCACCATTCTAAATAGAGTAACACGAGACTAGCATGCTTACTTAGTCAAAGTTCTCCATATATGCACTGTTATTAGCACGAACAAATTCCATTATGTCCCGAATAAATCTCAGAACATAATAACCGCATAAATTAGTATCATCGGGTTGTTTCGGACACTGCATCATAAGTAACGTCAGTTAACACTTATTAATGAAAATTTCAAGAATATATTAAAGGAATGCTTTGTCTATGAATACCGTCACTATCTTCCATTCGACTCGACGATCAATCCTCGGATTACATCCTTGATAGTATCGTTGCAACCCCCTAAAATAAATAACAATATGTAATTAGTGACTGTCAATGCAAGTTACAAAATAATAGTAAATTCGAAACTTACGAGTCCACTAAAGCTTTCGCATCGCTGTGTATAACAGTCTGATATGCCGAGGAGTTAAACCAATGGACTACACCTTGGTTGGGGAAGATAACGCACAACATCCAATGAAACCTACATCAACAAACTAAATTCATACAACCCATATTTCAAAAAACAGGTAATATATTACAAGTAACTTATGTACTTACTCGGTAGCATTTATATAAGGCATAAAGTAGCAATAATTTCGATCTTTGTCTGGCATATGAAGTCTTGATACAAATGCCTCCATACTGTCATTTATGTGATTGGAAGGGCTCACGGCCGTGTGATTGAAGAACCCGAATCGAACATCTGAATCAATCATTTGAATGTACAAAGAACTACAAAATGAAAAACTTGTAAAGTTAGACCGCCTGCAACAAATGATGAACAAGTAATGACAAGAGTATTACCATATATATAAATCACAATGTGAGTTCGACAACGGCTCCAATGCATATATATCACGGATGTCATCTGGACCCACTACAGAAATGTAGTCATCACCGAACACTTCGTCAGGGATGCGTACATTAACAATGGTTCTGCCCAAGTCAGACATGATGTCGTGCAGAAATCGACAGTAGATGGAATAATTATCTACTGTCTCATTTGAAGCCGGTGGCAAGTAGTAGTATAGTCTCATGGTATATTCCTGAATATCGAATGTTAGTAAATAATTCAAACAAAATCAGATAAATTAAATTATGGAAAGAATGTTCAAATAATTCATTTTATTACCCTTGTTTTGTTTTCAACCAAGTGTTTCGGCCATGCAACCAAGTCTGGTTTCGCCTCGGCATCTTGTGTCGTCTTTAATTTCTCTCCATGGGGAATGGGTAGATCAATAATCTGACCAAGAGCACTATCGATCTTCACCTTCACCATTTCATCGGGCAGTGGTATAGCACGTAGCAAACGACCATTCATGACTCGACCAATAGCCACTAGTCGTCTCTCATTATTAAGACCCTCTTCGATATATAATAGGCTTCTTAGCCCAACCTGTCAACATAAATAAATCCATGGTGTTTACTTTTTTCGTAAGAAAAATATAAACCAAATAGTAAGGAAATAATGACTTTAAAAATCTCCAAGTACCTTTGGTATATTCTTCCAAGGGTCCGTATCTCTGGGAGTATCGGTGAAGCAGTATTCACTCTGTCGATCAGACGGCTGAATATTGCGAATACTACTAGAACTGGGTGTCACCCTCGAAGAGGTAGAGCTAGGTAATCCAATCCTCCATGGAATGTGTGACCCGAGTCCTCGGGTACGTCCAGGGTGCTCATCCGTGCCAATAGCCTCCGTCAATATGTCACGTCGGCCTTGAGAAGAAAATTCTCCTCGAGCGGCCATTTCCACTAAATCATCCTATTATTTCAAAAAATTACCAATAGTTAGTGTATAATTTAAAAAAATTTAGCTATTAAAACACACCTAAGGAACTTACAATCTTTGTAGCCACTTCTTGAGTTGCCTCAGAGACGAACTCAGCATTTTTTCTGATTCGTCCCCTCTTCCACAAATCATGCCTCTCTATAGAGACATTAGAAGCCTGTTCCTCTTGAATCGCCCCCTGAGAAAGTAACTCAGCTATTTTTTCTTTTGTCATTGCCTCTTCCAATTTTCTATATCCTCATCGACCCAAGACGTGCTTATATATGTTTGTGTCCCTTAACTTCGTTGCAGCTTCAGAGAGCCTCTGCTCCTTAAAAGTCTTCCAATGCTCGGAGTCAATGTACGTATACATTTTTAAAGCATCTTCATCAGTTCCGTCACCGTATATATAATCATGTGCGAGGCGTGACTTAAAGTGTTTCCACATCTTGCACGCAGCGCTAAGCTCCCGATTTTTATGCTCCTCGACTCCATAAAAAATTGCCTGAAAATATATAAAACAATTCTAATTAATACAAAAGTTAGTTACCATGTTTAAAACAAGATCAATCCTCGAATTAAAGAAGCTCTTACAGTTGCCTCTCTCCACACATTTTCTTTAAAATGTTTAGGGACCTTCCTCCAATCAGTGTATATGATAGGAACACGACATCGAACTAACACACCCAAGTAGTTCCTCAATTTGTCTGCAATCTTCCCTATTGGATTACCTCGTCTATTCCATTCCACCGTGGCCTTGGTACCAGCCTCCTTGTGTCTCTTAATGAATTTGCTCATATATACAAGCCCTCTCTTCTTTGGAACTGTACCAGAAGTGTCATTATGGTCATCCTCACTGCTGCTGCTGCTGTGTGAACTGGCCATGATCCTGTAAACATGAATTAAACGTCAGATTAACTAATCAATAAACCAATTCTCAGAAATAAATAATTAAATAACTACACAAGTCATAACTACACAAGTCATTTTTGAAATAACTACACAAGTCATATGTCATAAATAAATAACTACAGAAGTCATAAATAAATAACTACACAAGTCATAAATAAATAACTACACAAGTCATTAAATAACTACACAAGTCATTAAATAACTACACAAGTCATAAATAAATAACTACACAAGTCATTAAATAACTACACAAGTCATAAATAAATAACATACACAAGTTAAATTTCTTTATCAATCCATATTCCTTCTCCATGATCTTCTCGTAGTTGAATTTCATTATCAGCTTCACTATCATCGTTCTCCACGGGAATTATCGTACAAACGGGCATGCATTCCTCAGCTAAATCTTCAGATGCATCACTGGTTAGTTGTTGTTTTCCGTGGAGGACAACAAAATGGTTGTTATCAGAAGGGTCACTGACGTAAAATACTTGTCTCGCTTGCTCGGCCGTAATGAATGGCTCATCCTTGGACCCTTCTCTTCAAAAATCCACAAACGTCATTCCATATTCATCAGTACGAACTGCCGAATTATTAACCCATTTACATTTAAACACAGGCACTCGAAACTTTACGTAATCCAACTCCCATATTTCTTCGATGAGGCCAAAATAATTAATAGGAGCATATATTGGATTCTGATCTCTAGCACTAGAAACAAGAGTGGTTTCAGCAACAAGTGTGACACCACTATTTTGCACAACGGTTTGGTCATCTTGAGCTTTTGTGTGGAAACAAAATCCGTTAATGTCGTAAGCGTTCCACGAGTATACAGTTGGCGTAGGACCCGGCATGAGCCACTTTACCAAGTCATCAGACTCTTCTTCAGAGTTGGCCTGATTATTTAAAATCTTATTACATCCCAGCCAGTTACAAAATGACCGACTATGTTCTTTTTGCAACCACTGCTCGGATTTTCTTGGGAATGCACTCCTTAATATGTTTAGGTGCTGCTCTATGAAAGGCGTGATATCAGGCATATGTTGCAATACATAGAAATGAGCAATCATCAACTCATCAAATGATGGGTTCTTATATTTCCGACCATTTATGCCCTTTCCATTAAATCGATCAAAATGACGTGGCCTGGGAATCCAAACTGCGGCTGTATTTCCCAAATAATTAGTGCAAAACTCAACAGCCTCTTCAGTTATATATCCTTCCACTATACACCCTTCGGGACGATGTCTATTTCTCACGTAGCTCTTTAGAATCTTCATGTACCTCTCAAAAGGGTACATCCATCTCATATGAACTGGTCCAAGAATGCGAATCTCGCGCACCAAATGAACAGTAAGATGCACCATTACATAAAAAAAGCTAGATGGAAAAAACATCTCTAATTGGCATAGTGTAACAACAATCTGGTCTTGTAGTTTATCAAGCTCTGATGAATCAACAACCTTAGTAGACAAAGAGCTAAAAATGGCACAGAGTCTTTGTACAGCGGATCTCACTTTAGGAGAAAATACACCTCTAATTGCAATAGGCAACAACAGTTGAATCAATACATGATATTCATGAGATTTTAATCCATTCAACCGCAGATCCTTCATTGAAACCAAGCTGGCAATATTCGAAGAATACCCATACGGAACTTTAACTCCTTTCAGACATCCACACAAAATTGTTTTCTCATTCTTAGAAAGAGTTGTGCATGATGGAGGCAAATATGTACGCTTTCCTTCAGTTTGAGGTGCTAATTTGGTACAAATGTTCATATCCAACATATCCAGTCTAGCTTTCAATCCATCCTTTGTTTTTCCGGGAATGTTTAATAAAGTACCAATAAGACTGTCACATATATTCTTTTCAACATGCATCACATCAATGCAGTGTCTGACGTCAAGTGTATGCCAATAAGGGAGATCAAAAAATATTGATCGCTTCTTCCATGGAGTACCTTCAGTGCGTGCATTGGGCTTCCCAAATCGATTTGTAATATTCTAAATTGTTTGAAGTATTTCATCTCCAGAAGCCGGTCGAGGTTCTATTCCATGTTCGGTCTCACCATTAAATGCAGCTTTTTCCGCCTGTAAGGATGATGCCTCGATAAAAACCGTCGATGGCCCATGTAAACCATTTTTCGACAATTCTTTACATGGCGTGCATGTGTCTCTTCCCCGCAAATTGGACAAGCTTTGTACCCTTTAATACTATACCCGGATAAGTTACCATAAGCTGGGAAGTCATTGATGATACACATTAGCATGGCACGCATATTAAAATATTCCTGTCTTGATGCGTCAAACGTCCGTACTCCTTCGTTCCATAAGAGCTTCAAATCTTCTATCAAAGGAGCTAAATATACATCAATATCATTTTCGGGCTGTCGAGGACCCGATATCAATAGAGAAAGCATCATATACTTACGCTTCATGGTTAACCTGGGAGGAAGATTGTAGATAACCAATATCACAGGCCATGTACTATGCTGAGTACTGAGGTTTCCACGTGGATTCACCCCATCAGTGGAAAGGCCAAGGCGTAAATTTCTACACTCTGCTCCAAATGTCGGGAATGTGTTGTCTATTTTTGCCTATTGTAGTGAATCAGCAGGATGACACATTTTCATATCAATAACTCGTTTCTTAGCATGCCAACGCATATTATCAGAATCTTCCAAGCTAGCAAACAATCTATGAAACCTGGGGATCGGTGGAAGATACCATAGTACTTTAGAAGGAGTGCCTTTGGAACCATTTTTTGGTTCTTTGTTTAACTTATAACGAGGAGACTTGCACACCGGACATTCAACCATATCTTTATAGGAATTCCGATACAATATACAATCATTAGTACAAGCATGTATCTTCTCGTAATCGATACCCATCGGACACATAACTTTTTTAGCCTCGTAACAACAGTTAGGTAGGGTGTTATCCTCTAGAAGCATATCTTTCACCAGAGTTAACAATTCAGTGAAACTTACATCACTCCATCCATTTTTTGCTTTCAAGTTGAATATCTTCAAAGTTGCAGATAGCCTTGAGTATTTGGAGCACCCTTCGTACAATGGTAATTCTGAATCGTTCCTCAATGACTCCAAAACTTGAGGTCTAGCAACAAAATCGTCGGCAACATTGTTGACCATGTCAATTATATTGTCCTCCTCCCAATCATCATCCACCGGCAAACTTTCTACGTGCTGAGGTTGAACATTTTGTGGTTCAACCTCGCCATGCATATACCACAACTTGTAATGGGGGTCAATTCCCTTTAACAAAAGGTGTTTCCGTAATTTCTTGGGTTTGACCTTTTTGTTATTCCAGCAACCCATACATGGACAATAAACACGTTCAGTGTTGTTTCGGGACGCATACGAAGATGCAAACGCACAAAAATCCATAACCCCTTGTTCGTACTGTATACTTAACCTACTACCGGATACCCATTCTCGATTCATCATAACTACATAAAGCATCATATACTCATAGTTAGAAAGAAATATTGTTATGGTTGATATAATTATTAGTATAAATAGACCATATAAATCCACTCCATAAAGCATACTCCAACAATTAAAAAAGTTGTAAATGATTTACTTAGTGAATTTTACCTTAGAGTAGAATCTCTCGGAGAAAATAGCCAAAGGTTGGATGCAGCGTCGACTCTAAAGTTATAAACAACAACAATTTAGTAAACGAAGAAATATCAAGTATCCAATTTGAATGGAAACATAAGTAGGAAACTAGTTTTTTAGTACGCAATATCATATACCCAAACAATCACAATGCCAATAAACATACCGATATGAGCAAAACAAATTTTGAAGGAAGTTCTTTATGACCTTTGAATGTAACAAATGCTGTCCTCGGCCTGCCTATCTGAGTGAATACATGAAGAGAACCAAAAACAAACAATCACCGACTCGGAACAAAATTCAAATACATTGTTAAAATCAACCAAAATCTCTATCAACAATGGGTCAATTAAAACCCTAATAAAACTTATCAATAAACAAGCCATTGAAACAAACTAGTACATGAACGATTGGGAACAAACCAATTTCGGATTGGGTGACGAGTGGCGCGGGACGAGTGGCGACGGGACGAGTGGCACTGTGCGAGTGACGAAGGCTGGGCGAGCGGCGCGGGACGACGGACGGTGCGGGGCGACGAACTGGGTGACGAGGGCGGCGAGGTGTGGGCAAAGACGGCGACTTGCAGATTGGATGGTGACGGATTGGGCGACAAAACTCGAGAGCGGGATTAGAAGAAAGACAGAAAACTCATGTTTTTTAATTTTAGGTTCGAGTTTATGCGACAGTTTTTATCAAACCGTTGCATAATGTCAACATGTAGGCAACGGTTTCTAAACAAACCGTCACATAATAGTAAAATTATGCAACCGTTTACCTTGAACCGTTGCATAATGAAACTCTGATGCGACGGTTTGTAATAACCGTTGCATGATCATGTACTTATGCAACAGTTTTCACAAACCGTCGCATCAGAGTATCATTATGCAACGGTTCTCAGACAAACCGTTGCCTAAACATCGAACCGTTGCGTAATGAAAAATATGAACCGTTGCCTAATCTCTTCTCTGTAGTAGTGTGAATTTGGCCATGTACTACCTGGACTAACTCAAGATGACTATCAACCTTTTGCGCAGCCGCGATAACAAAAACTAGTGCGCATGACTCTCGAAGATTACAGTTCCTTACGCACCTTAGGATTTCAGTCCGCTATTACAGCACCCGGGGTGGATAATAACAACTTTGAGATTAAAACTGAACTCATTCAGATGGTGCTGACCAACCCATTTTTAGGAAGAATGAATGAAAATCCTCACTAGCAGCTTAAGCAATTTGTACTTATGTGCAACACAGTAATAACGAATGGTGTCCCTCTAGCGGCCTACTACCTCAGGCTATTCCGGTTCTCACTCATCAATAAAGCTCAAAGATGGGCAAGCAGTCAGCCTCAGGCAACCTTCACCACCTGGGATGGGGCTACCACAACTTTTCTGCAATAATACTTCCCACCATCAAAGATACCTTACTTTAGGAACAAGATCATTTTATTCCGATCAATGGATGGTGAGACATTCTACGAGACTTGGGGAGAGGTACAAGGAGCTGATGAGACTATGCCCACACCATGACCTGGAAATGTGGCAAATCAAAGACACCTTCTATCACGGAACCGACCAGGACATGTGCACTCGGATAAGTCAAGTTGCTGGTGGAGGTCTTAATAGAGTTGACCAGGAGGATGCCTACGTTATCAAAGAGAAGGCAACCCAGGACTACCGTCTCTGGAGTAGCGACCAAGGTATTCCTAAGGACAGGAAAAGTACTCATGATCTCTACTCTACTAATTCTACAAACGAAATAAGTGAGCTAACCAGTACTGTAAAGATCTTTGCAGCTGAAATTAATTCACTTAAGATTTTATCCCTGTTAAATCTATAAAACCATCTGTTGTTGCTAACGTGACAGTCTACTGTCACATTTGTGATTCTCCTTCTCATTTTGCAAATAGCTGCCCAGTCATGATGCAAGAAGGTGGCGATGGAATAGGAATAAGCCAACTATGTGGGGAGGAACAATCAGAGAAATAGTTTCGCGCAAGGATCAGCTACGTCCCAACATATAACCCAAAAAGACCTCACCTAAACCTCTCTTACAGAACGCGACTCAGACACCTCTAGGCTTTTCCTACTTGCAACAAAAGGGAAATGCACCTTAACAGCAGAGGACCCAATATAGTAGCATAACCAAAATTCGAGACAGTACAACAACATTTTGCAAAAGCCAAAGCACCAAAATTTGGGCACCTCATCGAACCTTGAGTCTTTACTGACGAATTTCATGGTTGAGCAAGACAGAAGTCGAAAAGAGTTGAGAAGACATTCGAGCAACTAGCCATCCAGAACAAGATGATGGAGAATTAGATTGCTCAACAAGCAATTGCAGAATGCAGAAAAGCAGAGAAACTCCCACCAAAGCCAGACCCCAATCCTAGTGCCTCAGTAAATTCCATCACACTCTGAGGTGGCAAACGGATTAAGGTGCTCCCCGCTCAAGGCACCCAAAATGCAACAAAAAATCCAAACGAATCTGGTTCTGACTAGCAAAGTCCCGTGAAACCCGTGATGCCATTAACGTCACAGGCATTTTGGGAGCCACGGAGGAAGAATTCCCAAGGGCGGCTGAGATCCAAACAAAAACTTCTGCACAATAAGAGAAGATAGTAGCCCCCTGTAAGCCCACAGTTCCATTTCCTCTGAGGCTAGCTGCAACAAAGTAGACAAATCCTTTAAGTAGCTTGTGGATAATATTCGCACTCTTTACATCACTTTGCCACTCACAGATGCCATCACACATATTCCTACTTATGCCAAATTCATGAAGGACATTCTCACTGACAGGAAGAAAATCGCAGAGTTAGAAATGATGGCTCTAAGTGAGGAGTGTAGTGCAGCCACCCAAGCTTATGGATTCAGGGAGTTTTTCTATCCCTTGTGATATTGGAGTTATTACTATTCGGCGTGCTTTGTGTGATTTAGGTGCTAGTGTGTCCATCTTGCCATATTCTCTCTATGCTAAACTAAATTTGGATGATCTTAGTCCTACCAATGTCACTATTCACCTTCCGGATCGTTCATCTAGACTCTTGAGAGGGATTCGAAAGGATGTTCCCCTTAAGGTGAAGAACATATACATTCCTGTTGATTTTATTGTGTTAGACATTGCGGTGGATAGTGATATCCCAATCATTTTTGGTAGACCATTTCTATACACTGCTAGGGTAGTCTTTGACATGGATAGAGGTTCTATAGCACTGCGAGAAGGGCGTGAGATAATTGAATTTCATATGCCTAATTGAACCATAGCTTGGTTGCTGTTTGTGATGTTCTAGATTCTGGTGATGTACTGATATTGATGATCCTATTGCACTAACCTCTATTGAGTCTCTTAGAGTTGTACCTGGCTGCCCGATGCCGATTGATATATGTGCACTGAGCACGAAAGGAGCAGCTGGAGCTAAAGCTGAGAAAGCTGCAGGATTAGGTAAGGAACCTTTATAGGTAGGGCTGAAACCTCTACCTGTAAGTCTCATGTATGAATTTATTAGTCGAAATTCAACTTATCTTGTGATCATGAATGCATCCTTGACGGATGTAAAGACCCATACATTGCTAGATATCTTGAGACAACACAAAAAAGCTATAGGCTACTCGATAGATGATCTCACTTGGATCAGCCCTAATTTATGCACGCATACAATCCATCTTGAGGGTGATGCGAGGCCTACTAGAGAATCAATGAGACGTTTGAATCCTAAGCTGAATGATGTTGTTAAGAAAGAAATTTTGAGATTGCTTGATGCTGTTATTATTTATTCCATTGCTGATAGTGACTGGGTCCCGTGCATGTTATTCCTAAGAAGGGAGCTTTCTCTGTTGTGTGTTGTGAGAATAATGATTTTAAGTCCTACTCGTACTGTGACTGGTTGACGTATGTGTATAGACTATAGGAAGTTAAATAAGGCTGCTCGTAAGTATCAGTTTCCTATGCTTTTTATTGATCAAATGTTAGAACGCCTTGCGAAGCTTAAAATTTTATGTTATCTTGATGGTTATAGTGGATTTTTCTAGATCCTTATAGACCCTCAAGATCAGGAAAATACTACATTTATTTGCCCCTTTGACACATTTGTTTATAGACGTATGCCTTTCGGTCATTGCAATGCCCTTGCTACTTTTCAGTGTTTTAAGATGGCCATCGTTTCTGATTTTATAGAAAACACCATGAAGTATTTATGAATGACTTTTCGGTGTATGGCTCGTCATTTGTTACGTGCTCTCTAATCTTGCTGATGCTCTACGTCATTGTATGGACACTAATCTTGTTTTGAATTAAGAGAAATGTCATTTTATGGTGCAGGAAGGCAAAGGTGGAGGTGACTGAAAAATTACCACCACAAAAAGACAAGAAAAGTATCAGGAGTATTCTAGGGGACACAAGATTCTATGGGCGCTTCACAAAAGGACTTTTCAAAGATAGTGAAGCCCCTTATTGATCTACTATGCCAGGACACTAAGTTTAACTTCGATGAAACATGTTTTAATGCCATATATACACTGAACATTGCTCTTACTTCTGCTCCAATAGTGCAGCCCCCCGACAGGGAGCTACCATTAGAACTAATATGTGATGCTAGTAAAGTCTTAGCTGGCACCGCATCAAATTACACTACAATAGAGAAAGAAATGCTTGCCATCATCTATGCTTTCGAGAAGTTCAGGAATTATTTAATCTGTTCAAAGACCATATTGTATATTGACCACGCATCGACATAGTTCTGCTATCGAAGAAGGATTCAAAGATAAGATTCATTCGATGGGTGCTTCTCCTACAAGAGTTTGACATCGAGATTAGAGACAAAAAGGGAGTATAAATCAGGTTGTAGACAATCTTTCGCGACTCGAGTTAGGAAACCTTGAATGCAAAGAAGACATGCTCCCCGTCACTTATTCTCTAGCAGGAGATCAGCTGATAAGTGTTGATGTCAAAGCCACGCCTTGGTACGAAGATTTTGTCAACTACTTGGCATGCGACATTATTCCTATCTGACGTTAAGAGGTACTTCTGGGATGATCCCTTTCTATATAGATTATGTTGCGTAGTTGAGGACTAGATTAGATGGATCTTGGAGCGTTGCCATTCCTCACAGTACGATGGACACGAAGCTGGTTCGAAAATGGCTGCAAAAGTGCTTTAGTCGGTATTTTTTGGGCCCACATTATTTAAGGACGCACACGAGTTCATCAAGGCTTGTGACCAATGTCAGAGGACGGTCAATATTTCGAAGTAACCTGAGATGCCCCAATAGAGTATGCTTGCAGTGGAACTATTCGATGTAAGGGAACGATTTCAAGGGACGATTTCCGCCTTCTTATGGGAATTAGTATATCTTTGTCGCAGTGGACTATGTTTCCAAGCGAGTTGAAGCAGTGGCTACTCCCACTTGCAACGCTAAGGTAGTTATGAAGATGTTTCAGAAGGTTATCTTCCCTCGATTCGGTGTCCCTAGAACAGTGATCCGTAATGGAGGTTGATGGGATGTATTTATACGACTCATTAAGTACACTAAACCCACTGATGGACCATATTTATATGATTCATTAAGATAGTTAAACCCACCAAATTAGACACTCTGTCTTAACAACTTTTACTTGTTAGTTCCACTTTTGTTCTACAGGCTATTTCGAGGATTAGAGATGAAACGAGCTAAAAAGGAGTTCTTAAAGCTAAAAATGGATTACAAGTCATTCCAAGCCACGACCAGATTCCGGCTTTACAACCTTCATGAACCCAACGTGGAATCACTCAAACATGTCCCAATGACTTGTTCCAAACCTCAACAAAGATCAAGAACTCAAGTGAATGCCAAGTCTAGACACCCATGTGCAAGGCTTGTGCCTTGTCTTTTGATTACAACCAAGAAGCAACCAAGATGCAACCAAGCTCTAACCGGAGTTGTGAGGGAACCGATGGCTTTTGGAGGAAAATATCACAACCCACTCACACTCACTTCCTCCACCTATGGCCGGCGGCTTCCCTTGTGGAGTTGCCACATGGGCGGCGGCTTTTGGAGAGCCACCTCATGGCCGGCGGCTTTTGGCTCCTCCTCTCCCCCTTTGCCATGTGTTTTACTCCCCTCTTCTCCCCTCGCCTATAAATAGAGAGCTCCCTCTCCTTTGTTCAATGTCCCAAAAATTGTAGTCTCAAGTCTGTAGTCCTTGTAGAAAATCTCTCTAGATTTTAGGCACAATCCTTGTAAACACTTTACTTCGATATTGGAAGCTCCAAGTTTGTTCTTGAGTACTCTTGTTGGTTCTTGAAGTGCTCAAGCGTTTCCTTGTCTTTTACTTTCAAAAAACTACTTTTTGTCTTTAAAAAACCTTTACTTTTCAAGCACTCAGCTATGATATCCTCTTCCATGGATAATCGTAGCTGAACCCTTCATTCGGTTGAAGGGGTGTGCTTGTATCAAAACATGTTTTAGACCCTTCTCTTAGTGCCTCTATTGTGTTTAAACTTGTTCTATGTGCCATATATTAGGTTAGAACACTATTGGTTGAGTGGAGGCTCGAAAGAGCAAAGCTCTTCCATTGGGTTCGTGAACATACGTGGTTAAGTGGAGGCTCGAAAGAGCAAAGCTTTTCTGTAGAGTTCAACCTCTTTAAAACACCACTTGGTTGATCGGAAATGATTGATCAGTTGGATGCACATAAGGCTAAGATACTTTGAAAGGAGGAATTAGCCTAAATAGAACAAGTGTTCTATGTCTTGAAAAGGACTAGACGGTGTGGCAAGTCGAGTGCTAGAAATAGCCTTGATACATTTTAAACACGTAGTATGATCATTAGAGGTCATGATGAACAGATTTATGATACAAGGCCCCTAAAACCGAGTCCTTTCCTTTAATTAAAACATCACCTGTCACTTTACTTTCAGTCTCATTATCAACTGCTTATTTTCAGTCATTTACTTTCAGTACTTTAATTTCCGCACATTTACTTTCCAGCAATTTACTTTCAGTAATTTACTTTCCGCCGCTTATTACAGACCCTTTCAATATCAGTCCATACCAAAAGTATGTTGATTAGTCGATATTGAATTCGACTGTTCAAGCAATTTACTTTTCAGTATTTACTTTCCGCACATTACTTTCACTACAGACTTGTTCAACATCAATCCAACACAACTTTGGCGCGCATCACCCTTGAGACACAGCGTGCGACAAACCAAAAGTGTGTTTGCGGTTGACATTGAACTCGACTGTTCCAGCACTTTACTTTTCAGTATTTACTTTCAGTCCTGTATTTACTTTCTTTACTTTCAATCATTTACTTTTCAGTACTAAAATCACAACCAACCCACATTACTTTCAGTACTAAAATCACAACCAACCCCCAACTGTCTTATTTCATTTTCCAGTTTCGAAAGAACAACTATCCACTAATTCCCTTGGGTTCGACCCCCTACTTACCGCTTTACTACCCAATAGTAAAGTCACGAGTAGCGGACTTATAAATTAATTTTGTACACATTGCCTCGCGACAAGGCAGTGCTGTCACCCACCAAAAATGACATTTGGTCATACGAACATGTGCTTGTTAATGTCTGTTTTGCATTTCAGGCAATTTTGGAGTCTAAAGAGGAATCACACTTAAAAAGGGAGATTTGCGCCAAAAAGCATGCCAAATCGTTTTTGGCCGGGCCAGGCCCGAGAAAGCAAGCCGCGTCCGAGACATGTGCCCGAGAATCGTCGGACGCGTCCGAGGAGCCCAACCGGGCTGTGCCGAGAAATGCCGTCCCGCGCCCGAGAATGCCCAGGCCCGCGTTCGAGAGCCAGCGCCGAGAAAACTAGGCCCGCGTCCGAGCCCGTCTGAGGCCTGCGCCCAAACTGAACTTCACACCAGGCCATGACATCTTTCCGGCGGCGTTCCGACAAAACCACTTTGGGCACTCGACTTCAAATCTCATTATCGTTCCAAAACCACAATCAAAAGGCCAAGAACGCATGGTCCAAAATCCGGGTCCGTCCGAGGCCAAACAATCGAGTTCTAGGCCATTCTAGGGCCAATCATAATTCCGGTCGGGCCCTTGCTAATCTAGCTCAAGCATTCACCTTCAAATGACTTTCTAATGCTAGAACCATTGCCCAAAAGCTGAGAACGCATTGCCGAGGACTCAAGCCCGCTCAAGGCCAAACTAGGGCAATTTCGGCCGTTTTAGGATTTCGACCATGCTCCGATCAGAATCTGGCCAAACATCCTTCTTGAGTTCGTTTTGTATGGACTTTGTCATTCCAAATCAGCTGTCGAAAAGCCAAGAAGCTCCGACCAAATCTCCGGCCAGATTCTAGCCAACTCCGGCCAAGCTCCGATCGAGCTCCGATCAAGCTCAGGCCAAGTACAACCAAGTCCAACCAAGTTTCGGCCAAGAAGTTCCAACCAAAAACCGAATTCCCTATATTCCGGTTAACTTCTACTATTCATTTCAGTTTGGTTTTGGAATCCGGTTTGCCTCAACTATCTAAGACCGGTTGGCCTATTCTAGTCCAAGCTAGTTGCCCTTTGGATGAAGCCAAGCTCAAGTCGGTTGGAGGCAAGTGACAAGGCAAGTGGGGTGGCTTTTGGCTAAACCAATCAAAATGAAGTGCTTTTGGGATATTTCAAAGCCAAAGCTTATCTTCCCCCCTAAACCGACTTCCCTTGCCTATAAATAGAGGGCTTGCCTCATGTAATCCTTGTCCTTCGAAGTCCCAAAGTCCCTAGAGAGAAGAGAGCTTAACTCTCTTCATTTTCAATACAAACACATTTTACTTTGTTCTTTGTTCTTGCTTTGTTCTAGTGATCTTCTTTACTTTTTTTCACTTGTTCTTGAGGTCCAAGCTCTTACTTTCCAGCCAAGCACTTTACTTTCCCTTGTCTTGATTTGGAGCTCCTCTCCTTTACTTTCTTGTCAAAACCAAAGTCCTCTTTTCACTTTCCTTGTTCTTCTTTTCTTGTTTTCCTTTGCTTTTGTAAGTATGGTGGTTGTATTCCTTGCCATGAATACAAGTAGCTAAGCATATTCAGTCAAAGGGTGTTCATACTTGTGTATGCATCTTGAGACTTGAACTTAATGCTACTTCGTGTGTCAACTAGTTCGGTGCCATTATTCGATTGAACAATATGGCTAAGTGGATGCTCGAAAGAGGAAAGCTTAGCTGAGTAGTTCAATCTTGATTGGACAACAAGGCTAAACAAGGCTAAGTGGATGCTCGAAAGAGGAAAGCTTAGCCGAGTAGTTTAATCTTCCTTAAGTCGCTTGGTTGATCGTAACTGAGAGATCAAGTGGCTGCACTTAGAGCTAGAAGTCTATGTCTTGATTTTGAAGTAGATTGTGGTGTAAGTGCTAGAAATAGCCTTACTTTAGGGTTATATCTTGACCATGGAATAACCCACACTTATGAACACAAAGTAAGATCTTTGACGTCCATGATGGTTGTCTCACAAGTAGAGACCCTAGACTGAATATCTTTCGTCCTTACTTACCTGTCATTTACTTTCAGTATTTTACTTTTCTATCATTTACATTTCAGCACTTTACTTTTCTGCACTTTACTTTTACGCACTTAATTTTACGCACTTTACTTTCAGTATTTACTTTACGCAATTTACTTTCTCGCACTTTAATTTCAGCACTTTACTTTCTTTCATTTACTTTTCTGTCTAAAAAACAACCAAAAAACCAATCTGTATTTACTTTCTTTTTTACTTTTCAAAGAACAACCCTTCCACACTGACTCCCTTGGGTAAGACCCCTACTTACCGCTCTACTAATCCATAGTAAAGTGTACAAGTAGTGGCCACTTATAAATTTATTTTCCACGGTCCTAACGACACCTTGTCAAATTGGCGTCGTTGCCGGGGAGTTTTGTATCGGAATAGTTGTTCTATTTGTTTTTCTTTTTTTGTTTTGTCTTGCAGTTCGATATGTCTTCCTACTACGGAAGCAAGCCTTGGAACAATGAGGAGTTTTCCCCACCATCCTTCCAACTTGAAGTCCGCGAGAAGATCATCAACCTTGAGCAATCCCGGGACGAAACATTGGACGAGTACTTGTCGTACTTCGATTCCATTGTGACGAGCTGGCCGCACCATGGATTCATGAACTTATATCTTCTTCAAAGGTTTCTCGATGGGATGATGCCACATGAGTGGAATTGGCTAAATGATGCAGCGGGAGGCTCGGTGAATAACTTAGACATGGATGATCTTTGGAACTTGATAGATGATTTGGTCGAGAGGTCAAGGCAAGATCAGGCCATGCGACTCGAAGAACTGGCCAACATGGTGCACCAATTCAAGACCGAAACCGAATCGTGGGCGGCTAAAAATAAAGCTGCATATCAGGTCAATGAGGAGCTCAACACAAAGCCAAATGTCATCCAAGAAGAGCTTACAATGGAGCCCACGGAGCCAGCCGAGTCACTCAACAAACGGCCAACATGGTGCACCAATTCAGGGCCGAAACCGAATCATGGGCGGCTCAAAACGAAGCTGCAAGGGTCAGCAAGGAAGAGCTTACATTAGAGCCCACAGAGCCGACAGAGGATGAGGACTCACAAATAACCGAAGAAGAACTGCCCAAATCAGGCCCGATCCTCATTGCCAAGCTGGCCGAGCCACTTGAACCGGTCCTCATCACCAATCTTCCCGAGGAAGTCCCGGACCTCAAAGAAGAGCCAGCCGAGTCATACCCGGTCCTCAATGCCGAATAAATCAAGCCAGGCCCGGGCCTTGCGCTCGGAGCACCCGAGGAAGTCCCAGACCTCAGTGTCGAACTGGCCGAGACAGACCAGGACGCGCCTAAGCTGGCCGAGATGAAGCCAATCCTCACTGCCGAGCTAGCCGAGAAAGAACCGGTCTTCATGGCCGAGAAACCTCAACTTAACCCTTTATGTTTTATGCAGATCTAAAATCTACTTGTCTGAGTCAAGACGAGTTCCAGATGGTGTTCGAACTGCGTCTCGAACACTTCTTGGACAGTTTCAGGTTGTGTTCAAACAGAGACTAGACCACCTTAGCAGACAATGCGTACACAAAGCAAAATAGGAGCACACACGATATAATAACCCAGTTCGGCTTCGCCTACTCTGGGGGGTTTCCCACACCCGAAAAGGGACACAAATCTTATTACGAGTTTAGAGCTATTCGTGGTCTTACATTTACACAACGCCTTGTTTGTAATAGCCTAGCCTCTAACACTCCGTCTCTCAGATTTGCAATCTTGGTTCACCGCAGCTCCGCTGGATCCCCTATGGGTAGGACGAGACTTCCCTCTCGGCCTAGTCTTGGACCTCCCAGAAGTCCAGTCGCCTTCTCTCAAAGACGTATCTTGAGTGCCGTGTGTGTGTGCGCTTTGTAGTTCTTCAAGCACAGTCTGAACAGCACACTGAACAGACCGTAACTTTTGCCGTTTGATATTCAGGTGAGGAATATTTAGCCGGCGGTCGCTTCTCCTCCAATCTCACGAACTCTCGTGTTTTTCTTTTCTCTCAGGGAGTGACCCTCAATCTGGACGCCCTAGACTTCTTTATATAGGTGTTAGTAGAGTCCAGATCCAATCTGAATATCCTATCAAATATTTCGGAGATACTCCTAAATATTTGCAGAATATTCAATCTTTATCCAATCTTCAAGGATGACTTCCACCCAAGCCATCTAATATTCTCTCAGCCAATCTGCATGTATTTGATCGCTAATCTGATATTTGGTGGTGATTTGTCGATTGGCTTCAATTAGATAATCTCGTCGATATCTTCTGGATATTTAGATCTTCATTCCAATCTTCAAGAAGATCTCGATCTATCTTTATCACCAAGTAATTCCGAATCTTCTTAATCGAGTCGTAATTGATGAGAGGATATTCATTTGAATATCTGATCCTCTAATTTATTGTTGAGCCGACTCCAATCAATCAGATCTTCGATCGTCCAGATTAGGAAACGTCTTATCTTCAGATCTGATGTATGCGAGTTCCAGTAGTCGGTTGACCACTCCTTGAACTCCTGCTAGAACTGTCTAAAGCCGTTTTGCCAAAGCCATGCCATTCATGGGAACATCAATCTCCCCCTTGGCATTTTGGAAAAACCAAATCTATGCTTTAGACACAACTTGAGGAACCAGAACAGTTATCTCAAAACACTCCCCCTTTTTGCCACAAACTGGAAAGGGGTCCAATCGAGCAAACCGGTCTCCTCGACATCTGGAATCTTGTTAACTCCCCCTCGAACATAGCCTGGGATAGTGACACATGCTGTGAGTCTGTCGAACCATGGTGTCTTAGAAGCTGTTCGACCACAGGTCAGCAACTGATAGGTTTTTGATGATCTGGTTTCCTCCATCAGAGATTCTTGGTCCACGTTCTCACTCTCCATTCTCATGTCATCCTTGGAGTATTGTTCTGCTGCAACTTTTTGTGCACAGTGAAGAACTCGTGACACCTTGGCTTGATGTGCCCCTTCTTGTGACAGTACCAACAGGTTCTTGAGTCTCGTCTCCATTCACCGTTAGAACTCTTCATGTTGGCCAGAGGGTACCTATTCATCTCTCTGTTCACCGACTGTTCAGCTTTGACAAACTTAGTCTTTCCTGAACTGCTCCCATCAGTGTAGCCAATGCCTCTATGTCCTCCACTCATCCTCCGAGACTTCAGAATCGTGTCTAGGTCTTTTGATCCAGAGTTTAACACCTTCACTGATGTCTTGACCTGATTCAGACTCGTCCTTGACGCTGTTCCACTCTTCAGGTACATCAGTCTTCAGAGCAACACATTTTTCTATCCTTCTTCGAAGATCATCAGAAAAATTTATCTAAAATGTCCTTAGTGACCCCATGAGCTCGTCAAGCTTCATCTGCTTCATCATCATTAGGATATCGCAGAGTGTGCACCAATTGATTGATTCTTGACATCTGCTCATGTTCGACCCCCAATATGATCTCCAACTCCTTCTGTAATTATCCGCGTTCAGCTCGGGACAACTTCTCACCAGCAGCTCTCCTTATGGAAGACTCAGGTGCATCCTTCCTCTTCAGCCAAGGGTCCTTCAGATCATTCTTATGTCGACCCTTGAACAGCTTGTGATCAACTACCAACTTGAACGAGCACTTGACAGTCTGTCCTGGTCAGTCTTCAAATCTGGATACTCATAGATAAATGATGGGAAAATTATCTAGTGCAGAGACTTTGTAGAATGGCGTGTTTTGTAATCTGGTCAAACATAATTCTTCCCATGTCAATGAGCATCCTATTTCCAATCTGGTAGAGCAGCTGTCCCATCTCCTTGTTGATCGTGGTTCTATGAGATGTAGGCTTCCAGTTGACTATGGTGATGAAGAACAACATCGAGTAGAATAGAGTCAGATCTGCAACTGGGATGGAACTGTCTTCTCATTAAGCAGCCTTTCAGGGATGATCTTTCTTTTCTGCACTGCCTTCCTTAGTTCAGAAAGAGGGACGAAGTCCTGAGCATCCTTCATCAAATAATCAGGAATAGCTGGGGGAGCCACAACACATGTGCATCCTCCACAAAATCATCATGTAACCCTCCTTGCACGACGTCCGGTGCTTTAATTGACTCACCCTCTGGGACTGTGACGGAGCCCACCGCACTGTCGTTAAGGTGCGATGTTCTCTGTGCAAAAATAAATTTATATATCCGATACTCGCGACTTAACTATTTTTGGTAGTCAGTGGTAAGTACGGGTCGAACCCAAGGAAATTAGGTGATAGTTGTTCTTTCTAAAAGGGGGAGTTAAATTAAGCAGTTGGGGGGTTGGTTTTGGTTTTAGTACTGAAAAGTAAAGTGCGAGTCTTGACAGAAAATAAACAGTTGATATGGTACTGAAAGTAAAGTAACAGTTGATATTACAATTAAAGGAAAGTATTCGGTTTTAGGGGGCCTTGTATCATAGTCTGTTTATCATTGACCTCTAATGATCATACTATGTGTTCAAAGATGAATCAAGGCTATTTCTAGCACATGACTTGCAACATCATTTAGAACACTTGTTCTATTTAGACTAATTCCTCCTTTCGAAGTATCTTAGCCTTATGTGCATCCATTTGATCTTCAGTTACGATCAACCAAATGGTTATTAAAAGAGGTCGAACTCCTCAGATAAGCTTTGCCCGTTAAAGCATCCACTTACCCGAGTATGTTCACGAACCCCACGGAAGAGCTTTGCCCGTTAAAGCATCCACTCAACCTTGGAAGTTCTAACATAATATGTGGCACATAGAACAAGTTTTGAACACATAGAGGCACTAAGAGTAGGGCCTAAAACATTGTATGATACAAGCACACCCCTTCAACCGAATGAAGGGTTTAGCTACGAATATTCATGGAATAGGACATCATAGCTAAGTGCGTTGAAAAGTAAAGGTTTTTGAAAGATAGTAAAGTAAAGTTTTCGAAAGTAAAGACAGGAAAGTAAACTTGCTGAATTGAACAGACAGTAAAGTAAAGAAGAGAGTACTTACAAAAACCGTTGAGAGTGCTAAAGATCAAGCTTCGATTCCAAAGTAAAGCGATTACATGATTGTGCTCTCAATCTAGAGAGATAAGTGACTTGTGGTATGAGATGTGTTTGTTGATTTTGGAATGTGATTGTGGGATGTGTTTACAAAGGGAAGGAGGAGCTCTATTTATAGGCTAAGGGGAGGAAGAGATGTGGATGAGAAGCAAGACACTTGTCACCAAGGAAGAGGAGGATCTAAAAGCCATCGGAGTGAGGTGTCTCTTCCCTTAGCCGCCGCCCATGTGGCAAGATGGGAGAGGCTTGTGAGCTTAGCCGCCGGCCATAGGTGGCAAGGGAGTGGGTGAGTGTGTTTTGTGATCTTTTTCCCAAAAGCCATTGGCTCCTTTCAGCTCCGGACTGACTCTGGTGGCTCTTCGGTTGGACTTGTTTTGAGTGATTCCATGTTAGGTTTATGAAAGTTGATATAGTCGGAATCTGATTGTCGCCTGGAGTGTCTTGTAATCCATTTTTGCCTTTAAGAACTCCTTCTTAGCTTGTTTTCTCTCTAGACTTCAAAATACCCTGTAGATAAATATCGGAACTAACAAGCAAAAGTTAAATAGACAAAGAGTCTAATTTGGTGGGTTTAACTGTGTTTATGATTCATACAATTATGGTCCATCAGATCACCCCACACTTTTAGTTGTTTGTCCCGAACAATGCTTTTTAAGGGCGGAACACAATCTAAGTAAAAACTTTTAAATATGAAAGTGAGACAGTGGGACTAGATTTATCCTAATTCATGCATTACTTACTTATTACCAAACTAAACCGTGTAAATACTTAGAAGAAACTTGATACTTGTACCTTCGCGCCAAGATGCAAATTAATTTGGATGTTTCGGGAGATAGCCCTTTTCAGGCTCCTGGACTGCATTCTCGGGATCGACTCGTACTATATGGTTTCCTTGTAGCTTTTTATAGCACGTGACTTGGTTCGGGTTTCACTGAGTTGAGCACTTTGATTTCTTTTTGGCGAGGGACAGCATCTGAAGTGAATCGGCCTTTGGCCTTTGGCCTTTGATGTTGAATTGGAGTTTCTTCACTTTTGTTTCGGTTAAAACCTTCACAATTTTGGCCTTTGGCCTTTGATTAGCTTCTTCGAGCTTTTACTTCTTTGTGACTTGCTAGTCCATTTTCTCAACCTTTTGGGAGGTCCAATCATTGCCCGCGAGCGTATGGAAATACCTCCCCGCTCTTTCTCATCCTCGCCGTTTCGCGCGGGTCAAGATGAGGGTCGCTCATCTATTTTCCCGGCTACTAGGACTAGAGATAGGACGGTTTGATTCCCGTCCCGCCTCTTGCATAAACGCTGCATGGTGGAGATGACTCTGACTCAACTGAAACCCGAAGTGCAGCCTCCACTGACTTCGAAAACCATAAAGTTAGATTCGATCCTTCGAGTGATTGCCAAGCCTCTCTAGGGCATTTTCTATCAACTCCACATCCCCTGTTTATCTCAGCACAAAGGGACAAATGAGAAGTTACATTCTAAGTTTTTAAACAGTTGAATTTTCACAAGGTAAATGCATGAATTTTAGATCTATCTTTTTCACATTCTCAAGTTCATATTTTCAAAAAGATAATATTAAGGGAAAAGGAAAAAGAAAAAGCATGTTAATTAACTATGTACACAGGTGGTTCTCACCCCACACTTTTGAACGAAGGCGTGCCTTTCAGCAAGACTTAGTTCAAAAGTCATGCAAATATATACAAGATAAGGAAATGACATTAAGGAAAAGGGAAGAACTGAACTCCCTTTTACTGTGCCGTGTCGTGGAACGACATGCCTCGGAGCTGGATAATTGAGGGAGTTCGGCTGGGGCCTTGAACTCTCAGCGCAGGCCCGGTAATTCTCGGAAGCTGCCTGGCTGATCTGATCTTGCTCCAAAAATCGATTTCTACATGTTAGACATTCCTTCTATACAAAAAGTGGGTGAGAGCGACTTACGGTAAAAACTAAATGACAGAAAATAAAATTACTGAAAGTAAGATAGGTGTCGGATTACCTCCCGACCAGTGCCTTTGTTTAACGTCGTTGGCTCGACAGTTGGGATCACAAGTTGGGATCCCATGGGTGGCTTAAGTCAAATTTTGCCGCGGCTCTTGCATTGATTCTAGCCTTTACCCTTCCTGATTTTTTGCTGGATGATGTGCTTGGGTCAGGACTCCATTGTTCCGGTGGTTTCTTTGTACCCGTGCGGCTATCACCATAGATGTTATAATATGAAATTCTGCCACTGAATGCAAGCGACAATGAGCCCTTGCCCATGTTGATCTTAGCCCCTGTGGTGTAAAGGAATGATCGTCCCAATATGATTGTTGGAGGGTCGTCCTTGCTGGATTCTCCGATTGGTATCACATAAAAGTCTGTAGGAACGACGATTTTTCCCACACGGAGCATTAAGCTTTCAAGCACTCCAACCGGTTGGATACACGACTTGTCCCCCAACTCGATAGATATCCTTGGTGGCTTCAATGGACCAAGCCCCAATGAGCAATATAGAGGGTAAGGCAGGACGTTGACGGCGGCCCCAAGATCTATTAAGCAATGATGAATTTGGGTTTCGCCGATAACACAGGTGACTGTAAAGGCTCCTGGGTCCTTATTCATTTCCAGTAGTACCTCATGACTCCAAGTGACGTCCTTTTTTGCTATTAGGTCATTTTGTTCCTTCATTGGCTCCAATCTTTTTTCTTTTTTGTTCTTTTGGGCCGCAAGATCTTTGGAGGCAATGATTTTCATGGAGTAGGATGAGTCTCGAACCCCAATTTTTTTGATTCCGAGGCCCGATCTAGGATTGTCTGAGTCTAAGTCTTTATTGTCATCCCACCCAGATGCTGGTACGTTAAAGCGTGTGACTGGCGGTGGTGTCATGCGAACGGTGAATGCATAGCGTCCATTATGCGTGACCCACTTTCTGCCATCGATGGGTCGGTCTTCTTCTTGATTCCAACCAGGACGGCACCTACGATTGAAGTGTTTGGCTGTAGGTTTGTAAGCTGCGGGTCCGCGTTGTTGTTTTGCCAGTAGGGCTGCAGTTTGTGCTTTTTTGAGTTCTTTCATGGCTATTAGTTCTCCGAGTGACTGGGCACGTGATTCATCTTCCCATATCATACCAAGGAACTCTTCTTTCTTTGCTTCTGTAGTTGTTAATGAAGGTCGTGCCGCTTCTTCTAGTGCCTCCTTCATATCTGACATTGTTACCATGCTTATATTTACCTTTGGGTTTGGGATGGTCTGTGAAGGAAGTCTGCCTGGTTCATTAGTGAGCACGGACATTGCGGTGGCGAGCTGGGACATTTGTTTGGTCAATTCTAAAATTGCCCCGTCAGTTTTCGCCTGGAATTGGTGTAGCGAAGTCCCCAATTGATTTACGCTTTTTGCAAGCTCCATCATTGTGTCTTCAAGCGACTTGTTTGGTCCTTGCTGATTGTTTGAGCTGGGTTGGCATTGATTCATTCCCTTCTGCTGATATTGGCTTGTCGGGTATTGATTTGATCCTCTCTGCTGATATTGGCCTGCTGATGGAGCGTTCTGGTTGTACTGCCGGTGGGGCGGTTGGTAGAATGACTGAGCTAATTGTGGTGCGGCTTGTTGTGTCTCCTTCAGAGGATGGTTGTCGTTTCACCAGCTTGGATTGGTCGCTTGATTATACTGCCGGATTGGTCCTGCTCTATTGTTGCTGTTGTGGTTGTTATATCCTTGGTATCCTACCACTGCATTCACTTCTTCCGGTTCTTTTACTATCACCGTTGGGCATGCGTCAGTCTTGTGGTCCGTAGAACTACAAAACTCGCAAGGCTTTATCTGAACTGGCTGCCTTCGTAGGATTTGAATCATCATTTCCTTCATTTGTTTCATCTCCTCTGGCATAGAGTTTATCGGTGTTTCAGCCTTTGCCACATTCTTCGTTCGGGAAAATTCTTCCTGCCGAGTTGTCTCTTCTCTAAATCGAGCATTTTCAGCAACGTCGGTGATGAGATTCCTTATGCCACTCAATGATAGATTCATCATGGATCCTCCAGCTGAGGCATCCAGAAGCATTTTGTCTAAGGGCCTTAATCCATCAATGAGGTATTCGATTATGAGTTTCTTGGGCAGTCCAAGGGTACAGCAGCTTCTCTCCAGGCGATTGAACTTTTCCAGGTAGTCGTACATGGTTTCATTGGGCCCTTGCTTGATGTCCTGCAGTTGCCTCCTTACTTGCATTGCTCTTCCTGCCGGGTAGTATTTGTCCAGGAATTTCTTTTGCATCTGAGCTCATGTTCTGATGCTATCGAAAGGCAATGAAAGAAACCAGTCATTCGCTGAGTCAGTGAGGGAAAAGTAGAACGCTTTTAACTTAAAGTCGTCTACGTTCACGCCATTGGGTTTTAGGTTTTGGCAAGTGCCATGTAAGCGTTGGAGATGAGTCGTTGCTGATTCTCTACGAGCTCCTGAGAACTTGGACAAGTTGTGGGCCACTGTAGTGTTGATGGCGATGCTTTCTAGCTCAGGGCCATCGTAAATGCACCACGGCTGATTTCTGAAATCTGGTGCCGATAGTTCTCCCATAGTAGGTTCGCGGAAGTTGTTGTTATCCCTGTAGTAGTCATCAAAGACGGGTTCGCGTCTTGGCTCTCGTCGATATTGTGGGGGTGGTGGATGTCTAGGGGGTTGTTGCGCTGGGCCAGCTTCATTTCGGCCCTCGAGTGGTCCTTGGTTTCTTAGGATGGCATTTCTATCACGAGCTCTTTGGTTTCGGAAGAGTTGCTCTGGATCGTCGGGAATTGGAAATTGAGGCGGTGCCTCGTTATTTCGATCGAACAGATTGACCTCGTCGTCACCCTGATAGTCATGGGTGCTTCCTTCGCGAGACATGGTGGTACAGAAGCGAGTTCGAAAGAAAGAAAGAACACTTAATTCTAATTCCCCGGCAACGGCGCCAATTTTTACGGAGCCAACCGCACTGTCGTTAAGGTGCGATGTTCTCTGTGCAAAAATAAATTTATATCTCTGATACTCGCGACTTAACTATTTTTGGTAGTCAGTGGTAAGTACGGGTCGAACCCAAGGGAATTAGGTGATAGTTGTTCTTTCTAAAAGGGGGAGTTAAATTAAGCAGTTGGGGGGTTGGTTTTGGTTTTAGTACTAAAATGTGAAGTGCGAGTCTTGACAGAAAATAAACAGTAGATATGGTACTGAAAGTAAAGTAACAGTTGATATTACAATTAAAGGAAAGTATTCGGTTTTAAGGGGCCTTGTATCATAGTCTGTTTATCATTGACCTCTAATGATCATACTATGTGTTCAAAGATGAATCAAGGCTATTTCTAGCACATGACTTGCAACATCATTTAGAACACTTGTTCTATTTAGACTAATTCCTCCTTTCGAAGTATCTTAGCCTTATGTGCATCCATTTGATCTTCAGTTACAATCAACCAAATGGTTTTTAAAAGAGGTCGAACTCCTCAGATAAGCTTTGCCCATTAAAGCATCCACTTACCCGAGTATGTTTACGAACCCCACGGAAGAGCTTTGCCCGTTAAAGCATCCACTCAACCTTGGAAGTTCTAACCTAATATGTGGCACATAGAACAAGTTTTGAACACATTGAGGCACTAAGAGTAGGGCCTAAAACATTGTATGATACAAGCACACCCCTTCAACCGAATGAAGGGTTTAGCTACGAATATTCATGGAATAGGACATCATAGCTAAGTGCGTTGAAAAGTAAAGGTTTTTGAAAGACAGTAAAGTAAAGTTTTCGAAAGTAAAGACAGGAAAGTAAACTTGCTGAATTGAAAAGACAGTAAAGTAAAGAAGAGAGTACTTACAAAAACCGTTGAGAGTGCTAAAGATCAAGCTTCGATTCCAAAGTAAAGAGATTACATGATTGTGCTCTCAATCTAGAGAGATAAGTAACTTGTGGTATGAGATGTGTTTGTTGATTTTGGAATGTGATTGTGGGATGTGTTTACAAAGGGAAGGAGGAGCTCTATTTATAGGCTAAGGGGAGGAAGAGATGTGGATGAGAAGCAAGACACTTCTCACAAAGGAAGAGGAGGAGCTAAAAGCCATCGGAGTGAGGTGTCTCTTCCCTTAGCCGCCGCCCATGTGGCAAGAGGGGAGAGGCTTGTGAGCTTAGCCGCCGGCCATAGGTGGCAAGGGAGTGGGTGAGTGTGTTTTGTGATCTTTTTCCCAAAAGCCATCGGCTCCTTTCAGCTCCGGACTAACTCTTGTCGCTCTTCGGTTGGACTTGTTTTGAGTGATTCCATGTCAGGTTTATGAAAGTGGTATAGTCGGAATCTGACTGTGGCCTGGAGTGTCTTGTAATCCATTTTTGCCTTTAAGAACTCCTTCTTAGCTTGTTTTCTCTCCAGACTTCAAAATACCCTGTAGATAAATATCGGAACTAACAAGCAAAAGTTAAATAGACAAAGAGTCTAATTTGGTGGGTTTAACTTTGTTTATGATTCATACAATTATGGTCCATCAGACTGCATCAGAACTAGAGGACTCACCACCTTGCTGCATATCTGAGACAGCATCATCTAGCACACTTGCCTCCTTCTCAACCCTACGACCTGGGCTCCTGAGGACTGATCAGCTCTTGTCTCAACAGGTATTGTAACCTCCTCTTTTTGCAACTCATCAACAACATCATCAATGTCCTTGAACAACACATCTAGTTCTTCATTATTGCCGGATGCATGAGACTCTTCCATCACATTGCCAGATTGCTTAGCTTGCTGTTCTCCACTTGCATCATCATTCTTCTGCTTATCAGAACCACAATCTTATCCCTATTGGCTTCACATTCTTCTGTAGCATCGGCCACAGAATCTACAGCAGGTTTAAATCCCTTCGGCTTCTTACTAACCACTTTGTCACCCTTATGACTCACTGAATCTTTACCAATCGCTCATACTTCCTCATCAACAAAATTGAGTGCAATAGCTTGGGAGTGAGAACAAGGGATTACCTCATTGAGGGGTGGTTCAGCCATCGCCTGATTTTCCTTCGCAGTCTGCACACTCCCTTTAGTTGGATTAGGATCAGCCTTTGACGCCTTTGAAGTAGCTTCTTTAAGTTCTGTCACATCCACCTCTTCTCCCTTCTTTTTCCCTTCTCCGATCTTAGGGTTTGCTAATATTGTATCCTCATCCGACTTCGATTGAAATGTCTTTTTGATTTCTCAAATATTTGGACTCCTCCACTTGCTAAAAACGGTTATGTGTATATCTCTTGAGATATTTGTCCAATCACCTCTCTCATCCTTGATATGCTCCAACACCTCATAAAGGTGCAAATATGTTGAACTTAGTAATCACTTCCAACCACGTACCATCTGTTCCAGCCCTCTTCTTTGGTAGGCCAGCCCATCTGATTTGCTGGGGCTCTGCTCTTGGCTGACCTCCGTCTGGAACACTTAGTTGGCGATAACACGAAGACCCAGAGAGGATCTAAGTGTTTCGAGCTGAGCGGCGTCTAGTGGCATGGTGAATACGGCAGTAACAATGGTCATGTGTTTCGATGTGATGACCTTCTTCTCCAGTAGCTCTCTGATGAAGTGATATCTGCTCATGGAGTGTTGTACTGGGTTCTTGGACAGAAATTTCTTCACCCGTTCCACTCCGTGTTTAGACAGATTCTGCTTCATACATAGGAAGCAGCAGCTCCCTGCAGCGATGCTCTCCCGCTCTCCCAGCACCTGATCAACATGTGTTCCAGGAAGGTGTTTCATCTCTCCCACCATGGTCAGCTGGAGCTCCTTTTGCATCTGTCTCACGAACTGGCCAACCAGCTTCTGTGTACTCGTGACGAACATATGCTTCTCTTCTCCCCCTCGCTCATAGCCATGGTCGATGAGAAAAATCTCGTACCATGCTCTGGGCGCTTGTGTGAGTCCGTATATAGTCGCCTTCAGTTCGTGACTGTGCACAAGATGATATACTTTCCATGCTTCATATCTGATGAGCTCTTCCAGTTCCACATGAATGGCCACCACCCAAATCTCATCAATAAAAGCTTTGATGACATTCTTCGGACTGGATGAACAGGCAGCCAGCTCTTGACACTTGATCTCATTCGCTCGACTCTTAATTCTCCATGAGGGTTGCAGCGTAGGTGCATTGTCAAGTGTCCCAGCTGGAGTAGGTGTGGCTTCATCAGCTCCACCTCCTGGGACTTTATCTTCTATAGACTTGGTCTGAACGGGTGTTTCAGACGATGTCCCACCTCTACATTTATCATCTTTTGGAACTGAGTTTATGGCATCTTTGGCTTTTACCTTTCTAGAAGAGGACACCATACCTGTCCCTTGCAATTCCATCTCATGTATCGTGTTTGTCGGACAAACAGTGGCAGCTTCTGTTCCAACTGTGCCTAGGCAGTAGCTTTTGTTTGTTGACCTGCTTCCTTCCAACAGTGTGTCTCCATTCCTATCCAGTACTTGACACGTATCACGAGTGAATGTAACAGACTGTCCTTCATCACACAATCTACTGATACTGATCGGGTTCACCTTAAACCCATCCACTAGGAGGATATCTGACAAGCGTATTTTTAACCCTATATAGACGTCAAATTATCAGTTTTAGGGGTCATATTGCAGTCAAACAAAATTTGTAAACCTTGGTAAGCCAAGGGTCGATCCTAGGAGCAGTGCGTGTGAATACTAGCAAACGGTGTGACCTATTTAGCTATTCCAATTGAATGTTGTAAAAAGGTTTTGTTGTCACGAAAATTGCGGAAATTAAATAACAGAAAATTAATTGCAGAAAATAAAAGGTTGTGTTTTTATCAGAGAAAGAATCCCAGAATCCATACTTCACCCGTGCTAACCCCACTAATCATGCGATCGTTCTACGTTAATTATTCATGCTATCGAATATGGAATATAACCGAAATAACACTAGACAAGCCGCCCATCCACGGATCATTGTCTAGATTAATCTCAATCGTTGAACGCCGCCCATCCACGGATTATCAACGATCTCGATTTATTAAACTAATGGTTTTCCTATTAATTCATGTAAACATGACCTAATATCAATTTCATGCATTCCGGTTAATCCCTAGGGCCCATCCACCTTTCGGCATATAACCTAAATACGTTCTATCAATGCAAACATACCCTTTGATGTAAATACATGCATAGAACGATAATATTAAGCACACAATGAAATTGAAAAATCGAATCGCATAAATAATAACTTCAATTGATCACATGAGAGTTAGGGTTACATAGCACGGGATCCGTAGGATCCCGTGATAAAGAAGACTACTCGCTATTCATGGCGATTAACCAAAAACAGTGTAAATTGAAGGAAGAAACGAATAAACCGTAGACGATTGGCTCGTTGATCCTCACGATGAAAACTTGTCTTCTCTCCCAAGTTAAGGTTTTTGCTCCAAAATCACAACACACTTGATTCTGGTTGAGTCCTCCCTTTTATAGCTTTCCCAAAAAGGGCCAAAAGCCCAAAAACTGCTCTATTGCCAAAAAGAATCAGAACTTGCCAAAAACGGATTTGGAAGAAAAGCAGCAACTTCGGGTGGATTTATCATGGTCTTAACGTCCGAATTGGATCTCGGCGTAAACTGCAAAGTTGTAGTTCTTTGAATTATCTTTCCAACAAGCTTTGAATCAACCAATTTGGAAAACGTATGAGATCTCTACGTGCAAAATACTTCGACGGGGCCGTTACACCCGTTACAGCTGGGTGTAACGGCTGTAACGGCCTGAGCCCAAATCTCTGTCAAAATTCATGCCCGTTATAGCCGTTACAGCTCAAGGTGTAACGGCTGCTGAAGATTGTAACGGGCTGACTTTTTTTTGCCTTTTTGGAGGTCTAAACCTTCGAATCTGCTCTTTGTGTCAACTACAAAGTTGTGGGGAATTGAATTCGCTTTCCAACAAGCTAGAGTTCGACTCATTTGGACACCGAATGAGCCCTGGGCATGCAAAATACCTCGCAAAGGTCTGTCTGCCCTGTTTTGTCCTGTTTTTGCCCAAATCTGCACCAATTGCTTTTCTTTGCTTCGGGTCAATCGAAAAGTATTAGATATATGATATATGACCTGAAACACTAGAAAAGAGATCAAATGACAATAAAATGTCGGGAAAACAAACATAATCCATCATCGAATGAAGTGAATAATAGGTCAAGAAATCGACCGATCAAAACACTCCACACTTAGGATTTGTTCGTCCCGAACAAACATTAAGCACAAGTCAATAAATCTTCAAAATAGTTACCCGCTCAAGTATCATGTGATCAATTCTAACTAAAATAAAAATAAAAAGATAACTCACTGGCGTAGAGGACACGAATGCATTTAGCGTATGCATCAAGCCTTTAAACCTATAGGCTGCCCTAGTAGGACGAGTATAGTCTCGTGAAGGTTTTCAGGAATGGGACTACCTACAAATCCGCTATACAACTAATTAACGTGTATGCATGAAATGATGCTCAATGAGTTAAAGTAAAGTCATGTCATACCTCGGATTCATCGTGTTACCTCAACTTAAAGTCAAACATCTTCATCAAAGTTTTCAGACAATCATAGATTATACGAGTTATGCATTCAAACTGTTGGTACACACGGCTAGCAATCGACTAATCACATGTTCTAAATAGTTCTATTGCAACGTATAAAGAACATGAATAGTTACACAAAACATGCTCGCCTTTCACCTATGCTATCTAGGGATAGTCCACGGGCTCTTGGCGCAAAGCTCATTCTCAAGTGCCAAGGATTAGACAATGACCCGTAAGAGAAGAGGAGCCTGACTTAAGGTTTTTCTAAAAAATAGTACGAAAATCACGTAAAAATTTTTAGTGCAAGCACGAGGATCGTCCCTTAGTTTCTAGTACACGAATTCTCAAGATAGGTAATGATTTGCACGCAATGAGAGGATGGAATTACACTATATCAAGCAGAAGGGGGCAGAAATTATTTCAAGAGTGTTTTCCATATACCAGGGGTGACTTTTCTCACCAGGTCCTTGGTATTTTCTACTTTCGCAGAATCAACAAAAGCATTTTGGTTTTGGTTTTTCAAACTGGTTTTCTTTCAAAAACAACTATGCTTGGAGCCAATGTTTCACCCACTTTCCAGAATTGAGAACTTTGTTTTTGAGGGGAAAACTTGAAGGCCAATTATCTAACTCCACACTTAAAGCTTGACATAGTGTATGAATAAAGGCGGGTGCATGCAAATCACGACGAGTGTAGAGAAACACATACTAGCACTAAGGTCACCTAGAAGAAGAGATGTAGTTTTAGTTTTTGACATTTTTAAACCGGTGCCTACTAATTTCAAGTCTCAAACATGCTTTAAGAAATACGTAGAACATGTGATAGTCAAAGGCTAGCAATGATACTGACTCAAAAGAATACACACACGGTTAAAACTATTTCAAGTCCTAGACTTCAAATCCAAATGAGTGTCAATCAGTCAAGGATTATCGTAGAAAACGAGGATTTCAATCACAATACATAGACAGTTGAGCATATGCATGAGTGAATGTGTGACATGCGATGAATGTATATGTGACTATGTGCTACCCACTCCACACTTAAAAATAAGCTTGGTCCCTAAGCGAAGAAATAAAAGATAAGAAAAAGCACATAGGAACTTCCCTCGTAGGTGATGACATGATATCCGTGGAGATTAAACGATGCACGGGGAGTGAAACGCGACTCATGAGCTGGTAGATATAAAGATAAAAACACAGAGCTTCACAAGTGATAGGTTAGCATCAAAAATCGTGAAGGGGCTGGTGCACTCCACACTTAGAACCTTGAAATGTCCGCCCACAATGCAAATGAAAAATGAAACTAACTAATACTTACAGTGCGTGTTACTCCCCGAAGAGGCCTAGTTTAACGTCTTCGCTAGACTCAAGAAGAGAGGTAGTGTTAATCCACCTTCAAATCCCATTGAAATTTACGTCCATCTAGTAGGACATGAACATCGAGTAGAGCATGCAGTCCCTTCAAAAATTGGATACCCTTAAGAATCAAGGGACTGTAGAAGCTCCCTAATAACAGTTTCAAGAGGTAAGGCAAGAACTGTCGAAACTTGTCTGGAGGTTGTCTATCAAGATAAATATATTCAGCGCTAGCTCCAACAAGCACACTTCCTGTATACTCTTTAGCTAGGAACTCACGTTCCCATACTTCGAAATTTCCCTTCACTATCACATTCATATGTATGCGAGGATCCTCTGCGATTGAACTCATGTACACATCAACAAAGTCTTCGTATGTATGATCCTTTGATGGCTCTTCAGCGTCCAAAGAAACTGGTGGAATGATGGTCTCTTCTGTGCGCCCAGCTAATTGACCATATGAAGCAATCGTAGTGGAGGGAGATGCATCTTCATATTATGAGACGTTTTTAGCGCAAGAATCATCATCCTCCAACTCAGTGTAAGCCTTGGCAACCGTTCTAAATGCCTCAAAACCATCCTCACAAACAGGTTGTTCTGGTGTAGAGAGCATTCTCGTATCTTGATCATCTTCCACGTGGATTGGAAATAAAGCTGAAGACGAATATACTTCATAGACTTGAACTTCTTGATGATTGGCCATTACCATCTCGATGTCCCAGTCTCTGCATGTATTGGTGGCTGCAATGGCTTGTTGCTCTGGGTGATCTTTCAGTATCTTGTTCCAAATGGCTAGTTGCTTGCTCTGCATGCTGATCTGCTCAATTTTCTGCTCGAGTGCTGTCAGTTGCCTATCCTGCTCTTGAGCGCGCCTTTCTTGCTCTTGAGCTCGCCTGTCTTGCTCCGCCAAGAAACTAGCCATCATGGACTCTATACGTGAGTATTCTCCAGTGTCCTGAGGTTGTTGCTGCTGCGAGTGATTCTGGCAGCTCTCATAATACGGATCATCTTGATAATAATGTTGATCATGGAGCTGATATTATTGCTGCGAGTGATTCTGATAACTCTCATAATAGTGGTCATCTTGATAGCATGGTCGATCGTAGAACTGATTTTGATTTCCTCCCCAATTTGTATCATATGAATATGTCTGCAATAAGACTCTTCCCTTGGGTAGGCGTCTTGATGACCAAAAGAGAACATCCTCGCAACATTCAAAATAAAAGTGATTAGTGAAGGTCAGAAGTATATAGAGTATTGACGGAGCGCACCACACCGTCGTTAATGTGCGATGGCTCTGTGCAAAAATAAATTTATAAGTCCGCTACTCGTTACTCTACTATTGGGTAGTAAAGCGGTAAGTAGGGGTCGAACCCAAGGGAATTAGTGGATAGTTGTTCTTTCGAAAATGGAAAGTAAGACAGTTGGGGGTTGGTTGTGATTTTAGTACTGAAAAGTAAGTGGGTTGGTTGCGATTTTAGTACTGAAAAGTAAATGACTGAAAGTAAAGAAAGTAAATACGGGACTGAAAGTAAATACTGAAAAGTAAAGTGCTTGAAGGACAAGACTTGCTGAAAGTAAGTGCGTAAAAGTGAAGTGCTTGAAGGACAAGACTTGCGGAAAGTAAAGTGCTTGAAGGACAAGACTTGCGGAAAGTAAATGCTTGAAGGACAAGACTTGCGGAAAGTAAATGCTTGAAGGACAAGACTTGCGGAAAGTAAATGCTTGAAGGACAAGACTTGCGGAAAGTAAATGCTTGAAGGACAAGACTTGCGGAAAGTAAATGCTTGAAGGACAAGACTTGCGGAAAGTAAATGCTTGAAGGACAAGACTTGCGGAAAGTAAGCAGTTAATATGGGACTGAAAAAAAAGTTACAGGTGATGTTTTAATTAAAGGAAAGGATTCGGTTTTAGGGGCCTTGTATCATAAATCTGTTTATCATCGACCTCTAATGATCATACTAAGTGTTCAAAAGTGTATCAAGGCTATTTCTAGCACATGACTTGCCACACCGTCTAGCCCATTTCAAGGCATAGAACACTTGTTCTAGCTAGACTAATACCCCATTTCAAGGTATATTAGCCTATGTGCAGTCACTTGATCAGTCATTTCCGATCAAACCAAGCGACTTAAAGAGAGGTTGAACTCCACGGAAAAGCTTTGCCATTTCAAGCATCCACTTAACCGTGTATGTTCACGAAATCCATGGAAGAGCTTTGCCATTTCAAGCATCCACTCAACCATGTATGTTCTACCCGAATGTAAAGCACATAGAACAAGTTTTGAACACAAAGAGGCACTAAGAGAAGGGTCTAAAACATTTTATGATACAAGTACACCCCTTCAACCGAATGAAGGGTTTAGCTACGAGTATCCATAGAGGTGGATATCATAGCTAAGTGCTTAAAAGTAAAGGAAAACAAGAAAACAAGACAAGGAAAGTAAAGGTTTTGAAATCAAAGACAAGGAAAGGTAAGGTTTTGAAAGTAAAACTCAAGGAAAATAAGAAGTAAAGACAATGAAATGTAAAGGGTTGAGATCAAGAACACACTCAAGAACAACTTGGAGCTTTCATTATCAAAGTGAAGTGTTTACAAGGATTGTGAAATGGATTTTAGAGAGCTTCTCTCACTAAGTAACCAAGGACCTAGCACTAGAACTTGTGACTTGTTTTATCATAGACTTTCTAAGTATCTAATTCGTGTTTTGAGTGTGGTTGTCCCGACAAAGGTGACTTCCCAAGTAACCCGACAAAGGTGTTACGCCATGACCTAATTCCCCTAAGTTTAATAACCCGACAAAGGTGTTATTTAACCTAGACGTACTACCTATCTAAACGACAAAGTATTAGATAGATGATTAATATAGAAATATGCGCAACTAGGTTTCACGACAAAGTATACGTCTAGTCTAGCAATATTTCATGGAATTCATGTACGAGAATCAGTAAAACATAGAATATAGCATTAAGAACCAAGTCTCAAAAACATCGTCACAATGTATAAAACCCTAATCTGAATAGAGAATTTAGTTACACATAGCCATGGAAATAATGCAGAAAATAAAAGGACAAGAGATGCTTCACAAAAACCGAGTAGAATGAAGGAACTGAGTTTGGACGAGTGCTGGCCGAGTCACGGCCGTGCAAGGCTGAGTTGGGCGGAGCAGATGGCGGCGCACGGAGGAGAGAGTGGCGGAGCAAGGCTGAGTTGGGCGGAGCAGATGGCGGCGCACGGAGGAGAGAGTGGTGGAGCAAGGGCTTTGCCGTGTATGAGAGGAGAACTCGAGTAGAGCTTGTGGGACGAGTATTATGCCTTGTATGCTCCTCCTTATATAGAGTTTTGAAAACCCTGAAGTTCCCAAAATAAGCACAAGATAATTATGGAAATATTCCCATAATAATCTTGCTTTATCTTCAAGCCATCTAGATCCTTCCTGAACGTTCCAAAACCCCAGCTTGTAATTTTGCCCTAGATGTGACTTGGGCAGGACGGATGTGACGCCAAAAGACGGGCCGAGATCTGACGTCATCCGCGGACGCCTCTTGTATTTCCTTCCCGCAGACGTCTCTAGAATTATCATAAAGCACAAGACCTCCGCGCCCTAAATGGTGAAGACGTCCGCGAATTGCACTGCTGAAAGTTCCAAAGTGCTTCGGTCTTCATTTCTTTCCACGCCAAACTTCGTCAAATGCTGATAAGCCGGTCCATAATTCCTTGTGATGTTTTAGGCTTCAAAAGCCGCCTTTTGAGTGCGATTCCTCCTAGAGCTTCCAAATCACCTGAAACACGAAACAATACTAAAAAGTAACTGTTCGTATAATAAAGTGCAGGAATTGGTGGGAATTAATTACTCGATGAGTCGTATAAATATGGCTCATCAAACCACCCCACACTTAAACTCGTTTGTCCCGAACAAGAACTAGGTCAAAGGAGGAATGAACTAATGTAACACCACAATGCTTCGGTCATCCTAGACAGGCTACATGGTTATGACTCGGCTACTATAGATCCCACCTTCTATGCATGCTCGTTACTAATGTCTTTGTGCGAAAACATGGGTTAAAGATATGTGTTACCTTTGGGCCGAGATGCAAATCAATTCGGATGTATCGGGAGGTAGCCCTTCTTTAGACCCATGAACTGCATTCTCGGACTCGAACTCGCTGCTATATGGTTATGCTTTGCTGCTTTTTCTTGCACGTGATTGATTCAAGCTTCAAAGTGTTTGAGTGCTTTTCGGCCAGCTATAGTGTCATCGGATCTGATATTTCAATGATGCTTTCACTTGATTTCGTGTGGACTATCACAATGATGGTGGATTGTTGCTTTGTAGTGCGGATTGTGACTTGCTCGAACCGTGATTCCTTTTCCTTTCGACGCGAGTCAAGCCAAGGGTCGCTTGTCTATTTTCCCGGCTACTTGGACTAGGAACCTTCTTGCTCTCACTCATCCTTGCCCTTTTGACACGGGTCAAGTCAAGGGTCGCTTGCCTGTTTTCCCGGCTACTCGGACTAGAGCTTGGACGGTGTGATGTATTCCCGTCCCGACCAACCGCAAAGGTTACCGCAGTGGTGGAGCAGACTCGTACTATGTTGCCTCGAAGTGCTAGCCTCCACAAACTCCACATAACCATATATCTGAGTTTGGTCTTTGAATGATCTGTCAAGTCTCTCTAGGGCATTTCTATCAACTTCACATCTCTATTTATCTCAACTAACAAAGGCACGCAAAAATTTTAAAATCACACGTTAGTCGCACAAATCAATTTTCACCAAAGACATGCATGTAATCGGCTCTATCTATTTCACATAATCATTATCCAATACTGCAAGTCTAGGAAATAGTGAAGTATCATGTACAAAAATTTAAAAAAATGACTCAAAACGTGCTGACTCTGTGCAGGGTGCAGGAAATAAACGTGCTGACTCAATACTGACTCTCCCACCCCACACTTTTGAAATAAGCCGTGTCCTCACGGTACGACTTAAATCAAGACTCACAATGCATGCAATAAATAAAAGGAAAGGGAAGAGGTAGAACGGGACTCCCCTCGTGTGATGTGTGACGACCCGGAATGGCTGATTATTCTCCTATGAGTCCTCAAAGAGAGCCCCATCGAAGCTTGTGTCGCAACGTGAGTTCGTTGCACACTGAAAGGTCTGCGTCAATGACATTAAGACGAATAAAAGATTCCCAGGAGGTTGGAGGAGTCACAGCGGTCTCACTTAAAACCCAACCTCCTTAGACTCGTAAGTCTTTGTGACAGAATCTTTAAACGCTCATGTTTCTTGACACAACTTATTCGAGGTGTGAACTACTCATGTCGGATACAGTCTGATATTGGAGCGAAGCAAGTCCGGGCTAAAATGCGTAGCGCGGCAGGCAAAATGCGTAGCCCCGTACTTGTTTTTTTTTTCGGTCGGCCTGGTCCAGTCCCTACACAATGAAACCAATTCCTTCCTATGGTATAATGTGATAATGATGACTCAAAACAAACATAATAAGTAAATAAACTGAAATGTAAAAGAAATGCAAACCGTGCAGGGCTGCCTCCCTACGAGCGCCTTTGTTTAACGTCGTTGGCTCGACAGTACCTCCTCTAAGGATCACAAGTTAGGATCCCATGGGCATGTGAGGTCATACTTCTTCTCAGCTTCTCCTTCAGTTCGCCCATAATGCTCATCCAGCTGTTCACTCGGCTCTGCTCTCCAATGTTCGGACCGTTTCTTCTTCACATACCCCCGAGAGGATGAGGGTATCTCGGCCATAGCTGCTGGCCTAGTAGTCTGTATAGCCTGCTCTGGTGGGTCTAGAACTAGGGTATCGTACTCTGATGTGTGCACAATGTCTGGCGGTTTCCTTGTGCATGGACGATCGTCATCCTCGTAGACATAGAAGTATGCTTCCTTCCCACCGAATGATAATGACAGTAAGCCTATGCCCATGTCAATCCGGGTCTTGGTGGTGTAGAGGAATGGCCATCCCAAAATGAGCCCAGGTGGTTCGCCTTTTCTGGATTTTTCCATCTGCAAGACATAGAAATCTGCAGGCACAGCAAGATCTCCTACTCGGAGGGTTAGATCTTCAAGCAATCCAGTAGGGCGAACACAAGACTTATCCCCTAATTCTATAGACAGCCTAGGCGGTTTCAGTGGGCCAAGACCCAGCGAGCAATAAATAGAGTAAGGCATGACATTGATGGCAGCACCCAAGTCTATTAAGCAGTGAGGTATTTGGGTCTTACCGATACCACAGGTGACCGTGAAGGCCCCTGGGTCCTTACTCTTTCCCAAAGGTGTCTCATGGCTCGCAGTGGGTGCATGCCTCATCATCTGGTTGTTCTGTGTAGGCCTCACCACCATTCTCATCTCTGGTTCAGTTTTCTTGGTCACATGGCTTTCCAGAGCAACTACCTGCATAGCATAAGAGAAACCGTGAGTGTCGGCGTCCTTGGCTGCAAGGGCCGGTTCTTCCTTTGTTGGTTTGGTGGTCTCCTCGAATGATGCATCCACATTTATCACCTCCACTTGGCTGACGTTCCCTCTTGGATTTTGAACTGTCTGTGAGGGAAGTCGTCCCGTGTTGCCTTCGAGCCTTGAGACTGTTGTGGCCATCTGGGACATCTGCTTCTGTAGGTCGGTTATTGCCCCGTCGGTTTTGGCCATGTACTGGTTCAAGGTTGTATTGATATGCTAGTTGCTAGACATCATCTCCTTCATCATGTCCTCCAGGGATTTATTTTGATTGCTCGGGCCCGGTTGATGGTTGTTCGGTCCTTTCTGCTTATACTGCCCAGGTGCATTCTGCCGAAACTGATGATGTGGGTGTTGGTAGGGCTGCTGAGTCTGCTGAGGTATATTCTATCGTGCTGGCTGCTGTTGCTGATTGTTGTTCCTCCAGGTCTGTCCATTGGCCCCTTGATTGGGCGCTGCTGCACCATACTGTCTGACTGGCCCTGGCTGGTTACCATAGTTCTGATAATTGCCCACTGCATTGATATCAGCCTGGACGTCTTCTTGTAAGGTCGGGCACTCGTCTGTCTTGTGATCTGTAGCTGTACAGAACTCACATGGCTTGACCTGGACTGGTTGCCTTCGGACCACATGCTTCATCAGCTCCCTCATTTCCTTCATTTCTGCGGCCATAGCACTGATTGAGGGCTCAACCGTTGACACGTTCTTTGTTCGGGCATACTCATCTTCTTTTGTTGACTCATCCAGGAAGCGCTCACTTTCTGCCACTGATATGATCTTCTGCTTTACTCTGGCTGGCGTCAGGTTCATGAGATTACCTCCAGCTGAGGCTTCCAATAGCTTCCTTTCTAGCCTGCGCAGTCCATCTAGCATATACTCGACGATGACTTTCTCTGGGAGCTCGAGGTTGCAGCAACTCTTTTCCAAGGCCAGGAACTTCTCCACATACTCGTACATAGTCTCATTTGGGCCTTGCTTGAGCTCTTGCAACTGCTTCCGGACTTGCGCTGCACGCCCAGCTGGATAGTATTTACTGACGAATTGCTTTTGCATCTGGTCCCATGTGTAGATACTATCGGGGGGCAAGGATGGAAACCAATCTGCGGCAGCGTCTGTAAGTGAGAAGTAGAACGCCTTCAGCTTGAAAATTTTGACGTCGGCTCCGTGTGGTTTCAGGTTTAAGCATAACCCGTGATAACGTGTCAGGTGAGATGTAGCAGACTCTCCCTTGGTTCCAGAGAACTTAGGTAGATGATGGACGACTGAGGTGCTGACTGTTATGGCTGCGAGGTCCGGTCCTTCATAAATAGGCCATGTCTGGTCTCTGAAATTGCGAACCGAGAGCTCGCCCATGGTGGGTCCTTCATCTCCGTCCTCCTCATCGTCTCTGACTACTGGTTGGCGTGGGGGTCTCTGAGGTGGTGGGTATGGATGTTGTGGATGGTATGGTAGTGGTGGGTACTGTGGTGGGTATTGGGGGTATGGCGGTTGTGGGTACTGTGGATACGGTGGTGGTGGATACTGCTAATATGGTGGCGGATAATGAGGGTACTGTGGATATTGCGGTTGGTTTTGGTTTTGTTGGTTTTGTTGTTGTTGAAATTGTCCCGGGATAGCCCCCCCGGATTTCTCCATTCTGTACCTGTTCGACTTCATTATTTTGACTATTGTCACCGACTATACTTCCTACATGAGACATGTTGCAAGAAATAGCAAGCACCGAGATAGAAAACACCGAAATAGCAAGCACAGACTAGCAACAAAGGATCCCCAGGAGAGTGGAGGAGTCACAACGGTCTCACTTAAAACCCACACTCCTTAGACTCGTAAGTCTTGGTGACAGGATCCTCTAAAAGCTAGAAATTGGAAATCGAAGAATCGGAAAACGAAATCGAGACAGTTGAAAATAACGAATTAGGAAATCACCGAATAGCAAGAAGTAACTAAAATAAACGAAAAAGGAAATAAACGAAAAATTTGAAAATTTCTAAAAACACAAAAAATTCAAAATAAAATACTAAACGATCTCCGATGGCGGAAAAACACCGTATATCACAAGCAAATGCTTGTGATATCTGATCTCCTCGTCGTTCCGCTCAGAATAAGGTATTATGGGCTGAAATCGGACACTGGTAGCTCGAATCCTGGAGACTTTTTGTAAAACCGAAAAACAGTGAAAAAACACTAAACCGAAAAAAAACAAAAAAACAGAACAAATATTTCACCGTGCGTAGCTCCCCGGCAACGGCGCCAAAATTTGACAGGCGTCGTTTGACCTGCAAATTTAAATTTATAATTCCTTGCGAAAGACTAGTGTAGTGGCAAGCAAGGGTCGAACCCTAGAGAGCTAGATTGGTTACTACTTTGTTCTGAAATAGGAAAGAAAAGGCAATTGGGTGAAAGTATGGATTAGGAAACAACTGTAAGTCACGAAAATAGAAAGGATGTAAATATCACAGAGAAATATTCAGATTAGGGTTTGATTGTGACTTGTTTTATCATAAACTTTCTAAGTATCTAATTCGTGTTTTGAGTGTGGTTGTCCCGACAAAGGTGACTTCCCAAGTAACCCGACAAAGGTGTTACGCCACGACCTAATTCCCCTAAGTTTAATAACCCGACAAAGGTGTTATTTAACCTAGACGTACTACCTATCTAAACGGCAAAGTATTTGATAGATGATTAATATATAAATATGCGCAATTAGGTTTCACGACAAAGTATACGTCTAGTCTAGCAATATTTCATGGAATTCATGTACGAGAATCAGTAAAACATAGAATATAGCATTAAGAACTAAGTCTCAAAAACATGTCACAATGTATAAAACCCTAATCCGAATAGAGAATTTAGTTACACATAGCCATGGAAATAATGCAGAAAATAAAAGGACAAGAGATGCTTCACAAAAACCGAGTAGAATGAAGGAACCGAGTTTGGATGAGTGCTGGCCGAGTCACGGCCGTGCAAGGCTGAGTTGGGCGGAGCAGATGGCGGCGCACGGAGGAGAGAGTGGCGGAGCACGGAGGAGAGAGTGGCGGAGCAAGGGCTTGGCCGTTTATGAGAGGAGAACTCGAGTAGAGCTTGTGGGACGAGTATTATGCCTTGTATGCTCCTCCTTATATAGAGTTTTGAAAACCCTGAAGTTCCCAAAATAAGCACAAGATAATTATGGAAATATTCCCATAATAATCTTGCTTTATCTTCAAGCCATCTAGATCCTTCCTGAACGTTCCAAAACCCCAGCTTGTAATTTTGCCCTAGATGTGACTTGGGCAGGACGGATGTGACGCCAAAAGACGGGCCGAGATCTGACGTCATCCGCGGACGCCTCTTGTATTTCCTTCCCGCAGACGTCTCTAGAATTATCATAAAGCACAAGACCTCCGCGCCCTAAATGGTGAAGACGTCCGCGAATTGCACTTCTGAAAGTTCCAAAGTGCTTCGGTCTTCATTTCTTTCCGCGCCAAACTTCGTCAAATGCTGATAAGCTGGTCCATAATTCCTTGTGATGTTTTAGGCTTCAAAGGCCGCCTTTTGAGTGCGATTCCTCCTAGAGCTTCCAAATCACCTGAAACACGAAACAATACAAAAAAGTAACTGTTCGTATAATAAAGTGCATGAATTGGTGGGAATTAATGACTCGATGAGTCGTATAAATACGGCTCATCAACGGTACGCATTCACCGTTTGCATAACACCACCGCCAATCATACACTCAGACATACCAGCATCTGGATGGGATGACAATAACAATTTAAGGTGGGACTCCCCAACTAATATTTATGCTTCAAAGCAAAATATTAAGGGGTCCGATTATACAAATCCTAAGCCAAGGAATGGGCAGAATGGCCCGACAATAGAAAGAGCCCTCACTTCAGATCATGAGTCACAACCGGAAAGAGATAAAGACCCAGGGGCCTTCACAGTCACATGCGGTATTGGTGAAGCACAGATTCATAAGTGCTTAGTCGATCTTGGGGCTGCTGTCAACGCCATGCCCTCCTCCTTATATTACTTATTAGGACTTGGACCATTAAAACCACCCAGGTCAAATATCGAGCTAGGAGATAAATCATGCATCTGTCCGGTTGGAGTGCTGGAAGACGTAATACTCCATGTGGGAGAGCTCGTCATTGCTGCAGACTTTTATGTAATACAAACGGGAGAGACCAGCGAAGACGACCCTCTGACAGGCGTCGTTGGTACCTGCAAATTTGAATTTATATTTTCCTTACTCTGGACTGTGGGTTAGTACAGCGACAAGCAAGGGTCGAACCCAAGGGAGCTAGAGTGGTTACTACTTTGTTCTGAAAAGGAAATAAAAGACAGTTGGGTAAAAGCAACAGTTTAAGAAACAGTAATAAGGCACGAAAATTGCTAAGGTGTATCAATTCAGAGAAGATATTCAGGTTAGGGTTTTATTCAATTGTGACTTTGTTTTATCATAGACTTCTAAATATCTAATTCAATGTTTAAGTGTGGTTGTCCCGACAAAGGTGACTTCCCAAGTAACCCGACAAAGGTGTTACGCCACGACCTAATTCCCCTAGGTTTAATTAACCCGACAAAGGTGTTACTTGCCCTATCGTACTACCTATCCAAACGACAAAGTATTAGATAGATGATTAATGTAGAAATACGCGCAACTAGATTTCACGACAAAGTATACGTCTAGTCTAACAATATTTCATGGAATTCATATACGAGAATTAGTAAAACATAGAATGTAGCATTAAAATCCAAGTCTCAAAAACATGAGTCACAACTATTTAACCCTAACCCGAATAATTGGATTAGTTACACATGATCATGGAGAAACAATGCATGAATGAAAGGAAAATAAGAACTTCACTAATGACCGAGATTAGGGCCTGGACGCGGTGGGAGGAGGGATTCTCGATGATTGATGCTCGATGGTCCATTATGCCTTGCATTGCACCTCCTTATATAGGGGCTTGAAAACCCTAAAGTTCCCAAAATAAGCACAAGATAATTACGGAAATATTTCCATAATTATCTTTGCTTGATCTTCAAGCCACCGATGATTTTCTAGAACAATCCGAAACCCTAGCATCGTAAGTTTGCACGTTGTGATATTGGGCCGAGAATTCATGGGTTGGACGTCCGGACGTGCAAAGGACTCGGCTGGCCGCTCGGATGGGCGCTGGAATGCTCGGATGGCCGGGCGCATGCCCGCTCGCATGGCCGCTGGAATGCTCGGATGGCCGGGCGCATGCCCGCTCGCATGGCCGCTGGAATGCTCGGATGGCCGGGCGCATGCCCGCTCGCATGGCCGGTCGGATGCCCGGGCTGAAGGTCGGATGGCCACTCGCATGGCCGAGCTTGAATTTCCGCGCGGACGCCTTGTGTATTTCTCTTCCGCGGACGTCTCTTGAATTACTGATATTTCTTCAGACGTCCGCGCCCTTTATTGTTGAGGCCTCCGCGGATTGCGCTGTGGAAAACTCCTTGTGATATTTTTGACTCCAAAAGCCGTCTTTTGAATGCGATCCCTCTTAGAGCGTCCAAATTACCTGAAATGCGAAACAATACTAAGAAGTAACTGTTTGCATATAAAAGTACTGGAATTGGTGGGATTTGATGACTCGATGAGTCGTATAAATACGGCTCATCAAACCACCCCACACTTAAACTTGTTCGTCCCGAACAAGGACTAGGTCATAAGAGTAAATAAATGAAGTACGAACATCACAAAGCTTCGGTCATCCTAGACATGCTACATGGATATGAATCGGTTATTCTAGATCTCGCCTGTTATGCATGCTTGCTACTAATATCTTTGTGCGAAAACATGGGTTAAAGATACGTGTTACCTTTGGGTCGAGATGCAAATCAATTCGGATGTCTCGGGAGATAGCCCTTTTTAGACCCATGAACCCTCATTCTCGGACTCGAACTCGCTGCTATATGGTTATGCCTTGCTGCTTTTTCTTGCACGTGATTCATTCGAGCTTCAAAGTGTTGAGTGCTTTTCGGCCAGCTATAGTGTCATCTGATTTGGAATTTCAATGATGCTTTCACATGAGAAACGTGTGGACTATCATAATGGTGGTGGATTTGTTGCTTTGTAGTGCGGATTGTGATTTGCTCGAACCGTGGTTCCTTCTCCTTTTGACGCGAGTCAAGCCGAGGGTCGCTCGTCTATTTTCCCGGTTACTCGGATTGGAAACCTTCCTGCTCTTACTCATCCTCGTCCTTTCGACACGGGTCAAGTCAAGGGTCGCTTGCCTATTTTCTCGGCTACTTGGACTAGAGCTTGGACGGTGTGAAGTATTCCCGTCCCGACCAACCGCAAAGGTACCGCAGTGGCGGAGCAGACTCATACTATGTTGCCTCGAAGTGCTAGCCTCCACAAGCTCCACATAACCATACATCCTGAGTTCGGTCTTTGAATGATCTGTCAAGTCTCTCTAGGGCATTGCTATCAACTCCACATCTCTGTTTATCTCAACTAACAAAGGCACGCAAAGATTTTAAAATCACATGTTAGTCGCACAAATCAATTTTCACCAAAGACATGCATGTAATCGGCTCTATCTATTTCACCTAATCATTATCCAATACTGCAAGTCTAGGAAATAGTGAAGTAATCATGTACAAAAATTTAAAAAAAAAATCATAGGAAACGTGCTGACTCTGTGCAGGGTGCAAGAAAATAAACGTGCTGACTCACTAACTCACTCTCCCACCCCACACTTTTGAACTGACGTGTCCTCACGGCTCGTCTTAAGTTTCAAGACACGACGATGCATGCAATAAATATGAAAAGAAGAGAAGAGAAAAGAGTGGAACAATACTCCCCTGATGGTCGTGGAACGGGTATGGGGCTGTCCTGGCTGTGTGCTCGTACGGGTAATCTTGTGCGTTCGCACAATACTGACCAGAAGCATGAAATATTCGTGCGATCGCACGATCTACCCTGCGAGCTCGCATGAACTGCTCCCTGCATGAAAATCATCTCCTTTCCCAAGTACAATGTGACAATAATGACTCATAAATAAACATAGTAAATAAATAAACTGAAATGTAAAGACATGCAAACCGTGCAGGGCTGCCTCCCTGCGAGCGCCTTTGTTTAACGTCGTTGGCTCGACAGTACCTCCTCTATGTGTCGGGAGGCTCGTCAAGGTCAATCTCATCAGTGGTGGTGTCGATCTCTCCATGGTAGTGCTTAACTCTCTGTCCATTGACCCTGAACCGATGGCCATCCTTGGGGTTTTCCAGCTCTAATGCCCCGTGATTGAAAACATGGGCGATCGTGTAAGGCCCCGTCCATCTGGACCTTAACTTCCCGGGCATGAGCCGTAACCGAGATGAGAACAAGAGCACCCGCTGTCCGACTTGAAACGTGCGCCTGAGGATGAATTTGTCATGATAGAGCTTGGTCCGCGCCTTGTAGTCTGTTTGGCTCTCGTAAGCCTCGAGGCGCAGCTCCTCAAGCTCACATAGCTGCAATTTCCTATCTAGCCCGGCTGCCTGCAAGTCTGGGTTGCACCTCTTGAGTGCCCAATACGCCTTGTGTTCTAGCTCCACTGGCAAGTGGCACGCCTTCCCATAGACCAACCGAAAAGGCGAGGTGCCTATCGGGGTCTTGTAAGCTGTCCTGTACGCCCACAATGCCTCATCTAACCGCTGGCTCCAATCCTTCCTAGTCGGTCCTACCATCTTCTCCAGAATGCCCTTAATTTCGCGGTTGGAGATCTCCGCTTGCCCATTCGTCTGGGGGTGATATGCTGTGGAAGTCCGGTGATGAACATGGTAGCGCTTCAGTGTGGATGCCATGATGCGGTTGCAGAAGTGTGTCCCCTGATCACTGATAATAGCCTTAGGTACTCCGTACCTGCAAAAGATGTTAGTGCGCAAAAAGTCTACGACAGTTTTAGCATCAGCATATCTGGTGGCCTTGGCCTCTACCCATTTGGACACATAATCAACTGCAACTAAGATAAACTCAAAACCACATGAAGCAGGAAAAGGACCCATGAAATCTATCCCCCAAATGTCGAACACGTCATTCACTAATATGGGGACCTGTGGCATCTCCTGTCTGGCCGAAATATTACCTACTCTCTGGCATCTATCACATCTCTTACAATGATCGTAGGCATCTCTAAAAACATGTGGCCAAAAGAATCCACTATCTAATATCTTCCTAGCAGTCCTCCTAGGGCCGAAATGACCTCCACACTCTAACTCATGGCAAAAACTAATAACTGAAGCAATCTCGTCATCAGGGATACACCGTCTAAGAATCTGATCTACACCTATTTTCCATAAGTACGGATCATCCCACACATAGTATTTAGCATCATGCTTCAGTTTCAAACACTGTGCCCTAGAATATGAGGGCGAGAACTTACCTCCGACCAGGTAGTTCACTAGAGGAGCGAACCATGGCATCTTACCCGAAATAGCATACAAGTGCTCATCTGGAAATGTCTCGGTAATCTGCCCGGCATCCTCCTTTCTGACAAGACGGCTCAAGTGGTCGGCCACTGTGTTCTCTATGCCCTTCTTGTCCTTGATCTCCACGTCAAACTCCTGTAGGAGCAGGATCCACCTAATGAGCCTTGGTTTTGCCTCCTTCTTCGTCATCAAGTACCTAATAGCTGCATGGTAAGAGTAGACAACAACTTTAGTACATAACAGATATGATCTAAATTTCTCCAAGGCGAAAACCACGGCTAGCAGCTCCTTCTCTGTGGTCGAATAGTTCTTCTGGGCCACGTCCAGCGTCCTCGAAGCGTAGTAGATCACCACGGGCTTCTTGTCCACCTTCTGACCGAGAACTGCTCCTACAGCATAATCGCTTGCGTCACACATAATCTCAAAGGGCTGTGTTCAGTCCGGAGCTCTAATGATGGGCGTGCTGGTGAGGGCCTCCTTCAGCTCGTCAAACGCTGCCCTGTACTGATCTGTAAACTCAAAAGGAATGTCTTTCCGCTAGAGGTTAGATAAAGGCAGCGCCTTTTTCGAAAAATCCTTAATGAATCTACGATAGAAACCAGTATGCCCCAAAAATGACTTAATATCACGGACTGTGGAGGGATATGGCAGAGTAACAATCAAATCTATCTTAGCTTTGTCTACCTCTATCCCCTCATGTGAAACTATGTGACCGAGTACTACTCCATGGGTAACCATAAAATGACACTTTTCATAGTTGAGTACCAAATTCATCGAAACACATCGTGCTAAAAATGTACTCAAATGATCTAAGCATGCATCAAAAGTGTCACCGTGCACAGTAAAATCATCCATGAACACCTCAATAAACGAACCTATCATGTCAGAAAAGATACTAGTAACGACCCGCTGAAAAGTACCAGGTGCGTTACACAAGCCAAAGGACATCCGGCGAAAAGCAAACGTACCGAATGGACATGTAAAGGTTGTCTTCTCCTGATCCTCGGGTGCTATGGGGATCTGGTTATAGCCTGAAAAACCATCTAGAAAACAAAAATAAGGCTTACCTGCCAAGCGGTCGAGCATCTGGTCAATAAATGGAAGAGGAAAGTGATCCTTGCGCGTAACTGCATTCAGCTTCCTGTAGTCTATGCACATGCGCCATCCATTCTTGACTCGTGTAGTCACCATCTCGCCCTCGGCATTCTTCTCCACTGTGATTCCTGTCTTCTTTGGTACAACATGTACCGGACTTACCCACTGACTGTCTGAGATCGGGTAAATCACATCAGCATCCAGAAGCTTCTGAATCTCCTTCTGGACCACCTCCATCATGATAGGATTCAATCTACGCTGAGGCTCCCTCGAAGGCTTAGCTCCATCCTCCAACAATATCCGATGCATACAAACTGCCGGGCTGATTCCCTTGATGTCGGCTAGCGTCCATCCAATGGCCAGTTTGTGCTCGGTGAGCACTCCAATCAACCTGCGCTCCTGATCTGCCTCGAGCCCGCTCTTAATGATGACCGGCAGCGTGCTATCCTCCCCTAAGAATGCATACTTCAAGTGACTAGGTAGAGGCTTCAATTCCACTGTAGGTGCCTGCACAACAGAAGGCAAGCACACTTGTGATTTGAATAAACGAACTGCATTAACCTCGTACCTCGGGGTGAGTGGCTGGGCGATCTCTAGCTGGTCCAGTACGTCTAAGATGGCCTCTGTATGCTCATATGAGTCCTCTGGTGAGTACACTGCCTCCTCAATTACCTGCTCTAGTGGGTCGGTCCCTCTCTCTGGATGTACCTCCTGGACAAGGTCGTCCAAAGTGTCTAAGGCATGGACCGCCTCGTACTCTGTGGGATGCTTCATGGCCCTGAAGATGTCGAAACTGAACACTTCCCCCTCAACTTCCATGGAGAGTGTCCCACTGTCGCAATCTATCTTCATCTTTGACGTCTTGAGGAACGGTCGGCCGAGTAGGATGGGTGCATGATCGGTCGGGCCACTGTTCTCCATCTTGAGCACATAGAAGTCGGCTGGGAATACTAGCTCTCCCACCTGTACGAGTACATCCTCGATCTTGCCCTCGGGCTGCTTGCATGACCTGTCCGCCAACTGTATAGTAAGACCTGCAGGCTCAAGAGGTCCAATGCGCAAACAGGAGTATATAGAATAAGGTAGAACATTGATAGATGCACCGAGATCGAGCATGCAATTTTCTATCCTAATGTTACCGATCGTGCAGGGAATGGTGTATGTGCCTGGGCCACCGCATTTTGGTGGCACCTTGCGCTGAATCACCGCTGAAACATTCCTGCTCATAAGCTCCTCGTCTGGCTGGGTTCCTCGTCTCCTGTTTGTGCACAACTCCTTCAGAAACTTCGCGTATCTAGGGATCTGCTTGATGGCTTCAAGGAGTGGGATGTTGATTTCTACCTTGCTGAATAGCTCCCACACTTCCCTGTCCATCACATACTTCTTCGGAGCTCGAACCTGCACAGGAAAAGGCAAAGGTACCTGAACGTTACAATTCTCGGTAACTGGGACCGGGTCTGGCCGAGAGACTGGGGTCTCGTCCTCTGGATCCTGCCCGGCCAAGTCCTGGCTGTAGGTGTCGGATTCGGCCACTGCCTCTTCAGGCTCTGGGGGGCTTTCTTCCTCGGGTGGCCTAGATGCCCTTCGTCCACTCCTCAACGTGACTGCACTGACATTCCCCTTTGGATTCGGAATGGTCTGCGAGGGTAGTCATCCAGCGTTCAGATTGCTTGCGAGGTCTGATACTGTCGCATTGAGCTGGGACATCTGTTTCTTCAATTCGGCAATGTCTCCTTTGGTTGTGGCCCGATCCTGGATCACGGCTGATGCCAGATCCTTTATCATGTCCTCGAGAGCTTTGTTTGAGCTCTGATTGTTCTGGCCCTGCTGGTTGTTACTCGGTCCTCGGTGCTGGTACTGACTAGGCCTGTTTTGCTGATACTGACGATGAGGAGGCTGGTAGGGCTGCTGATTCTGCTGGGGTGCTCCCTGCTGTGGCTGCTTCTGGGTATGATGCTGAGGATAAATGTTCTTCCAGGGCTGTCCGTTGGCTCCTTGATTATTCGTGGCTGTGCCGTATTGTTGGACTGGCCCTGGCCTGTTCCCATAGTTCTGGTAGTCGCCCACTGCATTGACCTCGGCCTGGTCATACTCCACTATGGTAGGGCACTCGTCGGTCTTGTGATCCGTGGCTGCACAAAAGCCGCATGGCTTGACTGGATCTGGTGTCCTCCTGATGACTTGTTGCATCATCTCTTTGAGCTGTCTGATCTCTTCGGCCATTGCACTAGATGGGGGCTCGACTTTAGACACGTTCCTGGTCCGGGTGTACTCTTCCTCTTTGTTGGACTCATCTTGGAACCGTTCACTTTCTGCTACTGCCATAATCTTACGTCTCACACCTGCTGGGGATAGGTCCATAAGGTTGCCTCCAGCCGAGGCATCTAGGAGCTTTCTGTCGAGTTTGCGAAGGCCATCTAGCATGTATTCTACGAGCAGCTTCTCTGGGAGTCCAAGAATGCAGCAGCTTTTCTCCAAGGCGTTGAATTTTTCTACGTACTCGTACATGGTCTCGTTTGGTCCCTGCCTAAGCTCCTGTAACTGGCGCCTGACTTGCATGGCTCGTCCTGCTGGGTAGTACTTGGTGAGAAACTGTTTTTGCATCTCCTCCCATGTATAGATGCTGTCTGAGGGCAAAGATAGAAACCAGTCCGTGGCGGAGTCAGTGAGTGAAAAGTAGAATGCCTTGAGTTTGAAGTCATCCACTGAAACTCCGTAGGGCTTGAGATTGTGGCAACTACCATGGTAGCACTTCAAATGCCCTGTAGCTGATTCTCCCTTTGCTCCCGCGAATTTGGGAAGATGATGGACGATTGAGGTGTTGATAGCTATTTCCTCGAGTTCTGGTCCTTCATAGATGGGCCATGACTGGTCTCTGAAGTCGGGGACCGAGAGCTCTCCCATAGATGGCTCCTCATCGTGATAATAGGCTTCTTCCTCGTACACTGGCTGTCTGAGTCGTCTGATGGGCGGTTGGGGCTGGACCTGATGTTGAACTTGTTGATGTGGTCGGACCTGTGGTCGAGCCTGAACTTGTTGTTGGACTGGTTGTCTAGCTGCAACCTGTTGTCGGGCTGGGACTTGTTATTGTCGGGCTGGGACTTGTTGTTGTCGGGCTGGGACCTGTCCTCGGACCGGTCCTCCTGGTTGTTGTACTCCGGCTGCTGCTTGGTTTTGCCGGGCTGCTTCACGTTGCGCTCGCCTTTGATCGCGGACTAGCTGCTCCGGGTCGTCGTAGATTACCTGCTCTTCGTTGTTGTTGTCGATTATTGGGGGGTTGTCATGGTTTTCTAGCTCGAACTGTTCGTCCTCGTATTGTTCGTTATTAGCAATTCCATTACCTGCGTGAGCCATGGTGCAAGAATAGCAAGAACCGAGTAGCAAACACCGAAATAACAGGAACAGACTAGCAACAAAGGATCCCCAGGAGAGTGGAGGAGTCACAACGGTCTCACTTAAAACCCACACTCCTTAGACTCGTAAGTCTTGGTGACAGGACACTCTAGAAGCTAGAAATTGGAAATCGAGAGAATCGGAAAACAAAATCGAGGCAGTTGAATGGGGAATCACCGAATAGCAAATTTCGAAAACAGAAACAAGCAAAAAGTACGAAAAAAGAAGAGAGAGAACAAATTTCACCTTTGCGTAGCTCCCCGACAACGGCGCCAAAATTTGACAGGAGTCGTTGGTACCTGCAAATTTGAATTTATATTTTCCTTACTCTGGACTGTGGGTTAGTACAGCGACAAGCAAGGGTCGAACCCAAGGGAGCTAGAGTGGTTACTACTTTGTTCTGAAAAGGAAATAAAAGACAGTTGGGTAAAAGCAACAGTTTAAGAAACAGTAATAAGGCACGAAAATTGCTAAGGTGTATCAATTCAGAGAAGATATTCAGGTTAGGGTTTTATTCAATTGTGACTTTGTTTTATCATAGACTTCTAAATATCTAATTCAACGTTTAAGTGTGGTTGTCCCGACAAAGGTGACTTCCCAAGTAACCCGACAAAGGTGTTACGCCACGACCTAATTCCCCTAGGTTTAATTAACCCGACAAAGGTGTTAATTGCCCTAGTCGTACTACCTATCCAAACGACAAAGTATTAGATAGATGATTAATGTAGAAATACGCGCAACTAGATTTCACGACAAAGTATACGTCTAGTCTAACAATATTTCATGGAATTCATATACGAGAATTAGTAAAACATAGAATGTAGCATTAAAATCCAAGTCTCAAAAACATGAGTCACAACTATTTAACCCTAACCCGAATAATTGGATTAGTTACACATGATCATGGAGAAACAATGCATGAATGAAAGGAAAATAAGAACTTCACTAATGACCGAGATTAGGGCCTGGACGCGGTGGGAGGAGGGATTCTCGATGATTGATGCTCGATGGTACATTATGCCTTGCATTGCACCTCCTTATATAGGGACTTGAAAACCCTAAAGTTCCCAAAATAAGCACAAGATAATTACGGAAATATTTCCATAATTATCTTTGCTTGATCTTCAAGCCACCGATGATTTTCTAGAACAATCCGAAACCCTAGCATCGTAAGTTTGCACGTTGTGATATTGGGCCGAGAATTCATGGGTTGGACGTCCGGACGTGCAAAGGACTCGGCTGGCCGCTCGGATGGGCGCTGGAATGCTCGGATGGCCGGGCGCATGCCCGCTCGCATGGCCGCTGGAATGCTCGGATGGCCGGGCGCATGCCCGCTCGGATGGCCGCTGGAATGCTCGGATGGCCGGGCGCATGCCCGCTCGCATGGCCGGTCGGATGCCCGGGCTGAAGGTCGGATGGCCACTCGCATGGCCGAGCTTGAATTTCCGCGCGGACGCCTTGTGTATTTCTCTTCCGCGGACGTCTCTTGAATTACTGATATTTCTTCAGACGTCCGCGCCATTTATTGTTGAGGCCTCCGCGGATTGCGCTGTGGAAAACTCCTTGTGATGTTTTTGGCTCCAAAAGCCGTCTTTTGAATGCGATCCCTCTTAGAGCGTCCAAATTACCTGAAATGCGAAACAATACTAAGAAGTAACTGTTTGCATATAAAAGTACTGGAATTGGTGGGATTTGATGACTCGATGAGTCGTATAAATACGGCTCATCACCCTCCAACAATAATATTGGGACGACCATTCCTCTACGCTACTAAAGCAAGAATCGATGTGGGCAAGGGCTCATTATCGCTTAAGTTCGGTGGCAAAATTGCAAATTTCTACATTGATAATAGCCACACGGATACAAAGAAACCGCCAGATATTATACCTATCTCAGATCGCGGTACACAGATTTCTGACCTGCCAAAAGAGACCGAAAAAGTAACAAGACCAGCAGCTATGGTTAAGGGTCCCTCGCCTTCTCAGAAACAATGGAAAGAAAAAACACCAAAACCATGGAGTTCTAATCCAAGTAAGAAATCAGGAAGAGTCAAGGCAAGAATCAACACAGGAACAGTGGCGAAATACAACCTGAGCCACCCATGGGATCCAAACCAGTGATCCCCATGCGTCGAGCCAACGACGTTAAACAAAGGCACTGGTCGGGAGGTAACCCGACACCTATCATACTTTCAGTACTTTTATTTTCTGTCATTTAGTTTTTACCAATAAGTCGCTCTCACCCACTTGGTGCATAGAATAAAATGACTATTCAGGAATCGGTTATGGGTGCAACATCAAGCCAGCCAGGCCTATGCCAAGAGTTCAAGGCCCCAGCTGAACTCCCTCGATTATCCAGCCTCATGCCATGTCGTTCACTCGACACTTTAAAGGGAGTTCTGTTCTTCCCTTTCCCTTAATGTCATTTCCTTCTCATAATTGTCTGCTTGCATGGCTTTTGAACTAAGTCTTGCTGAAAGGCACGCCTTCGTTCAAAAGTGTGGGGTGAGAACCGCCTGTGTACATAACATGTTTTTCTTTTCCTTTTCCCTTAATATTATCTTTTTGAAAATATGAACTTGAGAATGTGAAAAAGATAGATCATAATTCATGCATTAACCTTGTGAAAATTCAACTATTTAAAAACTTAGAATGTAACTTCTCATTTGTCCCTTTGTGCTGAGATAAACAGGGGATGTGGAGTTGATAGAAAATGCCCTAGAGAGGCTTGGCAAGCAATCGAAGGGCTGAATTTCGCTATATGGTTTCGAAGTCAGTGCAGGCTGCACTTTGGGTTTCAGTGAAGATTGAAGTCATCTCCGCCATGCAGTGTTTATGCAAAAAGAAAAAAGGCGGGACGGGAATCAAACCGTCCTATCTCTAGTCAGAGTAGCCGGGAAAATAAATGAGAGACCCTCATTTTGACTCGCGCGAAACGGCAAGGATGAGAGAGAGCGGGGAGGTATTTCCATATGCTCACGGGCGATGATTGGACCTCCCAAAAAGGCTTGAGAAAATGGACTAGCAAGCCACAAAAAGGCAAAAGCTCAAAGAGTCAAATCAAAGGCCAAAGGCCGATTCACTACAAAAAAGCTCTCCCTCGCCAAAAAAGAAAATCAAAAAGGCTCAACTCAGTGAAACCCGAACCGAATCACGTGCTAGAGAAAGCTACAAGGAAACCATATAGTGCGAGACGGTCCCGAGGTTGCAGTCCAGAGCCTGAAAAGGGCTATCTCCCGAAACATCCAAATTAATTTGCATCTCGGCACGAAGGTACAAGTATCAAGTTTCTTCTATTTATTTACACGGTTTAATTTAGTAATAAGTAGTAATGCATGAATTAGGAAAAATCTAGTCCCACAGTCTCACTTTCATATTTTAAAAGTTTACTTAGATAGTGTGCCGCCCTTTAATAGCATTGTTCGGGACGAACAACTAAAAGTGTGGGGTGATCTGATGGACCATAATTATATGAATCATAAACACAGTTAAACCCACCAAATTAGACTGTTTGTCTCATTAAATTTTTTCTTGTTAGTTCCGATATTTATCTACAGGGTATTTTGGAGTCTAGAGAGAATACAGGCTAAGGAGGAGTTTTTAAGCTGAAAAGATATTACGAGTCATTCCAAGGTCAAGACCAGATGCCGACTGAAGAAATATCATGATCCTGACATGGAATCACTCAAAACAAATCCAACCGAAGAGCAACCAAAGTCAGTCCGGAGCTGAAATGGACCGATGGCTTTTGTGAAAGATCACAAAGATCACAAAACCTCTTCTCTTCCTCACACATGGGCGGCTAAGGGGAGGAGGCTCCTCCTCACATGGGGGGGGCGGCTAAATGGGAGGAGGCTCCTCCTCACATGGGCGGCTTCCTCCTCACATCCCCCTCTCCTCCTCTCCCCTTCCTCCACATGGGCCGGCGGCTTTGGAGAGCTCCATGGATGAGATGCCAAGTGTCTTCACTCCTCACCACATCTTCCCCTCCTCCAAGCCTATAAATACAACCTCCCCTCCTTTGTAATCTTCATCCACAACATCACAACACATCACTTATCTCTCTAGACTTTTGGGCACTTTTGTACGCTTTTGTTTGAAATCTATAATACTCCTGTTGGTTCTTGAGTGTTCTAGTAGTTTTTGAGTTTACTCCTGTTGGTTCTTGAGTATTCTCCTTTACTTACTGTCTTTCAAAAACCCTCGAGTACTTAGCTATGATATCCACCTCTATGGATATTCGTAGCTAAACTCTTCATTCGGTTGAAGGGGTGTACTTGTATCATAAAATGTTTTAGGCTATACTCTTAGTGCCTTTTCTTTGTATTCAAAACTTGTTCTATGTGCCATATATTAGGTCAGAACTTCCAAGGTTGAGTGGATGCTTGAAATGGCAAAACTCTTCCATGGGGGTTCGTGAACATACTCGGGTAAGTGGATGCTTGAAATGGCAAAGCTTATCTGAGGAGTTCGATCTCTTTTAAACACCATTTGGTTTGATTGGAAATGATTGATCAAATGGATGCACATAGGCTAGTATACCTTGAAATGGGGTGCTAGTCTGAATAGAACAAGTGCTCTACGACCTTGAAATGGGCTAGACAGTGTGTGCAAATCGAGCGCTTGAAATATCCTTGATACACGTTTGAATACTTAGTAGGATCACTAAAGGTCAATGATAAACATGCTATGATACAAGGCCCCCAAAACCGAATGCTTTCCTTAGATTTAAACACCACCTGCATTTACTTCCTTAGTATAACTTGCCTTATCAACTGCTCACCTCCCGGAAGACTTGCCAATCACGCAAAAACCACTGTAAGTCTTCTTCCTTTTATTTTCAGTATTTACTTTTCTGTCATTTACTTTTCCGCACTAAAAACCAAAACCAACCAAAAAAACACTTACTTTTCCGCACTAAAACCTCAATCAACCTAAAACACGCTCCCTCCCTGTACGATCCCTCAAAGAACAACGTATCCCCCTAATTCCCTTGGGTTCGACCCCTACTTACCACTTGCTACCCAGTAGTAAAGTCGCGAGTAGCGGACTTATAAATTTATTCTTGACGTTTGCACACGACGACTGTGCATCTGTCAGTCCGCCTTGAACTCGGCAGCATCAACCCTCTTGTCGATGTCGTGGACCTTCACTCCCATGGTCTCGACGGTGTTCTCGCATTCCCCAATGGGATCGAAGGAAATCGCCATGCCCGTCTCTAACTTCACCAATCGCCTCTCACTTGCGGGTACAGATGAATCCCTTAGTGGTTTGTTCTTCTTAGATACCTTCTCAATGGGCATACCCCTTTCCTCGTTGTCGGTTATAACCATGAATGCGTCGTAGAGTCGAACCTTGCTCGGATACAACTTGTCACGAACTTAGTTTTTCCTCGCTAAGTAGTGCGGCACTTTGCTAGACTTCCGCACAAAATTGCTTAGCTAAGTAAGTCTTTTCCCCAATGCCTCGACGCGCCTAAGCGAAGTGGACCAAAAGAACTCGAAGAGAACTCAACGAACTTAGATAGAGGAAATGATTTGTATTGCAAATGATGGTTTGGAGCAAATGACTCCTCTCCTACATATACACTTAGCCCTACCCCCTATCAATTACATGTTCATGAATCGTCCTAAGGTTCTATACCCTTCCATACACTTCAAGAAGACTCTAGATGTTGGGCATTGGGTCTCTATAATTGACTCTTCTTTTTGGGCTTGACCGTGCCTTCTCCTTAGGATTCTTTGGACCAAGTGTTGGCTTGTTCCTTTAGACTCCTCTGGGCCAAGTACTAAGCCCTTCTCATTTGTATCACTAAGACTAAGTATTAGTTCACTACACTTAGTCTATGTAGCGATGTCATGACCTAATAAAACTTTATATCTTGGATTCGAAAAATTAGACTGTGACAGTCACCTCTTGATGGGCTGATTATGATAACAATCTACCATTTGCGAGTCAATAGTGCTGTCATCTTGTCCACCTCTTAAAAATATAGAAAATAAAAAAAAATTATATACAGAATATTGAAAACTGTGTTAACATGAGTACTAAATTTGTGTCATTTTGACTGATTTCTTATATACGAGTAGTTTTTAAAAAAAATTTACTCCATATTTTGAAAATAAGTATAAGATAATTTTGTATATTAACTATTAAGTAATAATTTGATTTGACTGGATTGGTTTTTTTTTTATAAGACTGGATTGGTTTTAAATATTGTCAATCATATATAATTTGATTTGCTTATTTAGTCCTACAGAATTTCTACTTTGATGTGAGTTCGAATATATAAGTAAGGACATCGACATCCCACAATAAAATACTATTTTAAGAACATACACATGATCAGTAAAACAAAATCAATTTAAACTATAAAGGATCTTTTAAGAAAATCTCAGAGAGTCCCAGAAATCAGTCTCTCCCGGCACTCATGTAACACTACTCGTTGCTATTCTGTATTTATCATTATAAAGATTGAAACTTTAAGTCGCCAGTACCTACTTCCATCTAAAGATATCAACTTTAGGTAGCCATTGGAACGTTTTCAAGGTTTTAGGATCATAATTCCCAACTGGGGTTTGCCTCGTTATTATGGAAATATATGTTTTTTCGTTTTTAGGAAGTTTCAAAATTCTGTAGTTACTTGTTTCGTCTTGTGTTTCTGGCTAGTAACGATTTGGAGTATTTTTTTGTTTCATTGCAGATGATTTTTGGATAGCTTTGAGTTTAAGCTGTGGGTGGAGTTTTTCAGTAGACGATGGGTCATGGGTTTGATTTGTAGTTGCTTTGGATATGGCAATCAGGAGCCTGGCGAGGCTGCTGGTTCACATGCATCCAATAACCCCCCTTTGGGTAATGTGGTCAACAAGGTACGTTACCTTTGTAAATTCCCTTCGGAAATTCGGTGATACTTGTTTTGTTTGTCTGCGTCCAAGTCGATAGGGTTGTTCAACTCGAACTGGGGATGTGGTTTCTACTGTTTCGTTTGTTTATAAATATTGGAGTGTTACTAATTGTTAGAATGGCTTAGCTCACAAATCTTTACCGTATTGTTGGAACTTGAAAGAAGCAAAACAGTGCTGGAATTCTGCTTTAGGATATGAACTGTCCGGCTTTTTGTCCAGAAATAATTCTGGTAAACAGGATTACGGTTTGTAAAGGGTAGCTAAACATGATTCATGTTAGTTTTGATTGTTGTTTAAAAAAGAGTTCACTTACAAGTTGCAACTTCTTCTTGATGCGAAATTGAACTCTTAGTTATGAGTTTCCATTCGTCGTGTGCAGTATAAGTCAATATTTCACAGAGGTCAAGTCGTGGCTCGAGCAATGAGGCAGGGATTGCAACAGCAGCTACTGCTACTACTACAGCTCCTGCAGCTGTTCCTATTCAGCCAGAGGTTCAAACTCATCTTAACGGGTGTTCTGACGTTGTAGAATTATAGCAATTCAATTAGTCAAAAATAATTTGTATTTTAACCGGTAAGACCGGTGTCGAACCCAAGAAAGCAAACGGATTATACGCTAGGTCTATCAATTTCTAACTCGGCTATTCCTCCAATTCAAGTATGATGATGAATATCAATGATGAAAACAAGTAACGAAATGGTTTTTAGGGGAATTAATTCAATTAAAGCGAGTTTCGAGGGGTTAGTCCCCTCCTTGGCAATTTTCCAATGATAATGTATACAAGAGTTTAATCATTTAAGAGTTGATAGGTTTAAAACCTAGCTTAGGCTAAAATTAGACAAACTATCATGCAAGTCTAATCCTAGTCAAGCCTTCTTATGTAGAATCTCACTAATCAAAGATTTTGGTTCACTATATAGCACCTATTTTCACAAATGCTAGATGCATAAAGTCTTGGTTAGCCTCTCACCCATGCATTTACTCTCATAAATGCTTGATAAGTTCATTTTTACTATATCCAAACCATCACTAAGCTCTCTCAATACTTAGATAATAGTTCTAACACAAACATGTCCCTTAGGCATTTTATCAAACACTTAGCAACATGTCTAAAATGAAGACCACAGTAAAATGAAATCAACTTCATAGATTGCATGTTAATGTGTATACAATGATCATTGAGTACCAAGGAGGATCATAAGACCCTCAAAACACAAAGGGGGCTACTCACACATCATGTAAGACAACATGATGTGAGTAGGGTTTCTACAAAATCTAAAGAGAAAGGAAGAGGAATAGAATAGGATGGTTAATCCTAATGAACTCCCTTGATCTTCAATCCTCCTTGATTAGATGATGATGGATGCCCTTGACTTGCTTACTTCTCCTTGTCTTTTTTCCCAAAGAAGCCAAGATGCTAGGTCAAACTTACCACTTTCTATTTATAGGCTCGCTGAAAATCCGGACTGTAGCAGTCCCAGTCGACCGGTTGGCGTTGTGCTTGTGGCCCAGTCAACCGACTGGGGTAAGAAATGACTGATTGAGAAGCGATTTCCCAGTCGACCGACTAGAAGGTCCAGTCGACCGACTGTGGAAACAAAGATTTTTGGCCCTCCTGAAGCCTTCCTTAGTCGACCGACTGGCACATAGGGGAGGCACCCAGTCGACCGACTGAGGTCACGCGGTCTGCATGCTCTTGATGGAGTACTCGCCAGTCGACCGACTAAAGGGTCCAGTCGACCGACTATGGAAACACAATTTGCAGGACCTCCTGAGGCACTCGTCAGTCGACCGACTGGAGCAGGGGAGCTTCCCAGTCGACCGACTGAGGACCATTTCTGCTCACTTTTTGCTCTAGTCTTTGATTTTTTCCGAGTTTCCTTATATTGGTTTTTGACACTGAGACATCTAGTGTTGTACCTGAAACGCACGAAAAGGGATCAAATGACATCAAATGATCGTCGGAAATGAACTAAAGCTATAGTGAAAACGGGTATTAACGAGTCGAAAACTCGACTCATCAACACTCCACACTTAAGCTTTGCTCGTCCCGAACAAAGTATGCAAATATGCCAAGGGAGAGCAAATGGCGAAATGCTAGTGGTGCTATGTTTTTCGTGTATTTGCCTCACTAGATTTGACAAGGTCTCGATCCTTATTTCTAAACATGTTATTGAAAGAAAAATGACAAGAATGTACAATCTACCTAGCTCCTTTTTGTAGGCGTTACGAATGCATTTAGCGTATGCATTAAGCCTTTAAAACCCTAGGCTACCCTAGTGGACGGGTTATAGTCTCGTGAGAGTTTTCAGAAAAGGGAATACTCACAAATCCGTAATGCACCTATCCCGTGAGAATGAATTCAAGAGTGTTCAACCGAGGCTATGATTTCTCAAAACAAATTCCTCACCCCACGCTAGGACTACCATCACAATATCATCAAAAGAACTTTTGAACCATTTTGAGTACCCTTGAGGTTGTGGATTCAAGGTCATCAATGCTAGAGCTATCAATCGTCTCATCCAAAAGTCTATTCATTTTCAAGGCTATACAATAGAGGTGAAGTTTTTAGTTTGCACAAAAATTGTCAATCGCTCACCTATGCTAGCTAGGGCTAGTCCATGGGTTTGCGACATGGAATTCATTCCCAAGTTTTAGGCGCTTAAGCCGTAATCCATAAGGGAAGAGGAGTTCGACACTAGAGTTCTCAATAAACATGCATAGACCAAATGATAACTCCCGTGCAAGCACATGGGTCGTCCAAAAGTTATTCAAACAAGCACACAATGCAAATGATGAATCCCGCACAAATGATGAATGGAGGAAAACATAGGGTCAAGTTTTAAGTGCTTCTTATTTTCTTTTTGAAATGGCCTTTGGCCTACAAATGCTTTCGAGGGGGGACTTACCTCCCTAACCCCCAGCATTTGTATATTTTGGATCAAAACTTTTCGTGATCATTGAGAAAGTTTTTAGTCGGGGCTTTGCCCTCTTTGACCGCAAACATTTTTTTTGAATGGGGCCTAATTTTCGCCCTCTTTTCACTCCACACTTAAAACTTGACAATATGTTCAAAAAGTGTATGGAATGTGCGGGAATCAATCATGAACAAGGCACCGTGTTAGAGAACTCAAGTCACCAAGGAGCTATCAAATGGTCTAAGTTTTTCACTAAGATTTTTAAAAGGTGCTTGCTATAACTTGATCCAAGGTATTTCAACAAAAATATTTAGAGAATTGGATAGACGAAAGATAGCAATTATATTGGCTTTAAAGAATACACATTCAATGGACTAGGTCGGTTCTAAGTTCAAGATGCAATAAATGTGACAAATAGGCTAGATGTGATTTATAGGAATTAAGAATCGATAGTCACAAGCCTATATGGTTAAAAACACTCTCATGTAGGGATAAGGTGCGAAAAATGCAAGTGTCCATCTAAAAATGATATGCATGGCATGCAAACATGTGAACTATGCGCATCAAACCACTCCACACTTAATTCAAGCTTAGTCCCTAAGCGCATAGAATGATGAAATAAAGGCAAAGGCGCATAGGAACTCCCCTCGTTTGTAGTGCCGGTAGCATAACCCTTGGGAATGAGAAATATCCTTTTGGTTGCAAATGTAGACAAAGAAGGTGAATTTTGAGCAATGATAATAATATATAGATGTATGTCCTGTAGAGTGAACAATATAAATGGTAAACACCTTCAATATCATATGAAAAACAACATGCAACCAAAGGCAAGTCAAGAGTATAAGCATCAAAATGGCATACATCATCCAAAATTGTGCCAAAAGGCGACTTAACATCCAAGTACATGATCTAAGCAATAAAGCATCGAACAATAGACAAAAATAAAAACAAGATGCAATCCAAGCTCAAGATGTAGCCTCGTCACCTCCCGGACTGATCTGTCTAGCTGAATCTCCACCACCTTCCTCATTTGGTATCGTGGCACCAGTGAGTAGGGGGCTATCCTCCCTAAAAGAGCGAACTGGCTCCAAGGTCCCTCCTGTGAGACGTGAGCCCGCCTCCCCGACTCTGGAAGCTGGCGTGGAAGGCAATGGAGAGGCGCCACGGGGAGCAAAGAACTCCGGAGCAACTGAAGGGATGAAGGGAGCGCTGGGGCCACTGATGAAAGAATGGACCGTAGATCTGAGCCACTCCCACTCCTGGCGGGCTCTCGCATCAGACTCTCGGATGAAGTCCTCTAGGCGAGTCAAACCACTCCTCAAATCAGCCACTCCGCTAGTCAAGTCAGCAATGTCGGAGGAGACTCTCTCTCTCCACTCAGCGGAGTCCTCTGTGGCGGGGCGTGGAATCTCAACGGCAGGCTCCACTGGGGGAAGCTCCTCATCTGCAGGAGGGGGTGGAGGAGGTGATGAAGGAGGAGATGGGGTGAGGTTGGCTAGACAGTAGAGGTGGTTCTGCTGCTTGAACATCCTCCTTTTCGTAGCGGCACCGGTCACAAGCTCTTCCTGATGAGGCTTCGTGTCCTTCTCCCAAGTCTTACCATCTCTCTTAATGATGTGCATGTGCTTCATAGTATCCATGTCAAGCACGCTCTTGGATGGCGCGGGACAACCCTCGTAGCCAAAGGTGAAGTTACACCTTAAAGCTATCATAGTGATCAAGGAACCTCCTCCCAAACCCCGGTTCCTCGTGCCCTCCTTCACATTAGTCTCAAACCGGTTGGCAAGAATGGCTAGCCAATCAATGGCCTCCCCATGATCCGTAGCTAGCATCAACTCCATGTCCGGGAGGGTAAATGATCTGGCCTTCGCCGTCCTAGTGTTAATCCCAATGGCAATGACGTGGTGTATGATCTTCCAAATCGGGTCGGTAATGGCTGAAGAATTATAAGAAGATATGAACCACTCATTCCGCTCAGAAATCCTCTTCCAAAACCGGGACTGATGATACTCAATAAATTTCCGGGGTGACGCATCATGCTGTGGGAATCCTAGCCACTCCCTGATCACACTCTCTCTGATTTTAAAATTTCGTCCCCCCACCACAAATTTCCAGAAATAAGTATTCACCTCCCCCACCTTCTCCAAGTGCCATATGAAGGAGCACAAAAACTCCACTACCACCCTCTCGTAGGAACCCGGATCATCCAAAAATAGGAAATTTAAACCACTAGCAGTGAGGCACGAATGTACCTCATCGGTGACTGCGCTATCGATGCTCCGGAGCAGTCCCATGTCGAGGTAGAGGGTAGGAATGACCGTCTTCCTCTTCTTAATGATAGTAGCGTGATGGGTCCGGTGAGTCTCATCTCTAAACTCAAGAGGAGCCGAGAATGGGTAAGGGGTCGGTACGAGCAAGGGTCCCTCGAAAGGTCCGTCATGAGGCAATACTGGGACGATTGCCGTAGAGGAAGGTGATGCAGTAGGAGAGGGCACTCTGGGCACCGGGTGTGAAGGAGCTCCAGGGGTAGGAGGCACGGGCGCTCTCCTCTTCTGTGCCGGCTTCCTCGGTTGAGGCTTTTTCTTCTTAGGAGGCATGGGGGAAACCGGCAAAGCGTCAATCTCTGCGTCCGAGTCCGAGCTATGGTCGGCTAACGAACCCCTTAGCAACTTCCTCTTGTGGGTAACAAGAGGCATATCACCCTCGCCTGACTCGTGATACTCATCAATCTGATCATCTAGCGAGGGCTCATGAGCAACCTCCTTGCCTTTGGATTTGGAACTGGACGAGGTACCGACACGAGGCATAATTGTACTGGAAATTGAGGGCAAAAACTGAGAGGAGTAAAAACTCACTGATCTTTACCTCAATCGGTCGACTGGGCTGGAACTGGTTTCTCAGTCGATCGACTGGGAGATGAAATCCAGTCGATTTTAGGGCAGATTTGGGGGTTTCTTCGGGAGGCTTTGGCGGCTCAAATAGGCACTTGGGGTTTGTAGGCAAGAGGATTCAGAGCAGTTTGGTGGGTGAGCCGGGTGGAGAGGGTGCCAGACGGAGGAGATTGGCGGATTTGGATGTTTCCGATCGGGATTTGGCTTTTTGGGCGGTGGCGCTTGGATGAGGCTCGGCTGGGTAACGGTGAGGTTTGGTTAAGACAGTGGACGTGTGGCGAGTTCAAGGTGGGGCTGAGCGAAGGTCGGGGAATGGATTTTGGGAAATCGGTCGGTTAGGGGGGGTTTTGAGTCGAGCGATTGAAGGAGAAATGAAGGAGGAATGTGACTTTGGATAAGTATTTGCTAGTTGGTCGACTGGGAGACGAGTCGACCGACTGTGGAAAGTGAGAATTATGGTGCTCCTGAGACTCTTCCCAGTCGGTCGACTAGCTGTTCGGCTATTTCCCAGTCGATCGACTGGAGTCCAATTCCTGCTTCAAAATTTTTCTGCTTTTCATCGAATCCCCAACTCCACACTCAGAATTTTTACTCCCCATCAAGAATAATTATCACTCAAAATATCACATAAATTCAAGGCACGCTCTCCCAAGAAATCACTAGCATACAAATGTACGATTTTCAACAAAAAGGCAAGCTAGGATTATTGACCCCACACTTAAAATGCCACCATCATCAAGAAATTTCATGCAAGCCTCATATCACACCAAACACACCTAATCATGCATTTAAAATCATTCCAATCACCAAGCCACACGACAAGTTCACAAAACGCATGCTACACATATATGAAAGTTACTTGTGCATAAATGGACAACTCACAAACCGGGGTACCTCCCGTGAGGGCCTAGTTTAACGTTGAAGTTATGTCCCCTGTTCAAGCTTGTGTCTAGGATACTGTTGCGACAGACCTTGAACTCTTTGCACAACAGTTCGACTGACAGTTCAAGGTATGGTTGGGACACTCCTTTGGACACCTCTCGTATAGATCCAGTAGTTAGTGACGATAACTGAAACGCACACAGTTAACAGAACCCGAACTCTACCAGAGAGTGTTCCGACAGATTATTTAAGCAGAGTATCAAGCAGTACCGAGAGTCAAAGTAAGAAACAAAACAGGAGCACGCACGGTATGTTACCCAGTTCGGCCTTGCCTACTCTGGGGGGTTTCCCACACCCTATAATGGGGCACAAATCGTATTACGAGAATTAGAGCTACAAGTGGTCTTACTCTTACACAACTCCGTGTTTGTAATTGCCTAGCCTCTAACTATCCGTCTCTTGGATTTGCGATCTCGGTTCGTCGCTACTCCCCTCGATCCCCTGTGGGTAGGACGAGACTTCTCTCTCGGCCTAGTCTTGAACTTCTCAGAAGTCCAGTCGTCTTCTCTCAAAGACGTAGCTTGATAGTAGTGTGTGCGTACTTCGTTGATCCTCCAACACTACCTGAACACCACACAGAACAGACAGTTGCTTCAGGGCTGATATTCCGATGTGGAATGCCCAGCCGTCGCTTCTCCCCCAATCTCACGAATTTTCGTGTTTAGCTTTTTCTCTCGGGAGGCGCAACCATAAGGACGCCCTAGCATTGTATATATACGCTTGGGGAGAACCCTAAACCGATCAGAATATGTCGTCAAATATTTCGCAGATGTTGCGAAATATTTGCTGAATATTCAATCTATCTTTAAAGATGACTTCCACCTCAAGTCATCCGATTTTCCCTCAGCCGATCTGCTATCAAATCTGTGTATATTTGATCGCACTGTTCTTTGATGATAATCTGTCGTTTGGCTCCCATCAGATAGCTTTGTCGACATCTTCGGGATTTCAATCAAAGACGATATCTACTTCGATCTCGTCGTCGACAGCTTCTTCATAGGATATCGTCTTCGACAAGTTAGACAGGAGGTTTCCAATTTTGGAAAGGAAATATTAGAGTGACCTCTCGAAGGATCTGTGTCGTTTTTGACTGACTCCAACTGGAAAGATTCTCAATCTTTAGTATCTTCAGAATAAACCGTATATTGATCATGTGTCTTCTGCACGCTGAACTTCTGTTCCAATATCTGATTGAACTCTAGCTTGAATTGTCTAAAGATGTTTTGTCAAAGACATGCCAATCATGGGAACATCAATCTCCCCCTTGGCATTTTGGCAAAACCGAATCTATCTTTAGATCGAGACTACTCCCCCTTTTTGCCACAAACTGGCAAGGGGTCCAACCTAGTTCAACCAGCCAATCAATCAGCGCAATCTGAGGGAGCACTAATGACTCTTTGGAACTCCCCCTCGAACAAGGCCTGGGACATAGGCACATACTGTGAGACCGTCGGACCAAGGTGTCTTAGCAGCTGTTTGAATCCCTGAATGATCTCTACTTCCTTCAGTAGAATATAGTCAGAGCTGCTGTTAGGGATGACTCCCTTGGGACTGACGACTTCTTGGGTAGCCTCTTAGGGATACCCTTCTTCTACGCTTTCGTCCACTTAGTTGTTGCATCTTTACCGACTAATCACATTTCATGCTCAGATCCTTTAGTTGATACCCTGGGTGGAGCGGCTCCTGGGGCACTCCTCTTCCTTTGCTTGGATGTACTTGCCCCCCTGCATCTGTACTCGTGCTATTCCGTTGGGTGGATACTTCTGTCGAGTATGATTGGATGGTCACTTTCTTCTTTGGTTTCTCCTTATCAGTACTCCTTTTAGTTCAGCCATTGACACTGAGTTCCGATTTCCAAAAAAAACTCCATTATCTGGTCTCTAGTCACGGAACACTTCTTCAACAGCTGTCTTCTCAGTAGCCCTGTCGATGTCTAACTTTTCTGAAATCTTGACAGGCTCATCTCCTTCATGAGTGATAGTTCCTTCCTTGTACGAGTTTTGGACAGTCTTATCAAGGTCCATGTATATTGAGCTCGTCATCTTTCTGAACCTTCTGATCCTCAACCATATTGAAACATACTCAATCTCTGTTTCTCTATGACATCAAGTCAGGAATGGCTGGGGGATCCACCATCGTATAGACATCCTCCGTAACGTCATCATGCAGCCTTCCGGTCCCTTAAAATTTGTCTCTGGATAAGAGCTATATGACTTTTGAGGTACAACTATCTCACCACCCTATACCATAGCTGAGACTGCAACATCTGGCACATTTTCCTCCAAATCTACAACCTGTGCTACTGGAGACTGGTCAGCTTTTGTCTCAACACGCTTTGAGATCTTCTAGTTCAGCAACTCATCAGTAATATCATCAATCTCCTTGAGCTGCGCATCCAGGTCTTCATTCTTGTAGGGTGTATGGGACTCTTCCATCTCATTACCCAATTGCTTCGCTTCCACTTGCATTCTCATTTTCCTGCTTATCAGGATCACACTCTTCGCCCTGCGGACTTACCCATCTTCTGCAGAGCCGGTCACTGACCCTGTAACAGGTTTCTATACATTCGGCTTATATCTACCGCTTTGTCACCTTTAGTTCACTCAACCTCGACCAGACGTTCGTACTTCCTTCTTGGCAGTCTGAGAACAAGCCTTGGAAGAGCAGAGGAGATTACCTCATTTAGGATCACGAAATCGTCTTTCCTCATTTCCGGGAGATATTCCCTTCCTTTCCTTCTGTTCCAGCTTCCTGTTGATAGGAGGTCAGCCCAACTGTTTGAGCTGGTGTTCTGCCTGTGACTGACTCCTGTCTGGAACACTTAGTTCTTGATAACACACAAACCCAAGGAGGATCTGAGTGTTTCAAACTGGGCGGCATCAAGCGGTTTGGTGAATATGTCCACCAATTGCTTGTCTGTTGTAACGTGCGTAAGAGTAACCACCTTCTGTTCAACCAGTTCTCGGATGAAGTGATGTCTGATGTCTATGTGTTTCGTCCTGGAGTGTTATACTGGGTTCTTTGAGATACTGATTGCGCTCATGTTGTCACAGTACAGGGTCATTTCTTCTTGTTTAACTCCATATTCTGACAGCATCTGCTTCATCCATAGAAGTTGAGTGCAGCTGCTTCCTGCTGCTATGTATTCTGCTTCAGCCGTAGACAGTGAGATGCTGTTTTGCTTTTTACTGAACCACGAGACCAAGTTATTTACTAAGAAGAAGCATCCTCTAGATGTGCTCTTTCGATCTTCAGCGTTTCCTGCCCAGTCTGCGTCGCAGTAGCCAACCAGATGTGGGTTGGTGTCCTTGGTATATGATGGACCAAAGTTATACGAGTCAGAAACACAGTAAAACCCCCTTAATTAGACATTTTGTCTATCTAACTTCTACGTGTTAGTCCCGATATATTTCCACAGGGCATTTTAGAGACTGAAGTGAAAACACGCTAAAGAGAGGATTTTATGCTGAAAAGATAACAAGAGTCAATCCAAGGTCAAGATCATATGCCGACTGAAGAAATATCAAGGATCCTGACGTTGAATTGACCAGAACAAATTAATCAGAAGAATCAGGAGTGGAGTCAAGACAGCCCGGGGAAGAAACACATTTACAGTTTTGTGAAAAGACTGCACAAAACTGTACAAACTCACACATTGGGCAAGGATGACCGGCCACTTGATGAAGTGGTGGCCAAGGGAAGAGCTCCTCCCACTTGGGCCACCGGCAACCGGCGGCTATGGGAGGAGGGACCGGCGGCTTCACTATTCCTCCACATGTCACCTCCTCCCCTTTGGGCTATAAAAGGAGGTGCTCCTCCTCCTCATTTCACACACCAATTCTCAAATTCACTTCTCTCTCTAGAAGTTGTAATATTTGTAACGTTGTAATTTTGCTTTGGAAATAAAGGAAAGCTCCCTTGGCGCTTCAACGGTTGTAAGTATTATTTTTAGTATTTATTTAACTGTTGTCTTTAATTCCTTAGTATAATGTTTAGCGCGATGAATAGTAGCTAAACTAGTAGTTCGGTCTAAGGGGCGCACTTGTATTATAAAATGTTTTAGACTATTAACTTAGTGTATAGTCTTAGTATTCAAAACTTGTTCTATGTGACATATATAGTCAGAGTTTCCAAGGTTGAGTGGATGCTGTAACAAGCAAAGCTCTTCTGTGGGAATTCGTGATCATACTCAGGTAGTGGAAGCTGTAACAAGCAAAGCTATCTGAGGAGTTCGACTCATCCTAAACCCCATCTGGTCGAGCGTAACTGTGAGATCAGGTGGATGCACCCAGGCTAGCATACCTTAGGGTATTGGCGCTAGACTGAAATAGAACAGGAGTTGCTTTAAACCGGTGTTGCAAGTCTTGAGCTGTAACTAGCCTTGATTCACCGTTTGAATACTTAGATGATTCACTAATAGTCAATGATAAACAGGATATAATACAAGTCCCCTGAAACCGAACATTTCTCTTTAATTATAAACTGTCATTTACTTTCCAGTATTAAAATCAACCAACAAACCAATCAATCCATCAAAATAGCTGGTAGCTTTAAAACCAACCAACCGACCTTAAACACGCTCCCACACTGCGTAATTCCCCCCGAAGAACAATTATTCCCCTAGTTCCCTTGGGTTCGACCCCTACTTACCAAGTACTACCCAGTAGTATAGTTGCGAGTAGCGGACTATTATAAATTTATTTGCACAATCGCTTTGACGACGAGCGGTTCTGTCAGTATACCAGATTCCAAAATCAATAGTCCTGCATACATACTTTATGATTCTCTTAACTTGTAGGAGGTGACTTTCCTTGGGGTCTGCCTGGTATCTTGCACAAACACCAACGACATATGCTATATCTGGTCTACTAGCTGTCAAGTACAGGAGGCTTCCAATCATACTCCTATACAACGTCTGATCGACCTTTGTTCCAGCCTCGTCTTTGGTTATCTTTATGTACGTGAGTAGCGGCTGGAGTTCGTTTGTGACTAGCTTTCTCAAGGTCAAATTTTCTTTATCAGATTCTTGGCATACTTGCTTTGAGAGATGAAAATGCCGTCTTCCTTCTGAGTCACCTGAAGTCCTAGAAAGTAGTTCATTTCCCCAACCATGCTCATCTTGAACTCCTTCTGCATCTGTTCAACAAACTGATCCACCAGTTTTTGGGTATTGGACCCAAACACAATATCGTCAACATAGATTTGTGTGATAATAAAGTCTGACCTTGTGTGTTTAACGAATAGGGTCTTGTCCACTCCCCCTCGCACATATCCATGATCAACGAGAAACACTGTGAGACGCTCATACCAAGCTCTGGGTGCTTGTTGGAGGCCGTATAATGCCTTCTTCAGGTGGTACACTGATGCTGGGTGATGCGGATCTTCAAATCCTTTCGGTTGAGCGACGAAGACTTCCTCATTCAGAAATCCGTTTAGGAAGGCACTTTTGACATCCATCTGGAACAGTCGAAACTTTAAGTGGCATGCCAGAGCAAGCAGTAGGCGAATGGCTTCAAGGCGTGCGACCGGAGCCAATGTTTCCTCAAAGTCTATCCCTTCTATTTGAGTATATCCCTGTGCCACAAGGCGAGCTTTGTTTCTGGTGATGTTCCCTGATGCGTCAGATTTATTTTTGAAGATCCATTTTGTGCCAATAACGTTGACTCCATCAGGTCTCGAAACCAAATCCCATACATCGTTTCTAGCAAATTCTTCCAGTTCTTCCTGCATAGCAAGGACCCAATATTCATCAAGTAACGCCTCCTTTATGTTTTTAGGCTCGATTGATGAGAGAAAACACGAGCAGGCAGGCAATTCTCTGGAGTTGCTCAGAATTCTGCGAGTTTGAACTCTGTCACTAGGTGAGCCAATATCTTCAGAGATTGGATGATCCCTGGCAATTCGTCGAGACGGTTGTAACGTAGTGACATTTTCTCGGGGGTTGACCGTAACAGCTTCGTCAGAGGGATGGTCTTCAGTGGAGTTGTCAGAGGATCCTTCAGTCGGTTCAGGCTCAGTCTGCTGGGATAATGGTTGTGTTGCAGGGGCCGAGCTAGTGCTGTCCTCAGCGTCGTCAGGGACCTTCTGTAAGAACACTTCATCCTTTACTTTGACATTTATAGATTCCATGACTGACCCTGTGCGCTTGTTGAATACCCGATATGCTCGACTGTTTGAGGAATACCCAAGGAAGAACCCTTCATCACTCTTCGGATCCTGTTTTTGTCGGTACTCCCGGTCGTTCAGAATATAGCACTCACTTCAAAAAATGTGGAAATATTTGACCGTGGGCTTCTTTCCTTTCCAGAATTCATAGCTGGTCCTCTCCGTTCCAGTGCGTATAGAGACTCGATTTATAATGTGACATGCTGTGTTCATAGCTTCGGACCAAAACTTCAGAGGGACCTTTTTGGCATGAATCATCACCCGGGCCATCTCTTGAATGGTACGGTTCTTCCGTTCTACCACTCCGTTCTGCTGAGGGGTGATTGCTGGCGCAAACTGATGAGCAATTCCATGCTTCGTACAGTAGGCACTCATAATAACGTTCTTGAATTCTGTGCCATTGTCACTCCTGATGGATATCAGTTTTTCTCCTTTATCTTCCCTTTCTCGTTGAATAAGAGTAGCCAGCTCTATGAATTGTTGAGTGGCTTCTGTCTTGTCTCGGAGGAATCTTGTCCAGGTGAATCTGGTGAAGTCGTCAACACAGACCAGGACATATTTTTTTCCTCCATAGCTCTCAGTTTGCATTGGTCCCATCAAGTCCATATGGATCAGTTCCAGAGGTCGGTTGGTGCTTATTTGAGAGACCTTGGGGTGTGATGCTTTTGTCCGTTTCCCAATCTGACATTCTCCACACATCACATCCTGACTTCCTTTGACATTTGGTATTCCCCTTATGAGTCCAGATGAGCAGAGTTTCTTCAATGTCTTGAGATTCAGATGTCCCAACCGTCTGTGCCAAAGGGACATCTCATCTGCTTGACTAGATTGGCAGGCTGTTTCAGTTCATGTTCCAGACCCTGTTCCATTAGACCCGATGAGATAACAGTTGTTTGCTGCTCTGTTTCCTTTCATAAAAATTCCCCCATCTTTGTCGAGAACTTGGCATGAGTTGTGAGTGAACTTGACATGGTATCCTCCGTCGCAAAGTTGACTTATGCTGATCAGGTTCACTTTCAGTCCTTTAACTAAGAGAGTGTCTTCGAGGACAGGTAGATCCGGAACCTTCAATGTCCCACAGCCGATTACCTGTCCCTTTCCGCCATCTCCGAAGGTGACGAACTGCTTCTTCATTACAGGTTGAATCTTTATAAGAAATCTGGGGTCTTCTGTCATATGGGCTGAGCATCCGCTGTCGAAGTACCAGCGATCTTTATCCATGTGACTTGAAGAGCTGAAAGCAACCATGCAAACATCTTTACTTCTGTAAATTTTAGTGTCTGTCATCTTGAACAGTTTTTCTGGATCCCACTCAGTGTGTCAAGTGTTTGCTCTGATACCAATTGAAGTTATGTCCCCTGTTCAAGCTTGTGTCTAGGATACTGTTGCGACAGACCTTGAACTCTTTGCACAACAGTTTGACTGACAGTTCAAGGTATGGTTGGGACACTCCTTTGGACACCTCTCGTATAGATCCAGTAGTTAGTGACGATAACTGAAACGCACACAGTTAACAGAACCCAAACTCTACCAGAGAGTGTTCCGACAGATTATTTAAGCAGAGTATCAAGCAGTACCGAGAGTCAAAGTAAGAAACAAAACAGGAGCACGCACGGTATGTTACCCAGTTCGGCCTTGCCTACTCTAGGGTGTTTCCCACACCCTATAATGGGGCACAAATTGTATTACGAGAATTAGAGCTACAAGTGGTCTTACTCTTACACAACTCCGTGTTTGTAATTACCTAGCCTCTAACTCTCCGTCTCTCGGATTTGCGATCTCGGTTCGTCGCTACTCCCCTCGATCCCATGTGGGTAGGACGAGACTTCTCTCTCGGCCTAGTCTTGAACTTCTCGGAAGTCCAGTCGTCTTCTCTCAAAGACGTAGCTTGATAGTTGTGTGTGTGTACTTCGTTGATCCTCTAACACTGCCTGAACACCACACAGAACAGACAGTTGCTTCAGGGCTGATATTCCGATGTGGAATGCCCAGTCGTCGCTTCTCCCCCAATCTCACGAATTTTCGTGTTTAGCTTTTTCTCTCGGGAGGTGCAACCATAAGGACGCCCTAGCATTGTATATATACGCTTGGGGAGAACCCTAAACCGATCAGAATATGTCGTCAAATATTTCGCAGATGTTGCGAAATATTTGCTGAATATTCGATCTATCTTTAAAGATGACTTCCACCTCAAGTCATCCGATTTTCCCTCAGCCGATCTGCTATCAAATCTGTGTATATTTGATCGCACAGTTCTTAGATGATAATCTGTCGTTTGGCTCCCATCAGATAGCTTTGTCGACATCTTCGAGATTTCAATCAAAGACGATATCTGCTTCGATCTTGTCGTCGACAGCTTCTTCATAGGATATCGTCTTCGACAAGTTAGATAGGAGGTTTCCAATTTTGGCAAGGAAATATTAGAGTGACCTCTCGAAGGATCTGTGTCGTTTCTGACTGACTCCAACTGGAAAGATTCTCAATCTTTAGTATCTTCAGAATAAACCGTATCTTGATCATGTGTCTTCTGCACGCTAAACTTCTGTTCCAATATCTGATTGAACTCTAGCTTGAACTGTCTAAGATGTTTTGTCAAAGACATGCCAATCATGGGAACATCAAACGTCTTGGCAAAGACCGCGCCGAATCTCTTCTTAAGAAACACACTTGAGAAGTCCTTTGCTAGGATCCCTCCTCAAGTGGATTATAGCTCCTCTATGGGTCGGTCAAAGTATAGGTCACGTTTTGCTCATCCCGAACTTCCTCTCTATAGTGTTTGAGCCTTTGTCCATTTGCCGTGAAGATAGTTCCGTCATTGTTGAGCAATTCTACATGGCCATCCTTGTGAGGCTTGTGGACAGTGAAAGGACCACTCCATCGGCTTCTTACTTTTCCCGGGAATAGTTTTATCCTAGAGTTGAAGAGCAAGACTTTCTCTCCCTTTTTGAACTCGCGACGGAAGATTCTCTTGTCGTGCCACTTCTTTGTCTTCTCCTTATAGATCCTAGCACTCTCGTAGGCTTCATTCCTTATTTCTTCCAACTCATGGAGTTGGAGGATCCTATTGTCTCCCGCCGTTTGTAAGTCCATGTTCAAGAGTTTAATTGCCCACATCGCCTTGTATTCCAATTCTACCGGCAAGTGGCACGGTTTTCCATATATAAGACGATAGGGGGACATTCCAATAGGGGTTTTGAAAGCCGTACGATAGGCCCATAGAGCGTCATCTAGCTTCGATGACCAATCTTTTCTCGAACTTCCCACAGTTTTCTCCAAGATTGCCTTAATTTCTCGATTTGAAATCTCCACTTGCCCACTAGTTTGTGGGTGGTAGGGCGTAGCAACCTTGTGACTTACCCCATACTTGCGAAGCAAGGCCTCAAAATGTTTTTCCTTGAAATGGGAACCGCCATCACTAATGACGGTCCTTGGAACACCAAACCTCGGGAAGATAATCTTTTTGAATAGCTTGGTGACCATCTTAGCATCACAAGTAGGGGAAGCGACGACCTCAACCCATTTGGAGACGTAGTCGACCGCGACCAATATGTATTGATTTCCATAGGAGGACGGGAAAGGGCCCATATAATCTATACCCCAAACATCGAATATTTCAACCAGGAGAATGCTTTGTTGGGGCATTTCATGCCTCTTTGAGATATTTTCCGTCCTTCGGCATTGGTCGCAAGCCTTGACGAATTCATATGCATCACTAAAGGGAGTAGGCCAATAGAAACCACTTTGTAGGACTTTTGACGCCGTTTTTGCTCCACTACCATGTGCTCCATATTGGGAAGAGTGACAATGGTATAGGATATCCCGCATTTCTTCTTCGGCGACACAAGTCCTATATAGTCCATCCGCACATAGCCTATATAGGTAGGGCTCATCCCAATAATATCTCTTTGTCTCGGATAAGAACTTTCTCTTTTGATGGTGGTTCATGTCGTGAAGAATAATCCCACAAACCACGAAGTTCACCAAGTCCGCATACCATGGGAGGGCCTCCGCCTCAACTCTCATAAGTTGTTCTCCAATGAATGAGTCATCAACGGGCCTATTATCCTCTTCAAGCTCTTCATTTCCTTCAAGCCTCTATAGGTGATCGGCCACCACATTTTCTACCCCCTTTTTATCTTTGATCTCTATATCAAACTCTTGGAGCAATAGGATCCATCTTATCAATCTCGGCTTAGAGTGTTTCTTTGCCAAAAGGTACTTGATCGACGCGTGGTCGGTGAACACAATAGTCTTTGATCCCACTAGGTATGAACGAAACTTGTCAAATGCATACACATTGGCAAGGAGCTCTTTTTCGGTTGTAGTGTAGTTCAATTGAGCTCCATTTAGAACTTTTCTTGTGTAGTGAATGGCATGAAGTTTCTTATCCACCCTTTGTCCAAGAACCGCCCCAACAGCATAATCACTTGCGTCACACATGAGCTCAAAGGGTAAGTCCCAATTTGGAGGTTGAATAATTGGAGCCGATACCAATGCCTTTTTCAACTTCTCGAAGGCCACCAAGCATTCTTCATCAAACCGGAACTTGGTGTCATTGCATAATAGGTTTGTTAAAGGCTTTGCAATCTTCGAGAAATCCTTAATAAACCTTCTGTAGAACCCGGCATGGCCTAGAAAGCTCCTTATCCCTTTGACATCCTTCGGGGGTGGCAATTTTTCCATAACTTCTATTTTAGCTTTGTCCACCTCAATTCCTCTCTTCGAGACCAAGTGTCCAAGCACTATCCCTTCCTGCACCATGAAATGACATTTTTCCCAATTAAGCACAAGGTTCATTTCAATGCATCTTTTCAACACTTTTGCCAAATTGGCTAAGCAATCATCAAAATAGGAACCATAAATAGAAAAGTCATCCATGAACACTTCCATGATTTCCTCAATAAATTCCGAAAATATAGCCATCATGCATCTTTGAAAGGTACCCGGCGCATTACAAAGTCCAAAGGGCATTCGACGATAGGCAAATGTTCCATAGGGACATGTAAAGGTGGTTTTCTCTTGATCTTGTGGATGAATAGGGATTATGAAAAATCCACTATATCCATCAAGATAGCAAAAGTAGTCATGCTTAGCTAGTCTTTCCAACATTTGATCAATAAAAGGAAGTGGAAAGTGATCCTTTTTTGTGGCTTGGTTGAGTTTTCTATAATCTACACACATACGCCAACCGGTTACGGTCCTTGTGGGGATCAATTCATTTTTAGCATTTTTATTCACCGTCATTCCCCCCTTTTTGGGCACTACATGAATGGGGCTCACCCATTTGGAGTCCGCAACGGGGAAAATGATTCCCGCATCTAGCAATTTTATAACTTCCTTTTTCACTACCTCGCCGACAATAGGGTTTACTCTCCTAGCCCTCTCCCTAGATGGCAAACTATCACTCTCTAGATTGATTTCATGCATGCACAAGTTGGGACTTATCCCCTTTAAATCATCAATAGAGTAGCCAATAGCATCCTTATGTTCTCTAACAACATCAAGCAATCTCAAAGTTTCAATGGCATTCAAGGAAGCATTCACAATGATAGGCAAGGTAGAATTATGGCCTAAGAACTCAAACCTTAGGCTTATTGGTAGTGCTTTTAACTCTACCGAACAAGACTCCTTACCTTTGTCGCTTTGAGTCCCCTCTTCACTTTCTTCCTCCAAGATAGCCCAACAATCGGCAAGCTCAATTAGCTCATTATCAAGGTCAATCGTACCCATGAGCAAGTTAGGCACATCATACATTTCATAATTATCAACTAGGTCTAGATAATTACAACTCATGGTAGAACTAGGACCTCTTTGTGCTTTTTCAAGATTAAACTCTATTTCCTCATCTCCTACCCTCATGGTGATTGACCCCTTAGTGGTATCAAATATAGCCCCCGCGGTGTAGAGGAAAGGCCTTCCCAGTAGAATGGGAATTTCATTGTCCTCTTCCATCTCTAACACCACGAAATCCCCCAGAATATAGAAATTCCCTACTCTAACCGGGACGTCCTTAAGAACTCCCTTAGGGAATCTTGAGAAGCGGTCCGCGAGCCTTAGAATCATTTTAGTTTGTTTAGGCTCACCCATATTTAACTTTTTACACAAAGAATAAGGTATCAACGATATACTTGCACCCAAATCACACATAGCACGCTCAATCTTAACATCATTAATATAGCATGAAATGGAAAACTACCGGGATCCTCAAGCTTTGGTGGCATGCGCGGTTGGAGTATGGCACTACATTCCCCATTGAGGGACACCGTGTCAACCTCCTCGATTGTTCTCCTGCAAGTAATAACATCTTTTAGAAATCTAGCATAAGATGGAGCCTGGGTGATTACCTTCGGTGAAGGGCATCGTGACATAAAGCTTCCTCATCATTTCGGCAAACTTGGAGAATTGCTTGTCATTGTTCTTCTTCTTTAGCCTTAGGGGAAAAGGGATAGGAGGAGTGTATGTCCTTGGTTCGTCTTTCTCCTTTTCCACCTCTCCTTCTTTTTGAGCTTGAGGGTTAGGAACCTCTTCATCTAATTCCTCCATTTCGGCACTAGCTTGGCCTCCAAGATCGAAAGAAACCTTATTCTTCTTTGGTAGTTCGCTCTCTAGCTCCTTCCCACTTCTCAAAGTCACCGCATTGCAATGCTCTCTATTTCCTTGGTCGGGTCTAGCCGGTAACTTGCCCGGTGCCCTTGTAGATGCTTCGGCTTATTGAGCAATTTGGGTTTCAAGCATCTTGTTGTGAGTTTCCATTCTTTCGATTTGGGCTTGCATTTTATCTTGATTTGCAAGGAGCTTGGCAAACATTGCCTCAACCCGGGAAAGTTCATTAGAAGGTTGTGAGGGAGCTTCAACTTGTTGGTAGGGCGTTTGAGCTTGAGTTGGGTATTGTTGCCCTTCGGTTTGGTTCCTTTGAAGCAAAGTCGGTCCTTGACTTTGATATTGGTTCCTAGGTTGGAACGCTTGATTTGATTGAGTAGGTTTAGGACCAAATCCGGGAGGTGTAGATCCAAAGTCGGGACGAGTGGGATTTGTGGTTTTGTAGGAGAAATTGGGGTGATTTCTCCATCCCGAGGAGAACTTTGGTGTAGTGTAATTTGCTTGAGAGCTTTGCCCTTGATTGGCACTACCTCCATAGTCTCTACCTTGATTTCCTCCCACAAAATTCACGTCTTCATACCCTTGCCTATGCACATCCCTTTGAACCAAGGGGCAAGAATTGGTCTCATGCTCATAGACCTCGCAAATATCACACCCTTGAGTTGTTGAAGGTTCTTTTTCCGGGTGTTTCAACTTGAAGACTTCATCCGAGAGGCTATCAAAATCCTTCCTCAAAGCATCGTAGTCAATTGTGCTCACCGCTTTCACCTCATGCCTTTCATGTCTCCTTCTCTGGTTCCCCCTCTCACTTCCCCACATGAAGTAGTTCTTCGTGATTTTCTCTATCACCGCAAACCCCTCATGTGGTTCTAGATCCATTATAGCTCCACCCGAGGCGGTATCAAGTGCAAGTCGAGAGTTACCATCCACACCTTGATAGAAAGTGTGGAATAGAAGGAGGTCATCCAAGTTGTGGTGCGGGCAAAGCCTTTGATACTCCTTATACCTTTCCCAAGCTTCATAGAGTGTTTCTCCATCCATTTGCACGAAATTTGTGATTTGACTCCTATAGTGCGCCGTCTTGGAAGGAGGGAAGTATTTGTTTAGAAATGCCACGGCGAGCTCCTCCCAAGTGGTGAAACTATCGAGAGTTTGACTCCTCAACCAATCCTTTGCCCTTCCCGCGAGAGAGAGAGAGGGAAAAGCCTTAAGAGCTTAGCATCTTCCGAGAACCCATTTATCTTGAAGGTGGCACACACTTCAAGGAATGTAGTCAAGTGAGAATTAGGGTCCTCGTTGTCTCTCCCCGAGAATTGGTTGGATTGGACCATTTGGATTGTCGAAGTCTTCAAATCAAAGTCTCGGTTATCAACCGTAGGTATAAGGATGGGAGAACGATATCCATATGCCGTAGGAATGGCATAATCTTTGAGAACCCTTCTAGCTTGGGGCAAGGGTAGAAGGTTATCTTGGTATCGTTGATCTTGGTTTCGTTGATGAGGAGGTGGTGGAGGAGGAGGAAGTCTATTTTCCATGATGTGAGTTGTGGTTTCTTGATTTCCCGATGTGGTTCCTTTGTCCTTAGTTGTCTTACTCCTTGTAAGATAAGGGTTAGTGAGTTCTCTTATCGGTTGGTTCAAGTCTCTATCCACAATTTGAGTAAGCTTCTTTGTCTTTGGTGGCATAAAAAAAATGAACCTACAAGGGGAAGACAATTAAGACAAGTAAGAATAGCGAATATGCTCAAGAATCGCAAGTAACAAAGTAAATAAAGTAAAACATGGAATAGTCGGAGTACTAAATGATTTTCCTAGGGATAATCTAGCTATTGCTCTCTGGCAACGGTGCCATTTTGACGTTGTAAAATTATAGCAATTCAATTAGTCAAAAACAATTTGTATTTTAACCGGTAAGACCGGTGTCGAACCCAAGGGAGCAAACAGATTATACGCTAGGTCCATCAATTTCTAACTCGGCTATTCCTTCAATTCAAGTATGATGATGATTATCAATGATGAAACAAGTAACGAAATTGTTTTTAGGGGAATTAATTCAATTAAAGTGAGTTTCGAGGGGTTAGTCCCCTCCTTGGCAATTTTCCAATGATCATGTATACAAGAGTTTAATCATTTAAGAGTTGATAGGTTTAAAACGTAGCTTAGGTTAAAATTAGACAAACTATCATGCAAGTCTAATCCTAGTCAAGCCTTCTTATGTAGAATCTCACTAATCAAAGATTTTGGTTCACTATATAGCACCTATTTTCACAAATGCTATATGCATAAAGTCTTGGTTAGCCTCTCACCCATGCATTTACTCTCATAAATGCTTGATAAGTTCATTTTTACTATATTCAAACCATCACTAAGCTCTCTCAATACTTAGATCATAGTTCTAACACAAACATGTCCCTTAGGCATTTTATCAAACACTTAGCAACATGTCTAAAATGAAGACCATAGTAAAATGAAATCAACTTCATAGATTGCATGTTAATGTGTATACAATGATCATTGAGTACCAAGGAGGATCATAAGACCCTCAAAACACAAAGGGGACTACTCACACATCATGTAAGACAACATGATGTGAGTAGGGTTTCTACAAAATCTAAAGAGAAAGGAAGAGGAATATAATAGGATGGTTAATCCTAATGAACTCCCTTGATCTTCAATCCTCCTTGATTAGATGATGATGGATGCCCTTGACTTGCTCACTTCTCCTTGTCTTTTTTCCCAAAGAAGCCAAGATGCTAGGTCAAACTTACCACTTTCTATTTATAGGCTCGCTGAAAATCCGGAACTGTAGCAGTCCCAGTCGACCGACTGGCGTTGTGCTTGTGGCCCAGTCGACCGACTGGGGTAAGAAATGACTGATTGAGAAGCGATTTCTCAGTCGACCGACTGTGGAAACGAAGATTTTTGGCCCTCCTGAAGCCTTCCCCAGTCGACCGGCTGGAACACAGGGGAGGCACCCAGTCGACCGACTGAGGTCACGCAGTCTGCATGCTCTTGATGGAGTACTCGCCAGTCGAACGACTGAAGGGTCCAGTCGACCGACTGTGGAAACACAATTTGCAAGACCTCCTGAGGCACTCGTCAGTCGACCGACTGGAGCAGGGGAGCTTCCCAGTCGAGCGACTGGAGCAGGGGAGCTTCCCAGTCGACCGACTGAGGACCATTTCTGCTCACTTTTTGCTCTAGTCTTCGATTTTCTCCGAGTTTCCTTATATTGGTTTTTGACACTGAGACATCTAGTGTTGTACCTGAAATGCACGAAAAGGGGATCAAATGACATCAAATGATCGTCGGAAACGAACTAAAGCTATAGTGAAAACGGGTATTAACAAGTCGAAAACTCGACTCATCATGTTCCACACATTATGATTTGCTACTGAGTGGACAAATAGTCCAGTCTGTGAACAAGGATGCTGCGCAGGCTGGAAATTATGTACAACCTCACCGAAAGAGTGATGTTCAACAGGGATCGAAACCAGTAGCTAAAGAAGGTGGACAGACCAAAGTGAAACCGTTGGTAGATTTTGAGGACTCTTCTGACACATTCCCTTTGTCCGATGATGAAGATGTTTGCCCCACGTGTCTTGAAGGTAACTACCGTTAACCACCTAATGTAGTTTGTGATGTGATATATGCAGACCAGTTCAGTTGAAATATTAGATTATATTCTTCTTTGCACAGAATATGATGAGGAAAATCCAAAGATCGTGACTCAATGCAATCACCATTACCATCTTGCTTGTATTTTTGAGTGGATGGAGCGGAGTGCTTCATGTCCTGTTTGTGGCAAGGTAAACCAACTCAACCCCTTTCCCCAACTTCTACCAGGTTATAATATCTACGCATTGGTAACCTCATTTCTTGTCGGCTTTCTCTTTAGCAGTTGATGCTCTTTGAACAAATGACTTGAAGACGGCTACAGTAAGAGTTTTTTTTGCCCTGTTTTTGAAACTCAATATCAGTTTTGTCCTGCCTGAAACTCAAATCTCGTTTTTGCCCTGTTTTAAAAGAACCGATTTTGCCCAAATCGGTTTTACTCATTTTTGAATGAAACCGACTTTGCCCATATCAGTTTAGTTGAAAATCAACGAAACCGACTTTTCGAAAATCGGTTTGATGACTATGGTGCCTGCGTGGCACAACCTGGTCCTACGTGGACCAACGAATTCAATATTTGCGACACGTGGCAGATCGATTCGCCGAAAATCGGTTTCACTTAAATGAAACCAAATTTTCCCAAATCGGTTTCACTTAAATGAAACCGAATTTTCCCAAATCGGTTTCACTTAAATAAAACCGATTTTCGGCGAATCGGTTTCAAACGAAAATATAGATAGGGTTTCTTCTTTCTTCCTCCGCCGCTCGTCCCTCCTCTCCTCTCCAGCTCTGCCGCACCTCTGCAAATTCGACCGCCCGACGTGCCGAATCGACCGCCCGACGTCCTCCCCTATTCCGGTAGGACGACGACCCCTAATCGGAAAACCGAATTCCCCCGAATCGGTTTGTATTTTATTCAATTTTGGTGGATAATTTTATTCGATTTTGGTTGTTGAATTGTTCAATTGGATGGTAATTAGGTGTTGATTGTGTTGAATTGTGTGAATTATTATTGATTGTGTTTAATTGTTCGAATAATTATTGAATGGTTGAGTATGATTATGTTGATTTTGTAGATATATAAACAATATGTATTTTTCAATTGTATTTATTTATGGACGTTTATTTATTTATTGAACGTATTACATCACAGAGGCGATCATCTCAAAGAAATGTCCCATCACAGTCGACTTTGAATCCGAATATGGACCCGGACGACATAATTAATCCCGGTCCTATCGATGGTTCAGTTCTTACTCGGCAGACTGAACACCGAACTCACGAAATATGGAATAATTCGGTAAATTTATATGTTAATCAAACTTTAGTTTATAATGTGTCTATGTTTTGTATGTAATTTGTTACTAATACTGGAAAAAAATTTATGTAACAGATGAATTCAAAAATGTACGAACCGCTTACGGTTAAGCGTGTGACCATGGACCCCCCAGATCCACGCATTAGGCAATATGTCGCGAACGCAGGATTCTACCTGTGGAGTATCGTGGCCAATGTGAGAGCTGACCCAGGGTTGTTGACTGCACTAGTCGAGAGGTGGCGGCCCGAGACGCACACTTTCAATTTCAATAGAGGGGAGGCCACCATAACGCTGCAGGATGTGGCACTTCTTACAGGTCTTCCCATAGAAGGAAATCCTGTAACTGGTCACGCGCACTTGACGTGGCCGCCTATTTGCAGGAGACTGCTTGGTGACATTCCTACGTGTCACAAGGGCTCACCGGGGCTGGCGAAGAAGGTATGGTTTAAAGAAAATATGTCGATCATCCCAGACGATTGACATCACTACCTTCTCGCGAGGCAATGTGTACAAAATTAATTTATAAGTCCGCTACTCGTGACTTTACTATTGGGTAGTAAAGCGGTAAGTAGGGGTCGAACCCAAGGGAATTTGTGGATAGTTGTTCTTTCGAAAATGAAAAGTAAGACAGTTGGGGGTTGGTTGTGATTTTGGTACTGAAAGTAACGTGGGTTGGTTGTGATTTTAGTACTGAAAAGTAAATGACTGAAAGTAAAGAAACTAAATACAGGACTGAAAGTAAATACTGAAAAGTAAAGTGCTGGAAGTAAGTGCTTGAAGGACAAGACTTGCGAAAAGTAAATGCTTGAAGGACAAGACTTGCGGAAAGTAAATGCTTGAAGGACAAGACTTGCGGAAAGTAAATGCTTGAAGGACAAGACTTGCGGAAAGTAAGCAGTTGATATAGGACTGAAAGTAAAGTTACAGGTGATGTTTTAATTAAAGGAAAGATTCGGTTTTAGGGGCCTTGTATCATAGTCCGTTTATCATCGACCTCTAATGATCATACTAAGTGTTCAAAGATGTATCTAGGCTATTTCTAGCACTCGACTTGCCACACCGTCTAGTCCTTTTCAAGACATAGAACTCTTGTTCTAGTTGGGCTAATTCCTCCTTTCGAAGTATCTTAGCTTATGTGCATCCATTTGATCAATCCTTTCCGATCAACCAAATGGTGTTTAAATGAGGTTGAATTCCACAGATAAGCTATGCTCTTTCGAGCCTCCACTTATCCACGGAAGTTCACGAACCCATGGAAGAGCTTTGCTCTTTCGAGCATCCACTCAACCAATAGCATTCTGACCTAATATATGGCACATAGAACAAGTTGAACACAAAGAGGCACTAAGAGAAGGGCCTAAAACATTTTATGATACAAGTACACCCCTTCAACCGAATGAAGGGTTTAGCTACGAATATCCATAGAGGTGAATATCATAGCTAAGTACTTGGAAAAGTAAAGGTTTTTGAAAGACAGGAAAGTAAAGGTTTTTGAAAGTAAAGACAAGGAAAGTAAAGATTGTTGAAAGTAAACTCAAGAACAAACTTGAACTCAAGAACAAACTTGGGACTTTTGATTCAAAGGAAAGTGTTTACAAGGATTGTAGTGAGATTTTCTACTAAAACTACAAGTGATCAAAGGACTAGAACATGGAACTTGGGACTACCAAAGGACTAAGGGATTTAGAACATGGGACAAGGCCCCAAACTAAGGCTATGGGACAATTCTTCAAGGAGGAGGAGGAGTGGTATTTATAGGCAAGGAGGAGGAGGAGATGTGGAGGAGAGCTTGATGGACCATAATTATATGAATCATAAACACAGTTAAACCCACCAAATTAGACTGTTTGTCTATTTAACTTTTGCTTGGTAGTTCCGATATTTATCTACATGGTATTTTGGAGTATAGAGAGAATACATGCTAAGGAGGAGTTTTTAAGCTGAAAAGATATTACGAGTCATTCCAAGGTCAAGACCATAAGCCGACTGAAGAAATATCATGATCCTGACATGGAATCACTCAAAACAAATCCAACCGAAGAGCAACCAAAGTCAGTCCGGAGCTGAAATGGACCGATGGCTTTTGTGAAAGATCACAAAGATCACAAAACCTCTTCTCTTCCTCACACATGGGCGGCTAAGGGGAGGAGGCTCCTCCTCACATGGGGGGGGGGGGGCGGCTAAATGGGAGGAGGCTCCTCCTCACATGGGCGGCTTCCTCCTCACATCCCCCTCTCCTCCTCTCCCCTTCCTCCACATGGGCTGGCGGCTTTGGAGAGCTCCATGGATGAGATGCCAAGTGTCTACACTCCTCACCACATCTTCCCCTCCTCCAAGCCTATAAATACAACCTCCCCTCTTTGTAATCTTCATCCACAATCCCACAATTCACAATCACTTATCTCTCTAAATTTGGGCACTACTTTGTAAGCTTTTGTTCTAAATCTATAATACTCCTGTTGGTTCTTGAGTATTCTAGTAATTTTTTCGAGTTTACTCCTGTTGGTTCTTGAGTATTCTCCTTTACTTACTGTCTTTCAAAAACCCTCGAGTACTTAGCTATGGTATCCACCTCTATGGATATTCGTAGCTAAACTCTTCATTCGGTTGAAGGGGTGTACTTGTATCATAAAATGTTTTAGGCTATACTCTTAGTGCCTCTTCTTTGTATTCAAAACTTGTTCTATGTGCCATATATTAGGTCAGAACTTCCAAGGTTGAGTGGATGCTTGAAATGGCAAAACTCTTCCGTGGGGGTTCGTGAACATACTCGGGTAAGTGGATGCTTGAAATGGCAAAGCTTATCTGAGGAGTTCGATCTCTTTTAAACACCATTTGGTTTGATCGGAAATGATTGATCAAATGGATGCACATAGGCTAGTATACCTTGAAATGGGGTGCTAGTCTGAATAGAACAAGTGCTCTACGACCTTGAAATGGGCTAGACAGTGTGTGCAAATCGAGCGCTTGAAATGGCCTTGATACACGTTTGAATACTTAGTAGGATCACGAAAGGTCAATGATAAACAGGCTATGATACTAGGCCCCCAAAACCGAATGCTTTCCTTAGATTTCAACACCACCTGCATTTACTTCCTTAGTATAAACTGCCTTATCAACTGCTCACCTCCCGGAAGACTTGCCAATCACGCAACAACCACTGTAAGTCTTCTTCCTTTTATTTTCAGTATTTACTTTTCGGTCATTTACTTTTCCGCACTAAAAACCAAAACCAACCAAAAAACACTTACTTTTCCGCACTAAAACCTCAATCAACCTAAAACACGCTCCCTCCCTGTACGATCCCTCATAGAACAACTTATCCCCCTAATTCCCTTGGGTTCGACCCCTACTTACCACTTGCTACCCAGTAGTAAAGTCGCGAGTAGCGGACTTATAAATTTATTCTTGACGTTTGCACACGACGACTGTGCATCCGTCAAAAATTGGCGCCGTTGCCGGGGAATTAGTTACTTAATCGGATAAGTTCTTTGAATCGATACTCGCTTCAAAACAACCATGTCTCGCGAAGGAAGCCACGATAACTACTATGGGGATGACAACTACCGTGCACCTACTATGGGAGAACTCAATGCCCCAGATTTCGCAACGCAGCCGTGGTGCATTTGCGAGGGCCCTGAACTAGAAAACATTGCCGTCGACATGTCTGTGGTCCACAATTTACCAAAGTTCTCAGGAACTAATGGAGAATCAGCAATGAGTCATCTCCAACGTTTACATGGCACTTGCCAAAATTTAAAGCCCAATCGAGTGAATATAGATGACTTCAAGTTGAAAGCGTTCTATTTTTCCCTCATTGACTCGGCAAGCGACTGGTTCCTTTCATTACCTTCGGGAAGCATCAGAACATGGGTTCAGATGCAAGGGAAATTTCTGGACAAATACTACCCAGCGACAAAAGCAATGCAAGTAAGAAGGCAACTACAGGACATAAGGCAGGAACCTAACGAAACCATGTACGACTGCCTGGAGAAATTCAACCACCTGGAAAGAAGCTGCTGCACTCTTGGACTACCCGAGAAGCTCATCATCGAGTACCTGATTAATGGACTAACTGAGTTAGACAAAAAGCTCCTAGACGCCTCAGCTGGAGGATCCATGATGAATCTATCGTTAAGTAGCATAAGGGATCTCATCACCAAGGTTGCTGAAAATGCTCGGTTTAGAGAGGAGACTACTCGTCAAGATGAATTCTTCCGAACAAAAAACGTATCACAAGCCGAGACATCAGTAAACTCCATGCCAGAAGAGATGAGACAAATGAAGGAAATGATGATGCAGCTCTTACAAAAGCAGACAGTTCAAGTAAGACCTTGCGAGTTTTGTGGCTCTACGGACCACAAGACTGAAGCATGCCCAACTATGATCGAAGTCAACCCGGTGGAGGCCAATACAGTAGGAGGATATCAAGGATACAATGACAACGAAAAAAACAAACCAAGCCGACAGTATAATCAAGCAACCAACCCGAGCTGGCATAACAACAGCTATTCTCAAGAAGAAACACAACCAGCTGTCCCTCAACTAGCCCAGTCATTCTATCAACCGATCCACCAACAGTACAACCAGGACGCCCCACCAGCAGGCCAGTACCAAGCAAACTCGAGCAATCATCAAGGACCAAACAAGTCACTTGAGGACATGATAACGCAATTGTCAGGGACTATGCAGCAGTTGAGCACTACTATGCATCAAAACCAAGCAGAAACAAAGGGAGAATTATCGGACTTGAAGAAGCACATCTTCCAACTCGTTGTCTCAGTGACCGCACACGCTAATGAGTCCGGCAGACTCCTTTCACAAACCATCCAAATCATGAAAGATGTGAATGCCTTGACTCTAAGGAGTGGAAAAACGATTGTCGGCAAACCTTTGGAGCAAGAGGAGGACAAAGACCCAAGGTTGCCCGAATCTATCGAAACTCTAGAGGATGATGTGACCGATAAAGACAACGACATATTTGAGGAAGAGCGGGACGTAACCGAAGAAGAAGAGAATACGTCCAAGGAACACATGCCTGGCCCGGTGCCCAGAACCAAAACCCCTAAAATCAGCGCAACACTTCCATTTCCAGTACCGGCTCGGGTGCAAAAACAACATGTTATGGATGAGGACGTATTTGAGTTGTTCAGCAAGGTCGAAATCAACATTCCCCTATTGGAAGCCATCAAGCAAATTCCTCGGTATGCCAAGTTTTTAAAAGAACTTTGCACCAAGCGGAGGAGGAGTACTAGATACGATCAAGAGCTGATGAGTAGAAACGTGTCGGCCGGCATACAACGAAAAGTGCCTCCTAAATGTGGAGATCCAGGAACTTACACCATTCCATGCACAATTGGCAACATCAGGATCGAGAATTGCATGCTAGACCTTGGAGCATCAATCAATGTTCTTCCCTTCTCTATCTACTCATGTCTTAAGATTGGACCGCTCAAACCCACCGGTCTCACTATTCAACTAGCAGATCAGTCATGCAAACAGCCCGAGGGCAAAATAGAAGACGTCCTGGTTCAAGTAGGCAAATTAGTGTTTCCAGCAGACTTCTACGTCTTAAAGATGGAAAATGGCGGACCTACAGATCATGCACCCATTCTTCTCGGCCGTCCATTTCTCAAAACATCAAAAATGAAGATAGAATGTGGAAGTGGAATGCTCTCAATGGAAGTAGAAGGAGAAGTCTTCAGCTTTGACATATTCCGAGCAATGAAGCACCCTATGGAATTCGAGGAAGTACACGCTCTCGATGCTTTGGACGACCTGGTCCAAGAAATTCAACCAGAACTAAGAGCAGATCCCTTAGAAGCCATACTCAACGGAACCGAAGGCTCATACGAATTAACCGAAGACTTACATGAAACGGTGGCCCACTTGACAATCTCGGAGCCTCTTACACCAGAATATGAAGTCAACGAGGTAAAATTATTCAAATCAAATACTTTTCTACCCTCGGTGATGCAAGCCCCCAAAATAGAATTGAAGCCCCTGCCTGGACATCTGAAGTACGCCTTCCTTGGGGATAATGACACACTCCCAGTAATCATCAACAGTGGCTTGGAAGCAGGCCAGGAACAAAGTTTGATAAAAGTTCTGAAGCAACACAAGTTGGCTATTGGATGGATTCTGGCCGACTTGAGGGGAGTCAGCCCGGCCGTATGCATGCACCGTATTCTACTTGAGGATGGAGCAAAGCCATCAAGAGAACCTCAACGACGACTCAACCCAATCATGATGGAGATCGTCCAAAAGGAAATACAAAAGCTACTAGATGCGGACGTTACCTATCCCATATCAGATAGTCAATGGGTGAGTCCTGTCCACGTGGTGCCAAAGAAAAGTAAGATCACAGTCGAGGAAGATGCCGAAGGAAAAATGGTAACAACAAGGATCAAGAACGGCTGGAGAATGTGCATCGACTAAAGGATATTAAACGCCGTCACAAGGAAAGACCATTTCCCCTACCATTCATCGATCAAATGCTAGACCGACTGGCAGGCAAGCCATATTTCTGCTTCTTGGACAGGTTCTCAGGATACAACTATATCCCCATAGCACCTGAGGACCAAGAGAAGACTACATTCACCTGCCCATTCGGTACATTCGCCTTCAGAAGAATGTCGTTCGGCCTATGCAATGCCCCGGGAACTTTCCAAAGGGTAGTAACCAGCATCTTTTCAGACATGATTGGGGAATTCATTGAAGTCTTCATGGACAACTTCACCATCTATGGCAATACATTCGACGCTTGCCTAGATAATTTGAGCACGGTTCTGGCACGATGTGTCTCAATGAACCTCGTGCTCAATTATGAGAAATGCCACTTCATGGTAACTCATGGAGTAGTCTTAGGGCACGTCGTCTCACAAGAAGGCATAGAGGTGGATAAATCTAAAATAGACCTGATCATGACTCTACCATACCCCTCCACTATCCGAGACATCCAATCCTTCCTTGGGCATGCGGGATTCTACCGACGATTCATCAAGGACTTCTCCAAAAAGGCGTTGCCTCTATCCACTCTTCTCCAAAAAAAAGTTCCTTTTGAATTCACCAATGCATGCAAGGAAGCCTTTGATGAGCTCAAAAAGGCCCTCACTAGCACACCCGTCATCCAAACTCCGGATTGGAAAAAACCATTTGAGATCATGTGCGACGCAAGCGACTTTGCTGTGGGAGCAGTTCTCGGCCAAAAGATTGACAAGAAAGCAGGTGTGATCTACTACGCCTCACGAACCCTAGATCCTGCCCAACGGAACTAATCCACCACCGAGAAGGAACTCCTGGCAGTAGTATTCGCTCTGGAAAAATTTAGATCCTATTTGTTGGAGCAAAAGTAATAGTTTATTTTGACCATGCTGCCATCCGTTACCTAATGAAGAAAAAGGAGGCCAAGCCAAGGCTCATTCGGTGGATCTTGCTACTGCAAGAATTCGATGTGGAGATAAGGGACAAAAAGGGGATTGAGAAAACTGTGGCAGACCATCTAAGCAGGATTGTCTGAGAGGAAGAAGAAGGGCACATAACCGAGTCATTTCCAGACGAGCACCTATACGCCGTCTCAACCAAGGTGCCATGGTATGCCTCAATCGTCAACTACCTTGTAGGAGGTACATTTCCTCCCTCTTTTACTAAAGCACAATGCATGAAAATTAGACATGATGCTAAACAATACTTATGGGATGATCCTTATTTATGGAAAATAGGAGCAGATCAAATACTTAGGAGATGCATCCCCGATAATGAAATAGCTTCTGTTATTAGCTTTTGCCATGAGTTTGCATGTGGAGGACACTTCGGGCCTAGGAGAACTGCTAGAAAAATCTTAGATAGTGGCTTTTTCCTGCCAAGTATATTTAGAGATGCCTATAAAAAGTGTAAAAAATGCGATAAGTGTCAAAGAGTAGGAAATGTGTCAGCTAGAAGTGAAATGCCTCAAGTACCCATATTAGTCAACGATGTTTTTGACATTTGGGGTCTTGATTTTATGGGACCATTTCCAGTTTCATGCGGTTATACTTACATTTTAGTTGCTGTAGATTATGTGTCAAAATGGGTAGAAGCCAAGGCCACAAGGTGCGACGATGCAAAGACTGTCATAGAATTTTTGCGCACTAACCTGTTTTGTAGGTACGGGGTACCCAAGGCCATAATAAGCGACCAAGGAACTCATTTATGCAACCGCATGATGGCTGCTACCTTAAAACGCTACCATGTCCACCAACGGACATCCACGGCATATCACCCCCAATCCAATGGTCAAGCGGAGATCTCAAACCGCGAAATCAAAGGAATTTTAGAAAAAATGGTAAAGTCGGGCAGGAAAGATTGGAGTCAGAGGCTAGATGAAGCTCTTTGGGCTTATCGGACGGCATACAAGACGCCAATTGGAACCTCCCCCTTTCGGCTTGTTTATGGGAAGACATGCCACCTTCCGGTGGAATTAGAACATAAAGCCTATTGGGCGCTCAAGCATTGCAATCCAGATTTAAAAGCTGCAAGACTGGATAGGATGCTTAATCTGTGTGAGCTTGAGGAATTGCGGCTTGAGGCCTATGAAGGGCAAACAGACTACAAAGCGCGGACCAAATTGTATCATGACAAATTCATCCTCCGACGCTCATTTGAGGAGGGACAACAAGTGCTGGTCTTTTCCTCGCGACTAAAATTGATGCCTGAGAAGCTTAAATCTAGATGGACCGGCCCTTTCACGATAACTAAGGTATTCAACCATGGGGCAATTGAGTTAGAAAGTCCAAACGATGGAAGCAGGTTCACAGTGAATGGGCAGCGGGTCAAACATTACCATGGCGAGGTCAACTTGATAACACAGAAATATGACCTGAGCCACCCATGGGATCCAAACCAGTGATCCCCATGCATCGAGCCAACGACGTTAAACAAAGGCACTGGTCGGGAGGTAACCCGACACCTATCTTACTTTCAGTACTTTTATTTTCTGTCATTTAGTTTTTACCAATAAATCGCTCTCACCCACTTGGTGCATAGAATGAAATGACTATTCAGGAATCGGTTATGGGTGCAACATCCAGCCAGCCAGGCATATGCCAAGAGTTCAAGGCCCCAGCCGAACTCCCTCGATTATCCAGCCTCATGCCATGTCGTTCACTTGACACTTTAAAGGGAGTTCTGTTCTTCTCTTTTCCTTAATGTCATTTCCTTCTCATAATTGTCTGCTTGCATGGCTTTTGAACTAAGTCTTGCTGAAAGGCACGCCTTCGTTCAAAAGTGTAGGGTGAGAACCGCATGTGTACATAACTAGTTTTTCTTTTCCTTTTCCCTTAATATTATCTTTTTGAAAATATGAACTTGAGAATGTGAAAAAGATAGATCATAATTCATGCAATAACCTTGTCAAAATTCATCTGTTTAAAAACTTAGAATGAAACTTCTCATGTGTCCCTTTGTGCTGAGATAAACAGGGGATGTGGAGTTGATAGAAAATGCCCTAGAGAGGCTCGGCAAGCAATCGAAGGGCTGAATTTTGCTATATGGTTTTCGAAGTCAGTGGAGGCTGCACTTCGGGTTTCAGTGAAGATTGAAGTCATCTCCGCCATGCAGTGTTTATGCAAAAAGAAAAAAGGCGGGACGGGAATCAAACCGTCCTATCTCTAGTCAGAGTAGCCGGGAAAATAAATGAGCGACCCTCATTTTGACTCGCGTGAAACGGCAAGGATGAGAGAGAGCGGGGAGGTATTTCCATATGCTCGCGGGCGATGATTGGACCTCCCAAAAAGGCTTGAGAAAATGGACTAGCAAGCCACAAAAAGGCAAAAGCTCAAAGAGCAAATCAAGAGGCCAAAGGCCCAAAATTGTGAAGGTTTTAACCAAACAAAAGTGAAGTACTCAAAGAGTCAAATCAAAGGCCAAAAGCCGATTCACTACAAAAAAGTTGTCCCTCGCCAAAAAAGAAAATAAAAAAGGCTCAACTCAGTGAAACGCGAACCAAATCACGTGCTAGAGAAAGCTACAAGGAAACCATATAGCGCAAGACAGTCCCGAGGTTGCAGTCCAGGAGCCTGAAAAGGGCTATCTCCCGAAACATCTGAATTAATTTGCATCTCGGCACGAAGGTACAAATATCAAATTTCTTCTATTTATTAACACGGTTTAATTTGGTAATAAGTAGTAAAGCATGAATTAGGATAAATCTAGTCCCACAGTCTCACTTTCATATTTTAAAAGTTTACTTAGATAGTGTGCCGCCCTTTAATAGCATTGTTCGGGACGAACAACTAAAAGTGTGGGGTGATCTGATAGACCATAATTATATGAATCATAAACACAGTTAAACCCACCAAATTAGACTGTTTGTCTATTTAACTTTTGCTTGTTAGTTCCGATATTTATCTACAGGGTATTTTGGAGTCTATAGAGAATACAAGCTAAGGAGGAGTTTTTAAGCTGAAAAGATATTACGAGTCATTCCAAGGTCAAGACCATATGCCGACTGAAGAAATATCATGATCCTGACATGGAATCACTCAAAACAAATCCAACCGAAGAGCAACCAAAGTCAGTCCGGAGCTGAAATGGACCGATGGCTTTTGCGAAAGATCACAAAGATCACAAAACCTCTTCTCTTCCTCACACATGGGCGGCTAAGGGGAGGAGGCTCCTCCTCACATGGGGGGGCGGCTAAATGGGAGGAGGCTCCTCCTCACATGGGCGGCTTCCTCCTCACATCCCCCTCTCCTCCTCTCCCCTTCCTCCAAAGGGCCGGCGGCTTTGGAGAGCTCCATGGATGAGATGCCAAGTGTCTTCACTCCTCACCACATCTTCCCCTCCTCCAAGCCTATAAATACAACCTCCCCTCCTTTGTAATCTTCATCCACAATCCCACAATTCACAATCACTTATCTCTCTAAATTTGGGCACTACTTTGTAAGCTTTTGTTCTAAATCTATAATACTCCTGTTGGTTCTTGAGTATTCTAGTCGTTTTTTTGAGTTTACTCCTGTTGGTTCTTGAGTATTCTCCTTTACTTACTGTCTTTCAAAAACCCTCGAGTACTTAGCTATGGTATCCACCTCTATGGATATTCGTAGCTAAACTCTTCATTCGGTTGAAGGGGTGTACTTGTATCATAAAATGTTTTAGGCTATACTCTTAGTGCCTCTTCTTTGTATTCAAAACTTGTTCTATGTGCCATATATTAGGTCAGAACTTCCAAGGTTGAGTGGATGCTTGAAATGGCAAAACTCTTCTGTGGGGGTTCGTGAACATACTCGGGTAAGTGGATGCTTGAAATGGCAAAGCTTATCTGAGGAGTTCGATCTCTTTTAAACACCATTTGGTTTGATCGGAAATGATTGATCAAATGGATGCACATAGGCTAGTATACCTTGAAATGGGGTGCTAGTCTGAATAGAACAAGTGCTCTACGACCTTGAAATGGGCTAGACAGTGTGTGCAAATTGAGCGCTTAAAATGGCCTTGATACACGTTTGAATACTTAGTAGGATCACTAAAGGTCAATGATAAACATGCTATGATACAAGACCCCCGAAACCGAATGCTTTCCTTAGATTTAAACACCACCTGCATTTACTTCCTTAGTATAAACTGCCTTATCAACTGCTCACCTCCCGGAAGACTTGCCAATCACGCAACAACCACTGTAAGTCTTCTTCCTTTTATTTTCAGTATTTACTTTTCGGTCATTTACTTTTCCGCACTAAAAACCAAAACCAACAAAAAAAACACTTACTTTTCCGCACTAAAACCTCAATCAACCTAAAACACGCTCCCTCCCTGTACGATCCCTCAAAGAACAACTTATCCCCTTAATTCCCTTGGGTTCGACCCCTACTTACCACTTGCTACCCAGTAGTAAAGTCGCGAGTAGCGGACTTATAAATTTATTCTTGACGTTTGCACACGACGACTGTGCCTCCGTCAGAGCTATCCACATGTCAAGAGGGGGGAGGAAGGATCAAAAGCCGCCGTCCAAGGTGGCAAGATCTCCTCATAGCCGCCGGCCATAGGTGGCAAGATCCCATGGATAGCCGCCCATGTGGTGAGGAGGAGGAGAAGTTGGGTGGATTGAGATCTTTTGCCTCCAAAAGCCATCGGTTCCCATATGACTCCGGTTGCCCTTTGGTTGCCCTTTGGTTGCCCCTTTGGTTGCTTCTTGGTTGATATCAAAGGGTGAGGAACTTAGACTTGGTATTTCACTTGAGTTCTTGATCTTTGTTGAACCAAGCCCTTGAGACTTAGTTGTGGCTTGATCGGAGTACTGTCGGAGCATGGCCAGTTCTGACTTGTAATCCACTTTTAGTGTTAAGAACTCCATTTTAGCTCGTTTCATCTTTACTCCTTGAAATAGCCTGTAGAACAAAAGTGAAACTAACAAATAAAAGTTGTCAAGATAAAGCGTTTAATTTGGTGGGTTTAACTATCTTAATGAATCATATAAATATGGTCCATCGGATCACCCCACACTTATACTTGTTCGTCCCGAACAATGCTATTTAAAAGATGTGCACACACAATCCAAGTAAAAACTTTAAATAGGAAAGTGAGAATGTGGGACTAAATTTATCCTATTCATGCAATACTTACTTGTTACCAATCTAAACCGTGTAAATACTTAGAAGAAACTTGACACATGTACCTTCGAGCCGAGATGCAAATTAATTCGGATGTTTCGGGAGATAGCCCTTTTCAGGCTCCTGGACTGCATTCTCGGGACCGACTCGCACTATATGGTTTTCTTGTAGTTTTCTCTAGCTCGTGACTTGATTCGGGTTTCAATGAGTTGAGTTCTTTGATTTTCTTTGGTGAGGGACAGCTTTTGAAGTGAGTTGGCCTTCGGCCTTTGATTTTGAATTGGAGCTTCTTCACTTTTGTTCGGTTAAAACCTTCACAATTTTGGGCCTTCGGCCTTTGATTTGCTTCTTCGAGCTTTGCTCCTTTGTGATTTGCTTGTCCATTTTCTCAACCTTTTGGGAGGTCCAATCATCGCCCGAGAGCATATGGAAATACATCCCCGCTCTTTTCTCATCCTCGCCGTTTCGCGCGAGTCAAGATGAGAGTCGCTCATTGACAGCACTGCCTTGTCGCGAGGCAATGTGTACAAAATAAATTTATAAGTCCGCTACTCGCGACTTCACTATTGGGTAGTAAAGCGGTAAGTAGGGGTCGAACCCAAGGGAGTCAGTGTGGAATGATTGTTCTTTAAAAAGAAAGAAAATAAAATAAAAACATTTGGGTTTTGTGGGTTGTTTTATGAACTGAAAAGTAAATGACAGAATTGAAAGTGCGTAAAGTAAATACTAAAAGTAAGTGCGGAAAATAAAGTGCTGAAATGTAAAGTACTGAAAGTAAATGACAAGAAAGTAAACAGTTGATAGTGAGACTGAAAGTAAATGACAGGCGGTGTCTTAAAGGAAAGGATTCGGTTTTTAGGGGTCTTGTATCATAATCCGTTCATCATTGACCTCTAATGATCATACTAAGTGTTCAAAAGTGTATCAAGGCCATTTCAAGCACTTGACTTGCCACACTGTCTAGCCCATTTCAAGGCATAGAGCACTTGTTCTATTTAGACTAGCACCCCATTTCAAGGTATACTAGCCTATGTGCATCCACCTGATCAATCATTTCCGATCAACCAAGTGGTGTTTAAGAAAGGTTGAACTCCACGATTAAGCTTTGCCATTTCAAGCATCCACTTAACCGTGTATGTTCACGAACCCCATGGAAGAGTTTTGCCATTTCAAGCATCCACTCAACCATGTGTGTTCTAACCGAATATATGGCACATAGAACAAGTTCTGAACACAAAGAGGCACTAAGAGAAGGGTCTAAAACATTTTATGATACAAGCACACCCTCTACCGAATATAAGTCTTAGCTACTTGAATTCATGTCAAGGAATACAAGCAAGCCGTGGCTTTGAACAAGAACAAGTAAAGGAAAAGTAAGGAAGCCATGGCTTTGTACCTACAACAAGTGGAGGAGAGGAGCTCCTAAGCAAGATCAAAGCAAGGGAAGTAGCTCCAAAATGAAGAACAAAGCAAGAACAAGTGAAGAACAAAATGTGTATTGAAAATGAAGAGAAGAGAGTTAAGCTCTCTATCTCTCTAAGGAATTCGAACAAGAGGAATGGGATATGGATTACATGAGGCAAGGCCTCTATTTATAGAAGAGGAAGACTTGGAGGCTAAGTATTGCTTGAAAATATCACAAAAACTTGGAGGCTAAGTTTGCTTGAAAATATCCCAAAGACTTGGAGGCTAAGTTTGCTTCTCCACCTCCTTGGACATGGCTGCGCCACCTGCAGCCAGCAGAGTGGTGCCACGTGGCATGGCCGGAGCTAGGTCGGAGGTAAGGCGGTGGTTGATCGGAGCTTGGCCGGAGTTCGCCGGAATGTGGCCGGAATCTGACCGGAGCCTTGGTCGGACCTTCTTGGATTTTGGAGGGTGTATTCTGAATGAAAAAGTCATTTTAAGATGATCTCAAGAAGGATGCTAAGCCAAATTCTGCCCAGAACAAGGTCGAAATCCCAAAACGGCCGATATTGCCCTTGTTTGGCCTTTACCGGGCTTGGGCCCTTTGCATTGCGTTCTTGACCTTTGGGCGATGGATCTAGCATTTTTGAGTGATTCCAAGTCGGTTCCATGAAGGATGTTAAGGCTGATTTTGAGTGTAGCATGGTCGTTCCTTAGGATGGCCTAGAACTCGGTCCCTTGGCCTAGGATGGCTTGGATTTTGGATTTTGCGTTCTTGGTCTTTTGAGTGTGGATTTGGAACGACATCCTTCATAGAAATCGAGTGCTCGAAGTGGTTTGGTTGGAATGCCACCGGAGATAGGCCGTGGCCTATGTTCTTCTTGTCGGGCCTGGTTTTCTCGGTACTCCCGGCTCGGCGCTCGGCACTCGGCCTCAAACGCGTCCCGCATTTCCAGGACGCGGCCCGACATTTCTCGGTCCTTGGTTGAGGTCCTCGGGCTTTGGCTGGCTTTTAGGCATAAATCTCCATTTTTAGGCGTGTTTCCTCTTTAGACTCCAAAATGGCCTGTATACACAGAATGGTATTAACAAGCACTTGTTCGTATGATCAAATGTCTAATTGGTGGGTTTAGTAGTACTTAATGAATCATATAAATATGCTCCATCACTCATCTATTTTCTCGGCTACTTGGACTAGAGATAGGACGGTTTGATTCCCGTCCCGCCTCTTGCATAAACGCTGCATGGCGGAGATGACTCTAATCTCCATTGAAACCCGAAGTGCAGCCTCCACTGACTTCGTAAACCATATAGTAAAATCCGGTCCTTCGAGTGCTTGCCAAGCCTCTCTAGGGCATTTTCTATCAACTCCACATCCCCTGTATATCTCAACACAAAGGGACAAATGAGAAGTTACATCCTAAGTTTTTATACAGTTGAGATTTCACAAGGTACATGCATGAATTCGGATCTATCTTTTGCACATTCTCAAGTTCATATTTTCAAAAAGTTAATATTAAAGGAAAAGGAAAAAAGAAAACATGATAATTAACTATGTACAAAGGCGGTTCTCACCCCACACTTTTGAACGAAGGCGTGCCTCACAGCACGACTTAGTTCAAAAGCCGATTGCAAGCAAATATTTACAGGAAAGGTGAGAATGACTTAAGGCAAAAACTAAATGACATAAAATAAAATGACAGAAAGTAAGATAAATATCGGGTTACCTCCCGACCAGTGCCTTTGTTTAACGTCGTTGGCTCGACGATACCTCATTTAAGAGGGATCTGGGTCCCATGGGTTTGTGAGGTCGAACTTCTTTTCGGCTGCCCTTTTACTCTGTCCAAAGAACTTGTGGAGTGATGGGCTCGGTTTGGTTCTCCATTGGTTTGGCAGGTTCTTCTTTTTATAGCTCCGAGAAGGTGAGGCTCCCTTGACCATAGCTGCTGGTCCATGGAGTCGTGCTCTCTTGCTTCTCCTTCCGGTTTTCCATTCTTTGGGCCCATGTCTTTGCCGCTTCTTCATGTATGGCCGGTTGGCATCTTTGCAGTTTTGGAAGTTCAGTCTTTTGCCAAGCGACCTCAAGCATGCGCCCTTGCTAACCCTCTTCTTTGTGGCAGAGATGATTGGCCGTCCTTGGTCCTTACACCTTTCAGGAGGCTCTTCTTGGCTTGTGAAGAGTGGGAGCTCCTGCGTTGATTGTTTTGGCTCATGCTTCTCCTCCAACTCGCCTAGCACTGCATCATCATCGATCATCTCATCTCTGGTGGCCGTGATCTTCATAGAACATGAAGGGTTAAGTAGGGGCTTCTCGGCCATAGGGACATGGCCTTTCTCGAGCAGCTCTTCAGTGAGGACCGGGCTTGCCGTGATTTTCTCGGTCAGTTCGGCAGTGAGGTTTGGGTATGTCTCGACTGGTTTGGTAGTGAAGTCCGGAACTTCCTCGGGTGCTTTTTTAGCGAGGTCCGGGACTTCATTTGGCTCGTCAAGTAGGGCCGGGACTTCCTCGGGCAGATTGGTGATGAGGAAACGGCTCGGGCGCTGGTCGGCCGCATCGGTAATGAAGACCGGGCTTGTCTCGGGTGCTTCGACAGTGAGGACCGGGCCTGTCTTGGCCGGTTCTTCTTCGGTCATTTGTGAGTCCTCATCCTCTGTCGGCTCCGTGGGCTCCAATGTTGGCTCCTTTAGAGCCGCCTCCACATCCATTACTGCCCTTGTACTGATGTCTCCTTCCGGATTTGCTACGGGCAAGCTTGTAATGGCTGTGGTGTCGGGCTCATTTTGCACTGAGTCCACTTCCATCGTCGGTGCTTCATCATCAGCTTGGTGCATCGGCCCTTGTTTTGTGCTTTCTGCCAAATCATCTATGAGGTCCCAAGTTTTAGCCATGGTTAGGTTCGAACCCCCGCCGCATCACTGAGCCTTTTCTGCTCATGCGGCAGCATTCCGCCAAGAAACCTTTGAAGAAGGAATACGTTTGTTAATCCATGGTGCGAGCAGCGCGAAACAATGATATCGAAGTACGTATAGTACTCATCCAATGTTTCGTCCCGGGATTGCTCAAGGTTGATGATCTTCTCGCGGGTTTCAAGTCGGAGAGATGGCGGGGAAAATTCTTCTAGAAATTTGGCTCGTAGATCCCCATAATCGCTTTCATACTCTGCACATGAGTAATACCACTCTATTGCCGAGTCAATTAATGAAAACTTAAAGCATTTTAATTTAAACTCCTCTAAGAACTCGTTTTTAGGTTTCATGCGACTGCAGATGTGATGAAATGTTTTGGCATGTTCCACAGGGTCTTCTCCGATGGTACCTCCAAACTGGGGGAGACATCTAAGCATTTTAAACATAAGGTTGCTGCCTCCATCATTCCAAGGCTCGCTTCCGTAGTAGGAAGACATGGCAAATTATGTACAACAGAAAAAGGAACAACTATCCATTTGCTAAATCCATAGCAACGGCGCCAATTTGACAGCACTACCTTGTCGCGAGGCAATGTGTACAAAATTAATTTATAAGTCCGATACTCGTGACTTTACTATTGGGTAGTAAAGCGGTAAGTAGGGGTCGAACCCAAGGGAATTAGTGGATAGTTGTTCTTTCGAAAATGGAAAGTAAGATAGTTGGGGGTTGGTTGTGATTTTAGTACTGAAAGTAACGTGGGTTGGTTGTGATTTTACTACTGAAAAGTAAATGACTGAAAGTAAAGAAAGTAAATACAGGACTGAAAGTAAATACTGAAAAGTAAAGTGCTGGAAGTAAGTGCTTGAAGGACAAGACTTGCGAAAAGTAAATGCTTGAAGGACAAGACTTGCGGAAAGTAAATGCTTGAAGGACAAGACTTACGGAAAGTAAATTGCGGAAAGTAAATGCTTAAAGGACAAGACTTGCGGAAAGTAAGCAGTTGATATAGGACTGAAAGTAAAGTTACAGGTGATGTTTTAATTAAAGGAAAGATTCAGTTTTAGGGGCCTTGTATCATAGTCCGTTTATCATCGACCTCTAATGATCATACGAAGTGTTCAAAGATGTATCAAGGCGTCCTTTTCAAGACATAGAACTCTTGTTCTAGTTGGGCTAATTCCTCCTTTCGAAGTATCTTAGCTTATGTGCATCCATTTGATCAATCATTTCCGATCAACCAAATGGTGTTTAAACGAGGTTGAATTCCACAGATAAGCTGTGCTCTTTCGAGCCTCCACTTATCCACGGAAGTTCACGAACCCATGGAAGAGCTTTGCTCTTTCGAGCATCCACTCAACCAATAGCATTCTGACCTAATATATGGCACATAGAACAAGTTGAACACAAAGAGGCACTAAGAGAAGGGTCTAAAACATTTTATGATACAAGTACACCCCTTCAACCGAATGAAGGGTTTAGCTACGAATATCCATAGAGGTGGATATCATAGCTAAGTATTTGGAAAAGTAAAGGTTTTTGAAAGACAGGAAAGTAAAGGTTTTTGAAAGTAAAGACAAGGAAAGTAAAGATTGTTGAAAGTAAACTCAAGAACAAACTTGAACTCAAGAACAAACTTGGGACTTTTGATTCAAAGGAAAGTGTTTACAAGGATTGTAGTGAGATTTTCTACTAAAACTACAAGTGATCAAACGACTAGAACATGGAACTTGGGACTACCAAAGGACTAAGGGATTTAGAACATGGGACAAGGCCCCAAACTAAGGCTCTGGGACAATTCTTCAAGGAGGAGGAGGAGTGGTATTTATAGGCAAGGAGGAGGAGGAGATGTGGAGGAGAGCTATCCACATGTCAAGAGGGGGGAGGAAGGCTCAAAAGCCGCCGTCCAAGGTGGCAAGATCTCCTCATAGCCGTCGGCCATAGGTGGCAAGATCCCATGGATAGCCGCCCATGTGGTGAGGAGGAGGAGAAGTTGAGTGGATTGAGATCTTTTGCCTCCAAAAGCCATCGGTTCCCATATGACTCCGGTTGCCCTTTGGTTGCTTCTTGGTTGATATCAAAGGGTGAGGAACTTAGACTTGGTATTTCACTTGAGTTCTTGATCTTTGTTGAACCAAGTCCTTGAGACTTAGTTGTGGCTTGATCGGAGTACTGTCGGAGCATGGCCAGTTCTGACTTGTAATCCACTTTTAGCATTAAGAACTCCATTTTAGCTCGTTTCATCTTTACTCCTTGAAATAGCCTGTAGAACAAAAGTGAAACTAACAAGTAAAAGTTGTCAAGATAAAGCGTTTAATTTGGTGGGTTTAACTATCTTAATGAAATCATATAAATATGGTCCATCAACGATGCTGATGACGAGACGCTGAAGAGATACGCTAGGGCGTATATCCTTCAGCTGCTGGGATTGACATTATTTTCAGAACTCAGCGGTAGTAGTGTCCCACTCCACTTTCTGCCCTTATTGGATAATCTTGATAGTGTCAGACACTACAGCTGGGGGAGTGCAGCGCTGGCATATTTGTACAGTATGCTGTGCAAAGCCAGCAAATCGGGTAAATGTTAGATTGGTGGTGCTGTGCTTATATTACAATTCTGGAGCTGGGAGCGTATGCGCTTCGGGAGGCCGAAGTGTGTGTTTAGGCACCTGCCCCCACATGATGCTGATATTGACCCGTTACAGAGGGGAGCTTGGACTTTTATGTAAGTATTTTATATATTATTTATAAATTACATTGAATTTGTCGTTATATATTGATATTTGTGTTTATGTGTAGGAAATGGCATGGGGGGAAAAATTTCATCGGGGTACCGAAGGGTAGTTTGTTGTTCTATCGCGATGAGTTTCAGAAGATGTTGATCAGCGATTTCATATGGAGACCATATGATGAGGGCATGTATCCTCTTTTGAACCCTATTTGTGTCGAGGGTCGACATTCCTGGAGAGCCAATGTGCCGCTAATCCACTTCAGCGTCATCGAGTGGCATCGCCCAGAACATGTTATGCGACAGTTTGGGTGTCGTCAGTTTATTCCACTACCATCGATAGCTTGTTCGGACGAGAATCATGGGAAGAATAGGAAGCCGAAAGTGGATTAGGGTGTCCATTATTATCGGTACATTTAGATGTGGTCCAACCGCCTGCAGTATATTATTGATGGAGAGGCATCTGATAGTGACATTGCGTCACCCGAGTACTATAGTTGGTACTCCATGATCACGCGCATGCTTATCCAGCCCAGGATAGAGGAGGCGGCTGACGATGCAGTGGTGGCGGATGAAGGACAAGAGGAGGCAGAGGTCAATCCACCTGAGCAGATTCGGGTTACCCAGCCATATCGTCCAGATGGACATGTTGTACCAGAAACTATAAGTTTATTGAAAATTTAATATTTTCTTATAGTAGTGTATTATATGTTTAACAATTGGTTGTGTGTACAAGTAAGCACTTTAGTGTACTGTGCACGAAAAGCTGCTGACGGATTTCGTTATTCCATGGAACCTCATACACGGGAAAACTTGCATGCCATCTTTCACCAGGCATATGAGACCTTGGACAGCATTGGTGAACCTGGAGTGTTAGGTGTGGACCCTGCTACCATTACATTTGACTTACGTAACTAATGCTTTATATTTAGCATTTTTATTATGTACATTTGTTTTAGCACATTGCTTATTACATATAAATGCAGGTGAAGCCGATGTGGCTGATGAAGATGATGATGATAATGATAACATCGACTCTTACACCACTGATGATCGTTATCGGCCATCGAGCTCTTCACAACCTCAGACTGAAGATGCGCAGCGTCCATCCAGCTCGTCACGACCTCTACCGCGTAGAGGTTCACGTCACCGTCGTGAGGTCGAGTATTCAGCTTTGAGAGCCTTGCGCGAGGGAGACAGTAGTAGATTTTGATTGTTTTAATCTTATATGGACTTGTTATGTATTTATTTTACATGAAACACCTTGCATTAAACTGAACATTCACAAACTATTAGTACATGAAGCGGGAAAACAACATTAGGAATTTATCAAAGGAATGCAGCAAACAACAACACAATGATAGTTTATTCAAAAGGTCGATTTGGGCACGCACGCCTATTATGTCCAGCTTGATGGCAGAGGGTGCAACACTGGGATCGTGACGGTCGACTCGATGAAGACGCTCCTTGGGTGCTTGATTCGCAATGGACATGCCTCTGGTCCATTTCGTTGCGTATCCTCCTTGACAGATTTCTACCAACTTTGTTACGTTTGTACCTGAGGTTTGGAACACATACCGGTCCAGCGTAAGGTCTCCATAAACTGTCATGAGGCAAAGGATTGAAGTTGTACTACCAAGTGGCGTGGTATGCATCCAGATTGTACTCTGGGGCCACATAATCAGAGTAGTCCACCCTTTTGTATTTGCACGCCGCCATCGCATGACTACAAGGGTAGTGCAGCAATTCCCATTTCCCACATGAACATGTTCCCTCAAACATCTTAACAGTCCATGTTTGAAGCTTTTTCTTTGTCGTAACTTCTACATTGCTCTACCCTTATCGTAGCACATAACGCGGTGGAAATCTACCCTAGCGCAAAGTTTGTCCAACTTTCTATGAATTTTTGGTGGAAATAGAGATCCGTGGCCATCGTAGAGGGACTGTTGACGCTCCACGAAATAAGCTGCTGTTTGGCTAAATGTGAACATCACCAATGACGAGATTGGCAAATCGCGCCCACCTTTAAGAATGTCATTAAAACACTCTGAAGCATTAGTCGTCATCGAGCCCCATCTAATCCCACCTGCATCGTATGCTTGTGACCATAACTGTAGTTCATGGTCCTCCAACCATTTGCGACCCTGTGGTAGGTCGTCCATTAGTTCCATCAACTCAGCATACTCAGCCCTGAACTTCAGTTTCTTCCTCTGATAAGCCACATGTCCAAGTTTTTTTCTTCCAAAACTAAATCCTTGACTTTTGACATAAAATTGCTCTGCAGGTGACGCACACAAACACGATGGTATGCATGTGGAGGTGACCATTGGGGTTCTCGCATGGCAGCTAGAATTCCCTTGTGTCGGTCTTATATGATGCACAATCCATCGCGCTCAGTCACACCTTCCCGAATGCAAGACATGAACCATTTCCAACTCGAGTTACTCTCGCTCTCCACCACTGCAAAACCAACTGGAAGTAAATGATTATTGGCATCCAAACCAACAGCCACCAACAATGTACCGGTCCATTTCCCGTACATATGCGTCCCGTCGATCGACAACACGGGACGACAATGCTTAAACGCCTTAATGGGTTCTACAAATGCCCAGAATACACGGTTCACCTGCCAAGCACCATTGTTCAGTGGTTCTACATCCCACTTCACTAATGTATCTGGACTGTAATCCACCAACGCCTGCATCAAATGCGGCAGTTTATTAAATGACGCATCCCATTCACCAAACAGTTTAACAAGCGCCAACTGCTTTGCTTGCCACGCCTTCAGGTAAAATATTTCATATCCATATTCCCTTCTAAGGTTAGCACGAATCTGTCGTGCATCGAATCGCAAACTTGCACTCATCGCCTCCGCGATCTCATCAGCTATGAATTTTTTGTTCAGGTGTCTGTTAGACAGCATAATCGAGCCATGCTGGCAAATGTGGTTATGTTTGTTTTTCCGAACCACCCAGTAATTTCTGTTACCCGTAACCGCAATGCAAACTCGCCATGGACAGACATCACTATTCTTCAGACATTCAAAAACAATTAATCTTTTGTCGGATTCCTTCATGAAGTACTCTACACGATTCAGAATGGAGTACTTCCGCACAGCATAGATGGCTTGATCTTTTTTGCGCCAGCTTTCACCTTCAGCAAGTGACGGAGAATTATGATGGATTGTTTGCAGATTCTCATCATAGGGTTGAAACGTTTCCCATGCTGAGATATCATCAAAATCAGGATGATCCCAAGTAATTTGAGGCTACGTGAATTCAGTAGTGGGATCTTCAGTTGCCCGCTCCTCCATTTCTTCCATTTCATCCATGTCGTATTCATCAACTACTGGGTTATCAAGTGTCGCTAGTGTCGACATACCCATCGGATCCTCATCAGATACGGAATTGTAAACATATGACATATCGCAGGGAAGGGATATGAAGTAAGGGAAGGAAATTATAGGATGAAGGGATTGTAAACTAACAATTGTTGTTGAAATGCCGATTTGCACACTACTGAATGCCGAGTTTCTATATGATTGTATGAAATGCTGATTGCAAACTATGATTGTTGTTGTTGAAACTTCAAAATTATAAACAGATTTGAAACCGATTCGCCCCATATCGGTTTCAATCGAAACCGATTCGCCCCATATCGGTTTCATATCAAAATCAGTCTGAAAAGCATGTCTGCCTTGTCTGAAAAAGTCTGAAAAAGCCTGACATGTTTGAATTTCCGTGAAACCGATTTCCCCCATCTCGGTTTCAATAATTTTTTTTAACATGTAGCCAATTCGCCCCACTTAAAACCGATTCAACTAAAATCGGTTTAAATAATTTTTTGTGAAACCGATTTTCAGAGAATCGGTCTGCCACGTGTCACAAATATCGAATTCGTTGGTCCACGTAGGACCAGGTTGTGCCACGCAGGCACCACAATCATCAAACCGATTTTTCGAAAATCGGTTTCGTTGAAAATCAACGAAACCGATATGGGCAAAGTCGGTTTCATTCAAAAATGAGTGAAACCGATATGGGCAAAATCGGTTCTTTTAAAAACAGGGCAAAAACGAGATTTGAGTTACAGGCAGAGCAAAACTGATATTGAGTTTCAAAAACAGGGCAAAAAAAAACTCAGTAAGTAACTGAAAGAAGATGAATAGAACGGTTGTAGGAAATTAAATCACGGCAAAATATAAGATACAATCCTACTTGTCTTTAAATATAAAGTTATAAACCTAATTCATTATTCATTCTTGGATATACATATCTCATGTCAAAGTTCTGTTATTACGAAATCCAAAGTCTATTACTCAATTTCGTGTGGAGGAGCGCTGGTAGCGAAAATGGTATACACTGGGTTAATAGAAATATTTTGTGGAAACATCAGATAAGTTGGAATGGGTTTCCGAGATTTTTTTTTAAGTTGGGCAGTGCCATCAGATTCATTAATTGGGTCCAAAAAGCCTGGACCGTTGCAAACTAGCGTGAGCAAGCTAGTTAACTTGAGTTTTCTTGCAAACAAGCGTGGCACTTTATTAAGGGACTGTTCTTTTGCACTTCGATATAGTTTAATTAAGTTCAGTACAGTTAAATTAAATTCGATAAAGTTTAATTAAGTTCAGTACAGTTAAATTAAACTCGATAAAGTTTAATTAAGTTCAATACAGTTAAATATACTTTAAATTAATTTAAGTTAAAAAAATTCATATAATATTTTCAAGTAAATTTAGTTTTTATAGTTTCCAACCCTATTATTTAAAACATTTAATTTATTTTAAATTTTTAAAATAATTTTTGGAAAAACAGTAAGACATATATGATCTAACGGTTTTTCAAGTTTGTGTACACACCTCTTCGAAAACTATTGCATTCGTTTTAAAATGGAAGGAAACTTTTTTGCACTTGATATGAATTTAAAGAACATATGAAAATAAACATATGAATACAATATATATTTTACATAGAAACGTACTATGACATTCATGTGCAGTACCAATGGAAACATTTACATATCATCATCTTTCTCTATGTTCATTTCCACTACATCAACTGGACAATCCTCAATAATTTGAAACGCTATTATGTTGCATACTTGATTTATCTGCTCTTTTCGCTGTTTATCAAATAAATTTGAATCAGCTCTTCCCAGCACGGTCTCATTAGCTAAATTGTGTATTGAAAAATTAAGCATGTGAATGAAGTTGTGCAAAGTGAAGGTAGCTGTAATTATATCATTTTGGCGCCCATCTGACACTTGAGGCATGACTCATGTGCAATACTTTATTACATAATATTATATTATATACTTTCTAAAATATAATCATAAAAATGTACCTAAAATATACTGAAAAATACATACATATATATATGTCAATTTGAATAAAATTAAGTTAAATTAAATTCGATACAGTTTTTTTAGAATACACCTGACAATTACACGAGAAACGACTCAGAAAAAGCAAACAAACCAGGCAACCTGGGCAAAGCACAACAGAATTCCACGACCACTTTTCTCTCCGCGCTTTGTTTGCTAAAGAATCCGCCAAGACATTGGCTTCACAACGAACTAAACCCACACTCCAAGCTTCTTCACCCACCAATTTCCATTGACACTTCCTAGCGATGGCAAACTCAGGATCTGGTCCGGCTTTCAGCTGAGAAATAATCGAATAAGCTTCCCACAGTCCGTCTCGAAGATGCATTTGTGCCAACCATTAGCGCCAGCCCATTCCATTGCTCTAAAGATGGCTAAAACTTCAATGCTCTCCACTGAAAGAACTCTTCCAACGAACTCAGCCAGAACTCCCATAATGAAACCTTCCTCATCCCTTGCAACACAGCCAAAACCTGCTTCATTAGTCCTTGAGTCCCATGATCTGTCGCAATTAATCTTGAGATAAGACTTGACCGGAGCTACCCAACTACGCGCTCCTTCTGCCCCTGAAATAGTGAACTTGAAGTCTGGCTTAAGAAAATTAGCGACCGAGGCCCTAGTCGACAGACTAGCTGCCTCAACCTGAAGACCTTCCTTTCCATGCGGCAAAAGATTTCTATTAAACCAAATCAAGCTCGCACCATAACATAGCATTATTAAATCATCTTGAGACTGATGCTGGAAGCAATACCAGAGCCAATCTCCTGTAGACGAAAACTTGATGTCCAGGAAGCTACAATCAATCCTCATGATTCTCCAAAAAGATTGTGCCCACCAAAGTCCAACATAACATGAAGAGTTGATTCTACCTCGAAGCCACACACCTTACAACCCAAATCAGGGCCACAGCCTCTCCTAGCCAGATTCAAAGACGAGGGAAGAAAATCATGAAAAAGTCGCCAAATAAATATCTTCACTTTGCCTTGCATCTTCATCCTCCACAATCGCTTCCAAAAAGACTTCACCAATCTCTTATCCGAACATTCTCCTTTAATAGCGCTGATCAGCCTTTCCTGAATCTCCTTCAATTTCATATAGACTGACTTGGTTGAAAAGCACCCTTGTTGTCAGCAGTCCACTTCCACGATTGCTCCTCTTCATTCCAAATAATGTAATCCTTAACCATCTGTCCCACCTGGCAAATGCTCCGCCAGGCCAGCCATGGATTGCAACACAAACCCACACTAAGAACGTTCTCATCCCGATAATACTTAGCTTTGAGTACTCTGCTAGTGAGACTAGAAGGATTCACTAATAATCTCCACACTTGTTTAGCTAAAAAAGCCTCGTTGAACAACACCAGGTTCCTAAAACTTAACCCTCCATCCTCTTTTGACAAAGAAAGATGAAGCTGGTTTGTCCAGTGGACTCCTCTCCCTTCAGCTTGAGATGACCACCAAAACCTCCTTATGATTCCCGCTAGTCTCTTGCATACTCCATCTGGCATTTTGTTGCACATCTGACGAACTATTCTTTTTTACTTCTGAATAGTATCAATGAAGAGAGGATCAAATGTAGTCAAAACATTTATATTAACCGGTAAAGTACCGGGTCGAACCAAGAGGAGCAAGCTAAGCACATGCACTATGTAAGATTGTGTTTCTGTTCGGCTATTCTAAAAAAAATGTATAAGGGAGTGTATATATCTAAATCTTATGTGGCGAGTAATTAGGGATAAAAGATAAGTAAGATGTGTTTCGAGGGGTTACTCCCCTCCTTGGCATTTTCCCACTGATCACATACATGATATTCAAACATTTCATGGTAGTCAAATAGTATTGAACCTAGTTCACTTCAATCCCGTAGAAATGATCATATTCACTACATCCAAACTATCCCTAAGGTCTCTGGAGTATTAGGTCTAGTTTTCAGGTTCAACATGTTACTTAGGCATTTTATCAAACACTTAGTAGCATGGCATATATAAAGAGCATAGTGAACATGAATTTGACACCATTTAATGGAATTAATTGATGATTTGCTAATTAACTAACTCCAATGAATTAACCATTCAATCCTTAGTCAAGCATCATATCATAAGGTTCACTTTCATGCTTAAGATATGGTCATTTTCTCCATCCCAGAACTATCCACTAGCTTTTCCAAGACATAGGTTCAAGTTTTAGTCTAAGGTGCTGTTTGATAGAGCTGAAAAAAAACTTTATTTAACTTTATTTAATTTAATTTAACTTTACTGAACTTTATTTAACTTTATTTAACTTTACTTAATTTTACTGAACTTAAAAATAATAGTTTTTTTTGAATAAGGTGTTTAATTTAAGTTTGTAATCATATTGAACTACAAAATTAAAATTTGAAAATTTTTATTTAATTTAATTTAACTTAACTTAACTTAATTTAACTTAACTTAACTTTATTTAACTTTATTTAACTGAAAAACATGAAATTTAAGCTCTACAAAATAGACCCTAAGTTGTCACTTAGGCATTTTATCAAACACCTAGAGTGCATAACATTCATAACACAAGAGAAAATGAAATCAACAATCATCCATATGAATATCAATGTATATATGTGATTAAGAGTACCAAGGAGAGTCATAAGACCCTCAAAACACAAGATCCACTACTCACACATCATGTAAGACAACATGGTGTGAGTAGGGTTTATAGCAACACATAGAATGGAAAAGATGGATAAAAGTAGGATGGTTAATGCTTGAACTCCCTTTTGATCTTCTCTTCTCCTTGGTTGGATGATGATTGATGACCTTGGATGAGCCTCTTTTCCAATCTTCTTCTCCACAAAAACCTCCACACTTGATCCAAAACCCTTGCTTTCTATTTATAGATTCGGCTGAAATCTGGACCTCAAATCTGATTTTTTTCATCCAATCGGTCGACTGGGCTAAGCTTGACTCCCAGTCGGTCGACTGGGATGTGCAAGATCTGATGAGCTCCTGAAGTTTAATCGAGTCGATCGACTGGACTTCTTAGTCGACCGACTGGGGCCTTTTTGGTGGTCTTTCCATCCGAATTTGATCTTGGTGTAAACTACAAAGTTGTAGCCCTTTGAAATAACCTTCTAACAAGCTAGAGATCAGCCAAATCGAACACCGTATGAGCCCTGGGCGTCCAAAACAAGTCGCAAAGGTCAATATGCTCGGTATTGCCCCGAAATTCCTTGTTTTGCACCGAAACATCTGTTTTTCAAACAATCTTCATATATAGGCCTTGACCATGGGGGGAACTTGTTTTCTACCTTAAATATAGAGATAGAGGTCAAATGATCAACATCATACGATAGATTGATCAACATCATAGCATACTGAGGAATAGATTGCAAGACTGCTTTGATCATCACCTCCTTCCCAGCTGTGAAAGCTGCAATTCCTTCCAACTCATAACTTTCCTCCACATACTATCTGCTAGATATCCGAACAAGTCCGTTCTATTGTGACTAAAAGAAACCGGTAAGCCCAGGTACCTTGAATGAGATTCCGCCACCGAGACTCTTAGGATTTGACAAATTTCCTCCCTTTCCTCTCTGCTTGTGTTCCTGCTAAATACCACCTCCGACTTCCCCAAATTGATCTTATGTCCAGAAATAATTTCATACTCTTCCAGCACTCGCATGATTCTGTATGCATTCTATCTAGTAGCTTTAAGAAAGAAAATGTTGTCATCCGCAAAGAATAGATGAGAAATCACTGGGGCGCCTTGTCATATTCTAACACCTTTAAGTCTCCTACCTATTGTATCTGTCCTCAATTTTGAAGAAAGCCATTCTGAGCATAACAGAAACAAATAAGGCGACAAAGGATCTCCTTGGTGAAGGCCCCTTTCAGGTTAGGGAATTTCAACAAAACTATAATTTAACTTTACTTTATATCTCACTGATCTCACACATTCCATAACAAGATTAATCCACATATCTAGAAAACCCATCTTGCGTTGAACTTCCTCTATAAATCCCCATTCCACTCTATCATACGCTTTACTCATGTCAATTTTAAGAGAGAAATACCCCTTCTTCAAGGGAGGTTGTTCATGATTACTGGTGCAAATTCTCGGAAAGAATCAACTATACGGCTCGTACAGATACAAAGACTCATCTATCCAACAGCGCATCAAGTAAATCACCGATAAACCATATTCCAACTCCGTGAAGTATTGGCAACACGAGAGTATAAGTCCAAGAAGAAGTGGGAAGGAATACGGGGAAAGTGAAATACGAAGTGTGTCATTGAGGCGTTCTTACCAAAGGACACTTGACTCTGGGAGTCACATGGGTCATACCAATGGCCGATAGATTCGAAAGATCCATCCGAGATTGGTACCAGAATTCCAGAACAGCTGACCTTGAATTCCATAACCTTGCAAACCCAAACCTTTCTGATCTTAGTAACAACATCACCGTACTCTACGATAAATTACTATTATTCTCCAAAATAAGCATCAAACACTTTCACCAAGCGCAAGATCTACGATCAAAACAAATCGAGTTGATCGAAGCATGCCTGCAGAAGTGGAGCAAACCCAAGACAAAATTCTACAGTCATTACAGACTCTGGAAGATGAAGTTCTCACTAAGCGACCACTCATAAACAACGAAATTCTCACAACAATAAATGAGATTGCCCAACAACCGAAGCAAGCAGAACGTGAAACGTTATGAATATTTACAAAGCTTGAAGAAAAACAAGAAAGTATGCTCAAACTCACCACAGAGCTCAAACAAGCAATCATTGGTTAATGTCCAGAAACTCTGTACAATACCAACACGCAGTCAAAGCTGTAGAAAGAATCGACCCACCAGCAGTTGGATTCACAAAGGTCTCAGATCACAGCACAACGAACCTACAAATCCAAGCTACACTCAAACAAAACAACACCATAATCGAGTTACTGTTACAATTAGACAAGAAAGTTTCAGATCTCACCCAACTGACCAAGGATCACTTAAAACAAAAAGGACCAGAAGATCCCAGGGTAGTAGAGTCTATAGCAGAGCTATCAGAAAAGCTTGATGGACTAAATATCACTACGCCAGGAGAACCAAAGAAAATCAAGGCTTCATCAGGACCTCACTACGTCTTCAAAAATCCAAAGGTCATATTAGAGGAAGGAAGAAAGAAGAAATGACTAGAATGCTCACAGAACAATTACCGGTCATTGAATCTGGATCTAATTCATTTAATCCAAATCCGAACATAGAAGACCAAATCCGCAATTACAGAAGAATAAGCAGAGCTAGATACGAAGTGAGCCGAAGGCTTATTGGAAGAAGGGCTCAAGGAAGAAGCTTGGAAAGAAGACTTAATCCTGAGGAGCAGCTGGCCATATCTCAACAACAAAGGACTAACTTGGTGCCAGCAGAAGTACTTTACAACGCAAGGTGGAGTGAAGCAAGGCATAGAGTATACGAACACTACTCTGACAGCAGAATCCTATGTCGAGAAGGAGAACAAACAGATCTACGCCTAGTCACCGAGCAAAGCTACCAGGCTATAAGGAGAGCTGGTATGCAGCACATACACCTTGGACTCATCATGATACGTGACATGCGTTACACAGAAGAAGGGCAGGAACTACTGCTCTAATAGCATTACGTGACACAAGGTGGCATGACGAACGGCAAGTAATCGAAACAATGGAAGTAGATCTATCAGAAGGAACGCAACTGGTATACATCGTACCAGAGATCTTCATGTCCATCAACGATTTCTACAACCATATAGAAATCGCCATAAAAACCCAAGGATATCCCTCTACATGGGATGGAGAAAGTAACCTGCTAATCTCGCGATCGCTTATTGGTAGACTCACTAATACAAGCTATGCGGGATTCAGGTATAACGTGCAACGAGTGGCAGAAAATCTAGCTAGTAACAGCATCCGTGCTATCGCCGGATCACAAGTTCATGCACCACAAGGAGATAGATGGGTACTTCGACCATCAAGGACAATCAGGCCACAAGCGCCTACGGCGGTCAATATTGGAAACCTAACAGGCGGACGAGTAAGTCTCCGCTTCAGAGACTACAATGCTCTCCCTTACCCTATCATCAACACAGAAGCAAGACCCTCTGCATCCTCACAGGCACATTAGCCGGATGAAGGGGAATTATCGGAATGATGTGGGAAAATGAGGCGTACGCCCAATCATGTCGAGAATTGATTGAAAGAGAACGACTGAAGAAAGCACGAATTGCTTCTATACTTGCGGAACAACAAAAAGGATCTACTGCTTATAAACCAACAATAAGGCATTACACTCACAGAAATCGCCATGATTGGAACCAAGAGGAGGACCGACCAAATGACGAACAAGCATGGGTGACTCATGATGATAATGGACGCTATGCGTTCACCGTCAAGATGACACCACCATCACACGATACTAAATACATCTCACCATCAGGCTGGGGTGACGATGAAGGACAAAGCTCAAAAAAGGAAGATAATTCAGATGGACCGCAATATGACTCCTCGCCGGATGATGAAGGCAACAACGTCCCACTAGCGGACGACCATGAGGAAACCACCTACGCCCCAGACACTAATGAGCAGGCGTATCCCATAAATCAAGAAGATATTCCAGAAATGGAGTATCCAATAGTGCTAGAATCTGCAGGACTAACAAACTAGCCAAGGAAGAAAAAGCTTTTAGCACTGCCCAATCTGGAACCACATCGCAGTATAGGCCCCCAATAGACGCAACGATGGGACCAGTCCTATACCCACCAGCTATAAAAGGGAACCTAAACCCTTACGAGGTAGCAGAAAGATGGGCAACAAAACCGTTCAAAGGATGACCACAACCATTTAATAATGAGCTGTATCAATTAGCATCAGCACAATAGGCGACGGGAGCATTGTTAGTCCTCCCAGAAGATATTGGATTATATGGAGATGTGATATCCCGATGGGAATCAATAACACTAAATTGGATCAACAGCCAAACATGGGCAACCCCACAAGCAAAAGTAAATGCTATAGAAAACCTACTTGGGGAATTGGAAAAGAAGATTTGGATCCAATGGAGAACATCATATGCTGAGGAATATGACCAACTAGTAGGAATGGCGGATGACCCTCAAAACGTAATCTCTCAAATACGAAGGATCATCACCCTGGAAGAACCATACCAAGGGTCAACAGAGGAGCAGGAATGCGCATACCGAGATCTGGACAGACTCTCATGTGAAAAGATGCGTGACATTTTCACATATAAGAACCAATACAAGGTCCTCGCAATTAAGAGCGGAAGGGCGTTTGTATCCGAAGAACTATCTGAGAAGGTATTCAGGAAAATGCCCCCGTTAATTGGAACAGAAACTCCAGAAGCATTCGCAAGAAAGAACCCTGGCGCCACCATTGGCGTTCTCCCCCGTATACGCTTTACCTACCAGTTTCTGGCAGAGATGTGCAAAAAGGCAGTGGTTCAAAAAGAAATGAAGGACTTATCATTCTGCAGCCAAGTTCCTATCCCAGGATACTATAATAAGCCAACCAAGTACGGACTTAGAAAGTCAAGAAATTACAAAGGAAAGCCTCACGACTCGCATGTGAGAGTCTTTAAAAGGAAGTATGCTGACAAAGTCCGAAAATGCAAATGCTTCATATGCGGTGACGAAAGGCATTTCGCAATAGACTACAGTAAACAAAGAGGAAACATAGCCCGAGCATCCATACTCGAAGGGCTAGATCTCCCAAAAGACCTGGATGTAGTCTCTGTAGATCTTAATGATCAAGACAGCGATGCAATATGCAACATATCTGAAAGTGAAGAGAATGGCCACTACATTGCATCCATGGCATTATTCCCAGAAGAATGGGGAATGATGCTTGGACGGGAAGGAGGATGGAGGCCCCAGATCAAAGTCAAGGACAAACAATTGACCTGTAAACATGACTGGGAGGAAAACAAGGAAGTCAAACCAGAATTCCTTAACTTCTCGTTCTGCATAAATAAAACAATTTGCAAAATGCGACTGCATTGTCCCTTATGCAAAATAACGAGCTGCCCCATGTGCGCCCCGTTCTACTTGAATAAAGAAATCAGCCCAGCACCCCCAGAAAAACAGGAGTATGTAACCACGGAGGAACTGCTTAGAGAGGTGTTCAGTTATGTACAGTTCCTACATGCGGAAGTCGACAGACTAAAAGCTATCATCAGAAAAACACAAGAAACAGAAGCAGAATTAGAAAAGGAAGTCGAAGAAGAGTTGGCCAAGGAATTGGAAGAACTCACGTTACACGACAAAGGAAAAGGAGTCGATGAAAGTATTAGCTGGCTTAATGAAGAAAATGAAGCAGCCTCATCCATATTTCCCACAACCACAAAAGCAGTATGCAGGCTATTTCACATACCCATAAAATTCACAATCCATGGTATGGAAACCTTCACTATTGAGGCAATCCTGGATACAGGAGTAACCTGCTGCTGCATCAACAAAGCGGCAGTTCCTGAAAAGGCCCTTGAAGAACTTTACTACACAGTCTTCTTCAACGGCATCAACTCTTGACAACCTGCCAGACTAAAACTCAAAGACGGACAAATGACCATCGATGAGCAAGTTTTCCGTATACCGTTCACATATGTATTTGACATGACTATGAGGGAAGGAGTACAAATGCTCTTGGGATGTAACTTTATCCGAGCACGAAGCGGTGGGATAAGGATAGAAGGGAACTCTATTACCTTCTACAAACAATTGACGACCATCTGCACAAGCCCACAAACAGCAGAGAAGGCCAACGCATTAATCGAATTAAGCCCAATGGAATAAATGGAGATAGTAGAACTCGTCTACTATAACCTGGGTCATGACAACAATCAGTTCCAGTGGAAATTCAACTCAACTTTTAGCAGGCTCAAGCAGTTGGGCTATATTGGTGAAAACCCGCTACAACATTGGGCCCAAAACAAGATCACGTGTAAGATAGAGGTGATAAACCCGGACATTACTGTTCACGATAAACCTCTTAAACATGTGACGCCAGTAATGGAGCAGAGCTTCAAAAGACATGTGGATGCCCTACTGACCCTCAAAATCATAAGGCCAAGCAACAGCCGCCACCGGACTATGGCTATTCTGGTCAACTTAGGAACCACAGTAGACCCCGAGACTAGCAAAGAGCAAAACGGGAAGGAACGAATGGTGTTTAACTATAAGGCACTAAATGACAACACCCACAAAGACCAATACAGCCTGCCTGGTATCAATACCATCTTAAAAAAGGTCAGGAACGCAAACGTCTTCAGCAAATTCGACCTAAAAAGTAGATTCCACCAAGTAGCCATGGCAGAAGAAAGCATTCCCCGGACAGCATTTGTTGTTCCAGAAGGATTATATGAATGGCTAGTCATGCCATCGGCCTCAATAATGCACCAGCAGTCTTCCAAAGAAAAATGGATCACTGTTTCAAAGGAACTGAGCAATTTACTGCCGTCTATATAGACGACATTCTAGTTTTCTCCCGCACAGAAGAAGAACACGTGACACATCTACAAAAGGTGCTAGGCATATGTGAAAAAGAAGGACTAGTCCTTGCACCAACCAAGATGAAGATAGCCAGCAGAGAAATAGAATTCCTTGGAGCCATTATCGGGAATAAAAGGATAAAACTCCAGCCACACATCATCAAAAGGATAGTGGAGTTTAAAGAAGAAACCCTTCGGGACAAAAAGGGACTAAGGACGTGGTTAGGGATCCTCAACTACGCAAGGTCTTATATACCAAAGTTAGGCATAAAGCTAGGACCCTTATACGCCAAAACAAGTCCACGTGGTGACAAACGTATTAAAGAGTGAGACCTGAAAATAGTTCGCCAACTGAAGGAGGAAGTACAAATGCTTCCAGACCTGGAAATACCCCCTAAAGATGCATATATCATAATTGAAACTGACGGCTGCATGGAAGGATGGGGAGGTATCAGTAAATGAAAAAAGTCAACAAGTGACCCAAGAACTAGTGAGCGCGTATGCGCATATGCGAGCGGAAAGTTCCCTACAGTCAAAGCCACTATTGATGCAGAAATATATGCTGCAATGGAAAGCCTCCAGGCAATGAAGATCCATTACCTGGACAAAGAAGAAATCACGCTTAGAACTGTTTGTCAAGCTATCATTAGCTTCTACAACAAAACCGCAGCTAATAAACCATCACGTGTCCGATGGATCAGGTTCACTGACTTTATCACTGGCACGGGGTATAAATACGCTTTGAACACATAAGCGGAAAAGACAACGTACTAGCCGACACCCTTTCACGACTAACGCATTATCTTTGTGCAGGATGTTTAACGGACGAAGAGGCAGAGGTTAGGCCGGGGCTTTGGACGAACTACAAGCTATGACGGCATCCCTTCATGGAGACTATATCAAACACACGGAGGCCCAGGTACTCACATACATACATGGCCTGCTCCAACAGATAGAACAAACGAGTACAACGACGTACTCTTCCATAACCGCCAGCGAGACAGGAGGGAAGACCCGCTTAATCCTAAACAAAGCCAGGCAGAAAGAGAAAGGCTTGCCCAAGAATGCTTGGATGGAGAACCAGAAGAAGCCCAGCAAGCAATGGAACAACTCTGTTCAATGCTGCATAGCAGAACAGAAGACTTCTCAATCCAAGAACAAAACCATCCAGGAGAAGGATGGGCCGAACAGTACCAAAGAGCCATGGCACAACATAGATCCATCGAGCGCATCTGTGCAGAATTGGCCCATTTCATCAATAGGATCCATTTTTGATCCCAAACCTACCTTCTAGAAGACGCCCCTGGTTTTACAAAACCAGTTATCAATAAACCGGGATACCATTAGTTCTTTTAATGGGTCCCTGTGTCTGTACTAATGTCGCCTAGTGGTGCATTATCCCTTGTATGTACGATTAGTGTTGATCCCGGTTGTTTTTAAGATTAGTCCGGTTACGATCCCCCTCTGGTATCAGAGCTATAGTGCCATTAACTATGGCCGCTTAAAATTTTTTCAAGGTCAGCTGTTCTGGAATTCTGGTACCTGTCTCGGATGGATCTTTCGAATCTATCGGCCATTGGTATGACCCATGTGACTCCCAGAGTCAAGTGTCCTTTGGTAAGAACGCCTCAATGACACACTTCGTATTTCACTTTCCCTGTATTCCTTCCCACTTCTTCTTGGACTTATACTCTCGTGTTGCCAATACTTCACGGAGTTGGAATATGGTTTATCGGTGATTTACTTGATGCGTTGTTGGATAGATGAGTCTTTGTATCTGTACGATAAAATGTTATCTGAAATTTGTTTACCTGGGATGAACTTACTTTGGGTTTCTGAGATGATCATCGGCAAAACAGTCTTCAAACGGTTAGCTAAAATCTTTGTGACAATCTTCGCAGTGACATTGCATAATGAAATCGGTCTGTATTCCTCCAATTTTGTCGGCTTCTTGCATTTTGGAATTAGGACGATCATAGTCTCATTCATACCTTCTTCTAATTTATCTTCATTAAACACCATCGAAATTCTCCTTATAATCGTATCCTTCAGGAAGTGCCAGTGTTTCTGAAAGAAAATTGCTGAGAACCCATCCGGGCCAGGAGCCTTTGTTGGATATATCTGAAAAAGCACTGCTTGAACCTCCAATTCTGTAATAGGGCCACATAATACATTTTCACTGTCGACTGGAACTCTACTCTGCACATCCAGAAGCCTCTGATTCCAATCGATAGCCCTATTCTTTATGCTAGATTCAATAAAGCAACTAAAATAGCTCCTGACAAGCTCTGCTATCTCCTTCTCATCCTTGAGCCACTTTCCCGAGCTATCTCTAATCTCATCTATTGTATTGATTTTCCTGCGATGAGAGGCGTTAGCATGAAAAAAATTTGTATTCCTGTCGCCTTATGCCAACCACTCAACCCTTGAGCGTTGTCTCTAGAAAATTTCCTCCCTAAGCCTCCATTCATCCAGTTGTGATACCAGATACTCCTCTTCCTTAATTACACTCACATCCCTTGGCTTCAACCTGATCAATTCCAATTGCTCCTTGAGATTTCTCATTCTTGTCTTAACCTGCCCAAAAAGCTTACCATTCCACTTCTTTAAGAATTCCTCACATTGATGCAGTTTAATGGTAAGGGATTGACTATCGCCACCTGAATTCAGCCATGCCTCTTTGACAACATCACTGAAATCCTTTTGTCTAAGCTACATTGGCTCAAACTTAAAAGAACGGCACTTGTGCCTCCTGGCACTGCTGAGAAAATCAATCGACAACTAATAATGGTCTGAAGTACAAGTGGTGATATGCGAAACCTGAGCCGAGGGAAACACCGCTCTCCAATCTGCATTGGCCAGGACTCTATCAAGCCTAGCCTTTACCTCCATCGATCCACGGCGCTTGTTTGAGAAAGTTAAGGGACTTCCCTTAAAATGCAGATCGGTTAAACCACAATCAAACAATGCCTCCCTAAAGGATTTCATTTGCCATTCCCCTCGAATTCGAGTATCCCTAACCTCCCAACCAAAGCACACCTCGTTGAAGTCTCCAAAGACAACCCAGGGCAAATTACTCTGATTTTCGAGAAGGCATAAAAGATCCCAGGAAGCCTGTCGCTTATTCGTAACCGGTTCACATAAAATAGCGTAATCCGGAATTTAAACTCCTTATCATCTTCTACATATGAATAAATGTGAGAATTAGAGTACGAAAGAATCCTAAGATCCAAATCTGCCTTCCACCAGAGAGCTAATCCCCCAGCCAGACCTCTCCTATCTACATAAAAACCGCAGCTAAACCCTAACTTCCGTCTAACTGCTTCCAACTTCCTTCCCTCCATCTTCGTTTCCTGGAGACCAATCACTTGAGTCCTAAGTTCACCCACCATATCAGCAAGTTCACGAACTGTCCGAGGCTAGCCTAGGCCCCGACAATTCCAAGCAAGCGCCCTCATTATTCCCGGTAAGGCCGGAACTCCGCCGACCCCACCGATATCGAATCTTCATCAAAGCAACTCCCTAAATCTTTACCAACTTCATAAGCTAAGTTCTGCATCTTAACTGGATAAGGATGGAATCTGAGATCCTGTTCTCGCAGCCTCCCTCCTTTGCTTACACACCTAGCTCCCAGCACCTTCGATTTTCCTTTATTTTTCCTATCCCTATACTCCTCCATTCCACCCATATCCTGTGCTGGACGATCCATCAGCCCAAAAGTATTAAAAGGCCCAACATTACTCCTATTAAAATCTACCTCAGTCCATGTGACATTTACCGCATGAAGGTTCCCAAAAGTCAACTGATTTTCCTGCTCATTCACCCCAACAGACGTACCACCTTCTGCAACAACCATTTGACTGGCACGTGGCTCAAGGGTACTATCCCTTCCCACTCCCCGAGGAAAAACAGCTGCCTCTGTACCTTCACCTTTTCTGTCCAACACAAGCGATTCCGACCGCCCAACCGAAGTACCACCATTTCCTCCATCAATCCAGCTTGTTTGTCCAAAACCTGACTCTGTAGTAACTATCAGCTCTGCCTCAACTCGACCCATCGTCTCCTTTATCTCCATCGGCGCCACAGTTGACAGTTACATCCTCCGTTCTCCTTTGCCGCTCTCTTCTTCGTCTGTATCTCCTCCTTTCTATAACCCCATCAACTCGACTTGGACTTTAGACTCCGCCCGCAACCATGGTCCAAATCGCTTCCCACACAAGTCTCGGTCGTTGCTCCCACATCTGCTGGTCACATGCGTTAATTGCCCACACCGGAAAAAAACATTAGGTAGTCGCTCATATCTAAATGTGATCCACTGATCAGGCTCACCGTCTGGAAACTGTAAAAGTAATCCTCTTCGAATTGGCTCATCCACCGATAGTTCGATACGAACTCTTAAATAGGTACCTTTCACCTCAACGTTCTTCATCCCCTCCCTTTCCACCAGCCCTCCCACTGCAGTAGCTACATCCTTAGCTGTAGTTTTATCCCTTATTTGGATGCTTACCTCATGCATCTGCATCCATACCTCAATCTTCCTCAGGGTAACATCAGACGGCTTCATCCCTTTCCACCATTTTTGTAACAAAATCGCCTATCCTTTGAACCACCAGGGGACCTCCTTCCAAAACTCTTCTCATGTCCTCCTCGCTGATGAACTTCACCAGCACCACGTTATCTGAGAATGCTACGAACTCTGCGTCCTTGGACAGATTCCATGCTCTGTTCATCGCTGTCGCCATTACTGGAATTTTAAAGGGCCTCCTCGTAGCCAACTTCAGCTCAGCCACCCATTTGAAGCCTTGTTCCACTTTTTTCCACCTTTCTCTTTCCACTGTCAGCACTAGTTCATCCTGAAACCATGTACTAATCTCGTCCACTCTACCTTATCCCATTCCTGAGGAATAAACAAAGGAAGCTTGAACAGAATGCCACTAAACAGCCTGGATTTCCGACTACAGAACTCTCTTCGGCAAATTAGCTTTGAGAGAAGTCAGAGAAAATTAGCTTTAACAGTTTATGTCATAATAGATTTGTTTCAATTAAATTCGATACAGTATAATTAAGTTCAGTACAGTTAAATTAAACTCAATACAGTTTAATTAAGTTCAGTACAGTTAAATTAAATTCGATACATTTTAATTAAGTTCAGTACATTTAAATTAAACTCGATACAGCTTAATTAAGTTCAGTACAGTTAAATTAAACTCGATAATGTTTAATTAAGTTCAGTACAGTTGAATTAAACTCAATACAGTTTAATTAAGTTCAGTACAATAAAGCTCCAGTTCAATAAAACTCAAAAGAACAGCCCCTAAATTTCATCATTTAAGTAAGCTATTTAGATCTCATGGTGATATTTTCAACTCTGTCATAAGATACAGACCCTCTATATGTTGGCAAAGCATCTTTACATCATTAGATGCATCCGTGACGGAGCGCACTGCACTGTCATTAAGGTGCAATGTCTCTGTGCAAAAATAAATTTATAAGTCCGCTACTCGTACTCTACTATTGGGTAGTAAAGCGGTAAGTAGGGGTCGAACCCAAGGGAATTAGTTGATAGTTGTTCTTTCGAAGATGTAAATTAAGACAGTTGGGGGTTGGTTGTGATTTTAGTACTGAAAGTAGCGTGGGTTGGTTGTGATTTTAGTACTGAAAGTAAATGACTGAAAGTAAAGAAAGTAAATACGAGACTGAAAGTAAATACTGAAAAGTAAAGTGCTTGAAGGACAAGACTTGCTGAAAGTAAATGCTTGAAGGACAAGTCTTGCGGAAAGAAATTGCTTGAAGGACAAGACTTGCGGAAAGTAAGCAGTTGATATGGACTGAAAGTAAAGTTACTGAAAGTAAATGACTGGAAAGTAAGCAGTTGATAGTGAGACTGAAAGTAAATGACAGGTGATTGATGAGCCGTATTTATACGACTCATCGAGTCATTAATTCCCACCATTTCATTCACTTTATTATGCGAACAGTTACTTTTTAGTGTTGTTTCGTGTTTCAGGTGATTTGGAAGCTCTAGGAGGAATACATTCAAAATATGGCTTTTGGAGCCAAAAACACCACAAGGACCCGAGACCCGCAGGCTGGCCGTACTCAGGGAATGGCACGTCCGTCGTTTGACACAGGAGGACTCAATTCCATAGCGGAGACCATCAGGTTGTAGACCATGTGTTAGGCTACATCCTGGCTCAAGCCATTGTCATTTTCGACTAACAAACAAGCAACGCCCGGGGCATGAATCTGTGAGGCCGACCAGCGTTCCATCAGGCCCAGGCGCCCAGGCGCGTCCGCAGGCTGGTCGTGCTCGGTGAAAGAAGCACCCGTCGTTTGGAGAAGGTCCAGCCCAGCACAAATCCGACCACACCATGGTCTTGCCCATATGTCAGGCTACACCTCAGGACAAACCCAAGTGAATTTCGAGCCACGAGCAAGAAACGACGGCATAAAGAACACATGAGCACGATCAGCGCAGATTTCAGGACTTAGCCAAATTTCAGGGCCTGTTTTTCCGGCTGGCTGAGATGCCAACTTTGAGAGCCTCTCCGGCCTAATCCGTCCACACAATGGGGTGATTTCAAGGTCCTAGCATCAAGTATGCATGTCCAGCTAGTGCCCCAGACCAAGAGTCCGGCCAGAAGAGTGTCCGAAGGCGAGTCAAATCAGCCCCAAAGCACCCAGTCCGATCAGCCCTTGCATCCGAATTCCAGCCCGGCCATGCGAGCGTGCCTCCGAGCTCCAGCTCGGCCATCCGAGCGGCCATGCGAGCTCCAGCCCGTCCAGCCGATCGTGCATCCGAGCACTCCCAGCCCGCGCCTCCACTCGGCCATCCGAGCTCCATCCGAGCTCCAGCCGGCCATGCGCTCGAGCATCCGACCTTCCATCCGTCCGGCCAGCCGAGCCTCATCTCATCCATTCACACGTCCAAAGTCCAGCAGCCGGCCCAATTTGCATGCGATGCTAGGGTTTCGTAGCTTTATCACCAAGTTAGGGTTTCTCAAACCCTATAAATACAAGAGGTCCTGCAGTCTGCAAATCATCAGAAAATCACAGAGAAATCTCATCACACAGTTCTCATTCGATTCCTCTCCTCTGCCCGCCACCATTGTTGCGCCGCCCTTGCTCGCCAGTCCATCCGCTCATTCAGCCGTGCCTTGCTCTATTGTTTACTCGGTCATCAGTGAAGTTGTTATTTCCCTTTTATTTCCCTGCATTATTTCCTTATGACTATGTGTAACTAAAACCCATATTCGGGTTAGGGTTAAATAATTGTGACTTATGTTTTTGAGATTTGAATCTTAATGCTTGTTTCGTTATTCGATTAAATCGTTTGTGCCCATTATTTGGATTGAATTGTGAAGTTAAGTGGAGGCTTGGAATGGCAAAGCTTAACTGATCAATTCAACTCCCCTATTTGCTATTTGTTGATACTAGAGAGCTATTAACAAGTAGTGCACTAATTTGATATATCTTGGAATGGAGTATTGAATTATTAGGTTTAATTGTGGTGTAGGCGTCCGGAAAGACACTACTTTAGGTTATAACTTGGAATGGAAGTAACCACACTTAGGAATTAGAAACACGATAATTAGAAATCAATGATAAAACCAAGTCACAATTGAATAATACCCTAACCTGAATATCTTCTCTGATTGATAAAACCCCAGCAATTTTCGTGCCTTCTTAGTGTTCACTAACCAATACTTTCACTCTAGTTTCTTGTTTTTCTCCATTACAGAACGAAGTAGTAACCATCTAGCTCCCTAGGGTTCGACCCTTACTCACCACTGTACTAACCCACAGCCAAGAGTGAGGAAAATATAAATTGTTTTTGCGCAGGTACGACGACAGCCTGTTCAAAATGGCGCCGTTGCCGGGGAGCTAAGCACGGTGAAATTTGTTCTTCTTTATTTTTTATTTATTTTTCTCTTTGCATTATTTCGAAAGTTGCTTATCTCGGTGATATTTCAATTTCAACTGTTCGATTTTCGATTTTCATTCTTTTCGATTTCCAATTTCTAGCTCTCAGAGAGTTCTGTCACCAAGACTTACGAGTCTAAGGATTTTGGGTTTTAAGTGGGACCGCTGTGACCCCTCCAATCTCCTGGGAACCCTTTGTTGCTAGTCTGTCTTTGCTATTACGGTGTTTGCTACTCGGTGCTTGTTATTTCTTGCAACATGTCTCACACAGGAAGTAGAGTTGGTGAAAACAATGAAGAAGTAGACCAGAATGTTCGAAATGAGGAAGGAGTACTACCTCAAGGACCGATGATCCAACATGGCGAGATCAGGGGGGCTATCCCTGATCAGCTTCAACAGTTCCAGCAACAACAACAAAACCAACAACCTCAAAACCATCTACCTCAAAACCAACAACAACCCCAACCACAGTACCCACAATACCCTCAGTACCCACCATATCAGCAGTATCCACCACCTCAGTACCCACAGTATCCGCAACAGCCCTACCCGCAATATCCACCACCATATCCACCACCACCGTATCATCCACAACATCCATACCCACCACCTCAGAGACCTCCACGCCAGCAAGTAGTTCGAGACGACGAGGAGGACGAAGATGAAGGACCTACTATGGGCGAGCTCTCGGTTCCTAGTTTCAGAGACCAGTCATGGCCAATTCATGAAGGACCAGACATCGCAGCCATCGCAATCAGCACCTCAGTCGTCCACCACTTGCCTAAGTTCTCAGGAAGGAAGGGAGAGTCTGCCACGTCTCACTTGACGCGTTTTCACGGGATATGCTTGAACCTCAGGCCACACGGAGTCGAAGTGGATGACTTCAAACTGAAGGCCTTCTATTTCTCACTACAGGATGCCGCTACAGATTGGTTCCTATCTTTACCCTCAGGCAGTATTTATACATGGGAGCAGATGCAGAGGCAGTTCTTCAGCAAGTACTATCCAGCAGGGCGTGCAGCGCAAGTCCGGAGACAATTGCAAGAGCTCAGGCAAGGCCCAAACGAGACCATGTACGAGTACGTGGAGAAGTTCCTTGCCTTGGAGAAGAGTTGCTGCAATCTGGAGCTCCCGGAGAAGTTAATCGTGGAATATATGCTGGATGGACTTCGCAGGATGGACAGGAAGCTACTAGAGGCCTCGGCTGGAGGCCAACTCATGAACATGACCCCAGCCAGAGTAAAGCAGAAGATCATATCAGTGGCAGAGGGTGAGCGATTTCAGGATGAGACCACAAAAGAGGACGAGTATGCCCGCACCAAGAACGTATCAGCCGCTGAGCCCTCTATCAGTGCTGTGTTCGCAGAACTCAAGGAGATGAGGGAGCTGATGAAGCATGTAGTCCGAAGGACGCCGGTCCAGGCCCAGCCATGTGAGTTCTGTACGTCTACAGATCACAAGACAGACGAGTGCCCTACCTTACAGACAGACGTTCAGGGCGATGTGAATGCAGTAGGCAATTATCAGAATTATGGCAACCAACCAGGCCCAGTCAAGCAGTATGGCGCAGCAGCACCTAATCAAGGCGCCTGGAGAAATAACTATCAGCAGAATCAGCCTCAGCAAGCACGACCGAATGTGCCTCAGCAGAATCAGCAGACTCAGCCGCCGTACAGACATCCTAACAGTCAGTACCAGCCGAATGCACCAGGGCAGTACCAGCAGAAAGGGCCGAACACATATCAGGCAGGTCCGAGCAACCAAGGCCCCAACAAAGCTCTCGAGGACATGATAAAGGATCTGGCTTCAGCCGTGATCCAGGATCGGGCCACGACCAAAGGAGACATTGCTGAATTGAAGAAACAGATGTCCCAGCTTAATACGACAGTCTCAGACCTCGCAAGCAATCTGAACGGTGGACGACTCCCCTCGCAGACCATTCCGAATCCAAAGGGGAATGTCAGTGCAGTCACATTAAGGAGTGGACGAAGGACAGCAGGATCAGTAGGGGACGAGCATCAGCAAGAGCAAGAGGCGACCGAGCCAGATGCCTTCGTCCAGGACGAGCCCAGACCAGACCCAGTTCCATCAGTTGAGGTCTCACGGCCAGATCAGGTACCCATTGTCGAAAATTCTAACGTCCAGGTACCCTTACCTTTTCCTGTGCAGGTTCGAGCTCCGAAGAAGTATGTGATGGACAAGGAAGTGTGGGAGCTATTCAGTAAAGTAGAAATCAACATCCCGCTCCTTGAGGCCATCAAGCAGATTCCGAGGTACTCCAAGTTTCTGAAGGAGTTGTGCACAAACAGACGGCGTGGAACTTTGCCCGACCAGGAGCTCTTGAGCAGGAATGTTTCAGCGGTAATTCAGCGCAAGGTGCCACCAAAATGTGGTGACCCAGGCACCTACACCATCCCCTGCACTATCGGTAACATTAGAATAGAGAATTGCATGCTTGATCTCGGTGCATCTATCAATGTTTTACCATATTCTATATACTCCTGTCTTCGCATTGGTCCTCTAGAACCTGCAGGTCTCACCATACAGCTAGCGGACAGGTCATTGAAACAACCCGAGGGCAAGATTGAGGATGTGCTAGTGCAGGTGGGAGAGCTCGTGTTCCCAGCCGACTTCTATGTGCTCAAAATGGAGAACTGCAGCCCGACAGACCATGCACCGATTCTACTTGGCCGGCCGTTCCTCAAGACGTCAAAGATGAAGATAGACTGTGACACTGGGACATTGACCATGGAGGTTGAGGACGAAATGATCAGCTTTGACATCTTCAGGGCCATGAAGCACCCCGCAGAGTATGAGGCGGTCCATGCTTTGGACACCTTGGACGACCTTGTCCAGGAGGTACATCCAGAGAGACGGACCGACCCGCTAGAGGAAGTCATTGAGGAGGCAGTTTACTCGCCTGAGGATTCTTATGAGCATACAGAGGCGATCATGGACGCCCTAGACCAGCTCGAGATTGCCCAGCCACTCACCCCGAGGTACGAGGTTAATGCAGTTCGTTTATTCAAATCACAAGTGTGTTTGCCTTCTGTTGTGCAGGCACCTACAGTAGAGTTGAAGCCTCTGCCTAGTCACTTGAAGTATGCATTCTTAGGGGAGGATAGCACGCTGCCAGTCATCATTAAGAGTGGGCTCGAGGCAGATCAGGAGCGCAGGTTGATTGGAGTGCTGACCGAGCACAAACTGGCCATCGGATGGACACTGGCCGACATCAGGGGAATCAGCCCGGCAGTTTGCATGCATCGGATATTGTTGGAGGATGGAGCTAGACCGTCGAGGGAACCTCAGCGCAGATTGAACCCTATCATGATGGAGGTGGTCCAGAAAGAGATCCAGAAGCTTCTGGATGCTGATGTGATTTACCCGATCTCAGACAGTCAGTGGGTAAGTCCGGTACATGTTGTACCGAAGAAAACTGGGATCACAGTGGAGAAGAATGCCGAGGGCGAGATGGTGACTACACGAGTCAAGAATGGATGGCGCATGTGCATAGACTACAGGAAGCTGAATGCAGTTACGCGCAAGGATCACTTTCCTCTTCCATTTATTGACCAGATGCTCGACCGCTGGGCAGGTAAGCCTTATTTTTGTTTTCTAGATGGTTTTTCAGGCTATAACCAGATTCCCATAGCACCCGAGGATCAGGAGAAGACGACCTTTACATGTCCATTCGGTACGTTTGCTTTTCGCCGGATGTCTTTTGGCTTGTGTAACGCACCAGGTACTTTTCAGAGGGTGGTTACTAGCATATTCTCTGACATGATAGGGTCATTTATTGAGGTGTTTATGGATGACTTCACTTTGCATGGTGACACTTTTGATGCATGTCTAGAAAATTTGAGCATGGTACTTGCGCGTTGTGTTTCTATGAATTTGGTGCTCAATTATGAAAAGTGTCATTTTATGGTTACTCATGGAGTTGTACTCGGTCACATAGTCTCACGTGAGGGGATAGAGGTAGACAAGGCTAAGATAGATTTGATTGTTACTCTGCCATATCCCTCTACAGTCCGTGATATTAAGTCATTTCTTGGGCATGCTGGTTTCTATCGTAGATTCATTAAGGATTTCTCGAAAAAGGCACTGCCTTTATCTAACCTCTTGCAGAAAGATGTTCCTTTTGAGTTTACAGATCAGTGCAGGGCAGCATTTGACGAGCTGAAGGAGGCCCTCACCAGCACGCCCATCATTAGAGCTCCGGACTGGACTCAGCCATTTGAGATTATGTGTGACGCGAGTGATTATGCCGTAGGAGCAGTTCTTGGTCAGAAGGTGGACAAGAAGCCCGTGGTGATCTACTACGCTTCGAGGACACTGGACGTGGCCCAGAAGAACTATTCGACCACAGAGAAGGAGCTGCTAGCCGTGGTTTTCGCCTTGGAGAAATTTAGATCATATCTGTTATGTACTAAGGTTGTGGTCTATTCTGACCATGCAGCTATTAGGTACTTGATGACGAAGAAGGAGGCGAAACCGAGGCTCATTAGGTGGATCCTGCTCCTACAGGAGTTTGACGTGGAGATTCGGGACAAGAAGGGCATAGAGAACACAGTTGCAGATCACTTGAGCCGTCTTGTCAAAGAGGAGGATGCCGGGCAGATTACCGAGACGTTTCCAGATGAGCACTTGTATGCTATTTCGGGTAAGCTGCCCTGGTTCGCTCCCATAGTGAACTACCTGGTCGGAGGTAAGTTCCTGCCCTCATATTCTAGGGCACAGCGTTTGAAATTGAAGCATGATGCTAAATACTATGTGTGGGATGATCCGTACTTGTGGAAAATAGGTGTAGATCAGATTCTTAGACGGTGCATCCCTGATGATGAGATTGCTTCAGTTATTAGTTTCTGCCATGAGTTAGAGTGTGGAGGCCATTTCGGCCCTAGGAGGACTGCTAGGAAGATATTGGATAGTGGATTCTTTTGGCCACATGTTTTTAGAGATGCCTACGATCATTGTAAGAGATGTGATAGATGCCAGAGAGTAGGTAACATTTCGGCCAGACAGGAGATGCCACAGGTCCCCATATTAGTGAATGATGTGTTTGACATTTGGGGGATAGATTTCATGGGTCCTTTTCCTGCCTCATGTGGTTTTGAGTTTATCTTAGTTGCAGTTGATTATGTGTCCAAGTGGGTAGAGGCCAAGGCCACTAGATGTGCTGATGCTAAAACTGTCGTAGACTTTTTGCGCACTAACATCTTTTGCAGGTACGGAGTACCTAAGGCCATTATCAGTGATCAGGGGACGCACTTCTGCAACCGCATCATGGCATCCACACTGAAGCACTACCATGTTCATCACCGGACTTCCACAGCATATCACCCCCAGACGAATGGGCAAGCGGAGATCTCCAACCGCGAAATTAAGAGAATTCTGGAGAAGATGGTAGGACCGACTAGGAAGGATTGGAGCCAGCGGTTAGATGAGGCATTGTGGGCATACAGGACAGCTTACAAGACCCCGATCGGCACCTCGCCTTTTCGGTTGATCTATGGAAAGGCGTGCCACTTACCGGTTGAGCTCGAGCATAAGGCATATTGGGCACTGAAGAAGTGCAATCCAGATTTACAGGCAGCCGGGCTAGACAGGAAACTACAGTTGTGCGAGTTGGATGAGTTGCGCCTCGAGGCTTATGAGAGCCAAACAGACTACAAGGCGCGGACCAAGCTCTACCACGACAAATTTATACTCAGGCGCACGTTTGAAGTTGGGCAGCAGGTCCTGGTCTTTTCATCACGCCTACGATTGATGCCAGGCAAGTTGCGGTCCAGATGGACAGGCCCATATTCAGTTACTCACGTTTATAACCATGGAGCGCTCGAGCTAGAGTGCCCTGCAGATGGGCGACGCTTTAAGATCAACGGGCAGAGGGTGAAGCACTACCACGGAGAGCTCGAGATACCCGCCCAGGAGTTTGACCTAGCCGAGCCCCTTGACACCACCGCTGATGAAATTCCTCTTGCCGAGCCTCCTGACACTTAGAGGAGGTACTGTCGAGCCAACGACGTTAAACAAGGCGCTCGCAGGGAGGCAGCCCTGCACCTTTTGCTTTTCAGTTTATTTACTTATTATGTTTGTTTTGAGTCATTATTGTCACATTGTACCTTGGAAAGGAATCGGTTTCATTTTGCAGGGATTGGACTTAGTCGGCCGGAAAATCCCCTTGGAGCTACGCATTTTAGCCCCCGGACTTGATCCGAGTTCAGCCGACCACCGTCTACATCCCAGGGGAGTCTCGTTCTACCCTTTTCCTTACCTTATCTATTTATTGCATGCATTTGTGTGTCTAGATTTGAGTCGTGCCGTGAGGACACGGCTCATTTCAAAAGTGTGGGTTGGGAGAGTCAGTTATGAGTCAGTTATCGAGTCAGCATGCCCACCATACAGAGTCAGCACGTTTCGAGTCATTTTTAAAATTTTTGTACATGATACTTCACTATTTCCTAGACTTGCAGTAGTGGATAATGATTAGGTGAAATAGATATAGCCGATTTTACATGCATGTCTTTGACGAACCTTGATTTGTGCGACTAACATGTGATCTTAAAATCTTTACGTGCCTTTGTTAGTTGAGATAAACAGGGATGTGGAGTTGATAGAAACGCCCTAGAGAGACTTGACAGATCATTCAAAGACCGAACTCAGGATGTATGGTTATGTAGAGCTCGTGGAGGCTAGCACTTCGAGACGACATAAGTACGAGTCTGCTCCGCCACTGCGGCACCCTTGCGGTTGGTCGGGACGGGAAAACTTCACACCGTCCAAGCTCTAGTCCAAGTAGCCGAGAAAATAGGCAAGCGACCCTTGACTTGACCCGTGTCGAAAGGACGAGGATGAGTAAGAGCAGGAAGGTTTCTAATCCGAGTAACCGGGAAAATAGACGAGCGACCCTCGGCTTGACTCGCGTCAAAAGGAGAAGGAACCACGGTTCGAGCAAATCACAATCCGCACTACAAAGCAACAAATCCACAAACCATCGTGATAGTCCACACGTCTCATGTGACAGCATCATTGAAATCCCAGATCAGATGACACTATAGCTGGCCGAATAACACTCAACACTTTGAAGCTCGAATCAATCACGTGCAAGAAAAAGCGGCAAAGCATAACCATATAGCAGCGAGTTCGAGTCCGAGAATGAGGGTTCATGGGTCTGAAAAGGGCTATCTCCCGAGACATCCGAATTGGTTTGCATCTCGGCTTCAAAGGTAACACGTATCATTAACCCCATGTTTTTCGCACAATGACATTAGTAGCAAGCATGCATAACTGGCGAGATCTATCGTAGCTTAATTCATGTCCATGTAGCTCGTCTAGGATAACCGAAGCTTTGTGGTGTTTACATTATTCGTTCCTCTTATGACCTAGTTCTTGTTCGGGACGAACAAGTTTAAGTGTGGGGTGGTTTGATGAGCCGTATTTATACGACTCATCGAGTCATTAATTCCCACCATTTCATTCACTTTATTATGCGAACAGTTACTTTTTAGTGTTGTTTCGTGTTTCAGGTGATTTGGAAGCTCTAGGAGGAATACATTCAAAATATGGCTTTTGGAGCCAAAAACACCACAAGGACCCGAGACCCGCAGGCTGGCCGTACTCAGGGAATGGCACGTCCGTCGTTTGACACAGGAGGACTCAATTCCATAGCGGAGACCATCAGGTTGTAGACCATGTGTTAGGCTACATCCTGGCTCAAGCCATTGTCATTTTCGACCAACAAACAAGCAACGCCCGGGGCATGAATCTGTGAGGCCGACCAGCGTTCCATCAGGCCCAGGCGCCCAGGCGCGTCCGCAGGCTGGTCGTGCTCGGTGAAAGAAGCACCCGTCGTTTGGACAAGGTCTAGCCCAGCACAAATCCGACCACACCATGGTCTTGCCCATATGTCAGGCTACACCTCAGGACAAACCCAAGTGAATTTCGAGCCACGAGCAAGAAACGACGGCATAAAGAACACATGAGCACGATCAGCGCAGATTTCAGGACTTGGCCAAATTTCAGGGCCTGTTTTTCCGGCTGGCTGAGATGCCAACTTTGAGAGCCTCTCCGGCCTAATCCGTCCACACAATGGGGTGATTTCAAGGTCCTAGCATCAAGTATGCATGTCCAGCTAGTGCCCCAGACCAAGAGTCCGGCCAGAAGAGTGTCCGAAGGCGAGTCAAATCAGCCCCAAAGCACCCAGTCCGATCAGCCCTTGCATCCGAATTCCAGCCCGGCCATGCGAGCGTGCCTCCGAGCTCCAGCTCGGCCATCCGAGCGGCCATGCGAGCTCCAGCCCGTCCAGCCGATCGTGCATCCGAGCACTCCCAGCCCGCGCCTCCACTCGGCCATCCGAGCTCCATCCGAGCTCCAGCCGGCCATGCGCTCGAGCATCCGACCTTCCATCCGTCCGGCCAGCCGAGCCTCATCTCATCCATTCACACGTCCAAAGTCCAGCAGCCGGCCCAATTTGCATGCGATGCTAGGGTTTCGTAGCTTTATCACCAAGTTAGGGTTTCTCAAACCCTATAAATACAAGAGGTCCTGCAGTCTACAAATCATCAGAAAATCACAGAGAAATCTCATCACACAGTTCTCATTCGATTCCTCTCCTCTGCCCGCCACCATTGTTGCGCCGCCCTTGCTCGCCAGTCCATCCGCTCATTCAGCCGTGCCTTGCTCTATTGTTTACTCGGTCATCAGTGAAGTTGTTATTTCCCTTTTATTTCCCTGCATTATTTCCTTATGACTATGTGTAACTAAAACCCATATTCGGGTTAGGGTTAAATAATTGTGACTTATGTTTTTGAGATTTGAATCTTAATGCTTGTTTCGTTATTCGATTAAATCGTTTGTGCCCATTATTTGGATTGAATTGTGAAGTTAAGTGGAGGCTTGGAATGGCAAAGCTTAACTGATCAATTCAACTCCCCTATTTGCTATTTGTTGATACTAGAGAGCTATTAACAAGTAGTGCACTAATTCGATATATCTTGGAATGGAGTATTGAATTATTAGGTTTAATTGTGGTGTAGGCGTCCGGAAAGACACTACTTTAGGTTATAACTTGGAATGGAAGTAACCACACTTAGGAATTAGAAACACGATAATTAGAAATCAATGATAAAACCAAGTCACAATTGAATAATACCCTAACCTGAATATCTTCTCTGATTAATAAAACCCCAGCAATTTTCGTGCCTTCTTAGTGTTCACTAACCAATACTTTCACTCTAGTTTCTTGTTTTTCTCCATTACAGAACGAAGTAGTAACCATCTAGCTCCCTAGGGTTCGACCCTTACTCACCACTGTACTAACCCACAGCCAAGAGTGAGGAAAATATAAATTGTTTTTGCGCAGGTACGACGACAGCCTGTTCAGTGATGTTTGAATCAAAGGAAAATTCGGTATTAGGAGCCTTGTATCATAGTCCATTTATCATTGACCTCTAATGATCATACTAAGTGTTCAAAAGTGTATCAAGGCCATTTCAAGCACTTGACTTGCCACACTGTCTAGCCCATTTCAAGGCATAGAGCACTTGTTCTATTTAGACTAGCACCCCATTTCAAGGTATACTAGCCTATGTGCATCCACCTGATCAATCATTTCCGATCAACCAAGTGGTGTTTAAGAAAGGTTGAACTCCACGATTAAGCTTTGCCATTTCAAGCATCCACTTAACCATGTATGTTCACGAACCCCATGGAAGAGTTTTGCCATTTCAAGCATCCACTCAACCATGTGTGTTCTAACCGAATATATGGCACATAGAACAAGTTCTGAACACAAAGAGGAACTAAGAGAAGGGTCTAAAACATTTTATGATACAAGTACACCCCTCCAATCGAATGAAGGGATTAGCTACGAATATCCATAGAGGTGGATATCATAGCTAAGTACTTGGAAAAGTAAAGGTTTTTGAAAGACAGTAAAGTAAAGTTTTCGAAAGTAAAGACAAGGAAAGTAAGAGGGAGAATACTCAAGAACCAACAGGAGTAAACTTAAGAACAGTAAGGAAAAGCTTGAGTACTTCAAGAACCGACAAGAGTACTCAAGATCAAAGTAAAGTGTTTACATGATTGTGCCCAAAATCTAGAGAGAAGTGAGAGCTTGTGGTATGAGATGATTGTTGTGAATGGGATGATGATACAAGGAGGTGAAGGTCTCTATTTATAGGCTAGGAGAGGCAAGGAGGAGGCAACACTTGGCAAAAGATGAGAGGGGGAAGGAAAGCCGCCGGAGGGGAGGTGGCAAGGCCAAGAGCCGCCCCCCATGTGTCATCTCCATGGCCAAAGCCGTCGGGCTAGGTGGAGGGGAGTGGGTGAGAGCTTTGTGATCTTTTCCCCAAAAGCCATCAGGTCCTTTCAGCTCTGGTCGGACTTTGGTTGCCCTTTGGTTGGACTTGTTTGAGTGATTCCAGGTTAAGATCATGAAAGTTGTACAGTCGGAATCTGGTTGTGTCCTGACTCGTAATCCATTTTCAGCTTTAAAACTCCTTTTTAGCTCGTATCATCTCTAGACCTCGAAATAGCCTGTAGAATAAAAGTGGAACTAACAAGCAAAAGTTAAATAGACAAAGAGTCTAATTTGGTGGGTTTAACTGTCTTAATGAATCATATAAATATTGTCCATCAGATCACCCCACACTTTTAGTTGTTTGTCCCGAACAATGCCTTTTAAGAGATGCGCACACAATCTAAGTAAAAACTTCAAATAGGAAAGTGAGATTGTGGGACTAGATTTATCCTATTCATGCATTACTTACTTATTTCCAAACTAAACCGTGTAAATATTTAGAAGAAACTTGATACTTGTACCTTCGAGCTGAGATGCAATTTAATTTGGATGTTTCGGGAGATAGCCCTTTTCAGGCTCCTGGACTGCATTCTCTGGACCGACTCGCACTATATGGTTAACTTGTCGCTTTCTCTTGCACTAATTCGGTTCGGGTTTCACTGAGTTGAGCACTTAGATTTCTTTTTGGTGAGGGACAGCTTCTGAAGTGAATTGGCCTTTGGCCTTTGATGTTGAATTGGAGTTTCTTCACTTTTGTTCGGTTAAAACCTTCACAATTTTGGCTTTTGGCCTTTGATTAGCTTCTTTGATCTTTTGCTTCTTTGTGACTTGCTAGTCCATTTTCTCAACCTTTCTTTGGGAGGTCCAATCGTCGCCCGAGAGCATATGGAAATACCTCCCCGCTCTTTCTCATCCTTGCCGTTTCGCGCAGGTCAAGATGAGGGTCGCTCATCTATTTTCTTGGCTACTAGGACTAGAGATAGGACGGTTTGATTCCCGTCCCGCCTCTTGCATAAACGCTGCACGGCGGAGATGACTCTGATCTTCTTGAAACCCGAAGTGCAGCCTCCACTGACTTCGTAAACCATATAGTGAAATCCAGTCCTTCAAGTGCTTGCCAAGCCTCTCTAGGGCAGTTTATATCAACTCCACATCCCCTGTATATCTCAGCACAAAGGGACAAATGAGAAGTTACATCCTCAGTTTTTATACAGTTGAGATTTCACAAGGTAAATGCATGAATTTAGATCTATCTTTTTCACATTCTCAAGTTCATATTTTCAAAAAGATAATATTAAGGGAAAAGGAAAAAAGAAAGCATGTTAATTAACTATGTACAAAGGCGGTTCTCACCCCACACTTTTGAACGAAGGCGTGCCTCACAGCACGACTTAGTTCAAAAGTTTAGGCAAGCAAATATATACAGGAAAGGTGAGAATGTTTTAAGGCAAAAAACTTAATGACTAAAATTAAATGACTGAAGGTAAGATAGATGTCGGGTTACCTCCCGACCAGTGCATTTGTTTAACGTCGTTAGCTCGACAGTACCTTATTTCTGATCATAAGGTGGGATCCCATGGGTGTCTTAGGTCGAATTTTGCCGCGGCTCTTGCGTTGATTCGAGCTTTGACTCTCCCAGAGTTTTTGTCGGATGATGTGCTTGGGTCAGGACTCCTTTGTTTCGGTGGTTTTTCCTTTCTATTTTTCCAAGTTGGTACGGATCTTTCAACCATTGCTGCTAGTTTAATTACACTCTCGGTCTCTCTTGGTTGGTAAGAAACTAGCGTATCGAGATCAGCGGTGTTCACAATGTCTGGTGGTATGGCTAGGTCATAGTTTTGCGGAGTTAAGTCAACCTCACCGTGATAATGTTTGACTCGCTGCCCATTCACCGTGAATCTGCTTCCATTGTCCGGGCTTTCCAGCTCAACAGCTCCATGATTGAACACTTTAATTATTGTGAAGGGGCCGGTCCATCTAGATTTAAGTTTCCCGGGCATTAACTTCAGTCGTGAAGAGTACACCAGCACTAGTTGTCCTTTCTCAAATGAGCGGCGGAGTATAAATTTGTCATGGTATAGTTTTGTCCTTGCTTTGTAGTCTGACTGCCCTTTATAGGCTTCAAGCCGCAACTCCTCTAGCTTGCATAACTAAAGTTTTCGATCCAATCCGGCAGTTTTCAAGTCCAGGTTGCATTTCTTGAGTGCCCAGTAAGCTTTATGTTTTAACTCCACCGGGAGATGGCATGCCTTCCCATAAACAAGCCGAAAGGGGGAGGTTCCAATTGGTGTTTTGTATGCCGTCCGATAAGCCCAAAGAGCTTCATCTAGCCTCTGACTCCAATCTTTCCTACCTGGCTTCACCATTTTTTCTAGAATACCTTTGATTTCGCGGTTGGAGATGCTTGACCATTGGTTTGGGGATGATATGCCGTGGACGTTCGGTGGTGGACATGGTAGCGCTTCAAGGTGGCAGCCATCATGCGGTTGTAGAAATGAGTTCCTTGGTCGCTGATTATGGCCTTGGGTACCCCGTATCTACAAAATAGGTTAGTGCGCAAAAAATCTATGACAGTCTTTGCATCGTCGCACCTTGTGGCCTTAGCTTCTACCCATTTTGAAACATAATCTACAGCAACTAAAATGTAAGTATAACCGCATGAAACTGGGAATGGTCCCATAAAATCAATAACCCAAATGTCGAAAACATCGTTGACTAATATGGGTACTTGAGGCATCTCATTTCTAGCTGACACATTTCCTACTCTTTGACACCTATCGCACTTTTTACACTTCTCATAGGCATCTCTAAATATACTCGGCCAAAAGAAGCCGCTATCTAGTATTTTCCTAGCGGTTCTCCTAGGCCCGAAGTGTCCTCCACATGCAAACTCATGGCAAAAGCGAATAACAGAAGCTATTTCATTATCGGGGATGCATCTCCTAAGTATTTGATCTGCTCCTATTTTCCACAAATAAGGATCATCCCATAAGTAATGTCTAGCATTATGCCTAAGTTTCATGCATTGTGCTTTAGTAAAAGAAGGAGGAAATGTACCTCCTACAAGGTAGTTGACGATCGAGGCATACCACGGTACCTTGGTTGAGACTGCATAGAGGTGCTCGTCTGGAAATGACTCGGTTATGTGCCCCTCTTCTTCCTTTCGGACAATCCTGCTTAGATGGTCGGCCACAGTATTCTCAATCCCCTTTTTGTCCCTTATCTCCACATCGAACTCTTGCAGTAGTAAGATCCACCGTATGAGCCTTGGCTTGGCTTCCTTCTTCTTCATTAAGTACCGGATGGCAGCATGGTTTGAGAAGACAATTACTTTTGCTCCGAGCAAGTAGGCTCGGAACTTCTCTAGAGTGAACACCACGGCTAGGAGCTCTTTTTCGGTGGTGGAGTAGTTTCGTTGGGCTGAATCTAGGGTCCTTGAGGCGTAGTAGATGACTACCGATTTTTTGTTAATTCTTTGGCCGAGCACTGCCCCTACGGCATAATCGCTTGCGTCGCACATGATTTCGAATGGTCGTTCCCAATCCGGTGTTTGAATGATGGGTGTGCTAGTGAGGGCTTTCTTTAGTTTATCAAAGGCCTCCTTGCATGCATTAGTAAATTCAAAAGGGACTTCTTTTTGGAGAAGAGTGGTTAGAGGCAATGCCGTTTTGGAGAAGTCTTTGATGAATCGTCGGTAGAATCCTGCATGGCCAAGGAATGATTGGATGTCTCGGACCGTGGATGGATATGGTAGAGTCATGATCAGGTCGATCTTTGCTTTGTCTACTTCCATGCCTTCTTGTGAGACGATATGTCCCAAGACTATTCCGTGTGTTACCATTAAGTGGCACTTCTCATAATTGAGCACTAAGTTCATGGACACACATCGTGCCAAAACCGTGCTCAAATTGCTTAAGCATGCTTCAATTGTGTCTCCATAGATGGTGAAGTCGTCCATGAAGACTTCAATGAATTCTCCGATCATGTCTGAAAAAATGCTGGTCACTACCCTTTGAAAAGTTCTCGGGGCATTGCATAGGCCGAACGACATCCTTCTGAAGGCAAATGTGCCTAATGGGCAGGTGAATGTAGTCTTCTCTTGGTCCTCAGGCTCTATGGGGATCTGATTGTAGCCTGAGAACCCGTCCAGGAAGCAAAAGTATGGCTTGCCTGCCAGTCGGTCTAACATTTCATCGATGAATGGTAGAGGGAAATGGTCTTTTCTTGTGACGGCATTCAATTTTCTGTAGTCGATGCACATTCTCCAGCCGGTCTTGACCCTTGTTGTTACCATTTTTCCTTCGGCATCTTCCTCGACCGTGATCCCACTTTTCTTTGGGACCACGTGGACAGGACTTACCCATTGGCTATCCGATATGGGATAGATAACGTCCGCATCTAGTAGTTTCTGTATTTCCTTTTGGACGATCTCCATCATGATTGGGTTGAGTCGTCGTTGAGGCTCTCTTGATGGCTTTGCTCCATCCTCAAGTAGAATACGGTGCATGCATACTACCGGGCTAACTCCTCTCAAGTCGGCTAGAGTCCATCCAATAGCCAACTTGTGTTGTCTCAGCACTTTTATCAAACTACATTCCTGGCCTGCTTCCAAGCCACTCTTGATGATTACCGGGAGTGTGTTATTATCCCCAAGGAAAGCGTACTTCAGATGTCCGGGCAGGGGCTTCAATTCTATTTTGGGAGCTTGAATTACTGAGGGTAGAAAAATATTTGATTTGAATAACTTTACCTCGTTGACTTCATATCCTGGTGTGAGAGGCTCCGAGATTGTTAAGTGGGACAGCGTTTCTTGCAAGCCTTCGGCCAATTCATATGAGCTTTCGGCTCCATTGAGTATGGTTTTTAAGGGATCTGCTCTTGGTTCTGATTGAACTTCTTGGACCAGGTCGTCCAAAGTATCGAGAGTGTGCACTTCCTCAAACTCCATGGGATGCTTCATTGCTCTGAATATGTCGAAGCTAAAGGTCTCTCCTTCCACTTCCATTGAGAGCATCCCACTTCCATAGTCTATCTTCATTTTTGATGTTTTGAGAAACTGGCGGCCGAGAAGGATAGGTGCGTGGTCTGTTGGTCCGCCATTTTCCATTTTTAAGATGTAGAAGTCTGCTGGAAATACCAATTCTCCTACTTGTACCAGGATGTCTTCTATTTTGCCCTCAGGTTGTTTGCAAGATCGGTCTGCTAGCTGGATAGTGAGACCGGTGAGTTCGAGTGGTCCAATCCTAAGGCATGAGTAGATAGAGAAGGGAAGCACATTGATTGATGCTCCAAGGTCTAGCATGCAATTCTCGATCCGGATGTTGCTAATTGTGCATGGAATGGTATAGGTTCCCAGATCTCCGCATTTGGGGGGCACCTTTCATTGTATGACAGCCAACACATTCCTACTCATCAGCTCTTGATCATATCTAGTACTCCTCCTCCGGTTGGTGCAAAGTTCTTTTAAAAACTTAGCATATCGAGGGATTTGCTTGATGGCTTCCAAGAGGGGGATGTTGATTTCGACTTTGTTGAACAACTCAAACACGTCCTCATCCATGACATGTTGTTTCTGCACACGAGCAGGTACGGGAAATGGAAGTGTTGCGCTGATTTTGGGGGTTTTGGTTCGGGGTACCGGGCGCTCCTTGTGTTCCTCGAACGCTGGAATCGGGCATGCCGTTGGTACCGGGCCAGGCCTGTGTTCTTCGGGCGCATCCCCTTCTTCTACGGCTGCGTCCTGCTCTTCCTCGGCTGCGTCTTGCTCAAGAGTTTCGAGAGTCTCGGGCCTTTTGTCCTCCTCTTGCTCCATAGGTTTGGCGACAAGCTTTCTCCCACTCCTAAGGGTCACATCATTAACATTTCCCTTCGAATTTTGAATGGTTTGTGAAGGTAGTCGGCCAGGCTCATTAGTAAGTGCGGATATTGAAGTGGCGAGCTGGGCCATTTGTTTGGTCAAATCTGAAATTGCCCCGTCAATTTTTGCCTGGAACTGGTTAAACGAATTACCCAATTGATTTACGCTTCCTACGAGTTCCTTCATTGTGTATGCAAGCGACTTGTTTGGTCCTTGTTGATTGCTGGAGTTGGCTTGGTACTAATTTTGTCCCTTCAGTTGATATTGGCCTGCTGATGGAGCGTTCTGGTTGTACTGCTGGTGGGGAGGTTGGTAGAATGACTGAGCTAATTGTGGTGCGGCTTGTTGTGTCTCCCTCGGAAGATGGTTGTCGTTCCGCCAGCTTGGATTGGTCGCTTGATTATACTGCCGGTTTGGTCCGGCTCTGTCGTTGCTGTTGTTGTTGTATCCTCGGTATCCTACCACTGCGTTCACTTCTCCCGGTTCTTCTACTATTAATGTTGGGCATGCGTCAGTCTTGTGGTCTGTAGAACCGCAAAATTCGCAAGGTTTCACTTGAGCTGGCTGCCTTCGTAGGATCTGAACCATCATTTCCTTCACTTGTTTCACCTCCTCTGGCATAGAGTTTATCTGTGTTTCTTCAGCCTTTGCCACATTCTTTGTTCGGGAGAATTCTTCCTGCCGAGTTGTCTCTTCTCTGAAATCGGGCATTTTCAGTAACGTCGGTGATGAGATTCCTTATGCCACTCAGTGATAGATTCATCATGGATCCTCCAGCTGAGGCATCCAGGAGCATTTTGTCTAAGGGTCTCAATCCATCAATGAGGTATTCGATGATGAGTTTCTCGGGCAGTCCAAGGGTGCAGCAGCTTCTCTCCAGGGGATTGAATTTCTCCAGGTAATCGTACATGGTTTCATTGGGCCCCTGCTTGATATCCTGCAGTTGCCTCCTCACTTGCATTGCTCTTCCCGCCGGGTAGTATTTGTCCAGGAATTTCTTTTGCATCTGAGCCCATGTTCTGATGCTACCGGAAGGCAATGAAAGGAACCAGTCGTTCGTCGAGTCAATGAGGGAAAAATAGAACGCCTTCAACTTGAAGTCGTCTACATTCACGCCATTAGGTTTTAGGTTTTGGCTAATGCCGTGTAAGCGTTGGAGATGAGTTGTTGCTGATTCTCCACGAGTTCCTGAGAACTTGGGCAGGTTGTGGACCACTGATGTGTTGATGGCAATGTTTTCCAGCTCAGGGCCCTCGTAAATGCACCACGGCTGATTTCTGAAATCCGGTGCCGCCAGTTCTCCCATAGTAGGTTCGCGGAAGTTGTTATCTCCATAGTAGTCATCAAAGATGGGTTCTCGCCTTGTCACTTGTCGAGGTTGAGGGGGTGGTGGATGTCTAGGGGGTTGCACTGGACCAGCTTCATTTCGGTCCTCGGGTGGTCCTTGGTTTCTTCCAAAGGCCTCCCTATTACGAGCTCTTTGGTTTCTGATGAGTTGTTCCAGATCGTCAATAAATGGAGGTGGCGCCTCATTATTTCGATCGTACAAGTTCATCTCGTCCTCATCCTGATAGTCATGGTGGCTTCCTGCACGAGACATGGTTATGCAGAAACGGGTACAGAAGAAAAGAACAACTAGTCAGAAAGCTAACTCCCCGGCAATGGCGCCAATTTTGACGGAGCGCACTGCACTATCGTTAAGGTGCAATGTCTCTGTGCAAAAATAAATTTATAAGTCCGCTACTCGTACTCTACTATTGGGTAGTAAAACGGTAAGTAGGGGTCGAACCCCAGGGAATTAGTTGATAGTTGTTCTTTCGAAGATGGAAATTAAGACAGTTGGGTGTTGGTTATGATTTTAGTACTGAAAGTAGCGTGGTGATGGACCATAATTGTATGAATCATAAACATAGTTAAACCCACCAAATTAGACTCGTTGTCTATTTAACTTTTGCTTGTTAGTTCTGATATTTATCTACACGGTATTTTGAAGTCTAGAGAAAAAACAAGCTAAGAAGGAGTTCTTAAAGGCAAAAATGGATTACAAGACATTCCAGGCCACAATCAGATTCCGACTATACAACTTTCATAAACCTGACACGGAATCACTCAAAACAAGTCCAACCGAAGAGCGGCCAGAGTCAGTCCGGAGCTGAAAGGAGCCGATGTCTTTTGGGAAAAAGATCACAAAACACACTCACCCACTCCCTTGCCACCTATGGCCGGCGGCTAAGCTCACAAGCCTCTCCCCTCTTGCCACATGGGCGGCGGCTAAGGGAAGAGACACCTCACTCCGATGGCTTTTAGCTCCTCCTCTTCCTTTGTGACAAGTGTCTTGCTTCTCATCCACATCTCTTCCTCCCCCTAGCCTATAAATAGAGCTCCTCCTTCCCTTTGTAAACCCATCCCACAACCACATTCCAAAATCAACAAACACATCTCATACCACAAGTCACTTATCTCTCTAGATTGAGAGCACAATCATGTAATCGCTTTACTTTGGAATCGAAGCTTGATCTTTAGCACTCTCAACGGTTTTTGTAAGTACTCTCTTCTTTACTTTACTGTCTTTTCAATTCAGTAAGTTTACTTTCCTGTCTTTACTTTCGAAAACTTTACTTTACTGTCTTTCAAAAACCTTTACTTTTCAACGCACTTAGCTATGATGTCCTATTCCATGAATATTCGTAGCTAAACCCTTCATTCGGTTGAAGGGGTGTGCTTGTATCATACAATGTTTTAGGCCCTACTCTTAGTGCCTCTATGTGTTCAAAACTTGTTCTATGTGCCACATATTAGGTTAGAACTTCCAAGGTTGAGTGGATGCTTTAACGGGCAAAGCTCTTCCATGGGGTTCGTGAACATACTCGGGTAAGTGGATGCTTTAACGGGCAAAGCTTATCTGAGGAGTTCGACCTCTTTTAAAAACCATTTGATTGATCGTAACTGAAGATCAAATGGATGCACATAAGGCTAAGATACTTCGAAAGGAGGAATTAGTCTAAATAGAACAAGTTTTCTAAATGATGTTGCAAGTCATGTGCTAGAAATAGCCTTGATTCATCTTTGAACACATAGTATGATCATTAGAGGTCAATGATAAACAGACTATGATACAAGGCCCCCTAAAACCGAATACTTTCCTTTAATTGTAATATCAACTGTTACTTTACTTTCAGTACCATATCAACTGTTTATTTTCTGTCAAGACTCGCACTTTACTTTTCAGTACTAAAACCAAAACCAACCCCCCAACTGCTTAATTTAACTCCCCGTTTTAGAAAGAGTAACTATCACCTAATTCCCTTGGGTTCGACCCGTACTTACCACTGACTACCAAAAATAGTTAAGTCGCGAGTATCGGAGATATAAATTTATTTTTGCACAGAGAACATCACACCTTAACGACAGTGCGGTGGGCTCTGTCAAAATTGGCGCCGTTGCCGAGGAGTTAGCTTCAGATTAGTTGTTCTTTTCCTTCCCCTTCATTTCTTCGTCACACTTTCCACCATGTATGGATGGATGGCTCCGCATCTTCCTCAGTTTGGAGGTACCACCGGAGAAAACCCAGTAATACACTGCCAACATTTCCACCATATAAGTCGTCACATGAAACCCGAAAATATAATGTTAGAAGAGTTTCAATTAAAATGCTTTGGACACTCTTTAACTGACTATGCGACGGTATGGTATTACACATCAACTGCTAGTTGTGCAAAATATTACGTGGACCTTCGCGCTCAATTCCTGAAAAAATTCTCCCCTCCATCCTTACGACATGACACCCACGAGAAGATCGTCTGCCTTCAACAATCCCGGGATGAGACTTTAGATGAATACTACACGTACTATGACACCATTGTCTCACGCTGCCCGCACCATGGATTCACGGAGGTATTTCTTCTTCAAAGATTTCTTTGTGGGATGAGGGCCGATGAGCAGACAAGGATTAAAAACGCAGTAGGAGGATCAGCAGGGAACTTATCCCTGATAGAAATGTGGAACCTCATATACGACATGGCCGTGGCCACAAAACGAAGACCAATGCCCCGAGCTAATAGAGGAATACAGATAGTGGAGGCTGGTCCAGAGACGAAAAAAGAAGATACTCCCGAGCCATCAGAAGAAACTCCTGAGCCATCAGAAGAAACTCCTGAGCCATCAGAAGAAACTCCCGAGCCATCAGAAGAATTAGATACAGAAAGCACCGGAAGCAACGAGGAAGAACCTTCATGGGAACTCAAGACCGTGCCAGCAAAAGAAGAAGTCCAGAATACCATTGGCGAGCTGCCCGAGTCATACCCGACTATCATTACCCAAGCAGCCGAGACCATCCGAGACCGGATTCTCACTGACAGACATAACGAGATAGAACCAAGCCTTAAGATGCAAGCTTCCCAACTTTTCCCCTTGATCAATAGGCAAATTGCAGAAAACTACGTGATCAATGAAGAGACTAGGAGGAGGATGGGAAAAGGCCCTATGCAGAACGACTCCTCGATGGAGCATTTTTTCGCCACAGCTAGACAAGGCAGCCCTAAACATAAGAAAACCCAATTCAAGAGGCTAGTAGTGAAAGGTCCCTCGCCTTCTCAGAGACGTTGGAAAGAGAAACAACCAGAACAGTGGGAACAGGACCCAAACTCATCATCCCACAAAAACTCGGGGAACGACAAGACAAAGATGAAAGTAGGCACTCCGCAACACTATGACTTGAGCCGCCCATGGGATCCCAACCTGTGATCCCCATGCGTCGAGCCAACGACGTTAAACAAAGGCACTGGTCGGGAGGTAACCCGACACCTATCTTACTTTCAGTAATTTTCTTTTCTGTCATTTAGTTTTTACCGTAAGTCGCTCTCACCCATTTTTTGTATAGAAGAAATGACTCCTTGTAGGAATTGGTTTTTGGAGCAGGATCAGATCAGCCAGGCAGCTTCCGAGAATTACCGGGCCTGCGCTGAGAGTTCAAGGCCCCAGCCGAACTCCCTCGATTATCCAGCTCCGAGGCATGTCGTTCCACGACACGACACAGTAAAAGGGAGTTCAGTTCTTCCCTTTTCCTTAATGTCATTTCCTTCTCTTGTATATATTTGCATGACTTTTGAACTAAGTCGTGCTGAAAGGCACGCCTTCGTTCAAAAGTGTGGGGTGAGAACCGCCTGTGTACATAGTTAATTAACATGTTTTTCTTTTCCTTTTCCCTTAATGTTATCTTTTTGAAAATATGAACTTGAGAATGTGAAAAAGATAAATCTAAATTCATGCATTTACCTTGTGAAATCTCAACTGTATAAAAACTTAGAATGTAACTTCTCATTTGTCCCTTTGTGCTGAGATAAACAGGGGATGTGGAGTTGATAGAAAATTCCCTAGAGAGGCTTGGCAAGCACTCGAAGGATTCAATCTAACTATATGGTTTTCGAAGTCAGTGGAGGCTGGACTTCGGGTTTCAGTTGAGTCAGAGTCATCTCCTAGTAGCCGGGAAAATAGATGAGCGACCCTCATCTTGACCCGCGCGAAACGGCGAGGATGAGAAAGAGCGGGGAGGTATTTCCGTATGCTCGCGGGCAATGATTGGACCTCCCAAAAGGTTGAGAAAATGGACTAGCAAGTCACAAAGAAGTAAAAGCTCGAAGAAGCTAATCAAAGGCCAAAGGCCAAAATTGTGAAGGTTTTAACCGAAACAAAAGTGAAGAAACTCCAACTCAATATCAAAGGCCAAAGGCCGATTCACTTCAGATGATGTCCCTCACCAAAAAGAAATCAAAGTGCTCAACTCAGTGAAACCCGAACCAAGTCACGGGCTAGAAAAAGCTACAAGGAAACCATATAGTACGAGTCGATCCCGAGAATGCAGTCCAGGAGCCTGAAAAGGGCTATCTCCCAAAACATCCAAATTAATTTGCATCTCGGCGCGAAGGTACAAGTATCAAGTTTCTTCTAAGTATTTACACGGTTTAGTTTGGTAATAAGTAAGTAATGCATGAATTAGGATAAATCTAGTCCCACAGTCTCACTTTCATATTTAAAAGTTTTTACTTAGATTGTGTTCCACCCTTAAAAAGCATTGTTCGGGACGAACAACTAAAAGTGTGGGGTGATCAGATGGACCATAATTGTATGAATCATAAACACAGTTAAACCCACCAAATTAGACTCTTATTCTATTTAACTTTTGCTTGTTAGTTCCGATATTTATCTACAGGGTATTTTGAAGTCTAGAGAGAAAACAAGCTAAGAAGGAGTTCTTAAAGGCAAAAATGGATTACAAGACACTCCAGGACACAATCAGATTCCGACTACACAACTTTCATAAACCTGACATGGAATCACTCAAAACAAGTCCAACCAAAGAGCGACCAGAGTCAGTCCGGAGCTGATGGCTTTTGGGAAAAAGATCACAAAACACACTCACCCACTCCCTTGCCACCTATGGCCGGTGGCTAAGCTCACAAGCCTCTCCCCTCTTGCCACATGGGCGGCGGCTAAGGGAAGAGACACCTCACTCCGATGGCTTTTAGCTCCTCCTCTTCCTTTGTGACAAGTGTCTTGCTTCTCATCCACATCTCTTCCTCCCCTTAGCCTATAAATAGAGCTCCTCCTTCCCTTTGTAAACCCATCCCACAATCACATTCCAAAATCAACAAACACATCTCATACCACAAGTCACTTATCTCTCTAGATTGAGAGCACAATCATGTAATTGCTTTACTTTGGAATCGAAGCTTGATCTTTAGCACTCTCAACGGTTTTTGTAAGTACTCTCTTCTTTACTTTACTGTCTTTTCAATTCAGTAAGTTTACTTTCCTGTCTTTACTTTCGAAAACTTTACTTTACTGTCTTTCAAAAACCTTTACTTTTCAACGCAATTAGCTATGATGTCCTATTCCATGAATATTCGTAGCTAAACCCTTCATTCGGTTGAAGGGGTGTGCTTGTATCATACAATGTTTTAGGCCCTACTCTTAGTGCCTCTATGTGTTCAAAACTTGTTCTATGTGCCACATATTAGGTTAGAACTTCCAAGGTTGAGTGGATGCTTTAACGGGCAAAGCTCTTCCGTGGGGTTCGTGAACATACTCGGGTAAGTGGATGCTTTAACGGGCAAAGCTTATCTGAGGAGTTCGACCTCTTTTAAAAACCATTTGATTGATCGTAACTGAAGATCAAATGGATGCACATAAGGCTAAGATACTTCGAAAGGAGGAATTAGTCTAAATAGAACAAGTTTTCTAAATGATTTTGCAAGTCATGTGCTAGAAATAGCCTTGATTCATCTTTGAACACATAGTATGATCATTAGAGGTCAATGATAAACAGACTATGATACAAGGCCCCCTAAAACCGAATACTTTCCTTTAATTGTAATATCAACTGTTACTTTACTTTCAGTACCATATCAACTGTTTATTTTCTGTCAAGACTCGCACTTTACTTTTCAGTACTAAAACCAAAACCAACCCCCCAACTGCTTAATTTAACTCCCCGTTTTAGAAAGAACAACTATCACCTAATTCCCTTGGGTTCGACCCGTACTTACCACTGACTACCAAAAATAGTTAAGTCGCGAGTATCGGAGATATAAATTTATTTTTGCACAGAGAACATCGCACCTTAACGACAGTGCGGTGGGCTCCGTCAAAATTGGCGCCGTTGCCGGGGAGTTAGCTTCAGATTAGTTGTTCTTTTCCTTCCCTTTCATTTCTTCGTCACACTTTCCACCATGTATGGATGGATGGCTCAGCATCTTCCTCAGTTTGGAGGTACCACCGGAGAAGACCCAGTAATACACTGCCAACATTTCCACCATATAAGTCGTCACATGAAACCCGAAAATATAATGTTAGAAGAGTTTCAATTAAAATGCTTTGGACACTCCTTAACTGACTATGCGACGGTATGGTATTACACGTCAACTGCTAGTTGTGCAAAATATTACGTGGACCTTCGCGCTCAATTCCTGAAAAAATTCTCCCCTCCATCCTTACGACATGACACACGCGAGAAGATCGTCTGCCTTCAACAATCCCGGGATGAGACTTTAGATGAATACTACACGTACTATGACACCATCGTCTCACGCTGCCCGCACCATGGATTCACGGAGGTATTTCTTCTTCAAACATTTCTTTATGGGATGAGGGCCGATGAGCAGACAAGGATTAAAAACGCAGTAGGAGGATCAGCAGGGAACTTATCCCTGACAGAAATGTGGAACCTCATATACGACATGACCGTGGCCACAAAACGAAGACCAATGCCCCGAGCTAATAGAGGAATACAGATAGTGGAGGCTGGTCCAGAGACAAAAAAAGAAGATACTCCCGAGCCATCAGAAGAAACTCCTGAGCCGTCAGAAGAAACTCCCGAGCCATCAGAAGAATTAGATACAGAAAGCACCGGAAGCAACGAGGAAGAACCTTCATGGGAACTCAAGACCGTGCCAGCAAAAGAAGATGACCAGAATACCATTGGCGAGCTGCCCGAGTCATACCCGACTATCATTACCCAAGCAGCCGAGACCATCCGAGATCGGATTCTCACTGACAGACATAACGAGATAGAACCAAGCCTTAAGATGCAAGCTTACCAACTTTTCCCCTTGATCAATAGGCAAATTGCAGAAAACTACGTGATCAATGAAGAGACTAGGAGGAGGATGGGAAAAGGGCCTATGCAGAACGACTCCTCAATGGAGCATTTTTTCGCCACAGCTAGACAAGGCAGCCCTAAACATAAGAAAACCCAATTCAAGAGGCTTGTAGTGAAAGGTCCCTCACCTTCTCAGAGACGTTGGAAAGAGAAACCACCAGAACAGTGGGAACAAGACCCAAACTCATCATCCCACAAAAACTCGGGGAACGACAAGACAAAGATGAAAGTAGGCACTCCGCAACACTATGACCTGAGCCGCCCATGGGATCCCAACCTGTGATCCCCATGCGTCGAGCCAACGACGTTAAACAAAGGCACTGGTCGGGAGGTAACCCGACACCTATCTTACTTTCAGTAATTTTCTTTTCTGTCATTTAGTTTTTACCGTAAGTCGCTCTCACCCATTTTTTGTATAGAAGAAATGACTCCTTGTAGGAATTGGTTTTTGGAGCAGGATCAGATCAGCCAGGCAGCTTCCGAGAATTACCGGGCCTGCGCTGAGAGTTCAAGGCCCCAGCCGAACTCCCTCGATTATCCAGCTCCGAGGCATGTCGTTCCACGACACGACACAGTAAAAGGGAGTTCAGTTCTTCCCTTTTCCTTAATGTCATTTCCTTCTCTTGTATATATTTGCATGACTTTTGAACTAAGTCGTGCTGAAAGGCACGCCTTCGTTCAAAAGTGTGGGGTGAGAACCGCCTGTGTACATAGTTAATTAACATGTTTTTCTTTTCCTTTTCCCTTAATGTTATCTTTTTGAAAATATGAACTTGAGAATGTGAAAAAGATAAATCTAAATTCATGCATTTACCTTGTGAAATCTCAACTGTATAAAAACTTAGAATGTAACTTCTCATTTGTCCCTTTGTGCTGAGATAAACAGGGGATGTGGAGTTGATAGAAAATTCCCTAGAGAGGCTTGGCAAGCACTCGAAGGATTGAATCTAACTATATGGTTTTCGAAGTCAGTGGAGGCTGGACTTCGGGTTTCAGTTGAGTCAGAGTCATCTCCTAGTAGCCGGGAAAATAGATGAGCGACCCTCATCTTGACCCGCGCGAAACGGCGAGGATGAGAAAGAGCGGGGAGGTATTTCCGTATGCTCGCGGGCAATGATTGGACCTCCCAAAAGGTTGAGAAAATGGACTAGCAAGTCACAAAGAAGTAAAAGCTCGAAGAAGCTAATCAAAGGCCAAAGGCCAAAATTGTGAAGGTTTTAACCGAAACAAAAGTGAAGAAACTCCAACTCAATATCAAAGGCCAAAGGGCGATTCACTTCAGATGCTGTCCCTCACCAAAAAGAAATCAAAGTGCTCAACTCAGTGAAACCCGAACCAAGTCACGTGCTAGAAAAAGCTACAAGGAAACCATATAGTACGAGTCGATCCCGAGAATGCAGTCCAGGAGCCTGAAAAGGGCTATCTCCCAAAACATCCAAATTAATTTGCATCTCGGCGCGAAGGTACAAGTATCAAGTTTCTTCTAAGTATTTACACGGTTTAGTTTGGTAATAAGTAAGTAATGCATGAATTAGGATAAATCTAGTCCCACAGTCTCACTTTCATATTTAAAAGTTTTTACTTAGATTGTGTTCCACCCTTAAAAAGCATTGTTCGGGACGAACAACTAAAAGTGTGGGGTGATCAGATGGACCATAATTGTATGAATCATAAACACAGTTAAACCCACCAAATTAGACTCTTTGTCTATTTAACTTTTGCTTGTTATTTCCGATATTTATCTACAGGGTATTTTGAAGTCTAGAGAGAAAACAAGCTAAGAAGGAGTTCTTAAAGGCAAAAATGGATTACAAGACACTCCAGGACACAATCAGATTCCGACTACACAACTTTCATAAACCTGACACGGAATCACTCAAAACAAGTCCAACCAAAGAGCGACTAGAGTCAGTCCGGAGCTGATGGCTTTTGGGAAAAAGATCACAAAACACACTCGCCCACTCCCTTGCCACCTATGGCCGGTGGCTAAGCTCACAAGCCTCTCCCCTCTTGCCACATGGGCGGCGGCTAAGGGAAGAGACACCTCACTCCGATGGCTTTTAGCTCCTCCTCTTCCTTTGTGACAAGTGTCTTGCTTCTCATCCACATCTCTTCCTCCCCTTAGCCTATAAATAGAGCTCCTCCTTCCCTTTGTAAACCCATCCCACAATCACATTCCAAAATCAACAAACACATCTCATACCACAAGTCACTTATCTCTCTAGATTGAGAGCACAATCATGTAATTGCTTTACTTTGGAATCGAAGCTTGATCTTTAGCACTCTCAACGGTTTTTGTAAGTACTCTCTTCTTTACTTTACTGTCTTTTCAATTCAGTAAGTTTACTTTCCTGTCTTTACTTTCGAAAACTTTACTTTACTGTCTTTCAAAAACCTTTACTTTTCAACGCACTTAGCTATGATGTCCTATTCCATGAATATTCGTAGCTAAACCCTTCATTCGGTTGAAGGGGTGTGCTTGTATCATACAATGTTTTAGGCCCTACTCTTAGTGCCTCTATGTGTTCAAAACTTGTTCTATGTGCCACATATTAGGTTAGAACTTCCAAGGTTGAGTGGATGCTTTAACGGGCAAAGCTCTTCCGTGGGGTTCGTGAACATACTCGGGTAAGTGGATGCTTTAACGGGCAAAGCTTATCTGAGGAGTTCGACCTCTTTTAAAAACCATTTGATTGATTGTAAATGAAGATCAAATGGATGCACATAAGGCTAAGATACTTCGAAAGGAGGAATTAGTCTAAATAGAACAAGTTTTCTAAATGATGTTGCAAGTCATGTGCTAGAAATAGTCTTGATTCATCTTTGAACACATAGTATGATCATTAGAGGTCAATGATAAATAGACTATGATACAAGGCCCCCTAAAACCGAATACTTTCCTTTAATTGTAATATCAACTGTTACTTTACTTTCAGTACTGATGGACCATAATTGTATGAATCATAAACACAGTTAAACCCACCAAATTAGACTGTTCGTCTATTTAACTTTTGCTTGTTAGTTCCGATATTTATCTATAGGGTATTTTGGAGTCTAGAGAGAATACAGGCTAAGGAGGAGTTTTTAAGCTGAAAAGATATTACGAGTCATTCCAAGGTCACGACCCGATGCCGACTGAAGAAATATCATGAACCGGACGTGGAATCACTCAGAACAAATCTAACCGAAAGGCAACCAAAGTCAGTCCGGAGCTGAAAGGACCGATGGCTTTTTGGGATAAGACTCACAAACCTCAAACTCATTCTCCTCCCTCCATGTGGCCGGCGGCTAAGGGAGGGGACACCTCATAGCCGCCGCCGGCTTTCCCCCCTCCCCCATGTGTCTTCATCTCCTTGCTCTCCCTCTCCACTTGTGACAAGTGTTGCCATCTCCCATCTCCTCCATGCCTATAAATAGAGATGCCTCTCCTTTGTAATCCACAACACATCACTTATCTCTCTAGACTTTTGGGCACTTTTGTACGCTTATGTTTGAAATCTATAATACTCCTGTTGGTTCTTGAGTATTATAGTAGTTTTTGAGTTTACTCCTGTTGGTTCTTGAGTATTCTCCTTTACTTACTGTCTTTCAAAAACTCTCGAGTACTTAGCTATGGTATCCACCTCTATGGATATTCGTAGCTAAACTCTTCATTCGGTTGAAGGGGTGTACTTGTATCATAAAATGTTTTAGGCCATACTCTTAGTGCCTCTTCTTTGTATTCAAAACTTGTTCTATGTGCCATATATTAGGTCATAACTTCCAAGGTTGAGTGGATGCTTGAAATGGAAAAACTCTTCCATGGGGGTTCGTGAACATACTCGGGTAAGTGGATGCTTGAAATGGCAAAGCTTATCTGAGGAGTTCGATCTCTTTTAAACACCATTTGGTTTGATCAGAAATGATTGATCAAATGGATGCACATAGGCTAGTATACCTTGAAATGGGGTGCTAGTCTGAATAGAACAAGTCCTCTACGACCTTGAAATGGGCTAGACAGTGTGTGCAAGTCGAGTGTTTGAAATGGCCTTGATACACGTTTGAATACTTAGTAAGATCACTAAAGGTCAATGATAAACAGGCTATGATACAAGGCCCCAGAAACCGAATGCTTTCCTTAGATTTAAACACCACCTGCATTTACTTCCTTAGTATAAACTGCCTTATCAACTGCTCACCTCCCGGAAGACTTGCCAATCACGCAACAACCACTGTAAGTCTTCTTCCTTTTAGTTTCAGTATTTACTTTTCTGTCATTTACTTTTCCGCACTAAAAACCAAAACCAACCAAAAAACACTTACTTTTCCGCACTAAAACCTCAATCAACCTAAAACACGCTCCCTCCCTGTACGATCCCTCAAAGAACAACTTATCCCCCTAATTCCCTTGGGTTTGACCCCTACTTACCACTTGCTACCCACTAGTAAAGTCGCGAGTAGCGGACTTATAAATTTATTCTTGACGTTTGCACACGACGACTATGCATCCGTCAAGTACCATATCAACTGTTTATTTTCTGTCAAGACTCGCACTTTACTTTTCAGTACTAAAACCAAAACCAACCCCCCAACTGCTTAATTTAACTCCCCCTTTTAGAAAGAACAACTATCACCTAATTCCCTTGGGTTCGACCCGTACTTACCACTGACTACCAAAAATAGTTAAGTCGCGAGTATCGGAGATATAAATTTATTTTTGCACAGAGAACATCGCACCTTAACGACAGTGCGGTGGGCTCCGTCACGTGGGTTGGTTGTGATTTTAGTACTGAAAGTAAATGACTGAAAGTAAAGAAAGTAAATACGAGACTGAAAGTAAATACTGAAAAGTAAAGTGCTTGAAGGACAAGACTTGTTGAAAGTAAATGCTTGAAGGACAAGTCTTGCGGTTGCTTGAAGGACAAGACTTGCGGAAAGTAAGCAGTTGATATGGACTGAAAGTAAAGTTACTGAAAGTAAATGACTGGAAAGTAAGCAGTTGATAGTGAGACTGAAAGTAAATGACAGGTGATGTTTGAATCAAAGGAAAGATTCGGTATAAGGGGCCTTGTATCATAGTCCGTTTATCATTGACCTCTAATGATCATACTAAGTGTTCAAAAGTGTATCAAGGCCATTTCAAGCACTTGACTTGCCACACTGTCTAGCCCATTTCAAGGCATAGAGCACTTGTTCTATTTAGACTAGCACCCCATTCAAGGTATACTAGCCTATGTGCATCCACCTGATCAATCATTTCCGATCAACCAAGTGGTGTTTAAGAAAGGTTGAACTCCACGATTAAGCTTTGCCATTTCAAGCATCCACTTAACCGTGTATGTTCACGAACCCCATGGAAGAGTTTTGTCATTTCAAGCATCCACTCAACCATGTGTGTTCTAACCGAATATATGGCACATAGAACACGTTCTGAACACAAAGAGGCACTAAGAGAAGGGTCTAAAATATTTTATGATACAAGTACACCCCTTCAACCGAATGAAGGGATTAGCTATGAATATCCATAGAGGTGGATATCATAGCTAAGTACTTGGAAAAGTAAAGGTTTTTGAAAGACAGTAAAGTAAAGTTTTCGCAAGTAAAGACAAGGAAAGTAAGAGGGAGAATACTCAAGAACCAACAGGAGTAAACTCAAGAACAGTAAGGAAAAGCTTGAGTACTTCAAGAACCGACAAGAGTACTCAAGATCAAACTTCAATATCAAAGTAAAGTGTTTACATGATTGTGCCTAAAATCTAGAGAGAAGTGAGAGCTTGTGGTATGAGATGATTGTTGTGAATGGGATGATGATACAAGGAGGTGAAGGTCTCTATTTATAGGCTAGGAGAGGCAAGGAGGAGGCAACACTTGGCAAGAGATGAGAGGGGGAAGGAAAGCCGCTGGAGGGGAGGTGGCAAGGCCAAGAGCCGCCCCCCCATGTGTCATCTCCATGGCCAAAGCCGCCGGGCTAGGTGGAGGGGAGTGGGAGAGAGCTTTGTGATCTTTTCCTCAAAAGCCATCGGGTCCTTTCAGCTCCGGTCTGACTTTGGTTGCCCTTCGGTTGGACTTGTTTGAGTGATTCCAGGTTAAGATCATGAAAGTTGTACAGTCGGAATCTGGTCGTGTCCTGACTCGTAATCCATTTTCAACTTTAAAACTCCTTTTTAGCTCGTATCATCTCTAGACCTCGAAATAGCCTGTAGAACAAAAGTGGAACTAACAAGCAAAAGTTAAATAGACAAAGAGTCTAATTTGGTGGGTTTAACTGTCTTAATGAATCATATAAATATGGTCCATCAATCCGCTACTTGTATATGGAAGCATTCACCTTCTTGTGATTTCAGTTTAAAAAGTGCCCACAATATGGCCACATCAAATTTTAATCATGGTAATACTGATATTGGTTAACTGTTTGATGCAAGTAAGATGAAAGCTTTTTGGTGAAGTTTATGGAGATTAGCTGTTGCAACTTGCAAGGAAGATCAATATTTTTAACTGGCGATGTTTTCACAATGATCTACCAACAAGGGAAAATTTCTATAGACGTGGCCTTACTAACACTCACTGCAGAAAATCTTACAAGGCAACTATGATATGTAGTAAAGTTCTTGTCTGTAGCAGTTTACTGTTTTTCGGTTCTAAACACCAAGACAACAACCGTTTCGAATTGACCATAGTCATGTTGTGGTACATATGGTTTGTGAGGAATCAAGCATGTTATATTTAGTGGCATGTGTTTTGGTAAAATACTGTGAAGTTGTTCAAGATGTCAGACAAGGAAAGTGTACAAGACCAGAAAGCCAACAAGCTGCGGAGGACCTGGAAGAAGACTGATGCACAACAGAATTTCATAATTCATATTTGGAAGGTCGGTGACGAGCTTGGAGGTGGCTGAGAGCTTTTAGGGAAGATATGCGCATGAAGATAATTTAGAAATAAGATATATTGAAGATATTTATTGGAAGATTATCAAGAAGGAAGAGCGCATGCTTTTAGGAATGTTTTTTAAAAGATAGGAGTATATTCCCTAAAATATATGGCGGTTGGGATATGATTTCCTAAAGGATTTAGGAAAGATCCGACCCTATATAAATAGAGCTGGGGGTTCTCAATTCTGCATCCATTTCAGAAAGCATACACGCATACACACTCAGAGGGAGGAGAGAGATCGATCGGCTTTGAGTTCATTATTTCGGTGAACTCACGGCGGTGCTGTCCAGTCTCTTCCAAGTGTTTTTACCTGACTGACGGTATAACGAGTTGCAAATTCCAGCACTATTGGAGAAATTATTCACGCTTATATTCAGAGAGGGTTGGAGGTGGTCATCGGCGTTAAGTTCATTATTCCGGTGAACTCAAGCGCGCTTGAGTTAGTCTGTTCTGACTGCTGTTCAGACTGACCGTGGATCGTCCTGAAGCTGCACGCACTGACGCATTGTTGTTGCTAAGTCTTCGGGAGAGGACTGTGATTTTCGGGAGAAGATCAGGTGGACAAGGAGAGGAATCTCTAATCTAGGGGGTGCTTAGATTGCAATCACCGGAGTGTTAGAGAAGTTGGCCGTTTAAGTGGGAGTCTCTAAAGGTAAGACCTTTTATACTCTAAACTCGTCATAGTGAATTGCTTTCCGTCGGGCTTGAAAGAAGCCCCCCAGACGTAGGCTTGTTAACGCAGAACTGGGTAACAACTCATGTGTCATTTTTTAATTTAATGCCTTTAGTTTTATAACGTAGCATTCTGCATAAGTTGTCTTGCTAGTTGTTCCGCAAACGGCTAGAACAACATATCGACACACACGGGAGTATTTCAATTGGTATCAGAGTAGATCACTCAACGCACAGAGTGAGATCGAAGGTTGTTCGAGATGAGTCAGAAAGAAAGGTAGAATATCACTCAACCCCCGTTGCTAAAAGGGCCAAACTATGGCTATTGGAGGGTGAGAATGAAGGCGTTTCTGAAATCACTGGATGATCAGGCTTGGAGACTTGTTGAGATGGGTTGGACACAATCTACAAAAATTGGAGCTGATGGATAGGTTGTGCCAACTGAAGAAGACAAGTAGAATGAAGAAAAGTAGAATCCTACATCCGGAAACTTCAAGGCGATGAACATCATATTTTTCGATTTTGATGAAAAGACTTTCAAGATGATTTCAATTTGTGAGGCTGTGAAGTGTGCCTGGGACATACTGCAGACAGCTTACAAAGTTATGGACAAGGACAAGACTTCTAGAATTGAGATGATCGCTTCAAAGTTTGAAAATCTAAAGATGAAAGAAGAGGAGACTGTTACTGAGTTCAACTCAAGGATATTTGATATCTCCAATGCATCCTTTGCGCTCGAAGAACCTATTAGTGAAGAAAGACAAGTGAGAAAGGCACTGAGATTGCTACCTCAATGATTTGCCATGAAAGCGATTGCCATTAAAGAAGCCCAAGATGTTCCAAAAAAGAAAGTCAGAAGTGTTGGCCTCAAAGCTAAAGTCACAGGAGACCAGGAGAATGAAGAAGACAGGTCTGAACAACTTGTTATACTAACTAAGAATTTTATGAAGTTCATGAAGAAGCAGAATCAAAGAGGTCCTGATTAAGACCAACAATCATCACCTAACTTCCAAAATAGTAGAGGAGAAAATTTACAGAGGAGAAACAAGTTTGGTGACAACAACCAAAACCAAAGGGGTGAGACGCCAAAGGGAATCAAGTGCAGAGAATGTGGAGGCTTTGGACATGCTCAAGCTGAATGTGCCAACACAGTGAGGAAGAACAACAAGTCCTCTGATGTCAACTGGAGTAATAGTGAGTCTGCTGACAGCAAGCAGGAAGATGAGTTCAACCACTTCCTTGCACTCACGGTTAAGACTGATCAGAAGAGTAAATAGTCAGCCACAACCTGTACCAGTGCACCTCCAAAGTAACATTCTGACTACTATGAAAGTAATGATGAAGAGATCACAAATGAGTGCATCATTAACGACTTCTTTGCCCTCACCAGCACAACTGATCAAAGAAGTGAAGAGCATGACAGTACTTGTTACAGGACGATGCCAGAACAGTTTACTTACTACTCTAGCAGCAATGGTGATGAAGAAATCACAGATGAATGCATCGTCGAAAACTATAAGGCTCCATATGAGAAGTGGGAGAAAGTTATAGACCTAAAATTCAAACTTAGCTTGAACGTGACCAGTCTGAAGGAGGAAAACTAAAAGCTAAGGGAGAAAGCAGATGTCTCGATCAAAGAAAATGCGGAACTTCTTGGTGTAATATCTTCATTGAAAGTTCAGATGGAGATGGACAAGGATGATCATGCAAAGGCCTTAGGAGACTTGAAGAAGAGAAACGATGTCCTAAGCCGAAAAGAGGTACGTCTACTTGATGTTGTTTCAGGATTAGAGATACAGATTGAGATGGATAAGGAAGCCCGTGCTACAACGCAAGAATAACTAAGCAGTCTCAAGAAGTCAGTAAAGATGCTCAATTTCGATTCAAAAAACCTGGATTCCATACTGATGTCCCATATGATCGGTGGCGGTCATAAAGGTCTAGGATTCAATGGAGAAAGTTGTTCAGGAAAGGCAAACTTTGTCAAGGCAGAACATCCTGCTCACAGAGAACCTGCAAACCTTCCTCAAGTTGGAAAGCAACAACAGAACGTTGTATGGAGAAAAGATGGGAGAATCTGCTACTACTGCAACAAAAGGGGGACATATCAAACCAATATGTTATGAGTTCCTTGCTTATCTTAGGAAGTTGAAGCAGAAGCTTATTCCACTGGTCAGACAAGTTTGGAGAGTAAAGCAGAAAGAGGAAGTTTGTCTAGCTGCATATAGTTCAACTAGTCATTTGAAGAGGGGACGATGGTACTTTGACTGGGGATCCTAACTTCCTAGCTAATATCATGTTGTTCAAGGGATGATCTGTATCATATGGAGACTGAGTAAAGGGCAAAGTGATCGGAAACATGATATTGAAGGTTCAAGTTTACCATAACTCGAGAGTGTGCTTCTTGTTGATGGATTGGAGGCAAATCTGATCAGTATTAGTAAGTTGTGTGATGAAGACCATCATATAAGGTTCACCCAAGACTCCTGCCAGGTGCTGAACAAGGAAGGAGAATGCATGATGCTGGGTAGCAGATCATCGAACAACTGCTATCTACTAGAGATTGGTTAAACACCACCTGAGACAACTCGGTTGCATAGAAAAATTATTGTGATGGATTCTAAAAATACGATTGTGAGAGATGCTTTGGAGGCATGTCTTGTTCAAGGTAATGATGAAGATGAATTGTGGCTGACCCTGAACAAAAACCCTCATCACGTCACGATGTGCAAGAAGCGGTGTCAGATAAATCGCCTGAGCTACCTGATGAAGACACTGGTTCAAACGGAGATAGACCAACATCAGAACCATCTGCTACTCCTGCTCAGGTTCTACAGCCCTCTCAAAGGATTGAGAAGAATCATCTTATCACAGAGGTCATTGGAGAACTGACTGAAGGCATGAAGACCCGTGTTAAGCAAGTAAATTATTGTGAGATGGTTGCTAACTCATGCTTTTTATCGTCTGTGGTGTCAAAGAATACAAAAAAGGGATAGTCGACCGATCTTGGGTGATGGCTATGCAAGCGGAACTCGGAGAATCCAAGCGAAACGATGTATGTGATCGTGTTCCACGGCCAGATGGTGTGAATGTTATTAGAACAAACGCATACTAAAGGAGTAAACTTTGATGAGACCTTTGAACCAGTTACATGATTGGAGGCGATACAATTGCTACTGGCTCTAGCCTGAAGTTCAAGTTGTTCTAGATGGATGTTGATGAGTCGGGTTTTTGACTCATTGATAGCCATTTTTCACTATAGCTTTAAGTCGTTTCCGACTTTATTTGATGTCATTTGACCCTTGCCTTTCACATTTGATGTGAAATTCAAGACCTCAATATCAATATTGCGTGAAAAAACAAAGAATAGAGCAAAAGTGGGCATAAAATGACTCCCAGTTGACCACTTCAGAATTCACCCTGAACCAGCCGGTCGGCTAGATGAAGGAGCAGACATGAGAGAAAACAGACACCTCAAGTCGCTCGGTTAGACTCACAATCCGATCGGCTAGTAAAAGACATCATAGTGCTCAGCAATCGCTCACTTTGAGTCGTTCGGCTCAGATCTCAACCAGTCGGATGGAGAAGAGCTATCAGAAGGCTTGCCCAAGCATATATTCAATCGGTCGGCTCACCTGGCTAACCAGGCGGCTGAGAGTTCACAACAGAAGAAGTCTGGATTTCTAGCCACCAGCCGATCGGCTGGAGCTACATCTGGGTTTTTCATTCGAGCCTATAAATAGAAAGTCAGGGTCTTGACCTAGGAAAGGTGGTTTTGAGAGAGAAAAAGTGTGAGAAAAAGGCTAAGGAAGGCTCACCATCACCAAAGTATTACTTCAAGGAGTAGGGAGAAGACCAATGAAGGATTCTAGAGCTTGCTCATTATCTACCACTTGGGTTTTCTCTACTCATCTTTTCTTCCCCTTGTAGTTTTGTATTGATAACATGTAACATGATGATGTGTGAGTAGTTCTTGTGTTTTGAGGGTTCTACAACCCTCCTTGGTACTCTTTGATCACAAATATACATTGATATTCATAAGGATGCTTGTTGATTTCATTTTCTCTTGTGTTATGAAATGTTATGCACTTCAGGTGTTTGTTGAAATGCCTAAGTGACAACTTAGACTAAAACTTGAACCTATGACTTGAAAGAGCTAGGGAATGGTTCTAGGATGGAGAAAATGATCCATATCTTAATCATGAAAGTGAAAGTGAACCTTAGGATATGGATGCTTGACTAGGATTGAATGTTTGATTCATTCGAGTTTGTCATGAAGCAATTCATTAATTTATCCCATCGAATGGTGTTAAATTCATGTTCACTATGCTCTTTATATATGACATGCTACCAAGTGTTTTATGAAATGCCTAAGTGACATGTTGATCTTAAAACTCTACCTAAGTATCGATAGACCTTAGGAAAGGTTTGGATGTAGTGAATATGATCATTTCTACGGAATTGAAGTGAACTCATGCTTATGTCTATTGCATTTATCACCTTGGGAGATGTTTCAAGGATGATAAATGCTATAGAATGAACCAACAATCTCGATGGAGTGAGGTTCGAGTTAAGAAGGTTTGGCTAAGAATAGATTCACACGAAAGTTGGTATACCTTAGTCTAAACTAGGTTTAAAACTATTTGACTACCATGAAATGTTTGAATATTGTGTATGTGATCATTGGGAAACGTCAAGGTGGGGAGTAACCCCTCAAAACGCCCTTTTATCTATCTTTTATCTCTAATTACTTTCCATTTAGGATTTAAATAAACACACCCTTACACATTTTTTATTTAGAATAGACGAACGGAAACACAATCTCATATAGTGCATGTAGACTTGAACCTTGTTCCAACATGACCCGATCAATTCGATCAAGCACTCGCCATCTATTTTCATTGTTCAACTCTTTGATAACATCACAAAAAGCTTGCTCCTTTGGGTTCGACCCGGTAATTTACCGGTTTTATAAATGTTTTGACTACATTCGATCCTCTCTTTATTGATATTATTTAGAGGTAAAAGAGAATAGTTTGTCAAATAGCGCCGTTGCTGGGGAGCAACTACTTAGCACATTCCTAGGCTAGATTGTGTGGATGTTCTGACTATTCTTGTAGATATTTTTATTTATTTTCTTATACTTGTATATTATTTTGTCACTCATATCCCTTGCTAGCTTACGTTAATCTTGTTTTGCGTGGATGGATCCCTACAACCAACAAGTCATTTACAACGGAGAATATTACCAAGAGGAGGAGCAACTAAATTCTTATTATCAAGAACATGGCTATCCGACAAGTTATTACACTCCGAGTTGGGATGATAGCCAATGCTTCGGAATTGAATACTCCTAGTCTCCATAACCTCATCCTCCTCAACCTTCGAGTGAGCCCTCTAATATAGACCCTATGATTGCCACATTCCTAGCAGCCCAAAAGATGATGAGACAAGAAATGCTTGCACACGAGGAAAGAGTTCTTATTTACCAAGAGGAGATGCATAGAGACATGCAAGCTCAATTGATGGAGATGGAACAATTTAATAAAAATATGCATGCTCGGGTCAAGATGCTTCAAGCTAAGATGGCAGAACTAGCAATTGATATTGGGAACTTGGATGGGGAAGAAGAGGTCTCCAAAGAAGAAGCCCTTAAATCTAATGCCTCAAAGCAAGAATGGGATCAAGAATCGGAGGATGCATTTTGGAGAGTTGCCACCGAAGCTCTTTACAAGGCGTGGGATGGTGAATCTTGCAACATGGATGAGATGGAGCACGAAAGTGCATCTCAAGATCGTTTGGATGAGAACACGCAAGAGTTCACCATTTCATCAACGCCTTGGCTCTCCAATGAGGAATTCTTCAATAATGACGCCTCACACATAGAGGAAATATCTTTGGTTGATGAAGAAGAACTCTTCCCTCCCGCTATAAATGAGCTTAAATGTGAACCCAAAATTCTTGATGAGGATAAGATAGAGGAAGAGCATATGGCGCAAAAAGGATTGCAAGGGTATAAAGTCTTTGTTGAGGTTTATATGGAAGAAGCTAAACAACAACCTCGCACTCAAGAAGACAAAATTTTAGAAAGGGAGATTGAGGAATGGGCACCCAAGGAAACAATTGAAAAACTCAAAGAGGGGGTGCCCGTCAATCTCAAGACAAGTTATGAAGACCCTTTTTTCAATACAACGTCTCGAGACAAGTTTTGGAGCTTCTTGCCATATTTGGAAGGCTTATTTGAAAAAAGCTCCCATGACCCCTTAGTTCTAAAGGTATCTTCATTCTTGAAGGGGTCAAGCTCCCAAATGAAAGTCCATTGTAGACTTGATGGGAAGAAATTCAAATGGGATTTGAAGGTGGACTGACACCCCGAATGCCCAAGGCCCCGTGAGAAGGGATCCTAGCAAAGGACTTCTCAACGATTGATTCTTTGGGGCGCTTTGCTACGTCTTTGCAAAGACGGGAAAAACTAGGCCCTCGCGGGAGGTAACCCGGTTTGTAAGTTGTTCATTCTTGTTTTTCATGTTTAAGTGTTTGGCATGACTTCGAGCGACTTACGCTCTAAGTATGGGGTGTGAAATTTGTGAGTAGTGGGACAAATTTCAAGTGTGGAGTGAGTTCTACTCACTCCAATCCCACTTCACATCGCCAAGCCCCTCCACCTCTCCTTTGATTTACTATGAATGATGATGTCACCCCTTTAGTGTTCATGTGCCTTATTTGAGTTTGATTGATTGGAACTATTTGTTATACCATGCTATGACTCTAGCTTCACATTTTCTTGGCATTTAAGACACCTTGTGCATATTTTGAAGGATGTGGGCTAACTTCCTTGTTTGAACTCTATTAATCCTATGCAATGATGTTATTATGTGACTAGTGATGCTTCCTTGCTCATACTTGAGTTTGTACTACCTTTTATATCACTTGTTTCTTTTAACCTCTCATGTGTTCTTGTCATCAAGGAAGTTATTTGCATCACGTCTAATCATGCTTAACACAATGTCGTCTTTCCTATTGGTGGGGCACATCTACAAATGAGGGGAGTTCCTATGTGCCTTAATCTCATTCTCTTTGTTGCTTGCGCTTAGGGACCAAGCTCGATCTTAAGTGTGGAGTGGGTAGTCGCATAGTTCACTAATAATCATGCCTATCATTCTAGAATGGACACTTGCATTCATGTACTCTATCCCAATCTCATGAGAGCGTTTTTAACCACACGGGCTTGTGAATATCAACTCGAAATTACCTATAAATCACATCAAGCCTACTTTTCATTTTTTATTGGATCTTGAACTTAGAACCAACCTAGTCCTTTGAATGTGCATTCTTGTGAACTAATGTTATTGCTATCTCTTGTCTATCTAATTTTCTAAGTATTTTCATTGAAATGCCTTGGATTGAGTTTTAGCAAGCACTTTTAAAATTTTCACAAAAAACTTAGACCTCTTGTATGCTCCTTGGTGACTTGAGTGCCAATAATTTAGTGTCTTTCTTATGATTGTTTCCCACGCGTTCCATATATTCCTTGAACATATTGTTAATTTTTAAGTGTGGATTAAAAGAGGGTGAAAAATAGGCCCCAACAAAAAAATGTTTCATTTTCATGGTCAAAGAGGGCAAAGCCCCGACTAAAAAGTAACTCGAGTAATAAAGAAGTTTTGTTGCAAAAAGATACAAATGCTGGGGGTTAGGAAGAAAAGTTCCCCCTCGAAAGAATTTGTTGGCCAAAGGCCATTTGAAAAAGAAAATAAGGAGCACTTAAAACTTGACTTTACGTTCTTCCATCTTTCTTCATTTGTGCGGGATTCATCATTTGCAATGTGTACTAGTTGGATTAACTCTTGAACGATCCTTGTGCTTGAACGGGAGCTATTCATTTGGTCTATGCTCGTTTTCTAAGAACTTATAGTGTCAAAGTCATCTGGATTAAGGCTTAAACGCCTAAGACTTGGGAATGAGTTCCACGTCGCAAACCCATGGACTAGCCCTAGCTAGCATAGGTGAGCGATTGACACTCTTTTGTGCAATCTAACAACTTTGCTTCTATTGTATTACCTTCAAAATGAGTAGACCTTTGGATGAGACAATTGATAGCCCTAGCATTGATGATCTTGAATGCACAACCTCATGGGTACTTAAATGGTTCAAAAGTTCTTTTGATGATAATGTGATGGTAGTCCTAGTTTGGGGTGAGGAACTTTCTTGGAGAAATCCTCGCCTTGGTTGAACACTCTTGCATTCATTCTCATGTGATAGGTGCATTTGGGATTTGTGAGTATTAAATTTTCTGAAAACTCTCGCGAGACAATAACTCGTCCACTACGGTAGCCTAGGGGTTTAAAGGCTTAATGCATACGCTAAATGCATTCGTAACGCCTACGAAAAGGTGCTAGTTAGGTTGTACCTACTTTCATTTACTTTTAAATAACATGTTTAGTAATAATGATCAAGATCTTGTGAAAGCTAGTGAGGCAAACAGAGAAAAAACATAGCACCACTAGCATTTCGCCATTTGCATGACCTTGACATATTTTCATACTTTGTTTGGGATGAACAACGCTTAATTGTGGACTGTTGATGAGTTGAGTTTTTGACTCATTAATAGCCATTTTTCACTATAGCTTTGAGTCTTTTCCGACTTTATTTGATGTCATTTGACCCTTGCCTTTCACATTTCAGGTACAAAATGATACCTTATGGAATTCAAGATCTCAATATCAAGATTGCGTGATAAACCAAAGAATAGAGCAAAATTGGGCATAAGAGCAACCAGCCACCTCGAGTTGGTCGGTTGGACTCACCAGTCGACCAGCTGGTAAAAGACATCAGAGTGCTCAGGAACTGCTCACTTTGAGTTATCAGAAGGCTTGCCCAAGAAAGTACTCAACCGGTCGGCTCACCTGCCAACCGGTCGGCTGAGAGTTTACATTAGAAGCAGTCGTGATTTCAAGCAACCAGCCGACCGGCTGGAATTCGAGCGCCAGGCCAGTTGACCAGCTGGACCTGCTACATCAGGGTTTTTCATCCGAGCCTATAAATAGAAAGTTAGGGTCTTGACCTAGGGAAGGTGGTTTTGAAAGAGAAAATGTGTGAGAAAAAGGCTCAGGAAGGCTCACCATCACCAAAGGATCGCTTGTGGGAGAAGGGGGAAGACCAAGGAAGGATTCTGGAGCTTGCTCACCATCTACCACTTGGGTTTTCTCTGCTCATCTCTTCTCCCCCTTGCAGTAACATGATGATGTGTGAGTAGTTCTTGTGTTTTGAGGGTTCTACAACCCTCCTTGGTACTCTTTGATCACAAATATACATTGATATTCATATGGATGATTGTTGATTTCATTTTCTCTTGTGTTATGAAATGTTATGCACTTTAGGTGTTTGTTGAAATGCCTAAGTGACAACTTAGACTAAAACTTGAACCTATGACTTTAAAGAGCTAGGGAATAGTTCTAGGATGGAGAAAATGATCCATATCTTAATCTTGAAAGTGAACCGTAGGATAAGGATGCTTGACTAGGATTGAATGTTTGATTCATTGGAGTTTGTCATTAAGCAATTCATTAATTTATCCCATCTGGTGTTAAATTCATGTTCACAATGCTCTTCATATATAACATGCTAGCAAGGGTTTGATGAAATGCCTAAGTGACATGTTGATAATAAAACTTTACCTAAGTATCGATAGACCTTAGGAAAGGTTTGGATGTAGTGAATATGATCATTTCTACGGAATTGAAGTGAACTAGTGCTTATGTCTATTGCATTTATCACTTTGGGAGATGTTTCAAGGATGATAAATGCTATAGAATGAACCAACAATCTCGATGGAGTGAGGTTCGAGTTAATAAGGTTTGACTAAGAGTAGATTCACACGAAAGTTGGTCTACCTTAGTCTAAACTAGGTTCAAAACCATTTGACTACCATACAAAGTTTTAATATTATGTGTATGATCATTGGGAAACGCCAAGGAGGGGAGTAACCCCTTGAAATGCCCTTTTATCCATCTTTTATCCCTAATTACTCGCCATTTAGGATTTAGATATACACACCCTTATACATTTTTGATTTAGAATAGACGAACGGAAACACAATCTCATATAGTGCATGTGCTTGGCTTGCTTTTTTGGGTTCGACCCGGTACTTTACTGGTTTTATAAATGTTTTGACTACATTCGATCCTCTCTTTATTGATACTATTTAGAGGCTAAAGAAAATAGTTCGTCAGATGTCAAGGGTGCTTTCTTGAATGGGTTGGTGAGTGAAGAAGTATATGTGGCACAAGCAAAGGGCTTTGAAGATCCTGTCCATGTGTGCTGACTGAAGAAGGCTCTATATGAACTCAAGCAGGCGCCCAGAGCATGGTACGAGAGGTTGACAGTTTTCATAATTAACCATGGCTATGTGCGAGGGGGAGTAGATAAGACGCTTCTCGTCAAATAAACAAGGTCAGACTTTATGATTGCTCAAATTTATGTGGATGACATTGTGTTTGGCTCGAGTGATAAAAAGATGGTGGAACAAATGAAGAGCGAATTTAAGACGAGCATAGTGAGAGAAATGACGTATTTCCTTGGCCTGCAAGTGAAGCAAAAGTCAGATGGAATGGTCATCTCTCAGAGCAAGTATGCCGGGAAATTGATCAAGTATGCCAGAAATTGATCATGAAGTTTGATCTCGAGAAAGCTACTCACAAAAGAACTCCTCCTCTTACTCAATTGAAGATTACCAAGGATGAAGCTGGTATAAGTATGGACCAGACCTTGTACAAGAGTATGATTGGAAGCTTTCTCTACTTCATGGCCATCAGACCTCATATTGCCTAGGATGTAGGAGTTCGTGCAAGATATAAAGCAAATCCTAAGGAAAGGCCTTTGATGAATGTGAAGAGGATTATCAAGTATGTTTGTGGAACAATTGACTATGGTCTCTGGTACACAAACGATACTAGGTCGTGTCTGGTAGGCTACTACGATGCTGATCGAGCTGGAAATGCTGAGGATTGCAAGAGTAAAACATCATCTTCCTATTGAATGCAAGGCAGAATACATAGCTGTTGGAAGTTGTTGCATGCAGATGAAGCAGATGTTGGAGAAGCATGGAGTTGAAAAAGATATGATGACACTCTACTGTGAAAACGTGAGCATGATCAACTTATCCAAGAATCCAGATCAGCATTCCAGAACAAAGCATATCGACATAAGACATCACTTCATTCAAGAGTTGGTTGAAAAGAAGGTGACTATTCTGAACCATGTGTCGAGTGAGAAGCAGCTAGAAGGTATTCACTAAGCCCTTGGACAACTCCTTGTTTGAGATACTTAGATCCTATCTGGTTTTGTGTGTCATGGACAATTAGTTGTTCCACCAGTAGGTGGTCAGTCAGAGCTTGAATGAAATATTTTTTTGAGGGCCGACGTGAAAGGTTGGGACTGTAAGGAAAAAGGAGTTGTGACAGGCAATGATTGAATAAACCGAGGTGCATGGATGGACTAAACATCTCTAATGACGTGACATTTGGAAAAGAGGTGAGCGTATATTGAGATTTCGACTAGAGTATATATCAAATATTTGAAATTTGGAAACTACTTCGCTCTCTCTTTCGAAGAAACCCTAGGTGAAATTCGTTGAAGAGGGTAAACACTCCCAAGAATGAGATCTTGAAGGCTATTGTTGCTAAGGTTTCGTCAAAGTCAATCAGAGAGCAGAAGATCACTGAGGAAAACCATAAATCGATGAAAATTGATTCGGCGACGACTAAGACAAAATCGAATGCGGAGACGAAAGTAGTTGTTCCATCAAAATCAAAAGCTGAAAAGAAAGATTCAATTGGGCAATTGGTGATGACAAAGGAGACTCATGCTACTGTTCAACGCCCTAAGGAGAATGTTCGCTAAAACTAGTTTCAGACATGGCGACTGTCAAGAAATCGGCACAAGAGGTAATCGCTAAAAAATCAAAATCTATTGATGTGCCTAGTACTACTGTGCCTACTGTATCTTTAGAGGGGTTGAAGATAGTAGTAGACAAGACAAAGGTAGTGGCATCGGTTCAGGGGGAGAATCGACCAATTTTTGGCACTGTGACTACTCCAAAACCTAAAGAAAACTGATTCTAAGTCTGAACAAAGTGATGACAAATCTAAAAAACAGAAGGTTATGGAGTCTACTCTTGAAGAATCAGATGCTAAGGAACAAGTTGAGGTTACTACTGGTGCTGATGATAAAGAGTCACAGTCTGATGGACAAGATGATGTTCCTGTTGCTAATGAAAAGACGGACTACATGGATGTTGAGGAACAAGCTGTTCTTCCAGATAATGATGAAGCGGATGATAGGGCTCCGCAGAATAAATCTAGCAAGTAAGATGACTCGCTTGACCAATTGCTAGAAGATGTTAAGCAATATGATGGTGCGGAGGTGAATCAATCAAGTGATGAAGAGCACACAGAAGTTGCTACAGAAGATGCTGAGAAAGAGGAACCAACTATGTTCCAGAAACTATGAAGTCTGCTGAACAAATGGAAGTTATTCAGGAAGTGGTGTCATCTGTAGTTTAACATGCTGCTCATGACAAGCTACCTCCAAAGAAAAGAAAACAGCCACCAAAGTTGTACAAGTTGATGAACCAGTAGTTGTACCAACTGAGCAGATGGATGTTTTTTTGATAGAACTGAGCAGATGGATGTTGATTAAGCCGAAGATGGTACACATGAGGTGAAGTAATTGCGGCCCTGAAATTGAAGACCAGCAAAGTTGTAGGGGGAGAAAAGCCTCATAGAAAGAGAAAGAGGAAAGCAGTTGTGGCAAGAGTTGTTAAAGGAGTTTGGTTCATGTCATACGAACTAGCTAAGAAGTGGGATGCTGTGTGAAGAATATATGTTGTCCCTGAAAAGATCTTGAAAGCTGACAAGTACACAGTCAAGAAGATTGTGAGCTTGCACAAGGAGTTGGATTTATCTTCCTCGGTTACTATGGCGAAGCTATTCGTGAAACGTATGAGAAGCTATAGCAAATCCACCAGAGGGATTTAGAGATGTTGATAGCGAGGAGTATGGGAAGCTAAGCATAAGAGAGAAGCAGATCATGATCAATGACTACTACAGAATAGAAGGTCAAGAAGTGGATCTAGCAAAATTGACTGGAACAAGATAGTTGCATTCATTACGGCATGCATTCAGACCAAGTGGAAAGACACAACTATTTTGTTTACTGAGCTATCTTCAAAGCATTCTCTATTTCACAGTTTTTGGGTATAGAACTGGATACCCAATCAACACCGAACGACAATCAGTAAACCTATGGGACTTATTCTCAATGCGCTTAGGAACCGGAAGAAGGTCGACTTGGGCCAGCCCATCTTTGACCAAATAGCTACAAATGCTAGCTCGAGCATAATGAAACATCCCATTGGATTCCCATCGCTGATCTATGAGCTCATCATGACCCAACATCTAGAGATCAAGACAAGCCAAGACAAGTCAACCGATGCTCCAGATGTCCTAGTAGCTGATCATAAGCACTTCAAGAGGAAACACGTATATGATTTTGAAGGAGAAGTGCCAAGAGGTCTCAGTCGAGTTGTTCTAGAGATATCCCTGCTAAGTGCCAGCACATCTACCAACTTTGCAACAGTCATGAAGAACACAGTGATAAATGATCTGGAGGAGGAGCTAGTATGTATCAATAACATGGTGCTCCAGTTCGCTGCACAGAAATAAGGTCACGAGTCTGTTGCATGACCTGAGGTATCCGCAAGAAGAAGTGGTGGAATAATAAGATGAGGATGCGGAGTCCGACGCCTGAAGCTCTGAGGTATCTTTACTTGAACACTATTTTTTGTGTTATTGAACCTCCTTACTCATTTGTGGCAAAAGGGGGGGGGGGAGGGGCGAGGGAGTAGTTTGAGAGTTCAAAATCTCAGCCAAAGATTCATTAGTACTAAAACTTTAGGGAGTTTGAAATCTCCACAAATATTCATTCGGTAGTAATACTTGGGAGTTTGAAATCAACTACAGGCAGATATTTTTGCCAAAAATACTAAGGGGGAGATTGTTAGATTTAGTGGCATGTGTTTAGGCAAAATACTGTGAAGTTGTTCAAGCTATCAGACAGGGAAGTGTACAGACAAGAGGGCCAACAAGCTGCGGAGGACCTGGAACAAGACTGATGCAGAGCAGAATTTCCTAATTCATATTTGGAAGGTCGGTGATGAGCTAGGAGGCGGCTGAGAGCTTTTAGGGAAGATATGCGCATGAAGATAATTTAGAAAGAAGTTATATTGCAGATATTTATTGGAAGATTATCAAGAAGGAGGAGCGCATGCTTTTTGGAATGTTTCCTAAAAGATAAGAGTATATTCCCTAAAATATATGGCGGTTGGGATATGACTTCCTAAAGGATTTAGGAAAGATCCAACCCGATATAAACAAAGCTGTGGTTCTCAATTTCGCATCGATTTCAGAAAGCATACATGCATACACACTCTGAGAGAGGAGAGACATCGATTGGCCTTGGGTTCATTATTCGGGTGAACTCAAGGCGGTGTTGTCCAGTCTATTCCAAGGGCTGTTACCAGACTGGCGGTTGAACAAGTTGTAGATTCTAGCACTGTTTGAGAAATTATTCACGCTTATATTCAGCGAAGGTTGGAAGTGGTCATCGACATTAAGTTCATTATTCCGGTGAACTCTAATGCGCTGGAGTTAGTCTGTTCAGAGTGTTGTTCAGACTGACCGTGGAATGTACTGAAGCTGCACGCACTGACGCATTGTTGTTACTAAGTCTTTGTGAGAGGACTACGATCTTCGGGAGAAGATCAGGTGGACAAGGAGAGGGATCTCTGATCTTGGGGGAGCCTAGATTGCAATCACCGGAGTGTTAGAGAAGTTGGTCGTTTAAGAGGGAGTCTGTAAACGTACAACCTTTTGTACTCTAAACTCATCATAGTGAATTGCTTTCCGCCGGGATTGGGGGAAGTTCCCCATGACGTAGGCTCGTTAATGCCGAACTGGATAACAACTCATGTGTCATTGTTTACTTTACTGCACTTAGTTTTATAACGTAGCATTCTGCACAAGCTGTCCAGCTAGTTGTTCTGCAAACAGCTAAAACAACATCTCGACACACACGAGAGTATTTCAAAGCAAAATATCATAAAGATTTCCCAAATTCCAACTGTTTCTTGGAAAATCAAAATTTTAGTGGATGAATACACGAAAAACCTACACATGATGGTTCTCATTGCGCAAATTTCAATTGGTGTAAGCACTGCCTAATTACTTTAATATTGATCGTGTGGATCCCCCTCTACATATTCAAACAAGAGATTATATCCAAATGAGGTGAAGTCGAGATTTGATAGGGTTCTGGGGAATGAGTCGTTGAAGGAGTTGGCTCCCAAGCTATCAGTTCTGCAGACATTTTATCACCATTCTGACCATTGTCCCCTAGTGATATGCTTTGATAGGGTTCGCAAGAGTAGAAAAAGAAACTATTTACATATGAACCGATGTGGCTGAGACACCCAGAGCTCGCCGAAAAGGTTTCCTCTAGTTGGAATCAGACTGAAACAAGGAATCTATCGCTTTGTGACAGCTTGAATTACAGTGCTGCAGAGTTGGATCAATGGAATAGGAGCAAATTCGGGAATGTTCAAAAGAAGATGAAGGCTATAAAAATGAGCTAATTAATCTGAAATTGTTTCCTTGAGTGGAGTCAAAGGTTGAAAAAGAGAGACTGTTGGGTTAATTTTGTAAATTAACTAATTATGTTGGGTCACACATGTAAATAAAATGAATGTGTGTGCTATCATTTAAATAAGTCTAACTAATCTGATTGTGATTTATATTGGCTTATGGGTATAATGTCATGAGGGTTATTGTGTAGATACTATCTGGTAATTATCTTTCTATGAGAGGCGAAAAGTAATTATGACAATAGTCGTTGCCATAGCACACCACTATTTATATGGGTTATGGTCCCCGGTCCACCACGTCGAAAAGACGACAACTTTTCTTGCCCTCTCGATGGAAAATATTATATGACTCTAGTGGCAGGACTGGAAGACCTAATCCGGTGTACTCATGTGCACATCTACTGCAGGTTACGCTTCCGCATATTGAAGTTTCTAAAGATACGTTCTCTTTAATCTGATTTGAGTTTACGATCCTGATGCATTACTATTGTCATCAGTGATTTATATCTAACAAGTGGTATCAGTCGCCGTTCAATTTCGGATTAGAGAGAATTTTATCTCACTAATCAATTACTGTATAATTTTATGGCATGTACATTGGAGTGGTCCTTCACTCAATCTTCATGCTTGAATCTGAGACGATGGACGTCTGGTGCTTGGTTATTTTGATAGCTGCGTCTTGGGATGGATTTTATGATCTCAACGTTGACTTTGAATTGGAACTGAACTATGATAGCTTGAATTGAAGACTTTCAGACCCGTCGCCGCATATCGTAAGCTTCATTGATGCATATCAATATCAGGCGGCGTCTCTAACTCAAAGCGATAAAACCCTAATTGCTTCAGTATTGGAGAACCAATACGGTTCAAAGCAGCTCGGTCCGGATTTTCTCGGTTCAGATTTCATACTGAAACCAGTTCAATTGATATTCATTGGGCATGTCCACACATAAGCACAAATGGATCACTGGCCGCCTTTGTCAATTTTTTTTGATAAATGGCCTTTGTCATTTGATTGTGATCAAATTGGGCATTAAATCACATCTTGCTGCCATGGCGTGACGGTAGAAGACTCCAACACCAGCCTACAATGGCGATTGGTCGATCGATTGGCGTGTGACTCAAGGACTTGGCTCTTTATGGTATTGGGAAACCAATCGTGGAGTTGACTGCTTAGCATATTTGATGGAACTCTTGTCTCCAATTGAGCATATATGGAACCCACATGGATTGGGACGTGAGAAAATTGGAGCCGTGTTGCTACGCGTTTGCTGTTAATATTTTTTCTTAAACAACTTATGACAGCAACCGGATGAATCACACGAAGATTATATTGGCCGATGATTTTGAGCATTGTGGACCCACCGGAATCCATGGTGTTGGGCTTACAAATGGGCTGACAATTTGTCAAAATTGACAAACCTGAATAGACGTGTTGGAGAAGATGATGGATTAATGTTGTGGTTTTTAGATTTACTATCGATCTGAAACACAATAGCCTGGTGAGATTGGACAAGGACGTTTGGCGCATGTAAATGTTGCCGTTACGAATTATTGTTCCCATTTGATCAGATTCCAACTAAGAATGCCGATGGGCAAAAGAGATTGAGCTGCCAGCGGGATTTTGGTGTGATGATGGAGCATTTGATCTGCTGCCATGATGCTCTTGCGCGTGCAAGGTGTGGAAGGATCACGAACCAATTCAATTAGGTTCGATTTAAATTAAATTTTAATTCACATGAATTTATGGTTCATATTATTTTGTGGATTCAATTATGTTTACTTGATCATAATAGAGATGGATTCAACTTCGTTTGATTCCACTATTGAAATTTCAGTTTAATGGATTGATTCAATATGGTTAATTCTAATTTGGTAAATCAATCAATTTCGATATTCAACTAATTTGGTGAAATTCAAGTTTAATTGATTGATTCAATGCGGTTAATTCCGATTTGGTGAATCAATCAATTTTCGATATTGAACCGTTATGGATGGATTGATTCAATGCAGTTTGTGCTGGTTGAGTGAATCAATCGATTTGGATATTGAACCATTATGAATTTGGGTTGATTTAAAATGGTTTATTCTGTTTGATAAATCAAACTAAAGTGACTACTTAGCTGATACGGTTTAAATGTCTCGGTTTATACTGATTCGATTTACTCCGGTTTGATTTGATCCTATTCAAAATTCGATGGATCGGTTCAGTATGGATTTTGGTTCAATTAGATTATTTTAACTCGGTTTTATACCGACTTGAGGAATCAGCCTAATTGATGGTTTAACACGATCACGTATCGTCTCGAGAAACCAATCTAGTCTGACCTGGATCCTGGTTCAATTAGATTGTTTTACTACGATTTTATATCGTCTTACGAAACCAATCTAGTGTGATATTTAATTCCGATTCAATGAGATTGGTTTAACTCGGTTTTATACCGACTTGTGAAACTAATCTAGTGTGATATTGAATTTCGGTTCCATGAAATTGGTTAAACTTGGTTTTATACCGACTTGCGAAACCATTCTAGTGTAACTTTGAATTGTAGTTCAATGTGATTGGTTTAATACAATTTCATATCGTCTTGAGAAATCAATATATTTTGATATGAATTTTGGTTCAGTGAGATTGGTTTAATTTGGTTTCGTACCGACTTGAGAAACCAATCTAATATGATATGGAATTTTGGTTCAATACAGTTGATCAAATTCGGTGAACTGTTGGTCAACTATAGTTGAATTTTTGACACTGGTCAACTAAAGTCAACCTTAGTCACGCCTTAGACATCAGTCAACTTATGTTCAACTTTCGTTGACCTTTGACATCAGTCAACTTATGTTCAACTTTAGTTGATATATTGACTCCGGTCAACTTGTGGTCAACTTTAGTTGAAATATGACTATGTCAGCTTTAGTCAAATTTTTGACATTCGATCAACTTATGTTCAACTTTAGTTGAAACCGAACTTCGGTCCATTTGTGGTCACCTTAGTTTAAATTTGACTTCGGTCAACTTTTGTCAACTTTGGTTGAATTTTGACTTTGATCAACTTATGGTGAACTATGGTTCGGATGAGAAATTGTATATTGATGCAATTTCAGTTTGATCTAATTTAGATCGGTAAAATTTTGATTAAATTGAACATCGGATCAATTTAAACTTGGTTGACAAATTGTATGTTTGGTTTTTTTCTTTTTGAATAAAATTGGACGGTGCCAGCAAATTTATTGATAAGGGGGTTCAAACAGCCTGCACTGGGGCAACAAAGGGAGTCCTCAAGTGCAAGGAGCTAGGTTATAAACCTAGCTCCTTAAAAACACTGACCAGATGAGAACTATTCGTACACGATGAGGGTGTCATCTAAGAAAATGGGCTGCATGGGGGCAGCAATCACGGTGGAGTCATCAACAGTACGCAGCTCTCTCTGAAGGACAGGCGGATCACTGCAAGGGACGCAACAAAAACGGAAATTGGAATCACCGGCAATAGCCACCCAGGCCACACCTGGCAGTTAGTTGTAATGCCAGTGCCCTTCCCTAGGAGCATGATACGCAATAGCATGAGCCCCTCCATTGGCCGAAGCGCAGATGTGCTGGAAGTACACAACGCCGAAACGGTGCACCAGCTTCCTACCAAGATATAACAAATCAGCTGGACAGCCCTCACCCTCAGATAAGGCGAGAGACCAAGCGGTATGATGAGAGCTCTGGACAGTCCAGGACCCCCGAGAGCACGACCTCCCCAGGCCTCTCTCCACCAACCAGAGAAGCGCATACTTGACATCAGTGGGAACCATGCGAGCACCTCCAAAAAGGACAGAACTGTCTCGAGACCTGGCCACATATGCTCCCCAGGTGGAGTTCCCACGAGTAACAATTGCCACATTCAGCGTAGCCTTACCACTGCCAGGCCTCCACTGGTACCAGTGACCACTCCAGGACCGACAGACGCCGGTAATGTGAAGCGCCTGAAGGCAGGCTTCATCCCCAAGTCCTGGTTCAAAGGGCTTGTGAATGAGGTTAGCAAGCTTCTGGCCCCATAAAATCAGGCATCGGCGCCAGTCCCTCGGTTTCCCTACAAATACAAGACAATTCCGGGCTCTTCAAAGCTCCCAAATACCGCAACAGGCAATACCCAAAGCCATGCAATCCATAAACCTATTAGGTTTCCGCCGCAGCCAAACATGCTCAAAGCCTTGGGTCCCGTGAACCCGAGGTTTATTGAAAAGGATCGCCAGCCATTGCCACAAATCCCTACCCCAATCACCACCAAAAAACAAATGGTTCGCCGACTCTTGACACGGCCCTTGGCAGCAGGAGCAACAATCCCCAACCGCATCACCGCATCATCGGTCGGAAGGGCATGCTGAAACAGCTTCCAAATAAAGCAAGAGATCTTCGGCAGAAGCCAGCGCTGCCAGAGATGCGCTGCCCAACGAGGCCTAATGTCACAAGTCTGCCCAAACTCTCAAAAGTTCCGCACTGAGAAACTTCCCTGGCCATGCCCAATCCAAACACAACGGTCACGACCCATTCCAGGAGAGTAGAGGGAAAGGGACAGCGCCTCCCGGGCTGGAATGACCTCGAGCAAGTGCTGCATATGCTCGTTCTGCATGGCAACTTCCCTTATACGAAAATCCTTGAGCCGATCAGGGGCAACAACCCCCAGGCGCCAGCAGAAGGACTGCACCGAGACGTCTCCTCTACCTAATCTCCACGTGCAGTCAGACTGGATGGATGGAACAAGATGACTGAAGGCATTCCAGACCCCCAGACCCCCCGTTCACCAAGACAGAACCTAGCCTTAGCGAACCTAGCCCAGAGAGTCTTCTGCTCCAAATAGCCCCATGCCAACCTAGCATGCAGAGCCGTCATGATGTACTTAGGCTCACGAATGCCCAAACCACCACACCGCTTAGGCCTACACAGATTCTCCCAGCTAATCCAATGACGCCTTCTAGAACCTCCACTATCCCAAATAAAGTTAGCCATCAAGGAGCTAAGCCGATTAAGAATGGTGATCGGAATAGGCAGCACCATCATGTTGTCGATCCAAATGGCATTCAACACAGAGTTCACCAGGGTCACTCTACCACTCATACTAAGGAAACGCTTCATCCAACCTCCAGTGCGAGCAGTCACCGAATCCACCAAATGGTTGAACATATCAATGCACACTCTACCTCTAAACAGAGGAGCCCCCAGATATTAGACAGGAAGCATGCCCTCAATAAAGTCAGAGAGACGGATGACCTCCGTTTTACGAACACCGGGGAAAGAAGAGGGGAAGATAATAGTGCTCTTCTCCGGATTAAGCTTCTGGCCCGAAAACGTGCAAAAGTCCCCAATGATATCCAAAAGCTTGCGGATGGAGTCCTTAGCGCCATTAGTGAAGATAAGCAGATCATCTGCAAACAATAAATGATTAATCTACAAAGACCGACGCTTAGTAATGAAAGGCTTGATGACACCGTAGCTGACCTCATTGAGAACCTTACTGAACCATTCCATAGCCACAACAAAGAGGCTAGGACACAATGGATCACCCTGACGGACCCCTCTCGATGACTTAAAGAGGCCAAACAGCTTCCCATCCCATTTAACTGAATAGTAACAATTGGAGATGCACCTGAAAATCAAGTCACACCATACCTCCCCAAAGCCCATCCTTCGAAACACAGCAAGGATGAAGTGCCAGGAAATGTGTTTGGTTCAATTTGGTTTTCTACCAATTATTTGAAGTCGGTCTGATTGTTTAGTTTAGGCCGGTTCAGTTGTTTATGGTTCAATTTTGCTGGCTAAGATTGCCCTCTTGGTTGGAACCATAATTGAGAGGAACCAACATTACAATTGAGACTTTACTTGCATGATGAGACATTCGACATTTGGACTGACATAAAAAAGGGGTTGTTCGAAACGGAATACATGACCACCTCCATGGCATATCCGTGGAGACTGCCTTATTTCTTATGTTAGGATACATGTGTGCAGTTTACAAGGATAATAATTTTGGCCTCCGCACATTAGTATTCTGCGTGGCTGCATACATACCCGTGGTGATAAATGTGTGATGATCTTTAGTATTTTGATGTGAATAGTAAATCCATCCTCCGATGGTTTATTATTTGACATCCCTTATCGTCAATGTTTGATCACCGAACAAGGTGCCCTTCCAGTTATTACCATAGTCCTCCGACGTGCTATTAATGGTGCCCGATATCTTGTAAATGTCATTATTTGCTTTTAAAGTTTTGGTTTATGTATTGGTTCAGTTAAATCGACAGACCTGTCTCTTTTGATTTTGTCCTGTCCTATTGTTTGGAACCATGAACTTCTTTGGAAACCCAACACCACTTGAGATTTAGTCTCTAAATTTGGCATTCCTACTGTGGACCGATATCTTACATCTGTATGTTGAAATAGAAAAAACGATCACCTCCGTGACGTATCCGCATAGGTTGGCACGATCTTTTATATCGGATATGTGTAGCTTGTTTGAATATTGATAGACCCTTGACAGAGCACGTCGTTGAGTGCTAAGAAAGATAAATTTATAAGTCCGCTACTTGCGACTTCACTATTGGGTAGTAAAGCGGTAAGTAGGGGTCGAACCCAAGGGAATTAGAGGATAGAGTTGTTCTTCGAGGAAATGTACAGGAAGGGAATGTGATTTGGGGTTGGTTGTGGTTTTAGTACTGAAAGGAAATGACTGGAAAGTAAAGTGCTGGAACAGTCGAGTTCAATATCAATCAGTCAACATACTTTTGGTACTGGACGCACGCTATATTTCAAGCGCGATGCGTACCAAAGTTATGATGGATTGATATTGAAAAGGTCTGTAGTAAGCGTACTGAAAGTAAAGTGCTGAAAGTAAATTACGGAAAGTAAAGTGCTGAAAGTAAAATACAGAAAATAAATTGCTGGAACAGTCGAATTCAATATCGACTAATCAACATACTTTTGGTATGGACTGATATTGAAAGGGTCTGTAGTGAGCGACAGAAAATAAAGTACTGAAAGTAATGCTGGAACAGTCGAATTCAATATCGACTAATCAACATACTTTTGGTATGGACTGATATTGAAAGGGTCTGTAGTAAGCGACAGAAAGTAAATGTGCGGAAAGTAAATGACTGAAAAGTAAGCAGTTGATAGTGAGACTGAAAGTAAAGTGACAGGTGATGTTTTAATTAAAGGAAAGATTCGGTTTTAGGGGCCTTGTATCATAGTCCGTTTATCATCGACCTCTAATGATCATACTACGTGTTCAAAGATGTATCAAGGCTATTCCTAGCACTTGACTTGCCACACCGTCTAGTCTTTTTCAAGACATAGAACTCTTGTTCTAGTATGTGCATCCATTTGATCAATCATTCTTGATCAACCAAATGGTGTTTAAAAGAGGTTGAACTCCACAGATAAGCTGTGCTCTTCCGAGCCTCCACTTATCCACGTATGTTCACGAACCCCATGGAAGAGCTTTGCTCTTCCGAGCCTCCACTCAACCAATGGTGTTCTGACCTAATATATGGCACATAGAACAAGTTAAACACGAAGAGGCACTAAGAGAAGGGTCTAAAACATTTTATGATACAAGCACACCCCTTCAACCGAATGAAGGGTTTAGCTACGAATATCCATAGGGGTGGATATCATAGCTAAGTGCTTAGAAAAGTAAAGGTTTTTGAAAGAAAAGAAAGTAAAGGTTTTTGAAAGATAAGAAAGTAAAGGTTTTGGAAAGTAAAGACAAGGAAAGTAAAGGTTTTTGAAAGTTAAACTCAAGAACACACTCAAACTCAAGAACAAACTTGGAGCTTTCAATATCAAAGTGAAGTGTTTACAAGGATTGTGAGTACAAAACTAGAGAGATAAGTATCAAGTGATCAAGGAAAACTAAGGATTTAGGACTAGAACTTGGGACATTGAACAAATGAGAGGAAGTGTTGTATTTATAGGCAAGGAGGAGAGGAGAGGAGCCAACACATGTCAAAGGGGGAGAGGAGAGGCCAAAAGCCGCCGGCCATAGGTGGCACAAGCCACAAAACCGCCGGCCATGTGGCACTCTCCCATGGAAGCCGCCGGCTATGAGGTGGAGGAAGTGAGGTAGTGGGTTGTGATATTTTCCCAAAAGCCATCGGTTGCCTCCCAACTCCGGTTAGACTTTGGTTGCCCTTAGTTGCTTCTTGGTTTGACATCAAAGGGTGGCTAGGTTGTGGCTTGTTCCAAAGGGCATTCACTTGAGTTCTTGATCTTTGTTGGAACAAGTCATTGGGATTTAGTTGTGGCTTGATCGGAGTACTACCGGAGCATGGCCAGTTTTGACTTGTAATCCACTTTTAGCGTTAAGAACTCTTCTTTAGTTCGTTTCATTTCTAATCCTCGAAATAGCCTGTAGAACAAAAGTGAAACTAACAAGTAAAAGTTGTTAAGACAAAGCGTCTAATTTGGTGGGTTTAACTGTCTTAATGAATCATATAAATATGGTCCATCAACCCTCCAGAAAGTCAATTTTTTTGTAGTTGCACACGTACTTAGTGATAAATAGTTGATGATCTTTAGTTTTCGATATGAATAATAAATCCATCCTCCGATGGTTTATTATTTGACATCACCTTATCGTCAATATTTATTCAATGGAACAAGATATCACTTACAGTTAATACCATTGTCCTCCGACTTGCTATTAATGTGTACCATCTTGTGAATGTCATGATATGCTTTTAAAGCTTATTTTATTTAAAGCATAGTCTATGACATGCATCATGGTGTTGGTGAGCATATTTTTTTTGGTTTGACTTGTTCTCTATTTGAGAAATATCTGCGACATTTTGGTACTTCATTGCACAATTGTCTATTGAATATCATCATTTTCAAAGTGCATACAAATTTGTTGTTGAAGTTCCCTGTGGTCTTAAATTTCATACATGATGTATGAGATTTCAAGACGTTGAAATTCATATTTTAGTTGGTGAGATTTTGTATCTCATAATTCTTGAGGAAGTTGAGTTTGGGGGGAGATATGGTTGGGACATTGTCATTGAAGAGAAAATTGTCTCTTATTACGGGGTGATTGATTAAATTTGCATGCATACCCGGGATAATCAATCACAAGACAAAGTCTATTTGTTCTCTAGTTAAGATACTAGTTATTTCAGTAGGACAAACTCTACTACCTCAAGAATATATATTATGACTTCCGAGTCAGATAAGATTTGGTGTATGCTTTAGTTGATGATATTCATGCTTATTGTGTTGCCATCTTGCTTGGTTGGAGATGAAACACAAATTATGGCTGGTGTGTATATCACGATTTTTGAATTGTGACCCTCAGCTTCCGTTTCTTGTGCAGGTAAGAGCTCCTATAGGGCATATGATCAACTAGGATGAACTAGAAGACAAGGTGGAAGCGGTGCATGAGCTACACAAGCCAACGATGGAGTATGCACTTGCGAATAGTCAAGAGGCGCCATCGGGAAAGTGTAAGAACCCAAGTGCTTTCACAATCACCTGTGGTATTGATAAGGCGCTGATAAATCATTGTATAATTGACTTAGGAGATGCTATTAATGGCATGCCATACTCTTTATACTGCTCCTTGAGACTAGGGCCATTGAAACCTCCTAAGCTTGTGGTAGAGTTGGGGGATAAATAAGGTGTTCGTCCAGTTGGTTTGCTTGAGAATCTAACCCTCCATGTAGGAGATCTTGTTGTTCCTATATACTTTTATATTTTATAGATGTGAGATGCTAGAAACGTTGATCCTCAAACACTTATCTTGGCATGTCCATTCCTCTTTGCCACTAAGACTAAGATTGACGTAGAACCCGGCTCGCTGTCACTTGCATTTACTGGCTAGACGTTAGTTTTTAATATTTATGAGGATGCTGATCACCCTTGCACGAAGAAGCCACCAGACATTGTAAACACATCATACCTTGGTGCCCTAGTCCCTGACCCAGTGGACAATGTTCGTCAATAAAAAAACGAGATGGTTATGGGCAAGATGTCCTCAGAAACTCAGGAGGATGTAAAGGCTAATCCGCATGACCAGTGGAGAAAGGACACGAGAGCCCCATTCTACGAGGTCTATGAGCAGAAGAAAGGAGTTGCTGAGGATAAGTTTGACCTGACACATCCATGGGGTCCCAATTCGTGATACCTATTAAGGTACCATCGAGCCATTGACAAAAACAAAGGTGCTGTGTGGGAGGTAACACGATGTTTTTTTTGTTTTCTTTGTCTTGTGTATCTGTTTGAGTCTTGTTCAGTCTTGTGTCATTTACTCAAGTCGATCTTGACTTAATTTTTTGGGGAAGAGAACCTTTTGATCTTGAAAACAGGTGGATCACCGAGAGTGCGCCCAATAGCAATTTAAGCACTCGCGCCTGAAGGCCATTTAGCCGTTGATCGCGGCCTCTAACCTCTTCCTTGGGTGTGGCAGACTCGGTTTGATCAGAGTTGACAAGCGTTGACCATTGACCGTTGACCCCGAATTACCACCGTTGACTGACTCGTTTTTCCAAAATTTTCACCATCACGCAATGAGACGAGGGGAAGTGCATGTTCACTTTAATTTATATTTTCTATTTCCCTATGCTTGTGTGTCTTGCATTGTGTGTGTCTTTGAACTAAAGTCGTGCCGTGAGGACACGACTTGGTTCAAAAGGGTGGGGTGAGTGTGTCAGTTGTGTTAGCACGTTTATTTTTCTTGCAGAAACTAAGTCAGCACGTTTCTCTTAAAAAAATTAATGAAAAGTTTTGGAACTCTCTCTATTTCTTGAATATGTAGTATTGAATTTGATGATGTGAATTGATGATGCTAACTATATTATGTTTCTCTCGTGAAATTTGAATTATCTAAACACATGTGAATTTAACCCACTACATGTGTTCTTGAATTGAAATAAACAGGGATGTGGAGTTGATAAAAACATCCTAGAGAGACTTGACAAGCATTCAAAAGATCGGATTCTTACTTTTATGGTTCTATGGATTTAATGGAGGCTGGCATTTTGAGTTCTATGGATCAAAGTTGCTTCTCTACCGTGGCGTTTATGTGAGTAGGCGGGATGGGAAAACAGACCGTCCTATCTCTAGTATGAAGTAACCGGGAAAAGGTGGTGACCCCCCATCTTGACTCGCGTAAAAAAGGGCGATGATAAGAAAGAGTGGGGTGGTATTTGTATATGCTTCAGGGCGATTGATAAGTCGTAGTTGTACGACTATTTTATATGTTTAAACCCCATCTCTTAATGGTTATCTGTATATTATTTCACTACCGGTGTGTAGTTTTCATTGTCAGGTACATTCGGAGACCATAGAAGGAATATCGGCTAAAGAGAGCATGATAGAAGGTGTTTTGCGTCAAAGGAATAGAGTCAACAGTGCTTGGAGTCTGAGTCAAGGAATTCCGCGAACGGCTTGAGGATTAAGAGGGCGCGGACGTCTGAACATTTTACCATAATTCAGGAGACGTCCGCGGGTGGTAAATTGCAAGAGGCGTCCGTGCGTAACGCCAACTGGCAAAATTCCCTAAAATTGGATTTGTTTTCTCGAGAGCAGAGGGGGAGAGTCGAAGGGCCGCATTGGGGAATTCGAAGAGTGGGAAATTGGAAGGAGATAAAGGAAAAGAGAAGAGAAGAAATCATCGTCTTCTCTTTTGACCGTGCACTTGGAATCAAGGAAGAAAGGACAACACTGTTTTCAGACTTCATCATTGGTAACAGGAAGAGATTTGTTCCAGCAGCACATTCAGAGACAGACACACGTTGCTATTGTTCCAGTCTTCATCATAAACAGGTTCTCACACCGATCTCTGTGGACACGACCCGATTTGCCACTAGCTAGTCGGAAAAATAAATTTTATTTTTGACGGGTACAACGACGCCCGTCAAATTTTGGCGCCGTTGCCGGGGATCGGTAACGAAGAATCTACTAAGTATTCTATTTCTTTTTAGTTTATTTTACTGTCTTTTATTTTGTCACTTGATTACTCTCTGTTTAAGTAACAATGTCGCAGAGAAGTGTTGATGGTGATAATGAAGAGCAAAGTAGCGTGCAAGGGGATAACGTTCGAGAACGGAGGCAAGGATTGTCCGCTGTTGATCAAAGAGTACCACCCCCCAGAAATCAGCAGTATGTGAATGAATTTCCTAGACATCGTGCAGCTAGACACGAGGAGTATGATGATTACGAGGCTGAGTTGGATCGACAATACCTCGGTGGAGGAAACCAACATGGACAGCTAGCGAGGCGTCGGGATTTGGGACGCACCATGAGAGGAGTCTGCGCCCCATATATTGATGAGGCACCTTGGTGCATTAGGTTGGATGAGGACGCAGATGACATCGAAATAAAGAGTGGGGGTAATTCATCACTTGCCCAAGTTTGGAGGGATGCCCGACGAGAACCCCTTAAGGCACTTGAAGGAATTTCATGGAGTTTGCATGTCCATGAAATCAGCATCGGTTTCAGAGAATATTTTTAAACTAAAGACATTTCCTTTTTCATTAGAAAGTCAAGCTAAATCTTGGTTAATGTCTTTGCCTTCAGGTTCTATTACATCATGGGATCAATTGCAAAGGAAGTTTATGGACAAGTACTACTCTCACTCAAAGGCGGCTCAAACGAGGAAGGAGCTCTCTATGCTTCGACAAGGACGTGGAGAGACATTGTTCGATTATCTGGCGAGGTTTCGGAAATTGGAAGAGAACTGTCCAAATCATGGAATCCCACAAAGGATGCTACTTGAATACTTTATGGACGGGATGATTCTCATGGAAAGAAGAATGCTAGATGCCTCAGCCCAAGGGTCCATCCTTGACATGTATCCCGAGGAGATATGGGAATTGATTGAAAAAGTTACGGAGGGCACAAGGTATTTAGAGGAAACTTATAAACCTGCACCCGTTGCTAACGTAAATGTGCATTCTGAATTGCAGGAACTGAAGGATATGGTGGCTAAATTAGTGACGCAACAACCACAAAGAAACCAACAAGTGGAGTGTAAGGTAAACAAGTCCACTTATAATTCGGTAAATAATGATAACGCTGTTTTTCAGGACAAAACAGAAGACGTGAACATTGTGGGATACATAAACAAGGGCGATTTGCCACCAAGAAGGACTGATGGATACGAAGGCCACAACAAATGGCAGCCGAAACAGAATGAGGGTGGTTGGCAAAGGAACAACAATTACGATGCGGGGCAATCCTCGTATCCACAAAAGCAGCCGTATAAACCACCACAAATCAGACAAGGAGATGAGGATCCGATGAGGGAATTCAAGGATGAGATGAGAGGGATGTTCAAGGAACTCACTAAAAAGATTGACACCCAAGCAGGAGACGTTGACGAATTAAAGAAGCAAATGTCTCAAATGGCCAGCGTAGTGTATAAAAGGAGAGAAGACAAGGGGAAGCTACCGTCGCAAACAATTCCCAACCCGAAGTCCAATATCAGCGCTGTAATGCTTAGAAATGGGAAACAAGTGAAGAATGGAATGAAAGAGCTGCATGAGGATTCTACCTCAGTGCAGAATGCGGACGCCTCAACATTTAAGGCGCGGACGTCTGAAGCATTACAACAAAATACAGAGACGTCCGCGGAAGAAAGTCATAAGATGTCCGTGGGGTGCAATAAATCAGGTACGGAATTTCCAAATTCTAACACTCCTTTACCATTTCCAATGCAGGTTTCTAAGACAAACAAGAAGTCTATCACAGACAAGGAGGTTTGTAGTTTTTCAGCAAGGTGGAAATAAACATTCCACTCATTGAGGTTATTCGTCAAATTCCAAGGTACGCAAAATTTCTTAAAGAATTATGTACTAACCGTAGGCGTACGACTAGGAATGAGCAGGTCATGCTAGGAGAAAGTGTGTCTGCAGCGATACAAAGGAAGGTGCCTAAAAAGTGTAAGGATCCCGGAACTTTTACTATTCCATGTACTATTGGTAACATGAAGATCGAAAATTGCATGCTAGATCTTGGTGCTTCTATAAATGTTCTTCCTTACTCTTTATATCTATCTTTGCGTATTGGTTCACTTAAACCTGCGGGTTTGACCATTCAATTGGCTGACCGATCATGCACCCAACCTTTGGGTGTGATCGAGGATGTTTTGGTGCAGGTAGAAAATCTTATTTTTCCTGTACATTTTTACGTGCTGAAAATGGAAGACGAGGGAGCATAAGATAAGCCACCAGTTCTATTTGGTAGGCCATTTTTGAAGACGGCTAGAACTAAGATCGATGTGGATAGTGGCACACTTTCCATGGAGGTGGAAGATGAGGTAATCAACTTTAATATATATCAAGCTATGCAATATCCACCTGATGATGCAGGAGTACACGCCTTGGATGCGATCGATGAGCTAGTGGAGTTTTCAGATATTCCCTATAGAGATGATGTGCTTGAAATAATTTTGAGGGAGGCTATTGAGTCACGTGGCGCATCAATAGGGATGCTTCGTGATACTAGTGACGTGCTACAGAAGCTTAGAGTTTCACCACCATTAACCCCCAGGTATGAGGCTAATCAAGTTACTTTATCTAATAAATCTACACTTGTACCATCTGTTGTGCAGGCACCTGAGTTGCAGCTTAAGCCCTTACCCGAGCATTTAAAGTATATCTATTTGGGAGACGGTGAGACATTGCCGGTAATAATCAAGAAAGGCTTGGAGCCTAATCAGGAGGAGAGATTGGCAGCGGTACTAAAGAAACATAAGGCCGCAATTGGATGGACACTTGCGGACATCAAGGGAGTGAGCCCTACCGTGTGCATGCACCGGATTTTACTCGAGGATGGAGCCAAACCTGTGAGACAGCCGCAGCGTAGATTGAACCCACTGATGATGGAGGTGGTTCAAAAAGAGGTACAAAAACTTTTAGATGCTAACGTGATTTATCCTATTTCAGACAGTCAATGGGTAAGCCCCGTACATGTAGTACCGAAGAAGACAGGAATTACAGTGGAGCTTAATGCTCGAGGTGAGTTGGTGACAAAGAGAATCCTGAACGGATGGCGCGTGTGCATCGACTACAGGAAGCTAAATGTTGTGACACGCAAGGATCACTTTCCTTTGCCGTTCATTGACCAAATGTTGGATAGGCTCGCAGGTAAGCCTTACTTTTGCTTTTTAGATGGATTTTCTGGGTATAATCAAATTCCGATTGCAGCCAAAGACCAGGAGAAGACTACTTTCACGTGCCCATTCGGTACATTCGCATTTTGACGCATGTCTTTCGGTTTGTGCAACGCGCCTGGTACCTTCCAGCGTGTGGTAATGAGTATTTTTTCGGAATTGATTAGGGACTGTGTTGAAGTATTCATGGATGATTTTACCGTGTATGGAAATACTTTTGATGAATGCTTGCTTAATGTTGGTAGAGTGCTTGCACGTTGTGAGGAGACGAACTTGGTCTTGAATTATGAAAAATGTCATTTTATGGTCACTCACGGAATAGTATTGGGACATGTCGTTTCTAGTGAAGGAATACAAGTAGATAAGGCTAAAATTGATTTGATGCTTAGCTTGCCTTATCCTACTGATCAGCGTGGTGTGAGGTCTTTTGTGGGACATGCGGGATTTTATCGCAGATTTTTAAAGGACTTCTCAAAGAGGGCGTTGCCTCTTTCTAGATTGCTGCAAAAGGATGTGCCATTTGAGTTTACAGAGGAATGCAAGGCATCATTCGATGATCTTAAGGCTGCGCTAACTAGTGCACCCATCATTCAAGCACCGGATTGGACACAATCCTTCGAAATAATGTGTGATGCTAGCGACTACGCAGTTGGAGCGGTGCTAGGGCAAAGGAAGGAAAAGAAGCCTGTGGTGATCCATTATGCGTCTAGGATGCATAACGCGGCTCAGCGAAATTATTCCACGACCGAAAAAGAGCTTTTAGCTGTTATATTTGCTTTGGAAAAATTTCACCCTTATTTACTTGGTTCTAAAATTGTTGTCTTTTCTGATCATGCAGCCATTCGCTATTTGATGATGAAGAAGGAGTCAAAGCCGCGGCTGATTAGATGGATCCTCTTGCTACAAGAGTTCGACGTGGAAATAAAAGATAGGAGGGCATTGAGAACACCGTGGCCGATCACTTGAGCCGAATAGTGAGAGAGGAGGAAACCGGAGCTATAACCGAAACATTCTCGGACGAGTATTTATTTGTTGTCCAAGAAAAGGCACCATGGTATGCTAACATAGTTAACTACCTGGTGGGAGGTAAGTTTCCTTCATCATTTACTACTGCTCAACGTTTGAGACTTAAACATGATTCGAGATATTATATTTGGGATGACCCCTATTTGTGGACAATTGGTTCGGATCAAGTCGTTAGAAAGTGTGTGTCTGATTCTGAGGTTTCTTCTGTGCTTGCTTTTTGTCATGAACATGCGTGTGGTGGTCATTTTGGACCAAAGAGAACATCTAGAAAAATACTTGATAGTGGCGTCTATTGGCCACATTTGTTTAGGGATGCATACAATCATTGCAAGGCATGTGATAGGTGTCAACGCGTAGGAAATATTTCTGCTAGAAATGAAATGCCTCAAATGCCCATTGTTGTTGATGAGATATTTGATATATGGGGTATTGATTTTATGGGACCGTTTCCCTCTGCATATGGTTTACAATATATATTGGTTGCTGTTGATTATGTATCTAAGTGGGTCGAAGCTAAGGTCACCAAACATGATGATGGTAAGACGGTGGTGGATTTCTTGCGTACTAATATCTTTTGTAGGTATGGAGTACCGAAGGCGGTGATCAGTGACCAAGGGTCACACTTTTGCAATCGTTCCGTCGCGTCGGTGTTCAAACACTTTGGTGTTATTCATCGAGTGTCCACCGCCTACCACCCTCAAACCAATGGGCAAGTTGAGGTGTCAAAGCGAGAGATCAAGTCTATACTAGAGAAGATGGTGAAGCTGTCGAGGAAGGATTGGCCAATAAGACTTGAAGAGGCATTGTGGGCTTACAGGACCGCCTATAAAACGCCAATTGGAATGTCCCCTTTTAGACGTGTTTATGGGAAGGCTTGTCATCTCCTGGTTGAGGTACAACACAAGGCTTTTTGGGCAATTAAAACATGCAACTTTGATCTAACCAATGCAGGAATTGAAAGAAAGCTACAGTTGAGTGAGTTGGAGGAGCTCCGCTTAGAGGCTTATGAAATCCAGTCAGACTACAAAGCGAGAGCGAAAATGTACCATGACAAGCACATATTGAGGCGCAGCTATGAAGTGGGGCAAAAGGTACTCTTATTTTCATCAAGATTAAGACTTATGCCTGGAAAGTTGCGTTCTCGTTGGACAGGTCCATACGTCATTGTAAGGGTGTACAATCATGGGGCGTTAGAATTGCGAGGACCCGAAGGAGGAGAGAGTTTCAAAGTGAACGGGCAAAGAGTCAAGCCATACTATGATGGATTCGAGGCAACCACTGAGGACGTTGAACTGGCGAAGCCAGTATATTCTACCTAGCAAGAGGTAATGTCCATCCAAGGACGTAAAACAAAGGCGCTTACCGGGAGGCAACCCGGTGTGTTTTATTTTTGATTTTACACATGTTATAGTGGAATTGGGAAGCTGATAATGCGCCTCGAGTGCATGTTTTATTTCTGGTGGTTTCAGGTGAAAGATTGAAGAAAGGGATTTTCCTCAGTGTGATTCGCGCACGTCTCAACATTAAGGTGCGCGGACGTCTAAAGAATTAACGCACAAAACAAGAGACGTCCGCGGGAATCAATTGAGAAGGCGTCCGCGGAATAGTTCAGAATTTAAATCAGGCTCATTTTCAAGATCTGAAACTACCACCACCAGAATACTAGGGGAGTACCAGTTCACTTCTTTTTATTTATTGTTTTTTTCTTTTTTTTGAGTCTGTTTGTACACATCTCATCTCGTGAATTATACCGTGAGGACACGGGAAAATTTAAGTGTGGGGTGGGTTGTTTTAGAGTCAGTCGTGTGTTGTGATGAACTGATGATGCACGGCTATGCTTTTCTGATATGTCAAAAATCTCACTTCCAGTTTTTATGACTATTGTGCTTATTTGACTAAAAATGCGAAATTTCAAAAAAAATCGATGCTTTGTTCTTTCGAGTTGTGATATGCAGGGATGTTGAGTTGACAGAAACGTCCTAGAAGGGTACGGCAAATTGCAGGAAGTTCTGAGTTTTTGGTTTTGATGATCGAGAAAAGCGGTGGAGGTTGACGCTTCACTAGCCTAGTCCTGAGAGTAGCTCCGTCACCAAGTATACAAGTTTATTCATGCGTTCGAAGTGGTGACGGGACAGAGAAAACAAACTGTCCATCTCTAGTCGAAGTAGCTGGGAATGGGTGGGTGACCCCTACCTTGCCTCATGCAGAAACGACGAGGATGAGAAAAGAGCGGGACGCACTCCTATGCTGTTATTCGGAGGCTATGATTGGAGTGGTTCAAGGGCGCAAATGATAATGTGGACAAGAAACAAATTCAAAAGCCGAAGGCAAACCATCAAGTAAGAAGAAAATCAAATTTTGATTGATTCAAGCAAAGATGTGTCGTTTATCAAAGTCCATACAAGTTAAGGAATTCAAGGCTCAACGGAACGAAAGCAGTGAATTAATCACGTGTCAGAGAAAGCCGCCGACTCAATCTAAAGACCTAAACTCAGAAAAGAATGCAGTGTCCGTGGTACCTATAAAGGACTATCTCCCAAACATCCAAGGTCGTTTGAATTGCAACTCGCGAGGTAACATGTATCGAAAAATCTATCTTTACTCGCATTGTTAGAATCTTAAGCATGATAAGATTAGATGCTGGATTTGGGATTGAGATGTAAGGATTAGCATGATAGTGCATTGTAATTCGTTCTATGGCTTTGTTCTTGTTCGGGACGAACAAGTTCAAGTGTGGGGTAGTTTGATAAGTCGTAGTTGTACGACTATTTTATATGTTTAAACCCCGTCTCTTAATGGTTATCTGTATATTATTTCACTACCGGTGTGTAGTTTTCTTTGTCAGGTACATTCGGAGACCATAGAAGGAATATCGGCTAAAGAGAGCATGATAGAAGGTGTTTTGCGTCAAAGGAATAAAGTCAACAGTGCTTGGAGTCTGAGTCAAGGAATTCCGCGGACGGCTTGAGGATTAAGAGGGCGCGGACGTCTGAACATTTACCATAATTCAGGAGACGTCCGCGGGTGGCAAATTGCAAGAGGCGTCCGTGCAGTTGGCAAAATTCCCTAAAATTGGATTTGTTTTCTCGAGAGCAGAGGGGGAGAGTCGAAGGGCCGCATTGGGGAATTCGAAGAGTGGGAAATTGGAAGGAGATAAAGGAAAAGAGAAGAGAAGAAATCATCGTCTTCTCTTTTGGCCGTGCACTTGGAATCAAGGAAGAAAGGACAACATTGTTTTCGGACTTCATCATTGGTCACAGGAAGAGATTTGTTCCAGCAGCACATTCAGAGACAGACACACGTTGCTATTGTTCCAGTCTTCATCATATACAGGTTCTCACACCGATCTCTGTGGACACGACCCGATTTGCCACTAGCTAGTCGGAAAAATAAATTTTATTTTTGACGGGTACAACGACGCCGTTGAAAAAGACGAGTTTTCTTATACTTGGTGTTGAAATATTATGTTGATTTTTTATTATGATTATGAAGGTGAAGTCCACAATGGATAAAACTTGGATGCGGTTGGAAAGGGGTGATTCACAATATATTCTAGGGATTGTTAATTTTGTTGAATTTGCGAAGCGAAACAGATAAAATTCACATTTATGTCTGTTAGATTTTATGGTATGTAGTTTGGCAAAACTCTGTGTAGTTGTTCAAGCTGGTGTACAAGAAAGAGTTCAAGGCCAGAGAGAGACAACCAACGTGGAACAAGTGCGAAACAACAGACATTTCCTAATCCAGTATAGGCAAGTCGGTGCTGTTACACATTGAAGATATGACGCAGATATTGAAGTCGGTGGACTCAAATATAAGATGCATATCTACAAGTCGATTTAGAGCTCTTAGGAAATATATGCGCATGGAGATCTTTTGGAAAGAGATAATAGAAGATCTAAATTGAAGACAGAAGATATTCATTAAAGATTATCTACAAAAAGATTGCGCAAGGTTTCAGGAATGTTTTCTAAAATATTAAGGAAAGATTTCATAAAGAGATAGGCGGTTGAAGACTGGAAATCTTAATCTTCTAGGATTTCATCCGCCACTATATAATGAGGGCTGAGGCATTCGTTCTACTCAGCACTCATGGAGATATTACTCACGCATATATTCTGATCGGGAGGTGGAGGTCATCGGCCGGTAAACTTATTACTCTGCTCAAAACGGTCTCGGAATTAGTCTATCTTAGTGCCCGGCAGACTGATTACAGAACAACTGAAGATACACGCACTGTTGCTGCGCATTCTGTGGAAGGCACTGTTCTTTGTGGAGGATGATCTGGTGGAATCGGAGGCGAGGCTCTAATCCAGGGGGAGAGCCTAGTTAGCAATTACTAGAGTGTTAAAGGCTCCGACAGTTTAAGAGGAACTCTGTAACGTAAGCTCCTGGACTCTAAACTCAACATTAGTGAATTGCTTTCCACCGTACTGAGGATAAACCCCTCCAGATGTGGGCTCGTTAATGCCGAACTGGGTAACCATATTTTCTATCTTTATTTTTTGCATTGCACTTAAGTTAGTTAAACTTAATATTCTGCACAAGTTGTTCTAGCACACATCTAGAACAACATCTCAACACACACGGGAAGATTTCAATTGGTATCAGAGCAAACACTCCACATACAGAGTGAGATCCGAGCTGTAGAGATGGATTTAAGGGAAGGACAGAATATTTCACGCCCACCGCTGCTGGAAGGAAACAAATATGGATATTGGAGGGTGCGAATGAAGGCGTTCCTGAAGTCACAGGATGAATCGGTCTGGAAAGCCGTGGAACAAGGGTGGACTCATCCAGTGACTGTTGAAGAAGGTGGCAAAGTTGTTCCACTCGCTGAAAACAGATGGACTGAGGCACAGAAGAATGCTGAAGCTGCGAATTCGAAAGTAATGAATGCTATATTCTCAGGAGTTGATGGGCAGAATTTTAAAATGATATCAACCTGTGAAATTGTGAAGAAGGCTTTGGACATATTGCAAACGTCTCATGAAGGTACAAAAATGGTCAAGACATCCAGAATGGAGATCGTCATGTCCAAATTTGAAAGTCTAAAAATGAAGGAGGGCGAGACCATAGCTGACTTCAACACAAGGGTACTTGCAATCTCTAATGAATCGTTTGCACTTGGAGAACCCATGAGCGAAGATAAGCTGGTGAGAAAGGTGCTAAGGTCACTACCAAAACGATATGCCATGAAAGCTCTCGCAGTCAAGGAGGCCCATGATGTGACAATTATGAGGCTGGATGAACTGATGGGATCACTGCAAACACATGAGATGGAGATGAATGAAGAAGGCCAACACATGAAAGGTATGAGTGTTGGCCTAAAATTTGAAGTTACTGATGTTCAGGACAAAGAAGGGGAGATATCTGAACAACAGTATGCGATTCTGGCAAAGAACTTCGGAAAGTATATGAGAAGACAGTACAAGAAAGGGTGTGATCCAGGTCAGTCATCTAGCTCACAATTCCACGAGGATGGAAACTTTCAAAAGAAGAAGTCTGGAGACTTCAACCACAACAACAAAGGCAAGGGGATCCAATGTAGAGAATGTGAAGGCTACAGACATATTCAGGCAGAATGTGTCAACACACGCAAAAAGAAGAATGCCTATGTTATCAACTGGAGTGACATTGAATCTGATGAAGAGAATCAAGAAGGTGAGTCCAATAACTTTGTGGCCCTTGCTAGCTATGTGCCCAGGAAGGAGGTAGAAGTAAAGGACTGCAGTCAAAGTCATCCTCTTAAAATCATACAGAGTACTCAAGCTGTAGTGATGATGAAGAAATCACTGAATAATGTATTGCTAACAAAAATTCAAGCAGTGGCTGGATGAAGTTGAGCGGAACAAGAAACTCTACTGCAACGTGGAGAATCTGAAAGAAGAAAAAGAAAAGCGATGGGAAGAACCTGCTGTCCTAGTAGCTCAGAAGGTGGAACATCAACAGATAATCACTGATCTTAAAGCCCAGATGATAGAAGTAAAAGATGAACGAGCTGAACTTGTTGCACAGAAGGCCGAGCTGATGGCAGTTGTGTCATCACTAAAGATTCAGATTGAACGGAGCCAAGGCAAACACCCATGAATCATTGATGATCTAATGAAGAAGAATGTTGCTCTAAGACGAGGAGAGGTAAGTCTTCTTAATACTGTGGATGCCATGAAATGTGAGATTGAGACGGACAAACTTGTTCATGAGGAGACACTGGAAGAGCTAAACAACCTTAAGAAGTCTGTCAAGATGCTCAATTCTGGAACAAAAGATCGACACTCTATTCTAGGAGCTTAAAGGATGGGTGACAGTTACAAAGGGTTAGGGTCCACTGGTGCATCTTGCTCCAGAAAGACAACTTTTGTAAAAGTTGAGCCACGATCAAACAATGTACCAGTTGAACATTACTCCCGATGAAGAACAACATGGTATCCCCCAAGAAGGCAAGACAGACGAAGGTGCTTTTACTGCAACCGAGTGGGACACATCAATCCAAGATGTCAGGAATTCCACAAGTTTCTCAGAAAGATGGAGCAAGTGTCGAAACTTTGGATAAAGCAGGTCTAGAGATTTAAACAGAGAAGTGAGGTATGCCATGTTGCTTTCAATTCCGCTAGTCATCTGAAAAAGGAAAGATGGTATTTTGACAGTGGGTATTCTAGACAACATGACTGGCAATCCTGAGTTTTTGACCAATGTAGAGGAGTTCAACGGGAAGTCTGTGACGTTTGGAGATGGATTAGAAGGAAGAGTGCTTGGAAGAGGAACACTGAACGTTCAAGGCTTACCTAGATTAAAAGAAGTCCTCCTTGTCAAAGGATTGCAGGCGAATCTAATCAGCATAAGCCAGTTGTGCAAAGGAGAGCATCATGTCCAGTTCACGCAGGATGAGTGTGTTGTGCTAAACAACCAGAATGAACCAGTACTCACTGGAAGAATGTCCTCGAACAACTGTTACTTGCTAAACCTTGGTCGACCCACTGCTGAAACAACATGCCTATTGAGCAAAACTGAAGAGATGAATCTGTGGCATCAGCGAATGGGTTATCAGAATCTAAGGACACTAAAGAAGGTTTCCACTGATGGTCTAGTCTGTGGTATCCCTAAAGTCCAAGGCGGCCTAAGTAATGTATGCGGAGATTGCCAGATTGAGAAGCAGATCAAAGTCCCTCACAAGGGCACCAATTAGATCAACACGAGGAGACCCCTGAAGTTGTTACACATGGATCTGATGGGGCCTATTCAAGTGGAAAGCTACTCTGGAAAGACGTACGTGCTAGTATGTGCTGATGACTTCTCACGCTTCACCTGGTCAAGCTTTATACAAAAAAAATCATATGCAGTTCAAGCATTTGTTTAACTATGCACATGACTGGAGCGAGAAAGAGAAGATAAAGGCGAGCATATAGTGGAGTTCAGAGTGATCATGGAAAAGAGATTGAGAACACTGCTCTTGTTGATTTCTGCATACAAAAGGGGATAGGTCAACAATTCTCATCTCCGGTCACCCCTCAGCAGAATGGAGTTGTCGAAAGAAAGAATCAAACCATTCAGGAGATGGCCCGAGTGATGCTTCATGCGAAGAAACTACCATCGAAGTTCTGGGCTAAAGCCATGAACACAGCTTGCTATGTCATTAACAGAGTGATTATTCGGCCCGACAACCCATGTTATGAGTTGTGGAAAGGTAAGAAGCCGACGGTGAAGTACTTTCATATCTTTCGAAGTCAATGTTACATCCTTAGAGACCGGGAGTATCAACAGAAGCTAGACCCTAAAAGTGATGAAGGAATCTTTTAGGGTTACTCTACTAGCACCCGTGCTTACCGAGTTTATAATAAGCACACTGGAGTCAGTATGGAATCTTTCAATGTTATTGTGAAAGATGTTCTGACAGACGCTCCTAAGACAAGCATGGTGGATGATGATGATGTTACCGCTCACCCGAAACAACATGTTACACCCGTGTCAAATCCAGAAGTTGTCCCAGACAAGACCTCCGAACATCTTACTGAAGCAGATGACCAAACAGACGAGTAAGCTGAATTGGAGACACTACCTGCTCCCTCACGAGTCCTTTAACCTTTGAGGACTATTGAGAAGAATCATCCCATCACAGAGGTGATAGGTGAATCTACGAAAGGAATGAAGACTCGAGGTAAACAAGGAAACTTTGGCGATTTGGCTGTATTTACATGCTTTCTGCCAACAGTGGAGCCCGGAAATATTAAAGAGGTGATCAATGATGAATACTGGGTGGTTGCTATGCAAGAGGATTTTAGTGAGTTTCAGCGAAACGATATTTGGGTTCTTGTTCCACGACCTGTGGTGTGAATGTGATTGAAACAAACTGGATCGAGAACAAGTGTGACGAACAAGGGAAAATCACTCAAAACAAGGTGAGGCTTTTTGCTCAAGGCTATACTCAAATTGAAGGAGTGGATTTTGATGAGTCCTTTGCCTCGTTTGGTCGTCTGGAAGCCATAAGCCTATTGTTGGCCCGTGCCTGTCACATGAAATTCAAGTTGTTCCAGATGGTTGTCAAGTGTGCTTTTTTGAACGGGTCGCTAAATGAAGAAGTCTATGTAGCACAGCCGAAGGCCTTCGAAGACCCTCACCATCCTGACCATGTGTATCGCCTGAAGAAAGCTCTCTATGGTCTCAAGCAAGCGCCCAGAGCATGGTGTGAGAGGCTTACTGAATTCTTAATCAACCATGGCTATGTGCGAGGGGGAGTAGAGAAGACTCTTTTCGTCAAACACACAAGGTCAGATTTTATCATTGTTCAAATATATGTGGATGATATTGTGTATGGCTCGAGCAATCAGAATATGGTGGAAAAGTTCGAAGAACAAATGCAGAGCGAATTCAAAATGAACATGGTAGGAGAGATGTGTTACTTCCTGGGATTACAAGTAAAGCAGAAGGAAGATGGTATCTTTATATCTCAAAGCAAATATGCGAGGAACTTGATCAAGAAGTTTGATCTGGAGAAAGCTGCACATAAGAGAACCCCCGCTGCAACTCATATGAAGATGACAAAGGATGAAGCTGGTACAAGTACAGACCAAACCTTGTACATGAGTACGATTAGAACCTTACTATATCTGACAGCCAGTAGACCAGACATTGCTCATGAAGTTAGAGTTTGTGCCAGATATCAAGCTAATCCTAAGGAGAGCCACCTGATGAACGTGAAAAGGATTATCAAGTACATATGCGGAACAGCGGACTATGGTCTTTGGTACACAAAAGACACCAATTCTTGTCTAGTAGGCTACTGCGATGCAGATTGGGCTGGCAATGTCAAGGATCGTAAAAGCACATATGGAGGATGCTTCTTCCTAGGAAACAACCTGGTGTCATGGTTTAGCAAGAAGCAGAAAAGCATATCCCTATCTACGGCTGAAGCCGAATATATCGCAGCTGGAAGTTGTTATACCCAGATGTTTAGGATGAAATAGATGCTGGAAGAATATGGAGTGCAACAAGATGTGATGACACTTTACTGCGACAACATGAGCGCGATCAACAGATCCAAGAATCCTGTTCAGCATTCTAGAACAAAGCATATCGACGTCAGACATCACTTCATTCTAGAGCTAGTGAAGAAGAAAGTAATCACTCTGAAGCATGTATCAACGGAGAAATAGCTTGCAGATATCTTCACTAAACCCTTGGACAACCCGTAGTTTGAGACACTTAGATCCTCTCTGGATCTGTGTGTCATTGACAACTAAGTTGTGCCGGAACAAGTTGGTCAGCCGAAGCTTTAACGAGATATGTTGGAAGGGCTGGCGTGGAAGAAAGGTCAAAGATTTCAAATTATGCTGCGAAGAAAGATGATTGGTCTACCCAGATATTTAAATATTTTTAAACGGCTAGAAGTGACATGGCAACTGGTGGAGATTCAAGAAGATATACGGTGTGCCAAATATAGATTGAGATTCCAAAATTCAGATTTGCCTTCAAACAATTGTTCCTGTATCGCTCTTTCTCTCCTAACTAAACCCTAGATGAACCTTGTGGAGCAATTCAACCACGGTGGACACAAGAAAGAACAAGGTGGCTAAGGCGACAAAAACTGAAACATCATCTAAGGCGATTGACGAGACGAAGGATGTTCAAGGAAACCCTAAATCGACGGGCGACAAGGCAACAACGGCAAAACCTAAAGCAACTGTGACAAAAAAGGTGACTATTCTTGAGAAACCTGTGACGGAGAAGCCTATTAAGGATGCGGAGATTGACAATCAAACCAAGGAGAAACTGATTCCCAAATATGTTCCTGTTCAAAACCCTAAGAAGGTGATGTCCTCCAAACCTACAGATCCAACAAAGAAGAAAGCACAAGAGGTAATTTCTAAAATCTCAAAGACTATTAATGTGAGTAGTCCTATTGTGGCTGGTGGTTCGGTAGAGGGTTCGAAGGTTGTTATAGAAAAGCCAAATGCAGTGGCTTCGGTGTTGGGGGAGATTATTCCTAAGGAGAAGGGGACAAGAAAAAAGGTTGTGCGCAAAAGAAAACACCAGAAAATGAAAAGTTTAGAGTTATCAAACGTAGAGTGGTTGTTTCTGAATCTGAAGATGATGTAGATGATGTTGCTACAAAGGAGAGTACAGTGTTGGAGACTAAGGTGTCTGATAAAGATGATCCAAAGAAGGATGTTGCACTTCCTAAAGAAAAAGATTCAGAAAAGAATGAAGAAGTTCAAGAGAACTCTAATGTAGCTAGGAAATCTAAGGCAAGTTCGTCTGTAAGGGAGCCAACGGTCGTAAGAAAGGAACAAGCATACAGTGTGATACATGTGTTGTTGTGGATGGTCTTTGGTTTGCCTTAGACAAGCAAGCTAAGAAGTGGGACGTCGTACAGAAGAGGAAGATTGTTGTTGTACGCGTGTTGGAGGCTGACAAGTATGCAGCCAAGGAGATAGTCAGTTTGATCAAAGAGCTGAACTTATGGCCATCTGTGACTATGGCCAAACCATTTACTGCAGACATTGTCAGAGTGGTAATAGTGAATTTACTAGAAAATTTTGCTGATGTTGAGGATGAGGCTTACGGAAGGATAAGTGTGAGCGGTAATGAGATTGTCACTATCCCAGAGAGCATAAATGACTACTATGGCGTTGAAGGGAGAGAGGTGAGTATTGGATAACACAATTGGCACAAATTAGCTGAGGTCATTACGGGTGGAGTGCGTTGAAGAAGCCCACCGCACTGTCGTTAAGGTGCGATGTTCTCTGTGCAAAAATAAATTTATATCTCTGATACTCACGACTTAACTATTTTGGGTTGTCAGTGGTAAGTACGGGTCGAACCCAAGGGAATTAGGTGATAGTTGTTCTTTCGAAAAGGGGGGATTAAATAAAACAGTTGGGGGGTTGGTTTTGGTTTTAGTTACTGAAAAGTAAGGTGCTTGATGGACAAGACTTGACAGTAAGTAAGCAGTTGATAAGGTACTGAAAGTAAATAACAGTTGATATTACAATTAAAGGGAAGTATTCGGTTTTAGGGGCCTTGTATCATAGTCTGTTTATCATTGACCTCTAATGATCATACTATGTGTTCAAAGATGAATCAAGGCTATTTCTAGCACATGACTTGCCACATCATTTAGAACACTTGTTCTATTTAGACTAATTCCTCCTTTCGAAGTATCTTAGCCTTATGTGCATCCATTTGATCTTCAGTTACGAGCAATCAAATGGTTTTTAAAAGAGGTCAAACTCCTCAGATAAGCTTTGCTCGTTAAAGCATCCACTTACCCGAGTATGTTCACGAACGCCACGGAAGAGCTTTGCCCGTTAAAGCATCCACTCAACCTTGGAAGTTCTAACCTAATATGTGGCACATAGAACAAGTTTTGAACACATAGAGGCACTAAGAGTAGGGCCTAAAACATTGTATGATACAAGCACACCCTTTCAACCGAATGAAGGGGTTAGCTACAAATATCCATGGAGCAGGACATCATAGCTAAGTGCTTGAAAAGTAAAGGTTTTGAAAGACAGAAAATAAAGTTTTCGAAAGTAAAGACAGGAAAGTAAAGTTGTTGAATTGAAAAAAATAGTAAAGTAAAGAAGAGAGGACTTACAAGAACCAATAAGAGTGCTCAAGACTAAGCTTCCATTTCAAAGTAAAGTGATTACATGATTAGTGCCCAAAATCTAGAGAGAAGCTAGAGCTTTGTGATGGATGATGTTTGTTTGATTTTGCAATGTATTACAAAGGCAATGGAGGTGTCTATTTATAGGCTAAGGGAGGTAATGGATGTGGAGGAGAAGCCACCACATGTCACAAGATGGGAGGAGGTCTCAAAAGCCATCGGGGTGAGTCATCTCTTCCCTTAGCCGCCGGCCACATGGAGGAGAAGAAGTGGATGATGGCTTAGCCGCCGGCCACATGGAGGAAAAAGAGTGATGGAGTGAGTTTGTGATCTTATCCCAAAAAGCCATCGGTCCTTTCAGCTCCGGACTGACTCTGGTTGCCCTTCGGTTGGACTTGTTTTGAGTGATTCCACGTCAGGTTCTTGAAAGTCGGAATTTGGTCGTGACCTGGAATGACTCGTAATTCATTTTCAGCTTTAAAACTCCTCCTTAGCATGTATTCTCTCTAGACTTCAAAATACCTTGTAGATAAATATCGGAACTAACAAGCAAAAGTTAAATAGACAAAGAGTCTAATTTGGTGGGTTTAACTGTGTTTATGATTCATACAATTATGGTCCATCAGATCACCCCACACTTTTAGTTGTTCGTCCCGAACAATGCTATTTAAGGGCGGAACACAATCTAAGTAAAAACTTTTAAATATGAAAGTGAGACTATGGGACTAGATTTATCCTAATTCATGCATTACTTACTTATTACCAAATTAAATCGTGTAAATACTTAGAAAAAACTTGATACTTGTACCTTCGCGCCGAGATGCAAATTAATTCGGATGTTTCGGGAGATAGCCCTTTTCAGGCTCCTGGACTGCATTCTCGGGATCAACTCGTACTATATAGTTTCCTTGTAGCTTTCTCTAGCACGTGATTCGGTTCGGGTTTCACTGAGTTGAGCATTTTGATTTCTTTTTGGCGAGGGACAGCTTCTGTAGTGAATCGGCCTTCGGCCTTTGGCCTTTGATATTGAGTTGGAGTTTCTTCACTTTTGTTCGGTTAAAACCTTCACAATTTTGGCCTTTGGCCTTTGATTAGCTTCTTTGAGCTTTTACTTCTTTGTGACTTGCTAGTCCATTTTCTCAACCTTTTGGGAGGTCCAATCATTGCCCGCAAGCATATGGAAATACCTCCCCGCTCTTTCTCATCCTCACCGTTTCACGCCGGTCAAGATGAGGGTCGCTCATCTATTTTCCCGGCTACTAGGACTAGAGATAGGACGGTTTGATTCCCGTCCCGCCTTTTGCATAAACGCTGCACGGCGGAGATGACTTCAATCTTCACAGAAACCTGAAGTGCAGCCTCCACTGACTTTGAAAACCATATAGTTAGATTCGATCCTTCGAGTGCTTGCCAAGCCTCTCTAGGGCATTTTCTATCAACTCCACATCCCCTGTATATCTCAGCACAAAGGGACAAATGAGAAGTTACATCCTAAGTTTTTAAACAGTTGAATTTTCATAAGGTAAATGCATGAATTTAGATCTATCTTTTTCACATTCTCAAGTTCATATTTTCAAAATGATAATATTAAGGGAAAAGGAAAAGAAAAACATGTTAATTAACTATGTACACAGGCGGTTCTCACCCCACACTTTTGAACGAAGGCGTGCTTTTCAGCACGACTTAGTTCAAAAGTCATGCAAATATATACAAGAGAAGGAAATCACATTAAGGAAAAGAGAAGAGCTGAACTCCCTTTTACTGTGTCGTGTCGTGGAACGACATGCCTCGGAGCTGGATAATCGAGGGAGTTCGGCTAGGGCCTTGAACTCTCAGCGCAGGCCCGGTAATTTCTCGAAAGCTGCCTGGCTGATCTGATCTTGCTCCAAAAACCGATTCCTACAAGGAGTCATTTCTTCTATACAAAAAATGGGTGAGAGCGACTTACGGTAAAAACTAAATGACAGAAAATAAAATTACTGAAAGTAAGATAGGTGCCGGGTTACCTCCCGACCAGTGCCTTTGTTTAACGTCGTTGGCTCGACGCATGGGGATCACAGGTTTGGATCCCATGGGCAGCTCATGTCATAGGGTTGTGGAGTGCCTACTTTCATTTTTGCCTTGCCTTCCCTCAAGTTTTTGTGGGATGATGTGCTTGGGTCCTGTTCCGATTGTTCTGGTGGTTTCTCTTTCCAACGTCTCTGAGAAGGTGAGGGACCTTTCACTACTAGCCTCTTGAATTGGGTTTTCTTATGTTTAGGGCTGCCTTGTCTAGATGTGGCGAAAAAATGCTCCATCGAGGAGTCGTTCTGCATAGGCTCTTTTCCCATCCTCCTCTTAGTCTTTTAATTGTTCACGTAGTTTTCTGCAATTTGCCTATTGATCAAGGGGAAAAGTTGGGAAGCTTGCATCTTAAGGCTTGGTTCTATCTCGTTATGTTCGTCAGTGAGAATCCAGTCTCGGATGGTCTCGGCTGCTTGGGTAATGATCATTGACCTCTAATGATCATACTATGTGTTCAAAGATGAATCAAGGCTATTTCTAGCACATGACTTGCCACATCATTTAGAACACTTGTTCTATTTAGACTAATTCCTCCTTTCGAAGTATCTTAGCCTTATGTGCATCCATTTGATCTTCAGTTACGAGCACTCAAATGGTTTTTAAAAGAGGTCGAACTCCTCAGATAAGCTTTGCCCGTTAAAGCATCCACTTACCCGAGTATGTTCACGAACCCCACGGAAGAGCTTTGCCCGTTAAAGCATCCACTCAACCTTGGAAGTTCTAACCCAATATGTGGCACATAGAACAAGTTTTGAACACATAGAGGCACTAAGAGTAGGGCCTAAAACATTGTATGATACAAGCACACCCTTTCAACCGAATGAAGGGTTTAGCTACGAATATCCATGGAGCAGGTCATCATAGCTAAGTGCTTGAAAAGTAAAGTTTTTGAAAGACAGAAAATAAAGTTTTCGAAAGTAAAGACATGAAATGAAAGTTGTTGAATTGAAAAAAACAGTAAAGTAAAGAAGAGAGGACTTACAAGAACCGATAAGAGTGCTCAAGACCAAGCTTCCATTTCAAAGTAAAGTGATTACATGATTAGTGCCCAAAATCCAGAGAGAAGCTAGAGCTTTGTGATGGATGATGTTTGTTTGATTTTGGAATGTATTACAAAGGCAATGGAGGTGTCTATTTATAGGCTAAGGGAGGCAATGGATGTGGAGGAGAAGCCACCACATGTCACAAGATGGGAGGAGGTCTCAAAAGCCATCGGGGTGAGTCATCTCTTCCCTTAGCCGCCAGCAACATGGAGGAGAAGGAGTGGATGATGGCTTAGCCGCCGGCCACATGGAGGAAGAAGAGTGATGGAGTGAGTTTGTGATCTTATCCCAAAAAGCCATCGGTCCTTTCAGCTCCGGACTGACTCTGGTTGCCCTTCGGTTGAACTTGTTTTGAGTGATTCCACGTCAGGTTCTTGAAAGTCAGAATTTGGTCGTGACCTGGAATGACTCGTAATTCATTTTCAGCTTTAAAACTCCTCCTTAGCCTGTATTCTCTCTAGACTTCAAAATACCCTGTAGATAAATATCGAAACTAACAAGCAAAAGTTAAATAGACAAAGAGTCTAATTTGGTGGGTTTAACTGTGTTTATGATTCATACAATTATGGTCCATCATGCGTTCGAAATGGTACAAGTTGACATCCTCTGTGAAAGACTTGTCAACAAAGCATTCACTGCTCCACAGCATTACGGTACACAACTAGTTGCCAAATAATCACCGCACAACACTTGGTCATGCCATGGGAGTCCTTCTGAAAACTCTGAGAGGCAGAGAGAAGATTGATATTGGACAACTTATATTTGATCCGATAGTTGCGCATGCTACTTCAGTCAGAATCAATCATCCCATTGGTTTTCCATCCCTGATCCAACAGCTTGTGGTAGCTTAACATCCGGAGATTCAAACAAGTCAGGACAAGCTAATTGGTGCTCCAAAAGTATTCCTAGCCGATCACAAGCACTTCACAGGAAAACACATGCTGGACCTGGATCAAGATGCTGCTGAGGTGAAGAAGAAGAAGCTTTCTGAACAAATGTTGCGCGATCTGAGTCATCAGCTTACTACCAAAACTCGGAGAAAAGTGATTGCTCATTTGGAAGAGGAGCTCGCTGAGGTGAATGAACGAATTCTCCCGCTGATGGCCAGGAAGAAGAAAATCACCAAACTGCTCGTAGAGCTCAGATATCCCGACGAGGATCAAGAAGCTTTTGATGAAGAAAGTGATGATCAGTCCGACTACTAATCTTGGTGATGAATTTTGCTCTCTACTACAACCAATTATGGTGTTTTTGTTACTATGTTTTGTTTAACTTCCAATACTGCTACTGCTTGATCTCCCTTGTCAATTTGTGGCAAAAAGGGCGAGTAAATTTGGAGTTCGAAAGCTCCTTAAAAGATTTGTATGTGCTTCAAAGTTATGGAGTTTGAAATCTCCTCAAATATTCATTCGGTAGCAATTTACTCTTAGAATAGCTTGGGAGTTTGAAACCTCCCTCAAAGATTCAACTGTAAAAGTAGTACAGGTAGAATTTTTGCCAAAAATTCCAAGGGGGAGATTGTGAGATTTTATGGCATGTAGTTTGGCAAAACTCTGTGTAGTTGTTCAAGCTGTTGTACAGGGAAGAGTTCAAAGCCAGAGAGAGACAACCGACGTGGAACAAGTACGAAACAATAAACATTTTCTAATCCAGTTTAGGCAAGTCAGTGTTGTTACACATTGAAAATATGACGTAGATATAGAAGTTGTTGGATTCAAATATAAGATGCATATCTATAAGTCGGTTGAGAGCTCTTAGGAAATATATGCACATGGAGATTTTTTGGAAAGAGATAATCGAAGATCAAAATTGAAGATAGAAGATATTCATTGAAGATTATCTAAAACAAGATTGCGCAAGGTTTTAGGAATGTTTCCCAAAGAGATATGCGGTTGAAGATTGGAAATCTTAGTCTTCTAGGATTTCATCTGCCACTATATAATGAGGGTTGAGGCATTCGTTCTACTCAGCACTCACGGAGATATTACTCACGCCTATATTCTGATCGTGTTGTAATACTTGGTGTTGAAATATTATGTTGATTTTTTGATGTTCCCATGATTGGCATGTCTTTGACAAAACATCTTTAGACAGTTCAAGCTAGAGTTCAATCAGATATTGGAACAGAAGTTCAGCGTGCAGAAGACACATGATCAAGATACGGTTTATTCTGAAGATACTAAAGATTGAGAATCTTTCCAGTTGGAGTCAGTCAGAAACGACACAGATCCTTCGAGAGGTCACTCTAATATTTCCTTGCCAAAATTGGAAACCTCCTGTCTAACTTGTCGAAGACGATATCCTATGAAGAAGCTGTCGTCGACGAGATCGAAGCAGATATCGTCTTTGATTGAAATCCCGAAGATGTCGACAAAGCTATCTGATGGGAGCCAAACGATAGATTATCATCAAAGAACTGTGCGATCAAATATACGCAGATTTGATAGCAGATCGGCTGAGGGAAAATCGGATGACTTGAGGTGGAAGTCATCTTTAAAGATAGATCGAATATTCAGCAAATATTTCGCAACATCTGCGAATTATTTGACGACATATTCTGATCGGTTTAGGGTTCTCCCCAAGCATATATATACAATGCTAGGGCGTCCTTATGGTTGCGCCTCCCGAGAGAAAAAGCTAAACACGAAAATTTGTGAGATTGGGGGAGAAGCGACGGCTGGGCATTCCACATCGGAATATCAGCCCTGAAGCAACTGTCTGTTCTGTGTGGTGTTCAGGCTGAGGTGGAGGATCAACGAAGTACGCACACACAACTATCAAGCTATGTCTTTGAGAGAAGACGACTGGACTTCCGAGAAGTTCAAGACTAGGCCGAGAGAGAAGTCTCGTCCTACCCACAGGGGATCGAGGGGAGTAGCGACGAACCAAGATCGCAAATCCGAGAGACGGAGAGTTAGAGGCTAGGCAATTACAAACACGGAGTTGTGTAAGAGTAAGACCACTTGTAGCTCTAATTCTCGTAATACGATTTGTGCCCCATTATAGGGTGTGGGAAATCCCCCAGAGTAGTCAAGGCCGAACTGGGTAACATACCGTGCGTGCTCCTATTTTTGTTTCTTACTTTGACTCTCGGTACTGCTTGATACGTGGCTTAAATAATCTGTCAGAACACACTCTGGTAGAGTTCGGGTTCTGTTAACTGTGTGCGTTTCAGTTATCTTCACTAACTACTGGATCTATACGAGAGGTGTCCAAAGGAGTGTCCCAACCATACCTTGAACTGTCAGTCGAACTGTTGTGCAAAGAGTTCAAGGTCTGTCACAACAGTATCCTAGACACAAGCTTGAACAGGGGACATAATTTCATTTTTTATTATGATTATGAAGGTGAAGTCCACAATGGATAAAACTTGGATGCGGTTGGGAAAGGGTGATTCACACTATATTCTAGGGATTGTTGATTTTGTTGAATTTGCGAAGCGAACCGGATAAAATTCACATTTGTGTCTGTTAGATTTTATGGTACGTAGTTTGGCAAAACTCTGTGTAGTTGTTCAAGCTGTTGTACAAGGAAGAGTTCAAGGCCAGAGAGAGACAACCAACATGGAACAAGTACAAAACAACAGACGTTTCCTAATCCAGTATAGGCAAGTCGGTTTTGTTACACATTGAAGATATGACGCAGTTATTGAAGTCGGTGGACTCAAATATAAGATGCATATCTACAAGTCGATTTAGAGCTCTTAGGAAATATATGCGCATGGAGATCTTTTGGAAAGAGATAATAGAAGATCTAAATTGAAGATAGAAGATATTCATTAAAGATTATCTACAAAAAGATTGCTCAAGGTTTCAGGATTGTTTTCTAAATGATTAAGGAAAGATTTCCTAAAGAGATAGGCGGTTGAAGATTGGAAATCTTAATCTTCTAGGATTTCATCCGCCACTATATAATGAGGGCTGAGGCATTCGTTCTACTCAACACTCATGGAGATATTACTCACGCATATATTCTGATCAGGAGGTGGAGGTCATCGGCCGGTGAACTTATTACACTGATAAGCTCACGCCGCTTGAAATCAGTCTGTTCTAGTGCTCTGCAGACTTATTGCAGAACAACTAAAGATACACGCACTGTTGCTATTGCTACGCATTCTGTGAAAGGCGCTGATCTTCGTGGAGGATCATCAGGTGGAATCGGAGGTGAGGCACTTTTCTAGGGGGAGAGCCTAGTTAGCAATTACTAGAGTGTTAGAGACTCCGGCAGTTTAAGAGGGATTGTGTAAACGTAAGCTCTTGTACTCTGTACTCAACATTAGTGAATTAATTTCCACCGGGCTGAGGATAAAGCCCCCCATACGTAGGCTCGTTAACGCCAAACTGGGTAACCATATTGTGTGTCTTTATTTTCCGCACTGCACTTAAGTTAGTTAAACTTAATATTCTGCACAAATTGTTCTAGTACACGTCCAGAACAACATTTCAACATACACGGGAAGATTTCAGTGTTCTTGTAGAAGGTGTTAGGTTGTTAAAGAAAGAATTACATCGAAGGAGATGTTTGTCCATTTGATTAATAACGGTATGATGAATGATTACAATACATTGACATCACATTCTAGAAAGAGTAATGAACCTCCGGCATACATGTTGAGACAACAATGGCTTGCAGAGAGGTATGGAGAAACAAGTAGTGATGTTATGCATCACAAACCAAACCCAACCATGGATTCTTCATGATTAATTTCCCTAATGACATATGCATCAAGAGAATCATATGAATATGAATGCAGATGATGGTGATTTAGAGAGTAGAATGGCTTATGAAAGGTATACCAATCTTGTAGGCGAAGCCCGGACTCCGTTGTATAAAAGTTGTGGCCAAACCGTTCTTGAAACTATATTGAGGGCAATGCAAATGAAAGTTATAAGTCGACTGTCAGACAAGGGGTTTGATAAGATGCTACATAACACACACAAAAAATTCTTTCTCTCGATAACAACTACCCTGGTCCTTATAAAGATGTGAAAAAGTTTTCAGAAATATGGGGTTCGGTTATGAGACGATACATGCTTGCGAGCATGGATGCATAATGTACTACAAAGAGTTCAAAGATCTTATTAGCTGCCCCGTGTGTGGCGAGGCATGATACGCACAACTTGAAAGTAAAACCAAGGTTCCAAAGATGATGGTGAAATACTTCCCTTTGACTCAAAGATTGCAGCGTCAGTATATGTCACCTTATATTGCAAGCCAAATGAGGTGGTACGCTATAAGAAATGTTAGTGATCTGGAGTACATTAGGCATCTTGTAGATGGGGAATCATAGAAAAATTTTGACAAGGAATTTCCAAAGTTTGCTAGTGAGATCAGAAAGGTCCGACTGGGCTTAGCAACTAATGGTTTTAATCCATTAGGAGCATCTGGCCTCTCTCACAATACATGGCTCATTGTTCTTATTCCCTATAATTTGACGCCCCATATATGCATGAAAAAGGAGCTGAACATAATATGTATGTTATTATCGGGCCTCAAGTCTCCCGGAAAGTGCTTGAATGTTTTATGAGGCCGCTTATTGATGAGCTAAAGATGTTATGGGAAGAGGGATGTTGTACATTCGATCGACAGGTTGGCTCACTGTTCATTATGAAAGCGGCAGTGATGTGGACTATAAGTGACTTTCCACGACTAGGCATGTTGGGAGGCCGTAAGATTAAAAGGTACAAAGCTTGTCCCTTATGTCTAGATGAGATTGATGCTACCCACATAACGGGTAGAATGTCAAATTTGCAGCCAATAGATTCAATGGGCAAATAGAGTCTAGGGACCCCCAACCATCATTTTTTGGGTCCTAACATATTCAACCAAATAATGGCTCATGATTACCCCTCTCAGCTTGCATCCGCAGTTTAAGCCTAGAGAACGCGCTAAGAGACTTTGTTGGACACACATGTCTACGTTATATGAGTTGTCATATTGGCAATCAATTTATCATCCCTATTTGCATAATGTCATGCATATTGAGAAGAATGTCTTTGATAACATAATTGGGACCATACTTGCGCTTGAAGGTAGGACCAAGGATGATATCAACGCTAGAAAATGTTTGGAAGAACAAGGGGTGCAGAAAGTTAAGGTTCAAACCATATGGTTCAAGGAAAGAGAAGGTGAGTAAAGCACCTTATAGTGTGACTTCGAATGAGAAGGTAGAAATCCTTGAACTTATGAGAAATGTCAAGTATCCCTATGGATACGCAAGAACCTTGATAAATAAGATCAGTCATGAAGACAAAAACTTATCGGATTGAAGACACGTGATTGTCATGTGATGTTACAACGCATGCTTCCGGTTTTCATTCGACCTCATTAGCCATTAAATGTGGTTGACCCTCTTATATTGTTATTGCAAGGGTTTCAGAGACTTAGTTGCAGACAGTTAGTAAAGGAGGAGGGCAATAGCATGAAGTTGGACATTGTTAAGATTATGTGTCAGCTGGAGAGAAATTTTCCACCGGCATTCTTCACAATAATGGTACATCTCATGGTTCATCTACCAGATCAAATTATCTTGAAGGGGCATGTTCACTATAGTTGAATGTATCCCATGGAAAGGTATGCACAAAATGTTCTAATAGCAAATCATTGTAATTATAATAACTTATATATTTTGCATAGCTTATATTACTTTATGCAGACAACTTAGGCAATTCAAGAAGTACGTGAGGAACACACGATATCTGGAAGGATGTATTGCCGAACGGTATGTTGCACAAGAGTGTATCATGTATTATAAGTTGTGCATGGGGGAGATTAAAGATACAACACCGGAGCAAGACGAGGAAGAATATTGGGACATATCAGCTACGTGACATGTTATCAAGGCGATTAGTCAATGTTGGAAAACTGCAAGGAGGCAAGCGAGTATATTAAGGAATATGGTAATTAGTTATATCTTCACTTGTAGTTTTATTTCAAAAAATGGACTATTTTTATTTGTTTTCCTATTTATGTACATATGATTGACTTACGCAATAAAGGATCCGATGACTATTCCAAAGAACTTCACATCTTGGCAAGTAATTATTTTTTTGACTATTACACATACAAGTTGTGCATTTCATTTATTCCAATTGTTGTCTAAATTGACTTGTTTTTTCGAAAAATGTTAAATACTGCGTGGTTCTTCAAAATGTCATAGAACTTAAGTATGTCGAAGAAATGCCGGTAATCATCTTCAAATGCAAATAGTTTAACACCGCTCCATTAGAGGGAAACATAAAGACGGACCATGAGATACTCTCGATTGCCACTTCCACCATTTGGTATAGTGATGCTCCTTAATGTCTTGTTAAACATGCTCAACAAGTGTTCTACGTAGATGATCCGAAATTAGGCGACAATTGGAAAGTTGTCAATGTAGTTGCTCAAAGAGGCACTTATAGTGACTCTTGTATATCCCGGGATGAAAGTTCACATATTGTGGAGCAAGCATACCAAGAAGATCAAACCACAAATATCCTCGCTCATTACATGTCCAATGACTTTGTAGAAGATGAGATTGATGAAGGCTTAGAGACTCCACACATGATTCCTGCTCTATACTATGATTATGACAAACAAACTGATGATGATGCAATGAATGTTGAAGAAAATGAAGATGATTTTGAAGATGAAGAGGATGATGAAGATGGAGTTGAATACGTAAGTGATCATGATGAAAGTGAAGAGGAGGTTGATGACGAGGAGGATGGGGATGCCAATGATGATGACTAGTTTACCTCAGTGGTTTGGCCAATGTTTTTTTGGCAGGTGTTATGTTATGTTATCGTAAGGGATGTGAAACTTATTAACTTTGTTTTTTCAACACTGCGTCATCTTGCGCGATTGTGTTAATGTGTATCATTTACGTAAGGTCTACCAATTTTTAGGAGGGAAATGCAACCTCTAGGCCGGACAAATTAAATTCCAAAGAGGGAAATAAATTTTTTGATTTTTCATAAGTATGCTCCTTACGCGTCTGAACTTAATGATTAGTAGCCTAAGGACTAATCGAATCATATCCACACACGTGTTTAAGTAGTGGATGAGGCAAAACCGACATCTCTTCTTCACTAAGGGTTTCTCCCTCGACATCTCATTCTCACACATGCGACACTCCGCTTAAACATCTCTCTCCCTCACTACTCGATTGATCTCTCCGCCATGCCACCCAAAAAGAAGTCGCTCACCGAAGTTGCCAACGCCGCAAGTAAAGCTCCAATGAAGTTCCGTGCTCCCATCAGTCAGAAACTGACCAGGGTCCACACGCTCGAGCCGGTTGCGAAGAAAGGAGGAGTGCAGGCCAAGAGAGGAGGAGGTGGAAAACCACCACCAAAGTTACCAGCAAAACCTCTGTTGAAGAAGCCACCATCCAAACAACCACCATCTGACACCGGTGTCTCCTCCAAGCTCGAAACCCCTACCAGTAAAAATTAACCCAATTTCGAAAGAAGAAATCCATCCAACTCCCACTCTGTCATAGCCCTAGATGTTCCTCAATTCTTCGAGTACACAAGACTTCAAACCCTAACACTGAAACCCTAGATGTTCCTTCCCGACTTCAAAATACCCTGCTCGTACCTTCACCTATTCAACCCAGAAACGTTCAACTAGTGCCACATACCCCTCCCTTACACCCTCACCTCAAGTATATGTTGGCCGTAATCCAACTGATGATGCTAAAATAGAAGAAGATGATGATGCTGAGAAAGCAAATGATTTTGCTTATGACATGGAGGAAGATGAAGTTGCTGACAAAGAAGATGATGTTTCAGAAGATGGTGATCGAGAAGCTTATGAAGATGTGGAAGCCTTGGTATTGCATCTGAAGAACGAGGTGGTGCTGAATGTTCATGTGAGAACATTCAGGCTGACAATACTAAACAATCCGCTGATGAAGAATCTACCGAAGAACCCCCTGAACATACGATGCAAGAAGTCCCTAGCCACGGGTACGAGTTCATTTAAATTGATATTTCATTTTTATTTTAATCATTAGTTCATATTTAGTCTATTTATATGATTATTTACATATGCTAATTTAATGTCACCGTGAAATTGTTGTGTCAGATTCTCCTCATCAACTTGGAAAAAAGTGAAAGCGACGAGGTGTTGTCTGTGGCACCAAGGTAGCAGACTTGGTGCAGAGATTGGGGACAAGGATAAAGGTGGAGTGCACTAGGACTGGGTTTTGTACCGAAAAACCGAACCGAAACCGAACCGACCAAAACCGAACCGAATCCAAAACCAAACCGAATTTCAGTTTTTCTTACCGAACCGACTTATTTCGGTTCGGTTTCGGTTTTCATTTTGAGAACCAAAATAAAACCGAACCAAACCGACAAAACCCAAAAAACCGAACCGACAAAACCCGACAAAACCGACAAAAACCGACAATTACCGATAAAACCGACAAACCGAACCGACAAAAACCGACAAAACCAAACCGAAACCGACAAAAACCGACAATTTTGGTAAAACCAAACCGAAACCGATTGTCGGTTTACCGAAAAATTGGTTCGGTTTTTGGTTTCATTTTTCACTAAACCGACAATTCGGTTCGGTTCGGTTTTTGTCGGTTCGGTTCGGTTTTTGAACCGAACCCAGCACTAGAGTGCACCATTAAGAAAAATGGCCCTGTTAGCGACAAAATACGGAGCATGATGACTCATCAAATTGATAGTTGAGTAAGGGAAAAAGTGCCAATGTTAGCCCCGACCTACTCAGAACTGGACCCCAAGCACTTGAATTTAGTCACTAATTATCTAAGCATAGGTTTAAGTTGTTTACTTATAAGCATTACAAATTTTCATATGTTATCAAGTGACTTGGCCCTGTCCATTTGAACTTGTATTTTTTACAGTTAAGTTACTTTCAGTCAATATAAGTTAATACAAGTTAAATTCAGTTAATATAAGTTACTTTGAGTCAACATAAGTTAATATAAATTTCAGTTTAGTTAAGTTAAGTAAAGTTTGATTTAAATTTATTTTTCATCATCATCATCATCATAGCATCATCATCATCATATCATCATCATCATCATCATCATATCATCAGCATACCATCATCATCATCATATCATCATCATCATCATATCATCATCATCATACCATCATCATCATCATACCATATCATCATCATCATACCATCGTCATATCATCATATCACATCATACCATCATCTTCATATCATCATCATCATACCATCAGCATCATCATCATCATCATACCAACATCATCATACCATCATCATCATACCATCATCATATCATACCATCATCATCATATCACCATCGTCATCATACCATCATCATCATATCATATCATCATCATCATAGCATCATCATCAACATCCTCATATCATCATGATGATGATGATAGGATGACGATGTGTATATGATGATGATGATATGATGATGATAGGATGATGATTAGATGATTATATGATGATGTTGATATGATGATGATATCATCATAATGATGATGATGATATGATGATGATGATATGATGATGATGATGATGGTGATGGTGATAAGATGATGATGATGATATGATGATGATGATATGATGCTGATGATAATATGATGATGATGATATGATGATGATGATGATATGATGATGATGATGATATGATGATGATGATGATGGTATGATGATGATGATAGATGATGATGATGATGATATGATGATGATATGATGATGATGATATGATGATGATGATGTTATGATGATATGATGATATGATGATGATGATGATGATGATGATGATGGTATGATGATGATATGATGATGATGATGATGGTATGATGATGATGATGGTATGATGATGATGATGATATGATGGTGATGATATGATGATGATGATATGATGATGATGATGGTATGATGATATGATGATGATGATATGATATGATGATGTTGATGATATGATGATGATGATATGATGATGATGCTAAGATGATGATGATGATATGATGATAATATAAGTTTCAGTTAAGTTAATATCAGTTAATATCAGTCAATATCAGTTAATATAAGATAATTTCAGTAACTATAAGATAAATTCAGTTCAGTTCAGTTAAGATCAGTTAAGTTTCAGTTCTAATGGATAGGCCCTTACTTACATTGATTTTTTGTTGTTGGTGCAGCCTCATTTCTTTCTGCCCAAAGACGACACTTTGCTATGGGAAAATATAACCAGGACTGCCAACGACCACTACAAAGAGTGGAAGTCTCATTGTCGCTCTCACTATTTGGCTCGAGAAGAGAAAACACCCAAGGAGTTCATACACAAAGAAGAAGAATGGAAATGTCTTGTGAGGCACTTTCAAGAGCCTGCTCAGCAGGTGATTTTTCATATGCTACAGATTTTTGTAATGAAGTTCACTATTTTGGTGTTGCTAAAATTTTGGTTTGTTATTTAAGCAATATCAGCTAGAATGAAAGATACAAGGAAAAAAATGAATCACCATTCGGATAATACTACTTTCACTATTAGAGCGGTCAAGCACATGGAAGAGCGAGATAAAGCATCCTTTGTTGCTGCATTGGAATAGGTGTATTCCTAGGAGCCAGAGAATCTTCCTTTAGTGGTAATATTCTAATTCATGCTTTTGAATTGCGTTATCTGTTAATGTATTAATAGTTGGATGTGAATATGTTGCTGCTATTGTGTATTGGGTCTGTGAAAATGTATAATATTCTGTCAATCTTGCAGTTGCACCCCATCCTTTATATCTCAGCATTTATGATATATGTTGCTAGTCCATATTATTTACATGGATTCTTTTTATGTTACGTTCTTTTTCTCTTTCTCTTATTTGTTCACTGCCTTGATGATGTAAGTATATAACTTAATTTAAGTACATTTCGGTTATTTGTTCAGTTAATAAGGTTTTGTTTATGACTTTATTTGTACTTGTACGTAGGAGCAAATGAATGCCGACATAAAGTTACTGATGGATGATCCCATAATTCCGATGACCCTGTCAGCATGGTTGCTGATGATCCCCTCCCAACAAAGATACAGCTAGACATCATTCACAAACCTGTCGGGCAAAAGAAAATGACTATGGTGTTTGGAGTGGGTGGCCATCTTAGGAGGCCTCCTCGCCCTAGAGGCGGGGCATCCAACCATGCCTTCAAGGAAGAGCTGATTAAGGAAAATGAAGAGGCGGCTAAAAAAGATGTTGAATTCAAGTGCAGGCTAAAGGCTTTGAAGGAAAGGGTAAAATGGGGAGTAGGGGCTTCAGGACATAGGGTAATGTCTTGGATGGTGCTTCATTTGGTTTGGTTACCCTGTGAACTTGTGTGCAGCTTAACTTTTCAGTAACTTTGATGTTGGTTAACTTTTGGATACACCTTTGATAAGGTGTTTTGTGTACTGTACTGAATGTTGAACTTGTTGTTCTTTTTGAACTTGCTGGTGACTGTTTCTGTTAGTTTTTCAATAACCAAATCAGGGGTTTCTGAATGTGCTAGATTTACAATACTGATATTTGTTGCTGCCTTATGCGACTACATACCATTACAAAACAACAGAAAAATAAACTTACGTGACGTATTAAAACACAAATACTGAACATAGACGACTCAAAATATAAACAATACGTACTTACACGTCTGAGTATACTTTAATATCTAATATACTAACGCGATTGACATTGTTAAATTTTACCTACGCGTCTAGCCTAATCTGTAAAAACGCCGTCTCACATAGGACATTTATCTTCTAATGCGACTAACGTAGTTCCTAGCGCGGCTGAAGTTAGTATGTCGCTTAAGGACTCTTATGCGACTGATATCCATTAGTGAGTCGCATTTTTTTCTTATGTCATATCCTTTATGCAACTAGTCCTTATGCCACTGACTGCAGTCGCATAAGACCGTATGCGACTAAAAACGTCCTTACGCGATTGTTTTTGGTCAATGACCCCACATACCAAATGGTGTAGTGTCTTGCTGCACCATTAGGGTCTTCTCCTTCTCCCTTTTCTAAAATAGTAATCACATACAGCCACAAATTCAGACCACAGCCAGTTTCCATCAATCCTTCATCCTACATTGCTTTTCAAATTGACAAAGGAATAACACAATCTTTGTGCATAGTGAGATTTCTTTGCCCTTCCCAATATTTTCTGTGTCATCCAGACCTTCCAGCAATCTTTTTTTTCTTCCTATTTTAATTGTTTAATTTTGATGTTTTTTTTTCTGCATTTTTTGAATTTTTGTGTGATACAGTTCAATCAGTTAATTGGTTTTTAAATATTACGGTAAGTAGAGATTCAAACATTTTAGGTAAGTTTCATGTGCATGCTTAATGGATTAAACTGTGTAATCCGTTTACTAATGGATTTGGATCAATTCAATCCATTTACTAAATAGATGGATTACAAATGAATTTTCGCGGATGATTACCAGACGGATAATGAATAATGGATAATTATGTAAGTTATTCTGCTCCTGCATTGCCCTTTCATGGTGAAATGTGACATAAATAAATATATTGAAAGTCCATAGAGAAAGCGTGTAGCATTGGATCGCATACCCGTCCACAAAATTCCATTTATATATCTACGTTTTCTATTCAATCTTTCACACAAGTTTCCTACTCCCTCCTTCAAATACAAATCTCTTTAACAGTTTTTTTTCTTCAAAGTTCATAAAGCAAGGAAAAGTGGAAAATTATTCTTGCATTTTCTGTGGTATTTCGTAAGTTTCAATCTCATGTTTTATTTGAGTGCGTATATTTTTCCTGAAACTTCTCTTGAAATGAAGACCATTGCTTAGCAATCATTCCACAAAATAGTACTAACTTTGTGTTTGACTAATATATAAATCTCAGTAAAAATGTCAGAAGTAAGTTAAGTTCAAACTGAATCTCTTACATAAGAATAACTAGCAACGGCAACACATTGTCGTCCGACAATTCAAACAAATTCACTCTAAGGCGTATATACTTGCTCTATTAGGAATTGAGAAAATACTCTCGTGAATCTTAAATGTATGTTGCTCTGCTCAAGACGAGCTATATGAATGCGATTCAAGTTCGAATTGTTGCAGGATTTATAGCTATAGTGACGATGAGGAATAAATTGTCGAAGCTACACAGTCCGCCTGAAATTGTGAAAGGGGGACGAGGACCCTAATCTAAACTTTCTGAGGGAAGTGCAAAATCTTCATGTAGTTCAAAAAGTTAAAATTGTTATGAGTTCAAGTCGCCAAAAATCATTTTATCCACATATATTGTTGTATCTTTAGTTATCCACTAGGACAATAGGTCGCCTATAAGGCTAACTACCATATATATACTGACCGGATAACATACCAGTACAGGCGATACTGACCGGGTCTATGTTTTGTAGCTAGGATAATTATTGAAAAAATAAGTCACAGTCTGTATGAAATTGTAATCCTCTCAGCAGTACGTATCTCAGCAATACATAAGTCTTTGTATCCCTCATTAGCAAGTTCTAAATCGCATGTACTGGTCTAGTTGTAGCTAGGTACAAGTTCTCTCTTTATGGTATCAGAGCCGTGGTGGGAGTAAGTTATGTGGTTATGATTGCGATTTATCACATATTTCCCTCTCTGATGAATATCTTCATAAACAAAAATTTGATTAAGAACAAAGTGAAAGAAGAACATGATATTGACGTGTAGTATTTTGAGCGTCAAAAAAAAAAATTTATAAAATCGGTAAATGCCGAGTCGTCCAAGGGAGCAAGTGTAAACTTGTGCACTATGTAAGATTCTGCTTCTATTTATCCTAGTCCAAAATGAGTGTTTTGTTTGGTTTTATAATCTAAATAAGCAAGCAAGTAAGAAAAGGTTTCAACGAATTTCGAGAAGAATTTCGGGGAACTACTTCACTTACCCAACATTAGAGTTGAGTTTATTAACCAGCATGCTAGGATTTGCCTATATTGATTGGAAAATAGTTTCACAATCCAAGAAAGAACCTCACCCTTTTGGCGCTATTGGTTCAAATTGGAGTTGTACCTTAAACTACGAACCTCACCCTTTTGGCGCTATTGGTTTGAATCAAGTAACTCGCTGATGTTTGCCAACTCTCGTTGAGTAAAATGGGGAGTCCTTGTCGTAATCCTAGCCTTTTCTTAATAGTCTAACGTTTAGCCTCACCCTTTCGGCGCTATTGGCTTAATGTCTCAAAGTGATTCACTTAGGCATTTTCTCAAACACCTAGTATGCATCGCTGGGTTGAGGCGCTACGTAAAATACAAATCATGTAAAACAATCCAAATCATGCAACGATTAATATATTAAACGAGTCATAGTTGAGTAAGATTTGTAGGACCCCAAAATATGGGTCACTACTCACTATCCATCGTCATGGAAATACAAGTCATGTTCATGAACGGGACTAGAATTACAAACGAGAAAAAGGAAGTACTACACCCTTCCAATTGATGTTGATAACTCCCTTCAATCTCAATCCTTGATCCGATCGTAAATCCTTGCATTTTCGTTCCCCCTCTCTTTTTTCGTTGTCTCCAAGTGTTTGGGCGTGACTGGATGTGTGAATGGAAGTGGAGAATCCTTTGGCGGCTAAAAAAACCTTTCTTTTTGTTTAATTTTGTATTTTTCCAATAACCTAGCCCAAATTCCATTTTTGGCCCTTCAGGCATGTGTCGCTTGTGTCAGCTAATAGGTGACACGGTTGGATCCAGAGAGGATGCAGTGTCACCTATTGTTGACAGATAGTGACACGAGTGACACGGATGCGTTCTGCACAGCAGACTTCAGATCAAGTTTTGACGTCCTTAACGACTGAATCAGCTCTTGGTCTAAACTACAAAGTTGTAGCTCTTCATCTCGGCTTTCCAACAAGCCATAGATCAATGTATTTTGACATCGTATGCGCTCTGGGCGTGTGTGACAATGAGGGAGGTCAATCTGCCTATTTTTGCACTATTTTTGCCCAAATTTCCACAAAACGCTTTGTTTCGCCTTGGATTCATATCTTCACCAAAAAGCATCAAATCATAGAGTTAGAGCTCATAAGAATAAGGAAAATGATCGAAAATTGACTAAATGTGGAGCATGAATATAGTACAAATTTATGCTCGTCAGATATTCCTACAAACATCGAAGCACTTAATAAGTGGACAATCCCTAAAATAGAACCTAGTTTAATTTATAAACTTGGAACGTTTGAGAAAATGGGTCTCAAACAGGTTGTTAAGACAACAGAAGAAACAATTCCTCTGAACTCAGAGGAATTGACGATTAGGTTACTTGATGAGAGTGATCTGCTTGCTTATAAGTATTCGCATAAATATATGCATATCTGGTTAGTTCAAACTGCTTTTAAACCATTAACCCTAGAAGGTTTATCAGAAAGCTTCATGGTAGCTTTACGTGATGGCAGAAACCTTAATTGAAAACAATCCCCCATGGGAATCGTTCAAACTAGCTTGGCCCATGGTCCGGTCTATTTTGATGTTTACCCAAATTTACAATTATCTTTATCGGATGTTAATATCTTAGATTCGCTAACGTTAAACCTTAAAACCCATGGTTACAATTACAAATCTAGAACAGAAGTTATAGCTATCTGTTATAGGATTTATTATAAACCTCTGTTTACACTTAATCCCCAGTGTAAAATAATGGAGAACCAGACCAATGAAACCATTATAATTCAATCCAACTTTAGTAAGTCGAATATTTCGACAAGAAGAAAGATTAAGTGGGAAGAAATAGAATTTCCAACAGAATGGACTTTGGCAGAAGTAGTACCACCTCAGCCAATCAGCCTTAACAACTTAATTAATATTATACAGACACCTGAAGGATCTGTTTAACTTGAATTTGATAATATAAGCAGACCATCAATGTCGTCTAGACTTAGTAAATCAAATTCAATGTGTAATTATATTTCGCCTTTTGATTATAAGGTAGAACGACCTCTTGAATGTTCGAGAGCTTCGACATCTCAAATAAGAGATACAGAAATAATTGAAAGACTTATTATTGATCATAATAACATTGTTAGTGGCATCAACATAATTTTGTTGCTTTTGCTAAATTACTAGAAAACGACACTCTTCCAGTAACATGCTAACAAATTAATATGATTCTCAAACAAAATAATCATTCTAGTCAGTATTTAAGTGTCCTAGGAGAACAAATAAGTTCTTTACAAAACAGAGTAGAACAATTAATTAATGTTATGAAAAACCAATCAGTAATAACTGAGAAACCAGTAGAAATGACTACATCAAAGGTAGTAGATATAGCCACCCCAAGTATTCAACCTCCTCCTAGGATAACAGGATTTAAAATTAGAACCACTAAGGAGTAGGAAGAATTTTTAGAAGAAAAATTAAAGGTTTAAAGATCAGTACTTTTGATGATAAACTAATAGATACTTTAATAGAGGAACCTGATCATAGACATGTTTATAGAGTTTTTCAAAACCAACTTAATAGCCTTCACAAATGGGCAGATAAGCCTACTACGAGAAAATATTATTACCCTAGGCCAACACCGGCAGATGTCTTAATAGAAGAATCTAATGAGATTATAACTAATTGTTATAATGGAGGTAACATCTATGAGTGGAATATAGATGGTTACGCCAATCAACAAATTAATTAAGATGGATTTAAGGTCCGGCTACCACCAAATCAGGATGAAGAAGGAGGACATCCATAAAATGGCATTTTGCACACATGATGTAGACTTCGAATCTCTAGTCATGCCTTTCGGATTAACTAATGCTCCAGTAACTTAATTTCCAGGTGGCCATGAATGAACTATTCAGTCGACAACTCAAGAGGCATGTTCTGGTGTTCTTTCAGGACATTTAATCTATGGCAAAAGCTGGAACGATCACCTACAACATCTGCATGAGTTAATTTCCATCCTCACCCAGCAATGTTGTTTCGGTAGGAATATCAAATATGATTCTGCTAGGGCCAAGATACAGTACCTCGAACAAAATAATATCATAACAAGGTGTCAAAGTAGATCTAGAGAAAGTAAGTGTAATACAAGGCTGGCCAACTGACGGAGCCCACCGCACTGTCGTTAAGATGCGATGTTCTCTGTGCAAAAATAAATTTATATCTCCGATACTCGCGACTTAACTATTTTTGGTAGTCAGTGGTAAGTACGGGTCGAACCCAAGGGAATTAGGTGATAGTTGTTCTTTCTAAAAGGGGGAGTTAAATTAAGCAGTTGGGGGGTTTGTTTTGGTTTTAGTACTCAAAAGTAAAGTGCGAGTCTTGACAGAAAATAAACAGTTGATATGGTACTGAAAGTAAAGTAACAGTTGATATTACAATTAAAGGAAAGTATTCGGTTTTAGGGGGCCTTGTATCATAGTCTGTTTATCATTGACCTCTAATGATCATACTATGTGTTCAAAGATGAATCAAGGCTATTTCTAGCACATGACTTGCAACATCATTTAGAACACTTGTTCTATTTAGACTAATTCCTCCTTTCGAAGTATCTTAGCCTTATGTGCATCCATTTGATCTTCAGTTACGATCAATCAAATGGTTTTTAAAAGAGGTCGAACTCCTCAGATAAGCTTTTCCCGTTAAAGCATCCACTTACCCGAGTATGTTCACGAACCCCACGGAAGAGCTTTGCCCGTTAAAGCATCCACTCAACCTTGGAAGTTCTAACCTAATATGTGGCACATAGAACAAGTTTTGAACACATAGAGGCACTAAGAGTAGGGCCTAAAACATTGTATGATACAAGCACACCCCTTCAACCGAATGAAGGGTTTAGCTACGAATATTCATGGAATAGGACATCATAGCTAAGTGCGTTGAAAAGTAAAGGTTTTTGAAAGACAGTAAAGTAAAGTTTTCGAAAGTAAAGACGGGAAAGTAAACTTGCTGAATTGAAAAGACAGTAAAGTAAAGAAGAGAGTACTTACAAAAACCATTGAGAGTGCTAAAGATCAAGCTTCGATTCCAAAGTAAAGCGATTACATGATTGTGCTCTCAATCTAGAGAGATAAGTGACTTGTGGTATGAGATGTGTTTGTTGATTTTGGAATGTGATTGTCGGATGTGTTTACAAAGGGAAGGAGGAGCTCTATTTATAGGCTAAGGGAGGCAATGAGGACTCAACACTTGTCATGAAATGGGAGGAGAAGCAAAAGCCATCGGGGTGAGTCATCTCCTCCTCTAAGTCGCCGCCCATGTGGCAAAGGAGGAGTGGATGATGGCTTAGCCGCCGGGCTAGGTGGGGGAGAAGGAGTGGGTGTGAGTTTGTTTTGTGTTCTTTTCCAAAAGCCATCGGTCCTTTCAGCTCCGGTCTGACTCTGGTTGCCCTTCGGTTGGACTTGTTTTGAGTGATTCCACGTCAGGTTCTTGAAAGTCAGAATTCGGTCGTGACCTGGAATGACTCGTAATTCATTTTCAGCTTTAAAACTCCTCCTTAGCCTGTATTCTCTCTAGACTTCAAAATACCCTGTAGATAAATATCGGAACTAACAAGCAAAAGTTAAATAGACAAAGAGTCTAATTTGATGGGTTTAACTGGGTTTAACTGTGTTTATGATTCATACAATTATGATCCGATGCGTAATCGAGCGATGCGTAATGTTCAGACATTATGCATCGGTTCAGAAAAAACCCGATGCATACTGTCTGACCTTACGCATCGGTTTTTTGGCTGAACCGATGCATAAGGTCAGACATTATGCATCGGTTCTACTATAACTGATGCATAATGTCTTACAAAATTTTGGCAGATTTGGCTTCTAATAGCTCAAATCCACCTGAAATTTTTACAAACATCAATAACCAACTGTTCAATTACAAATACACTACTCCTTAATATCGAGATACATTCATTTCAAAGATCAAAGGGACAATCATTTTATACAAGTACATCTTCTTTCATACAACAATGCCAACAAATTTAATATTCGTTATACAATACAACAACACTAAAGTTGATGTCCTATACCGATTGGGTAATGATCGCTTATATAGCCATACAAGTAGGCGGCACTTATTTTCCTAACTTCATCGATCTTCGGGTCTTCGTATGATTGTCTTCCATTAGGAAAACACTACAAACAATGAAAAGCAAGAGAACAGTAAATCAATACAATAAAGTTCCAATGAGTTCAAAACCAACCAAACTCAACTACAACTTGATGAATAATACAAGTCTAAAAGCGTACTTGGCTAAGATCGTCAATCTCCGCTCCGTTATTAGCTCGTATAAACTAGATTATGTCCCGAATATAATTCAAAACATAATAACCGTATAAGTGACCTGGCAGTTGTTTTGGACACTGCACGATCAATAATCTCTTATCACACACTTTATTAATGATAAAGCTATTAAAAAGATAGTAATTATGAGACTTCATACCTCAACTATCTTCCATTATACACTTTGTGTATTTCTCGGTATACATCCTTGATAGTATCGGTACATTCCCCTAAAATGAATAACATAACATATAATTAGTGATTGTTAATATACAAGTTACAAGATAAAAGTGAGTCTAAAACTTACGTGTCCACCAAATCCTTTGCATCGACGTTTATTACTTTAGCATTTTTCGATGGATCAAGCCAATGCACTATATGTTGTTTAAGGAAGTTGACAGATAACATCCAATGCCACCTAACAAAAACAAGCTAAATTACAAAAAATTAATTCAAAAAGCATATAAAACATTATCATTTAGGTATGAACTTACATTACGTGATCCATGTAATGTAGGAAGTAGCAAAAATTGCGATCTCGGTCCGGCATACTCAACCTTGCTACAAACGTCATCAACCTCTCATCTCTGTTGATTGACGGCGTCATGATGGAAGGATTGAAGAAACCAAACTTAATATCCCAACCCATCATCTCATTGTATAAAGAACTACAAAGTAAACATTTGTGTTAGTTAGACCATGCATTAGGACAAATGATCATCAGAAAATAATCGTGAGCATTGCCATTTAAATAATTCACTAGCAAAGTTCCCCAACGCTGCTAGCTTGAATAGTTCCTTCAGGTCATTTGTGCTCACAACGATGCCGTAGTCATCACCGAATATATTCTGGTCGACATCTACTATAAGCATATGTCTGTTCAACTGTGTCCACACCTCATATAAAAGTCGACAATACAGGGGCAATCCATCTATTTCATCATTGTCGGTAAATTGCAAATTATCACATACCACGTTATCATATTCCTGCATGTTGAATTTGATTAATGATATGAAATTAATTTTTATGTATAGTATAATAGAAAATGCAAATGAAAATGTATTATTCGATTATCTCACCCTAAAGTTTGATTACTTAAAGCTTCATCAGTTCCCAGCCATTTACAAAATGACCGACGGTGTTCTCGTTGCACCCACTGCTCATTTTTTCCCCGGTGTGCACTCCTTACTATGTTTAAGTGCTGCTCGATGAAAGGCGTCATCTCATGTATATGTTGCAATATATAAAAAAGGGCTTTGTTAACTCATCCACTGGTTTAACTAATTGTTTCAATCCACTTGTTCCTTTCCCTTGAAATCGCTCAAAATAATGTGGCCTTGGAATCCCAATTGCAGTGGTATTTCCTAAAAAGTTAGTGCAAAATTCAACCGCCTCTTCAGCTATGTATCCTTCCACTATACATCCTTCAGGACGATGCCTATTTCTCACATAGCTCTTTGGAATCTTCATGTACCTCTCAAAAGGGTACATCCATCTCATATACACTGGTCCAAGAATTCAAAGCTCACGCACCAAATGAATAGTTAGATGCACCATTATATCGAAAAAGGATGGTTGGAAGAACATCTCAAGTTAGGATAATGTAACCACTACCTGCTCTTGTAATCTATCAAGCTCTGTTGGATCAACAACCTTAGCACATAAAGAGCTCAAAATCACACAAAGTCTTCGTACATCGGCTCTCACTTTTGGAGGCAATATACCTCTAATTGCAATAGGCAAGAGCTGTAGAATCAAAGTGTGACAGTCGTGAGATTTTAATCCATTCAACCGAAGAGCCTTCATCGAAACCAAACTAGCAATATTTGAAGAGAACCCATACAGAACTTTAACTCCTTTAAGACATCCACAAAATCAAGATATCTCACTCTTAGAATGAGTGGTGCATGATGGAGGCAGATATGTATGTTGCCCTCAAGTTTCTGGTGCTAATTTAGTACGAATGTTCATCTCTAGCATATCTAGTCTCACTTTAACTTCATCCTTTGTTTTCCCAGGAACGTTTAATAATATGCCGATCAGACTGTCACATATATTCTTTTCTACATGCATCACATCAACACAGTGCGCTTCCTCCATGGAGCATTTTTGGTGTGTGCACTTGATTTTCCCAAATCGATTTGTAATATTTTGAATTTTCTCAAGTATTTCATAATCTGAACATGGTTGAGGTTTTATTGCGTGTTTCATCTCACCTTTGAATGCAGCTTTCTTTCACCTGTAAGGATGATGCCTCTGTAAGAAACGTCGATGTCCCATGTAAACCATTTTTCGACAATTCTTTAGATAACGTGAATGTGTCGCTTCCCCGCATATTGGACAAGCTTTGTACCCTTTAATACTGTACCTTGACAAGTTACCATAAGCAGGGAAGTCATTGATGGTACACATTAGCAAGGCACGCATATTGAAATATTCTTGCCTAGCTGCACAAATGTACGTACTCCTTCATTCCATAAAAGCTTCAGATCATTTATCAAGGGAGCCAAGTATACATCTATGTCATTTCTAGGCTGTCGATGACCGGATATCAACAACGAAAGCATCATATATCTACACTTCATGGTTAGTCTGGGAGGTAGGTTGTATATCACTAATATCACGGGTCATGTACTACGTTGACTACTGAGATTTCCATGCGGATTCACCCATCAGTACACAAGCCAAGGCGTAAATTCCTAGACTCTGATCCAAACTCTGGGAATGTGTTGTCTACTTTGGCCCATTGTAGTGAATCGGCCGGATGACGCATTTTGGTATCAACGACACGTTTCTTGCCATGCCATCTCATATTATCAAAATCTTTCGCTTCAGCAAATAATCGTTGAAACCTGGGAATCGGTGGAAGATACCACAATACTTCGGTCGGAGTGCCTTTTGAGGTATCTGTCGGTCCTTTGTTTAACTTGTAGCGAGAAGACTTGCACACCGGACATTCAGTCAAATCTTTATGAGCATTACGATACAATATACAATCATTGGGACAATCATGTATCTTCTTGTACTCGATTCCTATGGGACACATTATCTTTTTAGCTTCGTAAGTACGGTTAGGTAAAGTGTTTCCCTCGGGAAGCATATCTTTCACCAACGTTAACACTTCAGTGAAACTCTTATCACTCCATCCATTTTTAGCTTTCAAATTGAATGACTTCAAAGTTGCAGATAACCTTGTATATTTGGAGCAACCTTCATACAATGGTAATTTAGAGTCATTCCTCAATGATTCCACAACTTGTGGTCCAGCAACAAACTCATCGGCAATGTTGTTAACCATCTCAATTAAATTGTCCTCCTCCCAATCATCATTATCTTCAGGCAAACTTTCTACAGGTTGAGGTTCAACGTCTTGCGGTTCAGCCTCACAATGCATATACCAAACCTTATATAGTGGATCAATTCCCTTTAAAAAAGGTGTTTAGGCAAATCCTCCACTTTGACCTTTATCTTACTGAAACACGCCTTGCACGGACAAAAGACACGTTCAAGTGTATTTTTTTTAATGCATACGATGATGCAAATTCACAAAAATCCATTATCCCCTTTTCATACTTATCACTTAACCTATTACCGAACATCCACTCTCGACTCATCGTAAATCCACTACATGAAGTATGTAAATATTATTATTATACTGAGAACAAGTTAAACAAAGAACAAATGGACATGTAAGAGCAACCTAACCAAATTGTTCATGTTCAAAAATTAAGCATAGTAAAAATAAAATAGTACCATAAGGAATATGTACAAGTATCAATTGAAAGAAATATTAAGTTTGAGAGGGTGTGAACCTTGTGTGAAATCGAGAGTGGAGAAATGTAGCAGAAGATTGAGGAAGGCAATGAGCAACGAGTGAAGTACGCTGAATTTGAAAAAACTCAAGTTAAGCAAGAATTGGACAAGCAAAAGTCTTGAAACATGAACAAAAGAACTAAACATATATATACCTTATGTGATGGTGCTCGGAGAATCAAAAGAACTATCACCAAGATGCAAGGGGGCGAGAATGCAATACAAGACCTAAACCAATATAATAATTAAATTAATAAAGGAAAACTATAGCAACTAAAAGGATTAATCTACGATAGTTGATAATGGTGAAAGTAGATATGCTTACTTTAAAAAAATAAGTGGTCGATCAGAAGCACTTAATCGACTGTACTCCTACAAAGACGGCGGTAAAACTGAACAATGCCAATGAAACCAAACATCAATAACCAATAGGCAAAATTATGTGACAACACTTTAAATTATGTGAAATATAAACCATAATTGATTAGATTCATCCTACAAGAACAGATGAATAAACCATATAAACCCTAATAAATTCGTCATATACATTATCAATGCGTACCTTTGACTGTCGTTGGTCAAGAGATTTAGGGGTGCTACTAGAGGAGTCAGGGGATGAAGATTCCGGTAAAATCGATTTGAATATTGCAGGCACGAGACAGAATTGAGATCGACGGGCAAGACGGAAGAGTCAGAAACCGGAAGCCAGATGAAACCAGAACAGTAGTGAAGAGTAGACGAAACCATAAGACGGAAGCGAGATAGAAGAGTCGGAAACCTGTACCGAGGTGGACGGGCAAAGGCGCGCATGGAAGCTTTGAATATTATAATAAAATCAATTTTGCATCGGAGTGAAGATTGCAGAAGTAAAAAGAAACTTAGGGTAATTCGACCTATTGCATTAATTATTTTGAACCAATGCATAAGCTTGACATTATGCATCGGTTTTCATAGAACCAATGCATAATGTCGAGCTTATACATCGGTTCTTTGCCAACCGACACATAAGGTAGACATTATGCATCGTTTTTATCCCCAACCGATGCTAAAAGTAGAACACGGAACCGATGCATAATGTCCAGTCTCTAGTAGTGTTATTAGGCTGGTCCAGTTTAGGAAGTCCATAATTTTGGCAGTGAGGTTTAGATGGTTACCCTATTTATACCCAACTTGATTAATGTAATTGTATCCAACATTATAGTGAAAAAAATCCTGGCTTGGTAGTGCCCCCAGACGTAGTCACGGTGTAGTGATGAACTGATTATCAAAGTTTGGTGTCCTCGCATCGTTTATTTGTTTTCCTCTCGGCATCGCTGATTGCGTGATCATAACAATTGGTATCAAGAGCTTGTGTTGTAGCAGTCATGCAGAGAGATGGAAAACATCCGGTGAAGAAATTTGATGGGTCAGATTTTGGGTTCTTGAAGATGCAGATTGAGGATTACCTGTATGGTAATGATTTGCATCTACTAATTGACGGCAAGAACTCTGAGTGTATGAAGGACGACATGTGGAAGTTGTTGGACAGGAAAGCGATGAGCGCGGTTTGTTTATCGTTGTCTAGAGACGAAGCATGCTACACAGTCTGGGCAAAGGAGATGTTGGATCCGCGGACTGCGTTAAAGAAGAATTTGCTATCTATTAAGCAGAAAGATGAAGATGGTTATGGTTTAACCTTTAGCTGCATGAACTGGATGATAGGAAAGGGAGCTAGGGTGATAGCTCAAGGAAAGAAGGAAGGAACATTGTACAGGGTGAGGAACGTTCAGAACGGTGTCGTTGGCTTAGGTGGGAGCGGCGATGCAGATTTGTGGCACTGTCATTGTAGTCACATGAATCAAAAAGTTTTGCAGAGTAGCAAAACTTTGAAGAGGAAGAAGTTGAAGCTGTGCATTGCTTTAACGGGGCTCAAGATGTGAGCTGAAGGCTTGGAACTACCGCCTGCATGGGTTGTTCCGGATGAAGACAATTACGATTAAAAGAAGTCTCCAGGTGGGAGATTGTTGGGTTGTGGAGCCTGATTAGATTATTGGGCTAGTCCAGTTTAGGAAGTCCATATTTTTTGCTGTGAGGTTTAGGGTTTCTATTTCCTAATTAGATAATTAGGGTTTAGATGGTGACCCTATTTATACACAACTTGATTATTATAATTGTATACAGCATTATAGTGAAGAAAACCTTGGCTTGGTAGTGCCCCCAGACGTAGTCACGATGTAGTGACGAATTGGGTATCAAAGTTTGGTGTCCTTGCATCGTTTATTTGTTTTTCTCTTAGCTTCGCTGCTTGCGCGATCCTAACACTTACCATCCTCAAGCGGATGGCCAAACAGAGGTAACAAATCGCACCCTAGGACTATCTACGATGCTACGTAATGGACCATCAGCGCATCTAGTTAGAAATGATGCATTGGGTGTAACTTCAGTATAACACTGCTCTGCATTTGGCTACTCAGATGACTCCATTCGAAGCTGTTTACGGCTAGCATCCATCTGCCATTAAAGAGTACATCGCAGGCATGGCCACACTTGCTACGGTTGATCAGATACTCACATACCGCAATCAGCTCTTCGATTTCTTGAAAGCCTATTTCAGTCGATCGCAGTTTAAGATGCAATAACAAGCGAACAAGCATAAGGCGAACATTGAGTTCCAAGTAGGGGACTCCGTTTACCTTAAACTACAACCATACAAGTAGCGTTCCGTGTGAGACCAACAATATTCTAAACACGAAAAGCGCTACTATGGCCCCTTTGCTATCTTGAAACGTGTCGGCAAGGTCGCCTACCTCCTTCAGTTGTCAGACAATACCCGCATCTATGACACCTTTACGTATCTCTTCTAAAGAAATGCAGAGCCACACCACCCTTTGACACTATCACCTGGCTTGATCACTTCAAAGGCGCCCACCCCGTTCAATAGCCATTGCACTTGCTCGCCACACGCCAGGTCAAAAGGCAAGGTCGAGTAGTCACACAACTCCTCAATCATTAGGAATACCAGATGAGAGGACCTCAACTTATTCCGACAACACTACTCTTCATTCAAGCTTATGGATAAGGTTCTGTCTGAGGGCGGAGTATTGTTACTCACGAGAGGCGCAGGTGAAGGCTGGTAGAGGTGCGAGGCAGAGGATGCAGTCCAGGAAATATCCCCTGCATGAGCACGTAACAGACTGGGGCAACATAAAGGCTCATGTAGCTGGCAATAACAAGAAATGACGTGGACCAATGAGAGCCAATTGTACTGCATGTAGTACAGTGAATGTGATTGGTTGTATTAGACTATAAATAATGATTGAATGATAATGAGGAAGGCACGGAATCTAGAAACCCTATCATACTTCTCTTACATTCTTTTCCTTTACCCTAACACTCGACCTATCCCTAGCATTTCCGCATCATTTGATCATTATATGGATGTTGATTATCTTCTCGATTCAAATCATACGAAATGCCAGTTTGCTTTTTGGATCGACCTTCGGACTTTAAACCACAGTTGACACCTGAAATTGAACTTAATATACTAAAGGGTTAAAATCAAGATTGCCATATACATCCAATTGTTACACTAAATGACAAATTTCTTTATCTGGTAGGTCTTTGACATGATCAATTTGCATTGGTCATGGAACTGTGCAATAATAACTGTTGTCGCGCGAACGCGCAAAAATTTATAGTAATCCTATTATATCATATTTGGAATCGGATCCCATGCTACATACCAGTTTGCAGCGAATTCAAAACGACGGTATTTTTAATAATTAAAATCTTAACTTTACCTATTTGACATTTCCACTGTTTTTTTGTATCTCCAGACCTTCAAAATCCAAATTACACATTTCGACTCCCCAAAGCCTTCATTCTCCTCTTTGCGTAATTCCACCAAATCCAAAACAATTTTCTCATACATCGAATCTCACAGTCGTTTTGGAATTAAATCAATGAAAGTTCTGGTGATGAGATGTATAAGCGATTTGGAGGTGAGCATAAGTCTTGTTATAAAACTCAACAATGGTGTCGGTTATGGGGAAGATCCAAAAAGCTTACACCTTTTGGAAATGGAGTGTTTTGTATTTAACATTCCTATCAACCATGGTCAGCATTTTCTTCACCAAGGTCAAAATCATGATTCTCGCAGCTTTGCTAATTTGAGTAGATTTTGATGATGACTTCAGCGATTTGGACTGTATCTATTTCGTTGATTGAGGGCGAGGAAATAGAAGACGACGACATGTTAGAAACAGACTCTTGAATCCGACAAAGTGGTCAAATCGAAGCTGTTGCGGCTATTTTCATTGAAGGATTTCGCTAAGGGAAGAGTGTAGTAAAGCTCTGGGACGGAATCTGATTTGGTCTTCATCTGAAAGCTCGATCTCCCCCCGCAAGTAAAAAAGCACCTTGACAAATATAAATTTGCATCAATCGTTAGTTGTTAGACCTTCACCGTTTCCGTCCGTCGTGGCTTCACCATTTCAAGAGGTGAGAGAGAACAGAAATGGAAAGGTCAAATTGGTAAATTTAAAATTTTCATTAGTGAAACAATGTCGTTTTGAAATTCACTGCAACTTGCTGTGCAGCACAGGATCTAAGTCCAAAAAATGGCAATGTTAGACATCACATTACCTAAAAAATTATGGTTTAAAGATTTTGTTCATATTTAAGTACTCAAATACCACAATTTCGTCACTAATCATTCTATCCGGATGGCATCAGAGACGCTCTCTAGCATTTGACTCTGTCTCACATTACAGTTTCATTTCTGGTAACCCGAAATTGCATGCTTCTAAGACGAATTTAAGATTCGGGTTTCTCGCCAACCTTCCTAGTTGGGCTAGGCAGCCAATCCATTAAAGCATTTGGTCAGTGGGATGCAGGCAGCCGCTTCACATTCACATATGTGACTGATCATAGTCTGGCTGAATTACAAGTTGGGTTCTACAGTGGTGATCATGGAGATGGGAATCCTTTTGATGGTCCTCAGGGAGTTGTGGCTCATGCTTTTCAACCAACTAGTGGGAGGATGCATTTTGATGCAGCTGAAACTTGGTCAGTGGATCCAACCCCGGACGCGATACATTTGAAGACTGTTGTGGTGCATGAGATTGGGCATATGCTTGGACTTGCGCAGTTGCGCACAGTCAGGGTGCAAGCAGCCGCTATCTTTTCTGGTGTCTCCCCTGGACACGAGGATCAGAGGATGACAAAGAGGGTGTAAAAGCGCTATATCCACTGCCATAATCATTTCCGCGGAACTGTAAAGCTGGAACTTATAATACACAAAAAATATTGTATGTACATCAGTACATGAGTCAAATAGCTACGGCTACCACAACATTGGCTCATTGGCAACCATTCAAATAAATAAAGTAATCACGTTACCAGTTTTTTCTACTTTTTTTTTTGATGAAAAGACATGTATTGAAAAAAAAAAGACACTGGACTTAGAGTATGAGAGACTACTAATTTACTACCACCTTGTTAGCTAAGCACAAAGGTAGAGAAGTAGAAGTAATCCACCTCCAGCTTGAGTCCTTTGCCTTCATTGCCAAAAAAATCTACAAGATCATTACCTTCCCTCAGAATGTGACTTATCTGTTAGATTATTTTATAATCTAATGTTTTGGATCATAGGATAAATAGTTTAAGATGTGTATACTATCATGATTTATAAGTCAATATTAAAGTGATCTATTATACAGTTGGCTTTAGAGTATATAAATTAAGGTGATCATGGAATATTAAACATATGTGTAGATACCAGTTCGTAAATACGTTTCTTTTAAGGGGAAGGATTCGTAATTATAAAAACTTATAGCAGTTATGTACACTGTTATAAATGGGTAGTGGTCCCTAGTTTCACGTACCGATATCAGTTCCTATTTTTTCTCAAATGCTTACTGGCTTAAGGTCGTACGAAGAAACTGAAAAATCCATTACCGGCGACGGCCAGAAGAGATCAGAGTCATCCACGAAGGTTTGATCGTCTTCTGTAATTTCTGTATGCTTAATTAACACGAATATGGATATTACGATATTAGAATATCAAATTTATCTAACAATTGGTATCAGTCACTCCATAATTTGTTTACAATTGAGAAGAAAGTTAACATGTTTATTGTTAAAATTGAATAAACATCCCCGGCTGGATTTACTGTTTTTCATTCTACGCTGCAAACTGAATGAACCTCCGGCAACCTTACTGTAAATGATTTGGAAACTGTTTTGGAACTGCCGGTCACCATATGTCTCGGCCGGATCTCATTCAGCGCCAATCGGATCTCTCGTTACATCTGAGCTTCAGACGCGCTGCCGGAATCAATGGTGTTTTCCGACGGATCTCGAAGCAGGCGATGGATTGATGCGAAACCAGGGGCGGACCCAGCATTTGGGGTTGGGGGTGACAGCAAAAAAAATAGTATGCAGGGGCGAGTTTATCATCGCTCGGTCGAGCGAATTTTTGACTGACTTTGTTGAGAGGCGTGTGCTTGGACGAGCGGGATTAGTGGGGGGTCCTGAGCTTCGTCCGAGGGGGTCCCAAAATTTATTTTTCGAACAACAAAAATATAGGTCGGATCCGGCAAAAAAAAGGTTCGCTAATAATCCGCCGATTTTTTTCGAACAACAAGGTCCGCTAATGATCAACCAACCTTCTGAAGCTCATAAAGATGTCAGCCGATGTCCATTGAAGATGATCTACATATGTATCAAAAGCTAGCTTTTTTTAATTATGGCTTGGTTATGTTAGGTTAGTACCCGTTTTTTTTTGTTAGTGTCTTATGACAGCACGAGGTTTCGAACCAGTGGCGACGTAGGCCAGCTGGTGACGTGCTCCACTAAGCCAACCTCAAACCTCGATCAAAAGCTAGTTGAATGTTCTATAACTTTCATGTTTAACTCAAGATGAAATTCAGAGGTTAAGCTGATAAAAATAGCGACCAAAGATAGATGATTAATTGAAATTTGCCGAAATTGAGGGGTCCGAGCCAATCTTCTAAAGCTCATAGAGGCGTCATCCGGTATCCGTTGAAGATGATCCATATATGTATAGAAATCTAATTGAATGCTCTACAACTTTCATGTTTACTTAAAGATGAAATTTGACTGTGAAGCTGATAAAAACAATCACCAAAGATGGATGATTGATCGAAATTAGCCAAAATTGAGGGGGTCAAGCCAACCTTTGAAAGCTCATAGAGGCGTCATCCGGTGTCCGTTTAAGATGTTCTTTATATGGATAGAAAGCTAATTGAATATTCTATAACTTTTATGTTTACTCCAAGATGAAATTCGGAGGTTAAGCGCACAAAAATAGTGACCGAAGATACATGTTTGATCAAAAGTTTCAAAACATATATTATCTATTAAAAAAATCCACCAATCTGGAGGTGACATTTGTCACCCCTAGCATATGCTGATTCCGCCCCTGAGCGAAACGTCAGATGCGTTTCTGGAATTGATTAACTTCATTGCTGCGTTAATGGTTTTTTCAATTATGGCGTTGATTGAGCTGGAGCAGTGTCGGTTACGATTCGGGGAATTGAGAATTCCTGGGCTTGGATTTTGAATCGGCGATTTTTATTTTTTTGAATCGGCGAATTGAGCTTTAATTTGGTTATTTATTTTTTTTGATTTTTTTTATGGCTGCAGAAAGGAAGCGATGAAACCCTAATTAAATTTGGGCTTTAATTTCAACTTTGGGCCAAGATGTGTTAATGATGCTGATGCATCAACGATTGTGCAAGGCTGCCACTATTTTAATTATTATTATTCATTTGTTTATTTGGATGCAAAGAAAGTTTATGTAATCCTAGTTGGTTTCAAATTTGGTTAAATGAACCGGTTGCAGTTCAGTTATGTTGGAATTGATTGTGGTTCAGTTAAGAATTGAACCAGTTGTGGTTTAGTGCGGATCGAACCATTATGGTTCAATGGAATTGATTTGGTTTGGTCTAATACAGGAATCTGGTTTAATGTGGTCCAGTCTTTTAATTTGGTCCAACTGAATCTGATTCCATTAAAGTGATTTGGATTGGTTCAGTTATGCGGTTTCAATCAATTTTTTGGGTTCAGTTACACCTAATTAATTAAATCAGATTTGATATTATTAAAGGTAGCGTGTATTACTGAAAATTAAGGGTACGTTCATATATGACATATGTTTTCATTTTTGGGCTACACTTAAAGTGTATTAATTAAAGCATAATTGTCACAAAAGTGACCTCTTATGTGTAAGTTAATACATGATGGGTGTTGGATAGGAATATGTATGTAATTTACATGGATAATTAATTGGCCCCAAGGTAAAATTATTATCTATTGTAATTACATACATATTTGTGGTAATGACATGTGATGATTGTCAGGATGAACTTGGTGTAAATAATTAGTACATCAAAAGATGACTATTTATTTGACACCGTTTATCATCAATGTTTGATTACTACAACAAGAGTTCCACTTACAGTTAATAGTACTATCCAAAGATTTGCTGTTAATGTTGTGTTGGGTATCTTGATATGTCATATTTATTTATCCATTATATCAGCATGAAAAGCTGACTTATGTCTTGTTCTCTTTCAGCTTACATTTCTACCACTTCAATTGCTGCGAACCTCAATAATATTCCCATACTAAATGGGATGAACTTTGAGGAGTGGAAAGAAAATATTAAGATTTTCTTGGGTAGCATGTATCTTTACTTAGCATTGCGAGAGCCGAAGCTGATTCATCTCGCTAATTCAAGAAATGCATTTGATCGCAATCATTTGAGAATGTGGGAGCATTCTAACAGGCCGAGTCTAATGATTATTCATCGCGGCATTCCAGAGGTTTTCAGGGGTATAGTGCCTGATGAAATTTCCAGTGCCAAAGATTACCTTGCGAAATTTGAAAAGCGTTTTGTTGAAAACGATAAGGTGAAAACAAGTGAGCTTTAGCAAACTTGATTTCAATGAAGTACTCCGGCAAGGGTCATGTCAGGGAGCATATTATGGAAATATCTCAACTTGCTTCAAAACTAAAGGCCTTAAAGCTCGAGTTATCTGAAAACCTACTCGTGCATTTGGTGTTAATCTCTCTTTTAATTTTTCAGAGTACAGTCAGTTTAGGATTTCTTATAACTGTCAGAGGGAGAAGTGGACTCTCAATGAGCTCATTTCGTTTTGTGTGGAAGAAGAGGAGATGTTGAAGCATGATGAAGCTGCTAATTCTAAGGCTCAGTTTTCAATACTCATATTACATGTCATCTCTGTGAGGAAACTGGACACGTGAAGAAGAAATGTCCCAAGTGGGCTAAGTATATTGCTTGGCGAGTTAAAAGGGGATCGTCCGAGCTGCCGATGACCTATTGACGCTGAAAGATGCATCTATTTGGGAATAGGTCATGCGGGAGAGGAGGCAATGATGAATTTCAGATTATTAGCATTTGGTCATTTTGTTTGGATTTAATAGACATTCGTTGTATCATCGATCATGTTAATTTATATTTCCAAATTGAGCGAATTCAGTTATTATTGTTCATTTGGTGATAATAAATTTATTTATCTATTAAACTCCAATTTTTGGGACCGATATGTATTATGTATATAATAATCTGCGCATGTTGGATATTGTTCCATCATATAATAAATCCCTACATAAGACTTGAGACTTCAGTCACTGAACATGTTCAAATCATTTAAGCTAAAGTTGAGAGACGACCCAATTTCAAAAGTAAAAAGAGTTGTATCTCATTGTGGTGGTGAAATCACGATAGATGTCACCAATCAGGTGAACAACGTTTCATGACTATTTGTTAGATATGTAGAGGAATGTGGAATCGTCCCTCAGTAGACTATGCCAGGGTCGCCTAACATGAAAGACTCTTAAAGATATGGTAAGGAGTGTGATTAGTCACTCGAACTTACCTGAAAGACTCTGGGGAGAAGCATTAAAGATAGCAACTTATATCATTAATAGAGTACCAACGAAAGTAGCTGCTAAAACACCTTTTGAGTTTTGGACTGGTCAAAAGCCCAGTTTAAGGCATTTACATGTTTGGGGATGTCCTGCTGAGGCAAGTGAAGGAAAATTGGACTCCAAATGGTAAGCAGCTACTTTATTGGCTACTCAGAGCGATCAAGGGGTTTTAAGTTTTATGATCCCACTACCAAATCTATCTTCGAGACGAGAACTGCAACACTTTTTAGGATGTTGAGTTTGGGGGGAGAAATCAAGTAAGAAATATTGTTTTTCAAAAATATGAGGAATCTACTATTGCTTTTTGAATATGTACAGGTTCCTACACCTATCATTCATCAAGAAGCACGCTTTGATTCTCATTCAACAAACAACATTATTCAACCTCAAACTGAGAATCAGAAAATTGCTCCTGAAGTACAAACTCAACAACTTGCGAAAAATGTGCCACTAAGGAGATCCACTAGAGAGATGAGAAATGCGAAGATTATGTCATATATCTCCAAGAATATGAAATAAAAAGTGGTGTGATGGAAGATGATCCAATCGACTTTCAACATGTTATGAGAACTTCTAACTCTCATAAATGGATTGAAGCCATGAATGAGGAATTTAAATCCATGCAAGACAATAAAGTTTGGGAACTTGTCCCATTACTAGAAGGTGTGAAACCCATTGGTTCCAAATGGATATTTAGAACCAAGAGGAACGCAAAAGGTAATGTGGAGAGGTATAAGGCACGTCTTGTAGCTAAGGAATTCAATCAAAAGGAAGGAATTGATTTCAGGATAATCATGGCGCTATCGGCACACTTTGATCTTGAGTTAAATCAAATGGACGTAAAGACGGCAATTCTCAATGGAGACATTGATGAAGTGATCTATATGGTACAACCGGAAAACTTTGAGTGTGGACACTCGAAGAATATTGTTTGTAAACTAAGGAAATCCATTTATGGGCTTAAGCAAGCTTCTCGTCAGTGATACTTTAAATTCTATCAAGTGATAATTTCGTATGGCTTTGAGGCAAACTTGATGGTTGAATGTGTGTACCACAAATTTTGTGGGAGTAAATTAATTTTCTTGGTCTTATATGTCGATGACATATTACTTGCCACAAATGATGTGATGTTGCTTCATGACACCAAGAAATTTCTATCAAATAATCTTGAGATGAAAGATTTTGGTGAAGCGTCCTTTATATTAGGAGTCCAGATACACCGAGATCGTTCTAGGGGTATTTTGGGATTATCACAAAGGACATATATTGAAAACATCCTTCAGAGGTATGGCATGCAGAATTGCAAACCAGGTGATACACTAGTCGCTAAAGGAAGCAATTCAGTCTCAGTTAGTAGTTAATACCTTGAAAATACTCTGGAAATTCAGGAATGTAGAAAAATCTCTTACGCTTCGGCTATATAGGGATTTTTTATTTATATTAAGGTATGTACGAATTTGGTTATTGTGTACATTGTTGGTATGTCTGGCAGACATATAAGCAACCCATGGGTGGATCATTGGTTCTTAAAAAAAGAACACGAGATTACATGCTCATATAAAGGAAATCGGATAAGTTGGAGATCGTTGGGTATTATGATTCCGATTTCACATGATGTCAATATGGTAAAAGATCCATGTTTAGTTATGAGACATCTAATTAGGGAATATGACTGTGAAATATTGTTACAAGACTGCACTTTATGGAAGGTATTGAAAGAACATTTAGGATATTGTGACAGTAAATCGACAGTATGTTCCAATTAAGTACAGAGTGGTTAGATTTCCATAGAGCACTTTGGGACAAAACTCCATGATTATCACCGAAGGTCTTTAATGAGCATGGTTCTCATGTGGGTGTAATCAAATTTTGAGGATATCCAAATTTAGTGGGAGTTTGTGTTGTAATCATGTTTTGCTCTATGTTGTATATGGATCCTAAACATTTGAGTTCTGCAGAAATAAAGTGTACATTGCACTCTGTTGTATTTTTTTGGTTTAAGGATTTATCTCCGTCAAGTAAAGGTGACTAGTTGGAAATAGACATGTTTAGATCACAGTTCATGTAATTTCCATGCTACACATCCATGATTGATCTGTGTCATTTGGTTATGCTGATATACGTGACAAGTTCGGTCCTGTAACGATTAATGCTACGAATGCTGGCTTGATCCTATGTCAGTATAATTCATGGACGAGATTGTTTTGGGATATACTCTATATGATAGTACATTTGATATCACTAAGGTTACACATCTAGTTGGACTTACATTTATGATCCAGTAGGAGATTGTTAGATTATTTTATAATCTAATGTTTTGGATCATAGGATAAATAGTTTAAGATGTGTATATTATCATGGTTTATAAGTCAATATTAAAGTGATCTATTATATAGTTGGCTTTAGATTATATAAATTAAGGTGATCATGAAATATTAAACAATATGTGTAGATACCAGTTTGTAAATATGTTTCTTTTGTGGGGAAGGATTATGTACACTGCTATAAATGGGTAGTGGTCCCCAGTTTCACGTATCGATCTCAATTCCTATTTTCTCTCAAATGCTTACTGGAAAGGTCGTGCAAAGAAACTGGAAGATCCATTACCGGCGACGGCCAGAAGAGATCAGAGTCATCCACGAAGGTTTGATCGTCTTCTGTATTTTCTGTGTGCTTAATTAAAACTAATATGGGTATTACGATCCTGGAATATGAAATTATCTAACATTATCTGCCATTTGCAATTTCTCAGCATGTATTGACAACACTTGAGTACTCCTCTTGCGACTTGCCCTTCCTTGCCTGATGTAGTAAGCTCAACAAGATCTGCTAGATGTGCACAGTCGGTTTCAAAGATCACTTTTTGCCAGCGCGTTGCTTCCGCTTTCTCCATTGCTTTCTCCATTGCCCATACTTCAACTTCTAGCCTATTCGACAAATTGACTTTTAAATCCGCCCATACTTGTAGGATGCTTCCAATGAAGTCGCGACGTATGTATGCACCTTCTGCCTGACCTCTATTAGGCAGTTGGCTTTAGAGTATATAAATTTAGGTGATCATGGAATATTAAACATATGTGTAGATACGAGTTCGTAAATACGTTTCTTTTGAAGGGAAGGATTTATAATTATGAAAACTTATAGCAGTTATGTACACTGCTATAAATGGGTAGTGGTCCCCAGTTTCACGTACCGATCTCAGTTCTTATTTTCTCTCAAATGCTTACTGGCTTAAGGTCGTACGAAGAAACTGGAAGATCCATTACCGGCGACGGCCAGAAGAGATCCGAGTCATCCATGAAGGTTTGATCGTCTTCTGTAATTTCTGTGTGCTTAATTAACACGAATATGGGTATTACGATCCTGGAATATGAAATTTATCTAACATTATCTGCCATTTGTGATTTCTCAGCATGTATTGACAGCAATTGAGTACTTCTCTTGCGACTTGCCCTTCCTTGTCAGATGTAGTAAGCTCAACGAGATCTGCTAGATGAGCACAGTCGGTATCAAAGATCACTTTTTGCCAGCGCATTGCGTTCACTTTCTCCATTGCTTTCTCCATTGCCCATGCTTCAGCTTCTAGCCTATTTGACACATTGACTTTTAAATCCGCCCATACTTGTAGGATGATTCCAGTGAAGTCGCGACATATGTATGCACCTGCCTGGCCTGTTGATGGACTCCACGCAACTCCACGCGACATCTGTAGTATGCACCTGCATCCATTATGAAACTACACATCCAGGTTAGCTTGCCTATACACCCCCAAAGCCCACACAACAGTCACTTTCATGCAGTCTTTTTAATGCAGTTTTTAGTGAGTTCAATTTACTTACATTTCAGTTTCACCTCACTTTCCTCCAAGGCATCCTTCTGCTTTGAGCAGGCTCTAATAAACATGTAAACAAGATCGTCAACATCTTGGTCGGGCACCTATACTGACAATTATATTGCATAAAATCAGTTAGGTACGTACAACATCTCCATCTTAATGTTCACCGAGACCTACATATGAAAATAAATATAGCATTGCCTGAACTTATAGGAGCTGCAATATAAAACTGAAGTGAATGACCAGAAGCCATGCCAATAGCAGAGTAGGAAAATGGACAGAAGCACCTACACATGAATCTATTTTTTGTTTATGGAGGAAAGTAATTACTATTAGAATATAGTGTTACAAATAAATTATTGAAACAACAGTAATACATTCAAGATCGTAAACTTAAATCAGATTAAGGAGAACGTACCGTTAGAACTTTGTATATGCGGAAGCGTAACTGCTGGAACGGATGTGCACATGAGTACACCGGATTAGGTCTTCCAGTCCTGCCACTAGAGTCATCTCAGCTTTTCCACCGAGAGGGCAAGAAAAGCTGTCGACTTTTTGATGTGGTGGACCGGGGACCATAACCCATATAAATAGTGGTGTGCTAGGGCAATCACTATTGTCATATTTACCTTTCCGCCTCTCATAGAAAGATAATTACCAAATGGTATCTACACAATAACCCTCATGACATTATACTCATAAGCCAATAAATCACAACTAGACCACTTTAGTTAGGCTTATTTAAATGATAGCACACATATTCATTTTATTTACATGTGTGACCCCATATATTGGTTAACTTACAAAATTAACCCAACAATCTCCCACTGGGTCACATGTGTAAATAATAAACTTATAACAAAAGTGAGCTCAAAAAAACTGCTATCATATCATAAAGGTATATTCCCTATACGGTCCATTAATTATGCTGACATGGGATCAAGGCGGCCTTCGTATGCATCATCAATACTCGACCGAGTTTGCCACGTATGTCAACATAATTAAACGACATGGATTCATCATGGGTGTGCAGAATGGAAATTACATGAATTGTGACCTTACATGTCGATTTCCAACTGGTCCCTAAAGCGAGATCAACAACATTACATAGAGTGCATACTAGCAACAACAATTCTGTAGAACATAATTCGATAGTATAGATCAAAATCTATATCTAACATAGAGCAATGCACAAGACAAACTCCCAACGAATATGAATATCTTCAAATAAGGTAACTGATATATGATCAGTATGCCACTGAAAGACCTCGGGTAGTAATCTCTTTTATTAGACGGATCCGCAACTGAGTTTGTTTCAAAATGCTCTATATGTTCACTCTGTATCTCTTAATTACAACTAGCATATCGATAGCAATGTTATCACATTGACTGTCTCTAGAGTTGCCTACAGAATATGGTCTAATCAAAATTTGTCACATATCATTATACACGGTCTTTCGCAACACGAAATCGGAAGTTTTATAGTGACAATAAATACAAACCATATTCGTTAATTAATTTCTCAAATATGCTATTCAAAACTGACATAGCAATAATTAGATTAATCATAATCTTGTTAGGCATCATATTGAAGTCAGTAACAAAAGTGATCTCTAGCAAATCTGACATCCAACACTTAGAGCATGTTCGTCACATGGTCTCTAGATAATAAATTCAATAGTGAATTCCTGAAATATCTGAACAATGTTATCATGTATGTAACTTCCGAATGCATACATACTTCAACAAGTAAATGAGACCACACATGTCTCAATTGCGAATGTGTGTACCACAAGTTCCTTCATGTAAGCAAATCATATCCCACTCCCACTGAACCGTGATACACACAATAGTCATAATTTGTATTTCATCTCCAAACAAACAAGATAACAACACAATAATCATGAATATCATCAACTAAAAGCATACACCAACTCGTATCTGACTCGGAAGTCATAATACATTTTCTTGAGGTAGTTGAGTTTGTCCTACTGAAATAATTAGTATCTTGACTGGAGAACAAATAGACATTGTCTTGTGATTGATTATACATAGCATGCATGCAAATTTAATCAATCACCCCGTAATAAGAGATAATTTTCTCTTCAATGACAATGTCCCAACCATATCTCCCCCAAACTCAATTTCCTCAAGAAATATGAGATTTAAAATCTCACCAACAAAAATATGAATTTCAATGTCTTCAAATTTTACGCATCATATATGAAATTTAAGACCCGCAAGGGAATTCAGTTACAAATTTGTATGCACTTTCAAAAGGATGATATTCAATAAACAACTGTGCAATGAAGTACCAAAATGTCGCAGATATTTCTCAAATAGAGAACAAGTTAAACCAAATAAACATGGTCACCAACACCATAATCATGCATGTCATAGACTATGCATTAAAAAATAAGCTTTAAAAGCATATCATGACATTCACAAGATATCGGCACACATTAATAGCAAGTCGGAGGACAGTGGTATTAACTGTAAGTGATATCTTGTTCCAGTGAATAAATATTGACGATAAGGTGATGTCAAATAATAAACCATCGGAGGATGGATTTATTATTCACATCGAAAACTAAAGATCATCAACTATTTATCACCAAGTACGTGTGCAACTACATTAAATATTGACTTTCCGGAGGGTCTATCAATATTCAAACAAGCTACACACATCCGATATAATAGACCGTGCCAACCTACGCGGATACGTCACGGAGGTGATCGTGTTTTCCTTTTCAACAGACAGATGTAAAATAACGGTCCACAGTAGGAATGTCAAATTTAGAGACTAAATCTCAAATGGTGTTGGGTTTACAAAGAAGTTCATGGTTCCAAATAGGACAGAACAAGATCAAAAGAGACAAGTCTGTCTATTTAACTGAACCATTACATAAACCAAAACTTTAAAAGCAGATAATGACATTCACAAGATTGACGATAAGGGATGCTAAATACTAAACCATCAAAGGATGGATGTACTATTCACATCAAAATACTAAAGATCGTCACACATTTATCACCATGGGTATGTATGCAGTCACGCTGAACACTAATGTGCGGAGGCCTAAGTTAGTATTCTTGTAAACTACACACATGTATCCTAACATAAGAAATAAGGCAGTCTCCACGGATATGCCACGGTGGTGGTCATGTATTCCGTTTCAATCAACCCCTTTGTTATGTCAGCCCAAATATCAAATATCTTCTCATGCAAGTAAAGTCTCAATTGTAAAGTTGGTTCCTTTCAATTATGGTTCCAAACAAGTGGGCAATCTTAGCCAGTGAAATTGAACCAAAAACAACTGAATCGGCCTGAACTAAACAGTCAGACCAACTTCAATCAATTTGTAATAAACTAAATTGAACCAACATACAATTTGTCAACCAGGTTTCAATTGATCCGATGTTCAATTGAACCAAAATTTATCCGATCTAAATTAGATCAAACTGAAATTGCATCAACTGCAACCCAAAATTAGGGTTTACACGGCGTGCATTGTCCATTGCCGCCGCCAGTAGAGGATCCAACAATTGATTCCACTCAATCTATTTACCCGACAGTCAAAGCCAATTAATTGCATCGTTGACTTTATTTTTCAGATTAGCTCCTTGTGACAGATGGTCAATTGGTGAATGTGGGCTCCTTGATTCTTAAGACCCAAACCAAACCAAACTGTTTCAGAGTCCCAAACAAGGCCGCATCTTTCTTGCTCCTCATATTGGAGAGTGATTTATAGACTAGATATCCCTCCCACAAGCAGCGAGTATCAAATAAGGAGTGTGCCTCATCAACATCAATTCCAAAAGCTTGGCACGGAGAGCAAAGTTGCAGAAACGCCAGTAGCAAATCGACCGACCGAGTTCGGAATTGTCATCCGCAAAGGCATGCCGTACAGCATGAGTCGATCTTGATCTGATCGATTTACATGCGTCAAGAAACAAACCAAATTCATTAGTGAAATGAAAACTCTCAATAAACCGATTGGAAAGTTAATAGAACCAAACCAAACGATTGAACCAAAATCCAATTTAGGTTTTTCCCTTCAGAGAGCCACCTAGTTAATTTCCGCCATGGATGAATACCCTTCAACCTTCATACACCTAGATCCGCACGAATCCATTTTAGAAGCGCTAATGCTAATTTTCCTGGCTGCCTCTCCGTATTGGATCTCCGCCACACATGATTGCTGTGTATCGTCATTAAAAAAACATCACAAAGGATTACAACATCATAATTCTCAATAATCCAAAATTGAGTGGCGACTGATACCACTTGTTAGAAATAAATTATTGAAACAATAGTAATACATCAAGGATCGTAAACTCAAATCAGATTAAGGAGAACGTACCGTTAGAACTTTGTATATACAGAAGCGTAACTGCTGGAACGGATGTGCACATGAGTACACCGGATTAGGTCTTCCAGTCCGGCCACTAGAGTCATCTCAGTTTTTCCACAGAGAGGACTAGAAAAGCTATCGCCTTTTCGATGTGGTGGATCGGGTACCATAACCCATATAAATAGTGGTGCTAGAGTAACCACTATTGTCATAATTACCTTTCCGCCTCTCATAGAAAGATAATTACCAAATAGTATCTACAAAATAATCCCCATGACATTATACCCATATGTCAATATAAATCACAACTAGGCCAGTTTAGTTAGGCTTATTTAAATGATAGCACACATATTCATTTTATTTACATGTGTGACATCATATAATTAGTTAACTTATAAAATTAACCCAACATAAATGACCACAACTGATAGCTAAGTCTGCCACATGACAAATGCGAGCAGATGCTAAACAGTTATTCATAAAATTTCAAAGAGCTCATGAAAGGAGAAAAACAAAAAGTGCGCAGAAAATAATAATCCATAGATAATGGAATTCAGAGTAAAGATCCAAGTGTAACCATTTGCAAGTTGCAACTAAAGAACGGAAGCACAATACTGTGTTCATAACAATAAGCTAAGTGCTAGTGATTATACATTTATTCGCAAGCTGAAACCAAAAATGTCTATTGGCAAAAAGCAAAAAGTCTGAGATCACAATGTCATTTTTTTGAGAAGGCGTTGCCGTTTTTCTGAGAAGCTCTCTTTTCTTTGGTTTCGATCCTCGCCGGCCCTCCTTTCGGATGATCACCATCCTCATCCCCGGCGTCTGGCGCTCTGCTCCGGCGGTCTGCCCGGTCTCCTCCTTTCGGCGTTTCCGTGGCGTCTCCTTCGTCCGGTTGATGGCCGGTCGGGTGGGTGGCTCTGGCGACGGTTTGCCGGTTGGAGGCTTCTGGGTTGCTGGTGTTGAGTTGCTGGGTGTGTGGTGGTTGTGGTTGATGTTTCATCCGACGGGGTGGTGCTTGGCCTAGATGTAGTTTCCTTTTCCCTTAGTAGTTGTTTTGTTCGTTTTTCTGCCGCCCTATCTCTCTGAGCCTGTTTTTGCTCAAGAGAGTGATTTTGTCTGTTCGATTTGCTTGAATCAGAACATTTAGTGGCGCTTTGACCGGTTGCGAGCGGTCTATCTATGTTGTTTTAGTTACTTTGGTAGTTGTAGGAGTTAGTTTTATGGACTGCACTTGTTGCATTTGCTGTTTCCGATCGTTGGTAGTTTCATCATCGTCCGCGGCGTGAGGCTAAGTGGAGCATCACAATGTTCCCGGCTAGTTAACCTGCTCTAGCTCTTAAGTCCTCGTTACTACCTTTTATGGAGGTCCGGTGTTGTGCAACCTTTGGTGGGATGCTTGTCTAGTATGATCACTTGTGTAATCTTTCAAGGGTTCAAGGAAATCTGGCCGGTGCTTCATGCTAGCTTTGAAGTTGACTGCGAGATCACTTCTTCTGTTTGGCCAGCTTTGGCGTGCCTTGCCTTTGATGCATGTTGCTGTGAAGATAACTACGCAGTGGATGATCAACGGACTTCGCTTGAATTGTGGTTCATGTTTCTATGTTTTGTTTTAGGTTTAGTTGTCGATTGTATTGCTGTTGTTATTCTCCCCCATGTTTTAAAGTCTTTGTACGCCAAAAAAATTATATTTTATCAAAAAAAAGCAAAAAGTCTGAGAGGCACATTTATCATCAAAAGAAGTAATATAACAGGTAACTTACAAATCAATATCACCAGGTCGTGCGTCATACAGTCCAAAGCAATCACCATGCTTGTCATTTTGATCCTATTAGTTCTAAATTACCAATCAAAACGAAATCAGCAATCGTTAATCCATCAAAACCACCTCATTTTGAGTTCCAAGTCATCTGAGTACGGTTGACAATTCTTATGTACTTGATTCTATATTTAAAACAAACTAATTGAAATTTAAGAAACCTTGTTCTCTTTATCTCCCTTTCCGCTAAAACTTTCTCACTACGCCATTCTGTCAATTAAGCGACAAATTTTGCTCGGTGTCGCTTAAAAATTTGTCACTTAAACTCATTTAAATGACACACATTGACACGCGTGTCGCTTAATGTTACTTAAGCGATAAATGTTTACGCGACGTTCAACGTATGCCGCTGTAACATACTAATGTGACAATTAATAATGCGGCGGCTCAAAATACGCCGCTGATGGACCATATTTATATGATTCGTTAAGACAGTTAAACCCACCAAATTAGACACTTTATCCTGACAACTTTTACTTGTTAGTTTCACTTTTGTTCTACAGGCTATTTCAAGGAGTAAAAGATGAAACGAGCTAAAATGGAGTTCTTAACGCTAAAAGTGGATTACAAGTCAGAACTGGCCATACTCCGAAAATACTCCGATCAAGCCACAACTAAGTCCCAATGACTAATTCCAACAAAGATCAAGAACACAAGTGAAATGCCAAGTCTAAGTGCCTTGTCTTTTGATATCAACCAAGAAGCAACCAAAGGGCAACCGAAGTTACATGCCAACCGATGGCTTTAGCCACCTAAGGCCGGCGGCTATTTGGCCCTTCCACCCCCTCTTGACATGTGGCTTGCTTCCCCTCCACATCTCCTCCTTCTCCTTGCCTATAAATACCAAGCTCCTTCTCCTTTGTAAATCATCCTCAATCCATCACACACCACAAGTCCATAGTCACTTATTACTTATCTCTCTAGAGTTTGGGCACAATCCATGTAAACACACCACTTTGATATTGAAGCTCCAAGTTTGTTCTTGAGTACTCTTGTCGGTTCTTGAAGTACACAAGCATTTCCTTTACTTTTCGTTGTTCTTGAGTTTACTCCTGTTGGTTCTTGAGTATTCTCCCATTTACTTTCCTTGTCTTGATTTCCAAAAACCTTTACTTTCCTGTCTTTCAAAACCTTTACTTTACTAAGCACTTAGCTATGATATCCACCTCTATGGATATTTGTAGCTAAACCCTTCATTCGGTTGAAGGGGTGTGCTTGTATCATACAATGTTTTAGACCCTTCTCTTAGTGCCTCTTTGTGTTCAAAACTTGTTCTATGTGCCATATATTAGGTCAGAACGCTATTGGTTGAGTGGAGGCTCGAAAGAGCAAAGCTCTTCCATGAGTTCGTGAACTTCCGTGGATAAGTGGAGGCTCGAAAGAGCACAACTTATCTGTGGAATTCAACCTCTTTAAAACACCATTTGGTTGATAGGAAATGATTGATCAAATGGATGCACATAAGCTAAGATACTTCGAAAGGAGGAATTAGCCCAAATAGAACAAGTGTTCTAAACGATGTGGCAAGTCATGTGCTAGAAATAGCCTTGATACATCTTTGAACACTTAGTATGATCATTAGAGGTCGATGATAAACAGATTTATGATACAAGGCCCCTAAAACCGAATCCTTTCCTTTAATTAAAACATCACCTGTCACTTTACTTTCAGTCCCATATCAACTGCTTACTTTCCGCAAGTCTTGTCCTTCAAGCATTTACTTTCAGAAAGTCTTGTCCTTCAAGCATTTACTTTCAGCAAGTCTTGTCCTTCAAGCACTTTACTTTTACGCACTTACTTTCAGCAAGTCTTGTCCTTCAAGCACTTTACTTTTCAGTATTTACTTTCAGTCCCGTATTTACTTTCTTTACTTTCAGTCATTTACTTTTCAGTACTAAAATCACAACCAACCCACGTTACTTTCAGTACTAAAATCACAACCAACCCCCAACTGTCTTACTTTCCATTTTCGAAAGAATAACTATCCACTAATTCCCTTGGGTTTGACCCCTACTTACCGCTTTACTACCCAATAGTAGAGTAACGAGTAGCAGAGTTATAAATTTATTTTTGCACAGAGCCATCGCACATTAACGACGGTGTGGTGCGCTCCGTCAGCCGCTCTAAAAGACTTATGCGATAAAAGTGTGTCGCTTTGGGACCTTTACGCGACAAAACATTTAGAGACGTGGTATGTATGTCGCATAAACGACTTTACACGTAACCTATTTGAAATCTTCCCCTGGTAGATGAGATGTTGTTCTGATCGAGATCCAGAGCAAATCCTAAAACAACTTATGCGCTAAAACAAGTAATGCGGAAATAAAACGACACGCAAAGTTGTTACCCAGTTCGGCGTTAACGAGCCTACGTCTGGGGGTGTTCTCTAGCCCGGTGGATAGCAATTCACTATTATTGAGTATTGCGAGTACAGGGTTTACCGTTTACAGAATCCCTCTTAAACAACCTGAGCCTCGGACACTCTAGTAATTGCAATCTAGGTCTCCCCCTAGATCTTCGCTCCCGCTCCGTATCCACCAGAATGATTCTCCGTGAGAATCAGCGCCTTCTCCCGAATGTGCAGTAATAGAACTTCAGTGCGAGCCTTCAGCTTCATCCTTCGATCAATCTGTTGAGCACCAATGCAGATTGATCCGAGCGCCTTCGAGTAACCAGTGATGGTTAGTTCTCCAGCCGTATACGTGCGTCGTGAATAACCAGTTACGATTGATTCACCGCCGTTTGCCTCCTCCTCCCTTCAATGAGTATGAGCGTGTATTGTATCTCCGTGAGTGCTGCTAATAACCGAGTATTAGCACTCCTTATATAGAGCGGTCGAAACCCTAAAACAATAAGGATTCCTAAACTAAACCGCCTCTATCTTTAGGAAACCTTTCCTAATCTCTTGTGCATATCTCTTGTAGATAATCCTCCGTTCGAGTCTTCAAACTAGATTAAGCAACCTTCGATTATCTTCTCGACTAAGATAGCTTCAAGCGCAAGCAACCGACTCCAAGGATATTTCCAATAAACCATAAGCACCTGACTCGACAAGATGATTTAGGAAATTCACTGCTGCGTCAGAGTTGTGCTAAGTCGGCTTAGACAAGTTTCCAAATCCGAATATGGAAACTTCCAACTTCTGTCCACTGATGTGCAACCGCCTTGATCTTCCAACGGTCGACTAGGTTTCCTAATCTGATTTAGGAAACACTTCTTCTGCTTCAACTTGTGCTAGGACAGTTGTCTCTTCCAGTCTTGAACAACAGCTAGAACAACTATACTAAGTTTTACCAAACTACATGCCATATAAACTAACAATCTCCCCCTTGGCATTTTTGGCAAAACTACCTATTTGAAGCTACCTGTACTACTAATACAGATGAATCTTTGAGAAGATTTCAAACTCCCTAGCTGTGCTACTAACTAAGCTACCAACTGAATCTTTGAGGAGATTTCAAACTCCAAACACAATAAAAGCACAACGAATCTTTTAAGGAGATTTCAAACTCCAAACATGATAAACACTCTAGCACAACTGAATCTTTTAAGGAGCTTTCAAATTCCAAATTTACTCCCCCTTTTTGCCATAAAGTGACAAGGGAGTACCACGACTTCACAAGATGCAGATAATATGAAATACCTTGAAAATCCTTTGAAACTCATTCTATCGATACTGCCTCCAGGTCAACCTATCACGTATAGATAAGAGAGAACTGGTTGACCACCCTGATCCGAAACCACTTAGTTGTCAATGACACACAGACCCAGAGAGGATCTAAGTGTCTCAAACTGAAGATTGTCCAAAGCCTTTGTGAATATGTCTACAAGCTGTTTCTCCGTTGATACGTGGGTCAGGGTGAGAGTCTTCTTTTCTACAAGTTCCCGAATGAAATGATGCCTGATATCGATATGCTTTGTTCTAGAATGTTGTACCGGATTCTTAGATATATTGATGGCACTCATGTTGTCACAGTAGAGAGTCATCATACCTTGTTTTAACCCGTATTCCTCTAGCATCTGTTTCATCCATACCATCTGGGTACAACAACTTCCGGCTGCAATATATTCTGCTTCAGCGGTAGATAAGGATATACTATTCTGCTTCTTACTGAACCAAGAGACCAGATTGTTTCCTTGAAAGAAACATCCTCTAGAGGTACTTTTGCGATCCTCTGCATTCCCAGCCCAATCTGCATCACAATAGCCTACCAGACATGCGTTAGTATCCTTGGTATACCATATACCATAGTCAGCTGTTCCACAAACATATCTGATAATTCTCTTCACATTCATCAGGTGACTCTCCTTGGGATTAGCTTGATATCTGGCACAGACACCAACATCATGAGCAGTGTCCGGTCTACTGGCTGTTAGGTATAGAAGACTGCCAATCATGCTTCTGTACAAGGTTTGATCCACCTTAGTACCAGCATCATCCTTTGTGACCTTCACATGAGTTGCAGCAGGGGTTCTCTTATGAGTTGCTTTCTCCAGATTAAACTTCTTGATAAGATTCCTTGCATACTTGCTTTGGGAGATAAAGATTCCATCTGCCTTCTGTTTAACTTGTAACCCTAGGAAATAACTCATCTCTCCTACCATGCTCATCTGGAATTCGGTTTTCATTTGTTCAACAAATTTGTCCACCAGCGTCTGTCTGCTAGAGCCGAACACAATATCATCCACGTAAATCTGAGCAATGATGAAGTCTGACCCTGTGTGCTTCACAAATAGCGTCTTATCTACTCCCCCTCGCACATATTCATGAGAGACAAGGAACTCTGTAAGCCGCTCATACCAGGCCCTGGGTACCTGTTTAAGACCATATAGAGCCTTCTTCAGGTGATACACATATTCCGGGTGATGAGGATCTTCGAATCCCTTTGGTTGGGCTACATAAACTTCTTCATTTAGCACCCCGTTGAGAAAAGCACTCTTTACGTCCATCTGAAACAACTTGAACTTCAGGTGGCATGCAAGAGCTAAGAGAAGTCGAATGGCTTCCAAACGAGCAACAGGGGCAAATGTCTCATCAAAGTCTATTCCTTCAATCTGAGTATAGCCTTGAGCCACAAGTCTTGCCTTGTTTCTAGTGATGTTTCCTTGCTCATCAGACTTGTTCTTGAAAATCCACTTCGTGCCAATAACATTCACATTATCAGGACGTGGAACAAGGTTCCAAACATCATTGCGCTGAAATTCACCAAGTTTTTCTTGCATGGCAACAACCCAGTATTCATCATTGATGGCTTGCTTGACGTTCTTGGGTTTGATAGAAGATATGAAGCATGCAAAGCCAGCCAGATCTCGAAAGTTTACTTGTTTACCTCTAGTAATGACACCTTCATTTCGATCACCAATCACCTCGCTGATGGGATGATTCTTCTCGATGGCCCTTGAGGGATGAAGGACACGAGGGGAATCAGGAGATTTTGTATCCGGATTATTATCTTCTTCTGGCTGATTGTCATTCGAGGTCGGAAGTTTGGGATCTGTGTTAGAAATGACAGTTGTGTTGGGACAATTGATTCTCAATTGGTCTGGAAGGGACGGAGTATCATCATCATCTGCAGTATGTGTCTCAGGAGCTTCTGGCACAACATCTTGAACAACCACATTAATGGATTCCATTATGACTCCAGTGCGCTTGTTGTAGACACGATATGCCCTGCTGTTAGTAGAGTAACCCAGAAAGATCCCTTCATCACTTTTAGGATCCAGCTTCTGCAGATACTCTCGATCTCTGAGAATATAGCACTGGCTTCCGAAGACATGAAAGTACTTTACTGTAGGTCGTTTACCCTTCCATAACTCGTAGCAAGTCTTCTCTGTTCCGGATCGAATCGTCACTTTGTTAATGACATAGCAGGCTGTATTCATTGCTTCCGCCCAAAATTTTAAAGGCACCTTCTTTGCGTGAAGCATAACTCGAGTCATCTCCTGAATAGTTCGATTCTTTCTCTCCACAACTCCATTCTGTTGAGGAGTGATAGGAGAAGAGAATTGTTGTATAATCCCTCTTTTTGAACAGAAATCAGCAAGAGCAGCATTCTCAAACTCTTGCCCATGATCACTTCTGATTTTTACTATATGCTCCTCTTTATCTTCTCTTTCGCGTTCCAGTTGAGTGCACAGCTGAACAAACGCCTGAACTGCATCTGACTTTTCTCTCAAAAAATAAGGCCAGGTGAACCTTGTGAAATCGTCAACACAAACAAGAACATACCTTTTGCCAGAATAACTTTCCACTTGCATAGGCCCCATTAGGTCAATATGAAGCAGTTCCAGGGGTCTGCTTGTATTAATCAGAGTGGTGCTCTTGTGAGGGACTTTGATTTGTTTTCCAATATGACAGTCTCCGCAAACAATGCTAAGTTCTCCTCGAACTCTGGGAATGCCTCGAACAAGCCCATCTGAAGTAATCTTCTGTAACGTTCTAAGGTTCACATGTCCCATTCGCTGATTCCATAAGTTCATCTCTTCAGTACGGCTCAGTAAGCATGTAGTTTCAGCATTGGGTTTACCTAGGTTGAGAAGATAACAGTTATTTGACGACCTTCTTCCTGTGAGGACTGGTTCATTCTTCTGGTTTAACACCACGCATTCATCCTGGGAGAATTGAACATGATGCTCTCCATCGCACAACTGACTTATGCTGATAAGATTGGCCTGTAAACCTTTGACAAGAAGAACTTCTTTCAATCTGGGTAGACCTTGAACATTTAGGATTCCTTTCCCAATGACTTTGCTCTCTACACCATCACCAAAAGTCACATTAGAACTTCCTTTGCATTCTTCTATACTGGTTAGAAACTCGGGATTGCCAGTCATATGTCTCGAACATCCACTGTCAAAGTACAACTTTTCTTTCTTCAGATGACTGGACGAACTGAATGCAACATAGCACACTTCACTTCTTTGCTTAACTCTCCAAACTTGCTTCATTCGTGGTTTCTGAACTTGTTTCACCTTTCTGAAGGACATATGAAACTCATGACATCTTGCCTTAATGTGTCCCATTTGATTATAGAAGAAACATCTTCGTCTGTCTCGCTGTCTTGTGAGATGTCGTGTGGTAAGCCAAGATAATTTTCTTTGTGGGAAATGATTGGCTGGAACAGTTTCCGGTTCTGTCTTAGCAAAAGATCTTCTTTGAGTACGATGTTCAGCTGGAACAAGTTGTGGTAGTAGTTGTGGCACAGCCTTAACAAAAGCCGTCTTTCCGGAGCTTGATCCTCGAGTAAATCCAAGCCCTTTATGACCACCCCCTATCCTTTGTGCTCCCAGAATAGTCTAGATATTTTGTTCCAGAGTTCAGCATTTTGACTATCTTTTTCAAGTGATTCAGCTCTTCTATTGTCGCCTCATGAGCAAGTTTGCCTGTTTCGATTTCACATTTGAGGGAATCAATAATATCAGTAAGATTTACCTCTCTTCTTTTCAGAGTATCATTTTCTTGCTTTAGGTCATCTGTATCTCCTGAATGATCTCCTTGGTAGTTGTTACTTCGAAGTTTCAGGGAGGATATAACTGCCAGTAACTCCGTTTTTTGGGAGCTTAGCTCAGCTCTTTTGTTTGTCGCTGCCATCAACTGGGCTTTGAGATCAGTAATAGTCTGCTGATAATTTAGTTTTAAGGTGCTAACCTCTTTCTTGAGCTTCTCCTTTTCTGTAGTTAGATCTTCTAGAGAGTTCTGTAGATCTGTTTTTCGCTTGATATCAACCAGCCATTGTTGATATAGATCTTTGTAGTTGTTAGCAATTTCCTCATCAGTAATTTCATCATGGTCACTGTAGCTAGAATATAGAGTGTGATCTTCAGGTGATTTCATGGTCTCCTCTTCTATGCTTTGGTCCTTTGTGGGTTTGACACATCCGGTAAGAGCAACAAAGTTGTTGGTTTCCCCCTCAGAGTCACTATCACTCCAATTCACAGCATATGCATTCTTTTTCTTCTGTGTGTTAATACATTCTGCCCGGATATGACCAAAGCCTTCACATTCTCTGCATTGGATCCCTTTGCCCTTGTTCTAGAATAAGGAGTCTTCAGCACTATTTTTCTTGTGATTTTTTTCTTCTTTCTGAAACTTGGTTCTGTTATTCTTCTGGAATCTTGAGTCAGACGACTGGCTGGACTCAGTCCCTTTACTGTAATGCCTTCTTATAAATTTCCCAAAGTTTTTGGCGAACATGGCATACTGTTGTTCTGACGCATCGTCTGCCTTGTCCTTAACAACTTCAGCCTTTAGACCAACGCTGGAGACTTTTGTGAGACGGTCTTCTTCATTCATGTCCATCTCATGGGTCTGCAGGGAGCCCATCAGTTCATCTAGTCTCATGGTTTTCACATCATTGGCTTCCTTGACGGTAAGAGCTTTCATGGCGAACCGCTTTGTGAGAGATCTCAACACCTTTCTCACCAGTGTTTCCTCAGTCATTGGTTCTCCTAGCGCGAATGCTTCGTTAGAGATGTCAAGAACCCGAGTGTTGAAGTCTGCAATGGTCTCATCCTTCTGCATTCTCAGATTTTCGAATTTTGATGTGACCGTCTCCATTCTAGAGATTTTAACTTTGGTTGTTCCTTCTTGAGCAGTTTGTAGTATGTCCCAAGCCGCCTTGGCAATCTCACAGGTAGAGATCATCTTGAAGTTCTTTCCATCAACTCCAGAGAATATGGCATTCATTGCTTTAGAGTTCGCCGCTTCAGCTTTCTTTTGAACCTCAGTCCACTTGTCTTTAGCAAGAAGGCTAACCTTACCTTCTTCGTCGGTAGCCACTGGGTGAGTCCATCCTTGTTGAACAGCTTCCCAGACTGATTCATCTTGAGACTTTAGAAACGCCTTCATTCGTACCCTCCAGTAGCCATATTTGTTTCCTTCGAGCAGAGGAGGTCTCGTGATGTTCTGCCCTTCTCTTAAATCCATCTCACCAGCCTTCGGATCTTACTCTGTGTGTCGAGTATTTGCTCTGATACCAATTGAAATCTTCCCCTAGTAGATGAGATGTTGTTCTGGTCGAGATCCAGAGCAAATCCTAAAACAACTTATGCGCTAAAACAAGTAATGCGGAAATAAAACGACACGCAAAGTTGTTACCCAGTTAGGCGTTAACGAGCCTACGTCTGGGGGGCGTTCTTTAGCCTGATGGATAGCAATTCACTATTATTGAGTATTGCGAGTACAGGGTTTACCGTTTACAGAATCCCTCTTAAACAACCTGAGCCTCGGACACTCTAGTAATTGCAATCTAGGTCTCCCCCTATATCTTCGCTCCCGCTCCGTATCCACCAGAATGATTCTCCGTGAGAATCAGCGCCTTCTCCCGAATGCGCAGTAACAGAACTTCAGTGCGAGCCTTCAGCTTCGTCCTTCGATTAATCTGTTGAGCACCAATGCAGATTGATCCGAGCGCCTTCGAGTAACCAGTGACGGTTAGTTCTCCAGCCGTATACGTGCGTCGTGAATAACCAGTTACGATTGATTCACCGCAGTTTGCCTCCTCCTCCCTTCAATGAGTATGAGCGTGTATTGTATCTCCGTGAGTGCTGCTAATAACCGAGTATTAGCACTCCTTATATAGAGTGGTCGAAACCCTAAAACAATAAGGATTCCTAAACTAAACCGCCTCTATCTTTAGGAAACCTTTCCTAATCTCTTGCGCATATCTCTTGTAGATAATTCTCCGTTCGAGTCTTCAAACTAGATTAAGCAACCTTCGATTATCTTCTCGACTAAGATAGCTTCAAGCGCAAGCAACCGACTCCAAGGATATTTCCAATAAACCATAAGCACCTGACTCGACAAAGATGATTTAGGAAATTCACTGCTGCGTCAGAGTTGTGCTAAGTCGGCTTAGACAAGTTTCCAAATCCGAATATGGAAACTTCCAACTTCTGTCCACTGATGTGCAACCGCCTTGATCTTCCAACGGTCGACTAGGTTTCCTAATCTGATTTAGGAAACACTTCTTCTGCTTCAACTTGTTCTAGGACAGTTGTCTCTTCCAGTCTTGAACAACAACTAGAACAACTATACTAAGTTTTGCCAAACTACATGCCATATAAACTAACACTATTTATGCGACATTTTAAATTTTGCCGCTTTATTGTTTACTATTTACGGCCTCATATTCTTCGCTCTTTTTAAATTGAACTTTGGAGTTTAAAACATAACGCGACATGGTTTGAATGTATGACACATAAACGAACAAACAAATTTAAAATAAAATCGAGATATAGACCCAACAATCAGCAGTTAGAACAATTTAGGTTTTCAGGTTTTCCTCCTACATACACAACGGCTGCAACGCCTGTCACTACACCATAATATCGGACTGAATCCCTCCGTCCCCAACCATATTGAGGCCGCCCATATCATCCGAGCCGACAATCAGCAGTTGAGGTCATCTGCTCATAGGTCGCGAATCAGCGCAATTAAGGTCGTCATCGGCGGCTCCATCCCCAACGTAACGCAACTCACATATTGATCGAGCGCAGATAATACGAAGAGAAATGATTTGGTAATTTCGGAGATTTAGCAATTGAATTGGATCCTAGAACAAATAGCAGTTCACTACATCAGGTTCGTATTTATTTTTTCATATATATTCCCAACTGAATTTGGTTCTTAGACATAGTTTGATGAATTGAAGATTTGATATATTAGCCATTGAATTTTGGAAAAACTATCAAGTGTTTTTGCGTTATTTGAAATCCAGTATGTGCACGTTGGCTAGCTAGCTGATATTGGACTTCATTGTCGAATGGATAGCACAATTTATGCTTGTTTGATAAACATTCGAATGATTTCATTGTCGAGTGTGGATATAATTTTGTGCTTCTTTTATGCTTCAGCGTGTACAAAATGATGTTCCCGTAAGTGGCATGTGTTTGGCAAAACGTAGCTTAGACAGTTCGAGCAGGTGTTCAGGGGGAGTTCGAACATATCCTAACACTCGTACACAGCGTGGATAAAACGCAAGGATAGTTCCCGGAAGATATTGGACTACGAAGATCTCGTCAATATGAAGACGGCCAGCGACTTATTCGAGCAATAGATATTCGAATGAATATTTACATCAAGGCGGCAAAGCTTACTTGGGCAAGAAGACTTCGGATTATCTTCCAACCGATTCAAAAGATATTCATCAAATATCTAGGAATATTTCCTAAATATTTGATGGGATTATCTTGGGCGAATTAGGGTTTCGCTCGAAGCATATAAATACATTGCAAGAGCAACCCTAATTCTCATCGCTTTCAAAGATCAATTACACACGAGCATATCCTGCTGATTGGAGAAGAAGAAAGCGACGACCGGCTTTGTTTTCTCATTGAGAATACACCGGTGCAAGTGCAGTCTGTTCAAGTGCAACACAGACTGCCTGAAGCGTATCAACTGCCGCACACAACAAAGGTGAACAAGCTTTCGAGAGAAAGCATCCGAGCTTCTGGAGAAGGTCGAGAACGTTCAGACTGCAGGTTCTGAACGAAGGGGATCGAGGGGAATTGCGGTGAACCTCTGTTGCAAATCTGAGAGACGGAGTATTAAGGATAGGCTATTACAAGGTGTAAGTGTAAGTCCCTGTGGAATTCCTATACTCGTAATAAAGATTTGATGTCCCTTTTTCGGGTGTGGGAAACCCCCCAGAGTAGGCGGAGCCGAACTGAGTTATCAGTCTGTGAGTCTCTACTGCTTTTATCTGTTTGCTAAAACTGTTGTAATAAGAGTTCAATCTCTGTACGTTGAACTGTTGTGCAAAGAGTCCTAGGTCTGTCGCAACAGTACCCTGGACACAAGCTTGAACAGGGGACATAATTTCAATTGGTATCAGAGCCGAACACTCGACACACTGAGTGGGATCCTGAACTGTTCAAGATGACTCTGAAGGAAGGACAAAGCATAACCAGACCCCCGCTGCTCGAAGCATCGAACTATGCCACATGGAAGCCTATGATGAGATCTTTTCTGAAATCGCTAGACGAAAAGGCTGTTCTAAAAGGGTGGACGGAACCCATAATGAACAATCTCACTGGAGAACCGATCGCCAAACCAGAAGATCTGTGGACAGAAGAAGAGGACAAAGCTTCCATGGGCAACTCAAAGGCAATGAACGCAATTTTCTCGGCAGTAGATGAAAACGTCATGAAGCTAATCATCAACTATGAAGTGGCCAAGGAAGCATGGGATATCCTCCAAACAGCTTTTGAAGGAACAGACAAAGTTCGCAACTCCCGCATGCAAGCTATCACAACCAGGTTCGAAGAGATGAAGATGAAGGAGAGTGAAACCATCACTGAGTACAACACCAGAGTCCTGGAACTGTCCAACGAGGCATTTGCACTAGGGAAACCCATCGATGAAGAAAGATTGGCCAGTAAGGTCCTAAGGTCTCTTCCTCTGAGATTTGCCATGAAAGTCACGGCCATTGAGGAAATGCATGATATCACCACACTGAAGCTAGACGAGCTAATGGGTTCTCTCAGAACTTACGAGATCAATCATGACTTCCAAACCGGAGAAGAGAAGGGAATCGCTCTTAAAGCAGATATAACGGAAGACAAACTTGATTCTGGGTGCACCACTGAGCAACTGGCCATGATGGCACAGAACTTTGGAAGAATGCTGCGGAAAATAAACAGACGTGGCCCAGAACAAGGTCAGTCTTCGTCAACTGGTTACCGAAACTGGAAATCCAGCAGGCCAAGGTCTACTGATTCGAGGCAAGACTTGTCTGACAAAGGAAAAGAAGAGATTCAGTGTCATGAATGCAAGGGTTTCGGCCACATTTCTTCACAGTGTGCAAACACTCTCATGAAGAAGAAGGCGATGGTGGCGAGCTTCGGCGACAGTGAGTCAGACGAAGAAAAGGGTGAAACCACAAACTTTGTGGCCTTTGTCACAACTCTGGATGAATGCGGCAGCACAAGTGAAACTGTTCCACCTCAGCTGGAACTCCCAGGTGAAGACCCCTCGGACAGTGACAATGAAGAACTCACGCAGGACTCTCTGGCTCAGACATATAAAGATCTATATGAGAAGTGGCTGCTTCTGATCAAGATAAACAAGAAGCTAAATGACACAGTGGCAAGCGTCACTATGGAAAAGGACAAGGTATGGCAGGAGGTCGAGATACTGCTGACACTAAAGGCAGAACTGGAAGGTACAATTAACTCACTGACTTCTCAACTAGCTGAGATAAAACAGGAAAGGCTAGATCTTCTTGTTCAGAAAACAGAACTCCTGGGTACTGTCTCCTCTCTAAAAGTCGAAATAGAGAAGGATCGGGACACTCATCCTGTAGGCATGGCGGGCCTGAAAAAAACCATCGTTGATCTACAGCGCAAAGAAATGTTCCAACTAAGGAAGGTAGAACAGCTGGAACTTCAGCTAGAATCTGAGAAGATGGAACACTCTGACACTAAGGAGGAACTCAGTCACGTCAAACAGTCGGTAAGAATGCTTAACTCTGGCACTAAAAACTTAAATGATATTCTTAGATCTCAGAGAATGGAGTCCGGACATAGAGGATTGGGGTTCACAGGAGAAGGCAACTCAAAAGGTACGAGGTTTGTTAAAACAAGACCGGTGTCGGAACAGAAGTAAGAACTGAAGGTGAGACAGCACCCCAGACAGAAAATAGACTTGCACCCAGAACAACCCAATAGCGGTCAAAGAAGGACTGGTACGGTGCACTTCGGCTCTCATTCAGCACAAAGGAAAGAATGGCGCACTTGCTGGTATTGCAATCAGATGGGTCACATCAAACTAAAGTGTCGTCTGTTTCTAGCCGAAAGACGTGCTTTCCATCAACGAACCATACCGCAACAGAAACAAGTCTGGGTTCAAAAGGAAGACCGAACCGTCTGCATGGTGGCCTGTTACACCTCAAACTACTCATCGCATGATAGTGGGCACTTCGACAGCGGATGCTCCGCACACATGACAGGTAACTCTCAATATCTTACCCATATTAGACCTGTTGAGCATATGTGGTTTGTCACCTTCGGGATGGTGAAAAGGGTCAGGTGATCGGCTGTGGGACATTGATGGTTCCGGATCTCCCTGCACTCAAGAACACCCTCCTTGTTAAGGGACTGACCAGGAATCTTATCAGCATCAGTCAACTATGCGACGATGGACACTATGTGTCATTCTCCAGCTACTCATGTCTTGTACTAGACCAGAATGGCGATACACTGATGAAAGGAAAAAGGGATGCCAACAACTGCTATACTATTAGGATGGGTCTGACGGAGTCAATGAACAATGAGAACCATGGCCAGCAACCGGTTGCTCTCCTATGTGCAAACGCTCAACCTAGTTTTCTGCGAGGGGGAGTGGATAAGACCTTGCACACAAGATCTGATTGTCGATGCGCACAAATCAATGTTGCCGGGTGTCCCAGGAAGCTGTTGAATCAGACGGTGGTACAGTTGCGACAGGAGTTCGTACACTGCCCACAGAAATGTGCCTGGAGCTGTACAAGAAAATATGAATGCTCACGAAAGATGGTAACTCTGAGGCAGCATACTTTTGTCAAACCATATGGCAGGTCACGGAGTGGAACACCCAGATCCCCAGGGGGTCTATGTGGTGTCAACCACTGAAAGCATCCGACGGTGGTCAGTCATAGTCGAATCTCCAGCTGAACAGTTGGACTGACCACCTAATAAAGAGAGCTGGAACAGAAGTCTCGACAACTTGGAAAATATTTTTTAAATATCCTTGAAGATTTTTTCGGTTGACGGTTTTGGAAAGCTGAAAAGTCATATAGAAAAATTTGATTTTTGAAATCAAATTCATTCCCTGAGTATCGTCTTCTCTCTCTCTCGAAAACCCTAGAACGGAACTCTCCTCTCAACTGCTCCTTCCTAAACCGACAATGGTGAACACCGGGAAGTCAGCAAAATCTAGTGCTAAATCTGCGAAGAAAAGCAAAGAGAGCATGCAGACCTCAAAGGCGTTAGCGGCGAAATCAAAGATTCCGAAATCAAAAGCTGCGAAGATGAAAAAGGCGTCACCTTTACACTCCGTTATTGAATCTTTGGCCAAAGAGAAGCCTGCTGAAGGAGTTACCGCTGAAATTTCTCAGCCGGCCACTGTGGATTCAACTCCACAAGTTCGTCTGCAATCTAAGGTAAACACCACTATTCCTTCTGATTCTGCGAATACCCTCGTTGTTGAAAAATCTGTGCTGAATGAAGAAGTAAGAGTGGAGGTTGAGAAGGGTGTTCAATGGATTGACGGTGATGAAGCCAGTAGGGCTGTAATTGGAGGTAATGGTGGTAAGGATGTTAGTGGTGTTAAAGCTGTTGGTGTTGAAACAAGTAGGGCGATGCTTGGTGGTGAAGATGATAGAAATTTTGAGAGTGGTAGGGCTGTGGCGGTTGACAAAGTCGTTAGTGCAGTTGTTAAAAAGAAGTCCGTCAAGACTGTGGAAGAGGAACCCAGCAAGGGGGCTGGAGGCTCAGGAACGTGGAGAGAAAAGATCTTAGCCACAGGATACATTCCTCCGAAGGCTGGTCGCAGGAAGAAGGTGAAGCGGGCCAGTGACTCTCCCAGTAAATATCTAGCCCAGATCTATGCCACTCGAGGAAGGAAGATTGCAATGTCCGATGAAGAAACAGAGAAGTTCATCGAGTCCTCGGGGGAGAGGAATGTGGTGATGAGTGATGCTGATCCATCTGAGAACCAAGGAGTAATGACTGCAGAAGGGTCCAGTTTGGATGCTGAGGCTATAACAGAAGAAATTAATCCATCAGGGAAGACTGATTTGTTGAAAGAATCAAACCCAACAGAAAGTGATGAGGAGTTAGAGAATTTGTACAAGGACATTGATGATGTCATGGAAGACCTGGAAAAGGAAAAGAGTCAGGAAGAAGCTCAGTATGATCAGGCTGTAGGGGCAAAAGAATCTGAGGCAGACAAAGCTTCAAGTGTTCCACCCATGGAACCAAGTGTTCAGTCTGGTGTTGAGACTGGAAGAGCTACAGAGAAAGCTGTAAGCGGTTCAACAGTGGAACCCTCTGTTCAGATTGAAGCTCAAACAGCACCGGCTCCAGAGGAAGGTCTGCGTAACCTGGGTGTTGAAGTAGAAGAGTCTGGTACTGAAAAGGTCTCTAGTGCTCCAACAGAGGAACAGAGTGTTCCGACTAAAGTCAAGTCTGGAGTAGTTCCAGAGAAAGTAATGAGTGAAGAAACAATGACAGTTCAAGGTGATCGTCGTAGGTATCATTTGGAGGAAGATGAACCATCCATTCGTAAGGATGCCCCTATATCAGCTGCAGAAGGTGTTACCCTTTCAGAAGATGACCAAGACAGTGTTCCCCTTGTCAACCTCAAGAGGACAACGAAGGGGAAGGAAAAGAAAAAGGTTGCCTTTGCTACGTCTACAAAGGAACCAGCTCAGAAGGTTGCTGAAGTCAGCAGTGGTGCAGGGGAAGCTGGCTCTTCCAAGAAAAGAAAGCGCGTTGCTGCAGTTCCCATCTCTGAAGATGCTGGGAGATGTGAAGTCCCAGCCCCTGAATCTGAGACTGTCCCAGTCGGTAAGGTCAAGAAAGGAGTGTGGTTCGTGAACAAAGAAGCTGCGTTGAAATGGGAATGTGTGCTGAAAAGGAAAATCATACCGGAGAGGCTGCTGGATGCATCGAGTTACAAAGGGGAAGAAGTGATTAAGGTACTTAAAGAGTCGGATCTATTCTTGACGTTGGACAGATGCAAACCGTTCAACGAACAGCTGGTGTGTGAGGCCATGGCAAACTTGCCTCCCAAGTTTGGGGTCATTGGAGAGGTTGAGTATGGGGTCTTCTATGTGAGAGGAAGAAGGATCAAGATTCATCCAGAACTGATCAATGTATATTTCTCCATGGACGACCCAACAGTTGATGAAGAAGAATCCAGCTTTGAGAAGATAGTGAGCACCATCACTGCAGGCTCTGTTCAGTGGAGGCCTGAGTCAGTTGTGCATACAGCAGATCTGTCTACTTTCTATTCAATGATGTTCTTCATTGCGGTGTTTAACTGGAGGCCGTCTACTCATCGCTCTACTGTCAACAAGGACATGGCCCGGCTGATTTATCAGATAGGCAACAAACGGAAGTTCAACCTGGGCAGAATAATGTTCAAACAGATTGCTGAACACGCCACATCGATGAGAATTCTGCACCAGATCTGCTTTCCATCCCTGATTTATGAGCTGATTATTCATCAAGCCCCTGATTTGAAAGCCTCGTCTGATCTCCTTACTAAAGCTCCCAGCAAATTCACAGTGGACCACAAGTTATACAAAGGGCGGCATGTGAATGATCTGAAAGGGGGGAGCAAGCCAGGTAAAGAATTTGGGGAATCCAGTCAAGGGCGAGCTAGAATGGGAATGGATGAGAGGAGCAAACTTCTGAAGGACCTACAGGCTATCATTACTGCGGACAAAGAACAGCGCCGCCGGATCAACAGGCTTGCTCGAGCACTCAGCTACCCCAGTGATGATGAATCAGAAGCTACTGCCTCTGAAGAAGACTCCATTGAAGAAGCTTCCGATTAAAGGTCCATTGAAACACTAAACTCTCTGAACTTTTTCAAACATTCTGCTCATATGTGCTTGTTCTGGCACAATTTATTTTACTTGACTGTTCGAACTAGTTGGACCCCTTGCCAGTTTATGGCAAAATGGGGGAGTAATTTTGAGAGGACAAATTTTGTGCTCCCTCAAGATGTCTAAGTCTAGATAGTTAGCTAGTAGTAGTTATCTAGATGATTTGGTTTTGCCAAAATGCCAAGGGGGAGATTGATGTTCCCGTAAGTGGCATGTGTTTGGCAAAACGTAGCTTACACAGTTCGAGCAGGTGTTCAGGGGGAGTTCGAACATATCCTAACACTCGTACACAGCGTGGATAAAACGTAAGGATAGTTCCCGGAAGATATTGGACTACGAAGATCTCGTCAATATGAAGACGGCTAGCGACTTATTCGAGCAATAGATATTCAAATGAATATTTACATCAAGGCGGCAAAGCTTACTTGGGCAAGAAGACTTCGGATTATCTTCCAACCGATTCAAAAGATATTCATCAAATATCTAGGAATATTTCCTAAATATTTGATGGGATTATCTTGGGCGAATTAGGGTTTCGCTCAAAGCATATAAATACATTGCAAGAGCAACCCTATATCTCATCGCTTTCAAAGATCAATTACACATGAGCATATCCTACTGATTGGAGAAGAAGAAAGCGACGACCGGCTGTGTTTTCTCATTGAGAATACACCGGTGCAAGTGCAGTCTATTCAAGTGCAACACAGACTGCCTGAAGCGTATCAACTGCCGCACACAACAAAGGTGAAGAAGCTTTCGAGAGAAAGCATCCGAGCTTCTGGAGAAGGTCGAGAACGTTCAGACTGCAGGTTCTGAACGAAGGGGATCGAGGGGAATTGCGGTGAACCTCGGTTTCAAATCTGAGAGACGGAGTATTAAGGATAGGCTATTACACGGTGTAAGTGTAAGTCCCTGTGGAATTCCTATACTCGTAATAAAGATTTGCTGTCCCTTTTTCGGGTGTGGGAAACCCCCCAGAGTAGGCGGAGCCGAACTAGGTTATCAGTCTGTGAGTCTCTACTGCTTTTATCTGTTTGCTAAAACTGTTGTAATAAGAGTTCAATCTCTGTACGTTGAACTGTTGTGCAAAGAGTCCCAGGTCTGTCGCAACAGTACCCTGGACACAAGCTTGAACAGGGGACATAATTTCACAAAATTTGATTGTTTAGCTATAAAAAATTTCTAACACATGTTTACTTGTCTGTTATACAACAAATCATGGATAAAAGTTGGATGAAGCTGCAAAGATACGACCATCGCTATTTTGATGGGATTAATAATTTTATAGACTTCGTGAGACAGAACAGGCCCAAGACCACGCATTTGTGTCCATGTACACGTTGTAGATTTCATCATAGAAAGATCACATTGGATCAAATGTATGCACATTTGATTCAGAATGGTATGATGATGGATTACACTACTTGGACTGAACATGGTGAAGTTCGCACTAATCCTTCAATATACATGTTAAGGCAACAATACATTATGGAGAAAAATCAGGGGAACATGTCTCGCAATAGTAGTTGGGATACTTGTCCGACAAATCCTACAATGGACATTCTTAATGATGCCTTCCCTTTCCGAGACATGTATCATATGACTGATGTCGTCGACGATTCATTGGGTAAGGATGCTTATGAGAAGTATTTTCACCCACTTTCCGAAGCTCAGACACCCATATTTGACGGAAGCAATAAGAGTGTGTTAGACACCGTACTGAAAGTGATGCAAATGAAAGTGGATAATGGTTGGTCGGACAATTCTTGTACCGCTCAATTAAGGTGGTTCAAAGAGTTTCTCCCAAGCGACAATAAGTTTCCTAGTTCTTATTGAGACATTAGAAGAAGCTTGAAGAATTTGGGATTGGGATATGAGACTATTCATGGGTGTGACTACGGTTGTATTCTATACTAAAAAGAGAATAAAGATTTAGATTATTGTCCGGTGTGTCATGAGTCGAGATATGTTTGTGTTGAAGGTACTAGCAGGACACCCAGGAGAGTTGTTCGTTACTTCACATTAACACCGAGATTGCAACAATTGTACATGTCTGAAACAATAGCAAAAGAGATGCGGTGGCACAGAGAAAGACGTGTGGTAGACGGTCAGATTAGACATCCTGCTGACGGGGAGGTATGACAAGATTTTAATAAGGAATTTCTAGCATTTGCCAGTGAGATTCGGAATGTCCGTCTTGGATTAGCGACTGATAGATTTAACCCATTTGGAGCACTTGGTGTTTCACACAGCATTTGGCCTGTTATGGTTATGCCTTATAATTTACCACCTTCGTTGGGAACCAAGATAAAAGTAGAACATGGTCCGGAACATAATGGCCCTAAGAACCGTCATTTGAGGAGTATGCTAACACATGAGATAGGGTCATGTGTGCGAGACAAAGTTCCAATGCTTGCACCAAGCTTCAGTGTGCTCGAGCCAAAGCATAGGGCCATCGTCTTTGACCATTTGACTATGAGTACTTATTCCTTTACTTCACATTACGATGATTGATTATATTTTTTCCCATTAATTAACATCTACTATTTTCTGTAGCCCAATTTCGTGCTCGACTTTGATGATACTTGGATTTGGAGGTTCATTATCCGAATAGCTACTGAAAGATACCGAGACTGGAAGTAAGACTGCAAAACACACTATGGAAAATATGGTGTTGAGCTGCCTTTGGAGTTTGTTGACCGCAGAGAGCAATGGCGTTGGCTAGTTGCTCATTTCGGGGAACCAAGTGTTCAGGTAATGCAATTCTCAATGGGTTATTGTCAACTTACATTGCAGTTATAGTATTATGAATATGCTTCATTTATTTCTATTATTATTTTGGATAGGCTCGAGGTCGTAAAATGAAGGAAGTGCGTAATGCAGCAGGCAGAACAAACCACCACTCGGGAAAGGTCCCATTTAGCCATCGAGCTGAACAACATGCTCTATCAAATGACAAGGCCCCTTATATTGCAGCATATGGTGAGGTGAATGGCGCTGATGCCAGGGGAGCAGCGATTGCGGTAATATCCACAAAGTTTCAATCATTTCTACTTTTCTATGCTATAAATATTTGGCTATGGTTTACGCCTTTGTGAATATTTTAGTTTGTAACTATCACTTGAATTTGATTGTGGGAGTCACTTGACTTGTTGTTTGATGAGAATAATGTTTATCTCTTATTTCGTGTTTTGCTTCTTTTAAGCATCCCTATTATGGCTTTCCTTAATTGGTCCCTTATTATCTTGGACCGCTTGTATTATTTAGTTTGTTAGTTCCCTTATTGACTATCCTGCTTGTATTATAGGAAAAAAATGTGGAAGCATGTGATTGAATTCGTGGTGAACCATGACTCGGAGGATCCAGAAGTGATAGATGAATCACTGCCAGTGAGTACTCAAATTGAGATAATAAGTCAGCTTGTGGGCCCGAAGCGTGGGACGTGTATTTCTGCCATTGGCAAGTCCTTAGCGCGAGAGCCACAGCCACGAGGAGGAGCAAAAGTTGCGGCTGAAACCATTCAGATTACACAGGAACTTCGGAAAACACAAGAGGACATGGCTAAGCAATTCGAGGATCGAATGGCAGACCATGCTAGCAAGTTTATGGATCATATACGATTACTCGAGGAAATGATCAAGGGGGTATTAGGAGTCATTGCCAGCAATGCCTCGGATGGAGCCACTAGTCACCTGCCAGTCGCACGCAATGGATGAAGTCTGAATTTGGGGAATGTTGCTGAAGTCCAAATTTAAACTTGCGACTTTGTTTACTATTTGAAAAACTACCTACTTTGTTTTGTCTTGGTAAACATTAAAATGTGCCAAGTATTTTGGTTGTTGCTAGGGTTAAACATTGGCATGTACCCTTTTTGATGGAATGAATAGTAGGTTTTAAAATTTTAGTTGTAAGTCACATAGTTGTTACCTTTATGCGACATGACTTTTGAATTAACAGGACAATTCTATAGCTTTTACGCGACAACAACTCTTTTATGTGACATAGATTTCTTATATAGCACAACCTAATATTTTTCAAGCGACACAGAATGCCACTTTATGCGACAACATAATCCTTTATAGCAATTTTATATGTCCTATAAAACCATTTACGCGACACGGTTGACTTTATCTGACGAATGTGGGATATATCTAATGCGACGTTATCTAATCATACGACATATTATATTCATGTAGCCTAAACACTTTTATGCGTCGTCATGAGCTTTAAGTGACGTCTGTCGTTTAATGTTAACGCGACTAACTTGTAAGATGTTGCTTTAATCGCCACACGTTAAAGCGACATACCTATTTTTGTACGTCGCGTAAACACTCATGTCACAAGGATTAAGCAACATTACTAAAGCGACGATGTGTTTGTCACATTAGACTTATGCGGCGAAATTGTACATTAAGCGACGCTTTTTTTTCTCCCGCTTAAATATCAAATTGGCGTAGTGTCTCTATCTCTCCTCGTAGATCTGTTTCACCCACTAGCTAAGCCATTCGAAACATTAACTATACAATACCTCTATGAAATGGAAAATCGAGAATAAATTAGCTCAAGGCTGGAGATAGTAATACAAAATACTTTCATAGGGCGGCAACTTGTTGGAGAGCTAAGAAGAATAGCATTGAAAGCCTTCAAATAAACGGCAGGTTGGTAGAGGACCCCAGGGAGTTGAAAGAGGAAATCAGGAGGTTCTTCATTGAGCATTTTTTATTGAGGTGTTGTGACAGAAGTGATTTGACAACAAAGATGTAGAATGAATAATAAGAAACAACACAGAAATTTAACGTGGTTCACCAACAGTGTGTTGGCTAGTCCACGGGCAAGAAGAGGCAGCTTTGTATTTAGATTGGAGAGTATCCGGAGATACAGTGATGTAGTTTGAATTACACCGGTCGTAGCCAGACACAGACTAACACATACTAAAACAGTGTGTTATGAGGCTATATTTATAGCACTCATGGTTACCTAAACTAAATAGGAAACCTACCCAAACTGATTAGGAAACCCTTATTAGAGATATATTTGGTTACATAATTATCTCCAAATATATTTCTAATCTCAATCTAATTAGGAATATCTAAACCAATAGATAACTTCCTAAACTAACTGGATTTCCTAATAAATTAAGAAACCCTAAATAATTAAGATTCAAGACATCCTAACAAATCTCCAGCTTGACTTGAATCCCCAAACAATAGACGTTTCAAGTACATAACCAGACTCGGATTCTTCCTGCCACCAGCTTTGGCACTATGCCAAGTGCCAGATTGAGCAACGCCTCTGCTCCAGATGCACTACGCCTAGTGCCTGATGAGTAACACATCACCTCCATATGCACTCCGCCAAGCGCCAGATGAGCATTGCCTATGCTCCAGATGAGCAACGCCTCTACTCCAATTACACTACAATAGTGCCTCCACTTTCATCAGCAACCTCAATGGTGACATCATCAGCTAAACACAACATGATTGTTGAATGAGCCTTCTCCTCCAAGCTATTCAACTCTTTGTCATCAGCATCCGTTTTTTTCTTCCCAGACAACGGCACTCACAGACTCTACTGCTTCAACAGAGCTCGCATCTTGATCTGCAATAACCCAAAGTTGTTCCTCCCGATAAATTTGTCAATCTTCACGTTCATAGTAGCCATCTTTGATGTTGAAATCACAAACCCTAGCAGTAGCGGCAAAACCCAGCTCTGATACCAGTTTGTTGTGACAGAAGTGATTTGACAACAAAGATGTAGAACGAATAATAAGAAACAACACAGAAATTTAACGTGGTTCACCAATAGTGTGTTGGCTAGTCCACGGGCAAGAAGAGGCAGCTTTGTATTCAGATTGGAGAGTATCCGGAGATACAGTGATGTAGTTTGAATTACACCGGTCGTAGCCGGACACAGACTAACACATACTAAAACAGTGTGTTATGAGGCTATATTTATAGCACTCATGGTTACCTAACCTAAATAGGAAACCTACCCAAACTGATTAGGAAACCCTTATTAGAGATATATTTGGTTACATAATTATCTCCAAATATATTTCTAATCTCAATCTAATTAGGAATATCTAAACCAATAGATAACTTCCTAAACTAACTGGATTTCCTAATAAATTAAGAAACCCTAAATAATTAAGATTCAAGGCATCCTAACATGAGGAAGGAAGATCGCTCATGGTCTGTAGCAAATCTGAATTTCAAAGTCTTAAACCAAAATCAAAAGAAGGATTTGGAAAGAGCAATAAGTGAAGAGGAGATTCTGATGAGCCTGAAGGAGTGTGATGGGAATAAGGCTCCGGGACCGGATGGATTCAATATCAACTTCTACAAGAGATTCTGGAACGAAGTAAAGCCAGAGGTGGTAGGTTTTATAGAGAAATACTCGGTGAACGGAAGGCTAACAAGGGGCATCAATCAGACGTTCATTACCTTGATCCTGAAATCTAACAACCCGCAATCATTGGGTGATTATAGGCCTGATCAGTTTGGTGACTTCCCTATATAAAATACTAGCCAAATGCCTTGCAAGAAGATTGAGCTCTATTCTACCTCAACTGATTAGTCCGAATCAATCTGCATTCCTAGCTAATAGAAGTATTCTTGATGGAATAATGATAACAAACGAGCTTATCCATTCGGTAAAGAGAGACAAACGCAAGGAAGTGATTATCAAACTTGACTTCAGCAAGGCTTATGACTCAATTTGTTAGGCATACTTGGATCAGATTCAACAAAGGATGGGTCTGGGAGAGAAGTGGTGACAGTGGATCATTGAATGTATATCGTTACCTAAGCTAGCAGTGTTGATCAACGGCTCGCCTACTGAAGAATTTTCTATGGAAAGAGGACTTCGACAAGGCGATCTCCTATCTCCATTTCTATTTCTTATAGCTGCAGAAGGTCTTTCGAGATTGTTATCCAAAGCTAAGGAAGTGGAGACTTTCAGAGGAGTTGAATGGGTTAAGAATGGGAAAGGATGACCCATCTGCAAATTGCGGATGATACAATAATTTTCTGTGACGCTGAGATGGAGGAAATCAAAACGCTTAGAAGGATATTGAAATCTTTTGAAGCTGCATCAGGATTAAGGATTAACTATATGAAGAGCAAATGTGTAGGTATTGACGTGAAGGATGACAAAGTACAAAAATATGTGCAAGAGCTGGGATGTGACACAGGCCGCCTCCCGTGGAATATTTGGGACTACCAGTAGGAGCTAATCCAGGGAGAATGAAGACTTGGGATCCTATCATAAGTAAGTTTAAACAGAAATTGGCGTCATGGAAGAGTGCCAATAGATTGGTTTTAGTAAAGGCGGCCCTAGGCAACCTGCCAGTTTACTATGCATCATTATTCAAAATGTCGATTCAGGTTGTAACGCAGTTGGAAAAGATGCAGCGAAGCTTTCTGTGGGGCAGGAATGACGAAGGGAGAAAATCCCCTATGTAAAGTGGAAAAAACTACAGAAACCAAAATCTTTTGGGGCTTAGGCATTCAAGGTTTGGCAGAGAAAAACTTAGCCTTACTAGCAAGGTGGTGGTGGAGACTCGTCACCTCTAGAGAAGGACTATGGAGGAAGATGATACTGGAGAAGTATACAATAAAGGATACTCATAACCCAGAGGAAGTGAATATCAAGGAAAGGAATACATCCAAATCGTGGAGAGACATTCTAAAGGTGGTAAAAGGTAACTCGGAGGTGGGCCTTGCCTTTAGATAAGGAGTGAATGTCCAACTCGGGAAAGGAACTTGTTAAGATTTTGGGATGACATATGGATCTGAGACAGGCCATTAAAAGTGCAGTATCCTGAACTATGGATGCTAGCAAACAATAAAAAGGCAAGGGTGAAGGAGATGGGAAGCAGGGCTGATGGGAATTGGATATGGCAGCTACAGTTTAGAAGAAGTTTGTACCAATGGGAGGAAATGAGGAAGGAACAGTTATTGTGCAGTTTAAGTCATATGCAACTGAAAGATACGGAAGAGGATCAGATAGTGTGGGCTCATTCAGAAGATGGAAGATTCAAAGTGAATTCATTGATGAGGGCAGTCTTGGAGATCAAGAAAAAGAAAAATAAATGGGATACTTTAAAATTCCAAGTATGGTCTGGTCTAGCGTCGCCTAAAGTCGAGATGCTAGTGTGGAGACTTTACTATGACAGTTTACTGACGAGGGACCTCTAGTCAAGGAAGGGAGTATTAAGTAGCGGCCAGAATTTGAATTGCAAACTATGTGACCAGCATGTGGAGTCGGCGGATCACCTCCTTCTCCAATGTAAATGGAGTTGGAGATTGTGGACGTGGTGCCTAAGGTGGTGGGGATTCTATTGGGTAGTGCCACCTACTATGAAAGACGTACTACATGGATGGGTGATACCAAAAACTTCGAAGATTTATAAGAGATTTTGGAAAATACTATGCAATTATCTGGACCATTTGGGAAGAACATAATAAAAGATGCTTTTCTAACCAGCGAAGAACAGTAGAGGAGATCGGGGAACTGGTGAAAACAAGACTAGCTTGGTGGATAAAATTTAGAAACTCAGGGAGCCCCTACTGAAGAAGTGAAGAAGTGAGATGCAACCAATAGCAAATTGGAATAGAAGGAAACCAATCTGCTGCTTTCAGTTGAGTTGTTTCAAAGGAGGTCATGTTTATTCGTTGGAGTAGAAGAAAACCTCTGGGTAGAGTTTTTAGAGCTTGAAAAGGTCAAAGAGGAGAATTGGAGCCGTTAGAGGGGAGTGGAGGGGAGGGGAGGGGAGCTTCTGGAGTAGGACAGATCCTAGATGGAGTTGGAGAGAGCACCCGAATCACCGGAGAGATTTTCACAGCGAAAGCATCATTCTGACCATATAAAAGTATGGAGAATCTCAAATGGTAGGAGGATGAGACAACATTCAAATTGGAACTCTTAAATATCAACTTACATTTCCACCGAGACGAGTTCAGTAAACCAAATTATGAGTTTCAAACTCAAATACACTTATTTGTGTTTAAATAGACCTCCAAATCATTCAACTTACCATTACCAAACAACCAACAATCATTTTACCTATGGCATTCAGCGCTTTTCATGTCCTTCTCCTCCTCCTTTGCTTCTTAAAGCAAGCAGCTTCTGTTGACAAACTCTCCATTTGAGTTCATCAAGAGCTTGGTTGGAAGCCGTAACGGAGAAACTGTCCCTAACCTTCACACGTTCAAGGCTTACCTCGAATCTTTTGGGTACACCATCTCATCTGACAATGATGAATTTGATGATTCTTTAGAGGCTGCCATTAAAACTTATCAGTTGAATTTCAACCTCAATCCTACTGAGAACATTGAGATAGTAGCGCAGATGGTGAAGCCTAGATGCGGTTTCCCTGACATAATTAATGGCGCAACACGTATGGCATCAGGCACCCAAAAGCATTCTTCATTCCACACTGTCTCGCATTACACTTTCTTTCCAAGGAACCCAAGATGGCCCCTTTCCAAGACAAACTTAACATATGGATTTCTTAGCACCACCCCTACAGCCGCAATGATCCCAGTCTCAAATGCATTTTGTAGATGGGACGCAGCCACAAGGTTCACATTTGCCCTAGTGAGTGACCTAGGCTGGCTGACTTGACCATTTCATTTAACAGAGGTGACCACGGAGATGGATCTACTTTTGACGGAAGGGGTGGAGTTCTTGCACATGCTTTTGCGCCAACCAATGGCAGGTTCCATTCAGGCCCGATCCTGACTTTTTAAGGGTCCATGGAGAAAAATAAAATTGGGCCCTCTGAATTTTTTTTCCTTTGATGGGGGGAGGGGGGCCCTCCGAAAATTTGAACTCTCTGGGCTCTGAATATGGAAGCTTATTTATATGAGCCCTCTGAAAATGGGAGCTGAATATAGACCCTGTGAATATAGGTGCTTTTTTTGGGCTTTTCGCATGTTGTAGTTACTAATTAATGTTATTTCAAGTTTAACTCATAAAAAAATTATTATATTCTTTTTTTTATCAGGAATATGCATATAATTAATTAAGTACCATGTATACAATTTAAGAAAAAATAGACCCCCTTAGACCATGGGCCCTTGGCTTAGTCCAAGGTGTCTAAAGCATGCGGGTCGGCCCTGGTTCCATTATGATGCTGATGAGAGTTGGTCCGTAAATCCTGATCCTAATGCATTCCACTATGAAACTGTGGCATTGCATGAAATCGGACATTTGTTAGGACTTGGTCACAGCTCTGTCCAAGCCGCTATCATGTTCCCATCGATTTCTCCAGGAGTCGTCAAAGGTCTGGGTGCGGACGACATTGAGGGAATCAGAGTGTTGTACTCTTAATTAAATAAGGCAAGCCATTCAGTTACCTAATTGCAATGCCAGCTAGCCCAAATGAATAAGGCATATGCGTGCATTTGTGTGATATAAGTTGAAAGTAAGAGCCATCGTCACTGGAAGGCTCATGAAGCTAGTTAAATAAAGCAAGAAAATCGTAAGTTCAGTACCTTCTTTTCAAGTTTTCTTCTACTCACATATGATGGCGGTGGTGGGGTTTCCTCATTTTTATACGATTAACCTTACTTATCAAATCCTCCCAGCCTCTGAAACTTTAATTAAGCTGCTGATAAGTCATCTCTCTCTCTCCACAAGTTGTCGGGGCCTCTCGAGTTCTGAAAGCGGCGGCTTCCTCATTTTGTGAAGTTGGCGCTCCCGGCAGATTCTAGCTTAAAAAGCTGCTTCTCCTTCCTCGATTGCATCCGCTTCCACTGCCACTACGTACTGGGCCGCTGCCTTTCCGGACGATTAGGGTTTTTCTTGGCTGAGGATGATTTGAAAACGTCAATAGCTTTGTGGTCAGGGAACGGAGATGGTGGCTGAGGAAGGGGGCGGTTAAACAATACAGATCGATGGGATGAGGATTGGCTTGGTGATAGTGGCAACTGGAAGATCGACATGGTTGATTTTGATTTTGTGTTTTAGGGTTTTGAAGGTGGTTTGGAACAAGACGTTAACATTAGACAGCTTTGATTAGAGCCATTTATGTTATTTTGAGTTAGAAATTTAATTGAAATCGAACTATGGTAAACTAAACTTTTATTTTTATTTTTAGATAATGTCTACAACAACTCGAATATTACAATGAGAATATTCTCACGAACCCTCAACCTGAATACAATGTTAGAATTCTTCTACTCCACCACACCCTCTACGATAAACTAAACTTAAACTAAAATGAAATTAGAAAGAGAATTGAATAATTGAAAGCTCAATGACTAAACAATAAGTCATTTGTCAACATTTACTATTACTAATTCCAAATCACTTATCATAATTTGTAGGAGTTAATAGTGAGATTATAAAATAAGTGATTTGTAAGAGTCAAATCACTTATCCAAATCAATTTAAGAGATTATCTTGGAGTTAATACTGAGATTAAAAAATAATTAAAATATGAAACGTCTGTATTTTTTGCTTGTTCAATATAATTTGTAGTCATATTCATGTTTCCTGGTTCATATCGAATGCAATAAAGTGAACTACTTCAATTTAAAAATGGATGAAGTAGTGTCTGAAGCTGTTGAAAACACACATGATAGACCATAGATATAAATATAAGGGAAAATGACAAAGACGGGGTATGAACTATCACCCATTGACAAATTACGGTCCGAACTATGAAAATTGACAATTAAGGGCAATTTCAAAATATTTTAATTCTCATATAACACTTAACTGACGAAATATCACCCCGTTAATTAACAAAGTAAACTAAACGAATGAATTTAAAAACTATTCTTGCCCTTAATTGTAAAATTGAGGAGTAAAATATTTTGAAATTGCCCTTAATTTCAATTTTCATAGTTCGAACCGTAATTTATCAATGAATTGTAGTTCATAGGGCTGGGTTTTTGTACCGAAAACCGAAACCGAACCGAAACCGAACCGACCAAAACCGAACCGACCTCAAACCGAACCAAATTTCAGTTTATCATACCGAACCGATATAAATCGGTTCGGTTTTGTCGACAAAGACCGACAAAAACCGAAACCGAAACCGAACCGAACCGACAAAGACCGACAAAAACCGACAAAACCGACAAATCGAACCTCATAACCATGAACTTGAACTTATATAAGAACATACAATGTTCCTCTCTACTCTCCAATGTGGGATACAAGAATTTCACACAAGTGAAATCCAACCTCATATCAATCTCTACCAAAGTCGAGTTCAATGAGTTTTGGTCCAACTTTGGCCATCGATTTCTCATTCGATATAGTTTCGTTTTTGGCGATTCAATATTTGATTTCATACCTCACAACTCAAGGTATTTTAATCTAATTTTATCAACAAGTTTCGAGGTGTTCTCCACGCTCAATTTTAGGTCTCAAATGTGGCGCACCACCATTTTCTTCAACCAACTAAACACACATTTTCCAACGAGACTTGGCAATGAAATGGAAATCAACAGACACTTTAGTACAGGAATGTAGACATAGACTTCATAGATTCAAAACAGTCCTCCGCTATGAGGATGTCCTGATCCAATGGCACTTCAGGCAAAAGCACTAGGGGACATTTCGCTGATGCTCCACCCTGGAGAGATTGAGTGATAGTTGCTGCAAATTAACAGTTGACCCGTATCTAGGACGACGTACATGACCATTGGAGCAATTTGAACAGAGTGATCCTGCGTTATCATTTCCACTGACCATGAAGCCGACTGGATTTATAGTTCCAGGAAACATCCTCGGTTCTATCTGATTAGCTTGAAGCAAGTTCATGCCTGATGAGTGAAACATGTGAGGTGGTAGGAAGTTGATTTTGTTTGCCGGGTTCTCAAAAATCTGACGGTCTGCTATTATAACAGGACTGGTTGTAGCAAAATACGGAAACGAGACCTGCGGTTGATTTGACAGAAGAGAGAGAGCATAGCTTTCGTCTAATACTCCAGAGGACTTTGGAACAGTTGGAGCGTAATATTGAGGTCCTAGACAAGGAGGTCTTAACGATGGGGTATTGCTATGTATAGGGCCATAAACTGAGCTGCCTTGTCGTTTCAACCCATTGATTTGGTCGTATATATCTGGAAACAAAACACGTGCAGGGAGTAAATCCGTCAGAAGATGCCTCCTTGAAGGTAAAGCTGCTCCATGCAGCCTCTTTCCTGCAGAAATAAATTTATTTCAGTTTCAAAGAAAAATGAAAATGTACTACCTCTTAACTCTTAAATGAATCGATATGGCCACTCGCCGTATGCTTTTTCTATTTTTCCAAATATTAAGAATCTAACAGTCAAAAGCAGTCTTCGTAAGTCTGTGTGAAGTATCAACCTTGGTGTTTGTAGGGCTGAAAAAACCTGTGTGGTCTATGAATGCGATTTTCAAATCGAGGTTTCCTCCGCCGCTTATTATGTCCTGCAAGGCGCTTCCGGCAACTGCGCTTATCATCATCAAATTCATTCAACAAATGAAACCTGGAAATAAAGATAGATTTTTGTAACTCAGTCCAATCACAGTAGGAACTAACTTTGAAAATAACAATCAGATCAGTAAAACAGCTCATTAAACTCGCAACATCCAACCATCATACACCTTTTTCAGCATTTGTTACATAAAATAAAGCAATAGAATTATAAGAGAACTCACCTGCTACACTGTTGGCAAAACCGCTTCTGAATCCCATTGACAATAACTTTAGCCTTCTTAGTATCATCCGGACAAACACGATGCCTCTTATAGTAGTCCTTGGAAGATGTGAGATCCACACTACAGCCCTGAACTTGGCAAGTGACTTTTGTGGAAGACAAGCATTCTGAATTGGGTTGCTTGTCAACATATGACAAGTTCCCCATAGAAGCTTCAGGTTGCTTCTTTGATTTCTCATAGCTCTCAGCCTCCTGCCTCCCCATCTCCATATTTATCGTCGACAAACCTGGAAGATGCCCGCAGTTTGACTGAAGTCCACAACTCGAGTTTCCAGACCAAGATTCATTATCTACCAAGAGAGAAAACGAACTCAATCCGCAGTCAGGTGACGCCACATTCATATCATCCCCACTAAAGATCCCATCTCCCACCTCCAAGTTTTCCACACTCCAACTAGCCTCCGGTGGCCTGCCAATTATCTCTGAGAGACCGGATTCCACCTCGTGGAGCTTATTCATGAACATTACATCTTCTTCTTCGAACCCAAAAGGACTGTCCAAGTCAAATTCAATCAAAGTATTCTCTTTGTCCCTCCCATTAAGACCATCAACTGCCAGGTCCAACTCTTCATCCTCAGAAAACAAGTCATACTCATACCCTTCTGAATCACATCCCCAAAACTCCATCACACCCAAATCCTCAAATCACATCAATACAAATAAAATCATCAGTTTTTCACACCGATCCTAACCAAATCCAGTTCAGAACTAGCGAAAATAACACAACCATAGCTGAAATTTCAAACCAAAATGAGGAGCAAAAAGCGCTACGTTACAGTTTCAGTACTCATATTGAAGCCGATCTCGGCAGAAATCAGACAATACTGAATTGATTATGTGAGCAGTTGAATGATACCTGATGGTGGATCGCACGTGAGACGACTTGGAAAAGTAGTCTCTCTGGAAAAGAATATGAAGTGGATTCAGTGTGAAGTCAACGTGAGCTCCATTAGAGAGGATGTTGCTCGGACAGAAAGGAAGCTAGTTGAGGCCTTTTTGTAGTTCGTTACAGCTCTGCTCCAAACTGGCTCATATTTCATATTTTTATGTCATTAATTAATTTAATTAATCGGAGTTACTGAAATTCAGATATAACCATATTTTTTTATATAAATTTTAAACTCTTTAAAAAGCTACCATCGTGGCACTTATAGAACAGTGTAATTTTAATCATAATGTAAATATTGACAAAATTCATATATAAAAACGATTTTGAAGGATAAATAAATCACAATACTTAAAATAATTATTTTTCGCTTCAATTCATTGAAAAATATTTATTCACATAACATTTAGCCTCTATCACTAAACATTTAGCGGTATCACTGACCTTTAGCTTTATCACCGGATATTTAGCTAAAATCATTGAAAATTCAAAAAATACGTGGATAATTTGAAAAATTTTAGTGGACAATGTCTAGTAACATGGAACATTTAGCCAAGATATGTGGAAATCTTGAAAAGGCTAAATTTTCAGTAATAAAGCCAAATGCTCAGTGATACATAAATGTTCAGTGATAAGGTTAAATGTTCAGTGAACATAAAATTAATTTTTGATGAACTGAAACTAAAAGTAACGATTTGGTCATATCACTGAATATTTAGCTAAATCAATGAATAACAAAATCGGAAATTGGAAAAGATCATATTGCCCTTGACACGTGTCATGATTCTAAGTGATTTATAGTTTATATAAAAAGATAGGGTTTATATTTGATTTGTTTTCATTGGTCCCATATGTTTAAAATGTATTTGTATAGTGCTGATTACATATGAGATCTAAATTTGTAATAAAAAAAATATAATTATTAGTAAATTATTGCAAGAAAAATATTCAATGTATAAAAAATTGTATTAAATGATTAGGACAATGTAAATCTAACTTATCAAAAGTCATTTTATATAATATTTGAATCGACAAGTAGCGTGTTCATCATCTATTTGAAGTTTGCCGCATTCCGTGATTTTTCTTCCCTAAGTTTTGCTTCCGTGGACTACATACAAGCATGCACTAAGATCTGCCAGATAGACGGCTAATGATGCATCGTTTTCTGTCACTGAACTCCTCATCTCCAGCATGCTCAGAGTCGATGAAAATACCTATTTGATGAGTTAATGGACAACCTCATAAAACGCTTAACAATCTATCCCCTCTTACGTTTTATACTTCTCACGCGACTCAGACAATTCAAAAGTGCTAGTTGGATAGCAGGTGGGTATTTCTTCTAACATACTCAGGGGTGAAGCCATGAATCAAAACTAAAAAAACAATTAAATTCCACTAATATAGGTAAGGAATAGACAATCACAAACTCATGACAATTGACCAATAAATATAGGTCTAGGGGGTTTGGACTGTCGACCTCTTGGTCAGTTGACCAAGACTATGACAGCTAGACAACGACCCTTTTTGCCATGAATCAAAACTAACTAGAGCTATAAAAAATTATTGGTTTGGTACTAGTAAAAATAATATATATAATATGAAAAAGGATTCGGTGTAAACAAAATATTTTTGTAAAAAATATAAACCGGTGATAGCCATTGATTTGATCATTTGGACAGATGGTCGTATGGATGATTTTACGGCGATGAATTATAAATCACTTTTGACGAACTATGTCGTACTTTTGGTTTTTCCGCGACGAATTATAACCTACTTTTGACGAATTTTACAGTTTGCACCTGATCTTTAGTCTTTACTATATATAATATTATTCATTCGCAATTCTAAAAATAGAAAATAACTATATATATACGGACGTTCAAATGTTACAAGCTTCTTATTGTGTTACGTGTTATCTCGATTCTGATTGGTTGTTGAAAAACAAGGAACCAATCAGAAGCGAGGAACACGGTAACTACGATGCACCCTCACCCACACAACCCCCGTGCTTGTGAGGGTGCACCGTAAGCCCGTGTTCCTCGCTTCTGATTGGTTCCTTGAAAAAATGATTGGCTGAGAATCATGTAACACATAACACAATAAGAACACATAACATTTGAACGCCCTATATAACAAGAGGGCGCAATCGTAACTAAATAAATTAAAAAGAACACTTGTATAATTTGTTCCATACAGGCTAATAAATAAAATAAAAAGACATGATAGTAAAAAGACTTGCAAATCCTTTTTATACAATATTATCATATACAACACAATGACAAATAATCAGTTGGTTAAGGAGTCACATACGATTCTTTACATCCCGGGTTCGAGTCCTGTGGACTCCAATTTTTTCTCACAATTTGTGAGTTTTTCCTCTTCCTTTTCCTTTCCTTCTTCCTCGTCCCGCCTTGTGCGTGGATGCTTTTCTCTTAACTTCTTGCGCGTGATGCTTCCTTCGGCCGTCAAGATGGACGTGTCGTGTCTTACAACGGTAAAGGTACTTAAGGTGGCTTGAGCTCCAAGTGTCGAGAATGTGCCGATGGTGATTTGGTGTAGATGTGCGGATCCATGCATGGTAAAGGTACCGAACTTGGCATGCGCTTCAGAAGTGGAGAAATGTACCCTATAATTTTTGATCCGGTCAAGATGTCTTACTAGAGCTTCAGATATCACTATATATATGCATTAAATAATAATGTGTCATGTGCATTGTATTATTCTTAGGTATACCCCATTATCCAAAAAAACACAATGACAAATAGCAAATATTACAATATGTTACTTAAATAATCATCAAAACCAAAATAATATTTGAAGTTTTGGTTGACTATACAGGGTCAAGATCAGGTACAAAGTCAAATTTTGGTACAAAATACAAAATTCGTCAAAATCATTTTATAATTTGTCAGTTTATTTTATAGTTCGTCAAAATTATTTTATAGTTCGTCACTTTTCGAGCCGAAAAATGAAAGACGACATAGTTCGTCAGTTTCATTTTATAATTCGTCACCAAGAAAAACACCAAAAAATCAAGATTTAATCTCATCCATTCAAATCACAAGATCAATGGCTATGATTAGTTTGTATTTTGTACCAAAAAATTAACTTTGCACCGGATCCTTACACTGACTATACAATCACACGATTTTAAAAAATAAAGACTTTCTTGATATCTAATAAAATTGGCCATCAAAAGAGGATTACAAATACTTCTTAAATGAAAATGAACTACAAAATAAAAATAAAACTCGTATTCGATCACAAAAGTCAAATTATCAGTCTATTGAAGATCGGTGAATTTTAGACAAGTTTTATTTTAATAAGTTAAATAGTACTGCGTTTCCAATTTATGCTTAGTGATTGATATTAAGTTATATAAGTTCTGGTCAGTCACTGTTGGTAATTTTAGGGTTTATGAGTATGGTACATGCTTAAATCCATTATGACAACCTGTTCTAAGGAAATGAGTCAAATCGGGACAAAATTGGGCGAGAGATAGGACTCGAGGTCTAGAGTTGCGCGCCCTAAGAACACTTTATGTGTTGGGCGCGGATGGTTAATATGTACATGGGACGCGGAAATAAAATGAACGTTGGGCGCGCAGATTCTGCAGGTTCGCCACGCCCTAGGTGCACTTTAACTCCTCGGCGCGCCCAGCCTAATGTATTCATTGGGAGCGGATTTAAAATGTGCACAATGGAAACTGTTACACAGGCGCGGCTGCTCGGGGTGCAGACGCACCCATTGCTTGTATCCAATTGTTATGATATATATATACGTGACGGATTTCTTTCGGAAATCACTCTGAAATAATCAGAAAGACTCCACCAATCCATCTTTGATTCCTAAATCCACCTCAAACCCTAAGTTCTCTGTTATTCTACTACTTGGAATCATAGTGTATTTTAATTGGATTATCCCACTTCGAGTTTCCTGTAACGAGGCAAATTATACAAGGGTGGAAATATCGATTTTGGAAAGCGAACTCATGCAATCCAATATGATATCCAAGCGACCTAATCACTACTATTAAAGTTTACTACTTTTGGACGATTCATCAGAGAAAAGAAGTTGCCATCAAACCCTGTTTATTACGTGTTCCTAACTACAAGAAGAAAAAGAACTACACAGCAACTACAAACAAAATTGATAATCTGATCGATTGCAAGCCTACGAGAGATGACTCATCACTTCCAAAAGCAAGATAAGTTTGAAGGCACCAATTTTCGGTGTTGGCAGAAGAAGATGCACTTTCTACTGACAAACTTAAAAGTGGTGTATGTGATGTCTACACCATGGCATGAAGTTGGAGATGATGGACACATGGAGGCATTCTGGAGACAAAGCAAGTGGGAGAATGACGACTACATCACTAGAGGTTATATCCTCAACGGTATGTCTGATGCCCTTTTTGATATTTATCAAAACATTGAGTCTACAAAGGAACTATAGGATTCACTTGAATCCAAGTATATGGCTGATGGACCATAATTATACGAATCATAAACACATTAAAACCCACCAAATTAGACTGTTTGTCTATTTAACTTTTGCTTGTTAGTTTCGATATTTATCTACAGGGTATTTTGGAGCTTAGAGAAAAAACACGCTAAGGAGGAGTTTTTACGCAGAAAATATATTACGAGTCATTCCAAGGTCAAGACCAGATGCTGACTGAAGAAATCTCAAGATCCTGACTTGGAATCACTCAAAACAAATCAAACCGAAGAGCAACCAAAGTCAGTCCGGAGCTGAAATACACCGATAGTTTTGTGAAAACATCACAAAAATCACAAAACTCCTCTTCTCCCCTCTAGATGACCGGCTACTTGGGGAAGAAGGATGACTCATAAGGTAGCTTTCCCCTCCCCTCCCCTCCATGACCGGCGGCTCTCTTCCTTTCAACCCACAACCAGCGGCTTTTGGCAAGCCATGGATGGCTTGCCATGTGGTGGCTCCTCCTCCACACATCTCCTCCTCCCATGGCTATAAATAGAGCCTCTCCCCTTCACTTGTAAAATATCCTCAAATTCACAAAACACTTCTCTCTCTAAAGTTTGGCACTTTGTAAGTTTGGTTTTCAATCTATAATACTCCTGTTGGTTCTTGAGTATTATAGTTCGCTCTTGAGTACTCTTGTCGGTTCTTGTAGTACTCAAGCTTTACTTTTCTCTATTCTTGAGTACTCTTGTCGGTTCTTGAAGTACTCACCCTTTTCCCTTACTTACTGTCTTTCAAAAACCGTAAGTACTTAGCTATGGTATCCACCTCTATGGATATTCGTAGCTAAACTCTTCATTCGGTTGAAGGGGTGTACTTGTATCATAAAATGTTTTAAGCCATCTTTTTAGTGCCTCTTCTTTTTATTCAAAACTTGTTCTATGTGCCATATATTAGGCCAGAACTTCCAAGGTTGAGTGGATGCTTGAAATGGCAAAACTCTTCCGTGGGGGTTCGTGAACATACTCGGGTAAGTGGATGCTTGAAATGGCAAAGCTTATCTGAGGAGTTCGACCTCTTTTAAACACCATTTGGTTTGATCGGAAATGATTGATCAAATGGATGCACATAGGCTAGTATACCTTGAAATGGGGTGCTAGTCTAAATAGAACAAGTGCTCTACGACCTTGAAATGGGATAGACGGTGTGTGCAAATCGAGTGCTTCAAATGGCCTTGATACACTTTTGAATACTTAGAAGGATCACTAAAGGTCAATGATAAACAGGCTATGATACAAGGCCTCAGAAACCGAATGCTTTCCTTAGATTTAAAAAACCCCTTGCACTTACTTTCAATTTTAGTATAAACTGTATTATCAACTGCTGACGTTCCGGAAGGCTTGCCAATCATGCATCACCCGCTGTAAGTCTTCTAATTTTCAGTACTTTACTTTTCTGTCATTTACTTTTCCGCACTAAAAACCAAAACCAACCTACCAATCACTTACTTTTCCGCACTAAAACCTCAATCAACCTAAAACACGCTCCCTCGCTGTACAATTCCCTCAAAGAATAGCTTATCCCCCTAATTCCCTTGGGTTCGACCCCTACTTACCACTTGCTACCCAGTAGTAAGGTCACGAGTAGCGGAATACAAATTTGCTTTTGCACAGAGAACACCGCACCTTAACGACAGTGCGGTGGGCTCTGTCAAAACTGGCGCCGTTGCCGGGGAATTAGCCGTTGGATAAGTTGTTCTTTCCCTCCCCTTCTCATGACGCTACCCACTACATATGCATGGACAACAAGACATCTTCCTCTGTTCGGAGGTACGGATGGAGAAGACCCAGTACAACACTGCCGAAACTTTCACCACGTTTGCCAACACATAAAACCTGAAAATGAAATGTTAGAGGAATTTAAGCTTAAATGCTTCAAATTTTCTTTAACTGATTTTGCAACGATCTGGTATTACACATCAACCGCTAGTAGTGCAGTACATTTTGTGGACCTTTGCGTTCCATTTCTGAGGGAATTCTCCCCCATCCTTACGACAACAAACCCGAGAGAAGATCATGGGCCTTCAACAATCCCGGGATGAGACTTTGGACGAATACTACACGAACTATGACACCATCGTCTCAAGCTGCCCGCACCATGGATTCACGAAGAAAGTTCTTCTTCAAAAATTTCTTCATGGGATGAGGGCCGATGAGCTGACAAGGATTAACGAAGCAATGAGAAGATCAGCCGGGAACTTATCCATAGCAGACATGTGGAACCTCATAGACGACCTGGCCACAGCCACAAAACGAATACCCCAAGCTGACAGAGGAATGCAGATAGAAGAGGCTGGTCCAGAGACAGATGAAGAAGATACTCCCGAGCCATCTGAAGAATCAGACATGGAAAGCATCGGAAGCAACGAGGAAATACCCTCATGGGAACTCGAGGCGGTGCCAACAGAAGAAGAAGTCCAAAACACCACTGGCAAGCTACCCGAGTCATACCCAACTATCATTACCCGAGCAGCAGAGACCATCTACGACCAGATCCTCACAGACGGACATAACGAGGCAAAACCGAGCCTTAAGATGCAAGCTTCCCAACTTTTTCCCTTGATCAATAGGCAAATCGCAGAAAACTATGTGATCCATGAAGAAGCTAAAAAAAGGATGGGAAAAGGGCCTGAGCAGAACGACTCCTCAATGGAGCATGTTTTCGCCATAACTGGACGAGGCAGCCCTAAACACCAGAAAACCCAGTTCAAGAGACTAGTAGTGAAGGGTCCCTCGCCTTCTCAGAGACGTTGGAAGGAGAAACCACCAGAACCATGGGAACTGGACCCAAGCACATCATCTCGCAAGAAATCAGGAAGAGTCAAGGCAAAAATCAACACAGGAACGGTGGCGAAATACGACCTGAGCCACCCATGGGATCCAAACCAGTGATCCAGGAATGAGGTACTGTCGAGCCAACGACGTTAAACAAAGGCACTGGTTGGGAGGTAACCCGACACCTATCTTACTTTCTGTCTTTTATTTTTCTGTCATTTAGTTTTTTCCGTAAGTCGCTCTCACCCACTTGGTGCATAGAATGAAATGACTATTCAGGAAACGGTTATGGGTACAACATCAAGCCAGCCAAGCCTATGCCAAGAGTTCAAGGCCCCAGCCGAACTCCCTCAATTATCCAGCCTCATGCCATGTCGTTCACTCGACACTTTAATGGGAGTTCTGTTCTTCCCTTTTCCTTAATGTCATTTCCTTCTCGTATAATATCTACTTGCATGGCTTTTGAACTAAGTTGTGCTGAAAGGCACGCCTTCGTTCGAAAGTGTGGGGGTGAGATCCACCTTTATAAATAAATAACATGTTTTTCCTTTTCCCTTAATAATTATCTTTTTGAAAATATGAACTTAAGAATGTGAAAAAGATAAATCTAAATTCATGCATTAACCTTGTGAAAATTCAACTGTTTAAAAACTTAGAATGTAACTTCTCATTTGTCCCTTTGTGCTAAGATAAACAAGGGATGTGGAGTTGATAGAAATGCCCTAGAGAGGCTTGGCAAGCAATCAAAGGACTGAATTTCGCTATATGGTTTTCGAAGTCAGTGGAGGCTGCACTTTGGGTTTCAGTGAAGATTGAAGTCATCTCCGCCATGCAGTGTTTATGCAAAAAAAAAGGCGAGGACGGGAATCAGACCGCCCTATCTCTAGTCAAAGTAGCCGAGAAAATAGATTAGCGACCCTCATCTTGACCCGCGCGAAACGGCAAGGATGAGAGGAGAGGGGAGCTATTTCCATATGCTCGCGGGCGATGATTGGACCTCCCAAAAAGGCTTGAGAAAATGGACTAGCAAGCCAGAAAAAGGCAAAAGCTCGAAGAAGCAAATCAAGAGGCCAAAGGCCCAAAATTGTGAAGGTTTTAACCGAACAAAAAGTGAAGTACTCAAAGAGTCAAATCAAAGGCCAAAGGCCGATTCACTACAAAAAAAGCTGTCCCTCGCCAAAAAGAAATAAAAAAGGCTCAACTCAGTGAAACCCGAACTGAATCACGTGCTAGAGAAAGCTACAAGGAAACCATATAGTGCGAGACGGTCCCGAGGATGCAGTCCAGGAGCCTGAAAAGGGCTATCTCCCGAAACATCCAAAATAATTTGCATCTCAGCACGGAGGTACAAGTATCAAGTTTCTTCTATTTATTTACACGGTTTAATTTAGTAATAAGTAGTAATGCATGAATTAGGATAAATCGAGTCCCACAGTCTAACTTTCATATTTTAAAAGTTTACTTAGTGTCGCCTTTTAATAGCATTGTTCGGGACGAACAACTAAAAGTGTGGGGTGATCTGATGGACCATAATTATACGAATCATAAACACAGTAAAACCCACCAAATTAGACTGTTTGTCTATTTAACTTTTGCTTGTTAGTTCCGATATTTATCTATAGGGTATTTTGGATCTTAGAGAGAAAACACGCTAAGGAGGAGTTTTTACGCAGAAAATATATTACGAGTCATTCCAAGGTCAAGACCAGATGCCGACTGAAGAAATCTCAAGATCCTGACTTGGAATCACTCAAAACAAATCAAACCGAAGAGCAATCAAAGTCAGTCCGGAGCTGAAATACACCGATAGTTTTGTGAAAACATCACAAAAATCACAAAACTCCTCTTCTCCCCTCTAGATGACCGGCTACTTGGGGAAGAAGGATGACTCATGGGGTGGCTTTCCCCTCCCTTCCCCTCCATGACCGGCGGCTCTCTTCCTTTCAACCCACAACCGGCGGCTTTTGGCAAGCCATGGATGGCTTGCCATGTGGTGGCTCCTCCTCCACACATCTCCTCCTCCCATGGCTATAAATAGAGCCTCTCCCCTTCACTTGTAAAATATCCTCAAATTCACAAAACACTTCTCTCTCTAAAGTTTGGCACTTTGTAAGTTTGGTTTTCAATCTATAATACTCCTATTGGTTCTTGAGAATTATAATTCGCTCTTGAGTACTCTTGTCGGTTCTTGTAGTACTCAAGCTTTACTTTTCTCTATTCTTGAGTACTCTTGTCGGTTCTTGAAGTACTCACCCCTTTCCCTTACTTATTGTCTTTCAAAAACTGTAAGTACTTAGCTATGGTATCCACCTCTATGGATATTCGTAGCTAAACTCTTCATTCGGTTGAAGGGGTGTACTTGTATCATAAAATGTTTTAGGCCATCTTTTTAGTGCCTCTTCTTTTTATTCAAAACTTGTTCTATGTGCCATATATTAGGCCAGAACTTCCAAGGTTGAGTGGATGCTTGAAATGGCAAAACTCTTCCGTGGGGGTTCGTGAACATACTCGGGTAAGTGGATGCTTGAAATGGCAAAGCTTATCTGAGGAGTTCGACCTCTTTTAAACACCATTTGGTTTGATCGGAAATGATTGATCAAATGGATGCACATAGGCTAGTATACCTTGAAATGGGGTGCTAGTCTAAATAGAACAAGTGCTCTACGACCTTGAAATGGGCTAGACGGTGTGTGCAAATCGAGTGCTTCAAATGGCCTTGATACACTTTTGAATACTTAGAAGGATCACTAAAGGTCAATGATAAACAGGCTATGATACAAGGCCCCAGAAACCGAATGCTTTCCTTAGATTTAAAAAACCCCTTGCAATTACTTTTAATTTTAGTATAAACTGTATTATCAACTGATGACGTTCCGGAAGGCTTGCCAATCACGCATCACCCGCTGTAAGTCTTCTAATTTTCAGTACTTTACTTTTCTGTCATTTACTTTTCCGCACTAAAAACCAAAACCAACCTACCAATCACTTACTTTTCCGCACTAAAACCTCAATCAACCTAAAACACGCTCCCTCGCTGTACAATTCCCTCAAAGAATAGCTTATCCCCCTAATTCCCTTGGGTTCGACCCCTACTTACCACTTGCTACCCAGTAGTAAGGTCACGAGTAGCGGAATACAAATTTGCTTTTGCACAGAGAACACCGCACCTTAACGACAGTGCGGTGGGCTCCGTCAATGGCCGAGGATGCTTCTAGTGTCAAGTTTCTTGTAAGTAGTTTCAATAATTACAAGATGGTGGATTCCCGACCTGTAATGGAATAGTTTCATGAGATACAACGTATCTTGGGGCAGTTTGCCCACCACAAGTTGAAGATGGACGAGCCTATCTCGGTGTCGAGTATAATCGATAAGTTACCACCAAGTTGGAAAGACTTCAAGCGCACTTTGAAGTACAAGAAAGAAGAAATGTCTCTTGTTGAACTTGCTAAAGAATTGCGAATCGAAGAGGAGCTTCGTGCACAAGAAAGTGACAAGAAAGAAGAAGTTCCAAATTAACCTAAGGTAAATATGATGGAAGCAAGTTCACAAAAGATGAACAAGAACAAGGGTAAGAAGAGGCCTTACAATCAAAGCTGGCAACAGTCAAAACAAGAAGCATCCTTATAAAGGAAACGTGTGTTGGATTTGCGGAAAACCGGGGGCATTTCAATCAAGATTGCCGCTTAATAAAGGGGAAGAGCGAGAAGGCTCAAGGCAATGCTTTTGGTGCTCAAAACGAAGAGCAATAATGTCATCAAGGTCAGAAAAGTTTAGTTTCTAGTTTAGAAACTAAGTTTGATACATCATCTAATATAGATTATGTTTATAATTTTTCTGAAATGTTTGTTATGCAGGGTGATGAGATTTCATGGTGGGTTAACTCCGGTGCTATGACACATGTTTGTAGAGACAAAGAAATGTTTAAGTCCTTTGCCGCTACAAGTGAAGGAAGAGTTCTTCACATGGGAGACGAGTCGACCGCCCTATTCTAGGACAAGGCCAAGTAGAATTAGAGTTTTCTTCGGGAAAGACTATTGTTCATACTAATGTTTTGTTTGTACCAAAGATTAGAAAAATATTGTATTGGGTACTGTTTTGAATAAATTAGGTTATCGGCAAGTGTATGAAGCCGATAACTATATTTTATCAATAGGTGGTGTATTTGTCAGAAAAGGATACTTGTGTAATGGAATGTTCAAGCTTAGTATTAATAAAGTTGTTTCTTCTCTGTATATGAATTGTGAGCATGAAATTTCTACTAAGTGTACAAATTCACATGTTGATATTTCTACACTTAGGCATGCCCTCGTAGGACATGTTCATTACAAAAGATTGCATTAAATGTCAAAGCATGATTTAATCCCTTCATTTGACATGAATATTGATAAGTGTAGAACTTGTATGCTTACTAAAATTAATAGGCAGCCATTTCATAATGTTCAAAGAGAAAGTAATGTATTTGAATTAATACATAGCAATTTATGTGATTTTCATACATCACCATCTCTAGGAAACAATAAATATGTAGTAACATAGATAGATGAGTGTTCTAGATTTTGCAATATTTATTTGTTGCATTCAAAAGATGAAGCTCTTGATAAATTCAAAATTTATAAGAGTGAAGTTGAATTTCAAAAGGGAACCTTGATTAAAAGGTTGCGCACTGATAGAGGTGGGGAACTTTAATCCAAGTTATTTCCAAAGCGTTGATATCATTCATGAAACAACGGCTCCCTATACACCACAACAAAATGGTGTTTCGGAGAGGGAGAATCGAGCATTGAAAGAGATGGTTAACTCCATGCTTTCTTACTCGGGTTTAAATGATGGATTTTGGGGAGAAGCCATGTTAACGGCTTGCTATTTATTAAATATGAATCCTAACAAAAGAGTAACCTTACTCCTTATGAAATTTGGCACAATAAGAAACCAAATTTGAGCATGTTAGAGTTTGGAGTTGTAGGTCGGTAGTGAGACTACCTATCCCTAAAGATAAAACTTTAGGAGAAAAAGGAGTTGAATGCATATTCATAGGATATGCCGAACACTCTTTGGCTTATAGATTCTATGTCATAGATCCTAATAGGCTTGTATCGATTCATAAAGTTATTGAATCAAGAGATGCCATATTTGATGAAAAGAGATTTTCATTAATTAACATGCCTAAAGATTTGAATCTTGTGCCTAGTGCAAATCAAGAATCAAATGACACCCAAATTTCTGAAAATAGGAGTAAAAGAGCAAGAAAAGAAAAATCATTTGGTGATGATTTTCATATCTATCTAGTAGAAGGAACTAGGGATGAGGTTGGCTCACAATACATGTATTGTCATGGTATTGAAAATGATTCTAAGACATTTGATGAAGCCATGAAGTCCCAAGATGTATCATTTTGGAAAGAGGCCATAAATGATGAAATTGACTCTATAATGGGCAATAATACTTCGATTTTGGTAGATTTACCACCAGGGCATAAACTTTTGGGAAATAAGTGGATCTTTAGAATGAAGATGAAAGAAGATGGTACTATTGATAAGTTTGGACTACTTTGACACATATGCACCGATTGCAAGGATTTCAACAATTAGATTGTTGATTGGTTTATCATCTATTCATAAGTTGCTAGTTTATCAAATGGATGTGAAGACCGCTTTCCACAACGGTAATTTAGAGGAAGAGATCTACATGAAACAATCAGAAGGTTTCATTATGACGAGACAAGAGCATAAGGTATGCAAGCTTGTTAAGTCACTATATGGGCTTAAACAAGCACCTATGCAACGACAATACCACCCTGATGCCAACCATCTCTATTCCAACAAAAATCCATCATCGGAAAAATAAAGAGCCTCGATCTTCCACTCGATCAGTTCCAAAAAAGAAAGATACAAACTTTGTTTGGTCTTGATCCACTGTATTTTGTTTTTGTTTTACCTTCCCATTAAATAAAAATCTATCCATTGTTAAAAAAATGACATCAAAAATATGATGAGGTGGTGCTATCAGATGGATTTATCTTAAATCAATCGGATAAATGTGTATATAGCAAGTTTTACAACTCCGGTAACGGAGTTATCATTTATCTATATGTAGATGATATGTTGATTTTTGGCACTAACCTAGAGTGCATAAATCAAACAAAAGACTTTCTATCATCTAAGTTTCCCATGAAGGACATGGGGGAGGCGGAGATTATTCTCGGTATAAGAATAAAGAGAGTAGAAGGAGGTCTAGCTCTATCTCAATCCCATTATATTGAGAAAGTGTTAAAGAGGTTCAAGTATTCTGATTGCCATCCGGCAAATACTCCTTTTGAGTCCTCTAATCGTCTACTTCCTATTAAGGGAAATCCTGTGTCTCAACTTGAATATTCAAGGGTCATTGGAAGCTTGATGTATGCAATGACAAGTACAAGACTCGACATCGCTTTTGCAGTGGGCAAGCTAAGTCGCCACACTAGTAATCCTAGTGTGGATCATTGGCAAGCGTTCAGAGGGTGCTACGGTATCTTAAGGGAACAATGAACCTTGGTCTTGTATATTCTGATTTTCCTTCAGTTATAGAAAGATATTCAGATGCAAGTTGGATTTCTAATGAGGAGGATTATTCCTCTACAAGTGGATGTGTATTTCTACTAGAGGGAGGTGTCATTTCATGGGCATCTAAGAAACAAACTTGCATCACAAGTTCAATAATAGAATCAGAGTTTGTTTCTTTAGCCGCAGTTTCGAAAGAAGCAGAATGGCTAAAGAACATGATATATGAAATTTCGTTGTGGTAAAGACCGATATCACCAATATCGATACATTGTGATAGCGCTGCAACGTTGGCTAAGGCATATAGCCATGTATATAATAGGAAGTCTAGACACTTAGGTGTTTGACATATTGTAGTAAGAGAGCTCATTATGCACCTGGTGATATCAATGGATTTAGTTAAGTCTCAACAGAATCTAGCCGAATACTTGACGAAGGGATTGGCTAGAGACTTAGTCTCTAAGTCTATAAAGGGGATGGGACTAAACCCATATAAATTTTCTAGTCGCGGGACACCCAATTCACATCTAACTAGCGTTGGAGCTGAATTCAATGTGGAAAGCATATTCCTAGAAAGTTGATAAACATAAATAATCATCCCCAAGGGTGTGTTCATTACCTACAAGTCCTAAGGATAAAGAGGAACTCTTCTAATAGATTCTTTGAAAAAGTACTAATTGTAGGAGCACAATCGGGTAGTGACCCACTAAAGAATCTACCTATATAAACGTGAAGTTGTTGGTCGCTTCATGAGATTTCGGATTTGATCTCAATACATTTATGAATGGATAGGGACTCAATGACCATTAAGAGTCAGGATAGCTTAATGGGTTGTGAAGTAACTCATGCGTGTGTTACCGTCGAGTACCCAAATTGATTGATTGGTTCAATCGTTACGACAGTATGGTTTTTGGGTATATTGTATGCGTGATTACACTATGCAAAAATTCAACCATCTCGACATTTCTATTTATGCGTGTTTTACTTAAAAATAAAGGTGCTTTGTGGAACAAAGGAAAACCCTAAAATGGGGGAGGATAGTTGGTACTTTTAGGGTTAATGAGTATGGTAACATGCATAAACCCATATGACAACCTCTTCTAATGAAATGAGTCAAATCGGGACAAAATTGGGTGAGAAATATGAGTCGAGGTCCTAGAGTAGGGCGCCCTAAGAACACTTTATGTGTTGGGCAGCGGATGGTTAATATGTACATGGGACGCGGAGATAAAATGAATGTTGGGCGCGCAGATTCTGCAGGTTCTCCGCGCCCTACGTACACTTTAACTCCTCGGCACGCCTAGCCTAATGTATTCATTGGAAGTGGGCTTAAAATGTGCACAGAGCGCGCGGCAACTGCTACACAGGCGCGACCGCTCGAGGTGGAGACACACCCATTGCTCGTATCCAATTGTTAGGTTATATATATGTGACGAATTTCTTTTGGAAATCACTCTAAAATAATCAGATAGACTCCACCAATCCATCTTTGATTCCCAAATCCACCTCAAATCACAAGCCTGTTGTTATTCTACTACCTGGAATAACAGTGTATTTCAATTGGTTTATCCCACTTCGAGTTTCCTATAACCCGAGGAAAATTATACAAGAGTGGAAATATCGATTTCAGAAAGCGAACTTACGTAATCTAATATGATATCCAAGCGACCTAATCACTACTACTGAAGTTTAATGCTTTTGGACAATTCATCAGAGAAAAGAAGCTGCCATCAAACTCTGCTTATTACTTGTTGCTGACTACAAGAAGAAAAAGGACTACCCGCAACTACAGTCGCTATACAATTTGGTCACTTGGGTCACTAACCAAAAATAACCACATAAAGACGTTCTTAGTCGCATAAGGTCTAATGCGACTACGGTCAGTGAATTAAGGTCTAATGTGATAGAGGATTGGACATCTGTGACATAAGATGTCTTAAGCGACATGCCATTAATAGCCGCATTAAGATACCAGTTAGTCGGGTTAGGAAAAATAAGTCCTCTCGTGAAGCATAATTTTACCAATCAGGTTTGGCGCATAGGTAATTTTTCACAATGTCTGTCGCGTCAGTACAACAAATTTACTAGCATACTCAGTCGCCTAAGTACATTTGTGATCATTTTCAATAATATACTTAGTCGTATAAGCTCAGTGAATGTAATTTTCATATGTCGCATGAGTTGATTTTTGTGTAGTTTTTGAGATTCGTACGCTTATATGATATCAATAAATATCGATATTTTTAATCTAGCACATTCAAAAACCCTTGATTTAAGCAAATAAACTTATTGATAAACTACCAGAAACGATTGACCAACAAGTTAAAAAAGTTCAACATCCATCAGTACATTGCAGGAAACACCATATCATTTCTTTCCGAAGTGAAGCCCCATCAAAGTTATTTAAAAGTCAAGTTGTGCACCCAAGTCACAGAGTACCCAAACCAAAGCTAGCATCATCCGAGACATTACCCCCATGTCTTGAAGCCCCGATCCCCTTTCATCATTTCCTCTAGTGCCATTAGCCTAGCCTTGAATTCAACATCTTTTTTAGCCACATCTTCTTTTGCCTTAATCAGCTCTTCCTTGAGCGCATGATTAGATGCCCCGCCTCTAGGGCGAGGAAGCCTCCTAAGGTTCCCACCCACTCTGGACACTATAGTCCCTTTTTGTCCTACAACTTTATAAATGATGTCTAGCTGTATGTTTATCGGGAGGGGATCAGCAACCACACTGGGGTCATCTGAATCATGGTCATCCGTCAACAACTTTACCCCGGCATTCATTAGCTCCTACGTACAAGTCTAAATAAAGTCAAATTAAACATAAGGTAATTAACTGAATGAATAATAGAAAGGTGCTTAAATATAGTTAGAAACTTTCATCATCAAGGTAATGAACAAATAATAGAAAGCACATGATACAAATAGTGCGAACAAGCACATAACAAAGAGCATAATCCATATAAATAAAATGGACTAGCAACACATAACATAAAACATTTTTTGAGACATAAATAATTGGGCTGCAAGATTGAATTCACAATAATAATATTATCCAACACCAGTACATAACATAATTTCCACAGTCCTAACACACAATATCAGTAACATATTCATATCCAACCATTTATTCATTTACACATATTGAAATTGAAAAGCAAGACTTAGAAGATTACCACTAAAGGACTACTTTCAGGCTCCTGGAAATACACCTCTTCAAATGCAGCTACAAATGATGCTTTATGTCCCTTTTGCAAGTGCTTCACCGTTCTGATGCTGAATGGAGTTTTACCTGAATGGCGGTTCATTTTTGCATCCATGTCTCTTTTTGTTCGATATCGCTTTCATAACAAAGCAAAATATTAGCAACACAAAATAGGGAAGTTCATAAAAAGAATAAACTTTCACTCATTAAACATCACGTGCTGAACAAGCTCCTGAAAGTGCTGGACAAGCCATTTCCATTCATTTTCCCGGTGTAAGAACTCCTTGGGGGGGTTTATCTCCGTGAGCCAGATAATGAGAGTGGCAATATGATTTCCAGTCTTTGAAGCGGATGTTGGCGATCCTGGATATAAACATCCATAGCAAAGTGTCGTCTTTGGGCATGAAGAAATGAGGCTGCATAAACAAAAATATATACACCTAAGTAAGTACCTTGTCAACATAAGGAAAATGAAAAACTGTAATGCTTGTAACTAAACAACTAAAACTTACGCTTAGATAATTGGTGACTATTTGCCAGTGCTTGGGGTCCAATTTGGTGTAGGTCAGGGCCAACATTGGCACTTTCTCCCTCACGCAACTCTCAATTTGATGGGCCATCATGCTCCGTAGTTTGTCACTAGCAGGGTCATTTGCCTCGACGGTGCACTCCACCTTTATCCTTGTCCCCAATCTGTGAACCAAATCTGCTACATGGTGCAACAGAAAACACTGCGACGCTTTCACTTTTTACCGGGCTCATCAGGGGAATCTATTACAATAAATTCACAATGACCAAAAATTAGCACATGTAATTCATCAATACACAAACCAAATAATTAACAACTAATGAGTAATTCAACAAACACATGTAATTCATCAAAGCAAATCAAGTAATGTCCAAATATCAAATTAAAATGAAAGTCCTTACCACTGGCTAATGACTTCTTGCACCAGATGCTCGGGACTTCTTGAACGGATTCCTCAGGATTCAAGCCTTCAATGTTATCATCAGAACATGCATCACCGACATTTGGTTCTTCAGAGGCTTCACCAGCAGAGACATCACCTTCAGCTGCAGTGTCATCTTCATTGCAAGATGACGTGGCATTTTATATACTCACCTTGTGCGATTAACTAATACGCCTAAACCAAGTCGTGTCACATAAGTACACTTATATGGCAGAGTTAGTGTCAGTGACATAAGAAACATTCGCTTAAGCACACTTATGTCACAAACTTTGGTCAGCCACTTAAGGATCAGTCGCATAAGGATACTTTTGTCACAAACTTCGGATTGCGACGTAAGGACTAGTCGCATAAATTATCTTAACTGACAGACTTGTGTTTCTCCGTCATCTAAGGTTACTTATGCGATTGGTACTTATGTCACTGACTCTAACTATGTTAAATAAGTGACCAAATATTGTAGTGAGTGTATGAGATATAGGCAGACAAGTTCAAATTGTTGGATGTTGTGTTCGAATTTTACTACTGGATAATTTATTTCGCAGAATTCTACCCGAATTGCAGCCCGTGAAGGATTGGGCTGCATCCGCCACAGGATATACTCCTCTACGTGCAGCTAGCCTTTCTATGATGCGCAATACAAATTGGGCACAGTGGATTTTCATCGATCATAATTAAAGTTTGTATTCGTGGGACGAAGAAACAATACAAATAAAATATTAATTCGTTTGTCTTATATTGAAAACACTAATCAAATCAAAGGAGAGTTCGAAAGTTGGATCCCAAAACTCACAAACTGTCCAAGGCTCACTTCAACCTAATTTCGTATCTTCTATATTGTAGACGGAACAAAAACAAATGAGAAGATTGAAGGAAGATGATACATTAATAACTCAGATTAATAAATATATATTATCTATAATTTGGAGAAGTGGAATCGGTTTTTTTTCTTTCAAAAATGTGAATATATTCTAGAATTTTTTCGGGCCAGTGCAAGCTGAAGTAAGGTCAAGTAAGACTTAAAGGTAGGCCTTAGTATATGCCCCAAGGCCAAAATGGAGATAATTTGGGTTTTGCCACCATTTGAGAAACTTGTTGGGGAAATGCCACCCAATCAAAGTTCAGTTGGGTTTTGCCACAAACCGCTAATGGAGTTAGCAGTTTGTGGTGAAGTTAAATTTATTGCTAACGAAAATTGTATGCGGCATCCACATAGAAGCCACGTTGGCAATATTTTTACATAAAAATAAACCGCTAATAGGGATAGCGGTTTGGGTTGAAATAATATACTTAAATTTTTACATCAAAACAAACCGCTAACGATAATAGCGGTTTGTACGTCCTACGTGTCACTCCACATAAGCATCATATATGACTTCACCACAAACCGCTAACCTCATTAGCGGTTTGTGGCAAAACTCAAATGAACTTTGATTGGGTGGCATTTCCCGAACAAGTTTCTCAAAGGGTGGCAAAACCCAAATTATCTTGACAAAATGAGCCTTAGAGCTGCCTGAATTTGGCCCTAGCCCTAGCCCTACGCAGACCCTAACCCTATTATGCCCGAAGGGCTTAGGATCGGGCAAAGGCTACGATTATTAGGTTCGTCCCGAAATACGAGTCCGATTTAAAATTGCATATTCATTGATTTAAGAACATTCTTAACATAAAAAGAAAGTATTTTTCACATCCATCATATCCCACATGCCCAAACTAGTAGCATTTGCGTTTAAAAAGTTATAAATAAAACTAAAAAATTTACAAAAACATTCAGTTCAAGCATGACTATCTCAACGGTGGTTCAACGACATTAAGAATAGTGCAACTGATGTGAAATATGATAAATGGTTATGTCAAGTGTTGTTGATTTTTTATTAAAAAATCTACATATTCGTAACAAAATTTGTTTATTAATTAGTCATCCATTTAGGATCGAAATTAGTCCGAATCTGTCCCTAGCCAAGAAGCCCTATAAAATGAAGTACCGATAACAACTTTAGGACTAATGAATTTTTTCGAAGCCCGGCCCTAATGTACAAATGGCTAGAGCTATGGCTTAGCAAAAGCCCTACTCAACCCGATAAGACTAAAGCTTACCCAACCCAATCATTTATTGACCCCTACTTCAAGGCTCCAGCCCGCCGACCTAAAAAGCTACTTTAAAAGATGAGACATAGGAATCAGGCCGAATTTTGAGCCAATCGATCGATGGACTGGTCTAAAACTTTCACGCATGTAGGGCCATTTGGACTTTGGTCAACATGATAATTGATCGGTTACCTCATTTGTAAAGTTGCATGCATTACATTTTCACCTGTCGTCTATGCTTTTTTCCATGTCTTATGTCTAGCTTCTCCATCTTTATAATTTTTTTTTTTCGATTGAGCATCTTTATAATTTTAAATAATAAAAAACAGACGTTTTCATGAAATATGAATCATAATTTAATATACATCTCACTTATATTTTACTGACAGTACGTTACTAGTTAGTGAGACTTTGACACAATAAGAATAATGGAAAAGTATAAAAATGGGTATCGAACTACCGCCTGTTTCCAATTTTTTGTCCGAACTATTAAAATTTTCAAAAAGGGTACCGATCTACCATCTGTTTCCAACTTTTTGTCCGAACTATTAAAATTTCCAAAATAGGTGCGAACTATATAACATTTTTCAAAATTTTTGTCCGAACTATTAAAATTTCCAAAATGGGTCCGAACTATATAGAATTTTCCACATTTTTGTCCGAACTACTAAAATTTCCAAAATAGGTGCGAACTATATAAAAAAATTTCAAATGTAAAACCTAAAATTATTATCATATTTTTTCCAAATGTGCCCTTTATTTTTTACTGCCTTCCCAGACGGGTATAATTTTTTGCAATTTCTGCACCTTTTTAATTGATCAAATATCGTCACTCGAATGTAGATTTTTTATATCTAGAATGTAATTCTATATACGATTTTTGACTGCCTTCCCAGACTGTGCATATTAGTATGTTGAGACTGCATATTAAATCCACAAATCATATATAGAGAGATGCTAAGATTTGAAACTGCATATTAAATTCACAAATCATATATAGAGTGATGCTAAGATATCCACAAATCATATATAAAATTACATTCTAGATTCTACATTCGAGTGACGATATTTGATAAATTAAAAAGGTGCAAAAATTGCAAAAAATTATACCCATCTGGGAAGGCAGACAAAAATAAAAGGCACATTTGAAAAAAATTTGATAATAATTTTAGGTTTTACCTTTGGAAAAATTCTATATAGTTCGGACCTATTTTGAAAATTTTAGTAGTTCGGACAAAAATGTAGAAAATTCTATATATAGTTCGGACCCATTTTGGAAATTTTAATAGTTCGGACAAAAAGTTGGAAACAGATGGTAGTTCGGTACCTTTTTGGAAATTTTAATAGTTCGGACAAAAAATTGGAAACATGCAGTAGTTCGATACCCTTTTTTGTACTTTTCCCTAAGAATGAAAAACACTGAATGATTTTACCTTTATCTAGATCAATGTCAAAATTCATCCATCATGGAATCCTTCCAATGATGTCTCACGAAGCTTCCAATTTGACGAAGCCTTAGCCATAGGGTTTGTATACGATATTCATGACGCAAACAACAGTGTTACTAGGTGGGTAGGTTTTTGACGTAACTACAAAATAATTACTGATAACAACATAAGATATCTCGAAAACAACTTGCATGTTTACTTTTCTAAATAATTCAAGTTGAATTAATAAATCCAAAATGTCATACGTTATTACTCTTCCATAACTATATATATTAAGCCTATATATACTGTCAGACATCTTTGTCTTCAACACTAGCCTACTCCGAAAATGTTCCTTATTCATGTCAAAATCGATTTAATGTCATCCAATTGAAACCGGCCAAAGATCCATCAACTTTCATTGTACTATCAATGGTTAACAAATAAATTTATAAAATATTTTTCTCTGAATTATAAGGGATTGATACTTTTTCTATACCAAATTTTGCATTATTCGTGTTCATGGTGGTCCTCACTTGTAGGGACACCAAAAGATTTTGCTCGTTGGATCCACTTGAAGTTATTAATTGCTTGTGTTATTCTTGACATTTTCCTTCTTTTTGTATAATAAAGAGTTTACATTTATGGTAGTACGCTAGTGTCCTTATTATATCATCAAGAAAAAAGAATTCAAGGTTCAATAAATAAATTGACAATGAAACACTGATAGATAGGGATATCATTGCAAAAACTATCGAATTATTCGACAATCCAATTTGCTCTGAATAGTTATCAGAGAACCCATCGAATAAATTAATTAATTTGGTGATAAATTTTTCTGTTGCATAAAACACCATCGAATAATCTTCTGACGGAAAGCTTCTGAATGAAAAAACTCTCGGAGATAATTGTAGAAAAAAGGCAATCTGCTTATATCTAAGTTTTGCGATAATTATTCGACGGATAAAATGTTGGGGGTTTCTACGGCAGTTATTTGACGGCATTAATACGACATGTTTTGATGGTTAACTCACAGTGTCGGAAAAGAGATATATGCGGGTCATGCGACTGCGACGGTTTTAAAAACAAATAGTAAATAATTACAAGTTTTGAATTTTGTTATATTTATGATTTATATTTTTAAATGATTAATTTGGAAATGAATTGAGTGATTATTTTGTTCATCTTTAGTGTGTCCAACTCATGTTGTCATTTTATGTCTCCATCTTTTACTCTTGTTTATTTGTATTAAAGTCATGTCTTTTCGCTTTCATTATGTAAACCTACAAACAGAGGTAGTTGTCAAGAAGACAATGATAAGAATAAAAGAAATACAATTCTCCCGACTTTCTCTTTTCTTATTTATGATGTGATGATGATGGTAACAGAGATAGGTCATAGAGTCGAGTTCGAAAAAAATCTCAAAACAACTTAAATTTGTAAAAAATCAGTTTCTTTTACAATGCATAACATGTATATTTTTGTGTAACCGTGAATTTTATATCATTGGGAAAATGACAAAGAAGAAGTACGAACTATCACTTATTGACAAATTACGGTTAGAACTATAGAAAATGATAATCAAGGGACAATTTTAAAATCTTTTAATTGACATATAACAATTAAGTGACAATTTCAGCACATAGTTGACAATTAAGAGGCGATTTCAACACATATAATTGATGCCCTAATTTTTATATGTCAGTTAATTGTTATAAGCCAAATAAACGATTTTGAAATTGCCCCTTGATTATCATTATCAATAGTTATGACCGTGATTTGTCAATAGATGGTAGTTTGTACCCCCTTAGTTTTTTATTTCATTTTGAGTTTAATTTATGTCAAATATATCATATTTAGTGTTGCAATGCCAAATCCCACAAAGCTCAAGTTCAATGTGTTAGTTTTATGGCATGTAGTTTGGCAAAACTTAGAATAGTTGTTCTAGCTGATGTTCTAGTCTAGGTGAGACAACTGTCCCTGGAACAAGTTCAAGACAGATGGATGTTTCCTAATTCAAATTAGGAAACCTAGCCGACCGTTGGAAGAGCTAGGCGGTTTCACATCCAAGGACAGAAGTTGGTTATTTCCAAATTCAGATTTGGAAAGTTGTTACAACTGACGAACACCGACGCATCACAACTTTGCAAGAATATATCTCCGATATCAGAATTGGCAAGTCGGTGCTTAAAGATAATTGAAGGCATTACTCAAGTCGGTGGCTTGCGTATGAAGCTAACAATGCTATGAAGATATTCGAAGATTCCTAAATCAAGATTGTAGATTCAACAAAGAGGATTATCTTCTAAGATACGCGCGAAATATTAGGAAAGGATTCCTAATGTTGAGAGGCGGTTTATGACCGGAAACCCTAATCATTCTAGGGTTTCTTTCGCCCTATTTAAGGAGTGCTAATACTCAGTTATTAGCTGCACTCACGGAGAAACTTATCACGCTCATACTCATTGAAGGGAGGTGGAGGATTTAAGCGGTGACATAATCGTAACTGGTTATTCACTACGCTCGGCTGGAGAGCTAACCGTCACTGGTTACTCGAAGGCGCTCAGATTCAATCTGCACTGGTGCTCAGCAGATTGATCGTGGAACAAGCTGAAAGCTCAAGCACAACTGTTCAACCTGCGCATTCGGGAGAAGGCGCTGATTCTCACGGAGAATCATTCTGGTGGATACGGAGCGGGAGCAAAGATCTAGGGGGAGACCTAGATTGCAATTACTAGAGTGTCCGAGGCTCAGGTAGTTTAAGAGGGATTCTGTAAACGGTAATTCATGTACTACTCAACTAATAGTGAATTGCTATCCACCGGGCTAGAGAACGCCCCCCAGACGTAGGCTCGTTAACGCCGAACTGGGTAACAACTTTGCGTGTCGTTTTTATTTCTGCACTACTTGTTTTAGCGCATAAGTTGTTTTAGAATTTGCTCTGGATCTCGACCAGAACAACATCTCATCTACCAGGGGAAGATTTCAATTGGTATCAGAGCAGGTTACTCAACACATAGAGTAGGATCCAGACGGTGTTTGAGATGGATTTAAGAGAAGGGCAGAACATCACTCGCCCACCACTGCTTGAAGAAAATAATTACGGATATTGGAGAGTACGGATGAAGGCATTCCTAAAGTCTCAGGATGAATCTGTTTGGGAAGCGGTTGAAAATGGGTGGACGCAGCCAGTTGTATCTAAAGACGATGAAGTCAGTCCTCTGACCAAAGACAAGTGGACTGATGGTCAGAAGATGGCTGAAGCAGCAAACTCCAAAGCAATGAATGCTATTTTTTCAGGAGTCAATGGGAAGAACTTCAAGATGATCTCCAACTGTGAGATTGCTAAGAAAGCTTGGGACATCCTGTGAACGGCTCATGAAGGCACAACCAAAGTTAAAGTCTCTAGAATGGAGACGGTCACGTCAAAATTCAAAAATCTAAGAATGCAGGAGGATGAGACCATTGCTGACTTCAATACTCGGATTCTCGACATCTCTAACAAAGCTTTCGCCCTTGGAGAACCAATGACCGAAGAAACACTGGTAAGGAAAGTGCTGAGATCTCTCACAAAGCGATTCGCCATGAAAGCCCTGGCCGTCAAAGAAGCCAATGATGTGAAAAACATGAGACTGGATGAACTGATGGGATCCCTACAGACCCATGAGATGGACATGAATGAGGAAGACCGACTTACAAAGGCCACTGGCGTCGGTCTGAAGGCTGAAGTTGTTAAAGACAAGACATATGAAGCGTCCGAACAACAGTTTGCCATGTTTGCCAAAAACTTTGGGAAGTTTATGAGGAAGCAGTATGGTAAAGGGACTGAGTCCGACCAGCCGTTTAACTCAAAGTTCCAGAAGAATGATAGAGCATTTAAGAGGAACCAATCTGGAGACTCCGATCTTAACAACAAAGGCAAAGGGATTCAATGCAGAGAATGCGAAGGCTATGGACACATTCGGGAAGAATGTATCAACACGCAGAAGAAGAAAAATGCCTATACCATCAACTGGAGCGACAGTGGCTGAGAAGGAGAAACCAACAATTTTGTTGCACTGTCCAGTAGTGTTGTTCCAACAGAAAATCAATCCTGCAGAGAAGAGAAGAAGGACCCTCCTGGAGATCATGACCTTCATTCAGACAGCAGTGACAATGAAGAAATTACTGATGAGGAGATTGCCAATAACTACAAAGAGTTATACCAGGAGTGGTTAGTAGAAGTCAAGCGAAACAAAAACCTTTAGAAGTCAGTTGAAAATCTCGAAGAAACGCTCAGGACCGCGGATGCCGTGAAGCTGGAACAACTTCAGACAATCACTGTTCTTAAAGCTCAGTCAGTTGAAGCAAAGAAGGATCGTGCTGAGCTCATCTCTCAAAAATTAGAGCTACTTGCAGTCATTTCATCCTTGAAAATTCAGAATGAAAGGGAGAAGGGAGAACAGCCAGAGCTCGTGGATGATCTACAACGGGAGAATGATGCCCTAAAACGAAGAGAGGTGAATCTCATCAATATTGTGGATGCACTAAAATGTGAGATCAAAATAGAGAATATCGCTCATTAAGAAACAACGGAGGAACTGAGCAAGTTGATGAAATCGGTCAAAATGCTGAATTCTAGAACAACAGACTTAGACTCTATTCTTGGAGCACAAAGGATTAGGGGCGGCCACAAGGGTCTCGGGTTCTCCGGCTAAATCAATCTTTGGCAAAGCCACCTCTAAACTGCTGCCTGCTCAAACTGATTATCGCCCGCAAAGAAACACCGTTGGTATGTCATGTCCACGTGATGTGTCTACTAATGATTTCACATGAAGAAAATTAGTTGGCAAGACTCGACCACCAGTTGTTCCAGCCTACGATCGCTCGCAAAGAAGAACAACTCGGTATCGCCCGGAACAGCTTGACGGAAGACGATGTTTCTTCTGCAATCAAGTTGGACATATCAAATCAAGGTGTCATGAATTCCACATGTCTCTCAGGAAGATGAAGCATGTTCAGAAACCTCGAGCTGTGCAAGTTTGGAAAGTCAAACAAAAAGGTGAGACTTGCTTAGTTGCGTTCAGCTCTACCAGTCATCTGAAGAAAGAAAAGTGGTACTTTGATAGTGGATGCTCAAGACACATGACAGGGAATTCCGAGTTCTTGACCAACTTTGAAGAACACAAAGGAAGTTCGAATGTGACGTTCGGTGATGGAGTCGAAGGAAAAGTCCTTGGGAAAGGAATCTTAAATGTTCAAGGTCTACCCAGGTTAAAAGAAGTCTTTTTGGTCAAAGGCTTACAGGCAAATCTGATTAGCATTAGTCAGTTGTGTGATGGAGAGCACTAGGTTCAATTCACACAGGATGAGTGTGTAGTATTAAACAAGGACAACGAACCAGTCCTCACTGGAAGAAGATCCTCCAATAACTGTTATCTTCTGAATCTAGGTAAACCCAATAGTAAAACTACATGCTTACTAAGCAAAACTGATGAAATGAACCTATGGCACCAGCGGCTGGGACACGTGAATCTAAGGACTCTGCAGAAAATTGCCTCCGATGGTCTTGTTCGTGGAATCCCAAAGGTCCAAGGAGAACTAAGCATTGTTTGCGGAGACTGTCAAATTGGAAAACAAACTAAAGTTCCCCACAAGAGCATCACTCAGATCAACACTCACAGGCTCCTGGAGTTACTTCACATCGACCTAATGGGACCTATGCAGGTGGAAAGCTACTCTGGGAAGAGGTACATCCTTGTCTGCGTTGATGACTTCTCCAGGTTCACCTGGTCCTGTTTCCTGCGGGAAAAATCCGAAGTGGTTCAGGCTTTCGTCCAACTATGCACTCGCCTGGAGCGTGAAAGAGAGGACAAGAATGAACACATTGTGCAAGTACGAAGTGATCATGGAAAGGAGTTTGAAAATGCCGCTCTTGTTGACTTCTGCTCGAAAAGAGGGATAACTCAACAATTTGCTTCCCCAATCACACCACAACAGAATGGAGTCGTTGAAAGGAAGAATCGAACCATACAAGAGATGACGCGAGTTATGCTTCATGCAAAGAAGGTTCCCTTAAAGTTTTGGGCGGAGGCTATGAACACAGCCTGCTATGTCATAAACAGAGTAATGATTCGATCCGGAACAGAAAAGACGTGCTACGAGCTATGGAAAGGCAAAAAACCCACCATCAAATACTTCCATATTTTCGGTAGCCAGTGCTACATTCTCAGAGATCGTGAGTATCAGCAGAAGCTGGATCCTAAAAGTGATGAAGGAATCTTTCTGGGATATTCTACCAACAGCAGGGCATTTCGTGTCTACAACAAACGCACTGGAGTCGTTATGGAATCTATCAATGTAGTTGTGCAAGATGTTGTGCCAGGAGCTTCTAAGACAAATTCTGCAGATGATGATGATGTCCCACCTGATCCACAACAACCTGCAGTCAGTGCTCCTGACAAGGAGATCGCCACAGATAAAGGTCCTGAGCACTCTGAGACACATGCCCAACAATCACAAGAGGATGTTGCCGATGAATTTGATCCAACACCCCCTGGGTCTCCTCGTATCCTTCATCCTTCAAGAGCTGTTGAAAAATACCATCCCGTCAGTGAAGTGATTGGTGATCCCACGGACGGCATACAGACTAGAGGTAAACAAGTTAACTTTCGTCAACTGGCTGGTTATATGTGTTTTATATCTACTATTGAGCCCAAAAACATCAAAGAAGCCATCAATGATGAATATTGGGTGGTCGCCATGCAAGAAGAACTTCGAGAATTTCAGCGAAATGATGTCTGGGATCTTGTTCCACGACCGGACAATGTTAACGTTATTGGGACAAAGTGGATTTTCAAGAACAAGTCGGATGAACACGGAAACATAACCAGAAACAAGGCACGTCTTATGTCTCAAGGCTACACTCAGATTGAGGGTATAGACTTTAATGAAACCTTTGCTCCAGTTGCTCGCCTAGAAGCCATTCGTCTTCTTATTGCTCTTGCGTGCCATCTTAAGTTCAAGTTGTTCCAAATGGATGTCAAAAGCGCATTTTGAATGGGCTTCTCAATGAAGAAGTGTATGTGGCTCAACCAAAGGGTTTCGAATTCGTCTAACAAATGCAGAACGAATTCCAGATGAGCATGGTGGGAGAGATGTCATACTTTCTTGGCCTACAAGTCAAACAGAAGACCGATGGCATCTTTATTACTCAAAGCAAGTATGCTAGGAACCCGATCAAGAAGTTTGATCTCGAAAAAGCAACACACCAGAGAACTCCTGTTGCAACTCACATTAAGATTACTAAGGATGAAGCTGGTACAAAGGTCGATCAAACCCTATACCGAAGTATGATTGGGAGTCTTCTATACCTAACAGCCAGTCGACCGGACATTGCTCATGCAGTTGGAGTCTGTGCCAGATATCAAGCTAATCCCAAGGAGAGCCACCTAATGAATGTGAAGAGAATTATGAGATATGTGTGTGGAACAGCCGACTATGGACTGTGGTATACTAAGGACACTAACTCTTGTTTAGTGGGGTATTGCGATGCAGATTGGGCTGGGAATGTAGAGGACCGTAAAAGTACATCTGGTGGATGTTTCTTTCTTGGAAACAACCTGGTCTCTTGGTTCAGTAAAAAGCAGAATAGTATATCTCTATCCACTGCTGAAGCTGAATATATTGCCGCTGGAAGTTCCCGTACTCAGATGTTGTGGATGAAACAGATGTTAGAAGAATACGGAGTAAAACAAGATGTGATGACCCTCTACTGTGACAACATGAGTGCTATCAACATATCCAAGAATCCTGTACAACACTCCAGAACAAAGCATATCAACATCAGGCATCATTTCATTCGAGAGCTAGTAGAGAAAAAGATAATCACCCTGACCAATGTATCTACCGAAAAACAGCTAGCGGACATCTTCACAAAAGCCTTAGACAACCTGCAGTTCGAAACACTTAGATCCTCTCTGGGTCTGTGTGTTATCGACAACTAAAGTTGTCCCAGTACAAGTGGTCAACCCAAGCACGCTTGTCTTATGACTGAAAGGTTGACCCAGGAGGAAGGGCGAGAGTTCGATTTTTTCTTTTGGTGTCGCCATCTACCACCTTGTCCTTTTGTGGCAAAAAAGGGGAGTAAAAAGTTCAGAGTTTGAAACCTCTTTAAAAGATTCATTGTGTGCTTATTTTTGTTCGGAGTTTGAAATCTCCTCAAAAATTCGTTTGGTAGCTTAGTAAGTAGCACATCTAGGGAGTTTGAAATCTCCTCAAATATTCAACTGTAATAATAGTGCAGGTAGTTTACAGTAGATAGTTTTGCCAAAAATGCCAAGGGGGAGATTGTTAGTTTTATGGCATGTAGTTTGGCAAAACTTAGAATAGTTGTTCTAGCTGATGTTCTAGTCTAGGTGAGACAACTGTCCCTGGAACAAGTTCAAGACAGATGGATGTTTCCTAATTCAAATTAGGAAACCTAGCCGACCGTTGGAAGAGCTAGGCGGTTTCACATCCAAGGACAGAAGTTGGTTATTTCCAAATTCAGATTTGGAAAGTTGTTACAACTGACGAACACCGACGCATCACAACTTTGCAAGAATATATCTCCGATATCAGAATTGGCAAGTCGGTGCTTAAAGATAATTGAAGGCATTACTCAAGTCGGTGGCTTGCGTATGAAGCTAACAATGCTATGAAGATATTCGAAGATTCCTAAATCAAGATTGTAGATTCAACAAAGAGGATTATCTTCTAAGATACGCGCGAAATATTAGGAAAGGATTCCTAATGTTGAGAGGCGGTTTATGACCGGAAACCCTAATCATTCTAGGGTTTCTTTCGCCCTATTTAAGGAGTGCTAATACTCAGTTATTAGCTGCACTCACGGAGAAACTTATCACGCTCATACTCATTGAAGGGAGGTGGAGGATTTAAGCGGTGACATAAGCGTAACTGGTTATTCACTACGCTCGGCTGGAGAGCTAACCGTCACTGGTTACTCGAAGGCGCTCGGATTCAATCTGCACTGGTGCTCAGCAGATTGATCGTGGAACAAGCTGAAAGGTCAAGCACAACTGTTCAACCTGCGCATTCGGGAGAAGGCGCTGATTCTCACGGAGAATCATTCTGGTGGATACGGAGCGGGAGCAAAGATCTAGGGGGAGACCTAGATTGCAATTACTAGAGTGTCCGAGGCTCAGGTAGTTTAAGAGGGATTTTGTAAACGGTAATTCCTGTACTCGCTATACTCAACTAATAGTTAATTGCTATCCACCGGACTAGAGAACGCCCCCTAGACGTAGGCTCGTTAACGCCGAACTGAGTAACAACTTTGCGTGTCGTTTTTATTTCTGCACTACTTGTTTTAGCGCATAAGTTGTTTTAGAATTTGCTCTGGATCTCTACCAGAACAACATCTCATCTACCAGGGGAAGATTTCACAATGCTCTTGACGATTCAATTAAAAGTAATTTTGCTTGGATTCTTTAAATTTTAAATTGACTTTCATGTAGTGGATCTTTTAGATACCATAAAAGAAGGATAAAATACATGAACAAAATAAGACAAAAACCTTGATATTCCTTCCTCGATCTTCATATTGACGAGGATTGAAAATGAATATGTGGCACTTAAAGTTTACTCAATCCCTTGGAAAGAATATAAAAGAAAGGTACAATTATCAAAAAAATGACGATACTTTCTCAAGCGCGCTTTCACCGGCTGCACTTTTGTTTATAAGATTCTAAAAATGCATGCGATTATAATTCCACATTGTTTAGAATACTTCTCAACTGAAGTTACACGGTAAAAATATCATGACAAAGATAACTTGGAAAAGGCATTTCCTACATTTCATGCCTTGAATATTTTCTTACAGCGGCTATACGTTGAATGAGGTTATATAAAACATTTTAAGCTTATTACTTGAGTGTTGGTTGTTGAACAAATAATGAACTATTGATGACACGTCATCACTCTAGCCCAACTAGGTCAACACCATTTCCTAAGCCGAGTGTTATAATAAGTAAAACTATGTGCATAATGTAACAGCCGTAATTTTTTTAAATTAAAATAATAATAACAGTACATAGATACAGTGTTATTAAAATCGAATCGGGAATTGAACTGATCAAGTCACTGGGTCAATGAATCAGTGATTCAATCGGGTCGAACCGGTTTGACCAGCACAAATTGAAAAATAAAAATAAAATACTTATATATATGATATTATAATTTAACATATTTATTGAATAAACATTACATGTTTATGATCTGATTACGATAACATACCATAACAAATTTAGAATTTAATAAAGTACAAATCAATAATACAACAATAACAATTTTAGTCTTAATTTGTAAGTCACAACAATAAGGGATTTCTAAGACTAATTGAATTTCTAGCTAAATTGATAGTAAGTAATAAATTTTATAGATTTGATAAATGAATATACATTATTGAAACAAATAATAAAACAAGAATCATGTTTAGCTTGGTGGAAGTAATAAATTATAGAGAAAGCCTAGGTTCGAGTCTTGTCCAAGTCAAAAAAAATATATATTTTTTCAGACCAAATCGAACCGATTGAACCGATCAAATCACGTTTTAATGAAAAATTGGGTCAACCGGTTCAACCAGATCTTGACCAGGTTTTGACCGGGGTGAATGTAAACCGATCGAATTCCAAAATCGAATCGGTTCTCGGTCGAACCGACCGGTCCGGTTTTAATAACTATGCGTAGATATGAATAAATTTTGGGGTTAGCCCATATTCCTTAATTAAGTTAGAAATTGGAGTTATAGCCTGAATTAAGAAATAAGCTACGTTATATATATTGTGTTTTGTTCCTGCGAAACCCTAATTAGCAACTACTCATCATACAAATAAGAGAGCGAGAAGTAGGAGAAAGCCCTAATCAAAAGAATTTAGATTTTTAAAGGTAAGGTTACCATATTACGTGTGATTCAGTTCATGTATGAAAGATGATGGAATAAGTGGATACAATTTAGGACGTTTGAATCAGTAGAAATCAGCGTTGAAGGATCACCGAGTGCAGAAAACTCCGCCGTGTGGTTAAAAGGTACGCCAAGCCTTCATCCAATAAACTTTTGTTGAATTTAACAACATCGACTAAACTTGGAATTGCCGTAATTCAGATTTAAAGAGTCTGACTGGGTTGTTTCATAATTTCATGTCATTCTAATCAAAATGATATTTCATACGATATAGAATAAGAAATCTAGTTCAATCCGAGTAATTAGTTTTGGATTTTGAAAGTTTATAATTTGAATATGCAAGTAAGGATTTTTGCAGCACTGCTGGTGGACTTTAAAGAATATTTTCTCTGAGATTCTGGTATTTGAATTGGATGGTTCTTATTTTTCTCGTATTCTAAACAAAGTAAGATTTCTAACGGCATAAGATACGTAATAAGATTCCTTCAGGATAAAAAGAAAATGATTTTAGAAGTATGTTCTGTAATCTGAAAATTCTACAGTAATCTGGTGTTATGATAGTGGATCAATTGAATTGGAAAGTCTGTAATTTATGTTTCTGGAGTCCGAATTAAGTAATTCTTGAGCCTATTTTTTTTAGATTGAAAAGATCTTTCTAATTATGTAAGGATTAGCAATTTATTAGTTTTTAGAATAGTTATTAAACCCGGACCGATCCGGCCGATTGAACCGGTTCAACCATGATTCTGTCTCCTAACCGGTTCGGTTTTGTTAATGGACCGGATTTGCATTTGACCCAGTGAAAATTTGGTTTAACCGATTGACGGACGCACAGTCGTCGTGTGCGAAAGTCAAGAATAAATTTATAAGTCCGCTACTCGCGACTTCACTACTGGGTAGCAAGTGGTAAGTAGGGGTCGAACCCAAGGGAATTAGGGGGATAAGTCGTTCTTTGAGGGATTGTACAGGCGGGGAACGTGATTTTAGGGTTGATTGAGGTTTTAGCGCGAATAACTACGTGACTTTTTGGTTGGTTTTGGTTTTTAGTGTGGAAAAATAAATAACAGAAAAGTAAATACTGAAAATAAAAGGAAAGACTTACAGCGGTTGTTGCGTGATTGGCAAGTCTTGCGGAACGTCAGCAGTTGATATTGCAGTTAAAAGGAAGTATTCGATTGCAGGGGCCTTGTATCATAGTCTGTTTATCATTGACCTCTAATGATCATACTATGTGTTCAAAGATGAATCGAGGCTATTTCTAGCACAAGACTTGCCACATCATTTAGAACACTTGTTCTATTTAGACAAATTCCTCCTTTCGAAGTATCTTAGCCTTATGTGCATCCATTTGATCTTCAGTGACGATCAACCAAATGGTTTTTAAGAGAGGTCGAACTCCTCAGATAAGCTTTGCCCGTTAAAGCATCCACTTACCCGAGTATGTTCACGAACCCCACGGAAGAGCTTTGCCCGTTAAAGCATCCACTCAACCTTGGAAATTCTAACATAATATGTGGCACATAGAACAAGTTTTGAACACAGAGAGGCACTAGGTGCAGGGTCTAAAACATTGTATGATACAAGTACACCCCTTCAACCGAATGAAGGGTTTAGCTACGAATATCCATAGAGGTGGATATCATAGCTAAGACAGTAAAGTAAAGAGAATACTCAAGAACCAACAGGAGTAAACTCAGGAACTACTAGAATACTCAAGAACCAACAGGAGTATTATAGATTGAAACAAGTGTTTACAAGAGTGGTGCCCTAATCTACAGAGAAGTGAGAGCTTCTCTCACTAACTTATGGAATTGGAATGAGAATGGGATGTTGATTACAAAGGGAATGGCTTGGTATTTATAGCCATGGGGGAGTGAGAGGTGTGGAGGAGAGGCCACCACATGGCAAGATATCCATGGAGAAGAGCAAAAGCCGCCGGTCCTCTTATCTTCTTCCCCAAAGCCGCCGGCCATGTGGCTTGCAAGGAGAGGAGGAGAGGAGTTGTGAGGGAGGAGCCGCCGGCTAGGTGGCATGAGGAGAGTGGTTTGTGAGTTTTGTGAGGTTTTCACAAAAGCCATCGGTCCTTTCAGCTCCGGACTGTCTCTGGTTGCTCTTCGGTTGGACTTGTTTTGAGTGATTCCATGTCAAGTTCATGATATTTCTTCAGTCAGCATCTGGTCGTGACTTGGAATGACTCGTAATTCATATTCAGCTTTAAACGTCCTCCTTAGCATGTATTCTCTCTAGACGTCAAAATACCCTGCAGATAAATATCGGAACTAACAAGCAAAAGTTAAATAGACAAAGCGTCTAATTTGGTGGGTTTATCTGTGTTTATGATTCATACAATTATGGTCCATCACCGACCGGATTTGACTAACCCGGTGACCCGACCGATTCAACCGAGTCTAAAAAATTAATTTTTTAAGTGGATGGGACTTGAACTCAAGACTCTTGTTAAGTTATTCTCTTCCATTCCACTGTATTAAAAATCGTTTCTGCTTTGTAGTTTTTTTAATTATTTATATTCATTTATCAAATTTAATACATATTTATCTATTTAAATAGAAATTCAATTAGTCTAAAACTAAATTTCATCACAATCGTATAATACAACTTGAGAAATCTCTAAAACCCTATTTTAATCACGACTTCGATTAGATATCAAATAAAATTTTGAAATTTCAAAATAACATGATCATATTGAGCCAAAAACTTTGAAATACAATTATTCGCCATGTTTGCATTATTTAAGTAATATATTATCAACTAGCTTTAACTATAAATTTAGATGTGCTCTCTGTATATATTTCAATATATCAATTTTAAAATCTTATTGGATCAAATAAAAACCACATTTAAATATATAAACTATAAACCAACGAAGAATTCGACACGTGACACTCTCGACCAATCATAAGTCGGGGCGCTTTTGTAAATAAAAAAATTAAAATGGACTTATTTAAAAATACATAACAGATGCGATGGTATAAACGTCCTAAAAATTATCCAGACTTAACAGATGCATAAGTTAAGTCTGATCATTATCATTTTAAGTCCGGATATTATCAATGTAAGTCTGATCATTCACTACCTTAAATGACAAGTTGTTGATAACTGAATTATTATTCATAAAAATACAACACAAACAATTTGCAAAGAGAGGTTTAGGTGTACACTCAGTGTTTGTCAGGTTGTGTAAGAAGGTTGCAATCTGTGTGATAGTATTTAATAAGAAACCGTGGGATGTGTACAGGACCATCCAACTCACTGCAGGGCCATATAAAACCTAAACTAAATATGTTTAAGAATAAATAGCTTACGGGATTGGGCTTTTTACGAGGAACTACATCTCCAGCAAAGATCTGGATATTTTCTGCGTGCTCAGGTCATAGTAAAAATGAAACTATTGCAGACATCTGTACTCATGCCAAGAACATCAATTAAGGGAGTTGATGGAACCCTGATACTAAAAATGTAATTGAATGCAAGCATTAAACTCAAAACATAAGTATGATCATTCCAAGTTAAGTCTGATCATTCCAAGTTCAGTCTGATCATTATGTATGATCATTCCTAGTTAAGTTTGATCATTCCAAGTTAAGTCTGATCATTCCAAGTTAAGTCTGATCATTTCAAGTTAAGTCTGATCATTATGTGCAATGACTATAATGCCCCTCCGCGTTTTATCAATGATTTTTGCGAAATTGGACACATGTCAGCTTGAAATTGAGTTTTTAGTTTTCATATATAAAGCTGATTTTCACCTGAACTGCACCTTGTTTTCTAATATATTACTTTTGAAATGCTATCACTATGCTTTTTTTTTCTATATGATAGTGTTTTAATGATGTGATTTCTTGACTCCGCACTTGCCTGTTGTGACTTGCAAATTAACGCTAAAACTAATAGTGTTATTTTATTGTTTTATTATTTATTTGAACTATTCAAATTCTAAATGTGTTATGTATATGGTGTTGTATTCAGATCATAAACAAGTAAAATTTAATTAGATCATAAATAGTTTAAATTATAACAACACATATTATTTTTTTAGAGTGTGCGGGTCAATCGGGTCAGCCCGGTTGAACGGGTGACCTATTTACCCAGTAATCTTATCGAGTGGATCTCCGTGTTGGTTTTCACAACACTGGTTTTTGGTAAAAATATATGGGATTTATAAGCTAATGATAGAAACTGAATTTATGAATGAGGCAATTGATAGTTAAAAAAATGTGTGCATATAATTGTAGGATCTACGTAAACTTGGTTGTGGTGTTATGGTGTTGTGTTCTTGCTTTGCACTAGCTTTGGAGGTAAGTAACTTTGACTCATTGACGGAGCCCACCGCACTGTCGTTAAGGTGCGATGTTCTCTGTGCAAAAATAAATTTATATCTCCGATACTCGCGACTTAACTATTTTGGGTAGTCGGTGGTAAGTATGGGTTGAACCCAAGGGAATTAGGTGATAGTTGTTCTTTCAAAAAGGGGGATTAAATAAAACAGTTGGGGGGTTGGTTTTTGTTTTAGTTACTGAAAAGTAAGGTGCTTGATGGACAATACTTGACAGATTGTAAGCAGTTGATAAGGTACTGAAAGTAAATAACAGTTGATATTACAATTAAAGGAAAGTATTCGGTTTTAGGGGCCTTGTATCATAGTCTGTTTATCATTGACCTCTAATGATCATACTATGTGTTCAAAGATGAATCGAGGCTATTTCTAGCACATGACTTGCCACATCATTTAGAACACTTGTTCTATTTAGACTAATTCCTCCTTTCAAAGTATCTTAACCTTATGTGCATCCATTTGATCTTCAGTTACGAGCAATCAAATAGTTTTTAAAAGAGGTCAAACTCCTCAGATAAGCTTTGCCCGTTAAAGCATCCACTTACCCGAGTATGTTCACGAACCCCACGGAAGAGCTTTGCCCGTTAAAGCATCCACTCAACCTTGGAAGTTCTAAACTAATATGTGGCACATAGAACAAGTTTTGAACACATAGAGGCACTAAGAGTAGGGCCTAAAACATTGTATGATACAAGCACACCCTTTCAACCGAATGAAGGGTTTAGCTACGAATATCCATGGAGCAGGACATAAGAGCTAAGTGCTTGAAAAGTAAAGGTTTTGAAAGACAGAAAATAAAGTTTTCGAAAGTAAAGACAGGAAAGTAAAGTTGTTGAATTGAAAAGACAGTAAAGTAAAGAAGAGAGGACTTACAAGAACCGATAAGAGTGCTCAAGACCAAGCTTCCATTTCAAAGTAAAGTGATTACATGATTAGTGCCCAAAATCTAGAGAGAAGCTAGAGCTTTGTGATGGATGATGTTTGTTTGATTTTGGAATGTATTACAAAGGCAATGGAGGTGTCTATTTATAGGCTAAGGGAGGCAATGGATGTGGAGGAGAAGCCACCACATGTCACAAGATAGGAGGAGGTCTCAAAAGCCATCGGGGTGAGTCATCTCTTCCCTTAGCCGCCGGCCACATGGAGGAGAAGGAGTGGATGATGGCTTAGCCGCCGGCCACATGGAGGAAGAAGAGTGATGGAGTGAGTTTGTGATCTTATCCCAAAAAGCCATCGGTCCTTTCAGCTCCGGAGTGACTCTGGTTGCCCTTTGGTTGGACTTGTTTTGAGTGATTCCACGTCAGGTTCTTGAAAGTCAGAATTTGGTCGTGACCTGGAATGACTCGTAATTCATTTTCAGCTTTAAAACTCCTCCTTAGCCTGTATTCTCTCTAGACTTCAAAATACCCTGTAGATAAATATCGGAACTAACAAGCAAAAGTTAAATAGACAAAGAGTCTAATTTGGTGGGTTTAACTGTGTTTATGATTCATACAATTATGGTCCATCAGATCACCCCACACTTTTAGTTGTTCGTTCCGAACAATGCTATTTAAGGGCGGAACACAATCTAAAAAACTTTTAAATATGAAAGTGAGACTGTGGGACTAGATTTATCTTAATTCATGCATTACTTACTTATTACCAAACTAAACCGTGTAAATACTTAGAAGAAACTTGATACTTGTACCTTCGCGCCGAGATGCAAATTAATTCGGATGTTTCGAGAGATAGCCCTTTTCAGGCTCCTGGACTGCATTCTCGGGATCGACTCGTACTATATGGTTTCCTTGTAGCTTTCTCTAGCACGTGATTCGGTTCGGGTTTCACTGAGTTGAGCATTTTGATTTCTTTTTGGCGAGGGACAGCTTCTGTAGTGAATCGGCCTTTGGCCTTGGGCCTTTGATATTGAATTGGAGTTTCTTCATTTTTGTTTGGTTAAAACCTTCACAATTTTGGCCTTTGGTCTTTGATTAGCTTCTTTGAGCTTTTGCTTTTTTTGTGACTTGCTAGTCTATTTTCTCAGCCTTTTTGGGAGGTCCAATCTTCGCCCGCAAGCATATGGAAATACCTCCCCGCTCTTTCTCATCCTCGCGGTTTCGCGCGGGTCAAGATGAGGGTCGCTCATCTATTTTCCCGGCTACTAGGACTAGAGATAGGACGGTTTGATTCCCGTCCCGCCTCTTTGCATAAATGCTGCATGGCGGAGATGACTCTGACTCAACTGAAACCCGAAGTGCAGCCTCCACTGACTTCGAAAACCATATAGTTAGATTCGATCCTTCGAGTGCTTGCCAAGCCTCTCTAGGGCATTTTCTATCAACTCCACATCCCCTGTATATCTCAGCACAAAGGGACAAATGAGAAGTTACATCCTAAGTTTTTAAACAGTTGAATTTTCATAAGGTAAATGCATGAATTTAGATCTATCTTTTTCACATTCTCAAGTTCATATTTTCAAAAAGATAATATTAAGGGAAAAGGAAAAGAAAAACATGTTAATTAACTATGTATACAAGCGGTTCTCACCCCACACTTTAGAACGAAGGCGTGCCTTTCAGCACGACTTAGTTCAAAAGTCATGCAAATATATACAAGAGAAGGAAATCACATTAAGGAAAAGAGAAGAACTAAACTCCCTTTTACTGTGTCGTGTCGTGGAACGACATGCCTCGGAGCTGGATAATCGAGGGGGTTCGGCTGGGGCCTTGAACTCTCAGCGCAGGCCCGATAATTCTCGGAAGCTGCCTGGCTGATCTGATCTTGCTCCAAAAACCGATTCCTACATGTTAGACATTCCTTCTATACAAAAAGTGGTTGAGAGCGACTTATGGTAAAAACTAAATGATAGAAAATAAAATTACTGAAAGTAAGTTATGTGTTGGGTTACCTCCCGACCAGTGCCTTTGTTTAACGTCGTTGGCTCGACGCATGGGGATCACAGGTTTGGATCCCATGGGCAGCTCAGGTCATAGTGTTGTGGAGTGCCTATATTCATTTTTGCCTTGCCTTCCCCCAAGTTTTTGTGGGATGATGTGCTTGGGTCCTGTTCCCATTGTTCTGGTGGTTTCTCTTTCCAACGTCTATGAGAAGGCGAGGGACCTTTCACTACTAGCCTCTTGAATTGGGTTTTCTTATGTTTAGGGCTGCCTTGTCTAGCTGTGGTGAAAAAATGCTCCATCGAGGAGTCGTTCTGCATAGGCCCTTTTCCCATCCTCCTCTTAGTCTTTTCATTGTTCACGTAGTTTTCTGCAATTTGCCTATTGATCAAGGGGAAAAGTTGGGAAGCTTGCATCTTAAGGCTTGGTTCTATCTCGTTATGTTCGTCAGTGAGAATCCGGTCTCGGATGGTCTCGGCTGCTTGGGTAATGATAGTCGGGTATGACTCTGGCAGCTCGCTAGTGGTGTTCTGGACTTCTTCTTTTGCTGGCACGGTCTTGAGTTCCCATGAAGGTTCTTCCTCGTTGCTTCCGGTGCTTTCTGTATCTAATTTTTCTGATGGCTCGGGAGTTTCTTCTGATGGCTCAGGAGTTTCTTCTGATGGCTCAGGAGTTTCTTCTGATGGCTCGGGAGTATCTTCTTTTTTCGTCTCTGGACCAGCCTCCACTATCTGTATTCCTCTATTAGCTCGGGGCATTGGTCTTCGTTTTGTGGCCACGACCATGTCGTCAATGAGGTTCCACATTTCTGTCAGGGATAAGTTCCCTGCTGATCCTCCCACTACGTTGTTAAGCCTTGTCTGCTCATCGACCCTCATCCCACAAAGAAATTTTTGAAGAAGAAATACCTCCGTGAATCCATGGTGCGGGCAGCGTGAGACGATGGTGTCATAGTACGTGTATTATTCGTCCAAAGTCTCATCCCGGGATTGCTGAAGGCAGATTATCTTCTCTCGGGTGTCATGTCGTAAGGATGGGGGGGGGGGGGAGAATTCTTTCAGGAATTTAGCGCGAAGGTCCACATAATATTTTGCACAACTAGCAGTTGACGTGTAATACCATACCATCGCAAAGTCAGTTAAAGAGTGTTCAAAACATTTTAATTGAAACTCTTCTACCGTTATATTTTCGGGTTTCATGTGACGACTTATATGGTGGAAATGTTGGCAGTGTTTTACTGGGTCTTCTCCGGTGGTACCTCCAAACTGAGGAAGATGCTGAGCCATCCATCCATACATGGTGGAAAGTGTGACGAAGAAATGAAAGGGAAGGAAAAGAACAACTAATCTGAAGCTAACTCCCCGGCAACGGCGCCAATTTTGACAGAGCCCACCGCACTGTCGTTAAGGTGCGATGTTCTCTCTGCAAAAATAAATTTATATCTTCGATACTCGCGACTTAACTATTTTGGGTAGTCAGTGTTAAGTACGGGTCGAACCCAAGGGAATTAGGTGATAGTTGTTCTTTCGAAAAGGGGGGATTAAATAAAACAGTTGGGGGGTTGGTTTTGGTTTTAGTTACTGAAAAGTAAGGTGCTTGATGGACAAGACTTGACAGAAAGTAAGCAGTTGATAAGGTACTAAAAGTAAATAACAGTTGATATTACAATTAAAGGAAAGTATTCGGTTTTAGGGGCCTTGTATCATAGTCTGTTTATCATTGACCTCTAATGATCATACTATGTGTTCAAAGATGAATCAAGGCTATTTCTAGCACATGACTTGCCACATCATTTAGAACACTTGTTCTATTTAGACTAATTCCTCCTTTTGAAGTATCTTAGCCTTATGTGCATCCATTTGATCTTCAGTTACAAGCAATCAAATGGTTTTTAAAAGAGGTCGAACTCCTCAGATAAGCTTTGCCCGTTAAAGCATCCACTTACCCGAGTATGTTCACGAACCCCACGGAAGAGCTTTGCCCGTTAAAGATCCACTCAACCTTGGAAGTTCTAACCTAATATGTGGCACATAGAACAAGTTTTGAACACATAGAGGCACTAAGAGTAGGGCCTAAAACATTGTATGATACAAGCACACCCTTTCAACCGAATGAAGGGTTTAGCTACGAATATCCATGGAGCAGGACATCATAGCTAAGTGCTTGAAAAGTAAAGGTTTTGAAAGACAGAAAATAAAGTTTTCGAAAGTAAAGACAGGAAAGTAAAGTTGTTGAATTGAAAAGACAGTAAAGTAAAGAAGAGAGGACTTACAAGAACCGATAAGAGTGCTCAAGACCAAGCTTCCATTTCAAAGTAAAGTGATTACATGATTAGTGCCCAAAATCTAGAGAGAAGCTAGAGCTTTGTGATGGATGATGTTTGTTTGATTTTGGAATGTATTACAAAGGCAATGGAGGTGTCTATTTATAGGCTAAGGGAGGCAATGGATGTGGAGGAGAAGGCACCACATGTCACAAGATGGGAGGAGGTCTCAAAAGCCATCGGGGTGAGTCATCTCTTCCCTTAGCCGTCGGCCACATGGAGGAGAAGGAGTGGATGATGGCTTAGCCGCCGGCCACATGGAGGAAGAAGAGTGATGGAGTGAGTTTGTGATCTTATCCCAAAAAGCCATCGGTCCTTTCAACTCCGGACTGACTCTGGTTGCCCTTCGGTTGGACTTGTTTTGAGTGATTCCACGTCAGGTTCTTGAAAGTCAGAATTTGGTCGTGACCTGGAATGACTCGTAATTCATTTTCAGCTTTAAAACTCCTCCTTAGCCTGTATTCTCTCTAGACTTCAAAATACCCTGTAGATAAATATCGGAACTAACAAGCAAAAGTTAAATAGACAAAGAGTCTAATTTGGTGTGTTTAACTGTGTTTATGATTCATACAATTATGGTCCATCACTCATTCTGGTTAGCTTTGTATCTTGTCTTCGGCGTTTGTTCTTTAAAACTCGTCTTATATACTCCTTTTTGGATCATGAAGTGTGTACTCCCTTTTATGTCATATGTTCTTGTGATTCGTTTTGGAAAATATCCTAAACTCGAGCATCTTCTTTGATTCCGCGTGCTATACTTCGACCTTGTTTGTGCAACTTTTGAAATCTTGATCTGGAAAGACCGTCAATTCGCCTCGTGATTTTGATGCCTAGTTGTGTGGGCTAGATACATCTTTTGTTTCCTCGTCATATAGGCAAGAATATGGTACCTAATTGTGTAGGTTGAATACATCTTTTGTTGCCTAGCCGTAAGGCAAGAGTATGACATTTTGTTTTTTGGCCCGGTTGGATGGGCGAGTTTCTTCCCTTTGTAACCTTTGCATCGTTGCGAGCTTATTTCCTCTGTAACCTTTGCTTCGTTGCGAGCTTCTTCCCTCTATAACATTTACTTTGTTGCTAGCTTTTCCCTATGTGATCTTTGCTTCGTTTCAAAACCCCTTTGTATAAACTTTGCTCATGATATCAGTTTCATGCTATGTCTCTTTTTATTGTTCCTCTTGTTATGTCTTTTCACTCATGATCCAGCTAGTTTGGATTACTGTTGCTTATTGAGCCGTGGAACTCACCCCCTTCCATATTTATTTGTGTTTCAGGTATGGATGATTAACTTGCTTGAGGATGTGTGTGGCAGTGAGGATGCCTAGTTAGACTTATTTATTTCAAGCATAAAACTGAGGTTTATTTTCATTTGTTAATTGTTTAATGATTCCGATGCGTAGTTTTAAATTAACATTTACAGTTTTTTTGAATAATATGAGCTATTGAGATTTTATTAAATTCATGGATAAAAAATGTTATGTTAGAGGCTTCGTATGTTCCATTGGTAGTTTTAGGGAACATACGTCTGATGTGACGCCGTTTTGGAACTTTATAATTTTGAGGTGTTACATTTAATGGTATCATAGCAATAGGTTCTAGTTTTATAGATATCACAGAAGGAAAAACAAATATAAGCAAGGTTGCGCGAGAGGGGTTGTGGGGGCTTTGGTTCAAGTTCTTTGGTTTAAATTTCATTATTTATTTTTTTGCATGAACACTAACGTTCTATGAGATGATGTGTATTTATGTTTGATATACAGTTTACTGCACGCATTATGTGACGTTCTGGTTCCATTTTCGGTGCTAACATACTACCGTACTAGGATGAGAAATATGAGTAGCGGAAACACTAATCAGATCCTCAATGCCCTACTCAATCTCGTACAAGGAAACAACGCGGTTCCTTGTGATAGATTGAAAGATTTCATGAGGCTACATCCCATGACTTTTGGAGGGTCAACTGACCCACTGGAGGCTGACAATTTGATTAAGCACATAGAGAAGATTTTTGACACATTGAATTGCACTGTTGATGATAGAGTCAGATATATTGTCTTTTAGTTAGAGGAAAGTGCATATGAGTTGTGAACTCTGGAGAAAGCGACAAGCGTATTTTTAACCCTTTATAGTCGTCAAATTCTGAGTTTTAGGGATCTAATTGCAGTCAAACAAAATTTATAAACCTTAGTAAGCCAAGGGTCGATCCAAGGAACAGGTGTGTGAATACTAGTTAACTAGTGACCTATTTAGCTACTCCAATTGATGAAAGGTTTTGTTGTGGTGAAAAGTAACAGAAATTAAATAGCAGAAATTAAATACAGAAAATAAGAGGTTGTGACTTTATCAGAGAAAGAATTCCAGACCGTACTTCACCCGTGCTAACCCCAACAATCATGCAATCATGCTACGTAAATTATTCGTGCTATCGAATATCGAAATAAACCAAAATAACACTAGACAAGCTGCCCATCCACAGATCATTGTCTAGATTAATCTCAATCGTTGAACGCCGTTCATCCACGGATTATCAACGATCTCGATTTATTAAACTAAGGGTTTTCATACAATTTCATACAATCCGATTAATACCTAGGACCCATCCATCTTTCGGTAATTAACCTAAATACGTTGTAGCATGTAAACATTCCATTCAATGTAAAACTTGGAAGAACGATAAATTAAGCATAATGAAATTGAATATTCGAATCGCATAAATAAAAACGTTAATTGATCACATGAGAGTTGGGTACATAGCACGGGATCCGTAGGATCCTAGAATAAAGAAGACTACTCACTATTCATGATAAGTTAACCACAAATAGTGTAATGATAGAAATTAAGGACGAGTTAACCGTAGACGATGTAGCTCGATGATCCTCAATCTCTTGCGATGTGGTCCGTCTTCTCTCCCAAGTTAGGGTTCTTCAATCTCAAAATAAGCACGTCTTCTTAATCTGGTTGAACGCTTCTTTTCTAGCTTTTCTGAAGAGGGCCAAAAGCCCAAAAATAAAATTAGGAAATCAGCTGAAGATCTACCTCCCAACGGTGCCGTGACACCCGTGACAGTCGAGTGTGTCACGGCTGTCACGGATTGAGCAGAAACTCTCAAGGAAATAAGTGTGCCGTGACACCCGTGACAGTCCAATGTGTCACGGCTGTCACGGTCTGCCTTGTATCTTCTGTGAAAAACAGGTGCCGTGACACCCGTGACTGTCCAATGTGTCACGGGCTGTTGCTGGCTCAGAATCCTTTTTGGCCTTTTTCGTCGATCTTTTTGTTCTTTCAACACTTTGGGTCCAAGGGGTGACGATACGTCTGTTTTACCTGAAACACTAGAGAAAGGCATCAAATATGGACAATTTGTCCGGAGAACAAGTATTATCCTTCATCGAATGCAGCGAATAATTAGTCAAAATATTGACTGATCAGAAAGCTATTTTGTGACGAAATGCTAATGGTGACATCATTCACATCACGTGGGACATGTTCAAGGAGGCATTTCATTGTCAATATTTTCCTGATAGTATTCGGTTTAGGTAGTAGTAAGAAATTGTTTTTTGGAACATTGGTCATCGGTGGAGTATTGGAAGTTATCGTGATTATAATATCCAGCATCTCTCAAATTTTAAGATGACCGCAGCGGTCTCAGAAATAGCGTACACTCATGTAGAGATGATGACATTAACTTGTTCAGTTTCTAAATAAAATATCAACATAACCGCATCGTTGTGCAAGCTAGTTGTGTAACATATGTTGCTGAAACTACACATGTACTGGCACCAGAGATCAACACTAAATACATACCCTTGTTAAATATTTTAGAATTATCAAAGAAATATAGGAGTTGGATTACATATACTTTGAGTACATGTACTTTAATGTGGATGGGTTAACAATTTAACTGTTGGTGTGGGTGAATTTAGAATGATGTTCAGAGGTTTTTGAAGAGAGGGTTATTAACATGAGCTATTTTTCATGGTCGAGCAAGGTTGAAAAATAATTTTCATCACGGACCTTTCATATAGTCAGCAATTTATCGTCTTCCACGGGAACAACTAAGGAACCAATCGCGCTACAAGTGTATGATAAGTCCATTCATCACCTCATTTTGATTTCTTTCTTATGATATCATTTTACCTTTGCTTGGACTTTTCAGGTTCTAATATACGCTCGTTCAGTGTCGGAACCGTCAAAGATCAAAGCCGAACAAAATGCAAAGTTTAGAGCCAAAATGGAGCATTAAGGCTGCATAGGCTCACCCGAGCGTCTTGTTGCCTCGCTCAAGCTAGTGGTATCACGTGCCTGAACCATTCGAGCTCCATTTTGACTAGCTCGAGCCAAACTCGACTAAGGCATCTGCCAAAGTGGCTCACCCGAGCAACTTCCAAAGTTCAGATTTTTGGCATGCTTGATATAAAAGGAAATCTGTTAGGATCAATTAGCTAGCGTTTCCTTGAAGGCACCAATCCCTTCAAGTTAAATGTAAATAGCAGAAACTTAATGCAGAGTAAAAGGTAAAGTGACACAACTATTTATAGTGGAAACTTAGATACTTAATATAGTATCTAAGAAAAACTACTACCTTCTAGTAAGACTAGAAGAATATCAAAATAACCCCTTGTATTATAGTGTTCTCGGTTACAAGTAGTATATATCGCTCAACCAACCACACTCAGTGGTGTACCGCCGTACTTTCAGACGCACCTTAGTTCACAATCTATCCTCGTTGTCCCGCACAATAGGAGATTGCTTCTCTTTTGGCTCAGATCGCACGTCCGCTCCCACCAAGGTACTTGTCCGATCTTTCGATTTTGACTTCGCCTTGATCATGTGATCTGCTCTCGTAGTTTCTCTCAAATCTCCGACACCAAGGATGTGAAATTTAGAACCGCACGTTTGAAGGTCAGTCATAGCCTCCTTATATACTGTGCACCCCAGTTTGGTAACCCTTAGATTTTCACGATCAAAAATCTCTGATCTTGTTGCTGAACTCGATGCAAGATCATCTAGTTGATAAGATATTCACATAAACATCTCGTCAACTCTCCAATCATATCGTCCCATACCGATCTGATTGGGTCGCAGCCAGATCTTCTATCCCAAATTAGTAGGACTGAATCTCTAGCAAATCATTCATCCTTTCCTAAACTTTAGCAAAGAATCTAATCCAATATTCGTGAATATCCTATGGATTTACGCGGATCACTAGATCTTTTGGAGCACGAGATGTCTCGAGAATATCTCCACCAAAATTCTCGACTTCCAGCTATATCCCAAGCCATCGTTACCTTCAGGCTAACTATGTGAGGTGCGGATCCCTTCAGGGGACCATTGCCTAATCCTGCACACTCAAATAGTTCATTAGTAAGATGTTTGTGATATCAAAACATATTGGAGTATATACACATACTCCAACAAAGTCGATTTTGTAGAGAAAATAATCTATTTTTGGGAGAGAAAGCGACCAAAGCTTGAAGGAAAGATCTTCAATAGGAGGGCTCTAGGATTGAAGAAGAAGGCTCACCATAGTTTGCTTCATCTTTCTTTGTTGCATTTTCATTTTATTTATAATCAACAACTTCCATTTGTTTATGAATATGAGTAGTGAGCAGTCATTCGTGTATTGACTCCTTATCTATTATGAATGAATGTTAGAATATGATGTTGTTGATAAGTATGATCTACTTTGAATGGATGTTTAGTCTATGCACTCTAGGTGTTTGAAAAAATGTATAAATATATATATATATATATAGAGGAGTGTTCATTTGAGGACACTCAAATATGGTGAGGACGTAGGGACTAATCTCAGCTGTTGGATCATCATCCATCTAACCCCCCGTGCATTGTGGGCGCGCCACGTGTCCAAATAGTAAAACCCACTACTTTTTGCAAAAGCAAAAATTAGTGGGTTTTACTATTCTGCACACGTGGCGCGCCCTGGTTGGTTGTCCTCACGTCCTCATAGTTAGAGGCGTCCTCAATAGAACGCCCCCCTATATATATATATATATATATATATATATATAGGGGCGTTCTATTGAGGACGCCTCTAACTATGAGGACGTGAGGACAACCAACCAGGGCGCGCCACGTGTGCAGAATAGTAAAACCCACTAATTTTTGCTTTTGCAAAAAGTAGTGGGTTTTACTATTTGGACACGTGGCGCGCCCACAATGCACGGGGGGTTAGATGGATGATGATCCAACAGCTGAGATTAGTCCCTACGTCCTCACCATATTTGAGTGTCCTCAAATGAACACTCCTATATATATATATATATATATATATAATTACGTTGAACCCTAGGCTAAGAACTCGAGAGAGTGATGCTAAAGATCAATGCAAACTCTAAGTCGAAACACGGTAAACATGAAGTAGAACCATAAAATCAAGGAGCAAAAAAAAGTTGGGTAAAACATGTTGGTTTTTTGTAGTTACCCAAAACAGGGCTTTCTATTCCAGTTCTGAACTTAACTAGAGTTTTCTATTTTTATTCTGAAATGAAACCAAGGCTTTCTATATTGGGTTTCTAAAATATAAGAGTTTATTTTGTACTTGATTTATTCTAAATCCCCGTTCTTGCACTTTTTGATTAGCCCGTATATTAAACATGAATGTTGCTTTCAAAATGATTAGTCGCCAACAAGGGTGTGGCTTAGTGGTTGAGTCTCTATCTTGCATCCACAAGGTGGAGGATTCAAATCCCACCCATGGCATTTTCATCCCACAATGTATGTGGGTTTTTCCTAGTCCCACCTATGGTGTGGACCTCTTCCTCCATCCTTCGCGGATGTTTTCCTCTTTCCTTTCCTCTACCTCTTCCTTGTCCCTTGTAGACGTTTGCAGGTGTTATGTCCTACCCTCTCGTGGATGCTTTCCTCTAGTGGAGGCGTGCTTAGGCGCTGCTATGGTCTTAACCATGGAGGTGTGTGTCAAGTCGTGGGTTCAAAGTTAGAGGTGCCAGATGGCCTGTGCTTCAACGAATAATTCAAGTACAAGTTCAAATCCGGGGTGGTGCCTTTGTGTGGTATGTGCTTCAAAAACGTACTAGAAATATATGTGTACCCGAGAAATGTGATGTTTTTCCTGTACTATTCGATGTAAACCCACAATAAAAAAAATGATTAGTTGAAATTGGGCCACAGCTTCAACTTCACTTTGTATACTTCTAGATGAGCGTTCAAATGAGTATCTTTTTACATTTTGAAAATTTGAAAATTCAAATTCATTTTTAAAAGTGCATGGTCAAGGCATCGATGTGCTGACACGTTCCTCAATTGCATATTCAAACTTGCATGTTGTCAAAAGTCAAAGTCAACAAATTTGACCTTGCTAGTGTCAATGGAGCCCTCAAATTCTAAAAATATAGAAGAGTTCTCAACTTGGTTCTCAAATTGTCAAATTCTTTTCCGTTTTGCATACTTTCACAAAGCCACTGTTTGCAACAGCATTTTACGCAAAAGGTGCTCTTCACAAGAATCCATAACGCCTAATTGAGCATAAGCAGCTGTTATTAAATAACACCTAAATAAAAGGCTCAATTTTCTCGTGATCACTACCGTATTCCCCTAACAATTGCCATTCAATAATGTAAATGCTACTCAGCTCATGGCGATTCGAATCGTTTGTCTTCCTTACCTTCATATGTTTGCACTAATCCATTGTAGATTCACCAATTGTTTTTTACAAACCCTAAGAAAACTTCAGGTGTGACAAGTGTCGTTTTACCTGTGCAAAAACATTTATAATTCCTTACTCTAGACTGTGGGTTAGTACAATGGCAAGCAAGGGTCGAATCCAAGGGAGCTAGATGGTTACTACTTTGTTCTTTCGTGCAAGTAAAAGTTAAGAAAAGTAAAGACAAGTTGGGGTTTGAAAAGGGTTTTGGAATGTGAGTACAAGTGCAGAAAATAAAGACAAGGGGTTGTGATCAAGAGAATGGAATTCGGTCTAGGGGCTTTTGTTGTAGCTCAACTCATCATTGACCTCTAATGATCTATCCTTGTATCCATAAGTGTGGGTTTATTCCATTTCAAGACATAAACCCTAAGGTAAGGCCATTTCAAGCACTTACGCCACTTCTAGTTCTAGCTAGACTAACATTCCATTTCAAGATATGTTAGCCTAAGTGTAGTCGCTTGGTGTCATGATTTATTATCGACCAAGCAACTAATGAGAGATTGAACTATTAGGAGGAACTTTGCCATTTCAAGCTTCCACTCAACTTCATAGCTCAATCCGAATGGAATACACAAGAACTAGTTGCTAGATTAAGTGCAAATTTTGTTCCACATTTCAATGAGAACAAGCCTAATGAGGTAGTGAACCCACACGGCTAAACCTTGCCATTTCAAGCATTGGTTTAGCCTAGGTATTCATCCCCAAATCCTTGGCACACACTAGCAAATGAAGTACAAGGAAGCATTAAGATCAAGGTCTCAAAGCCTTGCTACAACATTAAGGGGACCCCAAACCGAATTATGGAGATTTTAGCCACTCATATTCATGAAATGAATATGAGAGCTAAGGAGCATAATCGGAATAAGAAGGCTCAAACCCAAAATGTGTAGAATGAAAAATAAAATGCGTAACAAGAAATGTAAAGTGCGTAACAAAAGAAGATGGAGTAGAGAGAAGTTGGAGCTTTCAATATCAAAATAAGAACAATGGAGAAGTGTTACAAACTTGATTGTGAATTGTTGAGAGATATTGTGTAAGGTGTCTAAGGTCTCTCCCAAGCCTTCTATTTATAGCCCAAGCCCCTTCCTTGTTTATCTAAGATGCCCATCCCTTGTGGTCTTTTGTTTCATTGTTTTCTCCCACTTGTGCTACTTTTGCCCATGATTCCTTGCTCTTCCTTGATATATGCATGCATGTTTTGTGTTGTCAAAAGGTGAAATCCACTTCTCAAAGCTTGTCATATTCTTCAAGGGAAACACACGGTTGTGTGTTGTGTGAGAGATGAGACAAGAATCTCAAAATGAGACGCATCCCATGTGTGTCTTCATCCCACATTTCTTGAATTCTTCTTTTGTGTTTCTCCACCCATGTGCTCTTGTTTCCATCGTGTGTGTGAGAGGGTCTCAAAATGAGATGCTTTTGGGTAGAAGAACATGGGAAGAGGATGTCTTTTGGTTCACTTTGCACAAGGGGAAAATCTGATTTTTGGCTTTGAGCTGGCCGGTTAGAAACCTCAGCAAAATTGGACATTCGGAGCACTTTTCTTAACCGGCCGGTTGGGAGCTTCCTCATGGCCGATTGGCTGATTTTGGCATTGAGCCGGCCGGTTAGATTGTTGCTGGGATTTGAGCCGGCCGGTTGGGAGACTTGACATTGAGCCGGCCGGTTAGATTGTTGCTGGAATTTGAGCCGGTCGGTTGGGTGAAACTCCATTGTGATGATTTTTGGCTTGAAGTGCCATCTTTTAAGTCCGATTCCACTTTAGGCCTCCAAAGTGCCTGAAATGCAAAACTACATTAACAAGCACATGTTCGTATGATCAAATGTTGTATTTGGTGGGAATTGTCGAATCGATGAGTTGTAAAAATACGTCTCATCAAATCACCCCACACTTAATCTTGTTCGTCCCGAACAAGGCTAGCCAAAAGAGGAAAACAAACATACAAGTCCTTCTTGACACCCCAAGATAAATGCTAGTCTAGATTCCTTTCCATGCATTCTCAATCACTACTCAAGCATTTTGCTAAAACATGGAATTTAACTAGATACATGTACCTTTGAGTCGAGATGCAAACCAATTCGGATGAATGGGAGGTAGTCCTTTTTAGGCCCATGACCTACACTCTTGGATTCGGATCTTGTTACATGGTTATATTTGTTGCTTCTTCTAGCACGTGATGAATTCAAGCTCAAGGGTTGAGTCCTTTTGATACCTTTTCTTGGACATACTTGTAGTGACTTGGCCTTTGTATGACTTTGATGATCCTTCACTTGCTTCGGTTAGAACTTCACATGAGTTGATTTTTTCCACAATTCTTTGAATTTCGCCCTTTTTGTGATTTTTCTTGTCCATTCCTTCTTGGGAGGTCCAATCATCGCCCTCAAGCATATGGAAATACCTCCCCGCTCTCTCTCATCCTTGTCATTTCGTGCGAGTCAAGATGAGGGTCACTCATCTATTTTCCCGACTACTACGACTAGAGATAGGACGGTTTGATTCCCGTCCCACCACTTGCATAAATGCTGTAATGGTGGAGTCAAATACAACCATGAGTCTCGAAATGCAGCCTCCACAAGTCCATATAACCGTGAAACTCGAATCCCCGATCCTTGAGTGTTTTGTCGAGCCTCACTAGGACTTTTCTATCAACTCCACATCCCTATTTATCCCAACTCATAAAGACACATAAGAAGTTAGATCACATGTTAGTCGCACAATTATAATTTCATAAGAGTACTGCATGTACTAAGATCCATCTATTTCACATCATGAAAGCTCAACACCCCTCTCCTACACATTTTATTCGCAAATCTACGCATTTTACTCAAAAAATTTAAAATTTCAACGGGAAACGTGCTGACTCATGCATGTGCAAGAAAATAGACGTGAGACACAACAAACTACTAAACACCCCACCCCACACTTTTGAAATGAGCCGTGGCCTCACGGCACAACTCGACAAGACATTATGCACAAATTCAATGGAAAGAAACAAGGTATAAAGTGAACGTAACTCCCCTCGTATGCCATGAAGTGGCAAGGCGTGGACTCGGATGAAGCTCATTGGGAGCTAGGTCGGGCTCGGTCTCTCCATTGGACACGTCTCTCAGGTGAGCCTCGGCTTTGGGTGCGTCCCGGTCTAGGACCGTCGCTGGGTTCCTCGGGCCTAAGGTCTCGGATGCGTCTCGGTGCTCTCCCTTGGCACGCCTGGTTCTGCTTAAAATGTGTAGCAGGACCGGCAAAGTGCGTAGCACTTGGGAACCCGACCTATAAAACAATCATGCTTCTTTTCCAATTCACAAAGGGTGAGGGTTAGTGTAAAATGCAAGAAAGATAAAGAAATGCAGAAAATATTGTAAAATGCCGGGCTGCCTCCCGGTGAGCGCCTTTGTTTAACGTCGTTGGCTCGACGGTACCTCCTTCTAGGGATCACAAGTTAGGATCCCATGGGCGCGTGAGGTCATACTTTGATCCAGTGATTCCTTCGATCTGCCCGAAATCATCATGGGACGATGTGCCCGAATCTGCTCTCCATTGATCGGGCGAGTTCTTCTTCACATATCCCCGAGAAGGTGAGTATTTCCTGACCATAGCTGCTGGCTTAGTCGTATGGATGGTCTTCTCAGGTAGGTCCGGAACTAGGGCATCATAATCTGATGTGTGCACAATATCTAGCGGTTTTCTTGTGCATGGTCGGTTAGCATCCTCATAGACATAGAAATCTGTCTCCTTCCCACCAAATGCTAATGACAGTAAGCCTATGCCCATGTCAATCTTGGTCTTGGTGGTGTGAAGGAATGGACGCCCCAAAAGCAGCCCTGGCGGCTTGTCGTCTCTAGCATCGCCCATCTGCAAGACATAGAAATCTGCAGGAACAACAAGATCTCCGATTCGGAGGGTTAGATCCTCTAGCAAACCAGTGGGCCGAACACAAGATTTGTCCCCTAATTCAATCGACAACCTAGGTGGTTTCAATGGACCAAGACCCAACGAGCAATATAAAGAGTAAGGCATGACATTAATAGCAGCACCCAAATCAATTAAGCAGTGATGTATCTGGGTCTCACCGATACCACAGGTGACCGTGAAGGCCCCTGGGTCCTTACTCTTCCCTGGCGATGTCTCATGGCTCGTAGTGGGTGGATGCCTCATCATCGGGTCGTTCTGCGTAAGCTTTGCCACCAATCTCGTTTCTGGTTCAGCTTTCTCAGTCATATGGCCTTCGGTAGCAACTACCTGCATGGGAAATGGCAATTGCGCAAGAGGGTTAGAATTTAAAATTTGGAAATCGCTCACTGGGATTTCTGTGCACGTCTCAAGCTTTTCTTCCGCGGATGTCTCTTGATTTAGCAGTAATTCTTCAGACGTCCGTGCCTTAATGGTGTAGGCGTCCTCGTAACTCACTGATGCAGACCCCAAAATTTGCTCTTTTTCATTTTTTTCTTCAGCCTTCATCTCCTCTTCGTCCTTTATCATGATCATACTGACATTTTCCCTTGGATTCTGAATGGTTTGTGAGGGAAGTCGTCCAGCGGTGTCCTCGAGCCTGGAGACTGTAGTAGCAATCTGGGACATCTACTTTTGCAAGTCGGTTATAGCTCCGTCGGTCTTGGCCATGTGCTGGGTCACAGTTGATGTCAGTTCTTTCATCATCTCTTCAAGGGATTTGTTGGAGCCGTGATTGCTTGGACCTGCCTGATTATTGTTCGGCCCTCTCTGCTGGTACTGTCCATGCGCATTCTGCCGAAACTGATGATGCAGATGCTGGTAAGGCTGCTGGTTCTGATGGTTCTGCTGAGGCGCACCTTGACGTGCTGGCTGGGCCTGATTTTGCTGGTTGTTGCTCCTCCAGGGCTGTCCGTTGACTCCTTGATTATTCGTTGACGCGCCATACTGTCGGACTGGCCCTGGCTGGTTGCCATAGTTCTGATAATTTCCCACTGCATTGACATCAGCCTGGACGTCTTCATGTAAGGTCGGGCACTCATCCGTCTTGTGATCTGTGGCTGCACAAAACCCGCATGGTTTGGACTGGACTGGTTGCCTCCTGATCACATGTTGCATCATGTTCTTGAGCTCCTTGATTTCTGCGGCCATGGCACTGTATGCTGGCTCGGTTTTGGACATGGTTCTGGTTCGGGCATACTCATCCTCCTTGGTAGTCTCATCCTGGAACCGCTCACTTTCTGCCACTTCTTGTATCTTTTGTCGGACTCTGGCAGGGGTCAGGTTCATAAGGTTGCCTCTAGCTGAGGCCTCCAGTAGCTTTCTATCCAGTCTGCGAAGTCCATCCAGTAGATACTCGACGACAAATTTCTCTGGGAGCTCGAGGTTGCAGCAGCTCTTCTCCAAGGCATTGAACTTTTCTACGTATTCATACATATTCTCGTTTGGTCCTTGCTTGAGCTCTTGCAACTGTCTCCGGACTTGCATTGCGCGGGCTGCTGGATAGTACTTGCTGATAAATTGTCTCTGCATCTGTTCCCATGTGTAGATGCTATCCGAGGGTAAGGATAAGAACCAATCTGTAGCAGCGTCTGTAAGTGAGAAGTAGAATGCCTTTAGTTTGAAGTCATCTACTTCGACTCCGTATGGCTTTAGGTTCAGGCATATCCCGTGATATCGTGTCAAATGAGATGTGGCCGACTCTCCCTTGGTTCCTGAGAACTTGGGCAGATGATGGACGACCGCTGTGTTGACTGTTATAGGTGCGAGGTCTGGTCCTTCGTAGATACACCATGATTGGTCTTTGAAGTTAGGAACTGAGAGCTCGCCCATAGTTGGTCCTTCATTGGCGTCATCCTCATCGTCATCTCTGACTGCTGGCTGGCGTGGAGGTCTCTGAGGTGGTGGGTATGGTTGTTGTGGAGGGTATGGTAGTGGTGGGTATTGTGGTGGATATTGTGGATAGGGCGGTTGTGGATACTGTGGATATGGAGGTGGTGGGTACTGTTGATATGGGGGTGGATATTGTGGGTATTGCTGGTACGGTTGTGGTTGGATTGGTTGTTGTTGAAATTGTCCCGGGATAGCCCCCCGGACCTCTTCATTATGGACCATCGGTCCCTGTTGTTGTGGCAGCACTCCTTCTCTGTTTCGGACAACCTGTTCTACTTCTTCATTGTGACTATTGCCACCAACTACACTGCCTGCGTGAGACATGTTACGAGAATAGCAAGCACCGAATACAAAGAACAGACTAGCAACAAAGGGTCCCAGGAGATTGGAGGAGTCACAGCGGTCTCACTTAAAACCCAATCTCCTTAGACTCGTAAGTCTTGGTGACAGAACCCTCTAAAAGCTAGAAATTGGAAATCGAAGAATCGGAAAACGAAATCGAGACAGTTGAGGATAATGACTTAGGAAATCACCGAATAGGAAATCACCGAATAACAAGAAGTAACTAAAATAAACAAAAACAAAAGAAAAAAGAGAACAAAATTTCACCTTGCTTAGCTCCCCGGCAACGGCGCCATTTTGACAAGTGTCGTCGTTTCACCTGTGCAAAAACATTTATAATTCCTTACTCTAGACTGTGGGTTAGTACAATGGCAAGCAAGGGTCGAACCCAAGGGAGCTAGATGGTTACTACTTTGTTCTTTCGTGCAAGTAAAAGTTAAGAAAAGTAAAGACAAGTTGGGGTTTGAAAAGGGTTTTGGAATGTGAGTACAAGTGCAGAAAATAAAGACAAGGGGTTGTGATCAAGAGAATGGAATTCGGTCTAGGGGCTTTTGTTGTAGCTCAACTCATCATTGACCTCTAATGATCTATCCTTGTATCCATAAGTGTGGGTTTATTCCATTTCAAGACATAAACCCTAAGGTAAGGCCATTTCAAGCACTTACGCCACTTCTAGTTCTAGCTAGACTAACATTCCATTTCAAGATATGTTAGCCTAAGTGTAGTCGCTTGGTGTCATGATTTATTATCGACCAAGCAACTAATAAGAGATTGAACTATTAGGAGGAACTTTGCCATTTCAAGCTTCCACTCAACTTCATAGCTCAATCCGAATGGAATACACAAGAACTAGTTGCTAGATTAAGTGCAAATTTTGTTCCACATTTCAATGAGAACAAGCCTAATGAGGTAGTGAACCCACACGGCTAAACCTTGCCATTTCAAGCATTGGTTTAGCCTAGGTATTCATCCCCAAATCCTTGGCACACACTAGCAAATGAAGTACAAGGAAGCATTAAGATCAAGGTCTCAAAGCCTTGCTACAACATTAAGGGGACCCCAAACCGAATTATGGAGATTTTAGCCACTCATATTCATGAAATGAATATGAGAGCTAAGGAGCATAATCGGAATAAGAAGGCTCAAACCCAAAATGTGTAGAATGAAAAATAAAATGCGTAACAAGAAATGTAAAGTGCGTAACAAAAGAAGATGGAGTAGAGAGAAGTTGGAGCTTTCAATATCAAAATAAGAACAATGGAGAAGTGTTACAAACTTGATTGTGAATTGTTGAGAGATATTGTGTAAGGTGTCTAAGGTCTCTCCCAAGCCTTCTATTTATAGCCCAAGCCCCTTCCTTGTTTATCTAAGATGCCCATCCCTTGTGGTCTTTTGTTTCATTGTTTTCTCCCACTTGTGCTACTTTTGCCCATGATTCCTTGCTCTTCCTTGATATATGCATGCATGTTTTGTGTTGTCAAAAGGTGAAATCCACTTCTCAAAGCTTGTCATATTCTTCAAGGGAAACACACGGTTGTGTGTTGTGTGAGAGATGAGACAAGAATCTCAAAATGAGATGCATCCCATGTGTGTCTTCATCCCACATTTCTTGAATTCTTCTTTTGTGTTTCTCCACCCATGTGCTCTTGTTTCCATCGTGTGTGTGAGAGGGTCTCAAAATGAGATGCTTTTGGGTAGAAGAACATGGGAAGAGGATGTCTTTTGGTTCACTTTGCACAAGGGGAAAATCTGATTTTTGGCTTTGAGCTGGCCGGTTAGAAACCTCAGCAAAATTGGACATTCGGAGCACTTTTCTTAACCGGCCGGTTGGGAGCTTCCTCATGGCCGATTGGCTGATTTTGGCATTGAGCCGGCCGGTTAGATTGTTGCTGGGATTTGAGCCGGCCGGTTGGGAGACTTGACATTGAGCCGGCCGGTTAGATTGGTGCTGGAATTTGAGCCGGCCGGTTGGGTGAAACTCCATTGTGATGATTTTTGGCTTGAAGTGCCATCTTTTAAGTCCGATTCCACTTTAGGCCTCCAAAGTGCCTGAAATGCAAAACTACATTAACAAGCACATGTTCGTATGATCAAATGTCGTATTTGGTGGGAATTGTCGACTCGATGAGTTGTATAAATACGTCTCATCAAGGTGCCATGAATGAAAAAGTTACAAAAATAAGAAACGTTAAAATTCATGATAAAATAAAATTGAAAAGACGAAGAAGGTAAAGTTGGGTTCTTTTAGATGATTTGCGATCTGGGTGTTGTTATTTGGGAATGGCGTGAGGAAAAGCAATTTTATGCTTAGGCCGCTCTTTGCAAGAGCGTTTTACTACCTGAGAGACTAAAGGTGTTGATTAGGCGTCAGCGCTCTTGTGAAGAGCGTCTTTTGCGCGTAACGTTATTGTGGTAGTGGCTTTGTGAAAGTAAATAAAACGGAACTTGGCAAATGGGACAAGATTCCTATTTGTGAACCTAAATATTGGTTTGAACATGTTTCCATGTTAATTATATTGTATTGATCGTTGAGCCACTTGAAGTTTCGGATTTAGTTTTACTAGCTCAGAGCATCCAAAATAGTATACACTAAACCATTTTACATGCCACACGAGGCGTTGTCCCATTGGCAAGTGTAATATAAAAGGCATCGTAACAAACTTTAATTGTTGTTCAAAAATACTAATGCAACAAAGTCCGATGCAATGAGTCAAAATTCGTTGCGTAAGAATACTTATGCTACCAAATCCAATGCATCGAATGCATTGGGTTAGAATACTTATGCAACATCCTCTAAATCAACGAATGCATTGGGTTAGAACACTTATGTAACACCCTCTAAAGCAATGAAACGTTGTTTGTTGCATTAGAAAACTAATGCCAGCAGTCAAAAGCAGCAAGTGGACTCTCATCACAAAAGAATACTAATGCGGCAGAGTTAAATGCAGCAGTTAGCCGCATGTCGAAAAAGGTGTGTTACATAACACTTGTAATGCAACAAGACGTCACGAAAAAAGAATAATGCAACAAAGCCAAATACAGAGCGTCAATGTACATAGCAAGAGGAATGAACCAACACTAGTTTTAATTTCCTGCGTGAATTAATTCGTTTTCCCTCATCATAATTTTCCCCCTCCATTTGTTATGCATCACGATCTAATGTTGCGAGTCAATTTGTGTTGTCGAAGTATGGACGAAAACTATTTTTGTAATTCCTGCTTGACTTAATATGTTTCTCTCCATGTCTAATCCAACATTTGCAAATGCAACATGACAATGTAAGTTATAAAAATATATCTAAAGCAACATTATCAAATGCATTAGTTCAATGTATAAACCAAAATAACTTTAATTTTCCGATTAAATCAAGTGCTAATGTAGTAACATTTTCAAATGTATGAACCATCATTACCCTTTCAAATCTTTTAACACATTTAAATCTTCTCATACTTTTTCGTAGACAAAGTGTATATCATGTGTTCATAAATTTACATAGGGATTGTGTTATGAATCATTGTTTACATCACAAATATATAAGTTGTCACATCGATTATGAGTAATGCGTTGACGATCGTATTTTTAACCCTTTATAGTTGTCAATTTATATGTTTTAGGGGTCAAGCTGCAGTCAAACAAAATTTATAAACGGTAAGCCAAGGGTCGATCCAAGGAACAATGAGTGTGAGTACTAGTTAACAGGTGACCTATTTAGCTATTCCAAATAATGAAAGGTTTTGTTGTCACAAAAATTGCAGAAATTAAATGCAGAAAATAAAAGGTTTTGGACTTGATCAGAGAAAGAATCCCAGGATCATACTTCACCCGCGCCAACCCCACTAATCATGCAATCATATCACGTAAATTCATCATGCTATATCGAATATGGAAATACACCAAAATAACACTAGACAAGCCGCCCATCCACGGATCATTGTCTAGATTAATCTCAATCGTTGAACGGCGCCCATCCACGGATTATCAACGATCTCGATTATCAAACTTAGGGCTTTTCAGACAAAAGTCAACTTTCCTATTAATTCATGTACTACCATTGTAGCTACCATGACCTAATATCAATTTCATACAATCCGGTTATTACCTAGGACCCATCCATCTTTTGGTAACTAACCTAAATACGTTCTAGCATGCAAACATCCCATTCAATGTAAAACTTGCAAAAATGATAAAATGAAGCACGATGAAATTGAATATTCGAATTGCATTAATGAAAAACGTTCAATTGATCACATGAAGAGTTGGGTAAATAGCACGAGATCTGTAGGATCCCATAATAAAGAAGACTACTCACTATTCATGGTAAGTTAACCACGAATAGTGTAATAATAGAAATTAAGGACGAGATAACCGTAGCGACGATGAAGCTCGTTGAATCCTCAATCTCTTGTGATGTTCTCCGTCTTCTCTCAATCAAGCGTCTTTTTTTCAATCTGGTCGAATTTCCTTTTATAGCTCACCCAAAAAGGCCAAAAGCCCAAAAATGATTTTTGGAAATAAGTTGATAATTCTGTTCCCGAAGGTGCCGTGACACCCGTGACATTCGAACATGTCACGGCATGTTACGGCATGGCCAAAAGTCACTGAGCTGAAGAGGTGCCGTGACACCCGTGACATTCAAACATGTCACGGCATGTTACGGCCATGCTGGAAATCACTTGATTCCTTCTGAGGAGAAAGCCTACCGTGACACCCATGACACTAATGAGATGTCACGGCTGTCACGGCCCACTGTTGGTGCAAAACTTTTTTTTGGCCTTTTTCGTCGATCTTTTCGTTCTTTCAGTACTCCGAGTCCAAGGAGCGATGATATGTCTTTTTGTCCTAATACACTAGAGAAAGACATCAAATAGGGACAATTTGACGGGAGAACAAGTGTTATCCTTCATCGAATGTAGTGAATAATTAGTCAAAATATCGACTGATCATGCATGCATGAATATCCTTTCAAATCCTCTAACATATTCAAATCATCTCATAAACCATCTGAAATTCTTTTATAGACAAGCTTATATCATTTGTTTATAAATTTACATAAGAGTTATGTTACGAGCTAATGGCTGGATCACAACTACATAAGTTGTTAGATTAAGGGAAATGCGAATTCCGTATCAAATCCTCAAACTATTCAATACATCCATCTCATAAACCGTACAAGTGTTAGACAGTTTGTACAAAATTGGCAGAAATAATGTAAAAGTTATCAGTGGGAACAATGTATATATACATATTGAAAAGAATATCTTCATATTCATACAAAATAATAGATGAATAAAATAATTAAACGATCAAACCAGAATTGTGGTTGAGGCGTGTTCGAAGCTTTTCTTAAATCATTATTGCTCTCCCACTGGGTGCCTTAAAACAAAATAATGATTGAGCAACTGCCTCACAAGATACAACAACCCTCAAGTTGAAACTTGGCACCACTAGTTTCAACTTGAGAACTAATTTTGTGTCTTCCACTATCACCTTGACATACGCAAAGAACACTTCAAAGAAGAAAACAAGTCGACATAAAACCTCATAATGAGAGGAATGCTAGAATTGTATTATGTGATTCATTTTTCTGTTTTTCATTCCAATAAGCCACTATGGTCCTCCTTTTATAGGAGAACATCTACTATTGTAACGGTCCAAGTCATAAAAGTCTTTGCCCTTATGATCCGCCTTTATTTCTAGTGTCATCAAAATCATCTTTATGGGTTTTATTACCTAGGAAAACCTCTTGGTATGACTTATGTGTTATAAGGACCACCATACTGTCAAATTAAATAAATTTAATTTGGCAATAAAATAGTGCTCATCACTACTTTCTTCGCACACTTATACCTAATTTTCCAACAGTAAGCGCATATCATGTGTTCATAAATTTACATAAGGGTTATTTTACAAATTAATGGTTAGATTACAAATACAATAGTTGTGCTCTTGATTAATGGTAATGCATGCTTGAATGGCCTTTCAAATCCTCTAACACCTTCAAGTCATATTATAAACCATCACAAACTCTTCCATAGATAACTGTATATCATGTGTTTAGAAGTTTACATAGGGGTCAAGTTGTAAGTACTGGTTAGATAACAAACACATTAGGTGTGATCCAGATTAAGGGTAATATACATGCATGAATTCTCAACGCGCATCATCATGCGCGTCCAATTAGTAATTTATTCCTATCAACTGCCACTGTAGCGGCAAGCAGAGTTGATGCCACGAGAAACAGACTCAAGCAAAGTTATCAATTAATCTGTAAAACAAGAAAAAAGAGGGGTGTGACTTGTGAGTAAAGGTTTGTCAAAAGCAAGCAAACAAGAGAGTTGATTTTCTAATTAGTGCTGCAATTCAGTTCATGGCGACCACTTGCGACCAATGTATATCATCGACGCTACATATCATAAATCATATTTAGAAAGGCTATTAAAAAGACACAGTGACCCGATGTCTATATTCCGAAAAGGCAATATACCTATAAGCATATCCCCAAATGGTGATATACCGATAAACATATCCCTAAAACAGTGACACGCTTTTAGTTCCCCAAGTCATACATACTCCGACAAAGATAATACTAAATTTAGTTGTTACTACTTACATTTACGACAAAGTTTCCAATCGGTGTTAACGACGAGAATTAAATGCGTAGAAAAAGGTTTATAATAAAGTTTCCACTTAATCTAGCAATTCAGAGTAAATCTGCATGGAGAACTGCATTAAGAGTAAAAATCTCAAAACACATAGTTACAAGTTCAATGCCTGAAACTAAAACATAGATTTCCCTAGACACAGTCATATAAAAACATATCATTAAAAGAAAAAGAATGTGTAGCTATGAAATTGTCGAAATTATTCTACAAGACTTTTTTGCTCTATTGCTCAGCTCTCTGTGCTTCCACTCTAGCGTAGGCTTCCTGCTTTGACTCTTAATTACTCTATAAAAGAATAGCTCGATTTTCAGATTTCTTTATGATGATTGGCGTTTACTGCTGGCTCTCTTTATATAGAGTTCGTGGCTGCCGAATGGTGAATAATCATGACACGAATAAGAGAAAAAAATTTCCTTACCAGTTCTTTATGATCTTATTTCCTTAAACTCTGTAGAAAGCTAGGATATATAGTTCTAAAGATTATCTTAAAATTTTTGATCTTAAGGCAGCAAAAACCTAGCAATCCATATCTACCGACGCCACTGATGAATGGCTGATGGTGTCATCCCGCACGTAGTGTGCAAGTTACATCCGCGCGCTTGGCTTGCTAGTTAGTGAGATTAATTACTTCTTCGTGTGCGGGGATATATGCATCTCTGCAAGTGGATCTGTATTCGCTCCTTGCCCACTCTACCAATTAGGTTTGCCTCAACGCTCGTTTTGACCTTCTAAACGTCTGAATCGGCTCTCGCTGTAAACTTTGGAGTTGTAGATTGATGATTGAACTTTGAAACAATTCTTTGTTCGTCTCCTTGATCAGATCTTTAATTTGCTCATATCAACTCTCTGAAGCGACAAATGTCAATTCTACCTTTGTCATAAATTAATGCATAGAATGCGCGTTTATGCTCGTATTCTTTTATATAGCTTCCAATCCTGAAATTCAAAACCATATCAAGAAAGAAAAAGTTGTTATATAAAGTTGAAAAAAGGATCCAGTGCAAAGGTCATATTTTTGTAAAAAATACAAATTAGTCACAGTCGTTGATGTGGTCATTTGGAAGGATGAGATTCAATTCCGCTTACCGTTAATTTCTCGGTGACGAATTATAAATTATTCGATGAACTATGTCGTACTTTTGGTTACTCGGTGATGAATTATAACCTAGTTTTGCTTTGCATTTTGCACAAAAAATATGCTTTGTACCAAAAATATGCTTTGAACCAAAAATATGCTTTGTACCTGATCTTAACTCATATAAAGTTATCAAAATAAATGGGACTAGCTAGTCAGACGAATCGTATAAATACGTCTCATCAAACAATCTCACATTTAGGCTTATTCATCCTCGAACAAGACCAAGTCTTAAGAAAGAACATATAAATATCATCGTCACAAGATTTACGAAGTAATGGTTATTGTGCTATGACATGATGTAGTTGTATTAAAAATAATTTATAAAATTAGTAAGAACCGGGTCATCCAAGGAAGCAATTGTAAACTTGTGCACCACGTAAGATTTTGCTTTTGTTGATCCTAGTCTGAAATGGGTGTTTATGATGATTAAGAATCTAAGAAAAGTCGTGTTTGTAAGAAAAGGATTTATCTGATTTCAAGAGCTATTTTGGGGAACTACTCCACTTATTTTTTTGACCACATCAGGAATCGAACCTAGCAACCTCGAAACTCGGATTTTTTATGTCATATCCCTCGACCACGATACCCGTTCCCTGATGGGCAACTATTTCACTTACTCAATCATTAAAATCAAGATTTATAACTATCATGCAAGATTTGTCATGATAGATTAGAATATGGCCGTACACTCTAAGAAAGGGCACCAACTCTTGTTGCTCGTGACCGAATTGAAAGTGTACCTCAAACTATGAACCTCACCCTCTCGGCGCTGTAGGTTCAAATCAAGCAATTTGCTGGTGTATACCAACTCTCGTCGTGTAAACACGGGGAACACTTGTCGTACTCCTAGCCTTTCCCACGAGCCAATCTGGTCATCGCTGAGTATGTAACATATATTTTCTTTATAGTCTGACTTTAAACTACAACCTCTCGGGCTATTCGCCTAAGTCTAAGTGTTATACTATCACACTATTCTCCCAAACACCTAAATGTATAAACTCGATTTGCATGGTAAGTAAAATATAAATCATACAAGATGATCCGAATAACGCAAGGTTATTTCATTGAAAGATTCATATCCAGTAAGATCCTAAGGACTCCAAAATATGGTACATTACTCACTATCCATGGTTATAGTAGTACAACACATGTTTTGGTCGGGACTTTAGATTTCAAAATTGATAAGAGATAATTACAACCTTTGAGTTGAAAATGATGATAAAGTCCTCCAAGCCATATCTTTGATCCGATCAAAGAGCTGGTGGTAGGCTGTGTCACGCCGTGTTTGATAGCCTGAGATGGGTGAAAAGGGCTGGTGACACAAGGCTCATTTTCCACGCATCTTTGGCGCTCTCTTTTGGACTTCGGTCACGAAACTTGTTTGGAGCTTCTTTGCAGCTGAATTACAAAGAAACACAAAGTAAGTGCTCATAAAATCAAGAGGAATGATCGCGGATAAGGAAAATATGAAGCAAAAATATAGTTAAGAATTAGGTCCGCACTTAGAGTTTGTTCGTCACGAGCAAACATAAACTAAACCCTAACCCACTGTCTTAGGAAACACGAGTGCATTTAGAGTATGCGCAAAGTGTTTAAACCTATAGGCTACCCTACTTGACGAGTTAGTCTCGTGAGAGTTTTTAGAAAATGGAATACTCACGAATCCCATATGCAACTAGCTATATGCATAAATAGAATAGTACCTCAAGTATTTAGGCAATTTGCAACAAATCCCCATGCACAACAACTAAACTCGTACTTAAAGACTAGGGCCTGTTCTGTAGAGCTTAAATTTCATGTTTTTCAGTTAAATAAAGTTAAGTTAAATTAAATTAAATTTTTCAGATTTTAATTTTGTAGTTTAACATGATTAAAAACTTAAATTAAACACCTTTATCCAAAAAAAATATTTTTTTTAAGTTCAGTAAAGTTAAATAAAGTTAAGTAAAGTTAAATAAAGTAAAATAAAGTTCAGTAAAGTTAAATAAAATTAAATAAAGTTTTTTTCAGCTCTATCAAGCAGCACCTAACTTCTTCTTAAAAAAATTGCGAACCTCTCTTGACTCTACAAAGATCAACATTCAAAAGGAAATCAATATTAGAGTTATCCAATGACTAACCCAACAATTTATTCAACCTTTTCACATGATACTCGAAAGATGAACCTTGGAAGCTCAAAAAGCGTACCAATCGTGCGCTATGCTATTAACAAGTATAGTACACGGGCTAGAAACATAAAAATCATTTCCAAGTCTTAGAAGTTAAGTCTATAATCTGTAAGGAAAGTGGGAATTGGCACTTCACTTTCAAACTATCTCAAACAAAGTAATGCTCACGTACGAGTACAATGATCATCCCTCTTCTCAAATCACAATGCGTACACATTAAAAGAAATGATGGAACATACATTGCCAAAGTTAAGTGTGTGCCTCATCTTTTATTTTCATTCTTACGCATTTTGCCCAAAATATGGTTCACGAATTTTTTGTTTGGTAGTTTGCCTTAGTTTGGTATGTGCTTTTTTGTAGTTTGTCTTATTTTGGGTTGCGCTTGCATATAACTTTTTTTTGGGTTTGGGTTATTTTTTCACCCATATTAACTCCACACTTTAGGATTGGCCGTGTACTAAGATTGATAAATGTTGTGTGCATGATAGAATAGAGGTCACCTAAGAGTAATGGCTAACTTCTCGAAGAGAAAAAATGCATTTTTATGCTTGATAATTCTATGTTCAATTAGTGCAAAAAGGTTATCCAAAGTCAATAGATAGACAAAAGATAGCAACAACATTGACACCTAGGATTTATGCTCTGATAAAAGACATGGTCATGCTAGATTCGAAATCAAGTCGATAGTAATGAAACTAGATTGTTGAATAATGGAGTCATGCGAAAGCCTTGAAAGTTTGAGTACTCAAATGTATGTTAGTGCATAAAAACTTCAAGTGCCTACACAAGAATATTTCAATGCACACCCACTCCACACTTAAGAAGAATTTTAGTCCCTAAACAAAAAGTTATAAAAATTAAAGTGTAGTGCAAAGGACTTCCCTGAAGTGTTGGCACATAGTATGTGATTAATGGTGTGCGCATTCCTTCCTGCACATGATAATAAGAATCAATGAAACATACAAGTGACCAATTCCTAAAAATTAGCAGAATGTATCACAAGTATAACATATGATCATCGCATGCAAATAGGTAGATGAAGGATTTGCAATTAAAATGAGCATCATAGCCTACCTCAACAATAGCAAAAAGAAATTACAACCATCCAAGTTCAAGAGTTCAAACATGCAAACCAAAGGTTCAACATCAAAAACAAAAGAGTAACCATAAGAAAACATAATAGTGCCAAGTGTAGTGAATGATCAACCGGAATCAGAGATGTCTAAGGGGCGAGACGCTGAGATGGCCGAGGAGTGTTAGCCGAGAGATGAGGCACTGAAAAAGTGGGAGGCGGATCAGGATATTTGTCGTAGCCATAATAATTAAAGTAACACATCCACGCTTAATACGCTCAATTCCTAAAGGTAGCAGGAACAGTGATCTCTCGCTCGAGGGGGCAAAAATAAAATAAAAAATAAATGATCTCTCGCTCGAGGGATGCCTAATCTAATCCAATTACAACAACTAAGCTATTTCATATATAAGTATAAAAAAGACGAGTCATAGTCATAAACTCTAACATTGGTACAAAAGGAAAGAAGAAATGAACATAAATTACTATAACAAGAGCTTTCCAAAGAAGACACCTTCTGCTTCGGTTTCTTTCTATCAGTCACGTATAATCACTGTTTCAGAATCTTCTCAAGTCTAATAGGTTAGAGCAGCTTCAAATCCCTACACACCTACACACTACCAAAAAACCACAATTAACAAACTGTTTACGAAAAATAGAAACCTAAATTCTCAGAACCTTGCGAAATAAATAAAAATACCAACCAACCTTCATGAGATAGTGAAAGTAGCATCCCCGCGGTGATGATTCTTGTTCGTGTACACAATTTGGTCGAGAATAGTGTATTCCAATGGAAGGTGAGTGAAGAAGATATGCAACTCAATACAACGTTCTCTCTTTCAAGCCATGTTTGCAAAATTTCAAATTTATTAAATTTAAGGAAAATGTACAAAAAGATCCTTCATGTTCTGTTAAACTTAGATTCCGTATTTTTAAGCTCAATAAAGTCAAATTAAATTAAATAAAGTTAAATAAGACTCAATACAGTTAAATAAACTTAAACAAAAATTCAGTACAATAAAATTATGTTAAATTAGGTTTTCAGTTTCAATTTTTAGCTCAATGGAATTCAACATAAATTCAACACCATTACTCAAAATCTTTGTTAAGGTCAATATGATGTACATTAAGTGTGATCATATATATGGTCTATCAAATGCGTTTTTATACTTCTTAAAGTACTATTGCATCCATTTTGAAATGGAAGTATTTTTCTTTGTTACACTTGATATGAATCTTATTCAAGATTTCCTTTAGCGAAAATCTATTTTAAAATTTCAATACAAGTAAATGACAGGTGTTTTATAAAATAAAATAAATATAAGACAACACATGTCCATTCTTTTTACATTGATCGTTGTTTCGATTGATGTCAAAGAAAATATTATTCTTTTTAATACATAATTTTTTTTTCATTCGATCCAAAATTCATTCTTTTTAATTTAAAATAGTATTATATTTAATTTTGGTTCATTTTACAATATGAAAAGTTGGGTATAACTTTTTATGAATTTAGAACGAAATTGTTAACATTACAAATTGTTTTGTACTTAGAATTTTTGGTTATTCATTTTTTTAAGTTTTAGTTTCAGTTCGGTATCGTTAACTTAAGTTTAATACGGTAAAATTGAGTTAAGATAAGTTCAGTACAGTTAATTCAAAATAAGTAAAGTTAAATTAAGTTTTTTAATGGGAAACGATGTAAATTACAAGCAAACCCGACTACAAAACTCAAAGACATTACAACAACCTGGACTGCCACTTAAACACAAGGACCCTAAGCAAAAATATGGAATAAAACAACCTGGAATAGCCGAACAATTCATCCAGCTCCAGATCTCTTTACACGCCTTTTTTGCAAGAGCATCGGCTCCCTTATTAAATATTAGCCTCCCTCCAAGCATGTGACATCTCCCATTCCATATGACGCGAAAATAGCCCTAAACATCTGCTGCCCCAAAGAAGCTTTGAATGCTCACCCATCGTCCCCGCTAGAATTCCTGAAGTTACTTGCATAGAGTCAACACTACTAATTTTGTTGAAATTTCCGACATCAAGAATTGGCCGGAAAATGGACGGAATGTTGACGGAAAACTTATAAATTCCGTCCACGTTCCTTCAACGAAGTTGGTTACGGAAATTTTCTCGACGGTTAAACTTTTCCGTCGACATTTCGTCGTTTAATTCCGTCAATGTTCCGTTGTCAGTCCGTCATAATTACGTTACGTATCTTTCCGTCAACAATCCGACATTTTTCCGTTCAAAACCTTCGTTACAATACCGTCTAAAGTTCGTTAATAGTATATTTCGTCAACATTCCGACACAATTCCGTCACAAATATTTTGCATCTAAATTCCGTCTACATTACGTCAACTGCATTTTCCTCCCAAATTCCGTCTATATTCCATTATTACAATACTCCGTCATTATACCGTTTTACTTCCGTTGGGATTTTTGCGTCCGTTTTCCATCTTACTTTCAACAATAAAATTCCGTCAATAATTCATCTCCATTACGATACTTAGCTTTGCGTGATCTTTCTGTCAATATTACGGCAGTTATTATTCCGTCTTTTTTCCTTCGAAATGCCGTCTGTCTATACCATCGAAACTCCATCTGCATTCCGTCATCTTTTTGCCGTTCATATACCGTATCTTTTCCGGCACAATTTTAAATTCTGTAAAATATCCTATTTTTAAATTAATTGTTTACTTTTTAATATTAATTTCAATTTAGTTATTTAAAAAAATATTTATAATTATTACAAAAATTATGAAAAAAATACGATTAAAATTTGAAATTTTTGTATTTAATTAGGCAATAAATATATCAAATACTTCGAGTCAAGCAAAATTAAAATGTCTAATTTATGGGTTGTCTTCATTCGATCCATGATTACGCGGATTAGGGTTGTTTTCATCCGAGCTTCGACTGGAGGGCGGCTGATATCTAGGAGTAGTGAGCATCCTCATCATAGCAGCCTGCATTTCCATCATCCGATCCATGCTGTCCTTCAGAGCCTCATGTCGGGATTCCACGCGCCTCAAATCATCCTCCCGTCGGGATTCCATGCACCTCAAGTCATCCTCTTGTCGGGATTCCAAGCGCTCTAAACGCGGCACCAGCTCCTGAGTGGAATTGTCTAATGATTGGCCCATTGCTCTGTGCAAGCTGGCACACGACTGGCTGCCCGTCGAAGAGAACTTGTCCAACACTAATGTGACCGCAGGACCATACAAATACGGTATTCCCGACCTCGGGTGAACTCCCATGACAGTAGCAGCGACCTCTATCAGCTTTTCATCCGGTACCCTTTCATCTGCAACGCGATCCTTCAAGACCAGAGCTTGAGCATCAGCAAGCTGTTTCTGCACATTTATACAAATGAATCAAAAAAATTGTGATTAAGTCCCAAATAAATGTAAATGAAGCAATACAATAAGAACATATTTTAGCTGTCAACACCGATTTGTGAATATAACCAGATAAACAAATGTAATAAACAAATATAATGTTGGTAATTGTAATACCCTTTTGTTCTCCCCGTCGGGTATCGAATACGTCTCATCCTTCCGCTTGTATTTCTTGTCAAAAATATCAGTTGGCAACACTTGTCTTTGATTATCCTTTTCCTGCAAATTTAATGATAAATATGTTATAGTATATTAAATTAAAAATTGATTTATTCTAAAATAGTATGTATTACTAGCTTTGCAATGTGAAAGTGTGCTGGTCTAGACCCAAATAAATGCAATGCTGGGCCGTTTCTGGCATGATTGGCAGAATAGGTTTGCTTGTTCTTTTCACTGCGGGCTCTGAATGCTGGGTCCGTGTTAAATCGAACTCTTCCCGCAGCTTTGTGATCTTCTGTCAACCATTTCGGGCCTTTTGTTTTACCAGTTCGTAAACCTCTCCAGGTATCTTGTAGAATCTTAGCCGCCTTCTTCCTGAAGTTGGCCTCAATTTGGTCGGTGTGAATGGGATCCCACCGATACAAGCTCTACATATAAATTACATAGTTATGTTACGAAAAATTTAATATAAACATAAAACTATGTAATAGAAAACAAATTACCCAAAAAATACATACCTAATATAAATTTAACTACATTTTACCTTGAAGTGACGAAACCACTTCACCGGAGCTTGTTGATCACACGTGTCCATTGTCGTCCAACCAACGTTAAATCCGGGTCCCATACATTGAAGCCCAATTTTGTTAACAGCCGAAGGGGGGTCAAAGCTGAAAAAAATACAAGTTATAACATTTATAATATGGTTAGTATAAACAAACTGCACAAATTTATGTACAATAAAATTTACTCACTTGTCATCCCCAGCTGGAGTGATCCAAGGCCGCGTATCATGTGGCATCGAACCTAACGGTGTCTCCTCACTGTGTCCGCCACCGGCCGAACTCCCTCCTCTAACGAACTCTGGCCGAATTGCATCATCATGATCGTCATCGTATGCCAAAGGTGCGGCCATCTGTTCGTCATCCTCGCCAACCTCCCTTTTCCCCGTCATCATATTCACTTCTGCCAAAAGTTCCTCGAAGTTGTAATCATCCACTTCTGGTAAGTTTCTGTCTGCAACTGCATGATCCAAGGTAGGGTCCGGTACATGCATAGAAGGCATGTAGTCGTCGGGACTTGGACGTCTGTCCTCGGTTGACTCCGGTGTACGTTGCCTGTCCTCACTTCCTCGATGTTGACTGGTGCCCCCAGTCGAAGGCTGATGTTGCATGTCCTGATGCAACTGTCTTGGCTGGTGTACATCAGTTAGCCACGTTTGTGATAAAGTCCCAGCACCTCTACCGGCCACAGTTTTCCCTTTACCGTGTACATTGCGCTTGAGTGGTGCCATTTAACCTGCCACCAAATTTAAAAGATTATTTTTAAAACACAAATAGACCACACAATGTTGTCAATCAAGCAACCACACATCGTTGTTGTGTCAACATTTTATACCAAAGTAGCAAGTATGTCAGATTTTATTTTACTCCAAATTGTATCAAATTTGTGACATTGAAGCCAACATTTTACCTAAGGACGATAAACTTACATAGATCGATTGTGAGTCTCAAATCATTCATACCTGACCAAGTACAGCTATCACAGAGGCCATAAACACGAGTTGGAACATTTTTTAACATTTTCTCAGAGACACAAACATAGAATACCAGACGCCGAACAAACAAAATTGATTCTTAAATCGAACACACGCGCATGTCATTTCCCACACCTTTTATACAATCTGGGTTCGAAAAAACAAACAAACAAAACCAAATAAGGAGAAAGACACAAACTTTATACGACATACAAACAAACGGCGAGTATCCGGTGTACAGAAAATTAAGCTGACAGTAGACAGACGATGACTTTTCCATACCTGGTCAACGAACCTTGCTTATGCAATCGGTGAAAATCGGTTGCAGAACTCGGTGGCGTACAACGGATGATTGAGTTTGGAGACGGATAATGAGGGTTTTCCACTGCGCATGTAATTTCAAATCGACCAAACAAATTGCAATTAGTCTATATTAGCGAAAATTTCCTTACTTGTAAAGGCGGGCGAATACGGTGGGGTTTTTAGATTGTAATACGACAGTGCTTGTTTAAATAAGCGTTGTATGGATTATCATATGACAGCGCTCAATTTAATAAGCGTTGTTGTATGTTTTACCTATTAGGGCGCTTAAATTTAATCGCTCTAGTTACCAGTTTTTAACAGCGTATATACATTAAGCGCTGTCATAGCTATGAAATATAACAGCCCATATTAGTAACGCGCTGTTGTATGTGTTCCCTTACACAGCACATATATATTAAGCGCTGATTACTTATCATTTTTTCATAAAATACCATTAAAAGAAACGTTCCATCCATTTGTATTTTTTAAAAACAAAAATAATGATCACAATTTAAAAAGTTCCTTTGTGTACTAAATATTTATTAATTGATTTTCATTCACAACTTATTGAACATGTAAAACACACGTACGTCCGGTATTTGACATATCATCATTCACTCACGATGATTCGCTAGAATATTCTTTGGTATCTGGATTATTAGCTTCATGCTCGTCGTTGCCGTCTTCTTCGGTGTCGTACTCGTAAACCTCATAATCAGCGAGGTTCCCTAACGATCCGATTACATTGACCAATACAGGCATTTCAGTTCCGATTTCACCCTCATCTTGGAACGGAACATTTGCTACCTCCATGTCGATAGCGTTTGTTGGTTTCACAGGAAAAATTGTAACTCAACCCTGATTATTTTGTCCAGATAATCCCGGAAACGTCACATAGTAAACTTGCACAGCTTGCTGGGCAAGAATGTAAGGGTCGTACTGGGGGTAGGGTCTATGAGTGTTTGACGGACGCACAGTCGTCGTGTGCAAACGTCAAGAATAAATTTATAAGTCCGCTACTCGCGACTTCACTACTGGGTAGCAAGTGGTAAGTAGGGGTCGAACCCAAGAGAGTCAGTGTGGATTAGTTATTCTTTAATGAAGCTTATGCAGAAATTAAATGCGATTGGGGTTGGGTTTAAGTGTGCTTTGCGAACTGAAAGTAAAGGAACAGTGATATCACAATTAAAGGAAAGATTCGGTTTTAGGGGCCTTGTATCATATTCTGTTTATCATTGACCTCTAATGATCATACTATGTATTCACAGATGAATCGAGGCTATTTCTAGCACAAGACTTGCGACATCATTTAGAATACACCTCTAATGATCATGCTATGTGTTCAAAGATGAATCGAGGCTATTTCTAGCACAAGACTTGCAACACCATTTAAAACACTTGTTCTACTTAGACTAATTCATCCTTTCGAAGTATCTTAGCCTTATGTGCATCCAATTGGATTGTCTTTTCCGATTTATCCAAATGTGATGTTCCCTTGTGTGGCATGTGTTTGGCAAAACGTTGTTAGACAGTTCGAGCAGGAGTTCAGGGGGAGTTCGAACATATCCTAGTACTCCTGTACAGCGTGATCAAGACGCAAAGGATATTTTCTGGAAGATATTGGGAACGAAGATTTCGTCAAGTTGAAGATGGCGTGCGACTTATTCGAACAAGATATTCGAATGAATATTCACAAGTGAAGATGGCGTGACTTGCTTGGGAAAGAAGACGACTTCGTATATTCTTCCAAGGATTTGTGAAAGATATGCATCAAATATTCAGGAGTATCTCCCGAAATATTTGATGGGATTATCTTATGCGAATTAGGGTTTCGTCCGAGCATATAAATACAATGCAAAGGCAACCCTAATTCTCATCGCTTTCAAGATAAAAAATACACAAAGAAATCCTATCGATTGGAAAAGAAGAAAGCGACGGCCGTTGTGTTTTCCCCACTGGAAAAACATCGGTGTGAGCTCAGTCTGATACGTGCCATTCAGATTGACCAGAGGTGATCAAGTTCAGAGCACAAACAGAACGACCAGCTTTCAAGCGAAAGCGACCGAGCTTCAGGAAAGGTTCGAGTACGTTCGGAGAGAAGGGCTGGACGAAGGGGATCAAGGGGAGTTGCGACGAACCTTGGTTGCAAATCTGAGAGACGGAGTAGTAGAGGCTAGGCAATTACAAGGTGTAAGTGTAAGTCCACTGAAAAGCTCTATACTCGTAATAAAGATTTGTTGTCCCTTTTCCGGGTGTGGGAAACCCCCCAGAGTAGGCATAGCCGAACTGGGTTATCAATCTGTGCGTACTCGTGTTTTATTGTTCTGTTCGTACTGGTTGTGGAACTGTGGTAGAAAGAGTTCAAGGTCTGTCCAAACACAACCTAGAACACTTGCTTGAACAGGGGATATAATTTCAATTGGTATCAAAGCAAACACTCGACACACTGAGTGGGATCCTGAACTATTCAAGATGACCCTGAAAGAAGGACAAAGCATCACCAGACCTCCGCTGCTCGAAGGCTCGAACTATGCCACCTGGAAGCCCGTGATGAGATCATTTCTGAAATCTCTAGACGAAAAGGCTTGGAGAGCAGTGATGAGAGGTTGGACTGAACCCATGATGAACAATCTCACTGGAGAACCGGTTCCGAAACCAGAAGCTCTGTGGACAGAAGAGGAGGATAAAGCATCTATGGGAAATTCAAAGGCTATGAATGCGATCTTTTCTGCAGTAGATGAGAATGTCATGAAACTGATTATCAACTGTGAAGTAGCCAAGGAAGCTTGGGATAATCTCCAAACTGCATTTGAAGGAACAGACAAGGTTCGTAATTCTCGGATGCAGGCTGTTACCACCAAGTTCGAAGAGATGAAAATGAAGGAAAGTGAAACTATCGCTGAGTACAACACCCGAGTTCTGGAACTGTCCAACGAGGCGTCTGCTCTAGGGAAACCTATCGATGAAGAAAGGTTGGCCAGTAAAGTCCTGAGATCACTACCTCCAAGATTTACAATGAAGGTCACAGCCATTGAGGAAATGCACGACATCTCAAAGCTAAAGCTGGACGAATTGATAGGTTCTCTCAGAACTTACGAGATCAATCATGACTTCCAACCCGGAGATGTGAAGGGAATCGCCCTCAAAGCAGACATGACAGAAGACAAACTGGACGGTGGGTGCACCACTGAGCAACTGGCTTTGATGGCTCAGAATTTTGGCAGAATGGTAAGGAAAATCAATAGACGTGGTCCAGAACAAGGTCAGTCTTCATCAGCTGGTTTCAGAAACTGGAAATCCGGGAGATCAAGGTCAAGTGATATAAGGCAAGACTCCTCTGATAAAGGTAGGGAAGAGATTCAGTGCCATGAATGCAAAGGCTTCGGCCATATTGCCTCACAATGTGCCAATATTCTCATGAAGAAGAAGGCAATGGTCGCCAGCTTCAGCGACAGTGAGTCAGATGAAGAAAAAGGTGAAACCACCAACTTTGTGGCCTTTACCACTACTCTGGGAGAATGTAGCAGCACCGGTGCAACAGTTCCATCACAGGCGGAACTCCCCGCTGAAGACCTCTCAGACAGTGATGATGAAGAACTCACACAGGAGTCTCTCGCTCAGACATACAAAGATTTGTATGAGAAGTGGCTGCAACTGATCAAAATCAACAAGAAGCTGAATGACACAATTGCAAGCGTCACTATTGAAAAAGACAAGGTCTGGTAGGAGGCTGAGATTCTGCTCACACAGAAGGTTGAGCTCGAAGGCACAGTAGATTCACTAAATACGCGACTAGCTGAGATGAAACAGGAAAGGATGTGTCTCCTTGCTCAGAAAACAGAGCTCTTAGGAACTGTCTCCGCACTGGAAGCTGAAATGGAGAAGGACCGCGACACTCATCCTGTAGGCATGGCGGGTCTACGAAAAATTATCACAGATCTGAAGCGCAAAGAGGTGTTCCAACTGAGGAGGGTAGAACAGCTGGAACTACAGCTAGAGTCTGAAAGGGTGGATCGCTCAGACACTGAGAAGGAACTCAACCACCTCAAGCAGTCGGTAAGAATGCTGAACTCTGGCACTAAAGACTTGAATGAGATTCTCAGGTCTCAAAGAACGGAGTCTGGACATCGTGGACTTGGTCTCACTAAAGAAGGATGCTCAAGTGGTACAGTGTTTGTTAAAACCAACCCAATGGCTGAACAGAACCCAGAACAGCAGCTGAAACAACACCAGAGACAGAAAGTGGAACAGCATCTGGGAGAAAAAAAGGCACAGTACCCAAGACCTTACTTGAGACAGCACCCTAGACAGAAAATTGATCTGTCCCAAGACAAGTCCAAGGGCAGTCAAAAAGGGACCGGGAATGCGTACCTCAGTTCAACTCCCAATCAGAGGGAAGATTTGCGCGCATGCTGGTACTGCTATCAGATTGGACACATCAGACGGCAGTGTCGACTGTTTCTTGCTGAACGTCGAGGACACCAACAACAGACCCAACCTCGACAGAAACAAGTTTGGGTTCCAAAGGAACAACCGACAATATGCATGATGGCCTGCTGCTCATCACGAGACACAGTGCAAGACAGTTGGTTCTTCGACAGCGGTTGCTCTGCCCACATGACAGGTAACTCTGCATTTCTTTCTCATATTAGACCTGTTGAGAATATGCGGCTTATTACCTTCGCGGATGGTAGGAAAGGTCAGGTGATCGGCTGTGGAACACTGAAGGTTCCGGATCTTCCTGCACTCAAGGATACTCTTCTGGTTGAAGGTCTGACAATGAATCTTATTAGCATCAGTCAACTGTGCGACAATGGTCACAATGTGTCATTCTCTCGTGACTCATGCCTTGTCCTAGACACAAATGGATGTTCTATGATGAAAGGCAAAAGGAGGGCAAATAACTGTTACACCATCAGAATGGGAGACGAAGACTTTATCAAGTCACGGTCTACTCTAGACTATTTTCAAACCAAACATAGAGTTGTGCGAGGGGGAGTGAATAGGAGTTTGCACACAAGGTCAGATAGGAGAATCGCACAAATCCAGTTTGGTAAGTGTACCAGGAGACTGTTGGATCCAAGGGTGTCACAGTTACAGAACGAGTTTGAACAGACGATAACATAGTTGCAGAAGGAGTTCAAACAACATCATGCCAACTCATCAGACGAGAGATCGAACCAGATTGCGCAGTTTGGAACACCCAGATCCTCTTTGGGTCTGTGTGGGTTCAAGCACTAAGTGTTCCAGGCAGTGGTCAGTCAAAGGCAAAACTCCAACTACAACAGTTGGACTGACCACCTAAGCAAGAGAGCTGGAACAGAAGGTACAGCACGTATCGTCAACTATTTTTTGAATATTCTCAAAGATCTTTCCCGCCGTTATTTGAAACGAGAGTTGACCAAATTGGGAAGTTGAAACGACTGGAGTATTATTTCGTTTGAGACACAAAGCAGTTCGTAGTCTACTCTCCCTCTCTCGCTCAAACCCTAGAACGGCATCCAGTGTCTTCTCTTCCAATCGCTCACACACTCAACGGCGATGGTGAACACAAGGAAGTTAGCAAAGTCCGGCGTCAAAACCGCTGAAAAGAAGAGGGAAGACATGCAGTCCTCAAAAGCTCTGGCGGCGAAATCCAAAATCCCGAAATCGAGAGCTCCGACGGTGAAAAAGGCGTCGTCTTTACAATCCAACACTGAATCTTTGGTCGAAGCAAAGAAGTCTGGTGAACGTACAACCACTGAAATCCCTCAGTCGACCGCGGTGGACCCTGTCGTCGCTGGTTCAACTCAAGCCTGTCTCCAATCGGAGGTAATTTCATCTCTTCCTTCAACTTCTGCAAGTATTCCGTCAGTTGAAAATATCGTGTTGAAAGAAGTTGTGAATGTGAGTATTGGGGAGACTGTGAAGTCTGCTGACTGTGATGGAGCCAGTAGGGCTGTTGATTGGGAAGTCAGTAGGGGTGTGACTGGTGATGTAGCGAGTATGACAGTTATCGGGAATGAATCTATCAAGATTATGGAAGATAAGGTTCCCAGCAAGGTGGCTGGAGGACCAGCAGCATGGATGGAGAAAATCCATGCGTCTGGGTATGTTCGACCAGATGGTTTACGGAGAAAGAAGGGGACTCGCCGAGCTGTGTCTCCAAGACAGTGCCTCGCCAAGATCAGCTCTGTCAGAGGGAGGCTCTCAGCAAAGTCTAATAATGGCCCAGATAAGAGCATTGGAGGCTCAGAAGGTGAACAATTCAGTAAGCAAAAGGAGAATGTATCCAAGATGATTCTTCCACCAGAAATTTCTGATGTGTTGAAGGAAGCCACAGCTAAAGGAGACTCTCCTACAGAAGAGGATGAAGAATTAGAGAAGCTATACAAAGACATTGACAATGTCATGGAGGACCTACAAAAAGAAAAGGATCTGGAAGTGGCAAGATCAGAGGAATCTCCTCGTGTTCAGAGTATTGGTGCAGAAGAGTCTGATGCTGTGGAAGTTGATAGTGGTCCAACTGGGGAACCATGTGTTCAGACTGAGAGTAAGTCAGTAGAAGTTCCTGAGGATGTTTCTAAGAATTCAGTGGATACTCCAGTTGTTGGTCAAGATGATCAGCATTGTGATCATATGGAGGATGATGGTGCACAAGTTCGTGAGGATACTGCAAAGACTATTTCAAAGGAGGGTACTCTTTCAGATAATGACCAAGATCTTGCTCCGCTTATCTTTCTCAAAAAGCCTAAGAAGGACATGGGAAAGAAAAAGGTGGCGTTTGAAAGAACTGCTAAAGGGACAGTCCAAGAGATTGCGAAGAAGGGCAACTTGGCAGGGGGAGCTGATTCATCTAAGAAAAGGAAACGTGGAGCCCCTGTTCCTGTTTCAATGGTTGCTGGAAGTTGTGAAGTCCCATCTCCAGAGGCTGACACTGTTCTTGTTGGATTGGTCAAGAAAGGTATCTGGTTTGTCAGTTGTGATGCGTACAAAAAATGGAGCTGTGTGCAGAAAAGAAAGATCATTCCTGAAAAGTTGCTAGAAGAGTCCCGGTACAAGGGAAAGGAAGTGGTTAAGGTGCTTAAGGAGTCTGACCTGTTCTGGACATTGGACAGGTGCAAGCCCTTCAATGAACAGCTGGTGCGTGAGGCTATGGCAAACTTGCCCTCTGGATTTGGGGTTGTTGGAGAATCTGAGTATGGGGTCTTCTTCGTCAGAGGGAGACGGATCAAGATTGATCCTGAGCAGATCAATGTATACTTTGCCATGGACGACCCAGCTGCTGATGAAGAAGAACCAAGCTTTGAGAAGGTTGTGAGCACCATCACTGCTGGCTCTGTTCAGTGGAGGCCTGAGTCGGTTGTGAATACAGCAGAGCTATCTACGTTCTATTCCATGCTGTTCTTCATTGCTGTGTTCAACTGGAGGCCGTCTACTCATCGCTCTACTGTCAACAAGGACATGGCCCAACTGCTTTATCAGATAGGGAACAAGCTGAAATTCAACCTGGGCAGAGTAATGTTCAAACAGATTGCTGAACATGCTACTTCGATGAGAACTCTGCACCAGATCTGTTTCCCATCTCTGATATATGAGCTCATTATCCATCAAGCTCCAGATTTGAGGGCCTCGCCTGACCAACTTTCAAAGGTACCCAGCAGGTTCATCGTTGACCACAAGTTGTTTAAGGGGCGTCACGTGAACGATCTCAAGGAGAAAGGAAAAGCTGTGGCGGAGTCCAGTCGAGTGGGAGCCAGAATGGGGCAAGATGAGCGAAGCAAGTTGCTCAGGGATCTTAATGCTATCATTGCTGCGGACAAGGAACAACATCATCAGATCAATAGGCTTGCTCGCGCCCTCAGCTATCCCAGTGATGATGATGAATCTGAAGCTACAGCCTCTGAAGATGATTCCATTGAAGAAGCTTCTGATTAAAGGTCCTTTGAAACACTGAACTCTCTGAACTCGTTTTTTTTCGTTTAAAAACATTCAGTATTATGTGCTTGTTCTGGCACAGTTTGATTTGCTGTTCGAACTCGATCGGCCCCTTGCCAGTTTGTGGCAAAAAGGGGGAGTATTTTGAGGTGGTGACAATTTTTGTTCCCTCAAGGTTTCCTACTGTCTAGATAGTTAGATAGATGTAGTGATTTGGTTTTGCCAAAATGCCAAGGGGGAGATTGATGTTCCCTTGTGTGGCATGTGCTTGGAAAAACGTTGTTAGACAGTTCGAGCAGGAGTTCAGGGGGAGTTCGAACATATCCTAGTACTCCTGTACAGCGTGATCAAGACGCAAAGGATATTTTCCGGAAGATATTGGGAACGAAGATTTTGTCAAGTTGAAGATGGCGTGCGACTTTCGAACAAGATATTCGAATGAATATTCACAAGTGAAGATGGCGTGACTTGCTTGGGAAAGAAGACGACTTCGTATATTCTTCCAAGGATTTGTGAAAGATATGCATCAAATATTCAGGAGTATCTCCCGAAATATTTGATGGGATTATCTTATGCGAATTAGGGTTTCGTCCGAGCATATAAATACAATGCAAAGGCAACCCTAATTCTCATCGCTTTCAAGATCAAAAATACACGAAGAAATCCTATCAATTGGAAAAGAAGAAAGCGACGGCCGTTGTGTTTTCCCCACTGGAAAAACATCGGTGTGAGCTCAGTCTGATACGTGCCATTCAGATTGACCAGAGGTGATCAAGTTCAGAGCACAAACAGAACGACCAGCTTTCAAGCGAAAGCGACCGAGCTTCAGGAAAGGTTCGAGTACGTTCGGACAGAAGGGCTGGACGAAGGGGATCAAGGGGAGTTGCGATGAACCTTGGTTGCAAATCTGAGAGACGGAGTAGTAGAGGCTAGGCAATTACAAGGTGTAAGTGTAAGTCCACTGAAAAGCTCTATACTCGTAATAAAGATTTGTTGTCCCTTTTCCGGGTGTGGGAAACCCCCCAGAGTAGGCATAGCCGAACTGGGTTATCAATCTGTGCGTACTCGTGTTTTATTGTTCTGTTCGTACTGGTTGTGGAACTGTGGTAGAAAGAGTTCAAGGTCTGTCCAAACACAACCTAGAACACTTGCTTGAACAGGGGATATAATTTCAATTGGTATCAAAGCAAACACTCGACACACTGAGTGGGATCCTGAACTATTCAAGATGACCCTGAAAGAAGGACAAAGCATCACCAGACCTCCGCTGCTCGAAGGCTCGAACTATGCCACCTGGAAGCCCGTGATGAGATCATTTCTGAAATATCTAGACGAAAAGGCTTGGAGAGCAGTGATGAGAGGTTGGACTGAACCCATGATGAACAATCTCACTGGAGAACCGGTTCCGAAACCAGAAGCTCTGTGGACAGAAGAGGAGGATAAAGCATCTATGGGAAATTCAAAGGCTATGAATGCGATCTTTTCTGCAGTAGATGAGAATGTCATGAAACTGATTATCAACTGTGAAGTAGCCAAGGAAGCTTGGGATAATCTCCAAACTGCATTTGAAGGAACAGACAAGGTTCGTAATTCTCGGATGCAGGCTGTTACCACCAAGTTCGAAGAGATGAAAATGAAGGAAAGTGAAACTATCGCTGAGTACAACACCCGAGTTCTGGAACTGTCCAACGAGGCGTCTGCTCTAGGGAAACCTATCGATGAAGAAAGGTTGGCCAGTAAAGTCCTGAGATCACTACCTCCAAGATTTACAATGAAGGTCACAGCCATTGAGGAAATGCACGACATCTCAAAGCTAAAGCTGGACGAATTGATAGGTTCTCTCAGAACTTACGAGATCAATCATGACTTCCAACCCGGAGATGTGAAGGGAATCGCCCTCAAAGCAGACATGACAGAAGACAAACTGGACGGTGGGTGCACCACTGAGCAACTGGCTTTGATGGCTCAGAATTTTGGCAGAATGGTAAGGAAAATCAATAGACGTGGTCCAGAACAAGGTCAGTCTTCATCAGCTGGTTTCAGAAACTGGAAATCCGGGAGATCAAGGTCAAGTGATATAAGGCAAGACTCCTCTGATAAAGGTAGGGAAGAGATTCAGTGCCATGAATGCAAAGGCTTCGGCCATATTGCCTCACAATGTGCCAATATTCTCATGAAGAAGAAGGCAATGGTCGCCAGCTTCAGCGACAGTGAGTCAGATGAAGAAAAAGGTGAAACCACCAACTTTGTGGCCTTTACCACTACTCTGGGAGAATGTAGCAGCACCGGTGCAACAGTTCCATCACAGGCGGAACTCCCCGCTGAAGACCTCTCAGACAGTGATGATGAAGAACTCACACAGGAGTCTCTCGCTCAGACATACAAAGATTTGTATGAGAAGTGGCTGCAACTGATCAAAATCAACAAGAAGCTGAATGACACAATTGCAAGCGTCACTATTGAAAAAGACAAGGTCTGGCAGGAGGCTGAGATTCTGCTCACACAGAAGGTTGAGCTCGAAGGCACAGTAGATTCACTAAATACGCGACTAGCTGAGATGAAACAGGAAAGGATGTGTCTCCTTGCTCAGAAAACAGAGCTCTTAGGAACTGTCTCCGCACTGGAAGCTGAAATGGAGAAGGACCGCGACACTCATCCTGTAGGCATGGCGGGTCTACGAAAAATTATCACAGATCTGAAGCGCAAAGAGGTGTTCCAACTGAGGAGGGTAGAACAGCTGGAACTACAGCTAGAGTCTGAAAGGGTGGATCGCTCAGACACTGAGAAGGAACTCAACCACCTCAAGCAGTCGGTAAGAATGCTGAACTCTGGCACTAAAGACTTGAATGAGATTCTCAGGTCTCAAAGAACGGAGTCTGGACATCGTGGACTTGGTCTCACTAAAGAAGGATGCTCAGGTGGTACAGTGTTTGTTAAAACCAACCCAGTGGCTGAACAGAACCCAGAACAGCAGCTGAAACAACACCAGAGACAGAAAGTGGAACAGCATCTGGGAGAAAAAAAGGCACAGTACCCAAGACCTCACTTGAGACAGCACCCTAGACAGAAAATTGATCTGTCCCAAGACAAGTCCAAGGGCAGTCAAAAAGGGACCGGGAATGCGTACCTCAGTTCAACTCTCAATCAGAGGGAAGATTTGCGCGCATGCTGGTACTGCTATCAGATTGGACACATCAGACGGCAGTGTCGACTGTTTCTTGCTGAACGTCGAGGACACCAACAACAGACCCAACCTCGACAGAAACAAGTTTGGGTTCCAAAGGAACAACCGACAATATGCATGATGGCCTGCTGCTCATCACGAGACACAGTGCAAGACAGTTGGTTCTTCGACAGCGGTTGCTCTGCCCACATGACAGGTAACTCTGCATTTCTTTCTCATAGTAGACCTGTTGAGAATATGCGGCTTATTACCTTCGCGGATGGTAGGAAAGGTCAGGTGATCGGCTGTGGAACACTGAAGGTTCCGGATCTTCCTGCACTCAAGGATACTCTTCTGGTTGAAGGTCTGACAATGAATCTTATTAGCATCAGTCAACTGTGCGACAATGGTCACAATGTGTCATTCTCTCGTGACTCATGCCTTGTCCTAGACACAAATGGATGTTCTATGATGAAAGGCAAAAGGAGGGCAAATAACTGTTACACCATCAGAATGGGAGACGAAGACTTTATCAAGTCACGGTCTACTCTAGACTATTTTCAAACCAAACATAGAGTTGTGCGAGGGGGAGTGAATAGGAGTTTGCACACAAGGTCAGATAGGAGAATCGCACAAATCCAGTTTGGTAAGTGTACCAGGAGACTGTTGGATCCAAGGGTGTCACAGTTACAGAACGAGTTTGAACAGACGATAACATAGTTGCAGAAGGAGTTCAAACAACATCATGCCAACTCATCAGACGAGAGATCGAACCAGATTGCGCAGTTTGGAACACCCAGATCCTCTTTGGGTCTGTGTGGGTTCAAGCACTAAGTGTTCCAGGCAGTGGTCAGTCAAAGGCAAAACTCCAGCTACAACAGTTGGACTGACCACCTAAGCAAGAGAGCTGGAACAGAAGGTACAGCACGTATCGTCAACTATTTTTTGAATATTCTCAAAGATCTTTCCCGCCGTTATTTGAAACGAGAGTTGACCAAATTGGGAAGTTGAAACGACTGGAGTATTATTTCGTTTGAGACACAAAGCAGTTCGTAGTCTACTCTCCCTCTCTCGCTCAAACCCTAGAACGGCATCCAGTGTCTTCTCTTCCAATCGCTCACACACTCAACGGCGATGGTGAACACAAGGAAGTTAGCAAAGTCCGGCGTCAAAACCGCTGAAAAGAAGAGGGAAGACATGCAGTCCTCAAAAGCTCTGGCGGCGAAATCCAAAATCCCGAAATCGAGAGCTCCGACGGTGAAAAAGGCGTCGTCTTTACAATCCAACACTGAATCTTTGGTCGAAGCAAAGAAGTCTGGCGAACGTACAACCACTGAAATCCCTCAGTCGACCGCGGTGGACCCTGTCGTCGCTGGTTCAACTCAAGCCTGTCTCCAATCGGAGGTAATTTCATCTCTTCCTTCAACTTCTGCAAGTATTCCGTCAGTTGAAAATATCGTGTTGAAAGAAGTTGTGAATGTGAGTATTGGGGAGACTGTGAAGTCTGCTGGCTGTGATGGAGCCAGTAGGGCTGTTGATTGGGAAGTCAGTAGGGGTGTGACTGGTGATGTAGCGAGTAAGACAGTTATCGGGAATGAATCTATCAAGATTATGGAAGATAAGGTTCCCAGCAAGGTGGCTGGAGGACCAGCAGCATGGATGGATTAAATCCATGCGTCTGGGTATGTTCGACCAGATGGTTTACGGAGAAAGAAGGGGACTCGCCGAGCTGTGTCTCCAAGACAGTGCCTCGCCAAGATCAGCTCTGTCAGAGGGAGGCTCTCAGCAAAGTCTAATAATGGCCCAGATAAGAGCATTGGAGGCTCAGAAGGTGAACAATTCAGTAAGCAAAAGGAGAATGTATCCAAGATGATTCTTCCACCAGAAATTTCTGATGTGTTGAAGGAAGCCACAGCTAAAGGAGACTCTCCTACAGAAGAGGATGAAGAATTAGAGAAGCTATACAAAGACATTGACAATGTCATGGAGGACCTACAAAAAGAAAAGGATCTGGAAGTGGCAAGATTAGAGGAATCTCCTCGTGTTCAGAGTATTGGTGAAGAAGAGTCTGATGCTGTGGAAGTTGATAGTGGTCCAACTGGGGAACCATGTGTTCAGACTGAGAGTAAGTCAGTAGAAGTTCCTGAGGATGTTTCTAAGAATTCAGTGGATACTCCAGTTGTTGGTCAAGATGATCAGCATTGTGATCATATGGAGGATGATGGTGCACAAGTTCGTGAGGATACTGCAAAGACTGTTTCAAAGGAGGGTACTCTTTCAGATAATGACCAAGATCTTGCTCCGCTTATCTTTCTCAAAAAGCCTAAGAAGGACACGGGAAAGAAAAAGGTGGCGTTTGAAAGAACTGCTAAGGGGACAGTCCAAGAGATTGCGAAGAAGGGCAACTTGGCAGGGGGAGCTGATTCATCTAAGAAAAGGAAACGTGGAGCCCTTGTTCCTGTTTCAATGGTTGCTGGAAGTTGTGAAGTCCCATCTCCAGAGGCTGACACTGTTCTTGTTGGATTGGTCAAGAAAGGTATCTGGTTTGTCAGTCGTGATGCGTACAAAAAATGGAGCTGTGTGCAGAAAAGAAAGATCATTCCTGAAAAGTTGCTAGAAGAGTCCCGGTACAAGGGAAAGGAAGTGGTTAAGGTGCTTAAGGAGTCTGACCTATTCTGGACATTGGACAGGTGCAAGCCCTTCAATGAACAGCTGGTGCGTGAGGCTATGGCAAACTTGCCCTCTGGATTTGGGGTTGTTGGAGAATCTGAGTATGGGGTCTTCTTCGTCAGAGGGAGACGGATCAAGATTGATCCTGAGCAGATCAATGTATACTTTGCCATGGACGACCCAGCTGCTGATGAAGAAGAACCAAGCTTTGAGAAGGTTGTGAGCACCATCACTGCTGGCTCTGTTCAGTGGAGGCTTGAGTCGGTTGTGAATACAGCAGAGCTATCTACGTTCTATTCCATGCTGTTCTTCATTGCTGTGTTCAACTGGAGGCCGTCTACTCATCGCTCTACTGTCAACAAGGACATGACCCAACTGCTTTATCAGATAGGGAACAAGCTGAAATTCAACCTGGGCAGAGTAATGTTCAAACAGATTGCTGAACATGCTACTTCGATGAGAACTCTGCACCAGATCTGTTTCCCATCTCTGATATATGAGCTCATTATCCATCAAGCTCCAGATTTGAGGGCCTCGCCTGACCAACTTTCAAAGGTACCCAGCAGGTTCATCGTTGACCACAAGTTGTTTAAGGGGCGGCACGTGAACGATCTCAAGGAGAAAGGAAAAGCTGTGGCGGAGTCCAGTCGAGTGGGAGCCAGAATGGGGCAAGATGAGCGAAGCAAGTGGCTCAGGGATCTTAATGCTATCATTGCTGCGGACAAGGAACATCATCATCAGATCAATAGGCTTGCTCGCGCCCTCAGCTATCCCAGTGATGATGATGAATCTGAAGCTACAGCCTCTGAAGATGATTCCATTGAAGAAGCTTCTGATTAAAGGTCCTTTGAAACACTGAACTCTCTGAACTCGTTTTTTTTCGTTTAAAAACGTTCAGTATTATGTGCTTGTTCTGGCACAGTTTGATTTGCTGTTCGAACTCGATCGGCCCCTTGCCAGTTTGTGGCAAAAAGGGGGAGTATTTTGAGGTGGTGACAATTTTTGTTCCCTCAAGGTTTCCTACTGTCTAGATAGTTAGATAGATGTAGTGATTTGGTTTTGCCAAAATGCCAAGGGGGAGATTGATGTTCCCTTGTGTGGCATGTGCTTGGCAAAACGTTGTTAGACAGTTCGAGCAGGAGTTCAGGGGGAGTTCGAACATATCCTAGTACTCCTGTACAGCGTGATCAAGACGCAAAGGATATTTTCCGGAAGATATTGGGAACGAAGATTTCGTCAAGTTGAAGATGGCGTGCGACTTATTCGAACAAGATATTCGAATGAATATTCACAAGTGAAGATGGCGTGACTTGCTTGGGAAAGAAGACGACTTCGTATATTCTTCCAAGGATTTGTGAAAGATATGCATCAAATATTCAGGAGTATCTCCCGAAATATTTGATGGGATTATCTTATGCGAATTAGGGTTTCGTCCGAGCATATAAATACAATGCAAAGGCAACCCTAATTCTCATCGCTTTCAAGATCAAAAATACACGAAGAAATCCTATCGATTGGAAAAGAAGAAAGTGACGGCCGTTGTGTTTTCCCCACTGGAAAAACATCGGTGTGAGCTCAGTCTGATACGTGCCATTCAGATTGACCAGAGGTGGTCAAGTTCAGAGCACAAACAGAACGACCAGCTTTCAAGCGAAAGCGACCGAGCTTCAGGAAAGGTTCGAGTACATTCGGACAGAAGGTCTGGACGAAGGGGATCAAGGGGAGTTGCGACGAACCTTGGTTGCAAATCTGAGAGACGGAGTAGTAGAGGCTAGGCAATTACAAGGTGTAAGTGTAAGTCCACTGAAAAGCTCTATACTCGTAATAAAGATTTGTTGTCCCTTTTCCGGGTATGGGAAACCCCCCAGAGTAGGCGTAGCCGAACTGGGTTATCAATCTGTGCGTACTCGTGTTTTATTGTTCTGTTCGTACTGGTTGTGGAACTGTGGTAGAAAGAGTTCAAGGTCTGTCCAAACACAACCTAGAACACTTGCTTGAACAGGGGATATAATTTCAAAATGGTTTTTAAGAGAGGTCGAACTCCTCAGATAAGCTTTGCCCGTTAAAGCATCCACTTACCTGAGTATGTTCACGAACCCCACGGAAGAGCTTTGCCCGTTAAAGCATCCACTCTACCTTGGAAGTTCTAACCTAATATATGGCACATAGAACAAGTTTTGAACACAAAGTTGCACTAGGTGCAGGGTCTAAAACATTGTATGATATAAGTACACCCCTTCAATCTAATAAAGAGTTTAGCTACTACTATTCATGGCACTGGACATTATAACTTTGAATTTGGAAAAACAAGGGTTTTGAAAGACAGGAAAATAAATACGAGAAGACTTACAAAACCGTTGAAGCGCCAATAATCAAGCTTTTATTCCAAAGTAAAGTGATTACAAGATTAGTGCCCAAACTCTAGAGAGATAAGTGATTTGTGATTTTGGAATTTGTAGAGAGAGAAGCTCTCCACATTTTTGGGATGTGAATTACAAAGGGAGAGGGCTCTATTTATAGCCATGGGAGGAGGAGAATGTGTGGAGGAGGAAGGAGGAGTGGAGAGCAAGTTTGAGTGGAGGAGTGGAGGGCAAGTTATCCCAAAAGCCGCCGGTTGCAAGGTTGCATGGTGGCTTTGCCACCAAAAGCCGCCGGTCATGGAGGGGGAAGAGTGAGTTTGTGTGAGTTTTGTGAAGTTTTCACAAAACTATCCGTCCAATTTCGCTCCGGACTGACTTTGGTTGCTCCTCGGTTGGATTAGTTTTGAGTAATTCCAAGTCAGGATCTTGAGATTTCTTCATTCAGCGTCTGATCGTGACCTTGGACTGACTCGTAATATCTTTTCAGCGTAAAATCCTCTCCTTAGCGTGTATTCTCTCTAGAGTCCAAAATACCCTGCAGATAAATATCGGAACTAACAAGCAAAAGTTAAATAGACAAACAGTCTAATTTTGTGGGTTTAACTGTGTTTATGATTCGTAATTATGGTTCATCAGATCACCCACACTTTTAGTTGTTCGTCCCGAACAATGCTATTAAAGGGCGGCACACACAATCCATGTAAAAACTTTTAAAATATGAAAGTGAGACTGTGGGACTAGATTTATCCTAATTCATGCATGACTACTTATTACTAAATTAAACCGTGTAAATACTTAGAAGAAACTTGATACGTGTACCTTCGTGCTGAGATGCAAATTATTTTGGATGTTTCGGGAGATAGCCCTTTTTAGGCTCCTGGACTACATCCTCGGGACCGTCTCGCACTATATGGTTTCCTTGTAGCTTTCTCTAGCACGTGATTCGGTTCGGGTTTCAATGGTTTGAGCCTTTTTGATTTCTTTTTTGGCGAGGGACAACTTTTTTGTAGTTAATCGGCCTTTGGCCTTTGATTTGACTCTTTGAGTACTTCACTTTTTTGTCTGGTTAAAACCTTCACAATTTTGGGCCTTTGGCCTCTTGATTTGCTTCTTCGAGCTTTTTGCCTTTTTGTGGCTTGCTAGTCCATTTTCTCAAGCCTTTTTTGGGAGGTCCAATCGTCGCCCGCGAGCATATGGAAATACCTCCCCGCTCCTCTCATCCTTGCCGTTTCGCGCGGGTCAAGATGAGGGTCGCTCATCTATTTTCTCGGCTACTTTGACTAGAGATAGGACGGTCTGATTCCCGTCCTCGCCTTTTTTTCTTTTTGCATAAACACTGCATGGCGGAGATGACTTCAATCTTCACTGAAACCCGAAGTGCAGCCTCCACTGACTTCGAAAACCATATAGCTTGATTCAATCCTTCGAGTGCTTGCCAAGCCTCTCTAGGGCAGTTTATGTCAACTCCACATCCCTAGTTTATCTCAGCACAAAGGGACAAATGAGAAGTTACATTCTAAGTTTTTAAACAGTTGAATTTTCACAAGGTTAACGCATGAATTATGATCTATCTTTTTCACATTCTTAAGTTCATATTTTCAAAAAGATAATATTAAGGAAAAAGGAAAAAGCAAAACATGTTATGTACACAGGCGGTTCTCACCCCACACTTTTGAACGAAGGCGTGCCTTTCAGCAAGGCTTAGTTCAAAAGTCATGCAAGCAAATATATACAGGAAAGGTGAGAATGAAAAAAAAACTAAATGACAGAAATTAAATGACTGAAAATAAGATAGGTGTCGGGTTACCTCCCGACCAGTGCCTTTGTTTAACGTCGTTGGCTCGACGATACCTCATTCCTGGATCATAAGTAGGGATCCCATGGGTGCTTGAGGTCGAACTTCTTCTCGGTAGCTCTTTTGATTTGAGAGGGTGAGGCTTTATTGACCATAGTTGCTAGTCCAATGGGTCGTGCTTGCTTGTTACTCCTTCCGGGTTTCCATTCTTTCGGCCCATGTCTTTGCCGCTTCTTCATGTTTGAATAGTTGGCACCTTTGCGAGTTTGGAAGTTTGGTTTTGTGCCATTAAATGTAGGCGACATTAAGCATGCGCCTCTGCCATTCCTCTTCATTGTGGCAGTGATGGATGGTTGTCTTGGAACGAGTGAGTTTTCAGGCGGTTTTCCTTGGCTTGTGACGAGTGAGAGTTCCTTTGTCGACTTTTTTGGCTCATGCTCCTCCTCTAACTCCCCGTGCACCTCATCATCATTGATTATATGATCTTCGGTGGCTATGATCGGTATAAGACACGAAGGGTTAAGTTGGGGCACTTCGACCATGAGGACTGGTTCTGTTTCAGGTGCTCCGATAGTGAGGACCATGACTTTTTCGGATAGTTCAGCAATGAGGTCCGGGACTTCCTCGGGTGCTCCGAGCGCAAGGACCGGGCCTGGCTTGATTTCTTCGGCCGCTTTGGCAGTGAGGTTCGGGACTTCTGTTGGCTCGGTAGGTAGGACAGTGATTTCCTCGGATGGATTGGTGATAAGGACCGGGCCTGTTTTGGGCAGCTTGTTAATGAGGTCCCAGAGCTGGTTTGATGCTTGTTCTTGAGCCACCCATGATTCTTCATTCTCTGTCGGCTCCTCGGGTTCAGCCGTCTTTTCTATTGCCCATGATTCGGTTTTGGCCGTGAATTGGTGCATCGAGGCACTCAATTGCTGTATGTCTGTGGCCAATTGCTGGGTGCTAGCTGCCAGCTCTTTTTCTGCTGCCCATACTTTGGTTTTGGCCTTGATTTGGTGCATTATGTTGTCCAGTTCTTCGCTCCGCATGGCTTGATCTTGTCTTTGTCTTGACCTTGCGGCCAAATCATCTATTAAGTTCCTAAGATCATCTATGTCTAAGTTGTTCACCGAGCCTCCCGCTGCATCATTTAGCCAATTCCACTCTTGTGGTATCATCCCATTGAGAAACCTTTGAAGAAGATCGTGGTTGGTGAATCCATGGTGCGGGCAGCTTATCAACATGGAGTCAAAGTACGCTAAGTACTCGTCCAAAGTTTCATCCCGGGATTGTTTTATGTTGTTGATCTTCTCGCGGACTTCAAGTTCGAAAGGTGGTGGGGAAAACTCCTCATTGTTCCAAGGTTCCATTCCGTAGTAGTAAGACTTAGTGAATTGCATGATAAAACAAAAAAAAGAAAAAACAAAATAGAACAACTATTCCGATGCACAACTCCCCGGCAACGGCGCCAATTTTGACGGACGCACAGTCGTCGTGTGCAAACGTCAAGAATAAATTTGTAAGTCCGCTACTCGCGACTTCACTACTGGGTAGCAAGTGGTAAGTAGGGGTCGAACCCAAGAGAGTCAGTGTGGATTAGTTGTTCTTTAATGAAGCTTTTGCAGAAATTAAATGCGATTGGGGTTGGGTTTAAGTGTGCTTTGCGAACTGAAAGTAAAGGAACAGTGATATCACAATTAAAGGAAAGATTCGGTTTTAGGGGCCTTGTATCATATTCTGTTTATCATTGACCTCTAATGATCATACTATGTATTCACAGATGAATCGAGGCTATTTCTAGCAGAAGACTTGCAACATCATTTTGAATACACCTCTAATGATCATGCTATGTGTTCAAAGATGAATCGAGGCTATTTCTAGCACAAGACTTGCAACACCATTTAAAACACTTGTTCTACTTAGACTAATTCATCCTTTCAAAGTATCTTAGCCTTATGTGCATCCAATTGGATTGTCTTTTCCGATTTATCCAAATGGTTTTTAAGAGAGGTCGAACTCCTCAGATAAGCTTTGCCCGTTAAAGCATCCACTTACCTGAGTATGTTCACGAACCCCACGGAAGAGCTTTGCCCGTTAAAGCATCCACTCAACCTTGGAAGTTCTAACCTAATATATGGTACATAGAACAAGTTTTGAACACAAAGGTGCACTAGGTGCAGGGTCTAAAACATTGTATGATATAAGTACACCCCTTCAACCGAATAAAGAGTTTAGCTACTACTATTCATGGCACTGGACATTATAACTATGAATTTGGAAAAACAAGGGTTTTGAAAGACAGTAAAATAAATACGAGAAGACTTACAAAACCGTTGAAGCGCCAAGGATCAAGCTTTTATTCCAAAGTAAAGTGATTACAAGATTAGTGCCCAAACTCTAGAGAGATAAGTGATTTGTGATTTTGGAATTTGTAGAGAGAGAAGCTCTCCACATTTTTGGGATGTGAATTACAAAGGGAGAGGGCTCTATTTATAGCCATGGGAGGAGGAGAATGTGTGGAGGAGGAAGGAGGAGTGGAGAGCAAGTTTGAGTGGAGGAGTGGAGGGCAGGTTATCCCAAAAGCCGCCGGTTGCAAGGTTGCAAGGTGGCTTTGCCACCAAAAGCCGCCGGACATGGAGGGGGAAGAGTGAGTTTGTGTGAGTTTTGTGAAGTTTTCACAAAACTATCAGTCCAATTTCGCTCCGGACTGACTTTGGTTGCTCCTCGGTTGGATTAGTTTTGAGTAATTCCAAGTCAGGATCTTGAGATTTCTTCATTCAGCGTCTGATCATGACCTTGGACTGACTCGTAATATCTTTTCAGCGTAAAATCCTCTCCTTAGCGTGTATTCTCTCTAGAGTCCAAAATACCCTGCAGATAAATATCGGAACTAACAAGCAAAAGTTAAATAGACAAACAGTCTAATTTTGTGGGTTTAACTGTGTTAATGACTCATATAATTATGGTCCATCAGATCACCCCACACTTTTAGTTGTTCGTCCCGAACAATGCTATTAAAGGGCGGCACACACAATCCATGTAAAAACTTTTAAAATATGAAAGTGAGACTGTGGGACTAGATTTATCCTAATTCATGCATTACTACTTATTACTAAATTAAACCGTGTAAATACTTAGAAGAAACTTGATACGTGTACCTTCGTGCTGAGATGCAAATTATTTTGGATGTTTCGGGAGATAGCCCTTTTTAGGCTCCTGGACTACATCCTCGGGACCGTCTCGCACTATATGGTTTCCTTGTAGCTTTCTCTAGCACGTGATTCGGTTCGGGTTTCAATGGTTTGAGCCTTTTTGATTTCTTTTTTGGCGAGGGACAGCTTTTTTGTAGTGAATCGGCCTTTGGCCTTTGATTTGACTCTTTGAGTACTTCACTTTTTTGTCTGGTTAAAACCTTCACAATTTTGGGCCTTTGGCCTCTTGATTTGCTTCTTCGAGCTTTTTGCCTCTTTGTGGCTTGCTAGTCCATTTTCTCAAGCCTTTTTTGGGAGGTCCAATCGTCGCCCGCGAGCATATGGAAATACCTCCCCGCTCCTCTCATCCTTGCCGTTTCGCGCGGGTCAAGATGAGGGTCGCTCATCTATTTTCTCGGCTACTTTGACTAGAGATAGGACGGTCTGATTCCCGTCCTCGCCTTTTTTTCTTTTTGCATAAACACTGCATGGCGGAGATGACTTCAATCTTCACTGAAACCCAAAGTGCAGCCTCCACTGACTTCGAAAACCATATAGCTTGATTCAATCCTTCGAGTGCTTGCCAAGCCTCTCTAGGGCAGTTTATGTCAACTCCACATCCCTAGTTTATCTCAGCACAAAGGGACAAATGAGAAGTTACATTCTAAGTTTTTAAACAGTTGAATTTTCACAAGGTTAACGCATGAATTATGATCTATCTTTTTCACATTCTTAAGTTCATATTTTCAAAAAGATAATATTAAGGAAAAAGGAAAAAGAAAAACATGTTATGTACACAGGCGGTTCTCACCCCACACTTTTGAACGAAGGCGTGCCTTTCAGCAAGGCTTAGTTCAAAAGTCATGCAAGCAAATATATACAGGAAAGGTGAGAATGAAAAAAAAACTAAATGACAGAAATTAAATGACTGAAAATAAGATAGGTGTCGGGTTACCTCCCGACCAGTGCCTTTGTTTAACGTCGTTGGCTCGACGATACCTCATTCCTGGATCATAAGTAGGGATCCCATGGGTGCTTGAGGTCGAACTTCTTCTCGGTAGCTCTTTTGATTTGAGAGGGTGAGGCTTTATTGACCATAGTTGCTAGTCCAATGGGTCGTGCTTGCTTGTTACTCCTTCCGGGTTTCCATTCTTTCGGCCCATGTCTTTGCCGCTTCTTCATGTTTGAATAGTTGGCACCTTTGCGAGTTTGGAAGTTTGGTTTTGTGCCATTAAATGTAGGCCACATTAAGCATGCGCCTCTGCCATTCCTCTTCATTGTGGCAGTGATGGATGGTTGTCTTGGAACGAGTGAGTTTTCAGGCGGTTTTCCATGGCTTGTGACAAGTGAGAGTTCCTTTGTCGACTTTTTTGGCTCATGCTCCTCCTCTAACTCCCCGTGCACCTCATCTTCATTGATTATATGATCTTCGGTGGCTATGATCGGTATAAGACACGAAGGGTTAAGTTGGGGCACTTCGACCATGAGGACTGGTTCTGTTTCAGGTGCTCCGATAGTGAGGACCAGGACTTTTTCGGATAGTTCAGCAATGATGTCCGGGACTTCCTCGGGTGCTCCGAGCGCAAGGACAGGGCCTGGCTTGATTTCTTCGGCCGCTTTGGCAGTGAGGTTCGGGACTTCTGTTGGCTCGGTAGTTAGGACAATGATTTCCTCGGATGGATTGGTGATAAGGACCGGGCCTGTTTTGGGCAGCTTGTTAATGAGGTCCCAGAGTTGGTTTGATGCTTCTTCTTGAGCCACCCATGATTCTTCATTCTCTGTCGGCTCCTCGGGTTCAGCCGTCTTTTCTATTGCCCATGATTCGGTTTTGGCCGTGAATTGGTGCATCGAGGCACTCAATTGCTGTATGTCTGCGGCCAATTGCTGGGTGCTAGCTGCCAGCTCGTTTTCTGCTGCCCATACTTTGGTTTTGGCCTTGATTTGGTGCATTATGTTGTCCAGTTCTTCGCTCCGCATGGCTTGATCTTGTCTTTGTCTTGACCTTGCGGCCAAATCATCTATTAAGTTCCTAAGATCATCTATGTCTAAGTTGTTCACCGAGCCTCCCGCTGCATCATTTAGCCAATTCCACTCTTGTGGTATCATCCCATTGAGAAACCTTTGAAGAAGATCGTGGTTGGTGAATCCATGGTGCGGGCAGCTTATCAACATGGAGTCAAAGTACGCTAAGTACTCGTCCAAAGTTTCATCCCGGGATTGTTTTATGTTGTTGATCTTCTCGCGGACTTCAAGTTCGAAAGGTGGTGGGGAAAACTCCTCATTGTTCCAAGGTTCCATTCCGTAGTAGTAGGACTTAGTGAATTGCATGATAAAACAAAAAAAAGAAAAAACAAAAAACAACAACTATTCCGATGCACAACTCCCCGGCAACGGCGCCAATTTTGACGGACGCACGGTCGTCGTGTGCAAACGTCAAGAATAAATTTGTAAGTCCGCTACTCGCGACTTCACTACTGGGTAGCAAGTGGTAAGTAGGGATCGAACCCAAGAGAGTCAGTGTGGATTAGTTGTTCTTTAATGAAGCTTATGCCGAAATTAAATGCGATTGGGGTTGGGTTTAAGTGTGCTTTGCGAACTGAAAGTAAAGGAACAGTGATATCACAATTAAAGGAAAGATTCGGTTTTAGGGGCCTTGTATCATATTCTGTTTATCATTGACCTCTAATGATCATACTATGTATTCACAGATGAATCGAGGCTATTTCTAGCACAAGATTTGCGACATCATTTAGAATACACCTCTAATGATCATGCTATGTGTTCAAAGATGAATCGAGGCTATTTCTAGCACAAGACTTGCAACACCATTTAAAACACTTGTTCTACTTAGACTAATTCATCCTTTCGAAGTATCTTAGCCTTATGTGCATCCAATTGGATTGTCTTTTCCGATTTATCCAAATGGTTTTTAAGAGAGGTCGAACTCCTCAGATAAGCTTTGCCCGTTAAAGCATCCACTTACCTGAGTATGTTCACGAACCCCACGGAAGAGCTTTGCCCGTTAAAGCATCCACTCAACCTTGGAAGTTCTAACCTAATATATGGCACATAGAACAAGTTTTGAACACAAAGGTGCACTAGGTGCAGGGTCTAAAACATTGTATGATATAAGTACACCCCTTCAACCGAATAAAGAGTTTAGCTACTACTATTCATGGCACTGGACATTATAACTATGAATTTGGAAAAACAAGGGTTTTGAAAGACAGTAAAATAAATACGAGAAGACTTACAAAACCGTTAAAGCGCCAAGGATCAAGCTTTTATTCCAAAGTAAAGTGATTACAAGATTAGTGCCCAAACTCTAGAGAGATAAGTGATTTGTGATTTTGGAATTTGTAGAGAGAGAAGCTCTCCACGTTTTCTCTCAACATTTTTGGGATGTGAATTACAAAGGGAGAGGGCTCTATTTATAGCCATGGGAGGAGGAGAATGTGTGGAGGAGGAAGGAGGAGTGGAGAGCAAGTTTGAGTGGAGGAGTGGAGGGCAATTATCCCAAAAGCCGCCGGTTGCAAGGTTGCAAGGTGGCTTTGCCACCAAAAGCCGCCGGTCATGGAGGGGGAAGAGTGAGTTTGTGTGAGTTTTGTGAAGTTTTCACAAACCTATCAGTCCAATTTCGCTCCGGACTGACTTTGGTTGCTCCTCGGTTGGATTAGTTTTGAGTAATTCCAAGTCAGGATCTTGAGATTTCTTCATTCAGCGTCTGATCGTGACCTTGGACTGACTCGTAATATCTTTTCAGCGTAAAATCCTCTCCTTAGCATGTATTCTCTCTAGAGTCCAAAATACCCTGCAGATAAATATCGAAACTAACAAGCAAAAGTTAAATAGACAAACAGTCTAATTTTGTGGGTTTAACTGTGTTTATGATTCGTATAATTATGGTCCATCAGATCACCCCACACTTTTAGTTATTCGTCCCGAACAATGCTATTAAAGGGCGGCACACACAATCCATGTAAAAACTTTTAAAATATGAAAGTGAGACTGTGGGACTAGATTTATCCTAATTCATGCATTACTACTTATTACTAAATTAAACCGTGTAAATACTTAGAAGAAACTTGATACGTGTACCTTCGTGCTGAGATGCAAATTATTTTGGATGTTTCGGGAGATAGCCCTTTTTAGGCTCCTGGACTACATCCTCGGGACCGTCTCGCACTATATGGTTTCCTTGTAGCTTTCTCTAGCACGTGATTCGGTTCGGGTTTCAATGGTTTGAGCCTTTTTGATTTCTTTTTTGGCGAGGGACAGCTTTTTTGTAGTGAATCGGCCTTTGGCCTTTGATTTGACTCTTTGAGTACTTCACTTTTTTGTCTGGTTAAAACCTTCACAATTTTGGACCTTTGGCCTCTTGATTTGCTTCTTCGAGCTTTTTGCCTTTTTGTGGCTTGCTAGTCCATTTTCTCAAGCCTTTTTTGGGAGGTCCAATCGTCGCCCGCGAGCATATGGAAATACCTCCCCGCTCCTCTCATCCTTGCCGTTTCGCGCGGGTCAAGATGAGGGTCGCTCATCTATTTTCTCGGCTAATTTGACTAGAGATAGGACGGTCTGATTCCCGTCCTCGCCTTTTTTTCTTTTTGCATAAACACTGCATGGCGGAGATGACTTCAATCTTCACTGAAACCCGAAGTGCAGCCTCCACTGACTTCGAAAACCATATAGCTTGATTCAATCCTTCGAGTGCTTGCCAAGCCTCTCTAGGGCAGTTTATGTCAACTCCACATCCCTAGTTTATCTCAGCACAAAGGGACAAATGAGAAGTTACATTCTAAGTTTTTAAACAGTTGAATTTTCACAAGGTTAACGCATGAATTATGATCTATCTTTTTCACATTCTTAAGTTCATATTTTCAAAAAGATAATATTAAGGAAAAATGAAAAAGAAAAACATGTTATGTACACAGGCGGTTCTCACCCCACACTTTTGAACGAAGGCGTGCCTTTCAGCAAGGCTTAGTTCAAAAGTCATGCAAGCAAATATATACAGGAAAGGTGAGAATGAAAAAAAAACTAAATGACAGAAATTAAATGACTGAAAATAAGATAGGTGTCGGGTTACCTCCCGACCAGTGCCTTTGTTTAACGTCGTTGGCTCGACGATACCTCATTCCTGGATCATAAGTAGGGATCCCATGGGTGCTTGAGGTCGAACTTCTTCTCGGTAGCTCTTTTGATTTGAGAGGGTGAGGCTTTATTGACCATAGTTGCTGGTCCAATGGGTCGTGCTTGCTTGTTACTCCTTCCGGGTTTCCATTCTTTCGGCCCATGTCTTTGCCGCTTCTTCATGTTTGAATAGTTGGCACCTTTGCGAGTTTGGAAGTTTGGTTTTGTGCCATTAAATGTAGGCGACATTAAGCATGCGCCTCTGCCATTCCTCTTCATTGTGTCAGTGATGGATGGTTGTCTTGGAACGAGTGAGTTTTCAGGCGGTTTTCCTTAGCTTGTGACGAGTGAGAGTTCCTTTGTCGACTTTTTTGGCTCATGCTCCTCCTCTAACTCCCCGTGCACCTCATCATCATTGATTATATGATCTTCGGTGGCTATGATCGGTATAAGACACGAAGGGTTAAGTTGGGGCACTTCGACCATGAGGACTGGTTCTGTTTCAGGTGCTCCGACAGTGAGGACCAGGTCTTTTTCGGATAGTTCGGCAATGAGGTCCGGGACTTCCTCGGGTGCTCTGAGCGCAAGGACCGGGCCTGGCTTGATTTCTTCGGCCGCTTTGGCAGTGAGGTTTGGGACTTCTGTTGGCTCGGTAGTTAGGACAGTGATTTCCTCGGATGGATTGGTGATAAGGACCGGGCCTGTTTTGGGCAGCTTGTTAATGAGGTCCCAGAGCTGGTTTCATGCTTCTTCTTGAGCCACCCATGATTCTTCATTCTCTGTCGGCTCCTCGGGTTCAGCCGTCTTTTCTATTGCCCATGATTCGGTTTCGGCCGTGAATTGGTGCATCGAGGCACTCAATTGCTGTATGTCTGCGGCCAATTGCTGGCTAGCTGCCAGCTCATTTTCTGCTCCCCATACTTTGGTTTTGGCCCTGATTTGGTGCATTATGTTGTCCAGTTCTTCGCTCCGCATGGCTTGATCTTGTCTTTGTCTTGACCTTGCGGCCAAATCATCTATTAAGTTCCTAAGATCATCTATGTCTAAGTTGTTCACCGAGCCTTCCGCTGCATCATTTAGCCAATTCCACTCTTGTGGTATCATCCCATTGAGAAACCTTTGAAGAAGATCGTGGTTGGTGAATCCATGGTGCGGGCAGCTTCTCAACATGGAGTCAAAGTACGCTAAGTACTCGTCCAAAGTTTCATCCCGTGATTGTTTTATGTTGTTGATCTTCTCGCGGACTTCAAGTTCGAAAGGTGGTGGGGAAAACTCCTCATTGTTCCAAGGTTCCATTCCGTAGTAGTAGGACTTAGTGAATTGCATGATAAAACAAAAAAAAACAAAATAGAACAACTATTCCGATGCACAACTCCCCGGCAACGGCGCCAATTTTGACGGACGCACAGTAGTCGTGTGCAAACGTCAAGAATAAATTTGTAAGTCCGCTACTCGCGACTTCACTACTGGGTAGCAAGTGGTAAGTAGGGATCGAACCCAAGAGAGTCAGTGTGGATTAGTTGTTCTTTAATGAAGCTTATGCAGAAATTAAATGCGATTGGGGTTGGGTTTAAGTGTGCTTTGCGAACTGAAAGTAAAGAAACAGTGATATCACAATTAAAGGAAAGATTCGGTTTTAGGGGCCTTGTATCATATTCTGTTTATCATTGACCTGTAATGATCATACTATGTATTCACAGATGAATCGAGGCTATTTCTAGCACAAGACTTGCGACATCATTTAGAATACACCTCTAATGATCATGCTATGTGTTCAAAGATGAATCGAGGCTATTTCTAGCACAAGACTTGCAACACCATTTAAAACACTTGTTCTACTTAGACTAATTCATCCTTTCGAAGTATCTTAGCCTTATGTGCATCCAATTGGATTGTCTTTTCCGATTTATCCAAATGGTTTTTAAGAGAGGTCGAACTCCTCAGATAAGCTTTGCCCATTAAAGCATCCACTTACCAGAGTATGTTCACGAACCCCACGGAAGAGCTTTGCCCGTTAAAGCATCCACTCAACCTTGGAAGTTCTAACCTAATATATGGCACATAGAACAAGTTTTGAACACAAAGGTGCACTAGGTGTAGGGTCTAAAACATTGTATGATATAAGTACACCCCTTCAACCGAATAAAGAGTTTAGCTACTACTATTCATGGCACTGGACATTATAACTATGAATTTGGAAAAACAAGGGTTTTGAAAGATAGTAAAATAAATACGAGAAGACTTACAAAACCGTTAAAGCTCCAAGGATCAAGCTTTTATTCCAAAGTAAAGTGATTACAAGATTAGTGCCCAAACTCTAGAGAGATAAGTGATTTGTGATTTTGGAATTTGTAGAGAGAGAAGCTCTCCACATTTTCTCTCAACATTTTTGGGATGTGAATTACAAAGGGAGAGGGCTCTATTTATAGCCATGGGAGGAGGAGAATGTGTGTAGGAGGAAGGAGGAGTGGAGAGCAAGTTTGAGTGGAGGAGTGGAGGGCAAGTTATCCCAAAAGCTGCCGGTTGCAAGGTTGCAAGGTGGCTTTGCCACCAAAAGCCGCCGGTCATGGAGGGGGAAGAGTGAGTTTGTGTGAGTTTTGTGAAGTTTTCACAAAACTATCAGTCCAATTTCGCTCCGGACTGACTTTGGTTGCTCCTCGGTTGGATTAGTTTTGAGTAATTCCAAGTCAGGATCTGGAGATTTCTTCATTTAGCGTCTGATCGTGACCTTGGACTGACTCGTAATATCTTTTCAGCGTAAAATCCTCTCCTTAGCGTGTATTCTCTCTAGAGTCCAAAATACCCTGCAGATAAATATCGGAACTAACAAGCAAAAGTTAAATAGACAAACAGTCTAATTTTGTGGGTTTAACTGTGTTTATGATTCGTATAATTATGGTCCATCAGATCACCCCACACTTTTAGTTGTTCGTCCCGAACAATGCTATTAAAGGGCGGCACACACAATCCATGTAAAAACTTTTAAAATATGAAAGTGAGACTGTGGGACTAGATTTATCCTAATTCATGCATTACTACTTATTACTAAATTAAACCGTGTAAATACTTAGAAGAAACTTGATACATGTACCTTTGATGGACCAAAATTATACGAATCAGAAACACAGTATAACCCCCTTATTTAGACATTTTGTCTATTTAACTTTTGCTTGTTAGTTCAGATATATTTTTACAGGGTAATTCAGAGCTTAGAGAGAATACACTCTAAAGAACAGCTTTTAGAGCAGAAAAGATGTTACGAGTCAATCCAAGGTCAAGATCATATGCCGACTGAAGAAATATCAAGGATCCTGACGTTGAATCACTCGTAACAAATTAATCAGAAGAATCAGGAGAGGAATCAAGACAGCCCGGGGAAGAAACACATTGATAGTTTTGTGAAAAGACTGCACAAAACTGTATAAAATCACACTTTGGGCAAGGTGACCGGCCACTTGGGCAAGAGGTGGCCAAAGCCACCCCTCCTCCTCCTCCACCACCGGCAACCGGCGGCTCTCCTCCACCATGACCGGCGGCTTTGCTCCTCTTCCACATGGCGCCTCCTCCTTGCTCCTCCTCTCCTTCCTCCATGTGTGGCCATATCCTCCCTTCATTTTCTCCTCCAATCACCATGCAACACTTGCCTCCATCTCCTCCTCCTCCCATGGCTATATAAGGAGGAGCTCCTCCCCTCATTTTAATCATCCCTCACTTGTAAGAAATTTCTTCATTCAGCGTCTGATCGTGACCTTGGACTGACTCGTAATATCTTTTCAGCGTAAAATCCTCTCCTTAGCGTGTATTCTCTCTAGAGTCCAAAATACCCTGCAGATAAATATCGGAACTAACAAGCAAAAGTTAAATAGACAAACAGTCTAATTTTGTGGGTTTAACTGTGTTTATGATTCGTATAATTATGGTCCATCAGTGTTCACGATGACAACCCCGTTAGACGGGTATGACCTAACAAACTGAGGGTCGTACCAACGGCACTTGAACAAGACAACCTTTAGGCGATGGTTGGTTCTACATCTCATATGAATTATTTCTTCAATCACCCCGTAGTAGTGTGTACCCTCTGTTCCTTTCACGTAAACATGTCTGTTCACCGTGTTCTGCCCTTCACCATGACGTTCAATGTGAAATTTGTAATTATTCACTTTGTATGTAGCCGAAAATGCAACGTCGAATTGAAATCCGGTGGACAAGTAGTGAATCCATTGTGACAGTGCTAGTGTTTCGCCAAACTCCCAAACCTGAACAAAATATTTTGGATTACCATGTAAGTACAAGTACATTTTAATTTGCTACATAACTAAACAAATTTAAGTTGATTAATTTGACTTACATGTGAACACATCCATTCTGGAAAGTCCGTTAATATACCATTGTATATTTGCTGATCATTGAATCGCGGGCGTCTTTGTCTTAGGTCGCTCTCAAATAACGCCAAATATTGTTCAAGTTCAGGCGTGTTGCTAAAGATGTAATGAGTTGCTTTTTTAAATTCTCGGCTGTCTAATACCCTTCGTTTAATTTTTCTACCACCGACTCCCGGGTAATTGTAAATAGAAATCTGTGGATCTTCAAAATCTGAAGTCTCTACTTCATTACGTTGTAATCGTACCCCGGTCGTTGTAAACTCCGGATCTAGGTAGTTAGGTCCCAAATATGAAGTCTCCAGCTGTATGTATAAGTTAACAATACTAGCTTCCACCTCTGCTCCGTTTCCCTTTTGTCCCAATTGTTTAAACGGTATATGAAACGCTCAAACGGATACATCCAACGACAGTGTACTGGTCCACCAAGTAAAACCTCATCAGCCACATGAATTGGTAGGTGTTCCATAGAGTCGAAAAATGAAGGGGGAAATATTGTCTCCAGCTTACACAGTGTGACCGCTATGTTGTTCTGCCAGTGTTCCATCCACTCTTTGTGAAGTGCAGATGCACATATATCTCGGAAAAATGTACACAACTCGAATACAGCTTCCCAGATCTTGTTTGGTAGAAAACCCTTGAAAGCAATCGGCATGAGTCGCTCTATGAATACGTGTGCGTCGTGTGACTTGTATCCTACTAGTTTTAGTGCACTCAAATCTACTTTATTTCCCAAATTAGATGAAAATCCATCCGGAAACTTAAGAGAGTTCACCCAAATAAGCACAAGATTCTGTTGGTCTCTTGTAAGCTGATATTTACCTTTGTTCGCTACCAAACGACCACGGTGCGTTTTCAGTTCCAATTCTAGTCTTCGACAATACAACCCGATATCTTTTCTGCACTTCACACCATCATCCTTTGTTTTCCCTTCACATCCATGACGGTGTTGAATAAATTCTCAAAAATATTCTTCTCAATATGCATGACGTCCAGGTTATGTCTAAGCTTCACGTCGACCCAATAAGGTAGTTGCCAGAATATTGACTTTTTGGTCCAATTGTGTTCCACCCCGTATCCTTCCAAAACCTCATTGATACGTTGTTCCCATATATACTTCAAGTTTTTTACCCGGTCAGAAACTTCTTGAGCTGATCAAAATTGGACTGGACCGTCAAAGTCGATTCGATCTCTGTAGAAATTCCATGCATTACCCCGATATGGGTGATTTGCTGATAAAAAATGTCTGTGACAGCCAAAGTACGAAACTTTTCTACCATTCTTCAACACGAATGTCTTTGTGTCTTCCATACAATAGGGGCAGCCGAGTTTTCCTTGAGTTGACCACCCCGATAACATTGCATATGCAGGGAAATCGGATACGGTCCACATGAGAGCTGCCCTCAGCGTAAAACTCTGTTTCCGATTAGCATCGTAAGTGTCGCGCCAACATTCCAAAGACGTACCAAGTCATCAATAAGAGGCCTTAGATATATTTCCAAACGCTTCTTTAGATTAGATGGCCCAGGGATTAATATAGTTAACCAAATAAATCTCGTGTTCATGCACAACCACGGTGGTAAGTTGTAGGGTGTTACCATCACAGGCCAAACAGAGTACTGTTTAGTTGACATACCCCATGGATTAAATCCATCTGTGCATAATCCCAATCTTACATTACGTGCATCCGCTACAAAGTCTGGATGGCACCAATCAAAATGCTTCCATGATTCCCCATCCGACGGCTCAACCATGCAATGCACGTCTGCTCTGGGTGTAGCGTGCCAGCACATTTCTGTTGCCAGACGTTGCGATAAATAAAGTCTCTGTAGACGCGGTATAATCGGCAAGTAAAACATATGGCATCTCGCATTCCGTTGATACGATGATGAACTTTCCGCATGTCTAGGACGATGATATCTTGGTTCCGAGCATATTCGACAAACGGTTATACTTTCGTCACAGCCATAGTAAATAATACACCCTTCTACACAAACGTCAATCCGTTGGTACCCCGTTCCGAGATCAGCCACAAGTTTCTTTGATTGTTTGAAAGAAGAAGGGATATTGTTCTCCCCCCCAATTAGATTTAGCATCATGCCACATATGGCGTTAAATGCGCCTTCGGATAATCCATAGGACGCTTTTGTTGCCACCATTTTCATGTTAATCGAAAGCTCCGTCTCTGTCGTGCATCCTTTGTAAGCTGGGTCTGAACATGAATTAAGGATATTGAAGAATCTATTTGCTTCAAAATTCTCTGTTTGATGTTCACCAAAGTTAGACGACTCAGGTAAATCAGCATGACTGGAAAAATCATAGACTATGTCTGGGAGGCGGCATGATCATGATTTGAATTTTCTTCTTCAGAATCAAGAACTGGGTCAACTGTGCTCGGGTGAGGTATGGTTGAGTAATTATTTACGTACTCCATTTCCACAAGATCTTCCCCGTGTAGGGTCCAATTGAAGTAGTCTGGTGTAAAACCATATTTGTACAAATGCTCCTCCATCATTCTTATATTGATGAATCGTCGGTTTTTGCCGCGCGTACATGGACAACGGATTTTGTTGTCGCTATCTAGGAAACCTTTTGCCACAGCTGTTTGAATAAAATTATTGACTCTGTCGATGAAAACATCATTGGTGTATGACTCTCCATGAGCACGTTCTTCGTACATCCATCTCCGTTCGTGATATAAATATGCCATTTATACTTATATGTAATACAAATTTTAACTGAAACTGAAAAAGAGTACCTCACGTCGTGACTGGGTTGCATCAATTATCAGCACGGGTGCTTGGTCGAATTTTCCGATGCATGCCTTAAATCCTTGGACATTGCATACAATAGAGATCTTATAATATTCAGAACTTTTATTGTAAGCGTGCATATAAAAAGATGGTTGGAATACGTCAGCTAGTGCCTTATTTTACGTCCTTTGGGAAATATTAAAATTTTAGTGACGGATTGGTAATGGAATGTTGATGACAAATATGCGTCAAAACGGCGGTATCATTCCGTCAAGCAGTGACGGAATAACAACGAATAATCGACGTTTGTTAAAATGGGTTAATATTATCGGTACAATTATTTGCAAATATTAAGCGCTTCATAAATAGGCGTTGTTGTATCTACCCAACTACAGCGCTTAATTACATAAGCGCCGTTGTACTCCAAAAAAGACAGCGCATAATTAAATAAGCGCTGTGGTACTCATCAGGTCTTCTCAAAATATGTACGTTCTTGTTGATGGTACAGTGACGGAAATAAGAAACTCTAACGCTGCGAGATTTTACTTTTAATGATCTTCTTTGATTGCTTGTGCAGATCCGTCAACGACATTATTTGATTATGTTTCATGACAAGCTCTTTTCTGTTCCCACCGGTCTTGTGCAGAATTTGCCCCTCACGCTGAGCGAATAATTCCTAATAAGACGGTAGGAGAACAGAATGGGCCTTACCATGAAACATAACCAAATAATGTGGGTGACTGACCTACTCAAGAAATCAAAAAAGATCTTTAAAAGAAAAGGTCGGAGCATTATAAACAATATTGTTGGTTCAATTGAAATAGCGGATTGTGAGCGTGAATATAGAAATATGATAGGAATACATTTGTGTTTTGCAAATGTCTATATTTATAAGCAATTATTCCGTCAAAACAGCAGCAAGATTCCGTCATTAGTGTAGGAATTGACGCATGCTTACTCAACCTATCTATTAAATGGGAAGTGACGTTTGGCATACCAATTGCGGTCGTCTGTTTTAATTCAACTATGTCTCTAGAAAACAAAATTCCGTCAATTTTTCGTTATATTTCGTCATTTTGACGGATTTGTGATGTAATGCAGATGAAATTCTTACAGTTAATGAAAACTGTGATCAATGTCCGCCGACTTCGAATCGTCACATCATATAGTAATTAATTTATAAATGTTTCGAAAATTTAAGAGATAACGACAATAAACATGTTTAATATTTAAAAAACATACAGACTACACTGATGAAAAATATTTACAATTATATACAAACTCTGATATAAAAGTATATCACACAAAAGTTTTGGTATTATTTTGTATTATATATATACATTACGGTATTTTAATGGCATTAGTACATACAAAATTTAACAACTTAACAGAGAGTTAACTTCATTATGGATGTTCAACATCAACAACAGACAAGTGATTATTTCAGATGATTCGCAACGCTAATTTCATAAACTCAACACGGTCACGATCCTTAATTTCCAGATGACACACGGGGAGGGGGGGTGGCTGGTCAACTTCTTGGTCACCTTCACATTGGGTTGGCTTTGAAGAAGTACTTTGTATACTATTATCGTCGTCATGTCTGTATTTTTCCCGACTAAAGCTATGCTCTCCTAAACAGTTCGAGCCATTATTACAAGGATATATTGGGTCTTGAGCGGAACAAACATATCCTCCAGAACCGCTTGTTCCTCTTCAGACATCTGATCGGTTGTAATTCAGCGGAAATATTCTAATAGAATTCAAATACTATTGCTAGTCACGATTAATCAAAACAATTTATATTGACTCGGGAAATCCGAGGTCGTACCCAAAAGATAGGTGATTAAACTAATGGTGCTAAAGATTCAATTTAGAACATTTGTGGTTTGGGGGGGATTTGTTCCTCGTAAGAGGTTGATAGTAAGTTTTTACTATCCAAAGGCCAAAGGAGATTTTAAACAATGAAACAAGTGAACAATCGATTAAAAGATGACTAGGGATTACTTCCCCACCTAGACAATTATTGTGACAATGATATTGGATGCCAATGATGAATTTACATGCACATGAGTAGAATTTAGCCATGCAACATTCAAGCTAAGTTCAACTCACGCTACAACTTAGAATGAAGGGGTTACATCTCGCATAGGACCTCACACTCGCGCTCTATTGGCCCTATAGAACATGCATGTCTAGTCTCACACTCGCGCTCTATTGACTAGATAAACACATTCTTGTTAAGTTCAAGCCATTCTCATTAGAATTTAGGTGTCGCCATGTAACACAAAGACTCTAATGCCTCTTCATTCATTTCATTGAAGTCATATTGATCAACGTGAGCTACATCAAACATGATATCAAGCTAAGTTCCCATTGAGGACATTTCACAAACACCTTATGGGCATAAACATTTAGTTCAAATGAAGAAGATTCATGTGCAACTCATTCAACATTAGCATCAACGGTATTTACATCATCACAAATGTGTCTAGGGGATCCATAATCCCCAATCAAGGTCACTACTCACTCATGGTGAGATTACAAGCAAAACAAATGAAAGAGATGGAGTTTAGGAGTCTAAAACCAATATGAGATTGAAGAGCATGAGAATCATTGTTGTTGATCTTCTTCTCCACTCAATCCACCTTGAAATCAGTGCAGGTCTCCTCAAAATCCGTGCCAAAAAAGTTCTCTTTGAAAATCCCCAAAAGTTTCTATTTATAGCCAACATTAGGGTTTTCGGCACTGTAGCTCCAGTCGGTCGACTGGCGGGAGCTGGTTTTCCCAGTCGGTCGACTGATGCTGAAAATGTGGCTGATGAAAGAGTTTCCCAGTCGATCGACTGGCTGGTCCGGTCGACCGACTCGATGGAGGCGCATGGAAGGCCATCTGAGGTGCTTGCCAACTCGACCGACTGATGCTGCGAGTCGTGCGACTGGCACCTTGTGCTCTGTTAAGCTTCTCTTCAGTCACCCGACTGGAGGTTCCAGTCGACCGACTCGATTGGCGTGCTTGAGGAGGCCATCTGAGAAGTTCTCCAACTCGACCGACTGGAGGTGGCCAGTCGACCGACTCGATGGGAGCATTTGAGGAGCATTCTGGGACTTCTTCTACTCGACCGACTGGCGCAGGAGAAATAGCCAGTCGGTCGACTGGAGCGCCTTTCAGTCCAAATTTGCTCAAATCTTTGATTTTTCCTTGATTCTTCGTGTCAAGGTCCTGAGCTCAATGTATGGTTGCTCCAAGCCTGAATGCAATGATAATGGTCAATTGGCATCGAAATAGCATCGGGAATGGACCAAAACTCTTCGTAAATGGGTATGTAAATGAGTCGAGAATTCGACTCATCAAAACACTCCACACTTAGAGTTTGATCGTCCCGAGCAAACAATAAGAACAAGCCAAAGAGACACAATGGGTAAACTTATTTCTAACTACTCTAACACAAATTTACAACCTAACTCCTTTTCGTAGGTGTGACGAGTGCATTTAGCATATGCACTAAGCCTTTAAACCCCTAGGCTACCCTAGTGGACGAGTTATAGTCTCGTGAGAGTTTTCAGAAAAGGGAATAAACACAAATCCCAAGTGCACTTATCCCATGAGAATTGAATTCAAGAGTGTTTAACCAAGGCTATGATTTCTCAAAGCAAATTCCTCACCCCACGCTAGGGCTATCCTCACAATACTATCAAAAGGACTTTCGAACCACTTTGAGTACCTTTGTGATTGTGCATTCAAGGTCATCAATACTAGAGCTATCAATCGTCTCGTCCAAATGTCTATTCATTTTCAAGGTAATACAATAGAAGTAGAGCTTTTAGTTTGCACAAAAGGTGTCAATCGCTCGCCTATGCTAGCTAGGGCTAGTCCACGGGCTTGCGACATGGAACTCGTTCCCAAGTTTTAGGCGCTTGAGCCGTAATCCATAAGGGAAGAGGAGTTCGACACGAGAGTTCTTTACAAACAAGTCATAAACCAAATGAATACTCCCGTGCAAGCACATGGGTCGTCCAAGAGTTGTTCCAACTAGCACACAATGCAAATTTTGAATCCCGCACAAGTGAATAATGATGGAAGAACATAGAGTCAAGTTTTAAGTGCCTCTTATTTTCTTTTCTTTCTCCCTTTTTTTTGAATGGCCTTTGGCCTAAATATGCTTTCGAGGGGGGACTTACCTCCCTAACCCTCGTCATTTGTATCATTATTTTTTTTTGCACGGGGCTTCGCCCTCTTTTGACTCCACACTTAAAGCTTGACAATATGTTCAAAAAGTGTACGGAATGTGCGGGGAACACACATAAGCAAGGCACCGTGTTAGAGAACTCAAGTCACCAAGGAATATTCAAGGGGTCTAAGTTTTTCACGAAGATTTTTAAAAGTGCTTGCTATAGCTTGATCCAAGGTATTTCAACGAAAATACTTAGAGAATTAGATAGACGAGAGATAGCAATGATATTGGTTTTCAAGAATACATATTCAATGGACTAGGTCGGTTCTAGGTTCAAGATCCAATAAATGTGGCAAATAGGCTAGATGTGATTTATAGGAATTGGAATTGATAGTCACAAGCCTATGTGGTTAAGAACACTCTCATGTAGGGATAAGGTGCAAAAGATGCAAGTGTCCATCAAAAATGATATGCAAGGCATGCAAACATGTGAACTATGCGCATAGAACCAAATCACCCCACACTTAACGTTTGATCGTCCCGAGCAAACTAATCATAGAGATCAACAACAATAATTCATTTTACTCACTCAGGATCGGTTCAAAGAAAACTTCATATGGTCACGAAAACTAGCTAAAAACACTAAGGAACAAATCTTACTTCTAACTAACCACTTTCGTAGGTAACACGAGTGCATTTAGCGAATGCACCAAGCCTTTAAACCCCTAGGCTACCCTAGTGGAGGAGTTGTAGTCTCCTGAGAGTTTTCAGGCACGGGAATACTCACAAATCCCACAAAGAGAACAACCATCCAATTAGGCATTTTAAGTTCACCATTGTCAAAGTACTAGGCAAGGTGTTTTTCATGAAGTTCACAATGTATTCAACTAGAGATGTGCATTTCAATCACTACATGAAGCCTTTTCAAATCTTTGTGGAAATTCATGAATTAGGACATTCAAGCAAATCAAAGCAAAGACTAATAAATCTTTAATCAAGGATTCTAGTCATTTTCTATGTTAGTGACTTCAAGAAAACAATCTAATAGTCGCAAAGAAATCTTGTTGGATCACTCACCAATGCTAGCAAGGAGGCTAGTACATTAGCTTGTGAGCCTTGAACTCATTCTCAAGCCTAGGATGCAAAGGTCACATAGTCATAAGAGAAGAGGAGTTCCAACATTGCAGTTTTTTTATATACTTGCAAGTCATATCATGCCTAAGTATAAAAGAATACGAGGTTCGTCCCTTAGTGAATCCTTGCTAGGAAGTATCAATTGCCTCATTGGTTTTCATGCTAGAGAATGGTGGAATAGCCGATTGTCAAGTTTAAGTGCAACATTAAGGGGGTAGAATGGCCTTTGGCCGTACTAAGCACTTTCGAGGGGGAACTTACCTTCCTAACCCTCGGCGCTTAGCACATACTTCTTTATTTTTAAGCTCACTTCCTAATGGTGATCAATCATAAGGAAGGAACTTGGGGCTTATTTCATATATTTTTTTCTTTTTTTTTCTTCTTTCTTTTTTTTTCTTTTTTTTCTTCTTGCCCTCTTTTGACCCCACACTTAGAACTTTGACAAAGGGCTAAGTGTTAAAAATGGAGCATGACAAACCAACAAGACAAATCCACAAGATAAGCAAGGTCACTAAGGTCACCTAAAGGCAATCATGGCAAGCAAGGGTTTTGAAATTATATTTTTTTTCAATTTTATGCTTTTAAAGATCAACTCTTTAGTCTCATCAACAAAAAGCTTAGAATAAAAGATAAAGAAGTGCTAGTATATGCTTTGATCCTCAAGAATGAAAGTCAACAATCCAATCCATTAGTCATCTAAAGGATCAATCAAGTGAAATCATGCACGACTAATTGAATTTAGAGATGAAATTTTTCGAAATGTAGCCTTGCCTAGACTTTTTGTTTCCATTAATAATTTGAAATTTTTTGATGAATTGTGCGGTAATGTGAATGTTTTCCCCTAAACACACAAGTTGATTGGATTTCACACATGAAAGCACGTCAAGCAAGCACAACCATCTCGTATAGTCAAAACATAGGCACCCACCACTTATGCCCTATCAAGGCATCTAGTTAACCAAGCACATGTTAAGAAATCATCAAATATAGGCATTCACACATGCATAGTTCATATCCTCAAATTCTTGGGCGAAACAAATAGAAATCCAATCAAAATAGATATACTCAAAGATCGGGAGAGAAAACACTCACAAGCCTAGTTTAACGTCTTGGCTAAGACGGAGCCGATTCTCCTCTTAGGAAATAAGAAGCACGCTTGAGGAGTCTTTTGCTAAGATCCCTCCTCAAGCGGGGCCTTGGACTTGATCGTGTCAAACCACCTTCAAATCCCATTTGAATTTCCTCCCACCAAGCCTACAATGGACTTTCCTTTGGGAGCATGCCCCCTTCAAGTATGAAAATCCCTTAAAAATTAAGGGGCCATGGGAGCTTTTTTCAAATAATCTTTGAAAGTATGGCAAGAAGCTCCAAAACTTGTATCGAGACGAAGTAGTGAAGAAAGGGTCTTCATAACTTGTCTCGAGAATGATGGGCACACCCTTCTTTAGTTTTTCAATCACTCCCTTAGGTGCCCACTCCTCAATATCTCTTATTGAACTTGTGTCTTCTTGCATGCGAGATGGCTCTTTAGTCTCTTCCATGAAAACCTCAACGAAGTCTCTATAATCTTGAAGACTTTCAATCTCTATACGCTCTTCCTCTATCTTATCCTCATCAAGGAATTGGGATTCATATTTAGGCTCTTCTATATCGGGAGGGAGGAGTTCTTCTTCATTAATAAAAGTCATTTCCTCTATGCAAGAGGCATCATCCTTGAAGAATTCCTCGTCGGAGAGCCAAGGCATTGATTGAATGGTGAGCTCTTGTGTGTTTTCGTCCAATTGATCTTGAGATATGCTAGTAGTGAAGGATGCTTCACTCTTGCATTCCACCTCGTCTTCGTCACAAGATTCACCATCCCTTTGATTGTAATGAGTTACGGTGCCGACTCTCCAAAATTCATCTTCCCTCTCTTGATCCCATTCTTCTCTTACGGCATTAGATTCAAGGACTTCTTCTTCTTCGAAGACCTCCTCTTCCTCACCCAAGTTCTTAATGTCAATTGCATGTTGTGCCATCTTAGCTTGAAGCTTATCCATGCGAGCATCCATCTCCTTTTGGTTTGCTAGAAATGTGGCAAGCATGGCTTCTATATTGGAGGGCTCACTTGAAGGTTGAGGAGGTTGAGGGTAGGAGTCTTCAATTTCAAAACATTGACTATCATTCCAATTTTGAGTGTAGGTATGTGATGGATTCCAAGAGTTTTCCCAATAGCCGTTTGGTTGCTCCTCTTCTTGGTCATCCCCATCCAAATTATAACGATTAGTTTGATAGTCATGCTCTTGGTAATTCCAATATGGTTGCTCCTCCTCTTGATAATATTCCTCATTAGAAGAAACTTGTCGGTTTTGGTTGTTCATCCAATAGTCTTCACAATGGGCATTCGGTTGATCCACATAGTCTTTGTCATTTCTTAGTTTAGACACCACCCAAGCATTAACCATGCTCATCATACTATCAATTTTCTTGTCTAAATCATTGACTTGATCTTTTATCGCATAATTGGAAAAATCCTCTTCATAATAATCTTCATCGTGAATGATTTGTTGGTTATAGTGATCCATCCTCGCAAAACAAGATTAAAGAAGTTAGTAGGGGATATGAGAGAAAAAGAAGAATATACAAGCATACGAGAAAGAAATATTTACAAGAATAGACAAACTAAACAATCTATTAGCACCTAGTTAATTAACCTATCCCCGGCAACGGCGCCATTTGATCGGTTGTAATTTAGCGGAAATATTCGAATAGAATTCAAATACTATTGCTAGTCACGATTAATCAAAACAATTTATATTGACTCGGGAAATCCGTGGTCGTACCCAAAAGATAAGTGATTAAACTAATGGTGCTAAAGATTCAATTTAGAACGTTTGTGGTTTGGGGGGATTTGTTCCTCGTAAGAGGTTGATAGTAAGTTTTTACTATCCAAAGGAGATTTTAAACAATGAAACAAGTAAACAATCGATCAAAAGATGACTAGGGATTACTTCCCCACCTAGACAATTATTGTGACAATGATATTGGATGCCAATGATGAATTTACATGCACATGAGTAGAATTTAGCCATGCAACATTCAAGCTAAGTTCAACTCGCGCTACAACTTAGAATGAAGGGGTTACATCTCGCATAGGACCTCACACTCGCGCTCTATTGGCCCTATAGAACATGCATGTATAGTCTCACACTCGCGCTCCATTGACTAGATAAACACATTCTTGTTAAGTTCAATCCATTCTCATTAGAATTTAGGTGTCGCCATGTAACACAAAGACTCTAATGCCACTTCATTCATTTTATTGAAGTCATATTGATCAACGTGAGCTACATCAAACATGAGATCAAGCTAAGTTCCCATTGAGGACATTTCACAAACACCTTATGGGCAACTATAAACATTTAGTTCAAATGAAGAAGATTCATGTGCAACTCATTCAACATTAGCATCAACGGTATTTACATCATCACAAATGTGTCTAGGGGATCCATAATCCCCAATCAAGGTCACTACTCACTCATGGTGAGATTACAAGCAAAACAAATGAAAGAGATAGAGTTTAGGAGTCTAAAACCAATATGAGATTGAAGAGTATGAGAATCCTTGTTGTTGATCTTCTTCTCCACTCAATCCACCTTGAAATCAGTGCAGGTCTCCTCAAAATCCGTGCCAAAAAAGTTCTGTTTGAAAATCCCCAAAAGTTTCTATTTATAGCCAACATTATGGTTTTCGGCACTGTAGCTCCAGTCGGTCGACTGGCGGGAGCTGGTTTTCCCAGTCGGTCCACTGATGCTAAAAATGTGGTTGATGAAGGAGTTTCCCAGTCGATCGACTGGCTGGTCCGGTCGACCGACTCGATGGAGGCGCATGGAAGGCCATCTGAGGTGCTTGCCAACTCGGCCGACTGATGCTGCGAGTCGAGTGGCTGGCGCCTTGTGCTCTGTTAAGCTTCTCTTCAGTCGCCCGACTGGAGGTTCCAATCGACCGACTCGATTGGCGTGCTTGAGGAGGCCATCTGAGAAGTTCTCCAACTCGACCGATTGGAGGTGGCCAGTCGACCGACTCGATGGGAGCATTTGAGGAGCATTCTGGAATTCTTCTACTCGACCGACTGGCGCAGGGGAAATAGCCAGTCGGTCGACTGGAGTGCCTTTCAGTCCAAATTTGCTCAAATCTTTGATTTTTCCTTGATTCTTCGTGTCAAGGTCCTGAGCTCAATGTATGGTTGCTCCAAGCGAAATGCAATGATAATGGTCAATTGGCATCGAAATAGCATCAAGAATGGACCAAAACACTTCGTAAATGGGTATGTAAATGAGTCGAGAATTCGACTCATCAACATCTCAGCAAAAAAATGTTCAACCGCAGAATTCGTACTCATTATATGAAATTATCGGGATGAAATGTTAAAGACATGTTAAAGACAAGATGGTAATGTTACTTATAGGATGGACGATGCATGATTCCGTCTTATTTCAGCTATTAGTCCGTTATGTGTGTAATAAGATTTTATTAAGATATGTTTAATTAAAAAAATGAACCTAGACAGCGTTTTTATTTGAAGCGCTGTTGTACTTCTCGTACACCAGCGCTTTAATTTAAATGATGTTATATATACCTTACCACTGCGCTTTTTTAAGAGGCGCTGTTATAATATATGTAACAACAGCGTTTATTATTTAGCCGCTGTCGTTACTTACATTATAACAGCGCCTAAGTAAAAAGCACTATCAAAAAATGTAAACTAGGTTTATCAACTCACCAAAAAAAATAACTCCACATATTCAGTCGCTCGGATACTCTGATTCACCTCGCCTTCGAATTGTTACTACCGACTTAGCCCGCCGAAGCATACAAAAAGATTTGGCAGTCGCACGGGTATATAACGTTTTAAGTTCCCGTTTACAGTTGCGTCCATGTCGCCGTTCATGTAAATGTTTAGGTTTCCGACAGCCGTCCGGATTTAATCTTAGATTTTCTTTCATTTTTTTACGATAGCCAGTTGTTGAGATTCGATTATTGTCCATGCGTTAACAATCCGATTCCTGATTGGTTTACCCTGTTGTCCCAACTCATGGATGAATCATATGCAAATTTATTTTTACTACTGATGTTTGTGTCGGTTAGTTAGAGATTTGGTTATTACATTGTAATAATGATTCCTAACGAGTACGTAAGGCTATACAATGTAATAATTTGTGTTATTTGTTACATTTTCAAGGAATATGGCTAGCAATAGTGCCACAGAGGGAGGCTCGTCATTAAACCGTAAGAACAGGGGGCCAACCAATATGACTAATTTTATCAATCAACATAAAGATGGGACTAAAGAGCATGTGACGATTGAGCCGGATGGAACAACTACCGGTAAAATAAGGACATCATTCAGGACATACATTGGTAATTAAATATGATGTTATGTAATTGTTTACGTAATGAATAACAAGTGTTACTGCGTTGGCAAAAGTAATTAATATATTATGCATATGCAGGGACAGTTGCTAAATCTCTAGTGCCAATTACATACGAAACATGGAAGTTGGTGCCAAGAGAGCTAAGAGATTCTGTGTGGGACAAGACACTGGTATGTTTTAAAATGAAAAACAAATTTGAATTTCTGCATGTAACAAATGATTAACAAATTTTTGGGTACATTTGTAGAGATACTTTGATGTGCCCCAAAATGAGAGGACTATTAAGTTCAGGAAGAAGGAGATGCGAGCGGCAGGGACTATGTCGAGAAACTTCAAGAGCGAACTCGCAAATCAGTACATATATGGGTCCAAGCAAGGACATGACCCAAGAGAGAAGTATTCGTACGTTAGTCCGGATCACTGGAGGAGGTTCGTGGAACAGCGCTCAACTCCCGAGGCACTGCATACTAGGGCGAAGAACATTGCTCGAGCAAAATCAAACAAGTTCCAGCATACATTGTCTCGAGGCGAGTACATTAAGGCTAGGGAGGATATCATCACAGTGAAGAAAGCGTAGATGGAGGCTCAAGGGTTAACATTGTCCGGGGATGAGCATGTAATCCACGTTGATCGGCATGAGGTATGGCTGAAGGGTCATATCCGAAAGAATAAAGAGTACGTGAACGAGTCGATGACGGAGGTGGCGGAAAAAATGGTAAGTTACTTGTACAGAGAAAAAAAGTTCAACACTTCATGACTCATTTGTGACTATGATGGACGTAAAATGATTGATAACAGGAACAATTAGAAGAGCAAGTCGCACAGGGATTATTTACGTCCCAGGGTCGAAGAGACATTTTGACGGAGGCCACATGGAAGGATGAGTACCCTGGAGGCACACGTGGGGTTGGTAGTTATGTAGGCTGGAAGGAGGTATTCGGGAAGCAGTCGTCTTCATATTCATCAACACGGTCCACAGTTACATCGCAAGCGATGACGCTTCAGACGCATGATGGTGGTAACAATCCAGACCCCTTCGGAGATATACCTGAGGTATTATGCAGTAGTTTAACAAGAAACAAATTTAACTGTATGGTGTTCATTCATAATGTCGACCTGTTTGAATTTTTGCTCAAATACCAGGTTGGGAAGAAATGCTTAATACACGTGGACGACGTTTTCGATACAAGATTGATAATTGTGGCACTTGGCAAAGTGATGGAAGGACGAATCGTGCAATTTCAAGAGTTGGATGATGATATGGTGAAGGTGTTGGTAGACGAGGCGCTTGAAGGATGGAGGGAGCTGCCAAAAAAGTTTGGGAATATGGAGATAGTATCGGATGCAGTGGGTGGTTTTGTGGGATGGCCGAGGTCTCTAGTACGCATTGATGAAAAGGTTACTACATATATTCATGTCTTCCCAACTAAATACCTATAACTTTGTCATATATACACATAATCGAACGACGTTATTTATTTTGAACAGGGATACCATGAGTTCAGATTTTTCAAAATGTTAAGCTCAAGTATCGACGACGACGTGATTTCCAGATTGAAAATGCATTGGCGCTTTCTTCACGAACACGCTACCACGATGGGCAAGTCAACCAACTATTCGGTTTACATTAGTAGCAAAGTGTTTGGTGACGATGGCTTTGTCCCTTTGAATGACAGTTGCATTACTGAGTTCACACTATTACAAGCTTTGGGTGCCCAATCAGCTGAAGTTTATATGAAGTAAGTATTGATTTCATATTAAATTGATTTCTGAAAGTTTATAAGATTTGTACTAAGTAAATCAAATGACAGCAGATTCATCTACGAAACGATACCACCGGGCATACGGTTTAGATTCTTCAGACTAAGTTGTATGACTCCGTCCAAAAAATTCGATGTCAGGGTGGAGTTCTTCCAGACGAGATTGAGAATGCCCGACTATGAGCATAATTTTTGATACTTCCTTCCTTACATAGATGTGAAAGAGTGAGTTGATATTTGATAAATTATTTTTGTCTTTTTTCATTGTGGTGGCTATTTCACTAATCTACAATGGTTACGGTAAATCTATGTTAGGTATCATGGGATGTTAGTTGTCCTATTCCCAAAGAAGTGAGTGGCCCTTTGGCTCGATCCGCTGGACAAGGCATCGCGGCCTGATGCAGTGAATATTGTTAACACGTAAGTAATATGGTAGTGCGTTGTAGTTACCATTATAACATGACCTACAAATTTTGTATGTAAAAATTACCTTATTGTTGCAGGAGCATGAGTCTGTGCTTCAACATCCCGTCAGGTGGCGAAGTAGAATGGATGACTGTGACGGTATTTGCTTAACCTATAACAATTGGTATACCACTTAATATTTCATTAATTAATAACGTTCAATGATTATAAATTCATTCTTATTTCAGTGCCCACATCAACCCCCGGACACTGAACTTTGTGCCTATTATGTCATGCAATATATTCTGGACATAATCAAGTTCGTCCAGGACACAAATGGAATGTTTGAGGACGACATGAGACAAGTAGGTGCATAGCAAAATTTAATTAAGCGTTAACAACTGATTGAGCGGTCACAACTAATCTTTGTAATTTTGTTTTGGTATAGTGTTTCCCTACAGGGCTACGACCATATGATGACGCATTGTTTGATGATATGAGGGAGCACTTTGCCGAGGGTTTGATTACTTACATACGACAAGCGTATCAGCATGTATAAACTTGACTGATTATAAATTTTGATTACATAAAAATGTGTTGTTGTTTTTTTTCGAAATCTGATATTACAACACTTAGGCATGTCACGCATTATTGTTCGAATATTTTTGTGACATAGACGTGTCAACCAAATAAATGTAAATGAAGCAATAGAATTGTATAAATATTTACACGTCTAGGTAAGCAATTTATATTCAGTCTTTGGAAACCGCTTAAAAAAAGCACCATTAGACAACGCTTAGTATGAAAAGCGCTGTCTTATTTACAATGTGAGACAGCGCTTTTTAAAATAAGCGCTGGCATAACTGACTCAAAAAGTTTATTTGCGAAACATATTTTGCGAAGATTTGTTTTTATTAAAATGTCGTCTAATATAAATTTCTTTTAACGTATAATCAATTTGCGTTATACAAATGATTTCAAATATACTTTATTATACAAAAAAGTATTATTTATCAAGGGGTTAATTGTCAATTTACGCTACGAATTCATTTAGAAAGCACTTTAATTTATTTAATTCATGGAATACAAAGTTTTCACTGATTGATTTATAACAACATCGTGAGCAGTCCAACATTCTGCAATTTACGGGTTGGTTGACAAGGACAAAAATGAATTCCTTCAAGTCCTTCGCATAGAACGATGATCATTTACGATCATTTTGCATCTCCTTATAAAATTACCCCGAATGACACTTTCATATTGTGCATCCTAGGTAGCTATACGCTACAAGCAAATCATTTGTAATACCCGTTAATTTTTGTCATCCAAATGAAAGTAAAACATTTTCTGAGTTACCGCTTTGTACCTGAAACTCCTCAAACCAAATTTCCTTGCCGCTTTCTGGAATCATGGTCCATGATGCCCACGTTGCGTTCCAACATTTTGAGATGCATTCTTGAGCAATCCTTCGATGAACATCGAATGGGAAGAAACTATTACAAAAGTAGGGATTACATAACGGCGGCAGTTATCAAAACAGACAATCTGAAGAGAACAATAGTAAGTGGTTACGCATGTCTGCCAACAGGTATAACGTGATCTCTACGAGCAAATCCACGTGGATTTTTAGCAAAACTCACACGGTCAAATGAAGGAGACATGTTGACGATTGGAAGGAAGTATATACTTAATGAATGTGGTGGGATGAATGACTTCAAGAGTTCTCATATATATATAGCGCAACAATGAAGTTTCATAATTTATTCCGTTCACATACCGTCCATTTTCCGTCACCCGTTGACGGAAATAACATGTTATGGTGACGGACAATCAGGAACGGTCCATAATTAACGTGAACTTTGTTACGGAGTAATGACAGAAATGTGACGGAAATGTGAAACATATACTGGAAATGGGTTGAAGATGATTCTGAAGAATTTGCTCTTCAATGAGATGAGTTTCATACAAGATAACATAAATATTTACGGTTGTCTTGTAAGAACACATCTTAGGCATGAAAAATGAAATTCTTCAGAATCATCTTGCACCCAATGTCCAATATACGTTGCAAAATTTGTGTGCTTCAAAATGAAAATTTATTGAGAATAACAAAGTGTGTTGAGAATAACAAAGTCTTATCAAAATTTGTTGAGAAACACAAATTTGTTGAAAATTTGTGTGTTCAATGGTGTAAAGAGTTTTCTTATATAGGGCAAAAGCGGAATCCGAGATTTCGTCATTCTTCCATTGCATTTCCTTCGCAGAAACGAAATAGTAATTCACTACATACAACAACGCCTTTTGTAGGAAGCGCTGTTGTAAGATCCCTACCACAGCGTTTAATAATAAAGCGCTGTCTATATTGTCCCTCCACCGCATCAGCTTACAATTTTCGACTGAAATTACCAACGGTCGAAATAATCGGTAACTAAATCCGTAACGGAACACTGACGGACAAATGACTGAATATTGAATATTTTTTACTAACGGACAAATGACAGAATTTTGACAATTAATATTGACGGGAAATGGACGGAAACATGACAGAATTATTGAAAATGTGTAATGGACGAAATAATACCGGACATTTGACGATATAAGTTGACGGAAATTTGACTGTCAAGGGTTGGAATTATTGAAAATTGTCGTTGCCGAACTAATGACGGAAGTTTGACGGGAGTAAATTGACGGAATTGTGATGGAGTATCAACGCTAGGTTGCTTGTGACGGAATTAAGTTGGAAATGTGACGGATTAGTTTTTGTCAGTTTGAATGTCGCCGTTATTCCGACGGAATTTTATGTCGGAAATTTTTGCAAAATTTGTAATGCAAGTTCAAACAATACTTTGTCTCACCTTAATGTATTTGCAGTCTCCATAGCCAAAAGGATGGCTCTGCCTTCAGCCTAAAATTCACTCCCCTTTCTTTCCCTCCAATCCGCGCGCGCTGCATTCACTTTTCCCTTCCTCATCTCTGGCCAAGAAACCAAAGCCCAAATTTTTTGATTGTGCGCACCATGCTCTTCGTCACAGTTGATCTTAATAAATTCACTCTTAGGAGGTCTCCACTTCAGCGGGTCAGAAGAGGGATCTGGGCTAATAAGAGGTGCCTTATTGCGCCATTGTTTACAACACAACTCTACTCTTCTCGAGGTCCATCTCACATCCCACTACTCCTTCTCTTGCCAAACATCATTTCTGCATCTCCAAATAAACCCGATTCCAGCACAGATCTTTAAAACCTATTCCTCCTCCCTGGTCATAAGAATCTTCCACAACCAGTTTACTGAACAACATAGCTAATTTTCATCGTAAAAGAACTGAATCCACAGCAGTTTTCACTGTGCTAGTGACCACCAACATTGAGCAACTAGTTGCATAGTCGTCTCTTGTGGGCATCCACATAGCTTGCATCCAATCTCCAAATTGATACCCCTAGTTAACAGATTATAGGCTACCGGCCAGGAATTGTGAAATAGTCTCCAGCACAAAAGCATGACCTTGTTTTGCACATGTATTCTCCAAAGGCGGTCCCAAAATAATCTTGACTTCCTATCATCTGATGTCTGCCCCACTCCAGCTATTAGATTGGTTTCGCAACGTTACCTTAACTTGGTTGAATAAACATCTGAGCTACATTTGTTCCAAGTAAACTCCTTCTCATAATCATCCCAAGCTAGCCCTTCCTTGATAATGTATTTCATACTAGCCAGACTCCTCCACACTAGAGAAGGCCTGTAACCAATGTTTGCATTAATATAATCCGACTTGGGAAAGTACATTGCTTTCAATTCCCTGCTCACAACCAGCTCTGACCTTGTTATTATTCTCCGAACTTGTTTTGCAATAATGGCATCATTCATCAGTTTGAAATTTCAAAATGCCAGACCCCAACTACTCTTTTCTTCTTCAAGGATTTCTCTTCCCAGCCAATGGATTCCCTTGTCTGCCCCTTGCTTAGACCACCAGAATTTTGATACCAAGCTTGTCGTCTTGTCTAGGACTCCTGATGGCAAAGAAAAGCAAGGCATGGTATACAATGGGATAGCCAATAAAACTGATTTAATCAGTACCTCTTTCCTAGCGAAGGATAGTAATTTTTCCTTTCATCCGTAACTCTGATCCACATCTTGTCTAAAAAAACTAAAGCCCTATGTTCTTTTCTAACTCATCGCTAGAGGAAGATCAAGATACTTTGAATGTCCCTGAACCACAGTGACTCCCAATATATTCCTTAGCGACTCACTAGTTATTGCGTCAGCATTAGGAGAAAAGTATGCCTCGGACTTTAAATAATTTACTTACTGCCCTGAAACAGATTCATAGTCCTCCAAAATACTCTTACTGACAGAGAAATCAGCCTCACGTGCCCTTAAATAAATCATACAATCATCTGAAAAAACTAAGTGCGTGATTTTTAGGGCTCCTCTAGCTATTGATATTCCCCTCAGAACCCCGCTACTTCTTCTTGCCCCAATCTCTCTACTTAACCATTCCGAACACAATATGAACAAATACGGAGATAAAGGATCTATTGTCTCAATCCTCTTCTTGGAATTATTAAATAAGAGTGCCAGTTATTTACTTTTACTGTATATGTGACCGTGGTAATCCATAACATAATTTTAATCACCCATTGTTTTGCAAATCCCAATTTCATTAACATATGCTCTATGAATACCCACTGAAATCTATCATAGACCTTACTATATCGAGTTTTATGGATGCAAAGCCTTTTTTCTTATTCTAGTGGCATTTAATATAAGGATTGATTTCCTGTGCTTACAGTATATTATCCGTAATAATTCTACCTTTGACAAAAGCACTTTGATTTGGAGATATTACCTTGTCCAAGCATTTCTGGAGTCGATTCACCAAAGCTTTGGATATGATCTTCATAGTGACGTTACACAAACTGATTGGCCTAAATTCATCCGGATTATTAGCATCCTTCACTTTGGGAATCAGAACTATGCTGGTGCAGTTTAAGTCACTATCTAGGATACTATTATTCGGACATTGGAGCAGCATCTTCAAAAACTCCTCTTTCGCGATATGCCAACACTTTTGATAGAGAAGGCAAAGAATCCATCGGGGCCGGGAGCCTTTGTTGGGAAAATTTGAAATAGGGCATTCCTCACTTCTTCTTATGAAAAATCCTCCAACAGTACTCTATTCGTCTCCTCTGACACCATAGGTTGAACATTTTCTAGACATGCTCTCCAATTCGTATTCACATCATTTATAGTTCACTGGAACATATTCCGGAAAAACTCAACAACTACTTCGTTCAATTGTGCCATAGACTCAGCATACTCACCATTTTTGCTTCCGAGTCTCAATATATGGTTCTTCTTTTTTCCTCTGAGTAGAGCTGGCATGTAAGAATTTAGTATTTTTGTCTACATTATTCATCCATTCAATCCTCAACCGCTGGCGCCATAACATTTCCTACCTTGCAAACAACTCATCTAATTCAGTGGTTACGTCCTCCTCCAATTTACTGTTGTACTGTGTTCTCGGGAGTGCTCTAACATTCTCAAGTTCAGTCTACAGTTTCTCGACTCTTTTCTTTACATTTCAAACCCCATTTGATTCTACACCGAGAGATCACTAACACACTTTTCTAACTTGTATCACCAAGAAGAGTTTCATGATCCATTCCTTCCCATGGTTCTGCCACCACACTCCTAAAATTATCATGCCTGAGCCACTTTGGCTCAAACATAAACTTTTTATCTGATTCTCTGGCTCATCGGTTTTTTGGGATAGTAAAATGGGTGCGTGATCGGAAGAGATAGCTACCAGATGCTTCACCTGATACTCCAAGCCTGCATCCAGCCACCTCTTATTCACAAAGACTCGATCCAGCCTAGCCTTTGTTTCAAACATTCCTTGCCTTTTGTTTGAGAAAGTAAATGGATCTCTTGAGAACTCTAAGTCAACCAGACCACAGTCACATATCACCTTCTTTGGTTACCGTAAAATTGACTCCGTCTCTCCACATGATTGCTAGCCCGCATGACAACTCCCTTGGATCCACAACAAAACAATTTCGTTGCCAAACTTCACACTCATCCATTCCCATTTCCCATGTCGCAACTTCGTTTCTATCAAACAAACTACTTGGGATGATGCATGCCAATAGCATCCTTCAGTGCACGAACTGTCCGGGCGTTCTCCATACCCCGACAGTTCCAACTTAGGGCTATCATTTCTCCTGGCGGAGCTGCCTAGCAGACTCCGCCTCTCCATAAGTTGTTGCAATCATCTGTGAGCTTCTCACCTTCGCCACAAAGAACTTTTACCCGAGTATTCTTTGATGCGTTGGGTATCCGCCTAATCTTGGTCTCTTGCCTACCGCCCTTGTTCCCCATTGATTCTTCCCTTCTCAGCTTCGTTTAATTTTGTCAAAAACGTTCCTCTTTGTCGATTCCACCCATGTCAGTCCACTCTCATTTCTGTCCAAAACTATTGTTGGCCCAATATCCCGAAATTGGGCCGCTAATGGCCCTGGTGTTGATCCTTCCCTTGTTGACAGATGAGATACCCCTTTTAATTTATTGTCACACAACAACAGGCCCCTCACAAAATCTACTTCCACCCCTACCTTCACTTGTGACATATTAATCATAGACATCTAATAATCAAATTTCAAGTTTCTAAGAGTGGTTATTCCGGCAAAAGTAATAACCTAAAGTATCCCGAAAAAGGTGATACACCACAATCTATTCCGGTAAAGGTATCAGACTTCTAGTTATCCTCAACATACTAATCCGGTAAAGTTATCAGAATTCTAGATATCCTCAACACACTAATCCGGCAAAAGTATTATCGAATCTAGGTGTTACCACTTGTCTTTACGGAAAAGTATCCAACAAGTAATAAGGATAGATATTGGTTGTTAAGCTAAGCTTTACAGCAAAGTTTCCACTTAGCTTACTTAACAATTCAATCATTGAGATGAAGAGCAAGAACTAGTGAAACGAGAAATTGCATTAAGTAAAAATTCTTAAAATATATTGTCACAAGAAAAAAAACTGAAATAGAAATATACCTACTCATCGCCATTGAAAGAAAATACAAAGTATTCGTAATGAAAAGTAGTAGAAATTCTCTTCTCACGTCAAAAGCTTCAAGTTTGTCTTCTCAAGAGCCATCTTTGATTCTTGGAACTTCAGAATGACTAGAAATATTTCAAAAACCATAATTTTATATGTTGACTGGGTTCTAAGTCTATTTTGGACCCAACTTTCCAAGTTTCGAACATGTTGACGTTGTCAAAGTAGGCTATTGACGCCATCATCATCTTCTTAACGCATTAGCGGCATGTGTGCTGTACACATTATCGGTGCTGGTCGCGTTCTCCTTACACATTATTGGCACTGATACAGTGTAAGCCACGCGCGAATCTGACTGACTTGGTTTTCTTCTTTTTGCGTAGCATTCCTGACTTCAACTCTCGATTTAACCTTCCAAACGATCTCGGCTGCTCTTGGTGTGAACTAGACAGCTGTAGAGAATTAAGTCAGCTACGCATCGACATGTACCTCATATTTTTTTGATCAATCGTGAACTCCCAGCACTCCGTTGAACCTCCACAGGTGTGATCTTCCACTATGGTTTTTGACAAAAAACGACGTCTTTTGTTGTGCATTTTCTGCTAGAGCTTCCGAAACACCTGAAATGCAAAACCATACTAAAAAGTAAATGTTTGCATATAAATGTGTAGAAATAAATTGGATTAATAAGTGCGACGAGTCGTATAAATACGACTCTTCAAACCACCCCACACTTAATCTTGTATTCGTCCCGAACAAGAACAAGTCATAAAAGGAAAACAAATATAACACCACAATATTTTCTACGACGTCCTGAATAAATGTTACATGAATACGAGACGTTAGTCTAGATTAGTTTTTCTAATGCATAAATCAATTTCTACTCAAATCATCATCCTGGAATTAACTTGATACGTGTAACCTCTGAGCTGAAATTCAAATTACTTCAGATGAATGGGAGATAGTCCTCTTTAGACCCAGAATCTGCATTCGTTGTCCCAAACTCTAGCCATATGGTGATACTCAATCGCTTTCCTAGCGCGTGGTTAATTCGAGCTTTAGGGGCTTTGAGTTTATATTTCTTCTTTTGTTGGACAGATTTTGTAATGACTTTCTTGCTTTGGCCAATCCAAAGGATTTGTCTCCACTTGATACATCATTTTTTCTTATTTTGGTACTTCACAACTTGGCTAATTTCTCTTGAGCTTTGCTCCCTTATTGTGAATTGCTTGTCCTTTTTCTCGCCTTTCAAAGACGGTTCAATCATTGCCCGTAAGCATATGGAAATAGCGTCCCACTCTTTCTCATCGTTGCCCTTTTTGACGCGAGTCAAGATGGGGGTCACCACCTTTTCCCGGTTACTTCAGACTAGAGATAGGATGAGAGGATGGTCTATTTTCCCATCCCGCCTACTTACATAAATGCTGCAGTGGCGAAGCAAACTCTAATCCATATATCTCGAAGTGCTAGCCTCCACTGAATCCACATAACCATATGACTGAGAACTCGATCCTTTGAATGCTTGGCAAGTCTCTCTGGGACATTTCTACCAACTACACATCCCTGTTTATTTCAACTCAAGAAGACACGTAGTGCGTTATATTCACATGTGGTAGGACACTTCATGTTTCGCAAGAAAAATACATTATAATCAACATCATCTATTTAACATCATCAAAATTCAATACTGCATATTCAAGAAACAGAGAGAATTTCACAATTTTTCATTCATTTTTTGTTTTTCTTTTTTCAAAAAAAAGAAACGTGCTGAATGCAAGAAAAGAAACGTGCTGACACAACTAACACACCCACCCCCACACTTTTGAACCAAGACGTGTCCTCACGACGAGACTTTAGTTCGAAGACACAGACAATGCAAGACACGCATGCATAGAGAAAGAGAAAATAGAAATTAAAGTGAACAGTCACTCCTCTCGTCTCGTTGCGTGATGGTGAAAATTCTTGTCAAACAAGTCAACCAACGATGGTCAACCTTGTCAACGGTCAGGGCGCCCTAAGAAGACTTTAACGCTACACCCGAAAAAGACTTTAGCTGAATAAAATGGTTGTAGGGCACGAATCTAATATTGGCACAGGGCGTGATCCTCACTGAGTCCCACCTATTTTTCGAATAAAAAACGTTCTCCTCTCCTAAAAAATAGACTCGAGCAAACAACACAAGACAAAACAAGACTCAACAGATGTGACACGACTCACACAAGACATACAAAAAAAATACTGGGTTGCCTCCCGCACAAAGCCTTTGTTTCACGTCGTTGGCTCGACCGTACCTCATTAGGGATCACAGGTTGGGACCCAATAGATGTGTGAGCTCAAACTTCTACTTAGAAACTCTTTCCTTCTGCTATTAGCCTTCGTAGGATGGAACTCTCGCGTCCTTCCTCCATCGGTCAAGCGGATTGGTCTTCACATCCTCCTGAGTTTCCGAGGACACTTTGCTTACAACCACCTCGTTTGTTGCATGAGGAACATTGTCCGGTGGGTCAGTCAGTAGGGCACCAAGGTATGATGTGCTTACTGTTTTGGTGGCTTCTTCGTACAACGCTGGTAAGCATCCTCATAAATCTTAAAAATTGATGTCTTGCCAGCAAACGCAAGTGACAGCAAGCCTATTTCTATGTCAATCTTGGTCTTATTGGCAAAGAGAAATGGACGTCCCAAGATAAATGCTGGAGGATCGTCGTTTCTAGCATCTCTCAGCTGCAAAACATAAATGTTTGCAGGAACAACAAGATCTTCTACATGAAGGGTTAGATTCTCTAGAAAACCAACTGGACGAACACATGACTTATCCCCTAACTCTACCATACGCTTAGGAGGTTTCAATGGGCCTAGTCTCAAGGAGTAGTATAAAGAATATGGCATCTCATTAATAGCAGCCCCCAAGTCAATTAAATAATGATGTATTAGCATCTTACCAATACAACAGGTGACTGTGAAAGCACCCGGGTCCTTATACTTTCCCGGTGGTGCCTCTTGACTCTTCGCAAGTGCATACTCCATCGTTGGTTCTTCTAGCTCATAGACCGCCTCCACCTCGCCTTTTAGGTTATCCTTAACGATATTACACTCAGGAGCTTTCACCTGCACAGAAGATAGTAATGGAGGATCAATTTTGGGATTTTCATCAAAAAATCCGCACCCGCTATGCACGTTAGCTCCGTGCCCTCTGTGCATGTTACAGCCACGCCTTCTTCACACACTAGCTCATCGCTAATGTGCACATGGGGCACAGAACTCTCGGACACAGGCTTCCGCACTCTATGTGACCCCATAAGGCTTGAGAGTCTGGCAAATCCCATGGAAATCCTACAGATGCATAGTTGCTGATTCTCCTAGCCGTCCCAAGAATTTTAGCAGGTAGTGCACTACTCCAGTCTTGATTTCAATTTCTACCATCTATGGCTCCTCGTAGATGCACCATGGCTAAGCCTAAAAATTAGGAGCAGACAACTACATCGTGAGTTACGGCTCCATTTGATCATCATGTCCGCAATTCTTACTACCCGCGCGAGACATAGCGAAGCGAGTAGCTACTCACAAAAAATAACAAAAAATGAAACCTCAAAGAAAAAAACAATTTCACCGAAGCGAAGCTGCCCAGCAACGGCGCCAAAATTTGACGCGCACGCATCAAATTTAATATAATTTTATTTTCCTACAAAACACTAGTGTAGCGGCACGCAGGGCCAAACCCAAGAGAACGGGTTGTTGAAGTTGTATCTGTAGACAATTAAAGAGGAGGTTGTAAGTGAATGTTTGTGAGCGCATAAGAGAAAAAAACAAGAAAGATGGGATTTCAATCAGAGAGAATTTTAAGTTTAGGATTTCAATTGTTACATGTTAATCATAGACATCTAACAATCAAATTTCAAGTTTCTAAGTGTGGTTATTTCGACAAAGGTAATAACCTAAACTATCCCGACAAGGTGGTACACCACAATCTAATCTGGCAAAGGTTCAGACTTCTAGTTATCCTAAACACAATAATCTGGCAAAGATATTATCGAATCTAGGTGTTACCACTTGTCTTTACGGCAAAGTATCCAACAAGTATTAATGATAGAGATTGGTTGTTAAGCTAAGCTTTTCGGCAAAGATTCCACTTGACTTAGCAATTCAATTCTTGAGATGAAGAGCAAGAACTAGTGAAACGAGAAATTGCATTAAATCAAAAGTCTCAAAATGTATGCTCACAAGGAAAAAACTTTAAACTGAAAATAGAAATTTAGCTACTCATTGCCATTGAAAGAAAACACAGTATTTATAATGAAAAATAGTAGAAATTCTCTTCTCTAGTCGAAAGCGTTAAGCTTGTCTTCTCCAGGGCCGTCTTTGATTCTTGGAACTTCAGAATGATTAGAAATCTTTCCCAAACCCAAATTTTATATGTTTATTGGGTTCTAAATCTATTTTGGGCCCAAATTTCCATGTTTCGAACCTGCTGACGTCATCATCGCGTCTTCTTAACGCATTAGCGGCGCGTGTGCTGTACACATTATCGGTACTGGTCATGTTCTCTTAACACATTATCGATACTGATAAAGTGTAAGCAAGGGGCAAATCTGACTGGCTTGGTTTTCTTCTTTCTACGCATCATTTCGGGCTTCGACTCTCGATTTGACCTTCCAAACGACCTCGGCTGCTCTTGGTGTGAACTAGAGAGTTGTGGAGAATTGAGTGAGCTACGCACCAACATGTAGCTCATATTTTTCTGATGAGTCGTCAACTTCCAGCACTCCGTCGAACCTCCATATGTCTGATCTGCCACTGTGGTGTTTTTGGCACGAAACGCCGTCTGTTACTGCTTATTTTCTCCTTGAGCTTCCGAAACACCTAAAATGAAAAATCATACTAAAAAGTAAATTTTCGCATATAAATGTGTCGCAAAAAATGGAATTAGTTAGTTGGACAAGTCGTATAAATACGACACATATGGGCAGGTTGTGTAGTTGAACCCCATCTGTGTTGTGGTTTGGTCAAACATCCGGTGCCATGCATGATGCCCATCGCCTCATTAAGATTATCCTTCCTAAGTACGTCCATGGTCCACCCTTCAGAACTTTAGCCTGATCCTCCTTTGTAAGATATTTTGCCGCAAATACATTGTTAGACAGCTTGGGTTTTTTCTTTAGAGGTGGGTATGGGTTTTTTCTTTTGGTTTTCTTCTGGGTTAGCTGTAGATTTGGATTCGGAGCCGTATGAGCAGCTGTGGACCGAGTTCAGCTGGTGTAGCTTACTCGTTGCAAGGGGGTGGTGCGGTTACGGTCGATACCGCCCGATGGTGTGAGCAGGGGATCCGGGCGCGGGTCAGTTTTTTGGGGTTTCCGGTAGGCGCTAGGCGAGGTGGTGGTCTCTGCTGTTCCTCTTCCGGATACTTCCGTCCGTCGGTGTCGTCGTTCTAGGGTTTGGAAGCTAAAGTTGGCGTCATTGGTAAAGGTGGTGTTGTGAGGCGCGTGGGAGTGGTGTCGGTGGTCTCGCCGCCAGCCGGGTTGGTGATGGAAGAATTGGGTGCGGTTGCTGGCGGTGTTGGCCGGTCGGATCTGGTGGGGTACGGCGAAACCGCGGAGGAGGTGGGACTGCTCGGGTGGTGGTCTGGCTCGGGGGAAGCTCGAATGGTGGAGAGATGGTTCGGTGGTGCCTAGTCGAAGACGGGAGGTGGTCTGGCTTGAGTGGATGCTCTTTGATTGTCTAGACAGTGTGCAACGGCTCGACATCGAATCCTTCGTAGGTTTAGGGGTAGAGTTTCGATAATTTTTCTGATTAGGGTTAATGTATTGTTCCCACCTGATTTGGTGGTATTTTCCACCTATAGGGTGGTGTTTTCCACCGTGTTTTGGTGGTGTTTTCCACCCTTATTGGGGTGGTGTCTTCCCACCGTTGTTTGGTGGTGTCTTCCCGTCTGTCTGGCGGTGTCTTCCCTCCTGTTTGGTGGTGACTTTGTATTCGGATGGATTGCCGTCTTCGGCTGGGCTTCAGTTGTGTTTATGTATAGATTGAGTCAGTGTTTTGGCATTGTCCAACTCTAATACTACTAATCCATCAATAAAAAAAAGCTTGGCGTATTGGACTTTTCCTGTCAAAATCCAAACACTCTTAAGCGTTCCCCAGAGCAGCTTCTCTTTTACTTGCGTATCCGACATCACCTACAATATTAGCGTCCATTTGTATTTTCCACTTGCTCTTTGGATTTCTTCTCTATTCACTGTCAAGCAACATTCCCCTCTGAATTTAGTAACCAACGAGTCAATGTCTTGCTCCATTCCTATAGTAATCCACCACAGAACTTTGCATCAGACTAATTACAGAATTGACAACAAAACTTGAAACCAGCTAACTCCTTCAGTCGCTGACTAAAACTATCTTCCGTTCGAGACTTTGAAAGCTTGCTTTAGGATGTTTTATTAGATAGTTAAATTAAGTTATATACAGTTAAATTAAATTAAATGAAGTTAAACAATTACAATTTAAATTCATTTCAGCTCAATTAAACAACATCTAATTGTCATTATTTTTCAAATTCATGTCCGAACTATAATATTTCTTAATGAGAGGGTAAGATAAAAAAATTCGTTAAAGTGAACGGATGGAGTTAACATCCGTTAGTCGAACTACAATTAATGTTTTTAATTTAATCTATAGCTGTCATTTTATAATTTTAACTTTTAATTCTATTATAATATTTTAATTTTCTTTAAATATCAATCTACAAATGAGTATTATTTTTAAATTAATTATTTGCGGTTTCATAAATGATGTATGAATAAAAATCAAATATTGATTCGTATTATAAAATTTTCAAATTATTTCCCTTACATTATATGATGGGTGAGTATAATATTTTCTATTTTTTTTATAGTCTAATATTTTATATTGTTTTAGTTTGACAATTTACCATATAATATGTATAGACTAAACCCTAATTATTATTTACTTAACTCATGTTCACATGAGAATGATTTTAAACAAGTTCACAAATCATGATTTAATTAAAAAATCAAAATTCTATTTTTATTTATACATGTTATATGATATATTAAAACACCGGAACTAATTAATTTAAAAGTAATACTGACTTGTAATCAGCCCAATATCGACAGCACCCTAATTAACCCAATATATAAAACGGATTAGGATCATATGAGAGTGGTTTAATCCATGAGAAATGGAAGTTTTAATCAGCGATGGATTAAAGATCCGATGGCTATTATTTAGTAAGATTGTTTGCCAAATTTGTAGCTTTCTAGTTAAAATGCGTAGCTTCGGATCCTATTTTTTCTCGGTTAACCCTATTTTATAATGTGTAGCTTTCTAGTTAAAATGCGTAGCTTTCTGTTTAAAATTCGTAGATTTTTAGTTAAAATGCGTAGCTTTCTGTTTAAAATTTTATGATGGTCATACATTTATAATGCGTAGCATTCTGTTTAAAATTCGTAGCAGTCATAGTGACTGTTACGAGTTTTGTTTGTATTTGCTACGAATTTTAGTTTGAAATGTCGGATGATATACGTTACAACATTGCTTCAATTAAATCAATATACCAAATTGCAGTACTTTGTGTAAAAACGTCCACAAATAGTAGCGACGACAAAAAATTAATTCCAAGGCCACTACTTCTAATCCCGTCACCGTCTTCTCCATCGCTTCAAACCCTAGAACCGACGCAGTTGACAACGCATTTGGGGATGACATCGATCGATCGAAGAGGAGAGAGAGTGAGGGGAGGATTGAAGCAGCGACCAGATAAGTACATCGCTCCGATTTCTTCCTCGCACGCTTCGTCACCGCCATGCGTCTGAGAGATGACGGCGATTCAACATCTATCAACGCTCTTGAATCGGCCTTAGACGATGGCGATTTTGATGGTGAACGCCCTTAAACGACATCAATTCTTATTTATCGATTCAGATGTTGAATGGCCTTTGAACGCAAGTGATGCAGGATTTAGGTTTTGCGAGAATTTTCTTTCGAACTAAACTACCCCAGAAACGTAGATTAGGGGTTGATTTTGAATATTATGGTATGTAATCTTGGCTGTTGATTTAGAAAAATGAATGACCCAGATTAATTTTTATTTCTCACCAAAACTCACTTCTCACTAGATCTCAACCCTATATAAAACACCCTAATCAAACCCAACAAAACCCATCTCTCAAGATATTATGCAGAACTAAAAAAGACTTATACAAATCAAATCCTAGTCAGCATATGAAGCAAAGCCTCGGTCACCAATTTACAAAAAAACCACTATGTAGCTCAAAAACTAGGTAAACGGATCCCTAAATTTGAGTCGGCAATGAAGATAACGTTAAGCAAGCCCGATGCAAATATGGAGGACGATGGATAAGGCGGAAGTTGGTATTTGGTTACATGCACATATTATTAAATTATTAAATTTTCCCTTAATAACTAGTCTGTAAAGGAAAATGAAAGCTAAATAAATACAAAGCGATATATTTTTTCGTTACATCTTCAATTATATTTTATTTTATTTCTCGTCAAAACTTAGACCCAATTAGGTTCGTTGATTTGATGATGTAAACGATTCGAATTAATCAGAATTTTTTATTAAATAAATCAGCATTTAATCACATTAGCGACGACACAAGGGATTGGAAAGCTAAACATATTATTTTAATCATATCCATGAATATATCACGCTAGATTTCGTTTCTTCTGAAAATAGTATGGAGCCCTAGGTTTGATATCTGCAAATCTCTCAACGATTCACTCAACGAATCTCTCGACGATTTGTTGTAGTTTAGACTCAGAAGTTGGTTTATTGATTGAATAAAGTTCGGCTATTAGCTCTTTAAAGTTCGTGATTTGGGTCATTAAATGAGCAAATACACGAACAAAACACGAGGATTGATGTCTACAGATATTTCCATCAAATACACTAACATATATAACAAAAACACGAACATCATGAACAACTAACGATGAGATCAAAATAGTGATATCGTTATTTTATCGATTTATGTATCATCAAAATCACGAACATAGGGAAACAAAACCACTAACAATGATGTCAAGACATTGTTGCGCAAAAACACGAATGTAGTAACTTTATCCACAAATTATGAATTCGGCTGAGTCACCATCGGAAATTAGGCGGCAGAGATATCACCAATGGAGAATTGACTTAAGCTGATTTGGAAGAAGTTGAGGCGAAGGGAGTTCCGGAGTCCCGTTGAACCTTTGATCGAAAAGCAGTAGCGGTTGAAAGGAAATGGAATGCGGTGGGAAGAGAGAGATCGGAGGAGCCGGAGTGAGGGTGACACCAAGTTGCAGGTTGTGGCCATCGTGAGTGGATGGATGAAGTTGCAGTAGAAGCGCTTTGTTTACTCAATATGCGACGATATGCGATAGCGTTCAATAAATTTGGGATTTAGTGAGATTTAATTTTGCGTATTTTTAAATTGACTATTATACCCTCAAATCATTTATATTATAATTAAAAAATTATTTTATGTACTAAAATTAGGGACATGGATGATTTAATCAAACGTATATTAAAAATTCTAAGTTTTGACGAAATCACATGATTCTGACCCGATCTTTTTCCTTTTTTTCAATCATATCTATTGGCGGATTAGTATAGGGAGATATATCAGGATTTTAATTGTTTTGGTATTAATGTTCCTTGGAGGGAAATGCAGGTTTACTACTTGCCGCATTTTTGAAAGTAAGAGATCGAACGACGAAGTTCCTGTCAGCATGTTTGCTTGCGTGTGGCTGAAGAAAATGACGTCCCCTCACTTTATAAATCCCTTTGAAACTCCATTTGTGTTGTAACAAAAATATCTCAACTGAATGAACCCTAGCTTTGCCCGATTTCGCTCCATCGCAATTCTATGTCTCCCACGATCAATTGCAGTTGGCGACGTTCGGTTAAGGCTCTGAGACGCCTGTTTCTCAACATTTTCAAAGAGAAGATTAAAGTTTCATATACAAAATGATTTACTATTTCAGAACCTTTAATATATTGACATGTGTAACTAAAATTTTGTAGCTAAAAACCATAAAATTAATCCAAAAAAACATTAAAAGTCCAAATCTTTATATAACTATCTCAAATGACCTATTTGTGTAATGATATGTAACCATAGAATATGATGCAATTATTTGAAATATGTTTTGAAATAAAAAAAATTTACAAGCAAGTCAAAATATCAATTCTATTGGGTTTTTTTTGCAATCTTATTCCTTTTAATATTTAATAAAAAATTTAAAATCACAAATAAATAGTTTTGTGTTGATATTGTGAGGTTTCTGTATTTTACTCATTCAAAGACAATGTATAAAGCCTAGGTAAGTCTAGGTCGTTCAAAGAGCTACTAGCTTAAAGAAGAATTTGCACAAAGAAGAATTCGCACAAAGTTAGGAGCAGTTCGTACTAGCTTAACAATTATGAATAGAGTACAATGTGTTTCAACATGTGTCGCATAAACGAGGGAATCGAAAGGTTCGTGCAAATGGAAAACAACAACGACAATGTACTACAAGCTGGATACTAAACCTATTTTGTCATGATTAGCTTAAACGATGGGAACCTCACAGCTGCTTGACACCACCGTTGTTGCAACGCTCCACTCCCCTTCATGGTGCTCTTCCAAACCTCAAGATGCTTTGCTTATTTTACAGGTGCCCGGTCGTCGATTTTGAAATTATTTAGAATTGTGCCATGAATTTTCCCTTGGCGGCGCCTGATCCTTTGGCTTGCCCGACTGATGGACCATATTTATATGATTCGTTAAGACAGTTAAACCCACCAAATTAGACACTTAATCTGGACAACTTTTACTTGTTAGTTTCACTTTTGTTCTACAGGCTATTTCAAGGAGTAAAAGATGAAACGAGAGAAAATGGAGTTCTTAACGCTAAAAGTGGATTACAAGTCAGAACTGGCCATACTCCGACAATACTCCGATCAAGCCACAACTAAGTCCCAATGACTTATTCCAACAAAGATCAAGAACACAAGTGAAATGCCAAGTCTAAGTGCCTTGTCTTTTGATATCAACCAAGAAGCAACCAAAAGGGCAACCAAAGGGCAACCGGAGTTACATGCCAACCGATGGCTTTTGGGGAAAAGATCTCAATCCACTCAACTTCTCTTCCTCCTCACCACATGGGCGGCTAGCCATGGGGAGATGCCACCTTACCCGGCGGCTTTGTGGCTTTGCCACCTAAGGCCGGCGGCTATTTGGCCCTTCCACCCCCCCTCTTGACATGTGGCTTGCTTCCCCTCCACATCTCCTCCTTCTCCTTGCCTATAAATACCAAGCTCCTTCTCCTTTGTAAATCAACTTCAATCCATCACACACCACAAGTCCATAGTCACTTGTTACTTATCTCTCTAGAGTTTGGGCACAATCCATGTAAACACACCACTTTGATATTGAAGCTCCAAGTTTGTTCTTGAGTACTCTTGTCGGTTCTTGAAGTACTCAAGCATTTCCTTTACTTTTCGTTTTTCTTGAGTTCACTCCTGATGGTTCTTGAGTTCTCCCCTTTACTTTCCTTGTCTTGATTTCCAAAAACCTTTACTTTCCTGTCTTTCAAAACCTTTACTTTACTAAGCACTTAGCTATGATATCCACCTCTATGGATATTCGTAGCTAAACCCTTCATTCGGTTGAAGGGGGTGTGCTTGTATCATACAATGTTTTAGACCCTTATTTTAGTGCCTCTTTGTGTTTAAAACTTGTTCTATATACCATATATTAGGTCAGAATGCCATTGGTTGAGTGGAGGCTCGAAAGAGCAAAGCTCTTCCATGGGTTCGTGAACTTCCGTGGATAAGTGGAGGCTCGAAAGAGCACAGCTTATCTGTGGAATTCAACCTCTTTAAAACATCATTTGGTTGGGGAAATGATTGATCAAATGGATGCACATAAGCTAAGATACTTCGAAAGGAGGAATTAGCCCAAATAGAACAAGTGTTCTAAACGATGTGGCAAGTCATGTGCTAGAAATAGCCTTGATACATCTTTGAACACTTAGTATGATCATTAGAGGTCGATGATAAACAGATTTATGATACAAGGCCCCTAAAACCGAATCCTTTCTTTTAATTAAAACATCACATGTCACTTTACTTTCTGTCCCATATCAACTGCTTACTTTCCGCAAGTCTTGTCCTTCAAATATTTACTTTCAGCAAGTCTTGTCCTTCAAGCACTTTACTTTTACGCACTTACTTTCAGCAAGTCTTGTCCTTCAAGCACTTTACTTTTCAGTATTTACTTTCAGTCCCGTATTTACTTTCTTTACTTTCAGTCATTTACTTTTCAGTACTAAAATCACAACCAACCCACGTTACTTTCAGTACTAAAATCACAACCAACCCCCAACTGTCTTACTTTCTATTTCGAAAGAACAACTATCCACTAATTCCCTTGGGTTCGACCCCTACTTACCGCTTTACTACCCAATAGTAGAGTAACGAGTAGCGGACTTATAAATTTATTTTTGCACAGAGCCATCGCACATTAATGACGGTGTGGTGCGCTCCGTCAAAATTGGCGCCGTTGCCGGGGAATTAGAGTTAACAATAGGATAATTGTTCTTTCTTTTTTCTTCTTCTCTTAAATTTCACACTCGCTTATGCATAACCATGTCTCGCGAAGGAAGCCACCATGACTATCAAGATAACGACGAGGTGAATCTGTTCGATCGAAATAATGAGGCGCTGCCTCCATTTCCAATTCGTGAGGATCCAGAGCAACTCATCCGAAACCAAAGAGCTCGTAATAGGGAGGCCAACCGGAGAAACCAAGGCCTTCCCGAGGACCGAAATGAAGTTGGTCCAGCACAACAACCCCTTAGACACCCACCACCCCCGCAATATTGACAAGAGCCAAGACGAGAACCCGTCTTTGATGACTACTATGGGGATAACAACTATCACGAACCTACTATGGGAGAACTGTCGGCACCGGATTTCAGAAATCAGCCGTGGTACATCTACGAGGGCCCTGAACTGGAAAACATTGCCATCAACACATCAGTGGTCCACAACTTGCCCAAGTTCTCAGGAACTCGTGGAAAATCAGCAACGACTCATCTCCAACGCTTACACGGCATTTGCCAAAATCTAAAACACAATGGCGTGAACGTAGATGACTTCAAGTTAAAGGTGTTCTACTTTTCCCTCATTGACTCGGCAAACGACTGGTTCCTTTCATTGCCTTCCGGTAGCATCAGAACATGGGCTCAGATGCAGAAGAAATTCCTGGACAAATACTACCCGGCAGGAAGAGCAATGCAAGTGAGGAGGCAACTGCAGGACATCAAGCAAGGGCCCAATGAAACCATGTACGACTACCTGGAAAAATTCAACCGCCTGGAGAGAAGCGGCTGCACCCTTGGACTACCCGAGAAACTCATCATCGAGTACCTCATTGATGGATTAAGACCCTTAGACAAAATGCTCCTGGATGCCTCATGATGTTCCCATGATTGGCATGTCTTTGATAAAATATCTTTAGACAGTTCAGGCTGGAGTTCAATCTCATATTGGAACATGAGTACAGCGTACAAAAGACGCATGATCAAGATACGGTTTATTCTGAAGATTCAGGATCTTTCCCGTTGATGTTGGTCAGCAAAGACACAGATTGAACGAGAGGACATTCGAATATCTCCTTACCAGAATTGGAAACCACCTGTCTAACTTGTCGAAGAAGATACCTTATGAAGAAGATATTGACGACGAGATTAATTGATTAAAGTCTCGAAGATGTCAACAAAGTTATTTGATGGGAGCCAAACGACAGATCATCATCAAAGATTTATGCGATCAAATATACGCAGATTGGCTGAGAGAATATCAGATGGCTTGGGGTGGAAATCATCTTTGAAGATTGAATATAGATCGAATATTCAGCAAATATTTTGCAACATTCCCGAAATATTTGACGACATATTCTGATCGGTTTAGGGTTCCGTCCAAGAATATAAATACAATGCTAGGGCGTCCTTATGTGTGCGCTTCCCGAGAGAAAAGATAAACACGAGAGTTCGTAAAGATTGGGGGAGAAGTGACGGCTGGCCATTCCACCTCGGAATACCAGCCCTGAAGCAACAGTCTGTTCAGTGTGGTGTTCAGGCTGTGCTGGAGGATCAACGAAGTACACACACACAGCTATCAAGCTACGTCTTTGAGAAAAGGCGACTGGACTTTCGAGAAGTTCAAGACTAGGCCGAGAGAGAAGTCTCGTCCTACCCACAGGGGATCGAGGGGAGTGGCGACGAACCGAGATCGCAAATTCGAGAGACGGAGAGTTAGAGGCTAGGCGATTACAAACACGGGGTTGTGTAAGAGTAAGACCACTTGTAGCTCTAAATCTCGTAATACGATTTGTGTCCCATTATAGGGTGTGGGAAAACCCCTAGAGTAGGCGAGGCCGAACTGGGTAACATACCTTGCGTGCTCCTGTCTTTTTACTTTGGTTTCCGGTACTGCTGGATAAACTGTTCAATCACTTGTTGGAACACTCTCTGGTAGAGTTCGGTTCTAGTTAACCGTGTGTGTCTCAGATATCTTCTCTGACTACGGGGTTATTGCAAGAGGTGTTTAAGGTCTGTTGCAACTGTATCATGAACACAAGCTTGAACAGGGGATAAAATTACAAATGGTATCAGAGCAAACACTCGACACACTGAGTGGGATCCTGGAACTGTTCAAGATGACTGCACAGCAAGGACAACTACCATCAAGCACGGTTCATGACTGGAAGATAAACACCAAAACTTACAGAAGTAAAGATGTTTCCATGGTTGCGTTCAGCTCTTCAAGTCACATGGAGAAAGATCGCTGGTACTTCGACAGCGGATGCTCTGCCCATATGACAGGAGACCCCAGATTTCTTATGAAGATTCGACCTGTGATTAAGAAGCAGTTCGTCACCTTCAGAGACGGAGGAAAGGGACAGGTAATCGGCTGTGGGACATTGAAGGTTCCGGATCTACCTGTCCTCAAAGACACTCTCCTAGTTGAAGGACTGAAAGTGAACCTGATCAGCATAAGTGATGGACCATAATTGTATGAATCATAAACACAGTTAAACCCACCAAATTAGACTCTTTGTCTATTTAACTTTTGCTTGTTAGTTCCGATATTTATCTACAGGGTATTTCGGAGTCTAGAGAGAATACAGGCTAAGGAGGAGTTTTTAAGCTGAAAATATATTACGAGTCATTCCAAGGTCACGACCAGATGCCGACTGAAGAAATCTCAAGATCCTGACATGGAATCACTCAAAACCAATCCAACCGAAGAGCAACCAAAGTCAGTCCGGAGCTGAAATGGACCGATGGTTTTGTGAAAACTTCACAAAACTCACAAAACCTCCTCCACCCCTCCATATGACCGGCGGCTTTGAGCAAAGGATGACTCATGGGGGGCGGCTCCTCCCTTCCCCCCCCATGTGACCGGCGGCTTTCCTCTCCTTCCATGGCTTTGTGCCAAGTGTCTTCACTCCTCACCACATCTTCCCCTCCTCCAAGCCTATAAATACACCCCCCCCCCTTTCCTTTGTAATCTACATCCACAATCCCATCTTCACACAACACAATCACTTATCTCTCTAGACTTTTGGGCACTTTTGTACGCTTTTGTTTGAAATCTATAATACTCCTGTTGGTTCTTGAGTATTCTAGTAGTTTTTGAGAATACTCCTGTTGGTTCTTGAGTATTCTCCTTTACTTACTGTCTTTCAAAAACCCTCGAGTACTTAGCTATGGTATCCACACTTATGGATATTCGTAGCTAAACACTTCATTCGGTTGAAGGGGTGTACTTGTATCATAAAATGTTGTAGACTATACTCTTAGTGCCTCTTCTTGGTATTCAAAACTTGTTCTATGTGCCATATATTAGGTCAGAACTTCCAAGGTTGAGTGGATGCTTGAAATGGCAAAACTCTTCCCTGGGGGATCGTGAACATACTCGGGTAAGTGGATGCTTGAAATGGCAAAGCTTATCTGAGGAGTTCGACCTCTTTTAAACACCATTTGGTTTGATCAGAAATGATTGATCAAATGGATGCACACAGGCTAGTATACCTTGAAATGGGCTAGACAGTGTGTGCAAATTGAGCGCTTGAAATGGCCTTGATACACGTTTGAATACTTAGTAGGATCACTAAGGGTCAATGATAAACAGGCTATGATACAAGGCCCCCGAAACCGAATGCTTTCCTTAGATTTAAACACCACCTGCATTTACTTTCTTAGTATAAACTGCTTTATCAACTGCTGACGTTCCGGAAGACTTGCCAATCATGCATCAACCGATGTAAGTCTTCTCCTTTATTTTCAGTATTTACTTTTATGTCATTTACTTTTCCGCACTAAAAACCAAAAAAAACAAAAAAAACACTTACTTTTCCGCACTAAAACCTCAATCAACCTAAAAACACGCTCCCTCGCTGTACAATTCCCTCACAGAATAGCTTATCCCCCTAATTCCCTTGGGTTCGACCCCTACTTACCACTTGCTACCCAGTAGTGAAGTCGCGAGTAGCGGACTTATAAATTTATTCTTGACATTTGCACACGACGACTGTGCATCCATCAAAATTGGCGCCGTTGCCGGGGAGTTAGCAAATGGATAGTTGTTCTTTTTTCTGTTGTACATAATTCACCATGTCGTCGTACTATGGAAGCGAGCCTTGGTACTATGAGGAGTTTTCCCCACCACCCTTCGAACTTGAAATCCGCGTGAAGATCAACAACCTAAAGCAATCCCGGGATGAAACTTTGGACGAGTACTTATGGTACTTCGATTCCCTTGTAACGAGCTGCCCGCACCATGGATTCATCAACCACGATCTTCTTCAAAGGTTTCTTAATGGGATGATGCCACAAGAGTGTAATTGGCTAAACGATGCAGCGGGAGGCTCGGTGAATAACTTGGACATGGATGATCTTTGGAACTTGATAAATGATCTGGCCGAGAGGTCAAGACAAGATCAGGCCATGCGGCGCGAAGAACTGGACAACACGATGTGCCAAATCCAGGCCGACATCGAGGAAACACAGGCAAATATTGATGCAATTCAAAAGATGCTCAAGCCAGGATTCATCAAAAAAAAGCCCACGGAACCGGCAGAGGATGAGAACCCGTGGATGACCGCCAAGACAGGCCCGGTCCTCACTGCCGAACTGTACGAGGCTGGCCCGGTACATATTTCCGAAATGCCCAAGGAAGCCCAGGTCCACATTGCCGAGCCACTCCAGGACAAGAAGGAAGAATCGGCAGCTAGGATCCAGCAAATGAGTGCCCTGATACACCAAGACGAGGTCGAAAATGAGGAATTTTAGGCGGCTACACAACTGATCTGGGACCGCATTGCCAAACTGCCCAAATCAATTTTGGTCCTAACTGAAGAACTACCAAAAACAGACCCGGACCTCAGTATGATTGCCCCCGGAGACCATATGAATGACGAGGATGAGGACCCATGGTTGCCTGAAGAAGAGCTCCATTCAGATTATCCCTGGGAATTAGAAGAAGAACTGCCCAAATCACGCCCGGTCCTTATCACCAATCCATCCGAGGAAATCACAGTCCTAACTGCCGAGCCAATAGAAGTCCCGAACCTCAGTGCCAAAGCGGCCGAAGAAATCAAGCCAGGCCCGGTCCTTGCGCTCGGAGCACCCCAGGAAATCCCGGACCTCATTGCCGAACTGTCTGAGAAAGACCTGGTCCTCACTGTCGGAGCACCTGAAAAAGACCCGACCCTTGTGGTGGAAGTCCCCCAACTTGTCCCCTCGGTTTGTATGTGGATCACAGCCCCTGAAGATGAAGTGATCAATGATGAGGTGCAAGGGGAGTTGGAGGCAAAACATGAGCCATAAGAGCCGAAGATGGAGCACTCACTCGTCATGAGCCAAGAAAAGCCGGTTGAAAACTCACTCGTTCTAGGATGGCCAATCATCTCTGCCACAAAGAAGAGGCTTGGCATGGGAACAAGCTCAAGGTCGCTCGTGTTCAATAGCACAATACTAAACTTCTAGAATTGCAAAGGTGCCACCCATTCGAACATGAAGAAACGGCCAAGACATGGGCTAAATTAATGAATGGAAACCCGAAAGGTGAAGCAAGAGAGTTCGACTTGATGGACCAGCATCTATGGTCAAGGATTCCTCGCCTTCTCGGGGATATGTGAAAAAGAAGCCTCTGGATCAAGGGAGAGCAGAACTGAGCCCGATGCCATATGTGTTCTTTGGGCAAATCAAAAGAGCTGCCGAGAAGAAGTTCGACCTCAAGCACCCATGGGATCCCACCTTATGATCTAGGAATGAGGTAGCGTCGAGCCAACGATGTTAAACAAAGGCACTGGTCGGGAGGTAACCCGACACCTATCTTACTTTCAATACTTTTATTTTCTGTCATTTAGTTTTTACCAATAAGTCGCTCTCACCCACTTGGTGCATAGAATGAAATGACAATTCAGGAATCGGTTATGGGTGCAACATCAAGCCAGCCAGGCCTATGCCAAGAGTTCAAGGCCCCAGCTGAACTCCCTCTATTATCCAGCCTCATGCCATGTCGTTCACTCGACACTTTAAAGGGAGTTCTGTTCTTCCCTTTTCCTTAATGTCATTTCCTTCTCATAATTGTCTGCTTGCATGGCTTTTGAACTAAGTCTTGCTGAAAGGCACGCCTTCGTTCAAAAGTGTGGGGTGAGAACCGCCTGTGTACATAACATGTTTTTCTTTTCCTTTTCCCTTAATATTATCTTTTTGAAAATATGAACTTGAGAATGTGAAAAAGATAGATCATAATTCATGCAATAACCTTGTGAAAATTCAACTGTTTAAAAACTTAGAATGTAACTTCTCATTTGTCCCTTTGTGTTGAGATAAACTAGGGATGTGGAGTTGATAGAAAATGCCCTAGAGGGGCTTGGCAAGCATTCGAAGGGCTGAATTTCGCTATATGGTTTTCGAAGTCAGTGGAGGCTGCACTTCGGGTTTCAGTTGAGTCAGAGTCATCTCCGCCATGCAGCGTTTATGCAGAAAAAAGGCGGGACGAGAATCAAATCGTCCTATCTCTAGTCAGAGTAGCAGGAAAAATAAATGAGCGACCCTCATTTTGACTTGCGTGAAATGGCGAGGATGAGAGAGAGCGGGGAGATATTTCCATATGCTCGCGGGCGATGATTGGACCTCCCAAAAAGGCTTGAGAAAATGGACTAGCAAGCCACAAAAAGGCAAAAAGCTCAAAGAAGCTAATCAAAAGGCCAAAGGCCAAAGTTGTGAAGGTTTTAACTGAACAAAAGTGAACTACTCAAAGAGTCAAATCAAAGGCCAAAGGCCGATTCACTACAAAAAAGCTGTCCCTCGCCAAAAAAGAAAATCAAAAAGGCTCAACTCAGTGAAACCCGAACCGTATCACGTGCTAGAGAAAGCTACAAGGAAACCATATAGTGTGAGACAGTCCCGAGGTTGCAGTCCAGGAGCCTGAAAAGGGCTATCTCCCGAAACATCTAAATTAATTTGCATCTCGGCACGGAGGTACAAGTATCAAGTTTCTTCTATTTATTTACACGGTTTAATTTGGTAATAAGTTGTAATGCATGAATTAGGATAAATCTAGTCCCACAGTCTCACAGTCATATTTTAAAAGTTTACTTAGATAGTGTGCCGCCTTTTAATAGCATTGTTCGGGACGAACAACTAAAAGTGTGGGGTAATCTGATGGACCATAATTGTATGAATCATAAACACAGTTAAACCCACCAAATTAGACTCTTTGTCTATTTAACTTTTGCTTGTTAGTTCCGATATTTATCTACAGGGTATTTTGAAGTCTAGAGAGAATACCGGCTAAGGAGGAGTATTTAAGCTGAAAATATATTACGAGTCATTCCAAGGTCACGACCAGATGCCGACTGAAGAAAACTCAAGATCCTGACATGGAATCACTCAAAACAAATCCAACCGAAGAGCAACCAAAGTCAGTCTGGAACTGAAATGGACCGATGGTTTCATGAAAACTTTACAAAACCTCCTCCACCCCTCCATATGACCGGCGGCTTTGAGCAAAGGATGACTCATGGGGGGCGGCTCCTCCCTTCCCCCCATGTGACCGGCGGCTTTCCTCTCCTTCCATGGCTTTGTGCCAAGTGTCTTCACTCCTCACCACATCTTCCCCTCCTCCAAGCTTATAAATACACCCCCCTTTCCTTTGTAATCTACATCCACAATCCCATCTTCACAAAACACAATCACTTATCTCTCTAGACTTTTGGGCACTTTTGTACGCTTTTGTTTGAAATCTATAATACTCCTGTTGCTTCTTGAGTATTCTAGTAGTTTTTGAGAATACTCCTGTTGGTTCTTGAGTATTCTCCTTTACTTACTGTCTTTCAAAAACCCTCGAGTACTTAGCTATGGTATCCACCTCTATGGATAGTCGTAGCTAAACTCTTCATTCGGTTGAAGGGGTGTACTTGTATCATAAAATGTTTTAGACTATACTCTTAGTGCCTCTTCTTTGTATTCAAAACTTGTTCTATGTGCCATATATTAGGTCAGAACTTCCAAGGTTGAGTGGATGCTTGAAATGGCAAAACTCTTCCGTGGGTGTTCGTGAACATACGTGGGTAAGCGGATGCTTGAAATGGCAAAGCTTATTTGAGGAGTTCGACCTCTTTTAAACACCATTTGGTTTGATCGGAAATGATTGATCAAATGGATGCACACATGCTAGTATACCTTGAAATGGGGTGCTAGTCTAAATAGAACAAGTGCTCTACGACCTTGAAATGGGCTAGACAGTGTGTGCAAATCGAGCGCTTGAAATGGCCTTGATACACGTTTGAATACTTAGTAGGATCACTAAGGGTCAATGATAAACAGGCTATGATACAAGGCCCCCGAAACCGAATGCTTTCCTTAGATTTAAACACCACCTGCATTTACTTTCTTAGTATAAACTACTTTATCAACTGCTGACGTTCCGGAAGACTTGCCAATCACGCATCAATCGCTGTAAGTCTTCTCCTTTATTTTCAGTATTTACTTTTATGTCATTTACTTTTCCTCACTAAAAACCAAAACCAACAAAAAAAACACTTACTTTTCCGCACTAAAACCTCAATCAACCTAAAAACACGCTCCCTCGCTGTACAATTCCCTCAAAGAATAGCTTATCCCCCTAATTCCTTTGGCTTCGACCCCTACTTACCACTTGCTACCCAGTAGTGAAGTCGCGAGTAGCGGACTTATAAATTTATTCTTGACGTTTGCACACGACGACTGTGCATCCCTCAATAAGTCAACTTTGCGACGGAGGATATCATGTCAAGTTCACTCACAACTCATGCCAAGTTCTCGACAAAGATGGAGGAATATCGATGAAAGGAAGCAGAGCAGCCAACAACTGTTATCTCATCGGCTCTGATGGAACAGGCTCTGGAACAGGTACTGGAACAGCCTGTTTGTCTAGTCAAGCAGATGAGATGTCCCTTTGGCACAGACGGTTGGGACATCTGAATCTCAAGACATTGAAGAAACTCTACTCATCTGGGCTCATCATAAGAATGCCAAATGTCAAAGGAAGTCAGGATGTGATGTGTGGAGAATGTCAGATCGGGAAACAGACGAAAGCATCACACCCCAAGATCTCTGAAATCAGCACCAACCGACCTCTGGAACTGATCCATATGGACTTGATGGGACCAATGCAGACTGAGAGCTATGGAGGAAAGAAGTATGTTCTGGTCTGTGTTGACGACTTCACCAGACTCACCTGGACAAGGTTCCTTCGTGACAAGACCGAAGCAACTCAACAATTCATAGAGCTTGCAACTCTTATCCAACGAGAAAGGGAAGACAAAGGAGAAAAATAGGTGTCCATCAGGAGTGATAATGACACAGAATTCAAAAATGCTACTATGAGTACCTACTGTACGAAACACGGAATTGCTCATCAGTTCGCATCAGCAATCACTCCTCAGTAGAATGGGGTGGTGGAACGGAAGAATCGTACCATTCAAGAAATGGTCCGGGTAATGATCCGTGCCAAAAAGATTCCTCTGAAGTTCTGGTCCGAAGCTATGAATACATCATGTCACATCATAAATTGAGTTACTATACGCACGGGAACGGAGAAGACATGCTATGAACTCTGGAAAGGAAAGAAGCCCACTGTCAAATATTTCCACATTTTTGGAAGTGAGTGCTACATTCTGAACGACCGGGAGTACCGACAGAAGCTGAATCCAAAGAGTGATGAAGGGTTCTTTCTTGGGTATTCTTCAAACAGTCGAGCATACCGGGTGTTCAAAAAGCGCACAGGATCAGTCATGGAATCTATAAATGTCAAAGTAAAAGATGAAGTGTTCGTACAGGCGGTCCCGGATGACACTGACGACAGTATTAGCACAGCACCTGCGACTCAACCATTATCCCAGCAGACTGAGCATGACCCGTCTGAAGGCTCCTCTGACAACTCCACTGAAGATCATCCCTCTGACGACGCTGTTACTGTCAACCCCCAAGAAAATGTCACTACGCTACAACCCTCTCGGCGAATTGCCAGGGATCACCCAATCTCTGAAGTTATTGGTTAACCCAGTAACGGAGTTCAAACTCGCAGAATTCTGAGCAACTCCAGAGAATTGCCTGCTTGCTCGTGTTTCCTCTCATCAATCGAGCCAAAAAACATAAAAGAAGCGTTACTTGATGAGTATTGGGTCCTCGCTATGCAGGAGGAACTGGAAGAATTGCTCGAAACGATGTATGGGATTTGGTTCCAAGACCTGATGGGGTCAACGTCATTGGTACAAAATGGATCTTCAAAAACAAGTCCGACGCATCGGGGAACATCACAAGAAACAAAGCTCGCCTTGTGGCACAAGGATACTCAAATAGAAGGGATAGACTTTGAGGAAGCCTTCGCTCCGGTCGCACGTCTTGAAGCCATCCGCCTACTGCTTGCTCTGGCATGTCACTTAAAGTTTCGACTGTTCCAGATGGATGTCAAAAGTGCTTTCCTAAATGGATTTCTGAATGAGGAGGTTTTCGTCGCTCAACCGAAAGGGTTTGAGGATCCGCATCACCCAGCCTCGGTGTACCACCTGAAGAAAGCCTTATACGGTCTCAAACAAGCACCCAGAGCTTGGTATGAGCGTCTCACTGTGTTCCTCGTCGATCATGGATATGTGCGAGGGGGAGTGGACAAAACCCTGTTCGTTAAACACACAAGGTCAGACTTTATTATCGCACAAATCTATGTTGACGATATTGTGTTTGGGTCCAATACCCAGAAACTGGTGGATCAGTTTGTTGAACAGATGCAGAAGGAGTTCAAGATGAGCATGGTTGGGGAAATGAACTACTTTCTAGGACTCCAGGTTACTCAGAAGGAAGACGGAATTTTCATCTCTCAAAGCAAGTATGCCAAGAATCTGATAAAGAAATTTGATCTTGAGAAAGCAAGCCACAAACGAACTCCGGCCGCTACTCACATAAAGATAACCAAAGACGAGGCTGGAACAAAGGTCGATCAGACGCTGTACAGGAGTATGATTGGAAGCCTCCTGTACTTGACAACCAATATACCAGATATAGCATATGCCGTTGGCGTTTGGGCAAGATACCAGGCACATCCCAAGGAAAGTCATCTCCTACAAGTTAAGAGAATCATAAAGTATGTATGCGGGACTGTTGATTTTGGAATCTGGTATACCAAGGACACCAACCCACATCTGGTTGGCTACTGCGAGGCAGACTGGGTAGGAAACGCTGAAGATCGAAAGAGCACATCTGGAGGATGCTTCTTCTTAGGAAATAACTTGGTCTCATGGTTCAGCAAAAAGAAAAACAGCATCTCAATGTCTACGGCTGAAGCAGAATACATAGCAGCAGGAAGCAGCTGCACTCAACTTCTATGGATGAAGCAGATGCTGTCTGAATACGGTGTTAAACAAGAAGAAATGACCCTGTACTGTGACAATATGAGCGCAATCAGTATCTCAAAGAACCCAGTGCAACACTCCAGGACGAAACACATAGACATCAGACATCACTTCATCCGAGAGCTGGTTGAACAGAAGGTGGTTACTCTTACGCATGTTACAACACACAAGCAATTGGTGGACATATTCACCAAACCACTTGATGCCGCTCAGTTTGAAACACTCAGATCCTCCTTGGGTCTGTGTGTTATCAAGAACTAAGTGTTCCAGACAGGGGTCAGTCACAGGCAGAACACCAGCTCAAACAGTTGGGCTGACCACCTATCAATAGGAAGCTGGAACAGAAGGTACATACCTAGAGATTTACATTCTTATACTTTCATAAATCAGTCCTATGTCATCATAAAACGACCGGGAAAAGAAGGGAGTATCTACCCGAAATGAGGAGAGTGTGCAGACAGCGATGGAAAATCAGACGATTTCTCGACCCTAAATGAGGCAATCTCCTCTGCTCACCCAAGGCTTGCTCTCATATTGCCAAGAAGGAAGTACGAACGATTTGACAAGCTTGAGTGAGCTAAAGGTGACAAAGCGGTCAATAAAAGCCGAATGTATTGAAACCTGCTGCAGATTCTGTGACCGGTTCTGCAGAAGAAGGGTAAGTCCGCAGGGCAAAGAGTGTGATCCTGATAAGCATGAGAATGAGAATGCAAGTGGAGAACTGCAAGTGAAGCAATTGGGTAATGTGATAGAAGAGTCCCATACACCCTACAAGAATGAAGACCTGGATGCGCCGCTCAAGGATATTGATGATATTGCCGATGAGTTTCTAAACGAGAAGATTTCAACTCTTGTCGAGACAAAATGTGACCAGTTTTCAGAAGCCCAGGGCGTAGATATGGAGGCAAGTGTGGCAGATGATGCAGTCTCAATTATGGAGTTAGGTGGTGAGAAAGTTTTATCTCGAGAGTCGTCTAGCTCTTGTCCAGAGAAAAATTAAGGGACCAAAAGGATGCATGATGGTGGATCCGGCAGCTACTCCTGACTTGGTGTCAAAGGAAGAAAGATAATGAGAAAGCTTCAATGTGATTGAGGATCAGAAGTTTCAGACCCCTCTGAGAAAAATGACGAGCCTAATGGACAAGGACCTTGATAAGGCTGTCCAAAATTCGCACAAGGGAGGGACTATCACTCATGAAGGAAATGAGCTTGTCAAGTTTCCAGAAAAACCCGACACCGACAAGGCAGCTGAGAAGACATCTGTTGAAGCAGTGTTTCGATGACTGGAAACCAGATAACAGAGATTTCAAGGGGAATCGGAACTCAGTATCACTAGCTGAACTAAAAAGAGTACTGAAAAGGAGAAACCAAAGAAGAAAGTGACCATCCAATCATACTTGACTGAAGTATCCACCCAGAGGAATAGCTCAAGCACAGATGCAGGGGGAGCAAGTACAGGACGAGGAGTGCTCCAGGATCTGCTCCACTCAGTGTATCAACTGAAGTGTCTGAGCATGAATTGTGGTAAGTCGATACAGATACAACAGCTAAATGAAAAGGCGTGTAGAAGAAGGTCATCTCTAAAAGGCTACCTAATAAGACGTCAGTCCCAAGGGAGTCATCCCTAATAGCAACACTGACTATATTCCACTAAAGGATGTAGAGATCATTCAGGGTTTCGAACAGCCGCTAAGTCGTGTTGGTCCGACAGTCTCACGGTATGTGTCTCTGTCCCAGGCAATGTTCGAGGGGGAGTTGACCAGATTCCAGATATCGAAGAGTCGTAAGTGCTCCATTAGCTTGCGTGGATTGATTGGTTGGACTCGGTTGGACCCCTTGCCAGTTTGTGGCAAAAAGGGGGAGTAGTTCCGTCTAAAGATATATTCGGTTTTGCCAAAATGCCAAGGGAGAGATTGATGTTCCCATGATTGGCATGTGTTTGACAAAACATCTTTAGACAGTTCAGGCTGGAGTTCAATCTCATATTGGAACAGGAGTACAGCGTACAGAAGACGCATGATCAGGATACGGTTTATTCTGAAGATTCAGGATCTTTCCAGTTGATGTCGGTCAGCAAAGACACAGATTGAACGAGGGGACATTCGAATAGGGAGAAGCGACGGCTGGCTATTCCACCTCGGCATACCAGCCCTGAAGCAACAGTCTGTTCAGTGTGGTGTTCAGGCTGTGCTGGAGGATCAACGAAGTACACACACAGCTATCAAGCTACGTCTTTGAGAAAAGGCGACTGGACTTCCGATAAGTTCAAGACTAGGCCGAGAGAGAAGTCTCGACCTACCCACAGAGGATCGAGGGAGTGGCGACGAACCGAGATTACAAATCCGAGAGACGGAGAGTTAGAGGCTAGGTGATTACAAACACGGGGTTGTGTAAGAGTAAGACCACTTGTAGCTCTAAATCTCGTAATACGATTTGTGTCCCATTATAGGGTGTGGAAAACCCCCAGAGTAGGCCAGGCCGAACTGGGTAACATACCTTACGTGCTCCTGTCTTTTTACTTTGGTTTCCGGTACTGCTTGATAAACTGTTCAATCACCTGTTGGAACACTCTCTGGTAGAGTTCGGTTCTAGTTAACTGTGTGTGTCTCAGTTATCTTCTCTGACTACGGGGTTATTGCAAGAGGTGTTCAAGGTCTGTTGCAACTGTATCCTGAACACAAGCTTGATTAGGGGATAAAATTACACCTCAGCTGGAGGATCCATGATGAATCTATCACTGAGTGGCATAAGGAATCTCATCACCGACGTTGCTGAAAATGCCCGATTCAGAGAAGAGACAACTCGGCAGGAAGAATTTTCCCGAACAAAGAATGTGGCAAAGGCTGAAGAAACACCGATGAACTCTATGCCAGAGGAGATGAAACAAATGAAGGAGATGATGGTTCAGATCCTACGAAGGCAGCCAGTTCCAGTAAAGCCTTGTGAATTCTGCAGTTCTACAGACCACAAGACCGACGCATGCCCAACATTAATAGTAGAGGAACCGGAAGAAGTGAATGCAGTGGTAGGATACCAAGGATACAACAACAACAACAACAACAACAGCAACGACAGATAGTGTAATCAAGCGACCAATCCAAGCTGGCGGAACCACAACCATCCTCCGAGGGAGACACAACAAGCCGCACCACAATTAGCTCAGTCATTCTACCAACCTCCCCACCGGCAGTACAACCAGAACGCTCCATCAGCAGGCCAATATCAGCAAAGAGGACCAAACCAGTACCCGACAGGACAATATCAACAGAAGGGACAAAATCAGTACCAAGCCAACTCGAGCAATCAGCAAGGACCAAACAAGTCGCTTGAAGACACAATGAAGGAACTCGCAGGAAGCGTAAATCAATTGGGTACTTCGCTACACCAATTCCAGGTGAAAATTGACGGGGCAATTTTAAATTTAACCAAACAAATGTCCCAGCTCGCCACCTCAATGTTTGCACTCATTAATGAACCTGGCAGACTTCCTTCACAAACAATTCAAAACCCGAAGGGAAATGTCAATGCCGTAACCCTTAGGAGTGGGAGAAAACTTGCCATCAAACCCATGGAGCGAGAGGAGGACAAAAGCCCAAGGTTGCCCGGAGAAGAACAAATGAGGCCCGAGTCTCTCGGAACTCTTGAGCAAGACGCTGCCGAGAAAAATGAGGACGCGTCCGAGGAAGAGCGGGAGGCAACTGAAGAAGAAGGGAACCCGTCCGAGGAACGCAGGCCTGGCCCGGTACCAGCGGCCAGCCCGGTTCTAGTGTCCGAAGAGCACAAGGAGCGCCCGGTACCCAGAACCGAAACCCCCAAAATCAGCGCAACACTTCCATTTCCAGTACCTGCTCGTGTGCAAAAACAACATGTCATGGATGAGGACGTGTTTGAGTTAATCAGCAAAGTTGAAATCAACATCCCCCTCTTGGAAGCCATCAAGCAAATTCCTCGATATGCTAAGTTTTTAAAAGAACTTTGCACCAACCGGAGGAGGAGTACTAGATATGATCAAGAGCTGATGAGTAGGAACGTGTCGGCCGTCATACAACGAAAAGTGCCCCCCAAATGTGGTGATCCGGGAACTTACACCATTCCATGCACAATTGGCAACATCCGGATCGAGAACTGCATGCTAGACCTTGGAGCATCAATCAATGTTCTTCCCTTCTCTATCTACTCATGCCTTAGGATTGGACCACTCGAACCCACCGGTCTCACTATTCAACTGGCAGATCGGTCGTGCAAACAGCCCGAGGGCAAAATAGAAGACGTCCTGGTTCAAGTAGGCGAATTGGTGTTTCCGGCAGACTTCTACGTCTTAAAATGGAGAATGGCGGACCTACAGACCATGCACCCATCCTTGTCGGCCGTCCATTTCTCAAAACATCAAAAATGAAGATAGACTATGGAAGTGGAATGCTCTCAATGGAGGTAGAAGGAGAAGTCTTCAGCTTCGACATATTCCGAGCAATGAAGCACCCCATGGAATTCGAGGAAGTACAGGCTCTCGATACTTTGGACGACCTGGTCCAAGAAATTCAGCCAGAACCAAGAGCAGATCCCTTAGAAGCCATACTCAATAAGGTCGAAAGCTCTTACGAATTGACCGAAAGCTTGCATGAAACGGTGGCCCACTTAACAATCTCGGAGCCTCTCACACCAGAATATGAAGTCAACGAGGTAAAATTATTTAAATCAAATACTTTTCTACCCTCAGTGATGCAAGCTCCCAAAATAGAATTGAAGCCCCTGCCCGGGCATCTGAAGTACGCCTTCCTAGGGGATAATAACACATTTCCAGTGATCATCAAGAGTGGCTTGGAAGAGGCCAGGAACGAAGTTTGATAAAAGTGCTGAGACAACACAAGTTGGCTATTGGATGGACTCTAGCCGACTTAAGAGGAGTCAGCCCGTCTGGATGCATGCACCGTATTCTACTAGAGGATGGAGCAAAGCCATCAAGAGAGCCTCAACGACGACTCAACCCAATCATGATGGAGATCGTTTAAAAGGAAATACAGAAGCTACTAGATGCGGACGTTATCTATCCCATATCGGATAGCCAATGGGTGAGTCCTGTCCACGTGGTCCCGAAGAAAAGTGGGATCACGGTCGAGGAAGATGCCGAAGGAAAAATGGTGACAACAAGGGTCAAGAACGGCTGGAGAATGTGCATAGACTACAGAAAATTGAACGCCGTCTGACGGAGCCCACTGCACTGTCGTTAAGGTGCAATGTTCTCTGTACAAATAAATTTATATTTTCCGCTACTCGCGACTACACTACTGGGTAGTAAGTGGTAAGTAGCAGGGGTCGAACCCAAGGGAATTAGAGGGATAACTGTTCTTTAGGGGATCGTATGGTGAGTGATTTTAGGTCGATTGCGGACTTACTGCTAATTACTAAGCTACTGTTTTTGGTTTTTTTGGTTTTTTATGCGAAAAAGTAAATACAGAAAATAAGTACTGAAAATAAAGGAGTTAAGGGAAGAAGACTTACAGTGGGTGATGCGTGATTGCGATTCCTCCGGTAGATGAGCGGTTGATGGTTGTAGTTGATCGAGCAGTTTATAAAAGTAAATACAGGGGGTTTTGTAATTCAAGGAAAACATTCGGTTTCAGGGGCCTTGTATCATAGCCTGTTTATTATTTTAGTAACCCTTCTAAGTATTCAAACGTGTATCAAGGCCTTTTCCGGCGCTCGATTTGCCACACTGTCTAGTCTTTTGCAAAAGTGTTCGAAAGTGAATCAAGGCCATTTCAAGCACTCGACTTGCAACACTGTCTAGTCTTTTGCAAAAAACGTAAAGCCCTTGTTCTATGTAGACTAGCACCCTATTTCAAGGTATACTAGCCTATGTGCATCCATTTTGGGTTGTCTTTTCCGATTTACCCAAAATGGTGTTTGAGATAGATCAAACTCCTCAGATAAGCTTTGCCATTTCAAGCATCCACTTACCCGAGTATGTTTGCGAACTTCCACGGAAGAGCTTTGCCATTTCAAGCATCCACTCAACCTTGGAAGTTCTGATCTAATAAATGGCACATAGAACAAGTTTTGAATATAGAGAAAAGAAACTAAAAGAATTAAAACATTTTATAATACAAGTACGCCCCTTTAACCGAATAAAGAGTTTAGCTACAAATATCCATAGAGGTGGATACCATAGCTAAATACTCGGGGGTTTTTGAAAACAGTAAGAGGAGAAGGGGTGGAATACTCAAGAACCAACAGGAGTATTCCTAATTTCCTACTGAATACTCAAGAACCAAAAGGAATATTCTCTAAAGTATAATACTCAAGAACAAACAGGAGTATTATTTCCAATCAGTATAATACTCAAGAACAAACAGGAGTATTATTTCCAATCAGTATAATACTCAAGAACAAACAGGAGTATTATTTCCAAAACCAAACTTATAAAGTAACAAACTTAGAGAGAGAAGTGTATTTTTGATTTTTGGATTATACAAATGAGGAGGGGTGAGCCTCTATTTATAGGCTAAGGGGAGGAGAATGGAGGGTGGAGATGGTGGCATGTGGTGTTGCATCCAAGGGTGGAGGAGGAGGCTTTGAAGATGTGGAGGAGGAGCCACCACATGGCAAGCTCTCATGGAGCTTCATTTAGCCGCCGGTTGGAGGTCCAAATGGAGGGGAGTTTTGCGGCTTTGGCCACCTCCAAGCCAAAGCCACCGGTCACCCAAGGAGGAGGAGGGGAGGAAGCCACCCATGAGTCATCTTCTTCACCAAAGCCGCCGGTCACTTGGTCCATGGATGAGTTTTGACAGTTTTGTGCAGTCTTTTCACAAAACTATCAATCCAATTTTGCTCCGGTCTGACTTTGATTGTTCCTCGGTTGGATTTAATTTGAGTAATTCCTACGTCAGGATCTTGAGATTCTTCATTCAGCGTCTGATCTTGACCTTGGATTGACTCGTAATATCTTTTCAGCGTAAAATCCTCTCCTTAGCGTGTTTTCTCTCTAAGCGCCAAAATACCCTGTAGAAATAAATCGGGACTAACAAGCAGAAGTTAAATAGACCAACAGTCTAATTTGGTGGGTTTTACTGTGTTTTTGATTCGTATAATTATGGTCCATCACCGTCACAAGAAAAGACCATTTCCCTCTACCATTCATCGATCAAATGCTAGACCGACTGGCGGGCAAACCATATTTTTGCTTCCTGGACGGGTTCTCAGGCTACAACCAGATCCCCATAGTGCCTGAGGACCAAGAGAAGACTACATTCGCCTGCCCATTCGGTACATTCGCCTTCAGAAGGATGTCGTTCAGCCTATGCAATGCCCCGGGGACTTTTCAAAGGGTAGTGACCAGCATCTTTTCAGACATGATAGGAGAATTCATTGAAGTCTTCATGGACGACTTCACCATCTATGGAGACACATTCGACGCTTACCTAAGCAATTTGAGCACAGTTTTGGCACGATGTGTGTCCATGAACTTAGTGCTCAATTACGAGAAGTGCCACTTCATGGTAACACACGGAATAGTCTTGGGACATATCGTCTCAAAAGATGGCATGGAAGTGGACAAAGCAAAGATCGACCTGATCATGACTCTACCATACCCATCCACGGTCCGAGACATCCAATCATTCCTTGGCCATGCAGTATTCTACCGACGATTCATCAAAGACTTCTCCAAAAAGGCGTTGCCTCTATCCACTCTTCTCCAAAAAGAAGTTCCTTTTGAATTCACCAATGCATGCAAGGAGGCCTTTGATGATCTAAAGAAAGCCCTCACTAGCACACCTATCATCCAAACGCCAAATTGGGAACTACCATTCGAAATCATGTGCGACGCGAGCAACTTTGCTGTGGGAGCAGTTCTCGGCCAAAAGGTTGATAAGAAGGCAGGTGTGATCTACTACGCCTCACGAACCCTAGATTCTGCCCAACGAAACTACTCCACCACCGAGAAGGAACTCCTGGCAGTGGTATTCGCTCTAGAAAAATTCAAATCCTATTTGCTTGGAGCAAAAGTGATAGTTTATTCTGACCATGCTGCCATCCGTTACCTAATGAAGAAGAAGGAGGCCAAGCCAAGACTCATTCGTTGGATATTACTACTGCAAGAATTCGATGTGGAAATAAGGGACAAAAAGGGGATCGAGAATACTGTGGCCAACCACCTAAGCAGGATTGTCCGAAAGGAAGAAGAGGGGCACATAACCGAGTCATTTCCAGACGAGCACCTCTATGCAGTCTCAACCAAGGTGCCGTGGTATGCCTCAATCGTCAACTACCTTGTAGGAGGTACATTTCCTCCTTCTTTTACTAAAGCACAATGCATGAAACTTAGGCATGATGCTAGACACTACTTATGGGATGATCCTTATTTATGGAAAATAGGAGAAGATCAAATACTTAGGAGATGCATCCCCAATAATGAAATAGCTTCTGTTATTAGCTTTTGCCATGAGTTTGCATGTGGAGGACACTTCGGGCCTAGGAGAACCGCTAGGAAAATCCTAGATAGCGGCTTCTTTTGGCCAAGTATATTTAGAGATGCCTATGAGAAATGTAAAAAATGCGATAGGTGTCAAAGAGTAGGAAATGTGTCAGCTAGAAATGAGATGCCTCAAGTACCCATATTAGTCAACGATGTTTTCGACATTTGGGGTATTGATTTTATGGGACCATTCCCAGTTTCATGGAGTTATACTTACATTTTAGTTGCTGTAGATTATGTATCAAATGGGTAGAAGCTAAGGCCACAAAGTGCGACGATGCAAAAACTGTCATAGATTTTTTGCGCACTAACCTGTTTTGTAGATACGGGGTACCCAAGGCCATAATCAGCGACCAAGGAACTCATTTCTGCAACCGCATGATGGCTGTCACCTTAAAACGCTACCATGTCCACCACAGAACGTCCACGGCATATCATCCCCAAACCAATGGTCAAGCGGAGATCTCCAACCGCGAAATCAAAGGGATTCTAGAAAAAATGGTGAAGCCGGGTAGGAAAGATCGGAGTCAGAGGCTAGATGAAGCTCTTTGGGCTTATCGGACGGCATACAAGACGCCAATTGGAACCTCTCCCTTTCGGCTTGTTTATGGGAAGGCATGCCACCTTCCAGTGGAATTAGAACATAAAGCCTATTGGGCGCTCAAGCATTGCAATCCGGATTTAAAGGCTGTCGGACTGGATAGGACGCTTAATCTATGTGAGCTTGAGGAGTTGCGGCTTGAGGCCTATGAAGGGCAAATAGACTACAAAGCGCGGACCAAATTGTATCATGACAAATTCATCCTCCGACGCTCATTTGAGGAAGGACAACAAGTACTACTCTTCTCCTCATGATTGAAGTTGATGCCTGGCAAACTAAAATCAAGATGGACCGGCCCTTATACTGTGACTAAGGTATTCAACCATGGGATGCTTGAGTTGGAAAGCATGGAGAATGGGAGCCGATTCAATGTGAATGGACAGCGAGTCAAACACTACCATGGCGAGGTCAACTTGACAACACAACACTACGACCTGAGCCACCCATGGGATCCGAACTTGTGATCCCCATGCGTCGAGCCAACGACGTTAAACAAAGGCACTGGTCGGGAGGTAACCCGACACTTATCTTATTTTCGGTCATTTATTTTCTGCCATTTAGTTCTTACCTTGTCAGTCGCTCTCACCCATTTTGTATAGAAGGAATGTTTAACATGTAGGAATCAGATTTTGGAGCAAGATCAGATCAGCCAGGCAGCTTCCGAGAAATATCGGGCCTGCGCCAAGAGTTCAAGGCCCCAACTGAACTCCCTCGATTATCCAGCTTCGATCCATGTCATTCGCTCGCATGTCCTCGACATGTAACGACACCGTAAAGGGAGTTCAGTTCTTCCCTTTTCCTTAATGTCATTTCCTTCTCTTGTATATATTTGCTAGCATAACTTTTGAACTAAGTCGTGCTGTGAGGCACGCCTTCGTTCAAAAGTGTGGGGTGAGAAACTGCCTTTGTACATAGTTAGTTAACATGCTTTTTCTTTTCCTTTTCCCTTAATAATATCTTTTTGAAAATATGAACTTGAGAATGTGAAAAAGATAGATCTAAATTCATGCAATTACCTTGTGAAAATTCTACTGTGTAGAGACTTAGGATGTAACTTCTCATTTGTCCCTTTGTGTTGAGATATACAGGGGATGTGGAGTTGATATAAATTTCCCTAGAGATGCTTGGCAAGCAATCGAAGGACTGAATTTCACTATATGGTTTACGAAGTCAGTGGAGGCTGCACTTCGGGTTTCAAAGAAGATCATATTCATCTCCGCCGTGCAGCGTTTATGCAAGAGGCGGGACGGGAATCAAACCGTCCTATCTCTAGCCCGAGTAGCCGAGAAAATAGATGAGCGACCCTCATCTTGACCCGCGCGAAATGGCGAGGATGAGAAAGAGCGGGGAGGTATTTCCATATGCTCTCGGGCGATGATTGGACCTCCCAAGAAGGTTGAGAAAATGGACAAGCAAGTCACAAAGAAGCAAAAGCTTGAAGAAGCTAATCAAAGGCCGAAAGCCAAAATTGTGAAGGTTTTAACCGAAACAAAAGTGAAGAAACTCCAATTCAACATCAAAGGCCAAAGGCCAAAGGCAAATTCACTTCAGAAGCTGTCCCTCACCAAAAGGAAATCAAAGTGCTCAACTCATTGAAACCCGAACCGAATCATGTGCTAGAGAAAGCGACAAGTTAACCATTTAGTGCGAGTCGGTCCAGAGAATGCAGTCCAGGAGCCTGAAAAGGGCTATCTCCCGAAACATCCAAATTAAATTGCATCTCAGCTCGAAGGTACAAGTATCAAGTTTCTTCTAAGTATTTACACGGTTTAGTTTGGTAATAAGTAAGTAATGCATAAATAGGATAAATCTAGTTCCATATTCTCACTTTCCTATTTGAAGTTTTTACTTGGATTGTGTGTGCATCTCTTAAATAGCATTGTTCGGGACGAACAACTAAAAGTGTGGGGTGATCTGATGGACCATATTTATATGATTCGTTAAGACAGTTAAACCCACCAAATTAGACACTTTATCTTGACAACTTTTACTTGTCAGTTTCACTTTTGTTCTACAGGCTATTTCAAGGAGTAAAAGATGAAACGAGAGAAAATGGAGTTCTTAACGCTAAAAGTGGATTACAAGTCAGAACTGGCCATACTCTGACAATACTCCGATCAAGCCACAACTAAGTCCCATTGACTTATTCCAACAAAGATCAAGAACACAAGTGAAATGCCAAGTCTAAGTGCCTTGTCTTTTGATATCAACCAAGAAGCAACCAAAGGGGCAACCAAAGGGCAACCGGAGTTACATGCCAACCGATGGCTTTTGGGGAAAAGATCTCAATCCACTCAACTTCTCCTCCTCCTCACCACATGGGCGGCTAGCCATGGGGAGATGCCACCTTGCCCGGCGGCGTTGTGGCTTTGCCACCTAAGGCCGGCGGCTATTTGGCCCTTCCACCCCCCTCTTGACATGTGGCTTGCTTCCCCTCCACATCTCCTCCTTCTCCTTGCCTATAAATACCAAGCTCCTTCTCCTTTGTAAATTATCCTCAATCCATCACACACCACAAGTCCATCATCACTTGTTACTTATCTCTCTAGAGTTTGGGCACAATCCATGTAAACACACCACTTTGATATTGAAGCTCCAAGTTTGTTCTTGAGTACTCTTGTCGGTTCTTGAAGTACTCAAGCATTTCCTTTACTTTTCGTTGTTCTTGAGTTTACTCATGTTGGTTCTTGAGTATTCTCCCCTTTACTTTCCTTGTCTTGATTTCCAAAAACCTTTACTTTCTTGTCTTTCAAAACCTTTACTTTACTAAGCACTTAGCTATGATATCCACCTCTATGGATATTCGTAGCTAAACCCTTCATTCGTTTGAAGGGGTGTGCTTATATCATACAATGTTTTAGACCCTTCTCTTAGTGCCTCTTTGTGTTCAAAACTTGTTCTATGTGCCATATATTAGGTCAGAACGCTATTGGTTGAGTGGAGGCTCGAAAGAGCAAAGCTCTTCCATGGGTTCGTGAACTTCCGTGGATAAGTGGAGGCTCGAAAGAGCACAGCTTATCTGTGGAATTCAACTTCTTTAAAACATCATTTGGTTGATCGGAAATGATTGATCAAATGGATGCACATAAGCTAAGATACTTCGAAAGAAGGAATTAGCCCAAATAGAACAAGTGTTCTAAACGATGTGGCAAGTCATGTGCTAGAAATAGCCTTGATACATCTTTGAACACTTAGTATGATCATTAGAGGTCGATGATAAACAGATTTATGATACAAGGCCCCTAAAACCGAATCCTTTCCTTTAATTAAAACATCACCTGTCACTTTACTTTCAGTCCCATATCAACTGCTCACTTTCCGCAAGTCTTGTCCTTCAAGCATTTACTTTCAGCAAGTCTTGTCCTTCAAGCACTTTACTTTTACGCACTTACTTTCAGCAAGTCTTGTCCTTCAAGCACTTTACTTTTCAGTATTTACTTTCAGTCCCGTATTTACTTTCTTTACTTTCAGTCATTTACTTTTCAGTACTAAAATCACAACCAACCCACGTTACTTTCAGTACTAAAATCACAACCAACCCCCAACTGTCTTACTTTCCATTTTCGAAAGAACAACTATCCACTAATTCCCTTGGGTTCGACCCCTACTTACCACTTTACTACCCAATAGTAGAGTAACGAGTAGCGGACTTATAAATTTATTTTTGCACAGAGCCATCGCACATTAACGACGGTGTGGTGCGCTCCGTCACCGACCCTTTAATTGTTCTCTCGGCTAGGATGCGCCATTTCCAATCTTGGTCCAATCCATTTTCACCGATTTTCGTGTTTTGATTCTCTTTTTGTCCAGGTGAGCTATAACACTTAAACGACACATTGGAGCGACAATTATCGCTCGGAAACATCCCAAAATCTATAAAAGAAAATGGAGTCTAGAAAGTGATACAAAATTGATCGATCAAAATACTGCACACTTAAGATTCTTTTATACAGAGCGAATGAAACAAATAAAGATTTGGAGAGGTGAACTGTGCAATTAATTAAAGCAACTTAATGAGAAACCTTAACTCACTATCGCAAGAATCGCAGATGGATTTAGCATATGCATCAAGGTGTTAAACCACTAGGATGTCCTAGTTGAGGAGTGTTGTCTGATTAGGGTTTTCAGGAAATGGAATATCCACAAATCTGAGAACGCAACTAATCTATATGATGTATGTAATGCAAGAACACAAGGAAATACGCATGAATGTATTTTGATTTTTTTCAAAAAAAAAAACAAATAGAATATGCAAGACTTGCTATCCAAAGAATTTTCAAATCATGAAATGTAGATGTAGGGTTGAATATCAATAGTGCTTCGAACTTAAGACATCATTCCTAAAATTTGTAATTTTTAACTATCAAAATATATTTTTAGAATTTACATAATTCATAGTCATTTTGTTACTCTCTTGTGCAACCAGAAGGGTTGTACATGGGTATGCAAGCTCAAAGCTCATTCTCAAGTGCAAAGGTAGGAGCTCAAAATTAAGTGGTAAAAAAATATATCCTCACCTTAGTATATTCATGAACCATCATTTTTAATTTTAGGCAAAAGCTTGAAGAGTGCAAAAAAACTTCTTTGCTTGCGGCGATTTTTGGTGAAGTACAAATCCTAAGCAAATATACGTACTTTATTTTAGTATGGACTTATCTGCTAAGCTAAAATGTTTTTTTCTTTTTAGTAGAAACTTACCTCCCAAACTAAAAAACAAACTTATTTCTTCCTGGTCAATTTTACACCGTCTTTATTTCTGGGTAGTGCCCAGTAACAAACTTATTTCTTCCTGGTCAATTTTACACCGTCTTTATTTCTGGGTAGTTTTTTTAATTAAAGCTGGGCGGTGCCAGCGCCTTTATTAAAATAGTATCCAAACAGCCTGGATCGTGGCGTATACAAAAAAAGACCGCCCTCAAGCGCCAGGGGAAAATTATATACTCTAACCCCTTAAAAACGCTGAACAGGCTAAACTCGATGAGACCTCGACACAAACTAGGAAACAAAACCACTAAAATCAAAGAAGCTGGAAACACGCAGGAGCCCAGCAAACCTTGACATAAACCTTCAGCCGGTCTGGACAAAATATCAGTCGGGCTGTCACAATTCGAACCGACCGGCTGGAGAAGACCTAACTCAGAGGGAGGAAAAAAACCACCAAAAAAGGACTGAGAAACACCTGAAGTAGTGGCATCCAAACTAGCAAAGGCTCTGGTAGCACCGAGACTAGTCCAAATAGACGGGACTTCACAAAATAAGAGAACCAGCTCCATTATGCAAAAGATGTTGCTGCTGTCTGGGACCAGAAGGAGCTCTGTTTTTACCAGCACAGTGAGCACAAACATGAAGCTCATAGAAGTAGCAAACAGCTCCCTTTAAACCATCTGATCTGCACCAAGCTGGCAGATCCATATAATCTCCTACCAGGCTCACTTGGACACATTAAGGGAGGTCCTTATAGACAGAAAAAATCTGGGCATGCACGTCAGTTTTGGAGAACGCTAGAGCAATAGGAGGCTGGTTAATTGCTGGTTGAACTTGTTCCACCCAGGCAATGAGAGATTTTTTGTTTAGCTTTCCTCCAGCACACAAAAAGATCCCAAGGACCAGAATAAACATCAGTGTGAAGGGAGAGCATATACACATGAGAGCAAAAAATGTATGATATATTCAGATGATAGTTATCAATAATTTCAACCATATTAATAAGAGCTGAGAAAGGATCCTCCTTCAGCACTGCAGTAATAACTCCCAGCTTGAAAGTGCCTTTATGATCCCTAACGATCCCAGCGGCCTGCTCCTTCGACGTTGAAAGGAATAGGGATAGGCCACTGGTACCAAGAATCCATTTACACCAAGACCCAATGGGAGTGAAAACTGGTTCTTTGATTTGCAGCATGTCTAAGATGAGATTGCTATTAAAGAATCTCCTATAATTGCTCTTGATCAAGGAAGCCAAATAAGAGGCCCAATGCTTCAAGTTTCTAATGATACAAGGAGGGTGAGTGTTGAACATGATGTTGTTCCTGTATTTCCAGATCTTCCAAACAGCGCAACAGGCCAAGCATAGTGCTAGACAGCTCATAAAGTCCTTAGGATAAAAGTCTAAAAGCCAGTTCTTATTGAAACTAACCAAGCTAGTAGGAAGCTTTTTATCAAAAAGCCGACAGAGGAACGTCCGAGATTGTTTAGCAATATCACTGTAGAGGAAAAGATGCAACAGAGATTCATCTTTACTGTTCGTGCAGCATCTACATTTGGAGGTAATTGGAGCATTCATTTAAACACAACAGCCTGAAGAAAATTTACAGTCAAATCGGAACTACCCAGATTCATCTTTATTTCTGGGTAGTTCCCACTTTGGTAGACTCCAAGCTTAGCTGTTGACTATATTTATTAAAAATGTAAACAAAAAATGAAACACTCTTCTTGCTATTGAAAAACTTAGATTACGTCTGAAGAACTTTCGATTTCAGGCATGTGATGAGCCTAAATCTTAACCATATTTTTACTTCATATTTAGCATAGAAACGATCATTCTCCTTGTTTTCGTGGGCACTTACGTTGTGTTACATTTCTTTTAGGTATAAAGTGAACCCGGCGAGAAACAAAGCATTCTTTGAAGATTTGGGTGAAAATAGGGCAAAATAAGACAAATTGAACTTCTCAACTTGTTCGGCACGCCTAGAGCACATATCTTGTTTGCATTAGTCTAGCCATAGCTTATTGGAAACATAACTTAAAGGGCTAGAACTTTGTAGTTTTTGTAAAGAGAAGATTCAGAATTTTAAATGGTTAAAACGAGAGTTGAAGTCAGAGTCGTTGCACAAAACGCAGTAAAAGGAGTCTCGACAACATTCAAGGGTATGTCGCCGGTGTCAACAAATGAGAAGAGAGAAAAATCACGAAAAACTCAAGGAGATTTTATCGGATCAAGGAACGTAGCTTGGAGGACGTTACCATCTTCATCTACTCGCACGTTGTAACCGTTTTTATTGAAAAGCGTATTTTTAAGCCTTTAAAGTTTTAGGGGTCAGGCTGCAGTCAAAAACAATTTATAAACCTTGGTAAACCAATGGTCGATCCAAAGAACAGACGTGTGCGTGTACTAGTACGCAAGTAATGTGTTCAGCTACTTCTATAGGAAATAGGAGTAATTATTACTAATTCCTAAGTGACACTGAATATAGGGGGATTTATTCAATCGGATGAACAATTTAAGATCAAACTTCACCCATGCATACCGTACAATTCATGCCATAATTTCAAGTAATCCAAACATGCTATCGAGTAATGGAGATAAACCTAAGTAACATCTGATAAGCCGCCCATCCATGGATCATTGTTTGAATTAATTTAGTCTGCTGAACGTCGCCCATCCACGAATTATTGACAGTTTTGATTAGTTAAGCCTAGGGATTTTCAAATGACTAACATAAACTCCCCTACTACGTCATGTACTACCAACGTAGCTACCATGTCCTAATATCAATTTCACTTTATCTGGTCAACCACCTCAGATCCATCCATCTTTTCATTAACCTAATTTCGTTCTAACATGCAAACATCCCAATCAATGTTTAATTTGCAAGAACGATAGATTTAAGAACAATGAAATTGAATAATAATAATTGCATTAATTGACATTATTTCTATAAATTGGATGAAGAGTTTGGTACAAACACGTGATCTGTATAGTCCCAGTAGGGCGAATACTCACTAAGAATATTAAATTGAGAGAACAAGGACGAGGAAACCGTGTTGACGAATTGTCTCGTTAAATCTTCAAACTCTCTTGATGTTATTTTTGCTCTTCTTCTCTGTGCTAGGTCTAAGAATATCTGAAATCAAGCACAAATATAATCTGGCACAAATTTCCTACATATGTTTGGAAATTTTTGCATGAGCCGTGACTACCGTGACGATACACAGTGTCATGACTGTCACGGCACAACCGATATTCTTTTGGGCAATTTGGGTACCGTGACATGTCCATATCGTCACGGCCATCACGACCTGATATTCTTCTAAGCCTTTTCCGCTTTATGACTACCGTGTCAAGTATAGGTTTTCACTGTCCACTAGAAATCATCTGGGCAGTTGTGCTATCGTGAACACCATGACGAGTACAATGTGTCATGGCTGTCACAGCCTCTTTGAGAATATCTTGGTAGTTTAATTCCCGTGACTATCGTGACAAGTACATTGCGTCACGTCTGTGATGACTCTCTACTTTAGTAAAACTCTTCCGCTCTTTTTCTCAGCTTTTTCCATTCTTTCGATCTTTTGAGATTGTGGTTAGTTATGGTTAATCTTTCAACCTGAAACACTCAAAATAGATGCCAAGTAACACCAAATGTCAGGATAATAAGTTCGATCCTTCATAGAATGGAGTCAATAATAGGTTAAGATATTGACTGATCAAAACACTCCACATTTTGGATTTGTTTGTGCCGAACAAATGTCAAAGAAATGGTAATATCAAAGCCCAACATCCATCTATCTCTAAGCTATCAACTCAAATTTCATGTGATCAATCCTAATTAAACTAAACATGCAGGTCCTACCAAATTGTCATAGAGGTTACAAATTTATTTAGCGTATGTGACGGATGCACAGTCGTCGTGTGCAAAAGTCAAGAATAAATTTATAAGTCCGCTACTCGCGACTTCACTACTAGGTAGCAAGTGGTAAGTAGGGGTCGAACCCAAGGGAATTAGGGGGATAGTTGTTCTTTGTACAAAAAGGGAGCGAGATTTTAGGTTGATTGAGGTTTTAGTGCTGAAAAGTAAGTGTCTTTTTGGTTGGTTTTGGTTTTTAATGCAGCAAAGTAAGTGGGTTGGTTGTGATTTTAGTGCAGAAAGTAAAGTACTGAAAATAAAAGGAGAAGACTTACAGCAACTGGGATGCTTGAAGGATAAGTCTTGTGGAGAGTAAGCGGTTGATATTGCAGTTGATATTGAGACTGAAAGTAAAGTGCAGGTGATGTTTTAAGTTAAGGAAAGTATTCGGTTTTAGGGGCCTTGTATCATAGTCTGTTTATCATTGACCTCTAATGATCATACTATGTATTCAAAAGTGTATCAAGGCCATTCCAAGCACTTGATTTGCCACACTGTCTAGTCCATTCCAAGACATAGAGCACTTGTTCTATTTAGACTAATACCCCATTCCAAGGTATATTAGCCTTATGTGCATCCATTTGATCAATCATTCCCGATCAACCAAATGATGTTTTAAAGAGGTCAAACTCCTCAGATAAGTTTTGCCATTCCAAGCATCCACTTATCCGAGTATGTTTACGAACCCCACGGAAGAGTTTTGCCATTCCAAGCATCCACTCAACCTTGGATGTTCTAACCTAATATGTGGCACATAGAACAAGTTTTGAACACATAGAGGCATTAAGAGTAGGGCCTAAAACATTTTATGACACAAGTACACCCCTTTAACCGAATGAAGGGTTTAGCTATGAATATCCATGGAACAGGACATCATAGCTAAATACTTGAAGGTTTTCGAAAGACACTAAAGTAAAAGGAGAATACTCAAGAACCAACAGAAGTAAACTCAAGAACTACTAGAATACTCAAGAACCAACAGGAGTATTATAGATTTAAAACAAGTGTTTACAAGAGTAGTGCCCAAAATCTAGAGAGAAGCTAGAGCTTTGTGATGGATGATGTTTTGAAATGAGGATGATGATACAAGGGAAGGGAAGTGTCTATTTATAGGCATGGGGGAGTGAGAGGTGTGGAGGAGAAGCTACTCACTTGGCATGGAATGGGAGGAGAAGCTTGTAGCCGCCACCCCATGTGGCTTCTTCCCCCAAAGCCGCCGGCCCATGTGGAGGAAGGGGAGAGGAGGAGGCTTAGCCGCCGCCCATGTGGCATGAGGGGAGAGGATGAGTGAGTTTGAGATCTATTCCCCAAAAGCCATCGGTCCTTTCAGCTCCGGTCTGACTATGGTTGCCCTTCGGTTGGACTTGTTTTGAGTGATTCCACGTTAGGTTCTTGAAAGTTGTACAGTCGGAATCTGGTTGTGTCCTGGAGTGACTTGTAATCCATTTTCAGCTTTAAAACTCCTCCTTAGCCTGTATTCTCTCTAGACTTCAAAATACCCTGCAGATAAATATCGGAACTAACAAGCAAAAGTTAAATAGACAAAGAGTCTAATTTGGTGGGTTTAACTGTGTTTATGATTCATACAATTATGGTCCATCAGATCACCCCACACTTTTAGTTGTTCGTCCCGAACAATTCTTTTTAAGGGCGGAACACAATCTAAGTAAAATATGAAAGTGAGACTGTGGGACTAGATTTATCTTAATTCATGCCTTACTTACGTATTACCAAACTAAACCGTGTAAATACTTGGAAGAAACTTGATACTTGTACCTTCGCGCCGAGATGCAAATTAATTTGGATGTTTCGGGAGATAGCCCTTTTCAGGCTCCTGGACTGCATTCTCGGGATCGATTCGCACTATATGGTTTCCTTGTAGCTTTCTCTAGCACGTGATTCGGTTCGGGTTTCACTGAGTTGAGCACTTTGATTTCTTTTTGGCGAGGGACAGCTTCTGTAGTGAATCGGCCTTTGGCCTTTGGCCTTTGATGTTGAATTGCAGTTTCTTCACTTTTGTTTCGGTTAAAACCTTCACAATTTTGGCCTTTGGCCTTTGATTAGCTTATTTGAGCTTTTGCTTCTTTGTGACTTGCTAGTCCATTTTCTCAGCCTTTTTGGGAGGTCCAATCGTCGCCCGCAAGCATATGGAAATACCTCCCCGCTCTTTCTCATCCTCGCCGTTTCGTGCGGGTCAAGATGAGGGTCGCTCATCTATTTTCACGGCTACTAGGACTAGAGATAGGACGGTTTGATTCCCGTCCCGCCACTTGCATAAACACTGCACGTCGGAGATGACTTCAATCTTCACTGAAACCCGAAGTGCAGCCTCCACTGACTTTGAAAACCATATAGTTAGATTCGATCCTTTGAGTGCTTGCCAAGCCTCTCTAGGGCAGTTTATATCAACTCCACATCCCCTGTATATCTCAGCACAAAGGGACAAATGAGAAATTTCATCCTAAGTTTTTATACAGTTGAATTTTCACAAGGTAAATGCATGAATTATGATCTATATTTTTCACATTCTCAAGTTCATATTTTCAAAAAGATAATATTAAGGGAAAAGGAAAAAGAAAAACATGTTAATTAACTATGTACACAGGTGGTTCTCACCCCACACTTTTGAACGAAGGCGTGCCTTTCAGCAAGACTTAGTTCAAAAGCCATGCAAATATATACAAGAGAAGGAAATCACATTAAGGAAAAGAGAAGAACTGAACTCCCTTTTACTGTGTCGTGTCGTGGAACGACATGCCTCGGAGCTGGATAATCGAGGGAGTTCGGCTGGGGCCTTGAACTCTCAGCGCGGGCCCGGTAATTCTCGGAAGCTGCCTGGCTGATCTGATCTTGCTCCAAAAATTGATTCCTACAAGGGGTCATTCCTTCTATACAAAAAGTGGGTGAGGGCGACTTATGGTAAAAACTAAATGACAGAAAACAAAAGTACTGAAAGTAAGATAGGTGTCGGGTTACCTCCTGACCAGTGCCTTTGTTTAACGTCGTTGGCTCGACGCATGGGGATCACAGGTTTGGATCCCATGGGCGGCTCAGGTTGAATTTTGCCGCACCTCCTGCGTTGATTCTAGCCTTGACTCTTCCTGATTTCTTGTGAGATGATGTGCTTGGGTTAGAACTCCATGGTTTTGGTGGTTTCTCCTTCCATTGTTTCTGAGGAGGTGAGGGACCTTTGACCATAGCTGCTAATCTTGTTATTCTCATGGTTGGTCATTAATTAGTGCATTGAGATCAGCGGTATTTACAATGTCTGGAGGTACGGCTAGGTCATAGTTTAGCGGAGTTAAGTCAACCTTGTTGTGGTAATGTTTGACTCGCTGCCCATTTACCGTGAATCTTCTTCCATTGTCCGGGCTTTCCAACTCAACTGCCCCATGGTTGAATACCTTAGTTATTGTGAAAGGGCCGGTCCATCTAGATTTAAGCTTCCCGGGCATCAATTTCAGTCGCGAGGAGAAGACCAGCACTTGTTGTCCCTCCTCAAATGAGCGTCGGAGGATGAATTTGTCATGATACAATTTGGTCCGCGCTTTGTAGTCTGTTTGCCCTTCATAGGCCTCAAGCCGCAATTCCTCAAGCTCACACAGATTAAGCTTCCTCCAGTCCGGCAGCCTTTAAATCTGGATTGCAATGCTTGAGCGCCCAATAGGCCTTATGTTCTAATTCCACCGGAAGGTGGCATGGCTTCCCATAAACAAGCCGAAAGGGGGAGGTTCCAATTGGCGTCTTGTATGCCGTTCGATAAGCCCAAAGAGCTTCATCTAGCCTCTGACTCCAATCTTTTATACCTGGCTTTACCATTTTTTCTAAAATTCCTTTGATTTCGCGGTTGGAGATCTCTGCTTGACCATTTGTTTGGGGGTGATATGTCGTGGACGTCCGGTGGTGGACATGGTAGCGTTTTAAGGTAGCAGCCATCATGCGGTTGCAGAAATGAGTTCCTTGGTCGCTTCTTATGGCCTTGGGTACCCCGTACCTACAAAACAGGTTAGTGCGTAGAAAGTCTATGATAGTTTTTGCATCGTCATACTGATGGACCAAAGTTATACGAGTCAGAAACACAGTAAAACCCCCTTAATTAGACTGTTTGTCTATATAACTTCTACGTGTTAGTCCCGATATATTTTCACAAGGCATTTTAGAGACTGAAGTGAAAACACGCTAAGGAGAGGATTTTAAGCTGAAAAGATAACAAGAGTCAATCCAAGGTCAAGATCATATGCCGACTGAAGAAATATCAAGGATCCTGACGTTGAATTGACCAGAACAAATTAATCAGAGGAATCAGGAGTGGAGTCAAGACAGCCCGGGGAAGAAATACATTGACAGTTTTGTGAAAAGACTGCACAAAACTGTACAAAACTCACATTTGGGCAAGATGACCGGCCACCACTCAAGGATGTGGCCAAGGGAGGAGCTCCTCCCCCTTCCACCACCGGCAACCGGCGGCTCCTCCACCCATGGTGACCGGCGGCTTTTTGCTCCTCCACATGGCACCTCCTCCTTCCTCCTCTTCTCCTCCCTTGGATCAAATGCACATGTCCACCATCTCCACCACCCATCTCCTCCCCTTTGGGCTATAAAAGGAGGAGCTCCTCCTCCTCATTTCACACCACCAAATCTCAAATTCACTTCTCTCTCTAGAAGTTGTAATATTTGTAATGTTGTAATTTTGCTTTGGAAATAAAGGAAAGCTCCCTTGGCGCTTCAACGGTTGTAAGTATTATTTTTAGTATTTATTTAACTGTTGTCTTTAATTCCTTAGTATAATGTTTAGAGCGATGAATAGTAGCTAAACTAATAGTTCGGTAGAAGGGGCGCACTTGTATTATAAAATGTTTTAAGACTATTAACTTAGTGTTTAGTCTTAGTATTCAAAACTTGTTCTATGTGCCATATATAGTCAGAGTTTCCAAGGTTGAGTGGATGCTGTAACAAGCAAAGCTCTTCTGTGGGAATTTGTGATCATACTCAGGTAGTGGAAGCTGTAACAAGCAAAGCTATCTGAGGAGTTCGACTCATCCTACATCCCATCTGGTCGAGCGTAACTGTGAGATCAGGTGGATGCACCCAGGCTAGCATACCTTAGGGTATTGGCGCTAGACTGAAATAGAACAGGAGTTGCTTTAAACCGGTGTTGCAAGTCTTGAGCTGTAACTAGCCTCGATTCACCGTTTGAATACTTAGATGATTCACTAATGGTCAATGATAAACAGGATATAATACAAGTCCCCTGAAACCGAACATTTCTCTTAATCATTAAAATAGTAATTTACTTTCCAGTATTAAAACCAACCAATCAATCAATCAAAATAGCTGGTAGCTTTAAAACCAACCAACCGACCTTAAACACGTTCCCACGCTGCATAATTCCCCCCGAAGAACAATTATTCCCCTAGTTCCCTTGGGTTCGACCCCTACTTACCAAGTACTACCGAGTAGTATAGTTGCGAGTAGCGGACTATTATAAATTTATTTGTACAATCGCTTTGACGACAAGCGGTTCTGTCAAATTGGCGCCGTTGCCGGGGAACTAGTCATCAGATAACTGTTCTTCCCTCACCTTTCTTTTTTTTCTTTTTCCTATGTCATTACCCGTTACGCATGCATGGACAACGCGATTTCTGCCCCTGTTCGGAGGAACGGAGGGAGAAGACCCTGTACAGCACTGCCGAAACTTCCACCAAGTCTGCCACAACATCAAACCTGAAAACGAAGTGTTAGAAGAATTTAAGCTGAAATGCTTCAAATTCTCTCTAACCGACTTCGCCACGATATGGTACTACACATCCACCGCTTGCAGTGCAGAACGTTTCGTAGACCTCTGCGTTCCGTTCCTGAAAGAATTCTCCCCACCTTCCTTACGCCAAGAAACCCGCAAGAAGATCCTGAACCTTCAACAATCCCGGGATGAGACTTTGGACAAATACTACATAAAATTCGATGCCATCGTCTCAAGCTGCCCGCACCATGGATTTACGAAGAAAATTCTTCTCCAAAAATTTCTTCGTGGGATGAGGTCCGAAGAGCTAGGAAGAGTCAACGAAGCTATGAGAAGGTCTGCCGCAAACCTCACCATTGCAGACATGTCGTACCTGATAACTGGCCTAGCCGCTGCCACAAGACGAGTTCCCCACACTGACGAGGAAATGCAGACAGAAGAAGCTGACCCTGAGGCTGACAAAGAAGAAACCACCGAGCCGTCAGAAGAGACTCCCGAACCATCTGAGGAATCAGACATGGAAAGCACCGGAAGCAACGAAGTAGTAGTCCAGAATACCACCAACGAACTGCCTATTCCATACCCGACTATCATTACCCAGGCAGCTGAGACTATCTACGATCAGTTCTTCACGAACCAACATTACGAGGCAGAACCAAGCCTCATGAGGCCTTCCCGACTTTTCCCCTTGATCAATGAGCAAGTCGCAGCGAACTATGCGATCCAAGAAGAAGCTCAAAGGAGAATGGGAAAAGGGCCTGAGCAGAATGACTCCTACATGGAGCACGCTTACGCCATGACTGGACAAGGCAGCCCTAAACAGGAGAACACCCAGTTCAAAAAGATGATAGTGAAAGGTCCCTCGCCTTCTCAGAGACGTTGGAAGGAGATACCATCAGAACTGGACCCAAACCCGTCATCTGCTAAAAAATCAGGAAGACTCACCGCAAGAATCAAAGTCGGTGGAATCAAGAAGTTTGACCTCAGCCACCCATGGGACCCAAACCAATGAACCACAAACGAGGTATCGTCGAGCCAACGACGTTAAACAAGTGCACTGGTCGGGAGGTAACCCGACACTATCTTACTTTTCCGCACTTTAATTTCTGTCTTTTAAATTCAGTATTTAGTTTTAAGCTTGCATGACTTTTGAACTAAGGCACGCCTTCGTTCAAAAGTGGGGGGTGAGAACCACCTGTGTACATATATAACATGGAGCTGTTTTTTCTTTTTTAATAAGTACCTTTTTGAAAATATGAACTTAAGAATGTGAAAAAGATAAATCATAATTCATGCATTAACCTTGTGAAATTCAACTGTTTAAAAACTTAGAATGTAACTTTCCATTTGTCCTTTGTGCTGAGATAACTAGGGATGTGGAGTTGATATAAACTGCCCTAGAGAGGCTTGGAAAGCAATCAAAGGATCAGATCAAACTATATGGTTTTCAAAGTCAGTGGAGGCTGCACTTCGGGTTTTCAGTGAATAATTGAAGTCAACTCCGCCATGAAGCATCTATGCAAAGGCGAGGACGGGAATCAGACCGTCCTCTCTCTAGTCAAAATAGCCGAGAAAATAGATGTGCGACCCTCATCTTGACCCGCGCAAAACGACAAAGACAAGAGGAGCGGGGAGGTATTTCCATAGGCTTGCGGGCGATGATTGGACCTCCCAAAAAGGCTCGAGAAAATGGACTAGCAATCACAAAAAGACGAAAAGCTCAATGAAGCAAATCAAAAGAGGCCAAAGGCCCAAAATTGTGAAGGTTTTAACCGAGCAAAAGTGAAGCACTCAAAAAAGTCAAATCAAAGGCCAAAGGCCGATTCACTACAACAAAAAAGCAGTCCCTCGCCAAAGAAGAAAATCAAAAAGGCTCAACTCACTGAAACCCAAATCGAATCATGTGCTAGAGAAAGCTACCAGAAAACCATATAGTAAGAGACGATCCCGAGGTTGCAGTCCAGGAGCCTAAAAAGGGCTATCTCCCGAGACATCCAATATAATTTGCATCTCAGCACGGAGGTACAAGTATTAAGTTTCTTCTATTTATTTACGCAGTTTAATTTGGTAATAAGTAATCAATGTATGAATTAGGATAGATCGAGTACCACAGTCTAATTTTCATATCCCAAAGCCAAAATTAGAACTTACGCCCTTTAATAGCATTGTTCGGGACGAACAACTAAAAGTGGGGGGTAATCTGATGGACCAAAGTTATACGAGTCAGAAACACAGTAAAACCCCCTTAATTAGACTGTTTGTCTATCTAACTTCTACGTGTTAGTCCCGATATATTTTCACAGGGCATTTTAGAGACTGAAGTGAAAACACGCTAAGGAGAGGATTTTAAGCTGAAAAGATAACAAGAGTCAATCCAAGGTCAAGATCATATGCCGACTGAAGAAATATCAAGGATCCTGACGTTGAATTGACCAGAACAAATTAATCAGAGGAATCAGGAGTGGAGTCAAGACAGCCCGGGGAAGAAATACATTGACAGTTTTGTGAAAAGACTGCACAAAACTGTACAAAACTCACATTTGGGCAAGATGACCGGCCACCACTCAAGGAGGTGGCCAAGGGAGGAGCTCCTCCCCCTTCCACCACCGGCAACCGGCGGCTCCTCCACCCATGGTGACCGGCGGCTTTTTGCTCCTCCACATGGCACCTCCTCCTTCCTCCTCTTCTCCTCCCTTGGATCAAATGCACATGTCCACCATCTCCACCACCCATCTCCTCCCCTTTGGGCTATAAAAGGAGGAGCTCCTCCTCCTCATTTCACACCACCAAATCTCAAATTCACTTCTCTCTCTAGAAGTTGTAATATTTGTAATGTTGTAATTTTGCTTTGGAAATAAAGGAAAGCTCCCTTGGCGCTTCAACGGTTGTAAGTATTATTTTTAGTATTTATTTAACTGTTGTCTTTAATTCCTTAGTATAATGTTTAGCGCGATGAATAGTAGCTAAACTAATAGTTCGGTAGAAGGGGCGCACTTGTATTATAAAATGTTTTAAGACTATTAACTTAGTGTTTAGTCTTAGTATTCAAAACTTGTTCTATGTGCCATATATAGTCAGAGTTTCCAAGGTTGAGTGGATGATGTAACAAGCAAAGCTCTTCTGTGGGAATTCGTGATCATACTCAGGTAGTGGAAGTTGTAACAAGCAAAGCTATCTGAGGAGTTCGACTCATCCTAAATCCCATCTGGTCGAGCGTAACTGTGAGATCAGGTGGATGCACCCAGGCTAGCATACCTTAGGGTATTGGCGCTAGACTGAAATAGAACAGGAGTTGCTTTAAACCGGTGTTGCAAGTCTTGAGCTGTAACTAGCCTCGATTCACCGTTTGAATACTTAGATGATTCACTAATGGTCAATGATAAACAGGATATAATACAAGTCCCCTGAAACCGAACATTTCTCTTAATCATTAAAATAGTAATTTACTTTCCAGTATTAAAACAAATCAATCAATCAAAATAGCTGGTAGCTTTAAAACCAACCAACCAAGCTTAAACACGTTCCCACGCTGCGTAATTCCCCCCCGAAGAACAATTATTCCCCTAGTTCCCTTGGGTTCGACCCCTACTTACCAAGTACTACCCAGTAGTATAGTTGCGAGTAACGGACTATTATAAATTTATTTGCACAATCGCTTTGACGACAAGCGGTTCTGTCACATACCTTGTGGCCTTAGCCTCTACCCATTTTGACACATAATCTACAGCGACTAGAATATAAGTATAACCACATGATACTGGGAATGGCCCATAAAGTCAATACCCCAAATGTCGAAAATATCATTGACTAGTATGGGTACTTGAGGCATCTCATTTTTAGCTGACACATTTCCTACTCTTTGGCACTTATCGCGTTTTTTACACTTCTCATAGGCATCTCTAAACATGCTTCGCCAAAAGAAGCCGCTATCTAGGATTTTTCTAGCGGTTCTCCTAGGCCCGAAGTGTCCTCCACATGTAAACTCATGGCAGAAGCTAATAATAGAGTCTATTTCATTATCTGGGATGCATCTCCTAAGTATTTGGCCTGCTCCTATTTTCCACAAATAAGGATCATCCCACAAGTAATGTTTAGCATCATGCCTAAGTTTCATACATTGTGCTTTAGTAAAAGAAGGAGGAAATGTACCTCCTACAAGGTAGTTGACGATTGAGGCATACCATGGCACCTTGGTTGAGACTGCATAGAGATGCTCGTCTGGAAATGACTCAGTTATGTGCCCTTCTTCTTCCTTTCGGACAATCCTGCTTAGGTGGTCGGCCACAGTATTCTCGATCCCCTTTTTGTCCCTTATTTCCACATCGAATTCTTGCAGTAGTAATATCCATCGAATGAGTCTTGGCTTCGCCTCCTTCTTCTTCATCAGGTAACTGATGGCAGCATGGTTAGAATAAACTATCACTTTTGCTCCAAGTAAATAGGATCTGAATTTTTCTAGAGCGAATATCACTGCCAAGAGTTCCTTCTCGGTGGTTGAGTAGTTTCGTTGGGCAGAATCTAGGGTTCGTGAGGCGTAGTAGATCACACCCGCTTTCTTATCAATCTTTTGGCCGAGAACTGCTCCCACAGCAAAGTTGCTCGCGTTGCACATGATTTCGAACGGTAATTCCCAATTTGGCGTTTGGATGATAGGTGTGCTAGTGAGGGCTTTCTTCAAATCATCAAAGGCCTCCTTGCATGCATTGGTGAATTCAAAAGGAACTTCTTTTTGGAGAAGAGTGGATAGAGGCAATGCCTTTTCGGAGAAGTCTTTGATGAATCGTCGGTAGAATCCTGCATGGCCAAGGAATGATTGGATGTCTCAAACCGTGGATGGGTATGGTAGAGTCATGATCAGGTCGATCTTTGCTTTGTCCACTTCCATGCCTTTTTGTGAGACGATATGTCTTAAGACTATTCCGTGCGTTACCATGAAGTGGCACTTCTCGTAATTGAGCACTAAGTTCATGGACACGCATCGTGCCAAAACCGTGCTCAAATTACTTAAGCAAGCGTCGAATGTGTCTCCATAGATGGTGAAGTCGTCCATGAAGACTTCAATGAATACTCCGATCATGTTTGAAAAGATGCTGGTTACTACCCTTTGAAAAGTCCCCGGGGCATTGCATAGGCCGAACGACATTCTTCTGAAGGCAAATGTACCGAATGGGCAGGTGAATCTAGTCTTCTCTTGGTCCTCAGGTGTTATGGGGATCTGGTTGTAGCCTGAGAACCCGTCCAAGAAGCAAAAATATGGCTTGCCTGCCAGTCGGTCTAGCATTTGATCGATGAATGGTAGAGGGAAATGGTCTTTTCTTGTGACGGCATTTAATTTCCTGTAGTCGATGCACATTCTCCAGCCGTTCTTGATCCTTGTTGTTACCATTTTTCCTTCGGCATCTTCCTCGACCGTGATCCCACTTTTCTTTGGGACCACGTGGACAGGACTCACCCATTGGCTATCTGATATGGGATAGATAACGTCCGCATCTAGTAGCTTTTGTATTTCCTTTTGGACGATCTCCATCATGATTGGGTTGAGTCGTCGTTGAGGCTCTCTTGATGGCTTTGCTCCATCCTCATGTAGAATACGGTGCATGCATACAGCTGGGCTGACTCCTCTCAAGTCGGCCAGAGTCCATCCAATAGCCAACTTGTGTTGTTTCAGCACTTTTATCAAACTCTGTTCCTGGCCTGCTTCCAAGCCACTCTTGATGATTACTGGAAGTGTGTTATTATCCCCTAGGAAGGCGTACTTCAGATGCCCGGGCAGAGGCTTCAATTCTATCTTAGGAGCTTGCATCACTGAGGGTAGAAAAGTATTTGATTTGAATAATTTTACCTCGTTTACTTCATATTCTGGTGTGAGAGGTTCCGAGATTGTTACGTGGGCCACCGTTTCATGCAAGCTTTTGGTCAATTCGTAAGAGTTTTTGGCTCCATTGAGTATGGCTTCCAAGGGATCTGCTTCTAGCTCTGTCTGAATTTCTTGGACCAGGTCGTCCAAAGTATCAAGAGCGTGTACTTCCTCGAATTCCATGGGGTGCTTCATTGCTCGGAATATGTCGAAACTGAAGACCTCTCCTTTTACCTCCATTGAGAGCATTCCACTTCCACGGTCTATCTTCATTTTTGATGTTTTGAGAAATGGACGGCCGAGAAGGATGGGTGCATGATCTGTAGGTCCGCCATTCTCCATTTTTAAGACGTAGAAGTCTGCTGGAAACACCAATTCGCCTACTTGAACCAGGACGTCTTCTATTTTCCCCTCGGGCTGTTTGCACGACTGATCTGCCAGTTGAATAGTGAGACCGGTGGGTTCGAGCCGTCCAATCCTAAGGCATGAGTAGATAGAGAAGGGAAGAATGTTGATTGATGCTCCAAGGTCTAGCATGCAGTTCTCGATCCGGATGTTGCCAATTGTGCATGGAATGGTGTAAGTTCCCGGATCGCCACATTTTGGGGGCACTTTTCGTTGTATGACGGCCGATACGTTCCTACTCATTAGCTCTTGATCATATCTAGTACTCCTCCTCCGGTTGGTGCAAAGTTCTTTTAAAAACTTAGCATATCGAGGAATTTGCTTGATGGCTTCCAAGAGGGGGATGTTTATTTCGACCTTGCTGAATAATTCAAACACGTCTTCATCCATGACATGTTGTTTTTGCACACGAGTAGGTACTGAAAATGGAAGCGTTGTGCTGACTTTGGGGGTCTCGGTTCTGGGCACCGGGCGCTCCTCGTGCTCTTTGGACATTGGAACCGGGCTGGCTGCTGGTTCCGAGCCAGGCCTGCGATCCTCGGACGTATTCCTTTCTTCGTTGGTCACGTCCCGCTCTTCCTCAAACATGTCGTCGACTTTATCGACTGCGTCTTCCTCTAGAGTTTCGAGAGACTCGGGCCTCATTTGCTCTTCTCCGGGCAACCTTGGGTCTTTGTCCTCCTCTTGCTCTATAGGTTTGCCGACAAGCGTTTTTCCACTCCTAAAAGTCACGGCATTCACATTTTCCTACGGGTTTTGAATGGTTTGTGAAAGGAGTCTGGCAGGCTCATTAGTGAGTGCGAACACTGAGGCAGCGAGTTAGGAGATGTGCTTCTTCAAGTCCGATAATTCTCCCTTTGTTTCGGCTTGGTTTTGATGTATAGTAGTATTCAACTACTGCACAGTACCTGACAATTGCATCATTATGTCCTCAAGTGACTTGTTTGGTCCTTGATGATTGCTCGAGCTTGCTTGGTACTGGTTTGGTCCCTTTTGTTGGTATTGGCCTGCTGGTGGGGCGTTCTGGTTGTACTGTTGGTGGAGCGGTTGGTAGAATGACTGGGCTAGTTGAGGGATAGCTGGTTGTGTTTCTTTTTGAGAATAGTTGTTGTTTCGCCAGCTCGGGTTGGTTGCTTGACCATTCTGTCGGCTCGGTTCGTTTTTTTCATTGTTATTGTATCCTTGATATCCTATCACTGCATTTACTTCTACCGGTTCCTCTTCTATTAATGTCAGGCATTCGTCAGTTTTGTGGTTCGTAGAACCACAAAATTTGCAAGGCTTTACTGGAACTGGTTGTCTTCGTAGGATCTGAATCATCATTTCCTTCATTTGTTTCATCTCTTCTGGCATAGAGTTCATCGGTGTTTCAGCTTTTCCACATTCTTTGTTCGGGAAAATTCTTCCTGCCGAGTTGTCTCTTCTCTAAATCTGGCATTTTCAGCAACGTCGGTGATGAGATTCCTTATGCCGCTCAATGATAGATTCATCATGGATCCTCCAGCTGAGGCATCCAGGAGCATTTTGTCTAAGGGCCTTAATCCATCAATGAGGTACTCGATGATGAGTTTCTTGGGCAGTCCAAGGGTACATCGGCTTCTCTCCAGGCGGTTGAACTTTTCTAGGTAATCGTACATGGTTTCATAGGGCCCTTGCTTGATGTCTTGTAGTTGCCTCCTTACTTGCATTGCCCTTCCTGCCGGGTAATATTTGTCTAGGAATTTCTTTTGCATCTGAGCCCATGTTCTGATGCTACCGAAAGGCAATGAAAGGAACCAGTCGTTTGCCGCGTCAATGAGGGAAAAGTAGAACGCCTTTAACTTGAAGTCGTCTACGTTTACGCCATTCGGTTTTAAGTTTTGGCAAATACCGTGTAAGTGTTGGAGATGAGTTGTTGCTGATTCTCCACGTGTTCCTGAGAACTTTGGAAAGTTGTTGGCCACTGAAGTGTTGATAGCGAAGTCTTCCAGTTCAGGGCCTTCGTAAATGCACCACGGCTAGTTTCTGAAATCTGGTGCCGAGAGTTCTCCCATAGTAGGTTCGCGGAAGTTGTTGTTATCCCCACAGTAGTTATCAAAAATGGGTTCTCGTCTTGGCACTTGTCGAGGTTGAGGGGGTGGTGGATATCTAGGGGGTTGTTGTACTGGATCAGCTTCATTTCGGTCCTCGGGTGGTCCTTGGTTTCTTAGGATGGCCTCCCTATCACGAGCTCTTCTGTTTCGGATGAGTTGTTCCGGATCGTCGACAAATGGAAGTGGCACCTCATCATTTTAATCGTACAGGTTTATCTCGTCGTCATCCTGGTAGTCATGGTGGCTTCCTTCGCGAGACGTGGTTGTATTGAAGCGAGTACCGATTCAAAGAACACTTATCCGATTGTTAATTTCTAACTCTAATTCCCCGGCAACGGCGCCAATTTTGACCGATGCACAGTCGTCGTGTGCAAAAGTCAAGAATAAATTTATAAGTCCGCTACTCGCGACTTCACTACTGGGTAGCAAGTGGTAAGTAGGGGTCGAAACCAAGGGAATTAGGGGGATAGTTATTCTTTGTACAGAAAGGGAGCGTGATTTTAGGTTGATTGAGGTTTTAGTGCTGAAAAGTAAGTGTCTTTTTGGTTGGTTTTGGTTTTTAATGCAGAAAAGTAAGTGGGTTGGTTGTGATTTTAGTGCAGAAAGTAAAGTACTGAAAATAAAAGGAGAATACTTATAGCAAGTGGGATGCTTGAAGGATAAGTCTTGCGGAGAGTAAGCGGTTGATATTGTAGTTGATATTGAGACTGAAAGTAAAGTGCAAGTGATGTTTTAAGTTAAGGAAAGTGTTCGGTTTTAGGGGCCTTGTATCATAGTCTGTTTATCATTGACCTCGAATGATCATACTATGTATTCAAAAGTGTATCAAGGCCATTCCAAGCACTTGATTTGCCACACTGTCTAGTCCATTCCAAGACATAGAGCACTTGTTCTATTTAGACTAATACCCCATTCCAAGGTATATTAGCCTTATGTGCATCCATTTGATCAATCATTCCCGATCAACCAATTGGTGTTTTAATGAGGTCAAACTCGTCAGATAAGTTTTGCCATTCCAAGCATCCACTTATCCGAGTATGTTTACGATCCCCACGGAAGAGTTTTGCCATTCCAAGCATCCACTCAACCTTGGAAGTTCTAACCTAATATGTGGCACATAGAACAAGTTTTGAACACATAGAGGCATTAAGAGTAGGGCCTAAAACATTTTATGACACAAGTACACCCCTTAAACCGAATGAAGGGTTTAGGTACGAATATCCATGGAACAGGACATCATAGCTAAATACTTGAAGGTTTTCGAAAGACAGTAAAGTAAAAGGAGAATACTCAAGAACCAACAGGAGTAAACTCAAGAACTACTAGAATACTCGAGAACCAACAGGAGTATTATAGATTTAAAACAAGTGTTTACAAGAGTAGTGCCCAAAATCTAGAGAGAAGCTAGAGCTTTGTGATGGATGATGTTTTGAAATGAGGATGATGATACAAGGGAAGGGAAGTGTCTATTTATAGGCATGGGGGAGTGAGAGATGTGGAGGAGAAGCTAGCCACTTGGCATGGAATGGGAGGAGAAGCTTGTAGCCGCCACCCCATGTGGCTTCTTCCCCCAAAGCCGCCGGCCCATGTGGAAGAAGGGGAGAGGAGGAGGCTTAGACGCCGCCCATGTGGCATGAGGGGAGAGGATGAGTGAGTTTGAGATCTTTTCCCCAAAAGCCATCGGTCCTTTCAGCTCCGGTCTGACTCTGGTTGCCCTTCGGTTGGACTTGTTTTGAGTGATTCCACGTTAGGTTCTTGAAAGTTGTACAGTCGGAATCTGGTTGTGTCCTGGAGTGACTTGTAATCCATTTTAAGCTTTAAAACTCCTCCTTAGCCTGTATTCTCTCTAGACTTCAAAATACCCTGTAGATAAATATCGGAACTAACAAGCAAAAGTTAAATAGACAAAGAGTCTAATTTTGTGGGTTTAACTGTGTTTATGATTCATACAATTATGGTCCATCAGTATGCATTGAACCTTTAAACTCCTAGGCTACCCTAGTGAACGAGTATAGTCTTGTGAAGGTTTTTTAGAAAAGTGAATACCTACAAATTTCCTATGCAACAACTCTAGTATGAATGCATGAATTAATGCTCAATGAGTTACAGTATGGTAATGTCCTAATAGTTCATGTACTACCAACGTAGCTACCATGACCTAGTATCGATTTCACTTCATCTGATTAACTACCTCTGACCCATCCATCTTTTTAATTGTTTGTAGTTACAGCTTCAACAAATCAGCTCTCTAAGGTTTGACCCTGCTTACCGCTTGCTAGTAGTTGCAGGAGATTACAACTTTAAGTTTGACGCGTCAGACGACGCGCGTCAAAAGTTGTAACTGCAAACAATTAAAAATGGGGTTTGTGAGTAATTGTTGTGAATGCACAAGAGATAGACACAAAACTAGGGTTTTCAATCTGCGAGAATATTCAGCTTAGGGTTTCTATTTTGACACGTTAATCATAGACATATATTGATCAAATCTTATGTTTCTAAGTGTGCTTATTCCGACAAAGGTAATAACCCTAAATATCCCGACAAAGGTGATACACCACAATCTAACCCGACAAAGGTGTTAGAGCTCTAGTTCATTCCTAAACACAATCTGACAAAGGTATTTGACGGAGCCCACTGCACTGTCGTTAAGGTGCGATGTTCTCTGTGCAAAATAAATTTATAGCTCCGCTACTCGTACTCTACTAGTGGGTAGTAAAGGGTAAGTAGGGGTCGAACCCAAGGGAGTCAGGTGAATAGTTGTTCTTTAAGTAGGACAGTTGGGGGTTGGTTGTGATTTTAGTACTGAGAGTAGCGTGGGTTGGTTGTGATTTTAGTACTGAAAGTAAAGTAACAGTTGGTATTACTATTAAAGGAAAGCATTCGGTTTTAGGGGCCTTGTGTCATAGTCTGTTTATCATTGACCTCTAATGATCATACTAAGTGTTCAAAGATGAATCAAGGCTATTTCTAGCACAAGACTTGCAACATCGTTTAGAACACTTGTTCTATGTAGACTAATTCCTCCTTTCGAAGTATCTTAGCCTTATGTGAATCCATTTGATCTTCAGTTACGATCAACCAAATGGTTTTTGAAAGAGGTCGAACTCCTCAGATAAGCTTTGCCCGTTAAAGCATCCACTTGCCCGAGTATGTTCACGAACCCCACGGAAGAGCTTTGCCCGTTAAAGCATCCACTCAACCTTGGAAGTTCTAACCTAATATGTGGCACATAGAACAAGTTTTGAACAGAGAGAGGCACTAAGCGAAGGGTCTAAAACATTTTATGACACAAGTACACCCCTTCAACTGAATGAAGGGTTTAGCTATGAATATTCATGGAACAGGACATCATAGCTAAGTGCGTTGAAAAGTAAAGGTTTTTGAAAGTAAAGACAGGAAAGTAAAGTACTTTGAAAGACAGTAAAGTAAAAAAGAGAGTACTTACAAAAACTATTGAAAGTGCTAAAGCTTCGATTCCAAAGTAAAGTGCTTACATGATTGTGCTCTCAATCTAGAGAGATAAGTGATTTGTGATTTTGGAATGATTTACAAAGGGAAGGAGCATGGGTATTTATAGGCTAAGGGCAAGGGATGGATGTGGATGAGAGGCCACCACATGTCACAAAATGGGAGGAGAAGCAAAAACCATCGGGGTGAGTCATCACCTTCCTTAGCCCCCCCCCCCCCCCCATGTGTCACTTCCTCCTTGAAGCCGCCGGCCATGTGAGGTGGAGGAGAGTGAGTGGTGAGTTTGTGATCTTTTCACCAAAAGCCATCGGTCCTTTCAGCTCCGGTCTGACTCTGGTTGCCCTTCGGTTGGACTTGTTTTGAGTGATTCCACGCCCGGTTCTTGAAAGTCGGAATTTGGTCGTGACCTGGAATGACTCGTAATTCATTTTCAGCTTTAAAACTCCTCCTTAGCCTATATTCTCTCTAGACTTCAAAATACCTTGTAGATAAATATCGGAACTAACAAGAAAAAGTTAAATAGACAAAGAGTCTAATTTCGTGGGTTTAACTGTGTTTATGATTCATACAATTATGGTCCATCAGATCCCCCACACTTTTAGTTGTTCGTCCCGAACAATGTTTTTTAAGGGCGGAACCCATTCTAAGTAAAAACTTTTAAATATGAAAGTGAGACTGTGGGACTAGATTTATCTTAATTCATGCATTACTTACTTATTACCAAACTAAACTGTGTAAATACTTATAAGAAACTTGATACTTGTACCTTCGCGCCGAGATGGAAATTAATTCGGATGTTTCGGGAGATAGCCCTTTTCAGGCTCCTGGACTACATTCTCGGGATCGACTCGTACTATATGGTTTCCTTGTAGCTTTCTCTAACACGTGATTCGGTTCGGGTTTCACTGAGTTGAGCACTTTGATTTCTTTTTGGCGAGGGACAGCTTCTGTAGTGAATCGGCCTTTGGCCTTTGATGTTGAATTGGAGTTTCTTCACTTTTGTTCGGTTAAAACCTTCACAATTTTGGCCGTTGGTCTTTGATTAGCTTCTTTGAACTTTTGCTTTTTTGTGACTTGCTAGTCCATTTTCTCAACCTTTCTTTGGGAGGTCCAATCATCGCCCGCGAGCATATAGAAATACCTCCCCGCTCTTTCTCATCTTCGCCGTTTCGCGCGGGTCAAGATGAGGGTCGCTCATCTATTTTCCCGGCTACTATGACTAGAGATAGGACGGTTTGATTCCCGTCCCGCCTCTTGCATAAACGCTGCACGGCGGAGTTGACTTCAATCTTCACTGAAACCCGAAGTGCAGCTTCCACTGACTTCGAAAACCATATAGTTAGATTCGATCCTTCGAGTGCTTGCATGGCCACTCTAGGGCAGTTTATGTCAACTCCACATCCCCTGTATATCTCAGCACAAAGGGACAAATGAGAAGTTACATCCTAAGTTTTTAGACAGTTGAATTTTCACAAGGTAAATGAATGAATTATGATCTATCTTTTTCACATTCTCAAGTTCATATTTTCAAAAAGGTAATATTAAGGGAAAAGGAAAAGAAAAACATGTTATGTACACAGGCGGTTCTCACCCCACACTTTTGAACGAAGGCGTGCCTTTCAGCACGACGTAGTTCAAAAGTCATGCAAATATATACAAGAGAAGGAAATGACATTAAGGAAAAGAGAAGAATTGAACTCCCTTTTACTGTGTCGTGTCGTGGAACGATGATGGACCATAATTATACGAATCGAAAACACAGTAAAACCCACTAAATTAGACTGTTGGTCTAGTTAACTTTTGCTTGTTAGTTCCGATATATTTCTACAGGGTATTTTGGACTCTAGAGAGAAAACACGCTAAGGAGAGGATTTTACGCCGAAAAGATGTTACGAGTCATTCCAAGGTCACGACCATGCTACACTCAAAATCAGCCTTAACATCCTTCATGGAACCGACTTGGAATCACTCAAATATGCTAGAACAGTCGGCATTTGGACAAGAACGTAATGCAAAGGCACAGAGCCCGGTAAAGGCCAAACAAGGGCAATTTCATCCGATTCGGGATTTCGACCATGTTACAAGCAGAATTTGGCTTAGGTTCCTTCTTGAGATCATCTTAGAATGCCATTTTCATTCAGAATACACTCTCCAAAACTCAAGAAGCTCTGGTCAAATTCCGGTCAAACCGATGGCTTTTGGGAGGATAAGGAGGAGGATGACTCATCTCCTCCATCCTTATCCATAAGTGGCGGCTACTTGCTCTCCAAGCAAACTTGCCATGCACTCCTCCCTTCTCCTCCTCCTCCCTTGGATGAAAACCAAGTGCCACCATCTCCTCCCCTTGTGGCTATAAAAGGAGGCTTCTCCTCCTCATTTGTATCATCCACACTTCACAAATGTTTTAGAGAGATAGAGGGCTTAACCCTCTTCTCTTCACTTTCAATAAATATTTTGTTGTTCATCGTGGAGCTACTTCTCTTGCGTGGATCTTGTCTAGGAGCTTCTCTCCTCCGCTTATTGTAAGGAATAAAATTACTTTCAGTATTATTTGTTTTTACTGTAAAGTTATTTTATTATTCGGTACCCTTGTGCAAGGCATTAGTTTGCTTGTATTCCTTGACATGAATACAAGCAGTTAAAAGCTTGTACTCGGTCACAGGGGTATACTTGTATTATAAATGTTTTAGATCTTACTCTTAGTATACCTTCATATTCAAAACTTCTTCTATGTGCCATATATCAAGTCAGAATCTCCAAGGTTGAGTGAACCATTTGTAACTGGACCAAAGGGACCAAATGGGCAAGCTCCTCCGTGGGGGTTCGTGATCATACTCGGGTAAGTGGACCATTTGTAACTGGACCAAAGGGACCAAATGGGCAAGCTTATCCGAGGAGTTCGGCTTATCTTTAAAAACCATTTGGAAACTGGACCAAAGAATTCAAATGGATGCACATAAGGCTAATATACTTTGAAAGGAGGAATTAGTCTAAATAGAACAAGTGTTTTAAATGGTGTTGCAAGTCTTGCGCTAGAAATAGCCTCGATTCATCTTTGAATACTTAGCATGATCATGTCTTGCGCTAGAAATAGCCTCAATTCATCTTTGAACACTTGGTATGATCATTAGCGGTCGATGATAAACAATTATAATACAAGGCCCCTAAAACCGAATCATTTCCTTATAGTCCATTATCAACTGCTGTAACTTACTTTCAGTTCTCAAAACACACTCAAACCCAACCCCAATCGTAATTAAATTCTGCATAAGCTTCATTAAAGAACAATTAATCCACACTGACTCCCTTGGGTTCGACCCCTACTTACCACTTGCTACCCAGTAGTAAAGTCGCGAGTAGCGGACTTATAAATTTACTTGTACATTTGCTCTGACGACAAGCATCTGTCAAATTGGCGCCGTTGCCGGGGAGTTGTGCATCGAAATAGTTGTTCTATTTTGTTTTTTGTTTTTTATTTTATCATGCAATTCACTAAGTCCTACTACTACGGAATGGAACCTTGGAACATTTAGGAAATTTCCCCACCACCCTTCGAACATGAAATCCGCGAGAAGATCAACAATATAAAACAATCCCGGGATGAAACATTGGACGAGTACTTGGCGTATTTTGACTCCATGTTGATAAGCTTCCCGCACCACGGATTCACCAACCACGATCTTCTTCAAAGATTTCTCAATGGGATGATGCCACAAGAGTGGGATTGGCTAAACGATGCAGCGGGAGGCTCGGTGAACAACTTAGGCGTAGATGATCTTTGGAACTTAATAGATAATTTGGCCGCGAGGCCAAGACAAAGACAAGATCAGGCCATGCGGAGCAAAGAACTAGACAACATAATGAACGAAATCAGGGCAAAAACTGAGTTATGGGCAGCAGAAAATGAGCTAGCAGCTAGCACCCAGCAATTGGCCGCAGACATGCAGAAAATGAATGCCTCGATGCACCAATTCACGGCCAAGACATACCCGGACCTCAATGACGAGTTACCCATATCAGACCCATACCTCAGTGTGATTACCCCCGGAGACTATACGAATGACAAGGATAAGGACCCTTGGTTGCCTGAAGAAGAACTACATTCAGATTATCCCTGGGAGTTAGAAGAAGAACTGCCCAAATCAGGTCCGGTCCTTATCACCAATCCATCCGAGGAAATCACAGTCCTAACTGTCGAGCCAATAGAAGTCCCGAACATCACTACCAAAGCGGCCGAAGAAATCAAGCCAAGCCCGGTCCTTGCGCTCAGAGCACCCGAGGAAGTTCCGGACCTCATTGCCGAACTGTCCGAGAAAGCCCCAGTCCCACTCACCCCGATGCAACAAGAAAAACTACCTGAAAACTTACTCGTTCCAGGACAACCATCCATCACTGCCACTATGAAGAGGATTGGCAGAGGCGCATGCTTAATGTCGCCTACATTGAATGGCACAAAACCAAATTTCCAAACTCACAAAGGTGCCAACTATTCCAACATGAAGAGGTGGCAAAGACATGGGCCGAAAGAATGGAAACCCAGAAGGAGTAACAAGCAAGCACGACTCATTGGACCAGCAGCTATGGTCAAAGAAACTTCACCCTCTCGGAGCAAAAGGGCTGCCGAGAAGAAGTTTGACCTCACTCACCCTTGGGATCCGACCTTATGATCCATAATTGAGGTACTGTCGAGCCAACGACGTTAAACAAGTGCACTGGTCGGGAGTAACCCGACACTATCTTACTTTCTGTCATTTTAATTTCTGTCATTTAGTTTTTTCAATAAGTCGCTCTCACCCACTTGGTGCATAGAACAAACTGACTATTCAGGAATCGAATTTTGGAGCAAGATCGGATCAGCCAGGCAGCTTCCGTGAATTTACCGGGCCTGCGCTGAGAGTTCAAGGCCCCAACTAAACTCCCTCGATTATCCAGCCTCATGCCATGTCGTTCGCACGACACAGTAAAGGGAGTTCTGTTCTGTTCTTCTCTTTTCCTTAACGTCATTTCCTTCTCGTAATTGTCTGCTTGCATGGCTTTTGAACTAAGTTGTGCTGAAAGGCACGCCTTCGTTCAAAAGTGTGGGGTGAGAACCACCTGTGTATATAGTTAGCTAAATATGTTTTTCCTTTTCTTTTTTAACTATCTTTTTGAAAATATGAACTTAAGAATGTGAAAAAGATAAGTCATAATTCATGCATTAACCTTGTGAAAATTCAACTGTCTAAAAACTTAGAACGTAACTTCTCATTTGTTCCTTTGTACTGAGATAAACTAGGGATGTGGAGTTGATAGAAATGCCCTAGAGAGGCTTGGCAAGCAATCGAAGGATCGAATCAAACTATATGGTTTTCGAAGTCAGTGGAGGCTGCACTTCGGGTTTCAGTGAAGACTGAAGTCATCTCCGCCATGCAGTGTTTATGCAAAAAGAAAAAAGGCGAGGACGGGAATCAGAACGTCCTCTCTCTAGTCAAAGTAGCCGAGAAAATAAATGAGCGACCCTCATCTTGACCCGTGCGAAACAACAACGATGAGAGGAGCGGGGAGGTATTTCCATAGGCTTGCGGGCGATGATTGGACCTCCCAAAAAGGCTTGAGAAAATGGACTAGCAAAGCCACAAAAAGGTGAAAAGCTCGAAGAAGAAAATCAAGAGGCCAAAGGCCCAAAATTGTGAAGGTTTTAACCGAACAAAAAGTGAAGTACTCAAAGAGTCAAATCAAAGGCCAAAGGCCGATTCACTACAAAAAGCAGTCCCTAGCCAAAAGAAAATCAAAGTACTCAAACCATTGAAACCCGAACCGAATCACGTGCTAGAGAAAGCTACAAGGAAACCATATAGTGAGAGATGGTCCCGAGGTTGCAGTCCAGGAGCCAAAAAAGGGCTATCTCCCAAAACATCCAGAATAATTTGCATCTCAGCACGAAGGTACAAGTATCAAGTTTCTTCTATTTATTTACACAGTTCAATTTGGTAATAAGTAAGCAATGCATGAATAAGGATAAATCGAGTCCCATAGTCTAATTTTCATATTTTAAAACCAAACTTAGAGTACCGCCCTTTAGTAGCATTGTTCGGGACGAACAACTAAAAGTGTGGGGTGATCTGATGGACCATAATTATACGAATCAAAAACACAGTAAAACCCACTAAATTAGACTGTTGGTCTAGTTAACTTTTGCTTGTTAGTTCCGATATATTTCTACAGGGTATTTTGGACTCTAGAGAGAAAACACGCTAAGGAGAGGATTTTACACCGAAAAGATGTTACGAGTCATTCCAAGGTCACGACCATGCTACACTCAAAATCAGCCTTAACATCCTTCATGGAACCGACTTGGAATCACTCAAATATGCTAGAACAGTCGGCATTTGGACAAGAACGCAATGCAAAGGCACAGAGCCCGATAAAGGCCAAACAAGGGCAATTTCATCCGATTCGGGATTTCGACCATGTTACAAGCAGAATTTGGCTTAGGTTCCTTCTTGAGATCATCTTAGAATGCCATTTTCATTCAGAATACACTCTCCAAAACTCAAGAAGCTCCGGTCAAATTCCGGTCAAACCGATGGATTTTGGGAGGATAAGGAGGATGACTCATCTCCTCCATCCTTATCCATAAGTGGCGGTGATGGACCATAATTATATGAATCAAAAACACAGTAAAACCCACTAAATTAGACTGTTTGTCTATTTAACTTTTGCTTGTTAGTTCCGATATATTTCTACAGGGTATTTTGGCACTGAGAGAGAAAACACGCTAAGGAGGAGTTTTTAAGCGGAAAATGAAGGAGTCATTCCAGGTCACGACCATGCTACACTCAAAATCAGCCTTAACATCCTTCATGGAACTGACTTGGAATCACTCAAATATTCTAGAACCGTCGGCAAATGGACAAGAATGCAAGGCAAAAGCACCGAGCCCGGTGAAGGCCAAACAAGGGAAAATTCATCGGATTTGAGATTTTGACCATGTTCCAAGCGGAATTTGGCTTAGGTTCCTTCTTGAGATCATCTTAGAATGACATTTTCATTCAAAATACACTCTCCAAAATCCAAGAAGCTCCGGCCAAAGCTCCGGTCAGATCCGGTCAAACCGATGACTTTTGTGAAGATCACAAGCTTCTAGAAGGGATGCTCCTCCTCACATGGGCGGCTCCTCCCTCACATGGTGGCTCCTCCACTCTCCTCCCTCCAAGTGGCGGCTCCTCCTCCTCTCCTCCCAAAGCCGCCGGCAGCTTTTGCTCCTCCATGGAGAAGTTGCCATGTGGTGGCTCCTCCACCACATCTTCAAAGCCTCCTCCTCCACCCTTGGATGCTCCTCCACATGCCACCATCTCCACCCTTGCTCCTCCTCCTCCATGGCTATAAATATGGAGCTCCTCCTCCTCATTTCAACACACCCCAAAATGTGGAGAGCTTCTCTCTCTACAAAATCTCTCTAAATCTCTCTAGCTTTTGTGGGCACAATTATGTAATATTACTTTGGAATAAAGAATCCCTTGGCGCTTCAACGGTTGTAAGTATCTCTTAGTATTTATTTATTTAACTGTTGTCTTTAATTCCTTAGTTATAATGTTTAGCGTGATGAATAGTAGCTAAACTAGTAGTTCGGTAGAAGGGGCGTACTTGTATTATAAATGTTTTAGACTTTACTCTTAGTATACCTTTGTATTCGATACTTGTTCTATGTGCCATATACTAAGTCAGAACGTCCATGGTTGAGGGGACGCTTGGAATGGCAAAGCTCACCATGGGGGTTCGTAAACTTGTACTGATAAGTGGATGCTTGGAATGGCTAAGCTTATTTGAGAAGTTTAACTCATCTTAAACACCATCTGGTTTGATCGGAAATGACGGACCAGATGGATGCACTTACGGCTAAGATACTTCGAAAGGAGGAATTAGTTTTGCTTAGAACAAGTGTTTTAAATGGTGTTGCAAGTCTTGCGCTAGAAATAGCCTCGATTCATCGTTTGAATACTTAGCATGATCATATCTTGCGCTATAAATAGCCTCAATTCATCTTTGAACACTTGGTATGATCATTAGCGGTCAATTATAAACAAATATAATACAAGGCCCCTGAAACCGAACATTTCTCTTAATTATTAAATCTGTAATTTACTTTCAGTATTAAAACCAACCAACCAATCAAACAATCATATAGCTGGTAGCTTTAAAACCAACCAACCTACCTAAAACACGCTCTCTCGCTGGATAAACCCCCCCAAAGAACAACTAATCCACACTGACTCCCTTGGGTTCGACCCCTACTTACCAAGTACTACCCAGTAGTATAGTTGCGAGTAGCGGACTATTATAAATTTATTTGCACAATCGCTTTGACGACGAGCGGTTCTGTCAAATTGGCGCCGTTGCCGGGGAGTTGTGCATCGGAATAGTTCTTCTATTTTTTCTTTTTTCTTTTATAATGCAATTCACTAAGTCCTACTACTACGGAATGGAACCTTGGAACACTGAGGAAATTTCCCCACCACCCTTCGAACTTGAAATCCGCGAGAAGATCAACAAAATAACGCAATCCCGGGACGAAACATTGGATGAGTACTTATGGTACTTCGATTCCATTGTGACGAGCTGCCCGCATCATGGATTCACCAATTTCGATCTTCAAACAAAGTTTCTCTGTGGAATGTTGCCACATGAGTGGGACCAGCTAAATAATGCAGCAGGAGGATCAATGTGGGACTTAACCGAGGATGATCTTTGGATATTAATCAATGATTTGGCCGCAAGGTCAAGACCAAGCCAAGATCAGGCCAAGCCAATCGAGGACGGTATAACGGAGCTGGCATCTAGGATCCAGCAGTTAGACAACACGATGCAACAAATCAGGGCCAAAACTGAACTATGGGCGGCAGAAAAGGAGCTGGCAGCTAGCACCCAGCAATTGGCCGCAGACATGCAGCAATTGAGTGCATTGATGCACCAATTCACGGCTGAACCCGAGGAACCGACTAAGGATAAGGACCCGCAAATTACCGAAGAAGAACCACCCCAATCAGACCCGGTCCTTATCACCAATCCATCCGAGGAAATCACTGTCCTAACTGCCGAGCCTACAGAAGTCCCGAACCTCACTGCTGAAGCGGCCGAAGAAATCAAGCCAGGCCCGGTACTTGCGCTCGGAGCACCCGAAGAAGTCCCGGACCTCATTGCCGAACTGTCCGAGAAAGACCTGGTCCTCACTGTCGGAGCACCTGAAACAGACCTAGTCCTCATGGTCGAAGTGCCTCAACTTAATCCTTTGCGTTTCATGCCGATCATAACCACCGAAGATCATATAATCAATGATGATGCGGTACAAGGGGAGTTGGAGGCAGAGCATGAGCCAAAAAAACCGACAAAGGAAATCTCTCTCGTCACAAGCCAAGAAAAACCATCCGGGAACTCAATCATTCCAAGAGAACCATTCGTAGCTACCACCAAGAAGAGGCCTCACATGGGAACATGCCTGTGGTCGCCGATGTTTGAAGGCACAAAACCCAACTTCCAAACTCGCGAAAGTGCCAACTATTCCAACATGAAGAAGCGGCAAAGGCATGGGCAGAAAGAATGGAAACCCGGAAGGAGAAACAAGAAAGCACGACTCATTGGACCAGCAGCTATGGTCAAAGAACCCTCACCCTCTCGGAGCAAAAGGGCTGCCGAGAAAAAGTTTGACCTCACTCACCCTTGGGATCCGACCTTATGATCCATGATTGAGGTACTGTCGAGCCAACGACGTTAAACAAGTGCACTGGTCGGGAGGTAACCCGACACTATCTTACTTTCCGCACTTTAATTTTCTATCTTTTATTTTCTGTATTTTACTTTTTCAATAAGTCGCTCTCACCCACTTGGTGCATAGAAGATTTGACTATTCAGGAATCGGACTTGGGTGCAACATTAAGCCAGACAGGGCTACGCTCAGAGTTCAAGGCCCCAGCCGAACTCCCTCGATTATCCAGCCTCGTGCCATGTCGTTCACTCGACACCTTAAAGGGAGTTCTGTCTTTCCTTTTCCTTAATATCATTTTCTTCTCATATAATATCTGCTTGCATGGCTTTTGAACTCAGTCTTGCTGAAAAGCACGCCTTCGTTCGAAAGTGTGGGGTGAGAACCACCTGTGTATAAACATGTTTTTTCTTTTTTAGTAGTATCTTTTTGAAAGTATGAACTTAAGAATGTGAAAAAGATAAATCATAATTCATGCATTAACCTTGTGAAAATTCAACTGTTTAAAAACTTAGAATGTAACTTTCCATTTGTCCTTTGTGCTGAGATAACTAGGGATGTGGAGTTGACATAAACTGCCCTAGAGAGGCTTGGCAAGCAATCAAAGGATCAGATCAAACTATATGGTTTTCGAAGTCAGTGGAGGCTGCACTTCGGGTTTCAGTGAAAATTGAAGGCATCTCCGCCATGCAATGCAAAAGGCGAGGACGGGAATCAGACCGTCCTATCTCCGGTCAAAGTAGCCGAGAAAATAGATGAGCGACCCTCATCTCGACCCGCGCGAAAACGACAGTCAAAGTAGCCGAGAAAATAGTTGAGCGACCCTCACCTTGACCCGCGCGAAAATGGCAAAAAAGAGAGGAGCGGGGAGGTATTTCCATAGGCTTGCGGGCGATGATTGGACCTCCCAAAAAGGCTGAGAAAATGGACTTGCAAAGTCACAAAAAGGCGAAAAGCTCGAAGAAGCAAATCAAGAGGCCTAAGGCCCAAAATTGTGAAGGTTTTAACCGACAAAAAGTGAAGTACTCAAAGCGTCAAATCAAAGGCCAAAGGCCGATTCACTACCAAAAGCAGTCCCTCGCCAAAAGAAAATCAAAGTACTCAAACCAGTGAAACCCGAACAGAATCACGTGCTAGAGAAAGCTACAAGGAAACCATATAGTAAGAGACGATCCCGAGGTTGCAGTCCAGGAGCCTAAAAAGGGCTATCTCCCGAAACATCCAATATAATTTGCATCTCGGCACGAAGGTACACGTATCAAGTTACTTCTATTTATTTACGCAGTTCAATTTCGTAATAAGTAGCAATGCATGAATTAGGATAGATCAAGTACCACAGTCTAATTTTCATATTTTAAAACCAAGCTTAGAGTGCCGCCCTTTAATAGCATTGTTCGGGACGAACAACTAAAAGTGTGGGGTGATCTGATGGACCATAATTAGACGAATCAAAAACACAGTAAAACCCACTAAATTAGACTGTTTGTCTATTTAACTTTTGCTTGTTAGTTCCGATATATTTCTACAGGGTATTTTGGCACTTAGAGAGAAAACACGCTAAGGAGGAGTTTTTAAGCGGAAAATGAAGAACGAGTCATTCCAGGTCACGACCATGCTACTCTCAAAATCAGCCTTACCATCCTTCATGGAACCGACTTGGAATCATTCAAATATTATAGAACCGTCGGCAAATGGACAAGAACGCAAGGCAAAAGCACCGAGCCCGGTAAAGGCCAAACAAGGGCAAATTCATCGGATTTGAGATTTCGACCATGTTCCAAGCGGAATTTGGCTTAGGTTCCTTCTTGAGATCATCTTAGAATGACATTTTCATTCAAAATACACTCTCCAAAATCCAAGAAGCTCCGGCCAAAGCTCCGGTCAGATCCGGTCAAACCGATGACTTTTGTGAAGATCACAAGCTTCTAGAAGGGATGCTCCTCCTCACATGGGCGGCTCCGCCCTCACATGGTGGCTCCTCCACTCTCCTCCCTCCAAGTGGCGACTCCTCCTCCTCTCCTCCCAAAGCCGCCGGCAGCTTTTGCTCCTCCATGGAGAAGTTGCCATGTGGTGGCTCCTCCACCACATCTTCAAAGCCTCCTCCTCCACCCTTGGATGCTCCTCCACATGCCACCATCTCCACCCTTGCTCCTCCTCCTCCATGGCTATAAATATGGAGCTCCTCCTCCTCATTTCAACACACCCCAAAATGTGGAGAGCTTCTCTCTCTACAAAATCTCTCTAAATCTCTCTAGCTTTTGTGGGCACAATTATGTAATATTACTTTGGAATAAAGAATCCCTTGGCGCTTCAAAGGTTGTAAGTATCTCTTAGTATTTATTTATTTAACTGTTGTCTTTAATTCCTTAGTTATAATGTTTAGCGCGATGAATAGTAACTAAACTAGTAGTTCGGTAGAAGGGGCGTACTTGTATTATAAATGTTTTAGACTTTACTCTTAGTATACCTTTGTATTCGATACTTGTTCTATGTGCCATATACTAAGTCAGAACGTCCATGGTTGAGGGGACGCTTGGAATGGCAAAGCTCACCATGGGGGTTCGTAAACTTGTACTGATAAGTGGATGCTTGGAATGGCTAAGCTTATTTGAGAAGTTTGACTCATCTTAAACACCATCTGGTTTGATCGGAAATGACGGACCAGATGGATGCACTTACGGCTAAGATACTTCGAAAGGAGGAATTAGTTTTGCTTAGAACAAGTGTTTTAAATGGTGTTGCAAGTCTTGCGCTAGAAATAGCCTCGATTCATCGTTTGAATACTTAGCATGATCGTATCTTGCGCTATAAATAGCCTCAATTCATCTTTGAACACTTGGTATGATCATTAGCGGTCAATGATAAACAAATATAATACAAGGCCCCTGAAACCGAACATTTCTCTTAATTATTAAATCTGTAATTTACTTTCAGTATTAAAACCAACCAACCAATCAAACAATCATATAGCTGGTAGCTTTAAAACCAACCAACCAACCTAAAACACGCTCTCTCGCTGGATAAACCCCCCCAAAGAACAACTAATCCACACTGACTCCCTTGGGTTCGACCCCTACTTACCAAGTACTACCAAGTAGTATAGTTGCGAGTAGCGGACTATTATAAATTTATTTGCACAATCGCTTTGACGACCAGCGGTTCTGTCAGGCGGCTACTTGCTCTCCAAGCAAACTTGCCATGCACTCCTCCCTTCTCCTCCTCCTCCCTTGGATGAAAACCAAGTGCCACCATCTCCACCACCCATCTCCTCCCCTTGTGGCTATAAAAGAAGGCTTCTCCTCCTCATTTGTATCATCCACAATCATCCACACTTCACAAAAGTTTTAGAGAGATAGAGGGCTTAACCCTCTTCTCTTCACTTTCAATAAATATTTTGTTCTTCATCGTGGAGCTACTTCTCTTGCGTGGATCTTGTCTAGGAGCTTCTGTCCTCCGCTTATTGTAAGGTATAAAATTACTTTCAGTATTATTTGTTTTTACTGTAAAGTTATTTTATTATTCGGTACCCTTGTGCAAGGCATTAGTTTGCTTGTATTCCTTGACATGAATACAAGCAGCTAAAAGCTTGTACTCGGTCGCAGGGGTATACTTGTATTATAAATGTTTTAGATCTAACTCTTAGTATACCTTTGTATTCAAAACTTGTTCTATGTGCCATATATCAAGTCAGAATCTCCAAGGTTGAGTGAACCATTTGTAACTGGACCAAAGGGACCAAATGGGCAAGCTCCTCCGTGGGGGTTCGTGATCATACTCGGGTAAGTGGACCATTTGTAACTGGACCAAAGGGACCAAATGGGCAAGCTTATCCGAGGAGTTTGGCTTATCTTTAAAAACCATTTGGAAACTGGACCAAAGAATTCAAATGGATGCACATAAGGCTAAGATACTTCGAAAGGAGGAATTAGTCTAAATAGAACAAGTATTTTAAATGGTGTTGCAAGTCTTGCGCTAGAAATAGCCTCGATTCATCTTTGAATACTTAGCATGATCATGTTTTGCGCTAGAAATAGCCTCAATTCATCTTTGAACACTTGGTATGATCATTAGCGGTCGATGATAAACAATTATAATACAAGGCCCCTAAAACCGAATCATTTCCTTATAGTCCATTATCAACTGCTGTAACTTACTTTCAGTTCTCAAAACACACTCAAACCCAACCCCAATCGTAATTAAATTCTGCATAAGCTTCATTAAAGAACAATTAATCCACACTGACTCCCTTGGGTTCGACCCATACTTACCACTTGCTACCCAGTAGTAAAGTCGCGAGTAGCGGACTTATAAATTTATTTGTACATTTGCTCTGACGACAAGCATCTGTCAAACGACATGGCTCGAAGCTGGATAATCGAGGGAGTTCGGCTGGGGCCTTGAACTCTCAGCGCAGGCCCGGTAATTCTTGGAAGCTGCCTGGCTGATCTGATCTTGCTCCAAAAACCGATTCCTACAAGGAGTCATTCCTTCTATACAAAAAGTGGGTGAGAGCGACTTACGGTAAAAACTAAATGACAGAAAAATAAATGACTGAAAGTAAGATAGGTGTCGGGTTACCTCCCGACCAGTGCCTTTGTTTAACGTCGTTGGCTCGACGGTACCTCATTCTTGGATCATATGGTTGGGTCCCATGGGTGTGTGAGGTCGAATTTCTTCTCGGCTGCCCTTTTGCTCCGAGAGGGTGAGGCTTCATTGACCATAGCTGCTGGTCCAATGAGTCGTGCTCGCTTGTTACTCCTTCCGGGTTTCCATTCTTTGGGCCCATGTCTTTGCCGCTTCTTCATGTATAGCCGGTTGGCATCTTTGCAGTTTTGGAAGTTCAGTCTTTTGCCAAGCGACCTCAACAATGCGCCCTTGCTAACCCCTCTTCTTCGTGGCAGAGATGATTGGCCGTCCTTGATCCTTACACCTTTCAGGAGGCTCTTCTTGGCTTGTGATGAGTGGGAGCTCTTTCGTTGGCTGTTTTGGCTCATGCTTCTCCTCCAACTCGCCTAGCACTGCATCATCATCGATCATCTCATCTCTGGTGGCTGTGATCTTTATAGAACATGAAGGGTTATGTAGGGGCTTCTCGGCCATAAGGACAGGGCCTTTCTCGAGCAGCTCTTCAGTGAGGACCGGGCCTGCCGTGATTTTCTCGGTCAGTTCGGCAGTGAGGTCCAGGTATGTCTCGGCTGGTTTGGTAGTGAAGTCCGGGACTTCCTCGGGTGCTTCTTTAGTGAGGTCTGGGACTTCATTTGGCTCGTCAAATAGGGTCGGGACTTCCTTGGGCAGATTGGTGATGAGGACCAGGCCAGATTTGGGCAGTTCTTCTTCGGTCATCCAAGAGTCCTCATCCTTTGTCGGCTCCGTGGGTGATGGACCATAATTGTACGAATCAGAAACACAGTTAAACCCACCAAATTAGACTGTTTGTCTAGTTAACTTTTGTCTGTTAGTCCCGATATATTTCCACAGGGCATTTTAGAGACTGAAGTGAAAACACGCTAAGGAGAGGATTTTATGCTGAAAAGATAACAAAGAGTCAATCCAAGGTCAAGATCATATGCCGACTGAAGAAACATCAAGGATCCTGACGTGAAATTGACCATAACAAATTAATCAGAAGAATCAGGAGAGGAATCAAGACAGCCCGGGAAAGGAACACACTGACAGTTTTGTGAAAAGACTGCACAAAACTATACAAAACTCACATATGGGCAAGATGACTTGGTGACTTGATGAAGAGGTGACCAAAGGAGGCAAAACCACCCCATTCTCCACCCACAACCGGCGGTGCCACCCTCCTCCTCCTTGGGCAACCGGTTGACTTGCCTTGGAGGTGGCTTCCTCCACCACTCCTCCTCCATGGTGACCGGCTACCGGCGGCTGAGCTCCTCCACTCCTCCTCCGCCAAGTGGTGGCTCCTCCTTGGCTCCTCCTTGCCTCCTCCTCCTCCCTTGGATCAAACCAATCTCCACCACCCATCTCCACCCATTTTTCCTATAAAAGGAGGTGCTCCTCCTCCTCACAAATGCATCCCAAAAATTGTAAATCACTTCTCTCTCTAAGTTTGTTACTTGTAAGTTTGGTTCGATTTTGAAATAATACTCCTGTTTGTTCTTGAGTATTATACTGGAAATTATAATACTCTTGTCGGTTCTCGAGTATTATAATACTGTAGGGAATACTCCTGTTGGTTCTTGAGTATTCCACCCCTTTCCCTCTTACTGTTTCCAAAAACCCCCGAGTATTTAGCTATGGTATCCATCTCTATGGATATTCGTAGCTAAACTCTTTATTCGGTGGAAGGTATTTTCTTGTATTATATAATGTTGTAATATCTTTTAGTTTCATTTCTTTGTATTCAAAACTTGTTCTATGTGCCATTTATAGTCAGAATTTCCAAGGTTGAGTGGATGCTACGAAAGGGCAAAACTCTTCCGTGGGGTTCGTGAACATACTCGGGTAAGTGGATGCTACGAAAGGGCAAAGCTTATCTGAGAAGTTCGACTCATCTAAAACACCACTTGGTCAATCGTAACCGTGAGATCAGGTGGATGCACAAAAGGCTAAGATACTTCGAAAGGAGGAATTAGTCTGAAATAGAACAAGGGTTGCTTTAAACGATGTTGCAAGTCTTGCGCTACGAAAGGGCCTCGATTCATCTTTGAATACTTAGAAAAGTTACTAAGAGTTTATTATATACATGTTATAATACAAGAGTACCTGAAACCGAATGCTTCTCTTAACTGTTAAACCGCAATCACCAACTGCTGATCTACCGGAGGAATTACAATCACGCATCACCCACTGTAAGTCTTCTTTGTATTTACAGCATTTAATTTCTGTATTTACTTTTCCGCTATCAAAACCAAAAACCCCCAAAAAATCACGTAGTTAATCAGAGCGCTAAAACCTCAATCAACCATAAAACACGCTCCCCCCAGTTCAATCACCCTAAAAGAATAGCCTATTCCCCTAATTCCCTTGGGTTCGACCCCTACTTACCACTTACTACCCAGTAGTGTAGTCACAAGTAGCGGATATTATAAATTTATTTTGTACAGAGAACACTGCACCTTAACGACAGTGCAGTGGGCTCCGTCAAAATTGGCGCCGTTGCCGGGGAATTAGCCATCGGATAGTTGTTCTTCACCTCACATGACCTCATGACTCAACCACCCTCGTATGCATGGACAACACGGTACCTACCACTGTTCGGAGGTACGGATGGAGAAGACCCAGTACTACATAGCCGAAACTTTCACCATGTTTGTCAATACATAAAACCTAATAATGAGACGTTAGAGGAGTTTAAGCTTCATTGCTTTAAATTCTCTCTAACCAATGTTGCGGCAATCTGGTATTACACATCACCCGCTAGTAGTACAATACGTTTCATAGATCTCTGCATTCAATTCTTGAAAGAATTCTCTCCACCATCCCTACGACAACAAGTGCGAGAGAAAATCATAGGCCTCCGACAATCCCGGGATGAGACTTTGGACGTATACTACACGAACTTCAACACCATCGTCTCACGCTGCCCGCACCATGGATTCACGAAGAAAGTTCTGCTTCAAAAATTTCTTCGTGGAATGAGGACCGATGATCTAACAAGAGTAAATGAAGCAATGAGAAGATCAGCCGAGAACTTCACCATTGCGAGCATGTGGAACCTTATAATTGGCCTGGCTGCAGTCACAGAACGAACATCCCAAACTGACGAAGAAATGCAAACAGAAGAAGCTGACCCTGAGGCTGATCACGAAGAAACTACCGAACCGTCAGAAGTAACTCCTGAACCATCTGAAGAGTCAGACATAGAGAGTACCGGAAGTAACACAGGAACAGTGGCAAAATTCGACCTAAGCCACCCATGGGATCCCAACCAATGATCCAGAACAAGGTACTGTCGAGCCAACGACGTTAAACAAGTGCACTGGTCGGGAGGTAACCCGACACTATCTTACTTTCTGCACTTACTTTCAGTACTTAGTTTTAAGCTTGCATGACTTTTGAACTAAGGCACGCCTTCGTTCAAAAGTGGGGGGTGAAAACCGCCTGTGTACATAAATAACATGCTTGCTGTTTTTTCTTTTTTAGTAATAGTATCTTTTTGAACATATGAATTTAAGAATGTGAAAAAGATAAATCAGAATTCATGCATTTACCTTGTGAAAATTCAAACTGTTTAAAAACTTAGAATGTAACTTTCCATTTGTCCTTTGTGCTGAGATAACTAGGGATGTGGAGTTGACATAAACTGCCCTAGAAGGACTTGGGAAGCAATCAAAGGATCAGATCAAACTATATGGTTTTCGAAGTCAGTGGAGGCTGCACTTCGGGGTTCAGTGAATAATTGAGTCAAACTCCGCCAAGAAGCATCTATGCAAAGGCGAGGACGGGAATCAGACCGTCCTCTCTCTAGTCAAAATAGCCGAGAAAATAGATAAGCGACCCTCATCTTGACCCGCGCAAAACGACGAAGACGAGAGGAGAGGGGAGGTATTTCCATAGGCTTGCGGGCGATGATTGGACCTCCCAAGAAGGCTGATAAAATGGACTAGCAAGTCACAAAGAAGCGAAAAACTCAAAGAAGAAAATCAAAAGAGGCCAAAGGCCCAAAATTGTGAAGGTTTTAACCGAGCAAAAGTGAAGCACTCAACAAAGTCAAATCAAAGGCCAAAGGCCGATTCACTACAACAAAAAAGCAGTCCCTCGCCAAAGAAAAGAAAAAAATCAAGAAGGTTCAACTCACTGAAACCCGAACCGAATCACGTGCATGAAAAAGCTACCAGAAGACCATATAGTACGAAACGATCCCGAGGCTGCAACCCAGGAACCTGAAAAAGGCTATCTCCCGAGACATCCAATATAATTTGCATCTCAGCACGGAGGTACAAGTATTAAGTTTCTTCTATTTATTTACACAGTTTAATTTGGTAATAAGTAAGCAATGCATGAATTAGGATAGATCGAGTACCACAGTCTAATTTTCATATGCCAAAACCGAACCTAGAACTTACGCCCTTTAATAGCATTGTTCGGGACGAACAACTAAAAGTGGGGGGTATTCTGATGGACCATAATTGTACGAATCAGAAACACAGTTAAACCCACCAAATTAGACTGTTTGTCTAGTTAACTTTTGTCTGTTAGTCCCGATATATTTCCACAGGGCATTTTAGAGACTGAAGTGAAAACACGCTAAGGAGAGGATTTTATGCTGAAAAGATAACAAAGAGTCAATCCAAGGTCAAGATCATATGCCGACTGAAGAAACATCAAGGATCCTGACGTGAAATTGACCATAACAAATTAATCAGAAGAATCAGGAGAGGAATCAAGACAGCCTGGGAAAGGAACACACTGACAGTTTTGTGAAAAGACTGCACAAAACTGTACAAAACTCACATATGGGCAAGATGACTTGGTGACTTGATGAAGAGGTGACCAAAGGAGGCAAAACCACCCCATTCTCCACCCACAACCGGCGGCGCCACCCTCCTCCTCCTTGGGCAACCGGTTGACTTGCCTTGGAGGTGGCTTCCTCCACCACTCCTCCTCCATGGTGACCGGCTACCGGCGGCTGAGCTCCTCCACTCCTCCTCCGCCAAGTGGTGGCTCCTCCTTGGCTCCTCCTTGCCTCCTCCTCCTCCCTTGGATCAAACCAATCTCCACCACCCATCTCCACCCATTTTTCCTATAAAAGGAGGTGCTCCTCCTCCTCACAAATGCATCCCAAAAATTGTAAATCACTTCTCTCTCTAAGTTTGTTACTTGTAAGTTTGGTTCGATTTTGAAATAATACTCCTGTTTGTTCTTGAGTATTATACTGGAAATTATAATACTCTTGTCGGTTCTCGAGTATTATAATACTGTAGGGAATACTCCTGTTGGTTCTTGAGTATTCCACCCCTTTCCCTCTTACTGTTTCCAAAAACCCCCGAGTATTTAGCTATGGTATCCATCTCTATGGATATTCGTAGCTAAACTCTTTATTCGGTGGAAGGTATTTTCTTGTATTATATAATGTTGTAATATCTTTTAGTTTCATTTCTTTGTATTCAAAACTTGTTCTATGTGCCATTTATAGTCAGAATTTCCAAGGTTGAGTGGATGCTACGAAAGGGCAAAACTCTTCCGTGGGGTTCGTGAACATACTCGGGTAAGTGGATGCTACGAAAGGGCAAAGCTTATCTGAGAAGTTCGACTCATCTAAAACACCACTTGGTCAATCGTAACTGTGAGATCAGGTGGATGCACAAAAGGCTAAGATACTTCGAAAGGAGGAATTAGTCTGAAATAGAACAAGGGTTGCTTTAAACGATGTTGCAAGTCTTGCGCTACGAAAGGGCCTCGATTTATCTTTGAATACTTAGAAAAGTTACTAACAGTTTATTATATACATGTTATAATACAAGAGTACCTGAAACCGAATGCTTCTCTTAACTGTTAAACCGCAATCACCAACTGCTGATCTACCGGAGGAATTACAATCACGCATCACCCACTGTAAGTCTTCTTTGTATTTACAGCATTTAATTTCTGTATTTACTTTTCCGCTATCAAAACCAAAAACCCCCAAAAAATCACGTAGTTAATCAGAGCGCTAAAACCTCAATCAACCATAAAACACGCTCCCCCCAGTTCAATCACCCTAAAAGAATAGCCTATTCCCCTAATTCCCTTGGGTTCGACCCCTACTTACCACTTACTACCCAGTAGTGTAGTCACAAGTAGCGGATATTATAAATTTATTTTGTACAGAGAACACTGCACCTTAACGGTAGTGCAGTGGGCTCCGTCAGTGGGCTCCAATATTGGCTCCTTTAGAGTCGCCTCCACATCCATTACTGCCCTTGTACTGATGTCTTCTCTCGGTTTTGTTGCGGGCAAGCTCATAATGGGTGTGGTCTCGGGCTCGTTCTGCACTGAGTCCACTTCCATCGTTGGTGCCTATCGTCAGTTAGGTGCCACTGACCCTGTTTTGTGTTCTTTGCCAAATCATTTATGAGGCGCCAGGCTTCAGTCACGGTTAACTTCATGAGTGAACATCCCGCTACATCATTAAGTCTTTTCCGCTCAAGTGGCATCATTCCACCGAGAAACCTTTGAATAAGATTGAATCTAGTGAATCCATGGTGCGGGCAGCTCGCCACAATGGAGTCAAAGTACGCCAAGTACTCGTCCAAAGTTTCGTCCCAGAATTGCTCAAGATTGAGAATCTTCTCGCGGGTTTGAAGTCGAAGAGATGGCGGGCAAAACTCCTCTAGGAATTGGGTTTGTAGATCCCCATAATCACCTTCATCCTCTGCACATGAGTAATACAAATCTAGTGCGGAGTCTGTTAAAGAAAATTTGAAGCATTTCAGCTTAAACTACTCTAACGTCTCGTTCTCAGGTCTCATGTGGCGGCAGATGTGGTGAACATGTTGGCAATGTATCACAGGGTCCTCTTCAATGGTACCTCCGAATTGGGGAAGACAGTCAAGCATTTTAAACATAAGGTTGCGGCCTCCATCATTCCAAGGCTGTCTTCCGTAGTAGGAAGACATGGTGAATTATGTACAATAGAAAAAAGAACAACTATCCATTTGCTAACTCCTCGGCAACGGCGCCAATTTTGACGGAGCCCACTGCATTGTCGTTAAGGTGCGATGATCTCGGTGCAAAATAAATTTATATCTCCGCTACTCGTACTCTACTAGTGGGTAGTAAAGGGTAAGTAGGGGTCGAACCCAAGGGAGTCAGGTGAATAGTTGTTCTTTAAGTAGGACAGTTGGGGGTTGGTTGTGATTATAGTACTGAGAGTAGCGTGGGTTGGTTGTGATTTTAGTACTGAAAGGTAAAGTAACATTTGATATTACTATTAAAGGAAAGCATTCGGTTTTAGGGGCCTTGTATCATAGTCTGTTTATCATTGACCTCTAATGATCATACTAAGTGTTCAAAGATGAATCAAGACTATTTCTAGCACAAGACTTGCAACATCGTTTAGAACACTTGTTCTATTTAGACTAATTCCTCCTTTCGAAGTATCTTAGCCTTATGTGCATCCATTTGATCTTCAGTTACGATCAACCAAATGGTTTTTGAAAGAGGTCAAACTCCTCAGATAAGCTTTGCCCGTTAAAGCATCCACTTACCCGAGTATGTTCACGAACCCCACGGAAGAGCTTTGCCCGTTAAAGCATCCACTCAACCTTGGAAGTTCTAACCTAATATGTGGCACATAGAACAAGTTTTGAACACAGAGAGGCACTAAGCGAAGGGTCTAAAACATTTTATGACACAAGTACACCCCTTCAACCGAATGAAGGGTTTAGCTACGAATATTCATGGAACAGGACATCATAGCTAAGTGCATTTAAAAGTAAAGGTTTTTGAAAGTAAAGACAGGAAAGTAAAGTACTTTGAAAGACAGTAAAGTAAAAAAGAGAGTACTTACAAAAACCGTTGAAGGTGCTAAAGCTTCGATTCCAAAGTAAAGTGCTTACATGATTGTGCTCTCAATCTAGAGAGATAAGTGATTTGTGATTTTGGAATGATTTACAAAGGGAAGGAGCATGGGTATTTATAGGCTAAGGGCACGGGATGGATGTGGATGAGAGGCCACCACATGTCACAAAATGGGAGGAGAAGCAAAAGCCATCGGGGTGAGTCATCACCTCCCTTAGCCCCCCCCCCCCTCCCCCCATGTGTCACTTCCTCCTTGAAGCCGCCGGCCATGTGAGGTGGAGGAGAGTGAGTGGTGAGTTTGTGATCTTTTCACCAAAAGCCATCGGTCCTTTCAGCTCCGGTCTGACTCTGGTTGCCCTTCAGTTGGACTTGTTTTGAGTGATTCCACGTCCGGTTCTTGAATATTTGGTCGTGACCTGGAATGACTCGTAATTCATTTTCAGCTTTAAAACTCCTCCTTAGCCTGTATTCTCTCTAGACTTCAAAATACCCTGTAGATAAATATCGGAACTAACAAGCAAAAGTTAAATAGACAAAGAGTCTAATTTGGTGGGTTTAACTGTGTTTATGATTCATACAATTATGGTCCATCAGTATTACTAGGCGTAAGTGTTACTATCTAGCTTTATGACAAAGTATCCAGTAGATTTTAACGGTAAGAATTAATTGTTTAATTAAGCTTTGCGACAAAGCTTCCACTTAAGCCAACAAGTTAATTCATGCGATGAAAGCAAGAACTAGTAAAATATAAAATTACATTAAGAACAAAAGTGTCAAAACGTAGTCACAATGTATGAAACCGTAAACTGAAACAGGAAAATTAGCCATAATAAAAACACAAATATTCTTGAATGAAAATAGAAACTTCTCTTCTCTCGTCGAAAGCTTCGCGTTCTCTTCAAGAGCTGTCTTCAAAACTAGGATGTGATGTAGAATGATGGAAACCCTTCTCCAAACTCTTAATTTATAAGTTTTTGGGTTTCTAAATCTATTTTGGGCTCAAATTGCCGAATCTTGAACCTGCTGACATCATCAATACCCATCACTGATGTCATCAGCCGATCCCAAGTAAGACGTTACGGCCGCGCCCAACGTTGACGTTACTGCCGCTCCCAACATTGATGTTAGCAATGCGCTAATGTCTTCACTGGGCGCGGTCCCCACTGACTTGGTTTTCCTCTTTCTGCGCAGCAGTTCTGACTTCGCCTATCAATTGGGCCTCGGATGCTCTCGGTGTGAACTAGGGAGTTGTAAATAATTGAGTCAGCTACACATTTACATATATCTCATATTTTTTTACCAGTGGTAAATTCCCATCACTCCGTCGAACCTTCAAAGGTCTGATTTGCTAATGTGGTGTTTTTGGCATGAAAGGCCGTCTTTTATGCGTGTTTCCTCCTAGAGCTTCCGAAACACCGGAAATGTAAAACCGTACTAAAAAGTAAATGTTCACATATTAAAGTGTCAAAATAAATGGGATTAATTAGTTCGACGAGTCGTATAAATACTACTCTTCAAACCACCCCACACTTAAACTTGTTCGTCCCGAACAAGAACAAGTCATAGAAGGAAAACAAATATAACACCACAAATTTTATGACGTCCTGGATAAATGCTACATGAATATGAGTTGCTAGTCTAAATTCAGCTTTCCTATGTATAATTCAATCGTTACTCAAATCATCCTGCTTAACATAGAATTAACTTGATACATGTTACCTCTGAGCTGAAATTCAAATGACCCCGGATGAGTGGGAGATAGTCCTCTATAGACCCATCATCTGCATTCGTTGTTCCGAACTCTAGCTATATGGTTATACTTCATTGCTTTTTCTCGCACGTGATTGATTTGAGCTTTAAGGTTTTGAGCTTTTCTTTCTTCTTTCGTAGGACACCTTTTGATGTAGTGAACTTCCTTTGGCCTTTGGCTCTTGTATGAGTGATGTACTTCACTTTTTTTTATAGAATTCACAACTTCGCTGATGTTTTCTTGAGCTTTGCTCCTTGATTGTGAATTGCTTGTCCTTTTTTCTTTTCTTCTGAGAGAGGTCCAATCATTGCCCGCAAGCATATAGTTAATACCTCCCCGCACTTTCTTATCCTCGCCCTTTTTGACGCGAGTCAAGATGAGGGTCACTCACCTTTTCCCGGTTACTTTGGACTAGAGATAGGACGGTTTGTTTTCCCGTCCCGCCTACTTACATAAACGCTGCAGCGGCGGAGCAAACTCCAAACCATAAAACTCGAAGTGCTAGCCTCCACTAAATCCATATAATCATACAGTTAGAAATTCGGTCTTTCAAAAAACAACTTTGCTTGGGGTCAATGTTTCACCCTCTTTTGAATTTCAGAACTTTGTTTTTTATTGTGGCTTATTTTTTGCCTCTTTAGACTTTTTCTAACTCCACACTTAAAACGTGACATAGTGTACAAATGGAGGCGGGTACGTGCAAATCACAACAAGTAAAGAAAACATACACTAGTGCTAAGGTCACCTTGAAAGAGAGATGTAGTTTAAGGTTTTAAACATTTGTACCGGTGCCTACTAATATTAGGTCTTAAACATGCTTTAAGAAATACGTAGAAAATGTGATAGACAGAAGCTAGCGATGATACTGACACGAGAGAATATGCACACAAATAAAACTATTTCAAGTCCTAGACTTAGAATCCAAAAGATTGACAATCAATGGAGGAGGTTCGTAGAAAATGAGGATTTGAATCTCAATACGTAGACAGCTGAGCATATGCAGGAATGAATATGTGACATGCGATGTGTGTGACTATGCGCTACCTACTCCATACTTAAATTGAGCTTAGTCCCTAAGCAAAGAAATAAAAGATATGAATAGCGTATAGGAAACTTACCTCGTGTGTGATAGCTTAATATCCATGGTGATTAAAAGATGCCCAAGGAATTCAAGCACAAAGCAAACTCCATGCTTAAAATCCCATTTGAATAGAGAGCTGTCAATCCACCTTAAAATCCCATTTGAATTTACATTCATCTAGAATAATATGGACATTGGATAGAGAATACAACCCCTTCAAAAATGTGAGTCCTATAACAAACAAGGAGTCGTAGTGGCTCTTTTTCGGTAGTTCCAAGATAGCTCCAACAAGCACACTTCCCATACACTCTTTAGCTAGGAACCCAAGTTTCCGTACTTTGAAATTCCCCTTCACTATCACATTCTTACATACGCGAGAGTCCTCTATAATTGAACTCAAGTACACATCAACAAAGTCTTCGTACTTATGATCCTTTGATGGCTCTCCAGCATCCAGAGAAACTGGTGGAATGATATTCTCTTCTGTGTGTTCATCTAAATGACCTTTAGAAGCGCTTGCAGTGGATGGAGATGCATTTTCATGTTCTGAGACGTCTTCAGTACAAGAGTCACCATCCTATAACTCAGTGTAAGCCTTGGCAGCCGTTCTCAACGCCTCAAAACTATCCTCACAAACAGGCTATTCTAGTATGGAGACCATTCTCGTATCCTGGACATCTTCCACGTGGATTGAAAATAAAACTGAAGATGTATGCGCTTCATAGACTTGAACTTATTGATGATTGGCCATTGTCATCTCGATGTCCCCATCTCTGCATTCATTGGTGGCTACAATAGCTTTTTGCTCTAACGGTTCTTTCAATATTCTCTGTCTAATGTTCCACCGTCTTTCGAAGGTCTTTTATCTTTGCAGCAGTCTCCCGAGTCATTTTCTCTTACCTGCACTAAGAAGCTAGCCTGCATGGACTGTATACGCGATGATTCACTAGTGTCCTGAGGCCATTGCTTCTACGACTGATTCTGGTAGCTCTCATAATAAGGACCTTATTGATAATATGGTTGATCATAAAACAGACATTGATTTCCTTCCCAATTTGTATCATATGAATGTGTCTGATAATAAGGCTCTTCCCTTAGGTAGGTGTCTTGATGACCAAAATAAAACATCCTCGCAACATTCAAAATAAAAGTGATTAGTGAAGTGAAAAAGTGTACGGAATATGCACAATGAAGTAAAAAAAATATGGCATAGTCTAAACTACACTAGTTAAATCCAATAACACACTAAGCAATGTTCCCCGGCAACGGCGCCATTTTGACAAGCGGATTTTTAACCCTTTATAGTTGTCAATTATTAGTTTTAGGGGTCAAGTTGCAGTCAAAAAAAATTTATAAACCTTGGTAAGCCAAGGGTCGATCCAAGGAACATTGTGTGAATAGTAGCTAACAAGTGACAAATGTAGCTACTCCAAATAATAAGAGAAAATCTGGTGCAAAGAAATTTCCTAAAATTAAATGCATAAAATTAGAAAGGTTGATCTGATCAGAGAAATAAAGAATCCAAGAATCAAACTTCACCCCTACCAACCCCACAAATCATGCAACAATATCACGCAATTCAATCATGCTATCCAGTATGGAAATAAACCAAAATAACATTAGACAAGCCGCCCATCCACGTATCATTGTCTAAATTAACCTACGCCATTGAACGCCGCTGACGGAGCCCACTGCACTGTCGTTAAGGTGCAATGTTCTCTGTACAAATAAATTTATATTTTCCGCTACTCGCAACTTTACTACTGGGTAGTAAGTGGTAAGTAGGGGTCGAACCCAAGGGAGTCAGTGTGGATTAGTTGTTCTTTAATGAAGCTTATGCAGAAATTAAATGCGATTGGGGTTGAGTTTGAGTGTGATTTGAGAACTGAAAGTAAATTACAATAATAGATTGTAAGGAAAGGATTCGGTTTTAGGGGCCTTGTATCATATTTGTTTATCATTGACCGCTAATGATCATACCAAGTGTTCGAAGATGAATCGAGGTTATTCCTAACACAAGACTTGCAACATCGCGTAGAACACTTGAAATGATCATGCTAAGTATTCAAAGATGAATCGAGGCTATTTCTAGCGCAAGACTTGCAACACCATTTAAAACACTTGTTCTACTTAAGACTAATTCCTCCTTTCGAAGTATCTTAGCCTTATGTGCATCCATTTGATCTTCTGTTACGATTTCCCAAAATGGTTTTTTAGATAAGTCGAACTCCTCAGATAAGTTTTGCTTGTTACAGCTTCCACTTACCGAGTATGTTCACGAATTCCCACGGAAGAGCTTTGCTTGTTACAGCTTCCACTCAACCTTGGAAATTCTGACTATATATGGCACATAGCACAAGTTTTGAATACAGAGATACTCTAAGAGTAGAGTCTAAAACATTTATAATACAAGTACACCCCTGCGACCGAGTACAAGCTTTTAGCTGCTTGTATTCATGTCAAGGAATACAAGCAACCTATTGTCTTGAAAAAGGGTACCGAATAATAAAATAACTTTAAAGTAAAAAATAATAATACTTGAAAGTGATTTCATACCTTACAATAAGCGGAGGAGAGGAGCTCCTAGGCAAGATCCAAGCGCCAAAAGTAGCTCCAAAATGAAGAACAATATTTATTGAAAGTGAAGAGAAGAGGGTTAAGCCCTCTATCTCTCTAAAACATTTGTGATTTGTGGTGGATGGGATGATTTTTTACAAGTGAATGAGGCTTCTATTTATAGGCTAAGGAGGAGGAAATGGAGGGTGGAGATGGGTTGCATCCAAGGGAGGAGGAGGAGGAGATGAGGTTGTGGAGGAGGAGGAGACACTTGGCACCACCTTGTGGGGGAATTCATTTAGCCGCCACTTATGGATGAGGATGGAGGAGATGAGTCATCCTCATCCTTATCCTCCCCATAGCCGCCCCTTCTAGAAGGAAAGAGGAGGTTTATGTAGTTTTGTGCAATTTTCACAAAACCAACAGTCCAATTTCGCTCCGGTCTGACTTTGGTTGTTCCTCGGTTGGATTTGCTTTGAGTAATTCAATGTCAGGATCTTGTGATTTCTGCATTCAGCGTCTGATCGTGACCTCGGACTGACTCGTGATATCTTTTCAGCGTAAAATCCTCTCCTTAGCGTGTTTTCTCTCTAGTGTCCAAAATACCCTGTAGAAATATATCGGGACTAACAAGCAGAAGTTAGATAGACAAAAAGTCTAATTTGGTGGATTTTACTGTGTTTTTGATTCGTATAATTATGGTCCATCAGATTACCCCAAACTTTTAGTTGTTCGTCCCGAACAATGCTATTAAAGGGCGGCACACTAAGTAAGTTTGTTGAAATATGAAAATTAGACTGTGGTACTAGATTTATCCTAATTCATGCATTACTTACTTATTACCAAATTGAACTGTGTAAATAAATAGAAGAAACTTGATACTTGTACCTCCGTGCTGAGATGCAAATTATTATGGATGTTTCGGGAGATAGCCCTTTTTAGGCTCCTGGACTGCAACCTCGGGACCGTCTCGCACTATATAGTTTCCTTGTAGCTTTCTCTAGCACGTGATTTGGTTCGGGTTTCAATGGTTTGAGTACTTTGATTTTCTTTTGGCGAGGGACTGCTTTTGTAGTGAATCGGCCTTTGGCCTTTGATTTGACTCTTTGAGTACTTCACTTTTTGTTCGGTTAAAACCTTCACAATTTTGGGCCTTTGGCCTCTTGATTTGCTTCTTCGAGCTTTTTGCCTTTTTGTGGCTTGCTAGTCCTTTTTCTCAAGCCTTTTTGGGAGGTCCAATCATCGCCCGCAAGCCTATGGAAATACCTCCCCGCTCCTCTCATCCTTGTCGTTTTGCGCGGGTCAAGATGAGGGTCGCTCATCTATTTTCTCGGCTACTTTGACTAGAGAGAGGACGGTCTGATTCCTGTCCTCGCCTTTTTTTTCTTTTTGCATAAACACTGCATGGCGGAGATGACTTCAATCTTCACTGAAACCCGAAGTGCAGCCTCCACTGACTTCGAAAACCATATAGTTTGATTTGATCCTTCGATCGCTTGCCAAGCCTCTCTAGGGCATTTCTATCAACTCCACATCCCTAGTTTATCTCAGCACAAAGGGACAAATGAGAAGTTACGTTCTAAGTTTTTAGACAGTTGAATTTTCACAAGGTAAATGCATGAATTTTGATCTATCTTTTTCACATTCTTAAGTTCATATTTTCAAAAAGATAATACTAAAAAAGAAAAACATGTTATTTATTTATGTACACATGCAGATCTCACCCCACACTTTTGAACGAAGGCGTGCCTTTCAGCACTACTTAGTTCAAAAGCCATGCAAGCAGACAATTACGAGAAGGAAATGATATTAAGGAAAGGTAAGATCAGAACTCCCTTTTGTGTCGAATGACATGGCACGAGGCTGGATAATCGAGGGAGTTCGGCTGGGGCCTTAAACTCTCAGCGCAGGCCCGGTAGTTCACGGAAGCTGCCTGGCTGATCCGATCGTGCTCCAAAAACCAATTCCTAAATAGTCAAATCATTCTATGCACCAAGTGTGTGAGAGTGACTTATTGATAAAAACTAAAAGATAGAAAATAAAAAGATAGAAAGTAAGATAGTGTCGGGTTACCTCCCGACCAGTGCACTTGTTTAACGTCATTGGCTCGACAGTACCTCATTCCTGGATCATTGGTTTGGATCCCATGGGTGCTTGAGGTCGAACTTCTTCTCGGTAGCTCTTTTGATTTGAGAGGGTGAGGCTTTATTGACCATAGCTGGTGGTCCAATGGGTCGTGCTGCTTGCTTGTTACTCCTTCCGGGTTTCCATTCCTTCGGCCCATGTCTTTGCCGCTTCTTCATGTTTGAATAGTTGGCACTTTTGCGAGTTTGGAAGTTTGGGTTTGTGCCATTAAATGTAGGCGATATTAAGCATGCGCCTCTACCATTCCTCTTCATTGTGGCAGTGATGGATGGTTGTCTTGGAATGAGTGAGTTTTCAGGCGATTTTCCTTGGCTTGTGACGAGTGAGAGTTCCTTTGTCGGCTTTTTTGGCTCATGCTCCTCCTCTAACTCCCCGTGCACCTCATCATCATTGAATATATGATCTTCGGTGGCTATGATCGGTATAAGACACGAAGGGTTAAGTTGGGGCACTTCGACCATGAGGACTGGTTCTGTTTCAGGTGCTCCGACAGTGAGGACCAGGTCTTTTTCGGACAGTTCGGCAACGAGGTCCGGGACTTCTGTTGGCTCGGTAGTTAGGACAGTGATTTCCTCGGATGGATTGGTTATAAGGACCGGGCTTGTTTTGGGCAGCTTGTTAATGATGTCCCAGAGCTGGTTTGATGCTTCTTTTTGAGCCACCCATGATTCTTCATTCTCTGTCAGCTCCTCGGGTTCAGCCGTCTTTTCTATTGCCCATGATTCGGTTTCGGACGTGAATTGGTGCATCGAGGCACTCAATTGCTGTATGTCTGCGGCCAACTGCTGGGTGCTAGCTGCCAACTCGTTTTCTGCTGCCCATACTTCAGTTTTGGCCCTAATTTGGTGCATTATGTTGTCCAGTTCTTCGCTCCGCATGGCTTGATCTTGTCTTTGTCTTGACCTTGCGGCCAAATCATCTATTAAGTTCCAAAGATCATCTATGTCTAAGTTGTTCACCGAGCCTCCCGCTTCATAATTTAGCCAATTCCACTCTTGTGGCATCATCCCATTGAGAAACCTTTGAAGAAGATCGTGGTTGGTGAATCCATGGTGCGGGCAGCTTATCAACATGGAGTCAAAGTACGCTAAGTACTCGTCCAAAGTTTCATCCCGGGATTGTTTTATGTTGTTGATCTTCTCGTGGATTTCAAGTTTGAAAGGTGGTGGGGAAAACTCCTCATTTTTCCAAGGTTCCATTCCGTAGTAGTAGGACTTAGTGAATTGCATGATAAAACAAAAAAAGAAAAAACAAAATAGAACAACTATTCCGATGCACAACTCCCCGGCAACGGCGCCAATTTGACGGAGCCCACTGCACTGTCGTTAAGGTGCAATGTTCTCTGTACAAATAAATTTATATTTTCCGCCACTCGCGACTTTACTACTGGGTAGTAAGTGGTAAGTAGGGGTCGAACCCAAGGGAGTCAGTGTGGATTAGTTGTTCTTTAATGAAGCTTATGCAGAAATTAAATGCGATTGGGGTTGAGTTTGAGTGTGATTTGAGAACTGAAAGTAAATTACAATAATAGATTGTAAGGAAAGGATTCGGTTTTAGGGGCCTTGTATCATATTTGTTTATCATTGACCGCTAATGATCATACCAAGTGTTCGAAGATGAATCGAGGTTATTCCTAACACAAGACTTGCAACATCACGTAGAACACTTGAAATGATCATGCTAAGTATTCAAAGATGAATCGAGGCTATTTCTAGCGCAAGACTTGCAACACCATTTAAAACACTTGTTCTACTTAAGACTAATTCCTCCTTTCGAAGTATCTTAGCCTTATGTGCATCCATTTGATCTTCTGTTACAATTTCCCAAAATGGTTTTTTAGATAAGTTGAACTCCTCAGATAAGTTTTGCTTGTTACAGCTTCCACTTACCGAGTATGTTCACGAATTCCCACGGAAGAGCTTTGCTTGTTACAGCTTCCACTCAACCTTGGAAATTCTGACTATATATGGCACATAGCACAAGTTTTGAATACAGAGATACTCTAAGAGTAGAGTCTAAAACATTTATAATACAAGTACACCCCTGTGACCGAGTACAAGCTTTTAGCTGCTTGTATTCATGTCAAGGAATACAAGCAAACTATTGTCTTGAACAAGGGTACCGAATAATAAAATAACTTTAAAGTAAAAACAAATAATACTTGAAATTGATTTTATACCTTACAATAAGCGGAGGAGAGGAGCTCCTAGGCAAGATCCAAGCGCCAAGAGTAGCTCCAAAATGAAGAACAGTATTTATTGAAAGTGAAGAGAAGAGGGTTAAGCCCTCTATCTCTCTAAAACATTTGTGATTTGTGGTGGATGGGATGATTTTTTACAAGTGAATGAGGCTTCTATTTATAGGCTAAGGAGGAGGAAATGGAGGGTGGAGATGGGTTGCATCCAAGGGAGGAGGAGGAGGAGATGAGGTTGTGGAGGAGGAGGAGACACTTGGCACCACCTTGTGGGGAGTACATTTAGCCGCCACTTATGGATGAGGATGGAGGAGATGATTCATCCTCATCCTTATCCTCCCCATAGCCGCCCCTTCTAGAAGGAAAGAGGAGGTTTGTGTAGTTTTGTGCAATTTTCACAAAACCAACAGTCCAATTTCGCTCCGGTCTGACTTTGGTTGCTCCTCGGTTGGATTTGCTTTGAGTAATTCAATGTCAGGATCTTGTGATTTCTGCATTCAGCGTCTGATCGTGACCTCAGACTGACTCGTGATATCTTTTCAGCGTAAAATCCTCTCCTTAGCGTGTTTTCTCTCTAGTGTCCAAAATACCCTGTAGAAATATGTCGGGACTAACAAGCAGAAGTTAGATAGACAAACAGTCTAATTTGGTGGGTTTTACTGTGTTTTTGATTCGTATAATTATGGTCCATCAGCCGCCCATCCATGATTATCAACGATTTCGATTTATTAAGCACAATGCTTTTCAGATGAAAACATTAACTTCCCTATTAATTCATGTACTACCACCATAGCTACCATGAAGTGATGTACTATCAGCGTAGCTACCAGAAAAAGAGTGACTACTCACTACTCATGGTAAGACAACAAAAAACTAATGTATTTTCAAAGATTAAGGACGCGGAAACCGTGTTAACGAGTAGGATCGTTGAATCTTCAATCTCTTACGATGTTCTTCTAAGCCTTCTTCTCAAAGTAAGGTCTTGAATTTCGAATGATCAAATTATATAGTGTCTAGGGTTTCCAAATTTTGATTGAGTAGAATCTTGATTTCTTACTCCCCAAGAATTTCCAAAAATTAAGATCTTTGATTCTTCAAATATTCTCTGCTTGCTCAGCATGGAAATAAGATATTTTGAACTTTTTAGAAATCAAGATCGCAGCTGATGTCATCATGATGCATTATAGTGCGCAGCTAAAGTGTAAGATTCAATTGGGAATCTCTGCCAGATTTTCATCCCTCACTTTAACTGTCGTTTTGACCATCTAAACGACCTTGTCTGCTCTTGGTGTGAACTAAAGAGTTGTAGGGCTTTAAATTAGATTCGCAACAATACCTAGCTCGTATTTTTTGGATCTTTTTTTGGCTCCAAGCACTTCTTCAAAGCCTCAAAGATCTTATATGCTATTGTGATGTTATAACACTATAATGCCATCTTTTACTGCGTATTTTCTCCTAGAGCTTCCGAAACACCTAAAATTATGTCCTTTAGCTTGGTTCTTTATCTTTTTTGTCTATTCGAGCCAAGATCATTCCCATCTGTAATTCAAACCTAAAACGCTAGGAAAAACCATCAAATAACACTAAAGTGCCGAGATAATCGAACTAATCCGTTGTCGAATGTGAGATTGATTGGTCAACAATTTGATAGATCAATTGGCTACAAGGTTGGCTAAGAGAGGTGATGGATGTCTCGTTTACCTTTTATTGAGGTGGAGCTTGAGGTTGTTTCCTTTGGTAGTTGCCTTGTGATAATATTGGTTGTTTTGACTTTGTTTGAATTGAGTTCATTGTCGGCCTTGGCTAGATTGGCCTTGTTGATATTGATGCTTACGTGCAAATCCGGGTGGTGTATTGCTCTCATTAAATTTGATAGGTTCGTGAGTCTTGTATGTGAAGTTTGGGAGGTTGCAGTTGTTGGGAGAATATGTATTTGTAAAGTTAGATCCGTATGTGCCACCTTTATTTCTTCCCATAAAGTGTACTTCTTCCACATTTTGAACTTTGTTGCACGGCTTCGTTGCACGGAAGGTTGTGAGGACACGAATCTTCTAAATGCACGTACTCGGGAATATGACACAAACTTGAGATTGAGGTTGGGCTTGTCCCACTTGAAGTGCACTAAGAGATGACACCAATGCGTCGAATTTCTTTTAGAGGGCACACACTTCTTTACTAGAATTCGTTGCGTTCACATCTTGTTGTGCCCCTCCATGCCTTTTGGTATAGCTCTCGCTTCCCCATAAATGGGAGTTTCGTGCAATCTTCTCTATAATTGTACATCCAGGGGTGGGTTGAAGTTCCATAAATGCACCTCTCGCGACTTGGTCTTGATTTCGAGCTTTGGATGAGGGTCCACTTGTCTATATTGTGATGGGGACATGATTTTTAAAGCTCTTTGTACCTCTCCAAATCTTCATTAAAGGGTTCTCCATCCGGTCGCGCAAATATGTTAATTGAACTTGTTCGCTTGGCGGTCTTTCCCAGAGAGAAATATTGAAGGACAAAAGTTTGTGCAACCACTTCTCATGTGGTGAATGTCCCTGATTCATGATTCCATAGCCAATCTTTGGCTTTCTCGATAAGTGAGAATGGGAAAAACCTAAGATATATTGCTTCCTTCGAAATGTTGTTGATCTTGAATAGGTTGCATAAGTCCAGGAATGAAGCCAAATGTGTGTTGGGATTTCAGAGCCGGGTGAATACATTTGGAGCAACCATGTGGTTTAAAGGTGGCTTAACTTCAAATTGATGCCCGACTATTGCGGGTGGGGATATGCGTGACCGAAAACCGGTGAGGCTAGGGGTTGCATGTATAGTCCTTTAACAAACGTTCACATGGGCATCGGGTGCGGGGATATAGTTGCAGGGGGTCTTGGCTATCCATTGTTCTTGTAGGTGCTTTTGTTGGGTTTCTTGTTGGGGTTTTGAGTTTGGTATCTGTCGAGGAAGAAGGTGATCTAGATTATTCCTTCTTTTTGGACTAAACCTTTGTTTATAATTTTGGACCTGGGGTTTCAGTGATCGGAGTAAAACTGTTGGTCTTTTTGGACCGAGTTTGCATCTACTAGATAACGTGTAAAAGGAAAAAATAAACAAGAATGTCCAACAAAATATAAAATGGTAAACAAGAACGCAAACAAACAAGAAAATTGTGTATGCCAGTCGAAGTATAAACACAACCTAAGCTAATGGCAAGTTATTCCATTGCTCCCGACTAGTATTTTGTCATCCAAAGTAATTTATAATGCCGGTAAGAACCGGATCGTCCAAGGGAGCAAGTTTCAACTTATGCACTATGCGAGGTTGTATTTATACTTACTCTAGTCTTTAACAAGTTTTTGTTTGGTATCTAGAATTTTAATTAAATCAAAGCAAGGAAAAAGTTTATTAATCTCAAGAGATATTTCGGAGAATTACTTCACTTACCTAACATTTGAATCGAGTTTATTAGCTAGCATGCATTGATTTGCCTATTTTGATTGGAATATAGCTGTACATGCCAAGTATGACCTCACACTTTCAGCGCTATTTGTTCATATTGGAAATGTACCTTAAATTACGAACATCACCCTTTCGGCTTCGTTGGTTCGAACAAGTAACTCGCTGATGTTTACCAACTCTTGTTGTGTAAACATGGGGAGTCGTTATCGTGAAACTAGTCTTTCCCATTACGATCTCGGGCTACTCTCGTAGACACCCAGTTTGTAAAGTGTATTTTACTTAATAGTCGGATGTTAAGCCTTTCCCTTTCGGCGCTATTGGCTTAACATGTAAATGCAATGCACTAAGGCATTTCGTCAAACACCTAGCATGCATTCGCATGGGTTTAAGTGCAAAGTAAAGTACAAATCCAATCTGCTATCCATTTTAGGCAAATATTGTTTTATTCAACGATTCATAGTTAAGTAAGATTCGTAGGACCCCAAAATAAGGGTATCTACTCATTGTCCATGGAAGTGAACATACAACTCATGTTTTGTTCGAAACAAAAATTACAAACTCGATGAAGAACAATCACAACCAGGGACGGCACTAGCTCATGACGGGGGTGGCTCTTGTCACCCCCATGATTTTCCAAAAATTTTGTATATGGAGTGAGGTTAAGATGTGTCGATAAGGATGAAGCTATTTTCTAGCTGCTTGAGAGTGAGGTGAGGAGAAGCTTCAGCAGACGAGAGCGGCTGGAATCGTGATTGGAGTCATCGACATAAGAATCAATCTCCCATCCCTTCCCCCACCGCCTCGCCAATTCCTACCCCCACCACTCCCGTTCCGACTCCACACACACCAGCGCCGACTCCGGTTCCCTCATCGCTTCCACCAACGGCCTCTCCAACTCTCACTCCTTCATCTCAACAGCCTGGCCTCCTGCTCCGCCAACCACTCCATCGTCGTCTTCTCCTTCGATCAGCGAAGTTCCTGCCTTGACTCCGTCCGATACTCCGAACAACGCAGTTGCGTTGAAGCTCGTTGGATCTAGAATCTCAGGCATGATCGCTGCTTCTCTTCTATTCTAGATCTGGTTTGGATCGTTACTGATGCTTCTCTTCTATTCTAGATCTGGTTTGGATCGTTACTGAATCTCAATTAGTGTGTGTTTACTAGTCCAATTTTTTTTATTAGGTGCTTATTATATTTACTAGTCCAATTTGATTATTAGGTTCGTTTTGCTCCATTATTATATTATGTGAGACTTCAGATTTTTTTTTTTTTAAAAGGCCACGATCTGGCTTCAGCAGCGAGCTTCAACGGAGAAGTGAACAGTGAAGGACTAATTTGGAGGGCACGTGAATATCACGTGGTGAGTTTGTTTCTGTCACCCCCGACCTCAAATCCTGGGTCCGTCCCTGATCACAACCTACGTGTAGATGATGATAAAGTTGCTATTAAATTCATAGTCCTTGATTTTGATTTGTTTTTTTATTTTCTCTCGTATTTGATCGCCCCTTGGTGCCCAGAATTCTGGCAGCTGGTTTGCTCTCTTTTTTTTAAAAAAAAATCTACAAAAAATTACATTTTTGGCCCATTTAGCTAGTGTCGCCAGTGTCACCACGGTAGAATCCAAAGAGTTGTTCATTTTTTTCCCGTGCCAAAAGAACTTGACACAGATGACACCGGCATGTTCTATACAACCTACTTTGACTCTAGTTTTGACCTTTTTAACGACTGAATCAGCTCTCCTTGCATAAGTTTTAGTTCTTCAAATCAGCTTTCCAATAACTAGAGAGGTCAATCAACCTCAGGAATTTGAACAACATATGTACCCTAGGCGTGCGCGACCAGTAGGAGGTCAATCAACCTCACTTTATCCCGTTTTCTCACAAAACTCCAAAAAATCCGCTTTATTTAGAATCATTTTGCACCTGAAAAGCATTGAAACATAAAGTGAGAGCTCATATTATATAAGATCGATAATAAGCCAATTGTGAAGCTTAATTATAGTCAAAATTTAGCTTATCATCTTTTACGTGCAGAAAATGGTGCGCAACGACCCAAGAGAATATCCACATATTTTATTGGGTCTCCCATTCTTGAAGAATGACAGAAAAAAGATGTGTTCACAGTGGGATCCTGACTATGGAAGTGTAAGGCCAAGTAATTCACTTTGACATCCACAAAGCCATGAAAATCCACCATAGCGATGATCAGTACATGCCCTATAGCCACAATGGATGACCTAGTCAAGGAGGTGAGACCGAAAGTTGGAGCAGACCCACTAAACTTTGCACGAGTGCTATCTTATTGCATGAGGGCTCTTATGAATTTAATGAGAAGACCTTAGATGCCCTAGCACAACAGCAAGTCTTGAAACCGTTAACACGCAAGTATGAGGTCAATGAAGTTAAATTATTTAAATAACCTAATATGTTGTTTCCTTATACTATACAGGCGCCGGTTTAAGAGTTGAAGCCTCTACATGAACATTTGAAGTCTGTATTCCCGGGAGAAAATAACACACTAGCAGTCATCATCAGTAATGGACTGGATGTAGAGCAGGAAAGCCGCCCTAGTTGATTTGTTGAGCAGCCACAAGGTAGTTATTGGTTAGACGCTCGCAAACATTATGGGGATCGACCCCGCTGTTTGTATGCACGGCATATTAATAGAGGATAAAGTTAAATTCTCGTGGTAACCCCAAAGGCGTCTGCACCCAGTGACAATGGAGGTAGTGCATAAAGAAATTCACAAGGTGCTACATGTTGATGTGATCTACCCAATTTCAGACAACTAGTGGATAAGTCCAGTACACGTAGTGCCCAAGATGACAAGTACCACAGTTGATAAAAATGATGAAGACGAGATGGTCACTACGAGAGTAAAGAATGGATGGCACATGTTCATAGACTACAGAAAGGTGAATGTCGTGACCGTAAGGATCATTTTCCTCTTTCATATATTGATTAGATGCTCGATGGGTTTGCTGGTAAACCTTACTTTTGTTTTCTTGATTGTTTTTCGTGTTCTAATCAAATTCCTAATGCACTACAAGACCAGGAAAAAATTACCTTCGCATGCCTATTTGTTGCTTTTAGACTCATGTCATTTAGATTTTGTAATGCTCCTGGCACCTTTTAGTGGGTGGTTACCGGTATATTTTCTAACATGATGTGTAGTTTTATAGATGTTCTCTAGATTATTTCACTATTTATTGTGACACTTTTTATGCATGCCTATAATATTTGAGTAGAGTACCAGCACATTGTGTCTCTGTGAATTTGGTGCTCAACAGGAAAAGTGTCACTTTATGATAGACATGGTGTGGTTCTAGGTCCACTACTACAAACGACGCATTATGCGTCGGTTTTTTTAGCATTATGCATCGGTTCCCAATCCGATGCATAATCAACCGTTGCATAATGTCTGAACATTATGCATCGGTTCTTTAAAAACCGTTGCATAATGTCTGTTCATTATGCAACAATTTTTCCTTGAACCGTTGCATAAGGTCTGAACATTATGCATCGGTTCAGGGAAAACCGATGCTTAATGCCGGATATTATGCAATGGTTTATTCGAAAACCGATGCATAATCATTCAAAAAAACTGGCAGATTTAGCTTTTACAAAAGCTCAAATCCACCTGAAATTAAACATCAAAAATATACCCTGCTGTTCCAATTTTTAAATACAATGCAGCTTAAATTCAGAACATCATTTCACTGATTCTGCAATACAATAATCATTCATACACATATTTGTCTTTGGTACAATTGACAATATGCCACAAAATATTACATAACAACTGTGTCTAAGTTAATGTCCTATACCGCGAAATGATTGGTCACATACTCACGTAGGTAGCTGCAGATTTCATCCCGCACTTCAAGAATCTTGTCGTGTTCGTATGACGCTACTCCATTAGGAAAACACTATAAAAAACAAGAGAACTAAATGAACAATTAAAGAGTGAAAACGATTAAATGAACAAAAAATTATAAATACACATATTTTTATTGATTAAACAGTTAAATGAATAACATATGTATATATATCTCTAAAAAGCTCACTTGGTTAAGGTCTTCAACCTCCGCACCATTATTAGCCCGTACAAATGCTATAATGTCCAGAATATATCGAAGGACATAATAACCACATAAATGGCCATGTGGTTGTCTTGGACACTGCACGATCAAGAATCTCAGTTGACATACTTTATAAATGAAAAAAAAATATTTAATAAAAATGTCTAATTTGTGAATACCATAACTATCTTCCACTCTACTTTACGTTTACTCCTCGGCACACATCCTTGGTAGTATCGATTTAATCCCCTAAAACAAACACCATAATGTAATTAGTGACTTTCAATACAAGTTATAAGATAAAAGTAATTTCTAAACTTACGTCTCCACCAACTCTTTTGCATCAGGGTTTATATCCTTCTCTTCTGTCGATGAATCAAGCCAGAGAACTTTATGTTGTCTCGGAAAGATGACGCATAACATCCAATGCCACCTAAAAAAGCCACTAACTCAAAAACAAATGTGTTCAGAACAGAAGTTAACAACTTATAAAATAAGTGATGAACTCACAATATGTGATCAACATATGGGAGGAAGTAGCAAAAAAGTTGGTCATTGTCTGGCATATTCAATCTTCCTACAAACGTCGCCAATCTCTCATTTTTCTCCATGGTTGGGGTCATTAAAGATGGAATAAAAAAACCAAACTTAATATCCGAACGAAGGATCTGATCGTGTAAATAACTACAAAGTAAAAACTTGTGTTAGTTAGACTAATTGCAAAAAAATGATTAAAAATATAAATATTACATATATATAACTCAGATGTTGAGTTCCCCAACGCTTTTAACTTTGATAGATCTGTGACTTCCTCTTCACCCACTACGATATCGTAGTCGTCACCGAACACCTCAGTGTTGGCGTGTACTACAATCGTATCTCTACTCAGGTTGTTCCACACTTCGCGTAAAAGTCGACAGTCCACGGACATTTCATCTACATAATCGTCGCCAGTAAGTGGCAAAGACTCGTATAAGTGTATGTCATATGCCTGTATGTTAAATTTCTGTCAAAATTAAATATCTTATTTTATGTCTAATATAACACAATGAAGCAAATGAAGTTATAATCTTCAATTATCTCACCCTTTTACTGACAACGACCAAGTCTTTCGGCCATGCCACGTGATGGTGAACTGCAGCTAGAACATTCGAGTGCTTTGGATGGGGTGTTGGCAATGCTGCACCTCGACCTCGGTAAAGTACTAAATCGACCTTCAGTTTCACGTTATCTTCGGGTATTGCTTGAAAGTTAACAAAATGGCCATTTACGACTCGACCGATAGCCACAAGCTGTTTTTCACCTTCAAGTTGCCCCTCGATGTATAATAGTCTCTTCAGGCCACCCTGTTAGCAATAGAAGTAATAATCTGTAAACCAACACAAACAATATTACATACATTTAACCAACATAAATAATAAATTTACTAATTAGAAATGTACCTCAGGTAAGTTCTTCCATGAGTCTGAATCAACGGGACAGTGATGCTGAAGTGATCGGATGCATCTAACCGAATATTACATGAACTGGGTGTGCCTACCGAGGAGGTGGAGATCGGTAACCCAACCCTCCACGGAATGTGTGACCCGACTCCTCGGGTACGTCCTTTGGGCTCGGGCGTCCCAATGGCCTCAGTCAGTATGTCATGTCGTCGATTCTGAGACGAGAACTGTCCTTGAGAGGATCTTGCCACTAACTCATCCTAGTAACAATCATTAAATACCAAAAGTTAGTGTATGATATTAACTATTGAAATTGACATAAGAAATAACTTACAATCTTTGTTGCCACTCGTTGGGATGCCTTAGTGACGAACTCCTCATTGTTCATTATTCGTCCCCTCTTCCACATCTCATGTCTCTCTATAGTGACATTAGACGAATGCACCTCTTCAATTGCGCCCTGAGCAAATAACTCGTCTATTTTCGAAAAATTTCCTAAAATGCTCAAAAATCGAAATTTGATTCCCTTTCTACTCAAACTTGAAATTACATTCCCAATTTACTCACGTTGTCTAAGGCGATGTTGCCAACGGCGTCTTAGAGTTAAACCGCTCTTGTGGACGGCGATTTAAGTCTCGTGACATATATATGTCCAATAATAAAGCTGATTGAGCACAAATTACCACGTAAGCTTAAACCACTGTTGACCAAAGTGTCTAAAACTTAGCCGCTGTGGACAACAGCGCCTTAGTAAGAAATTTTCAATGCATTGTGTCCGTCGTCTAATTGTGTGGAATAAAATGTTGAGAGCATGGATTCAGTCTTTTTCTACCTCGGTGTAATATCCGTGAGAGTAGTGTACGAGCGTAGTGTACCAAGGGATACTCTGTTTTACTGAACTGTGTAATATCACCACAAAAGCATGAGCTTTGAGATAAAAGCATGAACTGTGTAATATCACCACAAAAGCATGAACTGTGTAATACTCTGTTTTTCTACCTTGTCCTCTCTGAAGGTGGTGCTCAGCACAAGCTCAAGATCTCTAAGATTTCAGCAAGGGCTTTCTGGCGGCCTTCATTGTGTATCTGTGGCTTTGGATGATCCAATATATTTGAGCTCTTCAAATTAACAGCCTGAAACAGGAAACACAATTAATTATCAGAGAAACAACGAATAAATGAGTAGCACCCATGATGAGAAAAGACAATGCCGGCGGCAGGGAACACAGTTCACGCATGGCGGCAGAGAACTCTGTTGATTTGTGGATGAACTTGTAGTAGATGTACTGAGAGATTGTCTGTTTGACAAAAGACTAGTTAAGGCATAAATAACACGTTATAATTAATCGTACTGAAAAAGAGCTGCAACGATTAATTATGAGAATATCAGCAAAGGATGAAAAAATTTCTTACTAAGGCGCTCTTGTTCACAGAGGCCAAGTGTTGGACGCTGTGAACAACAGTGGTTTAAGCTTATATGGCAATTTGTGTCCAATCATCTTTATTTTTGGGCGTATATATGCCACGAGACTTAAACCGCCGTTCACAAGAGCGGCTTAACTCTAAGGCGCCGTGGTCAACGGCGCCTTAGAAAACGTGAGTAAATTGGGAATGTAATTTCAAGTTTGAGTATAAAGGGAATCAAATTTTGATTTTTGAGCATTTTAGGAAATTTTTCGCTATTTTCTCAGTTGTCAATTTATCTTCAAGTTTTATGTAGTCTCCTCGACCAAGGATGTGCGCATATACATTCTTCTTAACAAGCTCTTTGTTAGTCTCTCTTAACTTCATAGTATTTTCAGAGAGCCTCTGCTCCTTAAATATCCTCCAGGTCTCTTTGTCAAGATACTTATACTCAACCAAAGGATCTTCATTTGCCTTGTCACCGGGGATGTAATCTTTTGCCAGTCTTGACTTGAAATTCTTCCACGTGCTACCAGCGACATTCAACTCATGTTTTTAATGCGGCTCGCATCCCTCAAAAATTACCTAAAGAGACATATAACAAGTTATAATTAATACAAAAAATAATCAACATCACAAACAAGTATAAGTTTCAATTTAAGAAAAACTTATAGTTGCATCTCTCCACAAAGTTTCCTAATAATGGTCAGGAACTTTCCTCCAATCGTTGTAGGTGATAAGAATTTGAGAACGAGCCACCACACCCAAGAAGCTCCTCCAAGTGTCTCCCTTCTTCCCTTTCGGATTACCCTTACTATTGAAGTTGATCGTGATCTACGTACCAGCCACTGTGTGTTGCTTAATCAACTTCGCCATGTATACAGGGCCTTTCTTGTGTCTCGGTGTGCGAAAGAGACACAAAAGTCATCCTCACCGCTGCTGTTGCTGCTAGCCATGATTCTGTATAGAAGTCACATTAAATGTCAGATTAAACACATTCAATATATGAATACATAAATGAACATGATTATTAAACAAATAAAATGGCGTGTGATAACGAAATAAGTAGCATAACGAAATGACGTGTGCAATAAGTACGGACTAGAGCTGTAAACAACAAAATCAAATTAGTAAACAAGGAAAAATAAATTCAAATCTCCATGTTCATAGGAAAATAAGAAAGATTGATAAACATCAAATACCAGGAATTAAAGAAGTGAGGAACCACCAAAGGGAAGAGGATGTAATGATGTTCAGAGGATAAAGTTGGAGAGGAGAAGCCTTCTCTTGTAAATCCACTAACAATGACTACAACTAGTTAACGAATACAAGTTAAAAATTAAGAACAAATGGATTCAGCAACAAAAAATATATATCAGCAGCCATGAGCGACCTAAACACAGTGGCAAAAGATGAATGGCACAGTCCACTGCCATTGTTTTCTTGCTCATTTCATCATCAAGCACCAAAATATGAAACAATGATGGCAACACAAATCCTAAACATACACTCATACCTAAACACAGTGACTGCGTGGACCGGCGATGTGGAGAAAAGCTGTTGAAGTCGAGCGGCGACGTGGACCGGCGTCGTCGAAGTCGTGTAGTGATATCGAGTGTCGTTGTCGAGCGGAGGCGAGGCGAGGCGACACAAGGTGAACGACGGGGAGTCGAGAAGCAGGCGGACAGTGTGCGTCTGAGCAGGTGGCGGAGAGTCGAGAACCAGGCGGACTGAGTTCAAAATTAAACCTAAGTCTTCTTTTCAGTCACTTTATGCATCGGTTTCAAAGAAACGATTGCTTAATGTTAACACTTATGCATCGGTTATCTATGAACCGTTGCATAATGTGTACATTATGCATCAGTTTATTAAAACCGATGCATAAAGTGTACGTTATGCAACGGTTTTTTAGAACCGATGCATAATGTTCAGCTTTAAGCAACGGTTTTCCAAACCGATGAATAAGGTATACATTATGCAACAGTTCATTTAAAACAGATGCATAATGTGTGCCTTACGCATCGGTTTCCCTGAGAACCGATGCCTAAAGACGAACCGATGCATAATGCATTTTTTCGAACTGATGCATATTGCATCGTTTAAGTAGTGATCGCATAATTTTGCATGAAGTTATTAAGGTCGATAAAGCGAAAATAGACTTGTAAGTTATATGTTCGTCTTCTCGCCTCGATTTCTTGGAGCAGAACGAGAGTTGGCTAAAATTGGTTTAGTGCTTTCGTTCACCACATCAGTGCCAGAGGGTTGTTATGTAGAAAGTGAGCGAGGGTTTTATTCATGTTTGAATCAAGAGGAACTTGACTATGCACTTGTATCCATCTCCGGTATATTTTTGTGCGTTTCGTACATCGTTCTAGTGCAATTTAGGTCCGGAAGGAGCCGAGTAGAGGTAGCTCTCACCTAGAGGTGAACGTGATAAATCTTGTTATCAAGCTTTCATTTTGGAATACTCAATTCTAGTCAACCAATGCACGATTGTACGGTTATTGGCATTAGAAATCATAAAGTTGGATCCGGAGTGGGTCTAGACTAATTCCTGCAATAGTATCACAACTATTCTTTGATTTTTTGTTCCTTAGAATCCATGATTAGTGAACTCAGAATTCATATTAATAATTGTGCTTGCTAGTTACTCTTGGGCGAGGAAAAACGGTAATTTGAAAATGGAGATAGTGTCATATGATGGGAAGGCTAACTTCCAAGTGTGAAGCCTCAAGATGAGGGGACTGTTATCACACCTCAAGGTGTTGACACAATTGGAAACGGAAGCTAAAAATGGAGTGAGGAAGCCTAGAAAACAAGACATTGAGGGTAAGCAAATCGGATTAGTAGGAGAGCGCCGCGTGGAGGCGCGGATATGATATTTGTGGTGTTCAAACCTTGCAATTCAGGTGGAAAGCACCCTGAAGTTGGGATTTAATCTGGGCGTGCGGTATAAATCTGTTGTATTTCGAGTTCTTAGGGCTAAGTTATGCGTTCATCTTCTCACTTCGATTCTTGGTGCTGCAAGAGAGTTTTGCTAAAATTGGTTGAGGGCTTTCGATCACCACATCAGTGGGAGGGGTTGTTGTGTAGATTAGTGAGCGGGGGTTGATTCTGTTAGGATCGCGAAAGCAGCGATGCTGAGAGAAAAATAACTATAGTGATGCGAGGAAACTAAAATTTATTACCCAGTTCGTCACTACACCGTCACTACGTTCGGAGGCACTACCAAGCCAGGGTTTTCACTGTGAGATGTTGAATACAATTACAATAATCAACGTGGGTATAAATAAAATAGCCATCTAAACTCTAATTATCTAATTAGGAAATAGGAACCCTAAGTCCAACTGCCAAAATTATGGGTTTCCTAAACTGGACTAGCTGAATAATTTAATCAAACGCCACAACCAAACATCTCTCCCCCGAGACTGATTTCAATCGTAATTGTCTTCGTCCTGAAGAACCCATACAGGCGGTAGTTCCAAACTTTCAACTCACATGTTAAACCCAGTTGAAGGAATGAACATCTTCAACTTCCTCTTCTTCAAAGTTTGGCTACCCTGCGAAACTTTCTACCTCATGTGACAACAATCACCGTGCCACAAATCTGCACCGCAACTCCCACCTGAAACAGCGATGACTTTCCGAACGTTCCTCGTCTTGGACAACGTTCCTTCCTTCTTTAATCGAGCTATCACCCTAGCTCCCTTTGCTTTCTTCCAGTTCCTGCAGCTGAAGGTTACATCAAACCTGTCTTCATCCAGCTGTCCAACTGATAGCAAATTCTTCTTTCCTTGAGCTATCACCCTATCTCTCTTTTCTATCCTCCAGTTTCTGCAGCTGAAGGTTACACCATAACCATCTTCGTTTAACTGCCAAACTGATAGCATATTCTTCTTTAACGCAGACAGCAGATCCAACATCTCTTTCATAGTCTTTACCTGGACCGTGTGGTATGCTACGTCTCTGGACAACGATAAACGAACCGCATTCATCGCCTTCTTGTCCAACAGCTTCTACTGGACTTCCTTCACACCCTCTGGTTTGTTACCGTCAACAGGTAGGTACAATCCATACCATACAGATAATTCTCAATCCGCATCTTCTAGAACCAGAAATCCGACCCATCGAATTTCTCTACAGGTTGTTTTCCATCTCTCAACATGACTGCTATAACCTCAGCTCTTGATACCGGTGGTTAGGATTGCGCAAACAGTGGTGCTATCAGAAAAATAATAATAATGATGCGAGGATACCAAAATTTGTTACCCAGTTCATCACTACACCATGACTATGTCTGGAGGCACTACCAAGTCATAGTTACCACTATGAGACGTTGGATACAATTACAATAATCAACGTGGGTAAAAATATAGTAACCCTCTAAACCTTAATTATTTAATTAGGAAATAGAAACCCTAAGTTTGACGTCCAAAATTATAGGCTTCCTAAACTAGACTAGCCAAATAATTTAATCAGACACCACAACCCAACAGATTCGTGTGTGAACCACAAGGAAGAGAAGAGGAAGTCGAATTTGCGCTTGGATCTATCTCCAGTTAATGTTTGTGTGGTTCCAGCCACCACTCTAGTGCATTTCATGTTCTGACAATGAGCTGGGTGGAGGTAATCTCTCACCAATAGGTGAACCACTATAAATTTTCTAATCAAACTTTTAGATTTAAGTTTTGAATTCTCATCTAGTACACAATTGAATTAGGGTTCTTGGCAATAGAAATCATACAGTTTCTGGACTAATTCCTACACAGTAAGTTACGAAAATCGTGTGCCTACAAAAAGTTGCATCTACCCTGTTACATTCGTTTAGGGTCATCATCTTTACTATGTACAAATATCGCTTCATATGTTCTCGACGATACTGTCATGAACAAAGATGCTAACTTAACCGTACACTTTGGAGTCGTGAAATAAGGTGAATTCTGGTTTTTGCAAAGGCAAGTCCTTCGATAGGAATAAAGCGCTTTGGACTGAACCAAAGTAGGAGGGGGAAGCTTCATCTGAAAAGCTAAAAATCAGAGCCAGAGTCAAAACTGCTTGCTTCTTATCACTGTCACTAATCAAAAAAAACCCTCTATCAGCCTGTATAAATCCCTGTTCAAAGCTCGACACAAAACATACTAAGAGTAACTAGCAAGCAATAATGCAAGTTAGGCAGTTGGGCGACATTTAAGGTTTTCGTATCAGTAGGCCAGATAGCAGTAGTAGAATAACCACTCAATACATCAACCACTATCAGAATTAACAAAGACCAAATACAACTTTTTCCTCATCAATGGATCCTAACGTGATTTTAAATTATGCAAAATCTTGTATGTTATGGTATATAATTATAGCAGAGCTTTATTCGTCATACATATGTCATAGACAAGCGTCATGGCTTGTTTCAGCAAGATAGTGAGCAATAGGAAATGGAATTCAGTGAAAAGAAAGCGTACGCAAAGACTGCAGCGATAATAAAAAGAGAAAAGTAAACCAAGGTTCGATAGAATATTCACAAAGGTGTTGAGAACTTTAGTGTGACTAAAAACAAACGAAACTACCGTACAACACAATTTTTAACTACAAAAGGAACATATAGAAAACTAGATGTCCTGTCCCCACAGTCGTTGCTTAGGGTTTTCCTGATTTGTTTTGTACGTGAAGTTGGATTTGAGACATACGATGAAACTAAAAGGAGATTTACACAAGGAAGAGCCTTCACATCAGCAGTGTAATACGATGTGTGTACCTTTTGTACTGGGAGCATTGCTATGTCTGGTTAAATGTCTGCGGATTGAGATTTTCCACCGGAAAGATTCATTAAAAATACTGACTGAGTTCCAAATGCAAGGATAGGACTGTAGTTGTCATGAATATGATCTGACAAGGCCGAAGTTCATGAGAGATCGGAAGAGGAAGCTGGTGGATGATTCCGATTCTTGTTTCTGTTCTTCAGGGCAGCCTTCGACTTGGAGAATAGTCTGGCCAATGGCTTGGCGGATGCAATTAATAGTCTTGGCATTTACTGGATTACCAGATGCATCACGGACGTAAAATGTGTTGACTGCATTACCTTTTGTGGTTGTCACTTCTGCTCTTGTAACATTTAGACTGTTCTCACGGAAGATTCGAGTTACATCGGATAGCAACCCAACTCTGTCCTTGGTGCACAACTCCAATTTTAACCCCTGAGTAGAAGAACGCGTCACACAGAAATATTAGCAAATTGCTAGCAAGAGATACAACAACAACAACAACGAAATAATGAGTTTTATGGGAGTCTTTACTCACCTCGGATACCCGTCTCTCTATCGCTGCTTCAAGACAGTGGCCTATCCGTTCTCTCTCGGCTTCAGATTTCACAGGAGAGCCGTCAACATGTCTGATATAGTACTCCTTTATGATTCCAAAAATTCAACCAGTCAAAAAGTTTGGGATACAAATCAAGAATAGCGAGTAAATGTCAGATATTTATTAGAAGATGCCAAGTTGGCATACCTGATAGGCTTCAGACCCTTCAGCACTCACAGTGGCATGGAACACGACATATTGCATATCCGTCAAAGTGCAGACCGTATCAAATAGAAGCTTTGGTCGGTCCTTGCAACGTATAGTAACCACCGAGTAATCTTTGTCGTGCCAATTAACAACACTGACATTAGGCCTTTGTGTTTCATTCAAGTTCACTTTATCAGTTCTTTCATAGTCTCGATCATCAAACATCATCCGATGAAGCCGTCTATCAGTGTGCATCTCGGCAAAGGACACGACCATTTTTGCTTCCCTTAATTTATTGCTCCCTTTAAGAACATGAGAGAGGCGTTTCTTGATTCTAGAAAGCGTCTCCGGATCAGTGATTGCAGATCCCGTTTCTTCATCTTTCACTATCATGACAGCAGCTGCCCTCGAGTTGTGCGTCCAGACCTCAGCATTAACTACGTTGCATTGGAGATTGGTAAGCACGGCACTGACCTCATACAGCAACCCAGGTCGGTCAGAGCCAGTAAGCTCAATTACAGTATGATCCATGGATGGTTTCACCCCTATAGATCGTCTTATCGTGTAATAAAAGAAAGAATCCGGTCCAAGCATCTGAAAGCTCAATGTACACAAGTGACCCGTCAACCATAATATAAATGCACATTCAAATCTAAGTCCAACAAAATCAGAATAACCGCAGATGAGACACTAAAATTGTTACTCACCTTCTGGATATAATCAAGAACCTTCGGGTTCAGAACCTTATTTCCATCCTGGTCTGTGACATGAAACACTGCAAAACAGCACCAGACATGAGACTCAAATCTTTTAAATGAAACAAAGTTTGGCAAAACATCAAAATCTACAAAACCCTACCATCCATGAACCAGCCGCCATCAGATGATATGTAAGCTTTGGTAATGATAAGATTGAGATCAGTAAGCACTTGCACGACCTCAAGCAATACCCCTTGCTTATTTGCGCTGTCAACCTACATCATCGGCCAGAACACACCTACAGAATCAAACATATCCAACTCCTATCTGACAAAAACCAAGTTGAAACAATTCACAGGTCACATATGTTTAGAGATTTACAGCTTCTCGTACCCTTATAACGGTTGCCTTGCCGCAGCTGTCATTATCAATCTCAACTCGGCAAAACCCGAAGTTCAAGAAATAAAAAAACCAACTCCATCATCCAGTACCATGTCAAACCAATTCAAATTGGAATCAAAATAAAAACCTAGGTGGGCGTGTTCTCCTAACAAGCTTCTCATACTCATCATCCACATCTTGTGAATAACTCGCACTGGCATCTGCAAACACATCAACAATCAGAAACTTCACCACACAAACACCAACACCAAATTCAACAGAATCAAAAAAAACAACTCATGAATAACATTAAACCCTGATTGATGATTCCAATCCATCAAACCAAAGCTTAAACCCTGATTGATGATTCCAATCCATCAAACCAAACCTTAGAAATCACACAAACAAATAACAAAGAACGAAAACTTGAAACCTACCCATCAAGATATTCACCAATCAATTAGCTCCAACCTTTTCTCAACCTCAAACCCCAAGATTCTTCTCCCGAGTCCTGACCCAGAAAAACATAAACACTGGCTTCAAGACTAAAAAGTGAAAACAAAGACCCAACAACCCAATAAACTGCCACAAAGCACAGTATCCGTGTGAATGAACCTGAAAACTATCTATAAATAAACCCCATAAACACACGATCTTACAAAGACTGCAGCTTTCTCTCTGGAATTATTTTAACGTTTCCACTTGTGGGTGATACAGAAATCTAGCTCTGAAAGAGAGTAATTATTGAAGGTTTATATTGGGGTTTTAATGTAGGGGTTTGATATTTAGCGTATTTTCTGTTTTGTGTTTGTATGGAGGCGGGAATGTCTGTTTCATTTGTTGTGTTGATTGTGCCTCACGAAACGACGCCGTTCTGATCTTGTGAATTGTTGATCAGAACGACGTTGCTCTTGTTCACGCCTTATATCCTTCCCTCCTGCCTGCTTTTACTCTGTAATTCAGTTTTACAAAATCTATCAAACCCTAGCTTTCCCCATATCGCTCTCTCTCGATTTATATATTCTCGTTCCGCAATTGAGCTCGTCTCCAATCGTTTTGATCTCCGGCGTGTCCGTTTCACATGGTATCAGAGCAGATTACGCTCTCGGTGAATTAATTTCGCTCCGCAGTTTGTTCAGTTCGAGTTTCAGTCATTGATATGGAAAGGGAAGACTCGGGTTCGACTTTGAGTCCGCAAGGTATGAGTCCTGTTCTACAGCATCCTGCTTCTGTTAATATCATAGATGATCCCTATTATGTTCATCATAGTGAAATTTCTAGCAGTCCGGTTGTAAGCAAAGTTTTAGTTGGACAAGAGAACTATGCAACTTGGAAAAAATCTATGGAAATAGCGTTGTCTGGACGATCGAAGCTGTCGTTTGTAAAAGGAATGTATCCGAAACCATCAGATCCTAATATGGCAGCACGCTGGCAGAGGTGCAATGATGTAGTGATGTCCTGGTTAATAGGAGCTGTATCTGATAAGGTTGTTGGGGAAATATTACATGCGAAAGACGTTATGACTACTTGGGAGATATTGGAGTCCAGTTATGCTGGCACTAATCTAGCTCGTAAAATCTGATTTGCAAAGAGAGCTTGAGAACTTTGTTCAAGGTAATTTGTCTGTCATGGCTTATAAGAGAAAGTTAGAGTCTCTTTGCCAAGAGTTAGATGCCATTAAAGCTGTTAAATGCACCAAAATTGGTTCTTGCAGCTGCTGTAAGCAAGCTGAGATTGATAAACAAGAAGATAGAGTAATTAAATTCCTCATGGGATTAAATGATTGCTATGCATCTGTCCGGACTCACGTGTTTGCTTTGACTGAAGTATCTAAGTTTAGCACTGTCTATGGACTTGCTTTACAAGAAGAGTCATCCAGGCATATCAGGAAATCTAGTGGTGTTGAAGCTTCAGCTTTGTTCGGACAGAGTAACAGGGAATTGCTAATCAGGCTAACCAAGGTACACAGGCTAATCAGAACTATGGGAATCAAAACTATAATAATCAGGGGAAAGGAAGAGATGATGGTAGAGGAGGATTCAATAGAACTAGATCAAGGATGGTTTGTACACACTGCCAGATGCCAGGACACCTCAAGGAAAATGGTTATAAATTGATTGGATACTCACAGAATTCAAAAGATAACAGATCTTCAAAGTCCAACTCCAACAATAAATCATCTGCTAATGCTGTTACTAATGCCACTGGTGGAGAAACTGCAGTTGCTGCTTCTGATGCAGGGGATAAGCAGCAGTTGCTGACTAATGCTCAACTGGAGCAAATAGTGGCCATGCTTAGAGGAGGAGGACTTGTGGAGAAGCAGGAGACTAACAGTCACATGGCAAATCATGTTCATATGGCAGGTATTGCTAATTCTAGACCAGTTTTGAATATAACAGGTGACTGGTTGATTGACAGTGGGGCCACTAGCCATTTTGTTTGTGATGCAAAATTGTTGAAAAATGTTTATGAGTTGAAGGATGAACATAGGGTAACCTTACCTAATGGAGATTGCATCAGTATTAAGCATAGTGGTACTTGTCCTGATAGTTCCAGACTTTGAAGTTAATCTGATATCAGTATCTAGGCTTGCTTCTGATAATAAATGCCAAGTGACATTCACTGATGATAACTGTGTGGTGCAGGACCAATGCTCCAGGATAATCCTAGAGACTGGTAAACCTGTTGGAGGGCTTTACAGTACAATAATGCCACAAAATGATGCTGGGAAAGAGAGTACTTATAGCCTTGATGTCAAGAAAACAATGGCAGAAGCTGAGCTTTGGCACAATAGATTGGGACATGCTCCTTTTGATGTTGTACATCAACTGCTGAAAAATAAAACACCTAGTGTGACTTTGAAACACTTTAAGTATCATTGTTCAGTTTGTCCATTGGCAAAACAAACAAAACTTCCATTTTCTTTGAGCAAACATTCTGCAGTTAATCCATTTGAGTTACTTCATAGTGATTTACGGGGACCATATCATGAGCCTTCCTTGACAGGGGCTAAGTATTTTTTGACTGTGGTGGATGACTATTCTAGAGCTGTTTGGACTTTCCTAGTGCAGCAGAAATCAGAGGTACCTGAAGTTATCATAAACTTCTTTGCTATGATCAAGACACAGTTTGGTAGAACAGTTAAGACTTTCAGATCAGACAATGGAGGAGAATTTTTCAATGAAAGGTTGCAGATTTTCTTTCAAACACAGGGCTGCTTACAACAGAGCAGTTGTCCCTATACTCCTTAGCAAAATGGCGTGGTGGAGAGGAAACACAGACACTTATTAGAGGTGGCCAGAGCCCTTATGTTTGAGGCTGGCTTACCCAAGAGATTTTGGGGTGATAGTATACTTACAGCCACTCATATTATTAATCGACTGCCCTCTCCTGTGTTGAATGGGAAATGCCCATGGGAAATGTTGTTCAATGAACAGCCTCATGTTGATCATTTACGGACATTTGGCTGTTTGTGTTGGGTAAGTACAAATGCTTTGTCCAGAGACAAGTTTGACTCCAGGGCATTGGAGTGTGTATTACTGGGATATCCAGTTTGCCAAAAAGGCTATAAGTTGTTTTGTCTTGCAACTCAGAAAATCATCATCAGTAGACATGTGATATTCAGGGAGGATGTGTTTCCCTTCAAGAAAATTGTTCAGAATTTGGAATAAAAATAGTGACACCAGTGCCTATTCCTCCTTCTGTTGACATCACAAATGTATTTAGTGATGCTGATTCTCTTCTCATTGAAACTTTCTCTGATAGCACACTTTCTCAGGATAACTCATCCTTTGATGATATTCTGTTCTTTGATGCAAATCCTGATGCCCAGATAAGTGAAGATACTGTCCCTGTGCCCTTGGATAATTTGGATATTGTTCCTGTATCCTTGAATAATTCAGGTACTTCTTTATCAATGCCTGATATTGTTGATATTGTTGATACTGGCCCAGCTTTGAGGAAATCCACAAGGATCCGTAAACCTCCACAATGGACAAAGGATTATGTTAGCAATATTGTTACTCATCACACTTCTCCTCGTCAAATTGAGAAGTTTGTGACTTACTCCAAGTGTGCTCCACACCATTCTGATTTTGCATTACAGATATCTCATTTAAAAGAGCCCACTTCATATACACAAGCTTCTAAAGATGCCAAATGGGTGGAAGCAATGAACAAAGAAATTAAAGCTCTTGAGGATAATCAGACTTGGCTTTTGACTGATCTTCCTAGAGATAAAACTCTGGTGGATTGTAAATGGATCTTTAAGATCAAGTTTCATTCTGATGGCAGTGTGGAGAGATATAAAGCTAGATTAGTAGCTCGTGGGTTTACTCAAGTAGAAGGGTTAGATTACCATGAAACATTTGCACCGGTAGCTAAGATGACGACTGTTCAGTGTCTAATTGTCATTGCTGCAGCTAAACAGTGGCCCCTTCATCAACTAGACGTCAATAATGCTTTCCTGCATGGTAGTCTAGAAGAAGAGGTATTTATGAAATTACCACCTGGTTTTTATATGAAGGAAAAGACAGCTGGTAAGGTATGTTGACTTATGAAGAGCCTTTATGGTTTGAAGCAAGCTAGCAGGCAATGGTTTGCGAAGTTCAGTGAGGCTTTAATTGCCTTTGGTTTTCAGAACAGTCTCAACGATTACTCCCTGTTTACATTATCAAAATATGGTGCTTTCCTGGTATTACTTGTTTACGTAGATGATGTTCTATTGACTGGCACTTCAGATCAACTTATCAGTGATGTCAAGACATATATACACAACAGATTTCAAATTAAAGATTTAGGTCATTTGAAGTACTTTCTTGGTCTGGAAGTGGCCAGATCAACAACTGGGATTTTTCTGAACCAACGCAAATATGCTTTGGAACTTCTGGAGGAACATAATTTGTCCAACTCTAAGCCCGCCAAGACACCACTTGAGTTGAAGCACAAGCTCAGTCTTTCTGAGGAACCTTTGTTACCTGATCCATTGTATTATCGTCGACTGGTGGGGAAGCTCATTTACATGACTATTACACGCCCTGATCTATCTTATCCAGTGCACATCCTTAGCCAATATATGCAGCAGCCTACTACGGAGCACCTTAGAGCTGCACACAGAGTTCTCCGATTTATAAAAGGGGCACCTGCCCAGGGCTTATTCTTTTCTGCAGCTTCCAACCTTCAACTACAGGCATTCTGTGATGCGGACTGGGCTGCATGTCCTGTTACTCGAAGGTCTGTTACTGGGCATTGCGTGATGTTAGGTACAAGTGTTATCTCCTGGAAGTCCAAGAAACAGCAGGTAGTGTCACGGTCATCGGCAGAATCTGAGTACAGATCGATGGCAGCGACCAGTTGTGAACTCATTTGGCTAGCCAGGTTATTGATTAATATGGGGCTGACTGTTGCCACACCTATTCCACTACATTGTGACAACAAGGCGGCGATACATATAGCTCATAATCCGGTCTTCCATGAGAGAACTAAACATGTGGAAATAGATTGTCATCTGATACGATCTCAAGTGGCTTCCAAGTTCATTCTCCCAGTTCACATCTCCACAAATGAACAGCCGACGGACATTTTTACCAAGCCTATTCCGTTTGACCGTCTTCATCAGCTGAGTATCAAGCTTGGAGTTTCCAACTTCCTCCACTCCAAGCTTGAGGGGGGGGGGTATTGAAGGTTTATATTGGGGTTTTAATGCATGGGTTTGATTTTAGTGTATTTTCTGTTTTTGTTTGTATGGAGGCGGGAAGGTCTGTTTCATTTGTTGTGTTGATTGTGCCTGACGAAACGACGCCGTTCTGATCTTGTAAATTGTTGATCAGAACGATGTCGCTCTTGTTCACGCCTTATATCCTTCCCTCCTGCCTGCTTTCACTATGTAATTCAATTTTACAAAATCTATCAAACCCTAGCTTTCCCCATATCGTTCTCTCTCGATTTATATCTTCTCGTTCCGCAATTGAGCTCGTCTCCGATCGTTTTGATCTCCGGCGTGTCCATTTCATAGTAATGAGGTGGCGCATGTTAGCTGGGGAGCACTACAAAGGCGCAAGTCTCGGTTTTGGGCTAAGTTGCGCTAAGGTACTGATTAGGTGAAGAGTAGTAATATGTTTGTTTTGTGTAATTAATGACACGTGGTGAGATAGAGAAGATTGCACATTTGGTGTCTTGTCTCTAGTGTTCTAAAAATCTCCGTCTAGATCCACTTAGATTCTATCTAGAAGGTGAAATTTACGAATTCGCCTGATTAATCGATCCGTCTAGTCGTCGTTATTTAGATCTATCTAGTCGTCGCCTAGACCCGCCTAGTCGCCCTCTAAATCCGCCTAAGTGTTAACCAGATGACCAACTTCTTGATCAAAATTAAAAAATTCCTTTATATTTACATAACGTACATATGTCTGTAGGGTCAAGATCAGGTACAAAGTCAAATTTTGTTACAAAATACAAAATTCGTCAAAATCATTTTATAATTCGTAAGTTTATTTTATAGTTCGTCACTTTTCGAGCCGAACAATGAAAAAGACGAGCCGAAAAATGAAAAGATGGCATAGTTCGTCAGTTTCATTTTATAATTCGTCACCAAGAAAAACACCAAAAATCAAGATTTAATCTCATCCATTCAAATCATAAGATCAAGGGCTATGATTAGTTTGTATTTTGTACCAAAAAATTAACTTTGCACCGGATCCTTACTCTAGGTCTGTATATCCTTTTAATATTTGATAAACTATTAAAATATATTTATTATCAGATTACTTTTTATATATATTAAAATAATAAAATATATACCATAATAATATTTATATGATTATTAATTATTAAAAATATTAACAAATAAAAAATTGTAAAACCGATTAATCCTCGCCTGGGCCCCGATTAATCTTCAAGGACCCTTTTCGCCCAACTAGCACCAAGCGATTTTTACAACCTCGCTTGTCTCTAAGTTTTTTTCTAGATAAGGCAATAATGTACGCCGGAGTAAAATTTGGTAAATTATCGTTTACCGAATTGATTTATCGTTACTAAATCCATTTGGTTCGGTAAATTGAAAAAAACGGTAAATTTACCAACGGTACAACGGTAATAAAAAAGTCGGTAAATGAAATAAATTTTTAAATACGTAAATTTACCGTTTTACCAAAAATATAAATATTATAAAGAAAAAATTAAAAAACAGATATTTATAATAGATTTATAATATATATTAAAAATAATAAATTTAACGGTAAGCGGAATAGAATTTTACAATTTGATAAACGATAAATGGTAAAATAGTAATTTACCGTTTGTTCTCCCCTACAACAATGCCTTGAGAGGCTTACAAAAGAACCATAAAGTAGGGACACTAAAGTTAAGTACATCGGATTTTTTTATAGAGGAATTGCATCCACCCTGGTCCAGCGATATCTTGACATTCAGCTTTCCGCGCAATGACGCCAGCGTCATCATTTGCCTCTCGCCTTAGGGCATATGCACCGCTGCAAAGCTTGGGAAGAATTTGGGGACGTTCTCAACCAAAATCTTGTGCAGCGAGGAAAGCTTGGCGAGATGGCATGCTAGGCGAGCAATTCTTGAGGAGAACGTCCTCCGAAAAAAGCTTGAGGAAATCGTCTGGGAGAACGTTCTCGGGCGAGTGAAGATAGCGCGTGCCTCGCGTGTTAAGATGTTTTGGTTGAAATTGTTGAATTTTCCAGCAACAAGTCCTGGCTTTCAATTTGGAAATAGGACAGCAAGAGAAGATGGATGAGATCGAAAAGCTTAAGGTGAAAGAGGATGTCGAAATCAGGGTCTTAAATTTTGATGATGGCTGTGGATTATGTTTGCAGCCGAGTCTTCTTCAGATAGTAGAAAAGAATGATCTCAAATGGATTGTACTACAACTTCAGACCGATGATAATTGTTGGCGAAATTGGTCGCTGGATGCGTTTGGTGCTGGGGAAAGTAGTACAGATAATGGATTTTGGTGCTGGGGAGAGTAGTACAAGTACAGATAAGGTCAAAGGTGCTGGCTGAGAAGAATAAAAAAGCAAAAGAAGAGATAAGAATGGGGCTCCAGATGGAAAGCATGATGATGAATTTTGAATGGGTAAAAATAAAGTCGCAATGGACAAAAAAAGAGGTGGTAAATTTCGTCACCCGGCTCCACTGAAAGTACTTTGTAACAATCTGCTTCTAATCATATCAGGGAATCCTCGTTGCTCTGCTCTTTGTAACAATCGACTTAGGTCAGCTGCATTCGGAGAGCGTAGATAACGGTCTTTGTAATGTTCAAATACTTGAGCACACCACTTCTTCAAGCACTCTAGGGTGGTTGATTCGCCCATCCGTGTGAGCTCGGCACACTGATCCGCACATGAACCATATGCTAACATCCGTATAGCGGCGGTCATCTTCTGCTCTGGAAGGAGACCAAGTACTCCAGCCGCATCACGATGCTGATGCTAATATTCATCATGATTGCAAAGCTTGGTCATGATACGATTAAATAGGTTGCTGCTCATTTGGTACCTTCGTCGGAAGTCGACTTCGGAGAAAATTGGACGTTCGACGAAGTAGTCTTCCAACAGATTCTGCCCCCTCGATTCCCTTTGCCTTTGTCGATTTGGTTGGCGACTGCTTGACGCATCATCTTCATCACATGCCGCTGAAAGAACAACGGCATCCATAACGAATGAGTTAGCCGTCGCCGTCATTTATCCCTTTCTTTGTCGGTACTTCAAAAAACCCTCATTGAAAATGAAAGAATTCATGATACGAATGAGCAAGAATGGCTGGGAAATTGAGACGAGTGAAGGAAGTTTGGGTGTGATTCAATGAGATGCAAAACCTTGTTTTTATAGACCAGGAGCCAATTTTTTGAATTTCAAAAAATTTCAAAAATAATAATTTTTTATTCAGGAATAGTAGTAGGAAGATCTCCGCAGGATTGCATTGCTGCACAGAATATGCAGAAATGCTGTTACTGTTCACTAAATAGTAGTAGGAAGATCTCCGTGAGGAAGTTCTCAAGGAGATAATAAGCTCCAACGGGTGCGGATGCCCTTACAAACTAAAGCTGCCAATGTTGATGATGAGTGAAAGCTCTGTTGCAGTAAAGAAACCATCTTTTATCCTAGTCGCATGGCCTGCTTTTGTAGTTGGTGCTCATGATTAAGTCCATGTTATCCGCTTCAAAAATGACTTTTTGCAAGTTGAGCAGCTGCGCGAGGATCATGCCTGATTTAAGAGCCATGCCTTCACAGTCACAGATGGAGTGGCTTCCTGGAAAAGTTGCTTTGAACTGTCGATACCATGCCATTGTCATAGCTGGCAACTACACATACTCCAAATATATGGATCAAGAGAAGCATCATAATTTATTTTGACATGACCTCTAGGAGGTGGCCTCCAATCCAGAATATTCAAATAAGAGTTGTGCAATAGTTGGCAGTTGGGGCTCGCAAAATCCTTTATTATAGAGCTAAATGTGTAAGAAGCCAAATCTGGGATTCAAGATGTTAGTTTTATGGCATGTAGTTTGGCAAAACTTAGTATAGTTGTTCAAGCTGTTATTCAAGACTGGAAGAGACAACTGTCCAGGAACAAGTTGAAGGAGCTGGAATGTTTTCTAATTCTGATTAAGAAATTCAGTTGACCGTTGGAAATAGATACAGTTGCATTTGGAAGGACAGTAGTTAGAAGTTTCCTAATTCAGTTTTGGAAAATTGTTTCAACCGACCTAGCACAACTCAGACGCGGCAGTGAATATCCGGGAATGGATTTGGCTAGTCGGTGCTAAGTTACATGTCGAAGTCATCAAGAAGTCGGTAGGAAGTTTACTTGCGCCTAAAGATATCTTATTGAAAAAGATAATCGAAGATTGCCTAATCGAGATTGAAGATGTTATACCCCAATTTAAATCATTGTTATATCTTTAAATTCAAAATAAATAAAGTAAATAAATAAATAAAAGGAGAGACTGTTGGATTTGAGAAGCGGATCAGATTGCTATAGGTGGGCTTAAATAGAAATGGGAGGTTTAGGGCTTATTCTAAGCTATAAGTATTTATGCCCATCGAATGGAAACGAAAAGGAAACCGTCGTCAATTCACCTCTCATACGTCCTTCAGTCAAATGTCAAAAATTTAGAGCCAAGAGGACAGAGGCTAGGGTGAACTTAGATTTTGGTTAGAGTCCAAGCAGGTGATTGGAGATAGGAGATTGGAGATTGGGAAGTGGGTGGACCGTGGACAGGCGACAGCAACCGTGAGACAAAGGAATAGGCATGGTTTTTTATATTACTTCTCAATTCTCCATAAAAGCAGTATGATTTGACTTGATATGTCAATTTGAATATGAGTTGTGAGTACACGTGTGGTCCATTGGGGTTCCATGGGAAAATGGGAAAACTCTAATGTGTATGATGTTGTCAGAGTAGTGGAGTTTTATGACTTCAATTAAGTTGTGGGCATGCTTAGAGCATCTCCAATGGTGGACACTTGACGCTTTGGGGCGCGTTGAAGTGTCCATCATTTTGAGCATCCACAATGGTGGAGGGACATTTGACATTTCTTTTGGGGTCCACTTTATACCTTATTTTTAACATAAAGTGGCTTTGGGAAGCGTGAAATGTCCATGTCCACCATTTAGAGCATCCACAATGGTGGACACTTGACACTTGCATGCGCCCCAAAGTGGGCGGCGGACACCATAGTGGACATGCCGACTTTGGGGCGCGTGCAAGTGTCAAGTGTCAAGTGTCCACCATTGTGGATGCTCTAAATGGTGGACATGGACATTTCACGCGTCCGTGTCAAAAATAAGGTATAAAGTGGACTCCAAAAGAAATGTCAAATGTCCCTCCACCATTGTGGATGCTCAAAATGGTGGACACTTGCACGCGCCCCAAAGCGTCAAGTGTCCACCATTGGAGATGCTCTTATGGACGGTGGGTCCTTGTTTAATTAGAGCTGATTTTGGTTGAATGGCCAGAGGGTTAAGAATTAGTATTAGTTTTGGATTAGTTAAATTGTGACATTTTGGGTTTGGAAAGCATAATTAGAGTTATACACACATGGTTGAGGATGGTCATGGAATGACAAAATGATTAAGGAATAAGTTGAATTGAATGTGATATTGATTAGTTGTTGTCTTGGCTGCAGCTGATCGGGCCAAGTAATTACATAAGTGCATTCAAGTCTTTGATCGGCTGTTGCACAGGTAAGTTTATAATATATTTTATCATCGTATCGATTAATTATATATTAAAGGTTACACTCGGTTAATGAGAAAACGATAAGAATCGAAACCCCTTTCGTCTTCACAAAGACGTTAAACTATACGACGTGTATAAATATGTATATAGTGACTTGTGGAGACATACGAAATATAAAGATATACAAGAATTGTATTTGATATGAATGGTTAACGATATGACATCATTATTCACGCGTTGCTGCATTCACGACATGCATGCCACAAACATGATATGAGATTTGGCGTGGTTTCGCCCGCCCACAGACGGTCCAGACCGGCAGTGACGACTGCCCATAGTTTAATTTGTTAAAGATGAGATTTGACTTGCGGCCTCAGGCGCCCACCGATATGATGGTCTGGACCGGCAGTGACGACTGCCCACAGTTAATTGATTGATCAACATGTGTATCATCGTGCATTCACGCCTCCATGCATCATATGTTTATGTGTGCACTATACGATACAACTTATTAATATAATATTATATGTTAAAAGGAAGAAATAAGATACGTAAAGAAAATCAAACCCACGGTAATAAAGTATATTATTTACTTACTGAGTCCCCCGACTTACCCCCATATTTTCCCTCAATTTTCAGATAAGTGATCTGATGTTCCCTTGAAGTGGCATGTATTTGGCAAAACGGAGTTAGACAGTTCGAGCAGGAGTTCAGGGGGAGTTCGAACATATCCTGGCACTCATATACAGCGTGGAGCAGACAAGGATATTTCCCGGAGAATCTACTCAGCGAAGATATCGTCGACTTGAAGTCGGCCAGTGAATAATTCGAGCTTCAGATATACTTCGGATACTTGAATATATATCTACACATCAGAACTAAAGCCGGCGTGGCTGACTTGGGCAAGAAGTCTTCGTATATTCTTCCAACCGATTCGAGAAAGATATACATCAAATACTTAGGAATATTTCCTAAATATTTGATGGGATTATCTTGAGCAGATTTGGATATCGTCCGAGCACATAAATACAATGCTAGGACATCCATAATCGTGTCGCTTCCTGAGAGAAAAGAAAAACACGAGAGTTTGTGAGATTGGAGGAGAAGCGACGGCCGGCTGAACATTCCTCACCGGAATATCAACGACAAAGTAACCGTCTGTTCAGTGTGCTGTTCAAACTGTGCTTGAAGAACTACAAAGCGCGCACACACACACGACAATCAAGATACGTCTTTGAGAGAAGGCGACTGGACTTCTAAGAGGTCCAAGACTAGGCCGAGAGGGAAGTCTCATCCTACCCATAGGGGATCGAGGGGAGTTGCGGTGAACCGAGATTGCAAATCCGAGAGATGGAGAGTTAGAGGTTAGGCGATTACAAACAAGGGGTTGTGTAAGAGTAAGACCACTTGTAGCTCTAATCTCGTAATACGGTTTTATTCCCTTTTAGGGTGTGGGAAACCCCCCAGAGTAGGCGAGGCCGAACTGGGTAACATATCGTGCGTGCTCCTGTCTTCATCTACTTTTCGGTTCTGCTTGATAAATAGTTTAAACTACTGTCGGAACACTATCTTGTAGAGTTCGTATCCAGTTAACTTTGCGTGTCTCAGTTATCTTCTCTGCCTGCTGACGGAGCGCACCACACCGTCGTTAATGTGCGATGGCTCTGTGCAAAAATAAATTTATAAGTCCGCTACTCGTACTCTTTTATTGGGTAGTAAAGCGGTAAGTAGGGGTCGAACCCAAGGGAATTAGTGGATAGTTGTTCTTTCGAAAATGGAAAGTAAGACAGTTGGGGGTTGGTTGTGATTTTAGTACTGAAAAGTAAGTGGGTTGGTTGTGATTTTAGTACTGAAAAGTAAATGACTGAAAGTAAAGAAAGTAAATACTGGACTGAAAGTAAATACTGAAAAGTAAAGTGCTTGAAGGGTGCTGAAAGTAAGTGCTTGAAGGACAAGACTTGTGGAAAGTAATTGCTTGAAGGACAAGACTTGCGGAAAGTAATTGCTTGAAGGACAAGAGTTGCGGAAAGTAATTGCTTGAAGGACAAGACTTGCGGAAAGTAAGCAGTTGATATGGGACTGAAAGTAAGCAGTTGATATAGGTACTGAAAGTAAATTGCAAGGTGGTGTTTTGATTAAAGGAAAGATTCGGTTTTAGGGGCCTTGTATCATAGTCTGTTTATCATTGACCTCTAATGATCATACTAAGTGTTCAAAGATGTATCAAGGCTATTTCTAGCACATGACTTGCCACACCGTTTAGAACACTTGTTCTATTTGGGCTAATTCCTCCTTTCGAAGTATCTTAGCTTATGTGCATCCATTTGATCAATCATTTCCGATCAACCAAATGGTGTTTTAAAGAGGTTGAACTCCACAGTTAAGCTGTGCCCTATAGAGCCTCCACTTAACTACGAAGGTTCACGAACCCATGGAAGAGCTTTGCTCTTTCGAGCATCCACTGAACCAATAGTGTTCTGACCTAATAAATGGCACATAGAACAAGTTTTGAACACAAAGAGGCACTTAAGAGAAGGGTCTAAAACATTGTATGATACAAGCACTCCCCTTCAACCGAATGAAGGGTTTAGCTACGAATATCCATAGAGGTGGATATCATAGCCAAGTGCTGAATAAAGTAAAGGTTTTGAAAGACAGGAAAAGTAAAGGTTTTTGATAACAAGTACAAGAGAAAACTTGAGTACTCAAGAACCAATAGGAGTAAACTCAAGAACAATGAAAAGTAAAGGAAATGCTTGAGTACTTCAAGAACCGACAAGAGTACTCAAGAACAAACTTGGAGCTTTAATATCAAAGTGGTGTGTTTACATGGATTGTGTTGTAGAATCTAGAGAGCTTATCCCACTAACCAAGAACTATGGGATGTTGGGATGGAATGAGGATGATGATACAAGGAGGTGAAGGTCTCTATTTATAGGCATGGGGAAGGAATGAGAGCTTAACACATGTCACAAGGGGAGAGGAGGAGCAATTAGCCGCCGGGCAAGGTGGCAAGGGAGGAGAAGCCGCCGGCCATGTGGCTTCTCCACATGGAAAGCCGCCGGCTAGGTGGAGGGGAGGAGAAGTGAGTGGAATGAGATCTTTCTCCAAAAAGCCATCGGTTGTCATGTGACTCCGGTTGGTCTTCGGTTGCCCTTTGGTTGCCTCTTTGGTTGCTTCTTAGTTGACATCAAAAGATGAGGAATATAGACTTGACATTTCACTTGTGTTCTTGATTTTTGTTGGAATAAGTCATTGGGACTTAGTTGTGGCTTGATCGTAGTATTGTCGGAGTATGGCCAGTTCTGACTCGTAATCCACTTTTAGTGTTAAGAACTCCATTTTAGCTCGTTTTGTCATTACTCCTTGAAATAGCCTGTAGAACAAAAGTGAAACTAACAAGTAAAAGTTGTACAGATAAAGCATCCAATTTGGTGGGTTTAACTATCTTAACGAATCATATAAATATGGTCCATCACCTGCTGAATTATTGTGAAAGGAGTTCAAGGTCTGTCTCAACTGTACCTTGAACACATGCTTGAACAGGGGATATAATTATAAATGGTATCAGAGAAAACACTCGACACACTGAGTGGGATCCTTGAACTGTTCAAGATGACTGCAAAGCAAGGACAGTTACCCTCGAGCACGGTCCATGATTGGAAGATAGACACGGAGACTTACAGAAGTGAAATTGTTTGCATGGTTGCGTTCAGCTCTTCAAGTCACATGGAGAAAGATCACTGGTACTTCGATAGCGGATGCTTCGCCCATATGACAGGTGACTGCAAGTTCCTTGTGAAGATTCGACCTGTTATTAAGAAGCAGTTCGTCACTTTCAGAGATGGAGGAAAGGGACAGGTGATCGGCTGTGTGACATTGAAGGTTCCGGATCTACCTGTCCTCAAAGACACTCTCCTAGTTGAAGGACTGAAAGTGAACTTGATCAGCATAAGTCAACTTTGCGACGGGGACATCATGTCAAATTCACTCACAACTCATGCCAAGTTGTTGATAAAGACGGAGGAATTTTGATGAAAGGAAGCAGAGCAACCAACAAATCTTACCTCATCGGCTCCACTGGAATAGGTGCTGCACCAGGCTGCTTGTCTAGCCAAGCAGATGAGATGTCCCTTTGGCACAGACGGTTGGGTCATCTAAACCTCAAGACATTGAAGAAACACTGCTCATATGGACTCATCAGAGGAATGCCAAATGTCAAAGGAAATCAGGACTGGTGTGTGGAGAATGCCAGATCGGGAAATAGACCAAAGCATCACACCCTAAGATCTCTCAAATCAGCACCAACAGACCACTGGAACTGATTCATATGGACTTGATAGGACCAATGCAAACTGAGAGCTATGGTGGGAAGAAGTATGTTCTGGTCTGTGTTGACGACTTCACCAGATTCACTTGGACAAGGTTCCTTCGGGACAAGACTGAAGCTGCTCAACAATTCTTAGAACTTGCTACCTTGATCCAACGAGAAAGGGAAGACAAAGGAGAAAAACTGGTGTCCATCAGGAGTGATAATGGCATAGAATTCAAGAATGCTACCATGGGAACCTATTGTGTGAAACACGGGATTGCACATCAGTTCGCATCAGCAATCACCCCTCAGCAGAATGGAGTTGTGGAACGGAAAAATTGTACCATTCAAGAGATGGCCCGGGTGATGATCCATGCCAAGAAGATTCCTCTGAAGTTCAGGTCCGAAACTATGAATACAGCATGTCACATCATAAATCGAGTTACTATACGCACTGGAACAGAGAAGACGTGCTATGAACTTTGGAAAGGAAAGAAGCCCACTGTCAAATACTTCTACATTTTTGGAAGTGAGTGCTACATTCTGAATGACCGGGAGTACCGATAGAAGCTGGATCCAAAGAGTGATGAGGGGTTTTTTCTAGGGTACTCTTCAAACAGTCGAGCATACCGGGTGTTCAACAAGCGCACAGGATCAGTCATGGAATCTATAAACGTCAAAGTCAAGGATGAAGTGTTTGTACAGGCTGTCTCGGATGACACTGACGACAGTACTAGCACAGTACCTGAGACACAACCATCATCCCAGAAAACTGAGCATGAACCGACTGAAGACACCTCTGACAACTTCCTTGAAAATTCCTCATCTGACAAAACCGACTTTGTCAACACTCAGGAGAATGTCATTACGTTACAACCCTCCCGACAAATTGCCAGGGATCACCCAATCTCTGAGGTCATTGGATCACCAAGTGATGGAGTTCAAACTCGCAGAAAACTGAGCAACTCCAGAGAATTGGCTGCGTGCTCGTGCTTCCTCTCCTCAACTGAGCTGAAAAACATAAAGGAAGCATTACTTGATGAGTATTGGGTCCTCGCCATGCAGGACGAACTGGAAGAATTTGCTCGAAATGATGTATGGGATCTGGTTCCATGACCTGATGGGGTTAACATCATTGGCACAAAATGGATTTTCAAAAACAAGTCCGACGCCTCAGGGAACATCACAAGAAACAAAGCTCGCCTTGTTGCACAAGGATACACTGAGATAGAAAGGATAGACTTTGAGGAAACCTTTGCTCCGGTCGCACGTCTTAAAGCCATTCGCTTACTACTTGCTCTGGCATGTCACTTGAATCTTCGACTGTTCCAGATGGATGTCAAAAGTGCTTTCCTAAACAGACTTCTGAATGAGGAAGTTTACGTTGCTCAGCCGAAAGGATTTGAGGATCCGCATCACCCAGCATCTGTGTACCACCTGAAGAAAGCCTTGTACGGTCTCAAACAAGCTCCCAGAGCTTGGTATGAGCGCCTCACTGTGTTCCTCGTCGATCGGGGATATGTGCGAGGGGGAGTGGACAAGACCCTGTTCGTTAAACACACGAGGTCAGACTTTATTATCGCACAAATCTATGTTGACGATATTGTGTTTGGGTCCAATACCCAGAAACTGGTGGATCAATTTGTAGAACAGATGCAGAAGGAGTTCAAGATGAGCATGGTTGGGGAGATGAACTACTTTCTAGGACTCCAGGTGACTCAGAAGGAAGATGGCATATTCATCTCACAAAGCAAGTATGCCAAGAATCTGATAAAGAAATTTGACCTTGAGAAGGCAAGTCACAAACGAACTCCGGCTGCTACGCACATAAAGATAACCAAAGACGAGGCTGGAACAAAGGTCGATCAGACGCTGTACAGGAGTATGATTGGAAGCCTTTCGTACTTGACAGCCAGTAGACCAGACATAGCATATGTCGTAGGTGTTTGTGCAAGATACCAGGCGGATCCAAAGGAAAGTCATCTCCTACAAGTCAAGAGAATCATAAAGTATGTATGCGGGACAGTTGATTTTGGAATCTGGTATACCAAGGACGCCAACCCACATCTGGTTGGCTACTGCGATGCTAACTGGGTAGGAAACGCTGAAGATCAAAAGAGCACATCTGGAGGATGTTTCTTCTTAGGAAATAACCTGGTTTCATGTTTCAGCAAAAAGCAAAATAGCATCTCACTGTCTACGGCTGAAGTAGAATATATCGCAGCAGGAAGCAGCTGCACTCAACTGCTATGGATGAAACAAATGCTATCTGAATACGGAGTCAAACAAGAAGAGATGACCCTGTACTGTGACAATATAAGCGCAATCAGCATCTCGAAGAATCCAGTACAACACTCCAGGACGAAGCACATAGACATCAGACATCATTTCATCAGAGAGCTGATTGAATAGAAGGTGGTTACCCTTACGCATGTTACAACAGACAAGCAATTGGCGGACATCTTCACCAAACCTCTTGATGCCGCTCAGTTTGAAAAACTCAGATCCTCCCTGGGTCTGTGTGTTATCAAGAACTAAGTGTTCCAGATAGTGGTCAGTCACTGGCGGAACACCAGCTCAACAGTTGGGCTGATCACTTATTAACAGGAAGCTGGAACAGAAGGTACACGCTTAGAAGATCAACATTATTTATTCGGAAATCATCCCTATGCCATTATAAAACGAAGGAGAAGAAGCGGCTGTGACAGAACTGAAAGAAGCTTCTTCAAAGGCGTCAAAGGCTAATCCTAATCCAACTAAAGGGAGTGTGCAGACCACGAAGGAAAATCTGGCGATAGCTCAACCACCCCTAAATAAGGTAATCCCTTGTTCTCAACCCTATGCTACTGCACTCAATTCTGTTAAGGAGGAAGTACGGGCATTTGGTAAAGATTCATTAAGCTATAAAGGTGACAAAGTGGTTAATGAGAAGCCGAAGGGATTGAATATTGCTGTAGACTCTGTGGCCGATGAGGCAGAAGGAGGTGGAGCCAGTAGGGCTAAGATTGTGGATCTGATAAGCAGAAGCTGTTGAATGCAAAGGTAGATGCCACTAGTTTCAAGCTGAAGAAGACATGAATCTGCATGAAAATCGTGCCTAGAAGGAACAGATCTCCCAGGGAATACACCACACAAATTAGTGCTGTGAGGGGGAGAAAAATTGCTATGTCAGACTCTGAGACTGAGCAGGTGGTTGAACCTTCTAGCAAGAGAAGTCTGGTACTGGATGAAGAGTCAAATGAATGCTTAGTAGAAAAGACTGCTGAGGTAGTCAATGAAGAGAAGGTGACAGAGAATGAAAATGTACCTATGGAAACTGATGATGTGAAGCAACAAGAGCCTGAAGATGTTGTCTCTGATGAGTCAGATCCATTTTGGGAAGACAGTTCCATCCCAGTAGCAGATCTGACTATATTCTAGTCGATGTTGCTCTTCATCACCATAGTCACATGGAAGCCTACATCTCAGAGAACCTCGGTCAGCAAGGAGATGGGATAGCTGCTCTACCAGATTGGAAACAGGATGCTCATTGACATGGGAAGCACTATGTTCGATCAGATTGCAGAACATGCCATATCTACAAAATCTCTACACCAGATTATCTTCCCATTGCTTATCGCTGAGCTGATCATCAACCAACATCCAGATTTGAAGACTGACCAGGACGATCTGTCAAGTGCTCAGTTGAAGCTGGTAGTTGATCACAAGCTGTTCAAAGGTCGACAAAAGAATGATCTGAAGGACACTGGGCTGAAGAAGAAGGATAGAAAAACGTGTTGCTCTGAAGACTGACCTACTTCGGAAGAGTGTAACAACTTCAAGGACGAGTCTGAATCAGTTCATGACATCAATGTGGATGTTAAACTCTGGGTCAAATGACCTAGATACGTTTCTGAAGTTCCGAAGGATGAGTGGAGGACAATAGAGGCATTGGCTACTCTGATGGGAGCACTTTAGGAAAGACTAACTTCGTCAAAAGAAGGGGCACATCAAGACAAGGTGTCACGAGTATGGAGAGTGAGAACGTTGGACAAAGAATTGGAATCAATCCCTTTCTCACCAATATGTCTTTCCAGAAGGATGATCCCGAAGTTGATGATGAGGAACTCGACAATGTCCCGATTGATGGTGAACCCGACGTAAATATGATGATGATGCGGACACTGATGATGCCTCTGAAGATAATCTATCTGCATGAAGGTCCTTGATTTCATCTTTTTGAACTCTGTTTTAAGTTGCCGTTGTTCCGTTGTGCTTGCTCTGCATGATTGGCTGTTCGAACCAGATTGAACCCCTTGCCAGTTTGTGGCAAAAAGGGGGAGTAGTGTGAGAGGTGACAAATATTGTTGTTTCCTCTCAAAGTCTAGATAGTTAGATAGGTCTAGTTATCTAGTAGATTTGGTTTTGCCAAAATGCCAAGGGGGAGATTGATGTTCCCTTGAAGTGGCATGTATTTGGCAAAATGGAGTTAGACAATTCGAGCAGGAGTTCAGGGGGAGTTCGAACATATCCTGGCACTCGTATACAGCGTGGAGAAAATGCGAGGATATTTCCCGGAGAATCTACTCAGCGAAGATATCGTCGACTTGAAGTCGGCCAGCGAATAATTCGAGCGTCAGATATGTTAGTTTATATGGCATGTAGTTTGACAAAACTTAGTATAGTTGTTCTAGCTGTTGTTCAAGACTGGAAGAGACAACTGTCCTAGAACAAGTTGAAGCAGAAGAAGTGTTTCCTAAATCAGATTAGGAAACCTAGTCGACCGTTGGAAGATCAAGGCGGTTGCACATCAGTGGACAGAAGTTGGAAGTTTCCATATTCGGATTTGGAAACTTGTCTAAGCCGACTTAGCACAACTCTGACGCAGCAGTGAATTTCCTAAATCATCTTTGTCGAGTCAGGTGCTTATGGTTTATTGGAAATATCCTTGGAGTCGGTTGCTTGCACTTGAAGCTATCTTAGTCGAGAAGATAATCGAAGGTTGCTTAATCTAGTTTGAAGACTCGAACGGAGGATTATCTACAAGAGATATGCGCAAGAGATTAGGAAAGGTTTCCTAAAGATAGAGGCGGTTTAGTTTAGGAATCCTTATTGTTTTAGGGTTTCGACCGCTCTATATAAGGAGTGCTAATACTCGGTTATTAGCAGCACTCACGGAGATACAATACACGCTCATACTCATTGAATGGAGGAGGAGGCAAACGGCGGTGAATCAATCGTAACTGGTTATTCACGACGCACGTATACGGCTGGAGAACTAACCGTCACTGGTTACTCGAAGGCGCTCGGATCAATCTGCATTGGTGCTCAACAAATTGATCGAAGGACGAAGCTGAAGGCTCGCACTGAAGTTCTGTTACTACGCATTCGGGAGAAGGCGCTGATTCTCACGGAGAATCATTCTGGTGGATACGGAGCGGGAGCGAAGATCTAGGGGGAGACCTAGATTGCAATTACTAGAGTGTCCGAGGCTCAGGTTGTTTAAGAGGGATTCTGTAAACGGTAAACCCTGTACTCGCAATACTCAATAATAGTGAATTGCTATCCACCGGGCTAGAGAACGCCCCGCAGACGTAGGCTCGTTAACGCCGAACTGGGTAACAACTTTGCGTGTTGTTTTATTTCCGCATTACTTGTTTTAGCGCATAAGTTGTTTTAGGATTTGCTCTGGATCTCGACCAGAACAACATCTCATCTACCAGGGGAAGATTTCAATTGGTATCAGAGCAAATACTCGACACACAGAGTAAGATCCGAAGGCTGGTGAGATGGATTTAAGAGAAGGGCAGAACATCACGAGACCTCCTCTGCTCGAAGGAAACAAATATGGCTACTGTAGGGTACGAAAGAAGGCGTTTCTAAAGTCTCAAGACGAATCAGTCTGGGAAGCTGTTGAACAAGGATGGACTCACCCAGTGGCTACCGACGAAGAAGGTAAGGTTAGCCTTCTTGCTAAAGACAAGTGGACTGAGGTTCAAAAGAAAGCTGAAGCGACGAACTCTAAAGCAATGAATGCCATATTCTCTGGAGTTGATGGAAAGAACTTCAAGATGATCTCTACCTGTGAGATTGCCAAGGCGGCTTGGGACATACTACAAACTGCTCATGAAGGAACACTACTACAGATCAGAGATTAGGCAACGGTTCATATTTTTCATTACGCAACGGTTCGATGTTTAGGCAACGGTTTGTCTGAGAACCGTCGCATAAGAGTACTCTTATGCGACGGTTCTTGAGTACCGTTGCATAAGTGCATGATTATGCAACGGTTACCTTGAACCGTCGCATAAGAGTATTCTTATGCGACGGTTCAAGGTAAACCGTTGCATAATCATGCACTTATGCAACGGTTCATTTAGAACCGTGGCCTACATGTTGATATTATGCAACGGTTTGATAAAAACCGTCGCATAAACTCGAACCTAAAATTAAAAAACTTAAGTTTTCTGTCTTTCTTCCAATCCCGCTCTCGAGTTTTGTCGCCCAGTCCGTCGCCCCCCAATCCGCAAGTCGCCGTCTTTGCCCACACGTCGCCGCCCTCGTCAACCAGTTCGTCGACCCGCACCGTCCGTCGTCCCGCGCCGCTCGCCCAGCCGTCGCCACTCGCCCGTCGCCACTCGTCCCGTTGCCACTCGTCCCGCGCCACTCTTTACCCAATCTGAAATCGATTTGTTCCCAATCGTTCATGTACTAGTTTGTTTCAATGGCTTGTTTATTGATAAGTTTTATTAGGGTTTTACTTGACCCATTGTTGATAGAGATTTTGGTTGATTTTAACAATGTATTTGAATTTTGTTCCAGAGTCAGTGATTGTTTGTTTTTGGTTCTCTTCATGTATTCACTCAGATAGGCAGGTCGAGGACAGCATTTTTTACATTCAAAGGTCGTAAAGAACTTCCTTCAAAATTTGTTTTGCTCATATCGGTATGTTTATTGCCATTGTGATTGTTTGGGTATATGATATTGCATACTACAAAACTAGTTTACTACTTACGTCTCCAATCATATTGGTTATTTGATATTTCTTCGTTTACTAACCTTATTTGTTGTTGTTTATAACTTTATAGAGTCGACGCTGCATCCAACCTTTGGCTATTTTCTCCGAGAGATTCTACTCTAAGGTAAAATACACTATGTAACTCATTTAAAACTTTTTTAATTGTTAGAGTGTGCTTCATGGAGTGGATTTATATTGTCTATTTCTACTAATAATTATATCAACCATATATAACAATATATCTTTCTAACTATGAGTATATAATGCTTTATGTAGTTATGATAAATCGAGATTGGGTATCCGGTAGTAGGTTAAGTGTACAGTACGACCAAGGGATTATCGATTTTTGTGCATTTGCATCTTCGTATGCGTCCAGAAACAACATTGAACGTGTTTATTGTCCATGTATGGGTTGCTGGAATAACAAAAAGGTCAAACCAAAGAAATTACGGAAACATCTTTTGTTAAAGGGAATTGACCCACAGTACAAGTTTTGGTATATGCATGGCGAGGTTGAACCGCAAAATGTTCAACCTCAGCCCGTTGAAAGTTTACCGGTGGATGATGATGATTGGGAGGAGGACAATATAATTGACATGGTCAACAATGTTGCCGATGATTTTGTAGCTAGACCTCAAGTTTTGGAGTCATTGAGGAACGATTCAGAATTACCATTGTACGAAGGGTGCTCCAAATACACAAGGCTATCTGCAACTTTGAAAATATTCAACTTGAAAGCAAAAAATGGATGGAGTGATGTAAGTTTCACTGAATTGTTGACTCTAGTGAAAGATATGCTTCCAGAGGATAACACCCTACCTAACCGTTGTTACGAGGCTAAAAAAGTTATGTGTCCGATGGGTATCGATTACGAGAAGATACATGCTTGTCCTAATGATTGTATATTATATCGGAATTCCTATAAAGATATGGTTGAATGTCCGGTGTGCAAGTCTCCTCGTTATAAGTTAAACAAAGAACCAAAAAATGGTTCCAAAGGCACTCCTTCTAAAGTACTATGGTATCTTCCACCGATCCCCAGGTTTCAGAGATTATTTGCTAGCTCGGAGGATTCTGATAATATGCGTTGGCATGCTGAGAAACGTGTTATTGATACAAAAATGCGTCATCCTGCTGATTCACTACAATGGGCAAAAGTAGATAACACATTCCCGACATTTGGAGCAGAGTGTAGAAATTTACGCATTGGCCTTTCTACTGATGGGGTGAATCCACATGGAAACCTCAGTACTCAGCATAGTACATGGCCTGTGATATTGGTTATCTACAATCTTCCTCCCAGGTTAACCATGAAGCGTAAGTATATGATGCTTTCTCTATTGATATCGGGTCCGCGACAACCCGGAAATGATATTGATGTATACTTAGCTCCATTGATAGAAGATTTGAAGCTTTTATGGAACGAAGGAGTACGGACGTTTGACGCGTCAAGGCAGGAATATTTTAATATGCGTGCCATGCTAATGTGTACCATCAATGACTTCCCAGCTTATGGTAACTTATCGGGGTACAGTATTAAAGGGTACAAAGCTTGTCCAATTTGCGGGGAAGAGACACATGCACGCCATCTAAAGAATTGTCGAAAAATGGTTTACATGGGACATCGACGGTTTTTATCGAGGCATCATCCTTACAGGCGGAAAAAAGCTGCATTTAATGGTGAGACCGAACATGGAATAGAACCTCGACCGGCTTCTGGAGATGAAATACTTCAAAAAATTCAGAATATTACAAATCGATTTGGGAAGCCCAATGCACGCACTGAAGGTACTCCATGGAAGAAGCGATCAATATTTTTTGATCTCCCTTATTGGCATACACTTGACGTCAGACACTGCATTGATGTGATGCATGTTGAAAAGAATATATGTGACAGTCTTATTGGTACTTTATTAAACATTCCCGGAAAAACAAAGGATGGATTGAAAGCTAGACTGGATATGTTGGATATGAACATTCGTACCAAATTAGCACCTCAAACTGAAGGAAAGCGTACATATTTGCCTCCATCATGCACAACTCTTTCTAAGAATGAAAAAACAATTTTGTGTGGATGTTTGAAAGGAGTTAAAGTTCCGTATGGGTATTCTTCGAATATTTCCAGCTTGGTTTCAATGAAGGATCTGCGGTTGAATGGATTAAAATCTCATGACTATCATGTATTGATTCAACAGTTGTTGCCTATTGCGATTAGAGGTGTATTGTCTCCTAAAGTGAGATCCGCTGTACAAAGACTCTGTGCCATTTTTAGCTCTTTGTCTGCTAAGGTTGTTGATTCATCAGAGCTTGATAAACTACAAGACCAGATTGTTGTTACACTATGCCAATTAGAGATGTTTTTTCCACCTAGCTTTTTTGATGTAATGGTGCATCTTACTGTTCATTTGGTGCGCGAGATTCGCATTCTTGGACCGGTTCATATGAGATGGATGTACCCTTTTGAGAGGTACATGAAGATTCTAAAGAGCTACGTGAGAAATAGACATCGTCCAGGGTGTATAGTGGAAGGATACATAACTGAAGAGGCTGTCGAGTTTTGCACTAACTTTTTAGGAAATACAGCCGCAGTTGGGATTCCCAGGCCACGTCATATTGATCGATTTAATGGAAAGGGCATAAGTGGTCAGAAATACATCAACCCATCATTTGATGAGTTGATGGTTGCTCATTTCTATGTATTGCAACATATGCCTGATATCACGCCTTTCATAGAGCAGCACCTAAACATATTAAGGAGTGCTTTCCCAAGAAAATCCGAGCAGTGGTTACAAAAAGAACATAGTCGGTCATTTTGTAACTGGCTGAGATGTAATGAGATTTTAAATAATCAGGCCAACTCTGAAGAAGAGTCTGATGACTTAGTAAAGTGGCTCCTGCCGGGTCCTACGCCAACTGTATACTCGTGGAATGCTTACGACATTAACGGATTTTGTTTCCACACAAAAGCTCAAGATGACCAAACCGTTGTGCAAAATAGTGGTGTCACACTTATTGCTGAAACCACTCTTGTTTCTAGTGCTAGAGATCAGAATCCAATATATGCTCCTATTAATTATTTTGGCCTCATCGAAGAAATATGGGAGTTGGATTACGTAAAGTTTCGAGTGCCTGTGTTTAAATGTAAATGGGTTAATAATTCGGCGGTTCGTACTGATGAATATGGAATGACGTTTGTGGATTTTCGAAGAGAAGGGTCCAAGGATGAGCCATTCATTATGGCCGAACAAGCGAGACAAGTATTTTACGTCCGTGACCCTGCTGATAACAACCATTTTGTTGTCCTCCACGGAAAACAACAACTAACCAGTGATGCATCTGAAGATCTAGCTGAGGAATGCATGCCCGTTTATACGATAGTTCCCGTGGAGAACGATGATAGTGAAGCTGATAATGAAATTCGACTACGAGAAGATCATGGCGAAGGAATATGGATTGATAAAGAAATTTAACTTGTGTATGTTATTTATTTATGACTTGTGTAGTTATTTATGACTTGTGTAGTTATTTATGACTTGTGTAGTTATTTATGACTTGTGTAGTTATTTATTTATGACTTGTGTAGTTATTTATTTATTTCTGAGAATGGGTTTATTGATGAATTAATTTCATGTTTACAGGATCATGGCCATTTCACACAGCAGTAGTAGCAGCAGTGAGGATGACCATAATGACACTTCTGGTAAAGTTCCAAAGAAGAGAGGTCTTGTATATATGGGCAGATTCGTTAGGAGACACAAGGACGCTGGTACCAAGGCCACGGTTGAATGGGATAGAAGAGGGAATCCAATAGGGAAGGTTGGAGACAATTGGAGGAGCTACTTGGGAACGTTGGTTCGATGTCGTGTTCCTATCGTACACTCTGATTGGAGGAAGGTCCCTAAACATTTTAAAGACTATGTGTGGAGAGAGGCAACTGTAAGAGCTTGTTTAATTATTACATTGTATTTGTTTTAAACATGGTAATTAACTAAATTTTGTATTAATTAAAACTTGTTTTATATATTTCCAGGCAGTTTTTGATGGAGTCGAGGATCATAAAAATCAGGAGCTTAGCGCTGCGTGCAAGATGTGGAAACAATTTAAGTCACGTCTCGCAAAAGATTACATCTACGGTGACGGAACAGATGAAGATGCTTTGAAAAAGTATTCGTACATTGACTCCGATCATTGGAAGACTTTTAAGGAGCAGAGGCTCTCCGAAGCTGCAAAGAAGTTAAGGGACACAAACAAGGATCTGGTCAAGAAAAATGTATATCAGCACGTCTTGGGTCGAGGAGGATATAGAAAATTAGAAGAAGCAATGGCAAAAGAAAAAAGAGATGAGTTAATTTCTCAGGGGGCAATTCAAGAGGAACAAGCTTCTAATGTCTCTATAGAGAGGCATGATTTGTGGAAGAGGGGACGAATGAGAAAAACGGATGAGTTCGTCTCTGAGGCAACTCGAGGAGTAGCTACAAAGATTGTAAGTTCGTTATGTGTGGTTTAATAGCTAAGATTTTTTAAATTATACACTAAATATTGGTAATTTTTTGAAATAATAGGATGATTTAGTGGATAAGGCCGCTCGAGGAGAATTTTCATCACAAGGCCGACGTGACATATTGACGGAGGCTATTGGCACGGATGAGCACCCTGGACGCACTCGTGGACTCGGGTCACACATTCCATGGAGGATTGGATTACCTAGCTCTAGCTCTTCGAGGGTGACACCCAGTGCTAGTGCTATTCGCAATATTCAGCCGTCTGACTGACAGAGTCAGTACTGCTTCCACGGTGCTCCCACAGATACGGACCCTTGGAAGAGTATACCAAAGGTACTTGGAGATTTTTAAAGTCATTATTTCCTTACTGTTTGGTTTAGATTTTTCTTACAAATGTAAACATCCGTTTGAATTATTTACGTTGACAGATTGGGCTAAGAAGCCTATTATATATCGAAGAGGGACTTAATAATGAGAGACGAGTAGTGGCTGTCGGTCGAGTCATGAACGGTCGTTTGCTACGTGCTATACCACTGCCCGATGAAATGGTGAAGGTGAAGGTCGATAGTTCTCTTGGTCAGATTAATGGACTACCCATTCCCCATGGAGAGAAATTAAAGACAACACGAGATGCAGAGGAGAAAGCAGACTTGGTTGCATGGCCGAAGCACTTGGTTGAAATCAACCCAAGGGTAATAATATCAATTATTTGAACCATCTTTCCATTATTTAATTTATCAAATTTTATATGAATTATTTACTAACATTCGAAATTCAGGAATATACCATGCGACTATACTACCACTTGCCACCGGCCTCAAATGATGAAGTAGAGAATTATTCCATCGACTGTCGATTTCTACACGACATGTACTCTAACTTGGGCAGAGACGTTGTTAGAGTACGCATTGCTGACGAATTGTTCGGTGACGACTACACTTCCATAGTGGGCCCAGATGATGTCCGTGATATATTCGCATTGAAACCGTTGTCGAACTCACATTGTGATTTGTATATAAGGTAATACTCTTGTCATTAATTGTTCATCATTTCTTGCAGAAGGTCTAACTTTACATCTTTTTCATGTTGTAGTTCTTTATACGATCAAATGCTTGAATCAGAGGTTCGATTCGGGTTCTTCAATCACACGGCCGTGAGCCCTTCCAATGACGTAGATGAGAGGATTGAGTCGTTTGTATCAAGACTCAATATGCCAGACAAGGATCGCAATTATTGCTATTTTATGCCTTATATAAATGCTACGGAGTAAGTACATAAATTACTTGTACCATATAACCTATTTTTTGAAATATGGGTTTATGAATTTAGTGTGTTGATGTAGGTTTCATTGGATGTTGTGCGTTATCTTCCCCAACCAAGGTGTAGTCCATTGGTTCAACTCCTCAAAAGGCGCCACCGTTATACACCGCGATGCAAAAGCTTTAGTGGACTCGTAAGTTTCGAACTTACTATTAGTTTGTAACTTGCATTGACATTCACTAATTACGTATTGTTATTTATTTTAGGGGGTTGCAACGATACTATCAAGGATGTAATCCGAGGATTGATCGTCAAGTCGAATGGAAGATAGTGAAGGTACTATTTATAGAAAAACATTCCTTTACTATACTTGTAATTTTCATTAATAAAGTGTTAACTGAGTTTACTTATAATGCAGAGTCCGAAACAACCCACAAACTCTAATTTATGCGGTTATTATGTTCTGAGAAATATTCGGGACATAATGGAATTTGTTCGTGCTAATAACGGTGCATATGTGGAGAACTTTGACCAAGTAAGAATGCTAGTCTCGTCTTACTCTATTAGAATGTTGACAAATGTAGCTAGGTTGTGTTCTAAATCCATGTTTTACTTATGTTTGTTCTAAATCCATGTTCTAGCTAAGTGTGTTCTAAATCTATGTTCTAGCTACGTTTGTTTCTAAATCCATGTTCTAGTTAGGCAAATTTGTTCTAACTCTATTTTTTTATATATTCATGTTAATCGTATTCTTATTTTTTATAGGTTTTTCCTAATGGGACACAATCATATGAGTTGGGGAAGGTACAAGACGTGCGAGATGAGATCGCCGCCTACTTGTACAACTACTTATTCGAACATAGTGTTTACATGTGAATATTATTTATATATGTGACGTTTGTATAAATCAATGTATATATGGATGGACTTGTATGAATGGTTGTATTTTGAGTAAAATGGAAGTGTTTCCATGTTTGGAAATGTGTAAAAGTAGGGTACTAAATTTGGTTTAGAATGTGTATTCAATTTTCAGGGGGATTTTGAGCTAAAACAGCTGAAACCTGCCAAATTTTTTCATATTTAGTGCAATGGTTCCATAAAAACCGTCGCATAAGAGCTACACTTATGCAACGGTTTGAGCACCAAAACGGTTGTATAATGGTTCATCTTATGCGACGGTTCTAACAACAAACCGTTGCATAAGTGTTCTCTTATGCGACGGTTCTAACAATAAACCGTTGCATAAGTGTTGCTCTTATGCGACGGTTCTAACAACAAACCGTTGCATAGGTGTTACGCTTATGCAACGGTTTCAGGAAACCGTCGCATAAGGTATGGACCTTATGCGACGGTAGCTTATGCAACGGATGAGAAACCGTTGCATAAGCTACGTCTGAACCGTTGCCTAATCTCTCTTCTGTAGTAGTGGAACAACCAAAGTTAAAATCTCTAGAATGGAGATGGTCACATCAAAATTCGAAAATCTGAGAATGCAGGAGGATGAGACCATTGCTGACTTCAACACTCGGGTTCTTGACATCTCTAACGAAGCATTCGCGCTAGGAGACCCAATGACTGAGGAAACACTGGTGACAAAGGTGTTGAGATCTCTCACAAAGCGGTTCGCCATGAAAGCTCTTACCGTCAAGGAAGCCAATGATGTGAAAACCATGAGACTAGATGAACTGATGGGCTCCCTGCAGACCCATGAGATGGACATGAATGAAGAAGACCGTCTCACAAAAGTGTCCAGCGTTGGTCTAAAGGCTGAAGTTGTTAAGGACAAGGCAGACGATGCGTCAGAACAACAGTATGCCATGTTTGCCAAAAACTTTGGGAAATTTATAAGAAGGCAGTACGGTAAAGGGACTGAGTCCAGCCAGTCGTCTGACTCAAGATTCCAGAAGAATAACAGAACCAAGTTTCAGAAAGAAGAAAAAAATCACAAGAAAAATAGTGTTGAAGACTCCTTATCCGAGAACAAGGGCAAAGGGATTCAATGCAGAGAATGTGAAGGCTTTGGTCATATCCGGGCAGAATGTATTAACACACAGAAGAAAAAGAATGCATATGCTGTGAATTGGAGTGATAGTGACTCTGAGGGGGAAACCAACAACTTTGTTGCTCTTACCGGATTTGTCAAACCCACAAAGGACCAAAGCATAGAGGAAGAGACCATGAAATCACCTGAAGATCACACTCTATATTCTAGCTATAGTGACCATGATGAAATTACTGACGAGGAAATTGCTAACAACTACAAAGATCTATATCAACAATGGCTGGTTGATATCAAGCGAAAAACAGATCTACAGAACTCTCTAGAAGATCTAACTGCAGAAAAGGAGAAGCTCAAGAAAGAGGTTAGCACCTTAAAACTAAATTATCAGCAGACTATTACTGATCTCAAAGCCCAGTTGATGGCAGCGACAAACGAAAGAGCTGAGCTAAGCTCCCAAAAAATGGAGTTACTGGCAGTTATATCCTCCCTGAAACTTCGAAGTAACAACTACCAAGGAGATCATTCAAAAGATACAGATGACCTAAAGCAAGAAAATGATACTCTGAAAAGAAGAGAGGTAAATCTTACTGATATTATTGATTCCCTCAAATGTGAAATCGAAACAGGCAAACTTGCTCATGAGGCGACAATAGAAGAGCTGAATCACTTGAAAAAGACAGTCAAAATGCTGAACTCTGGAACAAAAGATCTAGACTCTATTCTGGGAGCACAAAGGATTGGGGGTGGTCATAAAGGGCTTGGATTTACTCAAGGATCAAGCTCCGGAAAGACGGCTTTTGTTAAGGCTGTGCCACAACTACTACCACAACTTGTTCCAGTTGAACATCGTACTCAAAGAAGATCTTTTGCTAAGCCAGAACCGGAAACTGTTCCAGCCAATCATTTCCCACAAAGAAAATTATCTTGGCTTACCACACGACATCTCACGAGACAGCGAGATAGACGAAGATGTTTCTTCTGTAATCAAATGGGACACATTAAGGCAAGATGTCATGAGTTTCATATGTCCTTCAGAAAGGTGAAACAAGTTCAGAAACCACGAATAAAGCAAGTTTGGAGAGTTAAGCAAAGAAGTGAAGTGTGCTATGTTGCATTCAGTTCGTCCAGTCATCTGAAGAAAGAAAAGTGGTACTTTGACAGTGGATGTTGGAGACATATGACTGGTAATCCCGAGTTTCTAACCAGTATAGAAGAATGCAAAGGAAGTTCTAATGTGACTTTTGGTGATGGTGTAGAGAGCAAAGTCATTGGGAAAGGAATCCTAAATGTTCAAGGTCTACCCAGATTGAAAGAAGTTCTTCTTGTCAAAGGTTTACAGGCCAACCTTATCAGCATAAGTCAGTTGTGCGATGGAGAGCATCATGTTCAATTCTCCCAGGATGAATGCGTGGTGTTAAACCAGAAGAATGAACCAGTCCTCACAGGAAGAAGGTCGTCAATTAACTGCTATCTTCTCAACCTAGGTAAACCCAATGCTGAAACTACATGCTTACTGAGCCGTACTGAAGAGATGAACTTATGGCATCAGCGAATGGGACATGTGAACCTTAGAACGTTACAGAAGATTACTTCAGAGGGGCTTGTTCGAGGCATTCCCAGAGTTCGAGGAGAACTTAGCATTGTTTGCGGAGACTGTCAGATTGGAAAACAAATCAAAGTCCCTCACAAGAGCACCACTCAGATTAATACAAGCAGACCCCTGGAACTGCTTCATATTGACCTAATGGGGCCTATGCAAGTGGAAAGTTATTCTGGCAAAAGGTATGTTCTTGTTTGTGTTGACAATTTCACAAGGTTCACCTGGCCTTGTTTTTTGAGAGAAAAGTCAGATGCAGTTCAGGCGTTTGTTCAGCTTTGCACTCAACTGGAACGCGAAAGAGAAGATAAAGACGAGCATATAGTAAAAATCAGAAGTGATCATGGGAAAGAGTTTGAGAATGCTGCTCTTGCTGATTTCTGTTCAAAAAGAGGGATTATACAACAATTCTCTTCTCCTATCACTCCTCAACAGAATGGAGTTGTGGAGAGAAAGAATCGAACTATTCAGGAGATGACTCGAGTTATGCTTCACGCAAAGAAGGTGCCTTTAAAATTTTGGGCGGAAGCAATGAATACAGCCTGCTATGTCATTAATAGAGTGACGATTTGATCTGGAACAGAGAAGACTTGCTACGAGTTATGGAAGGGTAAACGACCTACAGTAAAGTACTTTCATGTCTTCGGAAGCCAGTGCTATATTCTCAGAGATCGAGAGTATCTACAGAAGCTGGATCCTAAAAGTGATGAAGGGATCTTTCTGGGTTACTCTACTAACAGCAGGGCATATCGTGTCTACAACAAGCGCACTGGAGTCGTCATGGAATCCATTAATGTGGTTGTTCAAGATGTTGTTCCAGAAGCTCCTGAGACACATACTGCAGATGATGATGATACTCCGTCCCCTCCAGACCAATTGGGAATCAATTGTCCCAACACAACTGTCATTTCTAACACAGATCCCAAACTTCCGACCTCGAATGACAATCAGCCAGAAGAAGATAATAATCCGGATACAACGTCTCCTGATTCCCCTCGTGTCCTTCATCCCTCAAGGGCCATCGAGAAGAATCATCCCATCAGCGAGGTGATTGGTGATCTAAATGAAGGCATCATTACTAGAGGTAAACAAGTAAACTTTCGAGATCTGGCTGGCTTTGCATGCTTCATATCTTCTATCGAACCCAAGAACGTCAAGGAAGCCATCAATGATGAATACTGGGTTGTTGCCATGCAAGAAGAACTTGGTGAATTTCAGCGCAATGATGTTTGGAACCTTGTTCCACGTCCTGATAATGTGAATGTTATTGGCACGAAGTGGATTTTCAAGAACAAGTCTGATGAGCAAGGAAACATCACTAGAAACAAGGCAAGACTTGTGGCTCAAGGCTATACTCAGATTGAAGGAATAGACTTTGATGAGACATTTGCCCCTGTTGCTCGTTTGGAAGCCATTCGACTTCTCTTAGCTCTTGCATGCCACCTGAAGTTCAAGTTGTTTCAGATGGACGTAAAGAGTGCTTTTCTCAACGGGGTGCTAAATGAAGAAGTTTATGTAGTCCAACCAAAGGGATTCGAAGATCCTCATCACCCGGAATATGTGTATCACCTGAAGAAGGCTCTATATGGTCTTAAACAGGCGCCCAGGGCCTGGTATGAGCGGCTTACAGAGTTCCTTGTCTCTCATGAATATGTGCGAGGGGGAGTAGATAAGACGCTGTTTGTGAAGCACACAGGGTCAGACTTCATCATTGCTCAGATATACGTGGATGATATTGTGTTCGGCTCTAGCAGACAGACGCTGGTGGACAAATTTGTTGAACAAATGAAAAGCGAATTCCAGATGAGCATGGTAGGAGAGATGAGTTATTTCCTAGGGTTACAAGTTAAACAGAAGGCAGATGGAATCTTTATCTCCCAAAGCAAGTATGCAAGGAACCTTATCAAGAAGTTTAATCTGGAGAAAGCGACTCATAAGAGAACCCCTGCTGCAACTCATGTGAAGGTCACAAAGGATGATTCTGGTACTAAGGTGGATCAAACCTTGTACAGAAGCATGATTGGCAGTCTTCTATACCTAACAGCCAGTAGACCGGACATTGCTCATGCAGTTGGTGTCTGTGCCAGATATCAAGCTAATCCCAAGGAGAGTCACCTGATGAATGTGAAGAGAATTATCAGATATGTTTGTGGAACAGCTGACTATGGTATATGGTATACCAAGGATACTAACGCATGTTTGGTAGGCTATTGTGATGCAGATTGGGCTGGGAATGCAGAGGATCACAAAAGTACCTCTGGAGGATGTTTCTTTCTAGGAAACATTCTGGTCTCTTGGTTCAGTAAGAAGTAGAATCCTTATCTACCACTGAAGCAGAATATATTGCAGCCGGAAGTTGTTGTACCCAGATGGTATGGATGAAACAGATGCTAGAGGAATACGGGGTAAAACAAGATATGATGACTCTCTACTGTGACAACATGAGTGCCATCAATATATCTAAGAATCCGGTACAACATTCTAGAACAAAGCATATCGATATCAGGCATCATTTCATTCGGGAACTTGTAGAAAAGAAGACTCTCACCCTGACCCACGTATCAACGGAGAAACAGCTTGCAGACATATTCACAAAGGCTTTGGACAATCTTCAGTTTGAGACACTTAGATCCTCTCTGGGTCTGTGTGTCATTGACAACTATGTGGTTTCGGATCAGGTTGGTCAACCGGTTCTCTCTTATCTATACGTGATAGGTTGACCTGGAGGCAGTATGCATAGAAGGAGTTTCAAAGGATTTTCAAGGTATTTCATATTATCTGCATCTTGTGAAGTCGTGGTACTTCCTTGTCACTTTATGGCAAAAAGGGGGAGTAAATTTGGAGTTTGAAAGCTCCTTAAAAGATTCAGTTGTGCTAGAGTGTTTATCATGTTTGGAGTTTGAAATCTCCTTAAAAGATTCGTTGTGCTTTTATTGTGTTTGGAGTTTGAAAGCTCCTTAAAAGATTCAGTTGTGCTAGAGTGTTTATCATGTTTGGAGTTTGAAATCTCCTTAAAAGATTCGTTGTGCTTTTATTGTGTTTGGAGTTTGAAATCTCCTCAAAGATTCAGTTGGTAGCTTAGTTAGTAGCTCAGCTAGGGAGTTTGAAATCTTCTCAAAGATTCATCTGTATTAGTAGTACAGGTAGCTTCAAATAGGTAGTTTTGCCAAAAATGCCAAGGGGGAGATTGTTAGTTTATATGGCATGTAGTTTGACAAAACTTAGTATAGTTGTTCTAGCTGTTGTTCAAGACTGGAAGAGACAACTGTCCTAGAACAAGTTGAAGCAGAAGAAGTGTTTCCTAAATCAGATTAGGAAACCTAGTCGACCGTTGGAAGATCAAGGCGGTTGCACATCAGTGGACAGAAGTTGGAAGTTTCCATATTCGGATTTGGAAACTTGTCTAAGCCGACTTAGCACAACTCTGACGCAGCAGTGAATTTCCTAAATCATCTTTGTCGAGTCAGGTGCTTATGGTTTATTGGAAATATCCTTGGAGTCGGTTGCTTGCGCTTGAAGCTATCTTAGTCGAGAAGATAATCAAAGGTTGCTTAATCTAGTTTGAAGACTCGAACGGAGGATTATCTACAAGAGATATGCGCAAGAGATTAGGAAAGGTTTCCTAAAGATAGAGGCGGTTTAGTTTAGGAATCATTATTGTTTTAGGGTTTCGACCGCTCTATATAAGGAGTGCTAATACTCGGTTATTAGCAGCACTCACGGAGATACAATACACGCTCATACTCATTGTAGGGAGGAGGAGGCAAACGGCGGTGAATCAATCGTAACTGGTTATTCACGACGCACGTATACGGCTGGAGAACTAACCGTCACTGGTTACTCGAAGGCGCTCGGATCAATCTGCATTGGTGCTCAACAGATTGATTGAAGGACGAAGCTGAAGGCTCGCACTGAAGTTCTGTTACTGCGCATTCGGGAGAAGGCGCTGATTCTCACGGAGAATCATTCTAGTGGATACGGAGCGGGAGCAAAGATCTAGGGGGAGACCTAGATTGCAATTACTAGAGTGTCCGAGGCTCAGGTTGTTTAAGAGGGATTCTGTAAACGGTAAACCCTGTACTCGCAATACTCAATAATAGTGAATTGCTATCCATCGGGCTAGAGAACACCCCGCAGACGTAGGCTCGTTAACGCCGAACTGGGTAACAACTTTGCGTGTCGTTTTATTTCCGCATTACTTGTTTTAGCGCATAAGTTGTTTTAGGATTTGCTCTGGATCTCGACCAGAACAACATCTCATCTACCAGGGGAAGATTTCAAGATATACTTCGGATACTTGAAGATATATCTACACATCAGAACTAAAGGCGGCGTGGCTGACTTGGGCAAGAAGTCTTTGTATATTCTTCCAACCAATTTGAGAAAGATATACATCAAATACTTAGGAATATCTCCTAAATATTTGATGGGATTATCTTGAGCAGATTTGGATATCGTCCGAGCACATAAATACAATGCTCGGGCATCCATAATCGTGTCGCTTCTTGAGAGAAAAGAAAAACACGAGAGTTTGTGAGATTGGAGGAGAAGCTACGGCCGGCTGAACATTCCTCACCAGAATATCAACGGCAAAGTAACAGTCTGTTCAGTGTGCTGTTCAGATTGTGCTTGAAGAACTGCAAAGCGCACACACACACGGCAATCAAGATACGTCTTTGAGAGAAGGCAACTAGACTTCTGGGAGGTCCAAGAATAGGCCGAGAGGGAAGTCTCGTCCTACCCATAGGGGATCGAGGGGAGTTGCGGTGAACCGAGATTGCAAATCCGAGAGACGGAGAGTTAGAGGCTAGGCGATTACAAACAAGGGGTTGTGTAAGAGTAAGACCACTTGTAGCTCTAATCTCGTAATACGATTTGTGTCCCTTTTAGGGTGTGGGAAACCCCCCAGAGTAAACGAGGCCGAACTGGGTAACATATCGTGCGTGCTCCTGTCTTCATCTACTTTTCGGTTCAGCTTGATAAACAGTTTAAACCACTGTCGGAACACTATCTTGTAGAGTTCGTATCCAGTTAACTGTGCGTGTCTCAGTTATCTTCTCTGCCTACTGAATTATTGTGAAAGGAGTTCAAGGTCTATCTCAACTGTACCTTGAACACATGCTTGAACAGGGGATAGAATTACATGATCTACTAGTGCGAGAGCTGAAATTCTTCTTCGCGCAAGAGTCTTGAGGTTCAAGTATGGTGCCATCCAGCAGATCAATTGCCATTGGAAGTCTTTAAGTCTGTTCTCTTTATTTCCAATCATCCTTAGTGTCGCTCCGTGGTACTTGAGCAGGATCTTAGATTTGTTATTTTTATTTCCGATGTATTATATTGCTACTTAGCTATATGAATCTTTTATGAATAATTTATCAATATATATTCTTTGAAATGTATAAAGGCTTGCTTGGCATTTGACATAAGTGTCAAGCGCTGGTCTCGGCCTACATGTTCGGGTCGTGACAAAGTTGGTATCAGAGCCCTTAGGTCCTCACAGTACACGGAGCTAGGACTAGTAGAATTTTGATTATGGTAGTGAAGGGCCCCACCGCCATAAACGACTATCTGCTAGGACTTTTAGAAATCCTTCTTTTGTTTTTCACTCTTAAGTTAATTCTTTGATCCTCGTGTCTCTTTGATCCATAGTAATATAATTTCCCATCTAAGGTGTGATGGCATCGGTAATGGAAAATGAAAAACGTGTTATTTTCTAGTCTTTCGGTTATTAGTCAAATTAATGACGGTTAAGGAGAGACCCTACTTAATATGTATAGTGAAAGATCAAGTTCATAAGAATGATATATGAAAGTTAATTACTATATGATTGTCAAAGGAGAGTGATAAGAAAAGGATGATCAGTGCACCGTTACATGCTTCTGTTAAATAGTAGTAATCGAAATCCTTATAAGGTTCACGACAAGTTGTATATGTGATAATAATCACATGGGAAGAATAAAGTGCGAAAGTAGATAATTATTGTGATACTTATGCCAAGATGATTGAAGTATTGAACCGTGATATGGAGTGAGAACAAAAAAAAAATGAGAAAAAAATGGTTTTATGAGAATGGAAGATACTGAAGGGTTATAAAGTTGCGGATTTCTTACTTTAATGATCAACTGATCCACTAGTTAAATAATAAGTATTACTATAAGAAAAGGGACGGGACATTCTACGATTGGAGGAGAAGGTATTAAGATTCGAAAGTTAAATGTTGCTATAGCTGATAAAGATAGACTAGTCATATTATTGTGGCTGGTTCGATAGTGGTGTCTAGATAGGAAAGATAACGAGTATGAAGGCTTCTCATTGAAATGATATGTTTATTCTCAGGCTGTCAAGGATGTACCGTAAGAAACAAATATATGTTATAATCGTAAAGTTAAGTCTGTTATAATTTATCAGCCATGAATTATCTGAGAAGGCAATCATATGTCATGCTTTGGATATCAAGTCAATTGTATCTGAGATAAAAGTTTATCGTCCACCAATATGGGATATTGACAGTTTGTAGCATGAAAATATTTGAAATGGGTTATAGTGATATATGACACAAGAATTCAGACGCACGTGATAGATAAGACATTTGTAATTGTCAAAGTTGGATTACTTTGGGTGAAGATGTATAGTTCATGTGATTTCAATGTTACGAGAATGGTTTTGTCAAGACTTTTGACTCCAGTGTGCTTCATCAATATACACGTTGACTTACTTAGGAAGATGGATAGATTGAGATAGCTAATTCACGGACTATCAGAAGTTGAGTAAGGACTTGATGAATAATAAGTATTCGTTGTTGAAGATAGAAGAGTAGTGAACAAGTTATCGTCCCAACTTTGGATATGTGGACCTAGAGGACATTGTGCGTTAAGAGTTAATTGGAATGTGCAATTACACGATTTGGTTAGATTATTGCTTAGGCTTGTTGTTGATGAAAATAAGCATTTATGTTTGACATGTGATATGGAGTAGTCCCTAGGTTATCTGTGAAGAATTATTTGAGATGTTTTGGACATCAAAGTTATTTGCATTTGAGATAACAACCTACCATTTTCTAGTTGGAGATAGTCGATGGTCGATCAAATGAGAATATTTATATTATTTGTCAGAGATGTTGGATATTTAGATATTATTATCATTGTGAAGAAAGGTGAACTCTTCATTAGTGTGGTCATGGGTATTTAGAGAAACTTAATTGAATTGGAAACAACTCTGTGGTTCAAAGATGCATAGTTTGATAAGGAAGTTTAAGCAAAGAATCGATGGGGCTGAAGGATTTCATGACATTGAAAAGGAACCCAAAGGATGGGTTTACTAAAAGAATGGTATAGTGTAAGTGATTTGACGAACTCGACAAATGAAGATTTGATTAAGTTTGGATGAGTTGAACTTCTGATTTGACTGCTTACTGTATTTTCTTATTTTGATGTTGTACCTTGACCAAGTATCAGAGTGGCGATAGCAGCCACAAAAGTATGAGAAATGGGGAAAAATATTGTGGAGGAAAGTCGGCTTACCAGCCTTTGGTGAATCAAGTTAGATTAGTATGCATTGTTCGACTTTGTGAAGTTAAGGTGAATACTTTTCAATTGATATTGATGGATTTCGATACGATCAGAGTTTCCGTTGGCAATTGCATTAGTTGAGTTACGCGCAACCTCAAAGGGTCATCTGAGTGGCGTAGCGGAAGCATAGTGGGCCCATAACCTATAAAGTTGAAGAAAAGTCGAATTCGTTTGGTGTGACTGAGAAAGAAATTTGTTTGGCATGTTTGTTGACGTGCCTACGTTGGTATTTGGAAAGAGACTCACAAGTTGAATAAGTTAATTTTAGGAAGTCATGGAAGGGCAACCATTGTAGACCTTACAACTGGTAATGATGGTGTATTTCGATTATAAATTAATTGATGTGATCGGTGGTTCACATGAAAATGAGACTCTGTCGTACACATGGAATATGCATTGAAGTTCTTCTAAGACGGCTTCATGATCTTCGAGAGGCGTATCAGTAAAATGGTGAGAAGCGTGTCTGACTTTTATTGGTTCCAGATGTATACTATATCAAGCAGAGGAAGCTGAACATCTGAGACTTGTTTGTTTGCTTCAGACCGTTGAGCTTTTAGAGTGAAAACCAGTATTATGACACCTGTTATGGAATTTCTACTACAAGTAAAGGACATTATCAGATTTGGACTATAAGTGATAGATTTGTTAAGAGTGTCCACTTTACTGCAGTGAAGATTGATCTTACTACGAAGTAATATTTATATGTGTATGGATCGGATTGCGCATCTTCACGGTGTATCAGTTTCCATTGTTTGTTACTTGGTTTCTAGTTTCTAATCTACATCTCAGTTGAGAGATTTTTACAAGAGACGACATAATAAGAGTGATATTTGTGGATGCGTTTTCATTCTTCAATAGACATGTTGAATAAGAGCTCTAGTTAAACATTAAAGCATTGTAGACTTCAGGGGCAGTTGGTACCAATATATTTCATTGATAGAGTTTACTTATAATAACAGTTATTACTCAAGCTTTCAGATGGCTCCTTTCGAGGTGCTTTATGACAGAAAGTGTAGGTTGCATATTGGGTGATTCCATTTGGGTGAGAGTAAGTCACTTAAACCCGATACGATACGAGACATTACTAACAAGGTCCGTTTGATCAAGGATAAACTATCAGCAGCTTGGAAAAAGTCAAATGTTGATCCCATACGAAGAGAGTTGGAGTTCCAGGTTGATGATCATGTCTATTTACGAGTCCCGCCGAGGAAAGGCATTTTGAGATTTGGCAAGTAAGGCAGCTCAGTTTGCGTTACATTGGTCCTTTTGGGATTTTAGAGCGAGTTGGCGATGTGGTTCATAAATTGACTTTACCTTTGACGTTATCTAAAGCGTATATTCAGTACTTCACACCTCGATGTTGCGAAAGTATATATCATACCCTAGGCAGGTATTGGAATACGAGTGACTACAGATGGATGATACTTTATCTTTACGATGAGCAACCTGTGGCTATTCTGGATCGACAAGTAAAGAGATTACGAAACAAGGAGATCGTTTCTGTCTAAGTCCTATGGAAAAATCATTATGAAGCTGAAACAACTTGAAAATCTGAGAAAGATATGAAAGCAAGATATCCTCACCTTTTTGAATCTCAAGGTGATCAGTTAAATTTGGGGACACATTTTTTTTTGAAGGAGGGTAGAATGTTATACCCCAATTTAAATCATTGTTATATCTTTAAATTCAAAATAAATAAAGTAAATAAATAAATAAAAGGAGAGACTGTTGGATTTGTGAAGCGGATCAGACTGCTATAGGTGGGCTTATATAGAAATGGGAGGTTTAGGGCTTATTCTAAGCTATAAGTATTTATGCCCATCGAATGGAAACGAAAAGGAAACCGCCGTCAATTCACCTCTCATACGTCCTTCAGTCAAATGTCAAAAATTTAGAGCCAAGAGGGCAGAGGCTAGGGTGAACTTAGATTTTGGTTAGAGTCAAAGCAGGTGAATGGAGATTGGAGATTGGAGATTGGGAAGTGGGTGGACCGTGGACAGGCGACAGCAACCGTGAGACAAAGGAATAGGCAAGATTTTTTATATTACTTCTCAATTCTCCATAAAAGCAGTATGATTTGACTTGATATGACAATTTGAATATGAGTTGTGAGTACACGTGTGGTCCATTGGGGTTCCATGGGAAAATGGGAAAACTCTAATGTGTATGATGTTGTCAGAGTAGTGGAGTTTTATGACTTCAATTAAGTTGTGGGCATGCTTATGGACGGTGGGTCCTTGTTTAATTAGAGCTGATTCTGGTTGAATAGCCCGACGGTTAAGAATTAGTATTAGTTTTGGATTAGTTAAATTGTGACATTTTGGGTTTGGAAAGCATAATTGGAGTTATACACACATGGTTGAGGATGGTCATGGAATGACAAAATGATTCAGGAATAAGTTGAATTGAATGTGATATTGATAAGTTGTTGTCTTGGCTGCAGCTGATCGGGGCCAAGTAATTACATAAGTGCATTCAAGTCTTTGATCGACTGTTGCACATGTAAGTTTATAATATATTTTATCATCGTATCAATTAATTATATATTAATGGTTACACTCGGTTAATGAGAAACGATAAGAATCGAAACCCCTTTCGTCTTGACAAAGACGTTAAACTATACGATGTGTATAAATATGTATTTAGTGACTTGTGGAGACATACGAAATATAAAGATATACAAGAATTGTATTTGATATGAATGGTTAACGATAAGACATCATTATTCACGCGTTGCTGCATTCACGACATGCATGCCACAGACATGATATGAGATTTGGCGTGGTTCCGCCCGCCCTCAGATGGTCCAGACCGGCAGTGACGACTGCCCACAGTTTAATATGTTACAGATGATATTTGACTTGCGGCCTCAGGCCGCCCACCGATATGATGGTCTGGACCGGCAGTGACGAATGCCCACGGTTAATTGATTGATCAACATGTGTATCATCGTGCATTCACGCCTCCATGCATCATATGTTTATGTGTGCACTATACGATATAACTTATTAATATAATATTATATGTTAAAAGGAAGAAAGAAGATACGTAAAGAAAATCAAACCCACGGTAATAAAGTATATTATTTACTTACTGAGTCCCCCGACTCACCCCCATATTTTCCCCTAGTTTTCAGATAAGTGATCTACTAGTGCGAGAGCTGAAATTCTTCTTCGCGCAAGAGTCTTGAGGTTCACGTATGGTGCCATCCAGCAGATCAATTGCCATTGGAAGTCTTTAAGTCTGTTCTCTTTATTTCCAATCATCCTTAGTGCCGCTCCGTGGTACTTGAGCAGGATCTTAGATTTGTTATTTTTATTTCCGATGTATTATATTGCTACTTAGCTATATGAATCTTTTACAAATAATTTATCAATATATATTCTTTGAAAGGTATAAAGGCATGCTTGGCATTTGACATAAGTGTCAAGCGCCGGTCTTGGCCAACGTGTTCGGGTCGTGACAGAAGATATATTGGAGGATTATCAACAAAAGATATGCGCAAGATATTAGGAAAGATTTCCTAATAATAGAGGCAGTTTAGATAGGAATCCTATTCTTTTTAGGGTTTCTACCACTCTATATAAGTAAGGCTAATGCTTAGGTATTAGTTAGCACTTATGGAGATATAATTCACATTCATACTCACTGAAGGGAGGAGGCAAACGGCCGGTGAACTAATCGTCACTGATTACTCACGACGCTCGTATTCAATCTGTTCTGGTGCTCGGTAGATTGATCGTAGAACAACGCTGAAGCTACACGCACAGGTGTTCTAAATTGCGCATTCGGGAGAAGGCGCTGATTCTCAGGGAGGATCGTATTGGTGGATACAGTGCGGGTGCTCAAATCTAAGGGAGTCCTAGATTGCAATTGCTAAAGTGTGCGAGGCTCAGGTTGTTTAAGAGGGAGTCTATAAACGGTAAACCCTGTACTCGCAATACTTATCGTTAATGAATTGCTATCCACCGGGCTAAGAGTCAGCCCCCCAGACGTAGGCTCATTAACGTCGAACTGGGTAACAACTTTACGTGTCGATTATTATCTGCACTGCATTTAAATTTCGCATAAGTTGTTCCAGATATTGTTCTGCACCCGACCAGAACAACATCTCATCTACCACAGGAAGATTTCAATTGGTATTAGAGAAAATACTCGACACACAGAGTAGGATCAAGAGGTTGTTTGAGATGGATTTAAAAGAAGGGCAGAACATCACTCGACCACCGCTGCTAGAAGGAAACAAATATGGCTATTGGAGAGTGCGTATTAAGGCTTTCCTAAAGTTTCAGGATGAATCAGTTTGGGAAGTTGTTGAAAATGGGTGGACACACCCAGTGATCACAGAAGCCGGCAAAGTTAGCCTTCTAACTAGAGACAAGTGGACCGAGGTTCAAAAGAATGTTGAAGCTGCAAACTTTAAAGCAATGAATGTTATATTCTCAGGAGTTGATGGAAAGAATTTCAAGATGATTTCTACCTGTGAGATTGCGAAGAAGGCTTGGGACATACTGCAAACCACTCATGAAGGTACGACCAAAGTTAAAATATCTAGAATGGAGATGGTCACGTCAAAATTCAAAAATCTAAGAATGCAGGAGGATGGGACCATAGCTGACTTCAATACAAGGGTTCTCGATATCTCTAATGAATCGTTTGTACTTGGAGAATCTATGGCCAAAGAGACACTAGTGAGAAAGGTGCTGAGGTCTCTTACAAAGCGATTCGCTATGAAGGCTCTTGCTGTTAAGAAATCACATGATGTAAAGACCATGAGATTGGACGAACTGATGGGGTCTCTTGATGGACCATAATTGTATGAATCATAAACACAGTTAAACCCACCAAATTAGACTCTTTGTCTATTTAACTTTTTCTTGTTAGTTCCGATATTTATCTACAGGGTATTTTGAAGTCTAGAGAGAGTACAGGCTAAGGAGGAGTTTTTAAGCTGAAAATGAATTACGAGTCATTCCAAGTCACGACCAGACTCCGACTATACAAATCTCATGAACCTGACATGGAATCACTCAAAACAAGTCCAACCGAAGAGCAACCAGAGTCAGTCCGGAGCTGAAAGGACCCGATGGCTTTTGGAAAAAGTCACAAAATCACACAAACTCTCTTCTCTCCTCCACCTAGCCGGCGGCTCTTCCTCCTTGGTGACTCACCACCGACGGCTTTGGGGAGAAAAGCCACATGGGCCGGTGGCTTTGAGAGCTTCTCCTCCCATTTTGTGCCATGTGTTGTGATCTAGATCCTTCCCTTGGCTATAAATAGAACTCATCCCTTCCCTTTGTAAATCATCCCACAATCCTCATTTCACAACATCATCCATCACAAAGCTCTAGCTTCTCTCTAGATTATGGGCACTACTCTTGTAAACACTTGTTTTAAATCTATAATACTCCTGTTGGTTCTTGAGTATTCTAGTTGTTCTTGAGTTTACTCCTGTTGGTTCTTGAGTATTCTCCCTTTACTTTACTGTCTTTCGAAAACCTTCAAGTACTTAGCTATGATATCCACCTCTATGGATATTCGTAGCTAAACCCTTCATTCGGTTGAAGGGGTGTACTTGTGTCATAAAATGTTTTAGGCCCTACTCTTAATACCTCTATGTGTTCAAAACTTGTTCTATGTGCCACATATTAGGTTAGAACTTCCAAGGTTGAGTGGATGCTTGGAATGGCAAAACTCTTCCGTGGGGTTCGTAAACATACTCGGATAAGTGGATGCTTGGAATGGCAAAGCTTATCTGAGAAGTTTGACCTCTTTAAAACACCATTTGGTTGATCGGGAATGATTGATCAAATGGATGCACACAAGGCTAATATACCTTGGAATGGGGTGTTAGTCTAAATAGAACAAGTGCTCTATGTCTTGGAATGGACTAGACAGTGTGGCAAATCAAGTGCTTGGAATGGCCTTGATACACTTTTGAATACTTAGTATGATCATTAGAGGTCAATGATAAACAGACTATGATACAAGGCCCCTAAAACCGAATACTTTCCTTAACTTAAAACATCACCTGCACTTACACTTAGTCTAAATATCAACTGCTTACTTTTCGCAAGACTTGCCCTTCAAGCAACCCACTCTCTGTAAGTCTTCTTTTTCAAGCAATTACTTTCAGTACTTCACTTTCTGCACTAAAATCACGACCAACCCACTTACTTTTATGTACTAAAACTAAAACCAACAACCAACCACTCACTTTTCATCGCTAAAACCTCAATCCACCTAAAATCACGCTCCCTTTCAGTACATTCCTCAAAGAACAACTATCCCCCTAATTCCCTTGGGTTCGACTACTTACCACTTGCTACCCATTAGTGAAGTCGCGAGTAGCGGACTTATAAATATATTCTTGACTTTTGCACATGACGACTGTGCATCCGTCATCTCTTCAGACCCATGAGATGGTTATGAATGAAGAAGAACAACTCATGAAGGTTAACAGCATCGGTCTGAAAGCTGAAGTCTCTATTATTCCAGACAAGACAAGGGAGATGTCTGAACAACAATACGCAATGTTGTCAAGGAACTTCGGAAAATTTATGAAGAGGCAATACAATAAAGGAACTGATTCTGGTCAGTCTTCTAGAAATAGATTCCAGAAGGAGGAAAAGGATCAAAAGAAAAATAGAGCTGAAGACTTCAATCCTGACAACAAAGGCAAAGAGATACAATGCAAAGAATGTGAAGGCTTCAGACATATTCGGGCAGAGTGTATCAACACACAGAAGAAGAAGAAGAATGCCTATTCCGTCAACTGGAGTGACAGTGAATCTGATCAGGAAGGAGAGAGCAACAACTTTGTTGCTCTTACTAGTTGTTTCAACCTGGAAGAAGAACCAATTAAAGAAGCGGAGATAAAGGCTTATTATAGAGATCTCACTCCTTACTCAAGCTGCAGTGACGATGAAGAAATTACTGATGAGGAAATTGCTAACAATTACAAGGAGCTATATCAACAGTGGTTGGTCGAAGTCAAGCAAAATAAAGAACATCAGAAATCTTTGGCAAATTTGAAAGCTGAAAACGAAAAGCTCTGGGAAGAAGCTGTTATCTTTGCTAATCAAAAGTTGGATCATCAACAGAAAATCATTGATCTCAAAACTCAGATGATCGAAGCAAAAGGTGAAAGCTGAGCTTATGACACCAAGGGCGGAGTTGCTAGCAGTTATCTCATCCCTGAAGATTCAGAATGAGAAGAGACAAGGACATCATCCAGAAATCATAGATGACTTAAAGCGAGAGAATGATGCTCTAAACGAAGAGAGGTAAATCTTCTTAATATTGTGGATGCATTGAAATGTGAGATCGAAACAGACAAACTTGTTCATGAAGAGACAGTAGAAGAGCTGAACAAGTTAAAGAAGTCAGTCAAAATACGAAATTCTGGAACAAAAGATCTAGATTCCATTCTAGAAGCTCAAAGGATAGGGGGAGGCCACAGAGGACTTGGATTCAATGGCGTATCTGGCTCCGGAAAGACAACATTTGTAAAAGCTGAGCCACGACCGCATTTTGTGTGAGTTGAACATCTCCCACGAAGAAGAACAACCTGGTACCCCACAAGACAGCAAGATAGACGAGGTGCTTCTACTGCAATCGAGTGGGGCACATCAAATCAAGGTGTTATGAATTCCACGTGTCTCTCAGAAAGATGAAGCAAGTACCAAAACCACGTGTGTAGTAAGTTTGGAGGGTTAAACAAAGAAGTGAGGTGTGCTATGTTGCTTTCAGCTCCACGAGTCATCGGAAGAAGGAAAGATGGTACTTTGACAGCGGGTGTTCTAGACATATGACTTGCAACTTTGAGTTCCTGAAAAATATAGAGAAATGCACAGGAAATTCAAGTGTGACCTTTGGTGATGGAGTAGAAGGCAGAGTGCTTGGAAAGGGAACTCTAAATGTTCAAGGCCTACCCAGATTGAAAGAAGTCCTTCTTATTAAAGGACTGCAGGCTAACTTGATCAGCATAAGTCAACTATGCGATGGAGAGCACCAAGTTTAATTCACACAGGATGAATGTGTTGTGTTAAACAAGAATGATGAACCAGTTCTCACTGGAAGAAGGTCGTCAAACAACTATTACCTACTGAACCTTGGTCGACCCAATGCTGAAACAACCTGCTTCCTGAGCAAAACTGAAGAGATGAATTTGTGGCATCAGCGAATGGGTGATGAGCCGTATTTATACGACTCATCGAGTCGTTAATTCCCATCATTTCATTCACTTTATTATGCGAACAGTTACTTTTTAGTGTTGTTTCGTATTTCAGGTGATTTAGAAGCTCTAGGAGGAAACACGCTTAAAAGATGGCATTTTCATGCCAGAAACATCGCAGTGGAAGAACGGAGCCAAAGGAGGGCCGTGAACAGTATTCCGCGTGAATAGTAATTCCGGCATGAATAGTAATTCCGTCGTGAATAGTATTCCGGCGTGAATAGTGATTTCGGGCCGTGAACAGTAACTTCGGAAAAAGAAAGTCCAAGCCCTAAATCCAGCAGCCGGCCCATTCTACATTGTGATATTAGGGCAACATTCAAATGCTAGGGTTTCGGAAGGTTCCAAGAAGATCAAAGGGTTTCCAAGAAGATCAAAGGGTTTCTCAAACCCTATATAAGGAGGAGTCCACAAGCATCTCATCATCCCTCATTCTACAATTCAGCCGTGTGCTACTCTCCTCACAATCCAGCCGTGCCTCCTTGCTCAGCCACAATTCCGCCGCTTCTCAGCCTTGCACGGCCGCTCATCAGCCCTACACGGCCAGCCCTTGCTTGCCTCGGTTTTGTGAAGTATTTCATCCCCTTTTATTATTTGCATTGTTTCATTATGATCATGTGTAACTAAACCTTCTATTCGGGTTAGGGTTAATATATTGTGACTATGTTTTTGAGACTTGGATCTTTAATGCTATATTCTATCGTACATGAATTCCATGAAATATTGTTAGACTGGACGTATACTTTGTCGTGAAATCTAGTTGCGCATATTTCTACATTAATCATCTATCTAATACTTTGTCGTTTAGATAGATAGTACAACTAGGGCAATTAACACCTTTGTCGGGTTAATTAAACCTAGGGGAATTAGGTCGTGGCGTAACACCTTTGTCGGGTTACTTGGGAAATCACCTTTGTCGGGACAACCACACGTAAAACACGAATTGAATATTTAGAAGTCCATGATAAAACAAGTCACAATCAAACCCTAATCCGAATACTTCTCTCTGATATTTACAACCTTGCAATTTTCGATTATTTCACTAACTGTTACTATCATATTAGTTTCTTGTTTTTCTCCATTACAGAACAAAGTAGTAGCTATCTAGCTCCCTTGGGTTCGACCCTTGCTTGCCATTGTGCTAACCCACAGTTCAGGACAAGGAAATTATAAATTGTTTTTGCACAGGTACGACGACAGCCTGTTCAAAATGGCGCCGTTGCCGGGGAGCTAAGCACGGTGAAACTTTTGTTCTTCTTTTATTTTTTGTTTATTTTTCTTCTTGCTATTTCGAAATTTGTTACTCGTTGAATTCATATTCAACTGTTCGAGATTTTTTTTTCCATTCTATTCGATTTCCGTTTTCTAGCTCTCAGAGGGTTCTGTCACCAAGACTTACGAGTCTAAGGATTTTGGGTTTTAAGTGGGACCGCTGTGACCCCTCCAATCTCCTGGGGACCCTTTGTTGCTAGTCTGTCTTTGTTATTTCGGTGTTTGCTATCTCGGTGTCTGTTACTCTCGTAACATGTCTCACGCAGGTAGTAGTGTTGGTCACAACAGTCACAGCAGTCACAACAGTCACGTAAACGAAGAAGTTAACCAGAATGTTCAAGTACAACATGGCGAAATCAGGGGGGCTATCCCTGATCAGTTTCAACAGTTCTAACAACAACAACAACCTCAAAACCAACAACAACCTCAAAACCAACAACAACCCCAACCACAGTACCCACAATACCCTCAGTACCCGCCATATCAACAATATCCTCCACCACAATATCCACAGTACCCACAACCGCTCTACCCTCAGTATCCACAACCATATCCACCACTACAATACCTTCCACAACCACCACTACAACACCCACCACAAGCTCCACGTAGACAAGCAGTTGTGGATGATGAGGACGAATATGAAGGACCCACTATGGGCGAGCTCTCGGTTCCTAGCTTCAGAGACCAGTCATGGCCAATTTATGAAGGACCAGACATGGCAGCCATCACGGTCAGTACAGCGGTCATTCACAATCTGCCCAAGTTCTCAGGATCCAAAGGAGAGTCGGCCCAGTCTCACTTGACGCGTTTCCACGGGATATGCTTGAACCTCAGGCCACACGGAGTAGAGGTGGATGACTTCAAACTGAAGGCATTCTACTTCTCACTGCAAGAAGCAGCCACAGACTGGTTCCTAGCTTTACCCTCAGGCAGTGTTCACACATGGGAACAGATGCAGAAGCACTTCATCAGCAAGTACTATCCAGCAGGGCGTGCAGCGCAAGTCCGGAGACAGTTGCAAGAGCTAAAGCAAGCCCCTCACGAGACCATGTACGAGTACGTGGAGAAATTTCTAGCCTTGGAGAGGAGTTGCTGCAATCTGGAGCTCCCGGAGAAATTAGTCGTAGAATATATGCTGGATGGACTTCGCAAGATGGACAGGAAGTTACTAAAGGCCTCAGCTGGAGGCCAACTCATGAACATGACGCCAGCCAGAGTGAAGCAGAAGATCATATCAGTGGCAGAGGGTGAGCGATTCCAGGATGAGACCATGAAGGAGGACAAGTATGCCCGAACACAAGACGGACGAGTGCCCTACCTTACAGACTGACGTCCAAGCTGATGTGAATGCAGTGGGCAATTATCAGAGTTATGGAAACCAACTAGGCCCAGTCAAGCAGTATGGCGCAGCAGCACCTAATCAAGGCGCCTGGAGGAACAACTATCAGCAAAATCAGACTCAGCAAGCACGACCGAATGTGCCTCAGCAAATTAGACTCAGCAACCGTACAGACATCCTAACAGTCAGTACCAGCAGAATGCACCGGGGCAGTACCAGCAGAAAGGGCTGAACACTTATCAGGCAGGTCCGAGCAACCAAGGCCCCAGCAAGTCGCTAGAGGACATAGTGAGAGATCTGGCAGCTAGCACCCAGCGGACAGATACTACCCTGAACCAGTACATGTCCAAAACCGACGGAGCGCTAGCTGACATTCAGAGGCAATTAGGGCAGATGTCCACAACTCTCTCCAGGCTTGACGACAGCATAGGACGACTCCCCTCACAGACAGTTCAGAATCCGAAGGGGAACATCAGCCAAGTAGAAGTAGTAGCTGTGGATGCAGCATTCGAGGAGACCACCGAACCAACAAAGGAAGAACCGGCCCTTACAGCCAAGGACGCCGACATTCATAGTTTCTCTTATGCTATGCAGGTAGTTGCTCCAGAAAGCCAGATGACTGAGAAAGCTGAAACAAAGCTGAGAATGGTGGTCAAGCCTACACAGAACGACCAAATAACGATGCACTCACCCACTGCGAGCCAGGAGACACCTTCAGGAAAGAGTAAGGACCCAGGGGCCCTCACGGTTACCTGTGGTATCGGTAAGACCCAAATACCTCACTGTTTAATAGATTTGGGTGCCGCTATCAATGTTATGCCTTACTCGTTATATTGCTCGCTTGATCTTGGACCATTGAAGCCGCCCAGGCTGTCTAATGAATTAGGGGATAGGTCCTGTGTTCGCCCCACTGGTTTACTTGAATATCTAACCCTCCGTGTAGGAGATCTTGCTGTGCCTGCAGATTTCTATGTCTTGCAGATGGAGGAATCCAGGAAAGGCGAACCACCAGGGCTCATTTTAGGACGTCCATTCCTCCACACCACCCAGACCCAGATTGACATGGGCATAGGCTTATTGTCACTATCATTCAGTGGAAAGGAAGCTGACTTCTACGTCTATGAGGATGCGAACCGCCCATACACAAGGAAACCGCCAGACATTGTGCACACATCAGAGTATGACACCCTAGTTCCAGACCCACCAGAGCAGGCTATACAGACTACCAGGCCAGCAGCTATGGCCAAGACATCCTCACCTTCTCGGGGATATGTGAAGAAGAAACCGCCTGATCATTGGAGGGCAGGACCGAGTGAACAGCAATTTGAGCACGTTGGGCGAATTGAAGGAGTTGCTGAGAAGAAGTATGACCTCACACGCCCATGGGATCCTAACTTGTGATCCCTAAAGAGGTACTGTCGAGCCAACGACGTTAAACAAAGGCGCTCGCAGGGAGGCAGCCCTGCACGGTTTGCACTGCATTTTATTTAGTTACCATGTTTATTTATGAGTCTTATTTGTCACATTGTACCTTGGAAAGGATTTGTTTTCATTTTGTAGGGATTGGACTTAGTCGGCCAGAAAATTCACTTGCGAGCTACGCATTTTGCACTCTACGCTACGCATTTTAGCACCAGACGAGTCCGGGTCGCGTCCCATTGAGACCGGACTTTGCCCGAGTTCAGCCGACCACGTCTACACCCCAGGGGAGTCTTGCTCTACCCTTCTCCTTTCCTTATCTATTTATTGCATGCATTTGTGTCTAGATTTGAGTCGTGCCGTGAGGACACGGCTCATTTCAAAAGTGTGGGATGGGAAAGTCAGTTATGAGTCAGTTATCGAGTCAGCATGCCCACCACACAGAGTCAGCACGTTTCGAGTCATTTTTAAAAAAATTTTTGTACATGATTACTTCACTATTTCCTAGACTTGCAGTATTGGATCATGATTAGGTGAAATAGATAGAGCCGATTACATGCATGTCTTTGGTGAAACTTGATTTGTGCGACTAACATGTGATCTTTAAATCATTGCGTGCCTTTGTTAGTTGAGATAAACAGGGATGTGGAGTTGATAGCAATGCCCTAGAGAGACTTGACAGATCATTCAGAGACCGGACTCAGGATATATGGTTATGTGGAGCTCGTGGAGGCTAGCACTTCGAGGCAACATAGTACGAGTCTGCTCCGCCACTGCGGTACCTTTGCGGTTGGTCGGGACGGGAATACTTCACACCGTCCAAGCTCTAGTCCAAGTAGCCGAGAAAATAGGCAAGCGACCCTTGACTTGACCCGTGTCGAAAGGACGAGGATGAGTAAGAGCAGGAAGGTTTCTAATCCGAGTAACCGGGAAAATAGACGAGCGACCCTCGGCTTGACTCGCGTCAAAAGGAGAAGGAACCACGGTTCGAGCAAATCACAATCCGCACTACAAAGCAACAAATCCACAAACCATCGTGATAGTCCACACGTCTCATGTGACAGCATCATTGAAATCCCAAATCAGATGACACTATAGCTGGCCGAATAACACTCAACACTTTGAAGCTCGAATCAATCACGTGCAAGAAAAAGCGGCAAAGCATAACCATATAGCAGCGAGTTTGAGTCCGAGAATGAGGGTTCATGGGTCTAAACAGGGCTATCTCCAGATACATCCGAATTGATTTGCATCTCGACTTCAAAGGTAATACGTATCTTTAGCCCTTGTTTTCGCACAATGATATTAGTAGCAAGCATGCATAACAGGTAGGATCTATAGTAGCCAAGTCATGTCCATGTAGCTCGTCTAGGATGACCGAAGCATTGTGATGTTTACATTAGCCGTTCCTCTTATGACCTTATTCTTGTTCAGGACGAACAAGTTTAAGTGTGGGGTGGTTTGATGAGCCGTATTTATACGACTCATCGAGTCGTTAATTCCCACCATTTCATTCACTTTATTATGCGAACAGTTACTTTTTAGTGTTGTTTCGTATTTTAGGTGATTTAGAAGCTCTAGGAGGAAACACGCTTAAAAGACGGCATTTTCATGCCAGAAACATCGCAGTGGAAGAACGGAGCCAAAGGAGGGTCGTGAACAGTACTCCGGCGTGAACAGTAATTCCGGCGTGAAATAGTAATTCCGGTGTGAATAGTGATTTCGTTGCCGTGAACAGTAACTTTGGAAAAAGAAAGTCCAAGCCCTAAATCCAGCAGCCGGCCCATTCTACATTGTGATATTAGGGCAACATTCAAATGCTAGGGTTTCGGAAGGTTCCAAGAAGATCAAAGGGTTTCCAAGAAGATCAAAGGGTTTCTCAAATCCTATATAAGGAGGAGTCCACAAGCATCTCATCATCCCTCATTCTACAATTCAGCCGTGTGCTACTCTCCTCACAATCCAGCCGTGCCTCCTTGCTCAGCCACAATTCCGCCGCTTCTCAGCCTTGCACGGCCGCCCATCAGCCCTACACGGCCAGCCCTTGCTTGCCTCGGTTTTGTGAAGTATTTCATCCCCTTTTATTATTTGCATTGTTTCATTATGATCATGTGTAACTAAACCTTCTATTCGGGTTAGGGTTAATATATTGTGACTATGTTTTTGAGACTTGGATCTTTAATGCCATATTCTATGTTTTACTAATTCTCGTACATGAATTCCATGAAATATTGTTAGACTGGACGTATACTTTGTCGTGAAATCTAGTTGCGCATATTTCTACATTAATCATCTATCTAATACTTTGTCGTTTAGATAGATAGTACGACTAGGGCAATTAACACCTTTGTCGGGTTAATTAAACCTAGGGGAATTAGGTCGTGGTGTAACACCTTTGTCGGGTTACTTGGGAAATCACCTTTGTCGGGACAACCACACGTAAAACACGAATTGAATATTTTAGAAGTCTATGATAAAACAAGTCACAATCAAACCCTAATCTGAATACTTCTCTCTGATATTTACAACCTTGCAATTTTCGATTATTTCACTAACCGTTACTCTCATTCTAGTTTCTTGTTTTTCTCCATTACAGAACAAAGTAGTAGCTATCTAGCTCCCTTGGGTTCGACCCTTGCTTGCCATTGTGCTAACCCACAGTTCAGGACAAGGAAATTATAAATTGTTTTTGCACAGGTACGACGACAGCCTGTTCAAAATGTTGCCCTAATATCACAATGTAGAATGGGCCGGTGACAGGCTGTCGTTGTGACCTGCAAATTTACATTTATATTTTCCACTACTTTAGTGGTTCACTACAGGTAGCAAACGGTAAGTAGGGGTCGAACCCAAGGGAATTATGGTAGAAAACAGTTGTTCTTCTAAAAGCGAAAATTAAGTAAAGACAATTGGGGTTTTTTGGTTGTTTTAGGTATTGAAAAGTAAAGAGCGTAAAGTAAATGACTGAAAAGTAAGGGTGCTTGAAGGACCAAGACTTGACTGAAAGTAAATGTGCGAGAAAGTAAAGTGCTTGAAAATAAAGGTGCTTGAAGATCCAAGTCTTGACTGAAAGTAAATGTGCGAGGAAAGTAAAGACAATAAGTAAAGTGCAAGTAAAGTAAAGGGTGTTTGAATTAAATGAGTGAATTCGGTTTTAGGAGTCTTTTGTTATGTCCCCGTTCATCATCGACCATCAAAGATTTAACCAAGTGTTCTAAAGAGTGAGTTATTCCATGTCAAGTCTAACTCCAAACGAAACCATTTCAAGCATTCGTTCCTCAACTTGTCCATTTCAAGACAAGCCTTCTAGTTCTCCCTTAGGCTAACACCCCATGTCAAGGTATGTCATTCCAAGAGCAATTACTTGATCCCTCATTTCAGAAACAACCAAGCAACCATAGATGGAGTGAACTACTTGGAAGAACCATGCCATGTCAAGCATCACTCTTCCTCATATGTTCAATCCGAGAACACAAGAACTAGTTAGAACACATAGTAACATGATAGCAAAGGTCTAGAACGGTTTCATAACATCAACTTCCCTCAACCGAATGGCGATTTAGCTACAAGTAACCATTGAAATGAACATCATAACCATTCTAAATGAAAGTAAACAAGATTGAGTAGAAAGAAGTTGAAGCTTTTCCGATTTCTAGCACAAATGGTACACGGATGGATTGTGAGCTATAAACTACAAGTGTTTCTCTCTCAATTCTTACACAATAACACAATCAAGATCTCTAGCACTCTAGCACAATTTCGAACCAAAAGGAAGGACAAGGACAAGGACCTTTGTGGACCAATTTTGGGACATTTCTTCTCAAGGTATTGCTCTTGTATTTATAGGCATATGAGGCGGCGACTTCATGGCTAAGGAAAGCCTCCCATTGGCTAGCCGCAATCCAAGCTAGTAGGTGCGTGTCGACTTCTCAAAGCTTTCTTCATCCTTAAGCTAGCCGCAAATAAGCTAGCTTGTGCCAAATGTAAGTCTTTTGGAGATCCTTCTCTCCTAAGCAAAACCGACTTTAAGCTAAGAGGTGCCCGTTACCAACCTCCTTGAGCAAGGTGCTTCCAAAGTTACCGGACTTGAGTAGCAAGTAGCTTGGAAATTGGCCGGAATTGCCTTAGTTTGGCCCTCATCGGGCTTGAGCTAGTTCCACTCGGGCCTTTTGCCTAGGAAATGATATTCACCGAATTATTGGGCATTTAAAACACTTTGGTCGAGCCAGAATTGTCAGATTCGAAGGTTTGGTCGAGCAACTTGGTTTTGGTCCTTCAGCGCGCGGGGCCTTTGCTTGGAACTGAGCCGACTGTCAAATGGCTCGTGCGTCGCTCTTGGTATCTCGACATTCTCCACCTTAATTGTCATTTGGAACATTTTGGTCGAGGCGGATTTCTCAGAATGCTGTCGGAGATAGGTCATGGCCGAAGATTTTCACGATGGCGCCTGTGTTCTCGGACGGGCCTGGGACGCGTCCGGGTTTTCTCGGCAACGGCTCTCGGCAACGGTTCTCGGCAATGGTTCTGGGACGCGTCCGGGCATTTCTTCGGACGCGGCCTGGTTCTTCGGACACCGATTGGCCTGATCAACTTGTAGTTTATTTTTAGCATAAAATCCCTTTTTTAAGCTGTTTTCTTCACTAAACCTCAACATAACCTGTAGAACAAAATGGGACTAACAAGTGAAAGTTGTTAAGATAAAACTGTTAATTTGGTGGGTTTAACTGTCTTTAGGGATCGTATAAATACACCCCATCAGATCACCCCACACTTATCCTTGTTCGTCCCGAACAATCTTAGGTAAGAGAGGCAAAACAAACTGTTATATATATGAATGGTTAGATTGCTAGTCTAGACTTTTCCTATTCATGCATCACTTGATGTCAAAATAAAGTGTGATTAAAATTTAGAAGGTAACTTAATATTTGTACCTCCGAGCCGTGATACAAACCAATTTGGATGAGTGGGAGATAGTCCTTTTTAGGTTCTTGTACGCACTCTTCGGACCAAGCTCGAGCTATATGGTTATCTTCCGTAGCTTTCTTTAGTACATGATTCGATTCGGGTTTCAACGCTTCGAGCTCTTTGATTTCTTTTTGAGACGGATGGCTTTTGAAGTGACTTTTGCCTTTTGGCTTTTGATTTGGAGTTGGAGAATTTCACTTTTGTTTTCTTGGTTAAAACCTTCACATAACTGGCTTTTTGGGCCATTGATTTGCTTCTTCGAGATTTTCTTCTTTGTGACTTGCTAGACCATTTATTTGTCTCTTGGGAGGTCCAATCATCGCCCTAAAGCATATGGAAATACCTCCCCGCTCTCCCTCATCTTGGTTCTTTTGCGCGAGTCAATACGAGGGTCGCCCGTATATTTTCCCGGCTATTTGAACTAGAGGTAGGACGGTTTGATTCCCGTCCCGCTCTTGCATAGATTTTGCATGGCGGAGTCCACTCAAAACTCAATTGAAACCCGAAGTTCTAACCTCCACTGACTTCAGATAACCATATAGTGAGACCCGGTCCTTGGAGTGCTTTTCAGACCTCTCTAGGACTTTTTCTATCAACTCCACATCCCTTTTTATCTAGGCACGAGAAGACAAATAAAAAGTTAAGTTCTAAAGTTTAAACACAGTTTAGATCTCACAAGGACATGTATGAAGTCGGGTCCATCTATTTCACATCATGAAGCTTATATTCAAACTGTTCAAAAAGGTAAAAGCTAATGAAAACATGCTAACTACTATATGCAAAGTTGATTTTCACCCCACACTTTTGAACAAGGCTGTGCCTCGCGGCACGACTTAGTTCAAAAGCTGTTTTAAGCAAACATTTACACAAAAAGAGACAAAAGGGTGAGAATTACTTTAAAAAACTGAAATTTAAATGACAGAAATTAAATGACTGGAAGTAAGATAGTGTTGGGTTACCTCCCAACCAGTGCACTTGTTTAACGTCGTTGGCTCGACGGTACCTTGTTTCACGGCGGGTCTGGTGGCTCGGCTAGGTCAAACTGTTGAGGTGTTAAGTCCATCTCGCCATGATAGTGTTTGACCCGCTGTCCATTTATCGTGAATTGGCTTCCATTTCCTGGGTTTTCCAGCTCGAGTGCTCCATGACTGTACACCTTAATTATTGTGAAGGGACCAGTCCATCTAGACCTTAATTTCCCGGGCATCAATCGTAGTCGCGAGGAAAAAACCAACACTTGTTGTCCTTCTTCAAATTGTCGCCGAAGAATGAACTTATCATGGTATATTTTCGTCCGTGCTTTGTAGTCGGCTTGGTTTTCATAAGCCTCTAGTCGCAATTCCTCGAGCTCGCTTAGTTGAAGTTTCCTATCCAGCCCGGCAGCCTTAAGATCTGGATTACAATGTTTGAGCGCCCAGTAGGCCTTATGCTCCAATTCTACCGGGAGGTGGCATGCCTTCCCGTAGACTAATCGGAAGGGAGAGGTCCCTATCGGAGTCTTATATGCTGTTCGGTAGGCCCATAGGGCCTCTTCTACCCTTTTGCTCCAATCCATTCTTGTCGGCTTAACCATTTTTTCTAAGATCCTCTTGATCTCGCGGTTTGAGATTTCAGCTTGCCCGTTTGTTTGAGGGTGATAGGCAGTGGACGTTCGGTGGTGCACATGGAAGTGCTTCAAGGTGTTGGTCATCATGCGGTTGCAAAAATGCGTGCCTTGATCGCTGATTACTGCCTTGGGTACTCCGTATCTGCAAAAAATGTTAGAGCGCAAAAAATCTACTACAGTTTTTGCATCGTCGCTCTTAGTGGCCTTGGCCTCTACCCATTTTGATACATAGTCAACGGCAACTAGAATGTATGTATTCCCGCGTGATATAGGGAATGGCCCCATGAAATCAATGCCCCAAATGTCGAACACCTCATTGACCATGATGGGCACTTGTGGCATCTCATTTCTAGTCGTCGCATTTCCTACTCTTTGACATCTATCGCACTTCCTACACTTCTCATATGCATCTCTAAATATATTTGGCCAGAAGAAACCGCTATCTAAGATTTTTCTAGCAGTTCTCCTAGGCCCGAAGTGTCCTCCACATGCAAATTCATGGCAAAATCTAAGCACAGAATCTACTTCATGATCGGGTATGCATCTCCTAAGCACTTGATCCGCTCCTATTTTCCATAAATAGGGATCATCCCATAAATAGTATCTAGCATCGTGCCTTAGTTTCATACTTTGTGCTTTAGTAAATGAGGGAGGAAATGCACCTCCTACAAGGTAGTTGACGATGGGAGCATACCATGGCACCTTGCTTGAGATAGCATAAAGATGTTCGTCCGGGAATGACTCCGTGATGTGTCCCTTTTCTTCTTCTTGGATAATCCGGCTCAGATGGTCGGCCACTGTGTTCTTAATTCCTTTCTTGTCTTTTATTTCTACATCGAATTCTTGGAGGAGTAAGATCCATCGTATCAATCTTGGCTTGGCCTCTTTTTTCTTCATGAGATACCGAATGGCAGCATGGTCCGAGTAAACTATTACCTTGGCTCCAAGTAGATAGGATCGGAATTTCTCTAGTGCAAATACAACGGCCAAGAGCTCTTTTTCAGTGGTGGAGTAGTTCTTTTGGGCGGCATCCAGGGTCCTGGAGGCGTAGTAGATCGCCACAGGTTTCTTGTTCGATCGTTGGCCTAGCACAGCACCTACAGCGTAGTTGCTTGCGTCGCACATGATTTCGAACGGCTGGGTCCAGTCTGGTGCGCGGATGATAGGAGTGCTAGTGAGCGCCTGCTTTAGTTTATCAAAGGCTTCTCGACATGTGGCTGTGAACTCAAAGGGAACATCTTTTTGCAGCAATTTTGATAGAGGCAACGCCTCCTTTGAGAAATCTTGGATGAACCTCCGGTAGAACCCAACGTGTCCAAGGAAGGACTTGATGTCTCGTACGGTTGTTGGGTAGGGTAAGGTCATGATTACGTCGACTTTTGCTTTATCGACCTCTATCCCTTTATGCGAGACAACATGTCCCAGGACTATCCCATGAGTGACCATGAAATGACACTTTTCGTAATTAAGTACTAGGTTCATCGAGACACATCGCGCCAACACGTCGTTCAGATTGTCCAAGCATGCGTCGAAGGTGTCTCCATATATTGTGAAGTCGTCCATGAACACCTCGATCATTGTACCGATCATGTTTGAGAAGATGCTCGTGACAACTCGTTGAAATGTGCCCGGAGCGTTGCATAGTCCGAACGACATCCTTCGGAAGGCAAAGGTACCGAATGGGCAAGTGAACGTTGTCTTTTCCTGGTCCTCAGGTGCTATGGGAATTTGGTTGTACCCCGAGAATCCGTCCAAGAAGCAAAAGAATGGCTTGCCCGCCAGTCGATCCAACATTTGATCTATGAATGGTAAAGGAAAATGGTCCTTTCTTGTGACGGCGTTCAATTTCCGGTAGTCTATGCACATTCTCCAGCTGTTCTTAACCCTTGTCGTTACCTTATTCCCCTCAGCATCTTCTTCGACTGTGACTCCAGTTTTCTTCGGGACCACATGCACCGGGCTTACCCACTGCTATCCGAGATTGGATAAATGACGTCCGCATCTAATAATTTCTGTATTTCCTTCCGGACGATTTCCATCATTATAGGGTTGAGTCGTCGTTGAGGCTCTCTTGACGGCTTGGCCCCATCCTCGAGCAAGATGCGATGCATGCATACCGCCGGGCTCACTCCTCTTAAGTCAGCTAAAGTCCATCCAATTGCCAATTTGTGCCGACTTAGTACTTCCAACAACCGACACTCTTGATTCAACTTCAAACCACTTTTAATGATCACCGGAAGAGTATTGTTTTCCCCCAGGAACGCGTACTTTAAGTGTCCAGGCAAAGGTTTTAACTCGACCTCGGGTGCCTGCACAATTGAGGGTAAAAAGACATTAGATTTAAATAATTTGACCTCATTCACTTCGTACCTTAGTGTAAGAGGCTCCGCGATCATCAGGTATGATACTGTCTCATGGACACCTTTGACCAACTCATAAGTGTTCTCGTGTGAATATATGGATCCAATGAGTGCAAGTTCTAGGGGATCCTCTCTTAGCTCCGTCTGAGCTTCTTGGACAAGATTGTCCAATGTGTCTAGCGCTTGAACTTCCTCAAACTCCATTGGGTGCTTTATTGCCCTGAATATGTCAAAACTAAATTTTTCTCCCTCAACTTCCATGGAAAGTGTGCCACTATCGCAATCAATCTTCATTTTGGATGTCTTTAGGAATGGCCGGCCTAGTAGGATAGGTGCATGGTCCGTCGTCCCACAGCCTTCCATTCTCAGGACGTAGAAGTCCGCCGGAAATATTAGCTCGCCAACTTGAACTAACACGTCTTCGATCTTCCCTTCTGGTTGCTTACATGACCGGTCTGCCAATTGGATTGTAAGACCGGTGGGTTCAAGTGGTCCAATTCTAAGGCACGAGTAAATTGAGTAAGGCAGGACATTAATTGAGGCCCCAAGATCAAGCATGCAGTTCTCGAGTCGTATGTTGCCAATAGTGCATGGTATAGTATAAGTCCCTGGGTCATCACACTTGGGAGGCACTTTCCGCTGTAAGATAGTCGAAACGTTTCTACTCACTAGCTCTTGATCGACTCGAGTCCCTTTCCTTCGATTGGTGCAAAGCTCCTTCAAGAATTTTGCATATTTTGGTATTTGCTTGATGGCTTCTAGGAGAGGGATATTGATCTCCACCTTACTGAATAGTTCGAAAACATCTTTATCCATTACATGCTGTTTTGGAACGCGGGCTGGCACCGGGAATGGGAGAGGGGTGCTGGGCCTTGATTTCTCGGTTCTGGGCGTAGGCCGCGGCCTGGGTTCCTCGGACGCGTCCTGCTCGGAGGCATCGGATGCTTCGGATCCTTCCTGATTTTCTTCAGACATTTTCGGGTCTTCTTCCTCCTCAGGTTCCACTGGTTCGATGACACGCCTTTGCTCACTCCTAAGTGTTACGACATTCACGTTTCCGTTCGGGTCTTGGAGAGCTTGAGAGGGTAGACAGCCGAGTTTATTCTTTAGCTCGAACACCGAGGTAGCTAGCTGGGACATCTGCTTACCCAAGTCTGCTATTGCTCCATCAGTTTTTGCCATGAATTGGTTCACCGTGTTGGATAGATCCTTTACGATTTCTTCAAGCGGCTTGCTCTGATTTTGCTGGCTCGGACCAGCTTGGTATTGATTCGGCCCCTTTGGTGGGTATTGGCCTGGTCCGCCCTGGTTGTATTGTCGGTGAGGTGGTTGATAGAATTGCTGAACCGGTTGTGGCGCGGCCTGTTGCGTTCTCCTTGGGGCGTTGTTGTCGTATCGCCCGCTCGGACCTGAATCATTTCACCAAGTCTGCTTCGGTCATTTGGCCAATTCTGTCCAATAGGTTGTCTATACTGTCGGTTTGGTCCTGCTCGGTCGTTGTTGTTATACCCCTGGTATCCCTCTATTGCGTTAACTTCCTCCAAACCGTTTTCCATTAACGTCGGACAAGCATCAGTTTTATGGTCCAACGACTCACAAAACTCGCAAGGTCTAACTTGAGCCGGCTGCCTTCGTAGGATTTGCATCATCATTTCCTTCATCTGCTTCATTTCCTCGGGCAAAGCGTTCGTTGGTATCTCGGCTTTTGCTACGTTCCTGGTTCGGGCATACTCATCGTGACGGGTGGTCTCTTCCCTAAATCGGGCATTTTCAGCGACGCTTGTGATAAGCTCTCTTATGCTGCTTAGAGGAAGGTTCATTATGGTTCCTCCAGCCGATGCGTCCAGGAGCTTCTTATCAAGTTGGGTTAATCCATCAAGTAGGTACTCGACGATGAGTTTCTCGGGCAGTCCTAGGGTACAGCAACTTCGTTCCAAGCGATTGAACTTTTCCAGGTAGTCGTACATAGACTCATTTGGCCCTTGCCTTATGTCTTGTAGCTGTCTCCTTACTTGCATCGCCTTTCCCGCTGGATAGTATTTATCAAGGAACTTCTTTTGCATTTGGGCCCAAGTGTGGATGCTACCTGAAGGTAAGGAGAGGAACCAATCGTTAGCCGAGTCAATAAGGCAGAAATAGAAGGCTTTTAATTTAAAATCATCCACATCTACTCCATAAGGTTTTAAATTTTGGCAAATGCCATGTAAACGTTGAAGATGAATAGTTGCGGATTCTCCCTAATTTCCCGAGAACTTTGGCAAGTTATGCACTACCGATGTGCTGATAGTAATGTCTTCCAATTTAGGATCCTCATATATGCACCATGGTTGGTTCCTAAAATTGGGCGTCGAGAGTTCTCCCATAGTAGGCTCACGGAGGATGTCGTCCCTATAGCGTTCGTTAAAAACGGGCCGGTGCCTCGGTGCTCGCTGCTGTGGAGGAGGCGGTTGTTGTCTAGGAGGTTGCCTCGGGCCAGCTCCATTTCGCGTGGCCGGTTGCCCTTGTTCTCTCCGGGCGGCTTCTCTATCAATCCGGTTGCGATTCCGGATGAGGTCTTCCGGGTTATCTATGTATGGAAATGGTGCCTCATCTTGTCGTAGGTTTATCTCATCGTTGATTTCCTCGTCATACTGGCTTTCTGCACGAGACATGGTTATACAGAAATAAGAGCAAAAACTAAAGAAAAAGAAGGAACAACTTATCTAATACACTAACAAACTCCCCGGCAACGGCGCCAAAATTTGACAGGCTGTCGTTGTGACCTGCAAATTTACATTTATATTTTCCACTACTTTAGTGGTTCACTACAGGTAGCAAACGGTAAGTAGGGGTCGAACCCAAGGGAATTATGGTAGAAAACAGTTGTTCTTCTAAAAGCGAAAATTAAGTAAAGACAATTGGGGTTTTTTGGTTGTTTTAGGTATTGAAAAGTAAAGAGCGTAAAGTAAATGACTGAAAAGTAAGGGTGCTTGAAGGACCAAGACTTGACTGAAAGTAAATGTGCGAGAAAGTAAAGTGCTTGAAAATAAAGGTGCTTGAAGATCCAAGTCTTGACTGAAAGTAAATGTGCGAGGAAAGTAAAGACAATAAGTAAAGTGCAAGTAAAGTAAAGGGTGTTTGAATTAAATGAGTGAATTCGGTTTTAGGAGTCTTTTGTTATGTCCCCGTTCATCATCGACCATCAAAGATTTAACCAAGTGTTCTAAAGAGTGAGTTATTCCATGTCAAGTCTAACTCCAAACGAAACCATTTCAAGCATTCGTTCCTCAACTTGTCCATTTCAAGACAAGCCTTCTAGTTCTCCCTTAGGCTAACACCCCATGTCAAGGTATGTCATTCCAAGAGCAATTACTTGATCCCTCATTTCAGAAACAACCAAGCAACCATAGATGGAGTGAACTACTTGGAAGAACCATGCCATGTCAAGCATCACTCTTCCTCATATGTTCAATCCGAGAACACTAGAACTAGTTAGAACACATAGTAACATGATAGCAAAGGTCTAGAACGGTTTCATAACATCAACTTCCCTCAACCGAATGGCGATTTAGCTACAAGTAACCATTGAAATGAACATCATAACCATTCTAAATGAAAGTAAACAAGATTGAGTAGAAAGAAGTTGAAGCTTTTCTGATTTCTAGCACAAATGGTACACGGATGGATTGTGAGCTATAAACTACAAGTGTTTCTCTCTCAATTCTTACACAATAACACAATCAAGATCTCTAGCACTCTAGCACAATTTCGAACCAAAAGGAAGGACAAGGACAAGGACCTTTGTGGACCAATTTTGGGACATTTCTTCTCAAGGTATTGCTCTTGTATTTATAGGCATATGAGGCGGCGACTTCATGGCTAAGGAAAGCCTCCCATTGGCTAGCCGCAATCCAAGCTAGTAGGTGCGTGTCGACTTCTCAAAGCTTTCTTCATCCTTAAGCTAGCCGCAAATAAGCTAGCTTGTGCCAAATGTAAGTCTTTTGGAGATCCTTCTCTCCTAAGCAAAACCGACTTTAATCTAAGAGGTGCCCGTTACCAACCTCCTTGAGCAAGGTGCTTCCAAAGTTACCGGACTTGAGTAGCAAGTAGCTTGGAAATTGGCCGGAATTGCCTTAGTTTGGCCCTCATCGGGCTTGAGCTAGTTCCACTCGGGCTTTTTGCCTAGGAAATGATATTCACCGAATTATTGGGCATTTAAAACACTTTGGTCGAGCCAGAATTGTCAGATTCGAAGGTTTGGTCGAGCAACTTGGTTTTGGTCCTTCAGCGCGCCGGGCCTTTGCTTGGAACTGAGCCGACTGTCAAATGGCTCGTGCGTCGCTCTTGGTATCTCGACATTCTCCACCTTAATTGTCATTTGGAACATTTTGGTCGAGGCGGATTTCTCAGAATGCTGTCGGAGATAGGTCATGGCCGAAGATTTTCATGATGGCGCCTGTGTTCTCGGACGGGCCTGGGACGCGTCCGGGTTTTCTCGGCAACGGCTCTCGGCAACGGTTCTCGGCAACGGTTCTGGGACGCGTCCGGGCATTTCTTCGGACGCGGCCTGGTTCTTCGGACACCGATTGGCCTGATCAACTTGTAGTTTATTTTTAGCATAAAATCCCTTTTTTAAGCTGTTTTCTTCACTAAACCTCAACATAACCTGTAGAACAAAATGGGACTAACAAGTGAAAGTTGTTAAGATAAAACTGTTAATTTGGTGGGTTTAACTGTCTTTAGGGATCGTATAAATACACCCCATCAGATCACCCCACACTTATCCTTGTTCGTCCCGAACAATCTTAGGTAAGAGAGGCAAAACAAACTGTTATATATATGAATGGTTAGATTGCTAGTCTAGACTTTTCCTATTCATGCATCACTTGATGTCAAAATAAAGTGTGATTAAAATTTAGAAGGTAACTTAATATTTGTACCTCCGAGCCGTGATACAAACCAATTTGGATGAGTGGGAGATAGTCCTTTTTAGGTTCTTGTACGCACTCTTCGGACCAAGCTCGAGCTATATGGTTATCTTCCGTAGCTTTCTTTAGTACATGATTCGATTCGGGTTTCAACGCTTCGAGCTCTTTCATTTCTTTTTGAGACGGATGGCTTTTGAAGTGACTTTTGCCTTTTGGCTTTTGATTTGGAGTTGGAGAATTTCACTTTTGTTTTCTTGGTTAAAACCTTCACATAACTGGCTTTTTGGGCCATTGATTTGCTTCTTCGAGCTTTTCTTCTTTGTGACTTGCTAGACCATTTATTTGTCTCTTGGGAGGTCCAATCATCGCCCTAAAGCATATGGAAATACCTCCCCGCTCTCCCTCATCTTGGTTCTTTTGCGGGAGTCAATACGAGGGTCGCCCGTATATTTTCCCGGCTATTTGAACTAGAGGTAGGACGGTTTGATTCCCGTCCCGCTCTTGCATAGATTTTGCATGGCGGAGTCCACTCAAAACTCAATTGAAACCCGAAGTTCTAACCTCCACTGACTTCAGATAACCATATAGTGAGACCCGGTCCTTGGAGTGCTTTTCAGACCTCTCTAGGACTTTTTCTATCAACTCCACATCCCTTTTTATCTAGGCACGAGAAGACAAATAAAAAGTTAAGTTCTAAAGTTTAAACACAGTTTAGATCTCACAAGGACATGTATGAAGTCGGGTCCATCTATTTCACATCATGAAGCTTATATTCAAACTGTTCAAAAAGGTAAAAGCTAATGAAAACATGCTAACTACTATATGCAAAGTTGATTTTCACCCCACACTTTTGAACAAGGCTGTGCCTCGCGGCACGACTTAGTTCAAAAGCTGTTTTAAGCAAACATTTACACAAAAAGAGACAAAAGGGTGAGAATTACTTTAAAAAACTGAAATTTAAATGACAGAAATTAAATGACTGGAAGTAAGATAGTGTTGGGTTACCTCCCAACCAGTGCACTTGTTTAACGTCGTTGGCTCGACGGTACCTTGTTTCACGGCGGGTCTGGTGGCTCGGCTAGGTCAAACTGTTGAGGTGTTAAGTCCATCTCGCCATGATAGTGTTTGACCCGCTGTCCATTTATCGTGAATTGGCTTCCATTTCCTGGGTTTTCCAGCTCGAGTGCTCCATGACTGTACACCTTAATTATTGTGAAGGGACCAGTCCATCTAGACCTTAATTTCCCGGGCATCAATCGTAGTCGCGAGGAAAAAACCAACACTTGTTGTCCTTCTTCAAATTGTCACCGAAGAATGAACTTATCATGGTATATTTTCGTCCGTGCTTTGTAGTCGGCTTGGTTTTCATAAGCCTCTAGTCGCAATTCCTCGAGCTCGCTTAGTTGAAGTTTCCTATCCAGCCCGGCAGCCTTAAGATCTGGATTACAATGTTTGAGCGCCCAGTAGGCCTTATGCTCCAATTCTACCGGGAGGTGGCATGCCTTCCCGTAGACTAATCGGAAGGGAGAGGTCCCTATCGGAGTCTTATATGCTGTTCGGTAGGCCCATAGGGCCTCTTCTACCCTTTTGCTCCAATCCATTCTTGTCGGCTTAACCATTTTTTCTAAGATCCTCTTGATCTCGCGGTTTGAGATTTCAGCTTGCCCGTTTGTTTGAGGGTGATAGGAAGTGGACGTTCGGTGGTGCACATGGAAGTGCTTCAAGGTGTTGGTCATCATGCGGTTGCAAAAATGCGTGCCTTGATCGCTGATTACTGCCTTGGGTACTCCGTATCTACAAAAAATGTTAGAGCGCAAAAAATCTACTACAGTTTTTGCATCGTCGCCCTTAGTGGCCTTGGCCTCTACCCATTTTGATACATAGTCAACGACAACTAGAATGTATGTATTCCCGCGTGATATAGGGAATGGCCCCATGAAATCAATGCCCCAAATGTCGAACACCTCATTGACCATGATGGGCACTTGTGGCATCTCATTTCTAGTCGTCGCATTTCCTACTCTTTGACATCTATCGCACTTCCTACACTTCTCATATGCATCTCTAAATATATTTGGCCAGAAGAAACCGCTATCTAAGATTTTTCTAGCAGTTCTCCTAGGCCCGAAGTGTCCTCCACATGCAAATTCATGGCAAAATCTAAGCACAGAATCTACTTCATGATTGGGTATGCATCTCCTAAGCACTTGATCCGCTCCTATTTTCCATAAATAGGGATCATCCCATAAATAGTATCTAGCATCGTGCCGTAGTTTCATACTTTGTGCTTTAGTAAATGAGGGAGGAAATGTACCTCCTACAAGGTAGTTGACGATGGGAGCATACCATGGCACCTTGCTTGAAATAGCATAAAGATGTTCGTCCGGGAATGACTCCGTGATGTGTCCCTTTTCTTCTTCTTGGATAATCCGGCTCAGATGGTCGGCCACTGAGTTCTCAATTCCTTTCTTGTCTTTTATTTCTACATCGAATTCTTGGAGGAGTAAGATCCATCGTATCAATCTTGGCTTGGCCTCTTTTTTCTTCATGAGATACCGAATGGCAGCATGGTCCGAGTAAACTATTACCTTGGCTCCAAGTAGATAGGATCAGAATTTCTCTAGTGCAAACACAACGGCCAAGAGCTCTTTTTCAGTGGTGGAGTAGTTCTTTTGGGCGGCATCCAGGGTCCTGGAGGCGTAGTAGATCGCCACAGGTTTCTTGTTCGATCGTTGGCCTAGCACAGCGCCTACAGCGTAGTTGCTTGCGTCGCACATGATTTCGAACGGCTGGGTCCAGTCTGGTGCGTGGATGATAGGAGTGCTAGTGAGCGCCTGCTTTAGTTTATCAATGGCTTCTCGACATGTGGCTGTGAACTCAAAGGGAACATCTTTTTGCAGCAAATTTGATAGAGGCAACGCCTCCCTTGAGAAATCTTGGATGAACCTCCGGTAGAACCCAGCGTGTCCAAGGAAGGACTTGATGTCTCGTACGGTTGTTGGGTAGGGTAAGGTCATGATTACGTCGACTTTTGCTTTATCGACCTCTATCCCTTTATGCGAGACAACATGTCCCAGGACTATCCCATGAGTGACCATGAAATGACACTTTTCGTAATTAAGTACTAGGTTCATCGAGACACATCGAGCCAACACGTCGTTCAGATTGTCCAAGCATGCGTCGAAGGTGTCTCCATATATTGTGAAGTTGTCCATGAACACCTCGATCATTGTACCGATCATGTCTGAGAAGATGCTCGTGACAACTCGCTGAAACGTGCCCGGAGCGTTGCATAGTCCGAACGACATCCTTCGGAAGGCAAAGGTACCGAATGGGCAAGTGAACGTTGTCTTTTCCTGGTCCTCAGGTGCTATGGGAATTTGGTTGTATCCCGAGAATCCGTCCAAGAAGCAAAAGAATGGCTTGCCCGCCAGTCGGTCCAACATTTGATCTATGAATGGTAAAGGAAAATGGTCCTTTCTTGTGACGGCGTTCAATTTCCGGTAGTCTATGCACATTCTCCAGCTGTTCTTAACCCTTGTCGTTACCTTATTCCCCTCAGCATCTTCTTCGACTGTGACTCCAGTTTTCTTCGGGACCACATGCACCGGGCTTACCCACTGGCTATCCGAGATTGGATAAATGACGTCCGCATCTAATAATTTCTGTCTTTCCTTCCGGACGATTTCCATCATTATAGGGTTGAGTCGTCGTTGAGGCTCTCTTGACGGCTTGGCCCCATCCTCGAGCAAGATGCGATGCATGCATACCGCCGGGCTCACTCCTCTTAAGTCAGCTAAAGTCCATCCAATTGCCAATTTGTGCCGACTTAGTACTTCCAACAACCGACACTCTTGATCCAACTTCAAACCACTTTTAATGATCACCGGAAGAGTATTGTTTTCCCCCAGGAACGCGTACTTTAAGTGTCCAGGCAAAGGTTTTAACTCGACCTCGGGTGCCTGCACAATTGAGGGTAAAAAGACATTAGATTTAAATAATTTGACCTCATTCACTTTGTACCTTAGTGTAAGAGGCTCCGCGATCATCAGGTCTGATACTGTCTCATGGACACCTTTGACCAACTCATAAGTGTTCTCGTGTGAATATATGGATCCAATGAGTGCAAGTTCTAGGGGATCCTCTCTTAGCTCCGTCTGAGCTTCTTGGACAAGATTGTCCAATGTGTCTAGCGCTTGAACTTCCTCAAACTCCATTGGGTGCTTTATTGCCCTGAATATGTCAAAACTAAATTTTTCTCCCTCAACTTCCATGGAAATTGTGCCACTATCGCAATCAATCTTCATTTTGGATGTCTTTAGGAATGGCCGGCCTAGTAGGATAGGTGCATGGTCCGTCGTCCCACAGCCTTCCATTCTCAGGACGTAGAAGTCCGCCGGAAATATTAGCTCGCCAACTTGAACTAACACATCTTCGATCTTCCCTTCTGGTTGCTTACATGACCGGTCTGCCAATTGGATTGTAAGACCGGTGGGTTCAAGTGGTCCAATTCTAAGGCACGAGTAAATTGAGTAAGGCAGGACATTAATTGAGGCCCCAAGATCAAGCATGCAGTTTTCGAGTCGTATGTTGCCAATAGTGCATGGTATAGTATAAGTCCCTGGGTCACCACACTTGGGAGGCACTTTCCGCTGTAAGATGGTCGAAACGTTTCTACTCATTAGCTCTTGATCGACTCGAGTCCCTTTCCTTCGATTGGTGCAAAGCTCCTTCAAGAATTTTGCATATTTCGGTATTTGCTTGATGGCTTCTAGGAGAGGGATATTGATCTCCACCTTACTGAATAGTTCGAAAACATCTTTATCCATTACATGCTGTTTTGGAACGCGGGCTGGCACCGGGAATGGGAGAGGGGCGCTGGGCCTTGATTTCTCGGTTCTGGGCACAGGCCGCGGCCTGGGTTCTTCGGACGCGTCCTGCTCGGAGGCATCGGACGCTTCGGATCCTTCCTGATTTTCTTCGGACATTTCCGGGTCTTCTTCCTCCTCAGGTTCCACTTGTTCGATGACACGCCTTTGCTCACTCCTAAGTGTTACGACATTCACGTTTCCGTTCGGGTCTTGGAGAGCTTGAGAGGGTAGACAGCCGGGTTTATTCTTTAGCTCGGACACCGAGGTAGCCAGCTGGGACATCTGCTTACCCAAGTCTGCTATTGCTCCATCGGTTTTTGCCATGAATTGGTTCACCGTGTTGGATAGATCCTTTACGATTTCTTCAAGCGGCTTGCTCTGATTTTGCTGGCTCGGACCGGCTTGGTATTGATTCGGCCCCTTTGGTGGGTATTGGCCTGGTCCGCCCTGGTTGTATTGTCGGTGAGGTGGTTGATAGAATTGCTGAACCGGTTGAGGCGCGGCCTGTTGCGTTCTCCTTGGGGCGTTGTTGTCGTATCGCCCGCTCGGACCTGAATCATTTCGCCAAGTCTGCTTCTGGTCATTTGGCCAATTCTGTCCGATAGGTTGTCTATACTGTCGGTTTGGTCCTGCTCGGTCGTTGTTGTTATACCCCTGGTATCCCTCTATTGCGTTAACTTCCTCCAAACCGTTTTCCATTAACGTCGGACAAGCATCAGTTTTATGGTCCAACGACTCACAAAACTCGCAAGGTCTAACTTGAGCCGGCTGCCTTCGTAGGATTTGCATCATCATTTCCTTCATCTGCTTCATTTCCTCGGGCAAAGCGTTCGTTGGTATCTCGGCTTTTGCTACGTTTCTGGTTCGGGCATATTCATCGTGACGGGTGGTCTCTTCCCTAAATCGGGCATTTTCAGCGACGCTTGTTGAACAGGCTGTCGTCGTACCTGTGCAAAAACAATTTATATTTTTCCTCGCTCTTGGCTGTGGGTTAGTACAGTGATGAGTAAGGGTCGAACCCTAGGGAGCTAGATGGTTACTACTTCGTTCTGAAATAGAGAAAAAAAACAAGAAACTAGTGTGAAAGTAAAGGTTAATGTAATGATCGAAAATTGCTAAGGGATTTATCAATCAGAGAAGATATTCAGGTTAGGGTATTATTCAATTGTGACTTCGTTTATCCTTGATTTCTAAGTATTTATTCTAGCTTTCTTAGGGTTACTCCTGGTCTGGTTATAACCGTTTAATTCTAGCAAACCTAATACTCCTGGTCTGGTTATATTAGGTTTCGTGCAACTACTTATTCTAACTGGGTCGGTATCAAATAAGCAGTGAAAAGATAGTAAGGATTACTATGTTAAGTTGTACCCTTTCGGATCTCCCCTTAACCTAATAAATTCAAACTAATAATGTGCACAAGAACTAAATAGAAAGCATGAATAATGTTGAAGAACAGAATCTCAAAACAATCGTCACAATTATTTAACCCTAACCCGAATAATTGGATTAGTTACACATCGACATAAGTAAACAATGCAAATAATAAAAGGAAGAGACTTCACTAATTGACCGAGATGAAGAACAGGAGGAGCAAGGCACGGCTGAAGCAAGGCACGGCTGAAGTAAGGAAGACTGAGATCGATGGATTTCTCTGTGATTTTCGGATGATTTGAAGACTGCAGGATCTCCTGTATTTATAGGGTTTGAGAAACCCTAACTTGGTGAATAAGCTACGAAACCCTAGCATCGCATGCACATTGGGCCGGCTGCTGGACTTTGATTGGATGGGATAAGGCTGGAATGCTCGAATGGCCGGACGCATGGAGCTCGGAGGCTCGCTCGGAGGAATGCGCCAAAGAGCTCGGATGGCCGGTCGGGGGTGCGGGCTGGAGGTCGGATGCTCGATCGGCTGGACGGGCTGGTGCTCGCATGCCCGCTCGGAGGCACGCACGCATGCCCGCTCGGATGGAGCTCGGATGGCCGAGTGGATGGCCGGCTGGAGCTCGGATGGCCGAGTGGATGGCCGGCTGGAGCTCGGATGGCCGCTCGGACGTGGCCTGCTTCTTCCCGGACGCGACCTGGTTTTCTTCGGCCATCTTTTGATTTCCTCGGGCCATTCTTCATTTTTCTCGGCCATTCTTCATTTCAAGTGCCTATGGACCGGTCAAAAACTCCTTGTGATGTTTTTGGCTCCAAAAGCCGTCTTTTGAATGCGATTCCTCTTAGAGCGTCCAAATTACCTGAAATGCGAAACAACACTAAGAAGTAACTGTTTGCATATAAAAGTACTGGAATTGGTGGGATTTGATGACTCGATGAGTCGTATAAATACGGCTCATCAAACCACCCCACACTTAAACTTGTTCGTCCCGAACAAGAACTAGGTCATAAGAGGAAATAAGTGAAGTACGAACATCACAAAGCTTCGGTCATCCTAGACGTGCTACATGGACATGAATTGATTACTCTAGATCTCGCCTGTTATGCATGCTTGCTACTAATGTCCTTGTGCGAAAACATGGGTTAAAGATACGTGTTACCTTTGGGTCGAGATGCAAATCAATTCGGATCTATCTGGAGATAGCCGTGTTTAGACCCATGAACCCTCATTCTCGGACTCGAACTCGCTGCTATATGGTTATGCTTTGCCGCTTTTTCTTGCACGTGATTCATTCGAGCTTCAAAGTGTTGAGTGTTTTTCGGTCAGCTATAGTGTCTGATTTTGATGTATCAGTGGCACTCTTCACTTGTTTCGGTGTAAACCTTCACAATGATGATGGATTTGAACTTTTGTAGTGCGGATTGTGACTTGCTCGAACCGTGATTTCTTCTCCTTTTGACGCGAGTCAAGCCGAGGGTCGCTCGTCTATTTTCCCGGTTACTCGGATTAGAAACCTTCCTGCTCTCACTCATCATCGTCCTTTTGACACGGGTCAAGTCAAGGGTCGCTTGCCTATTTTCTCGGCTACTTGGACTAGAGCTTGGACGGTGTGAAGTTTTCCCGTCCCGACCAACCGCAAGGGTGCCGCAGTGGCGGAGCAGACTCGTACTATGTCGTCTCGAAGTGCTAGCCTCCACGAGCTATACATAACCATACATCCTGAGTTCGGTCTTTGAATGATCTGTCAAGTCTCTCTAGGGCGTTTCTATCAACTCCACATCCCTGTTTATCTCAACTAACAAAGGCACGTAAAGATTTTAAGATCACATGTTAGTCGCACAAATCAAGTTTCATCAAAGACATGCATGTAAAATCGGCTATATCTATTTCACCAAATCATTATCCACTACTGCAAGTCTAGGAAATAGTGAAGTATCATGTACAAAAATTTTTAAAATTGACCCAAAACGTGCTGACTCTGTGCAGGGTGCAGGAAATAAATGTGCTGACTCAATACTGACTCTCCCACCCCACACTTTTGAAATAAGCCGTGTCCTCACGGTACGACTTAAATCAAGACTCACAATGCATGCAAACAATAGATAAGGAAAGGAAGAGGGTAGAACAATAATCCCCTGGGATGTAGACGGCAGTCGGCTGAACTCGGATCTAAGGGCTCTCCCGGCGCACTAAAATGCGTAGCTCCGCAAGCAAAGTGCGTAACTCGCAAAGGGAGTTTCCGGCCGACTAAGTCCAATCCCTACAAAATGAAACCAAATCCTTTCCAAGGTACAATGTGACAATGAAAGACTCATAAATAAACATAGTAAATCAACAAACTGAAATGTAAAGACGTGCAAACCATGCAAGACTGCCTCCCTGCGAGCGCCTTTGTTTAACGTCGTTGGCTCGACAGGACCTCATGTAAGGGTCACAAGTTAGGATCCCATGGGCGTGTGAGGTCATACTTCTGCTCAGCAACTCCCTCGGTTCGTCCAGTGTGCGCATCTAGCTGTGCGCTCGGCTCTGCTCTCCTACTTTCGGACGGTTTCTTCCCCTTATAGCCTCGAGAAGATGTAGCCATCTTGGCCATAGCTGCTGGCCTGGTAGCCTGTATACTCTGCTCTGGTGGGTCTGGAACTAAGGTCTCGTAGTCTGTGGTGTGCACAATATCTGGTGGTTTCTTTGTGCATGGCCGGCTAGCATCCTCATAGACATAGAAATCGGCCTCCTTACCGCCATATGATAACGATAGTAGGCCTAAGTCCATGTTGATCTGAGTCTTCGTGTCGTAGAGGAATGGCCGTCCCAAAATCAGTCCTGGTGGCTCGCCCTTTCTGGAATTCTCCATCTGCAAGACATAGAAATCTGCAGGCACAGCAAGATCTCCTACCCGAAGGGTCAGATTTTCGAGAAGTCCAGTGGGGCGAACACACGACCTGTATCCCAACTCTATAGATAGCTTAGGGGGCTTCAACGGACCGAGGTTCAGCGAGTAGTACAGAGAGTAAGGCATCACATTGATGGCAGCACCTAAGTCAATCAAGCAGTGGGGTATCTGGGTCTTGCCGATGCCACAGGTGACTGTGAAGGCTCCTGGGTCCTTATTCTTTCCTGGAGGTGTCTCATGGCTCGCTGTAGGTGACGGCCTCATCATCTGATCGGTTTGTGTTGGCCTGACCACCATCCTTGTTTCTGACTCAGCTTTCTCACATATCTGATCTCCACGAGTAACTACAGCATAAGAGGAACCGTGAGTTGTAGTGTCTTTGATGACAAGGGCCGGTGCTTCCTCAGGTATAAGCTGGCCGAATTCCTCTGTTGGTTTGACGGTCTCTTCAACTGCTGCATCCACCTTAATCACCTCAACTAGGCTGACGTTTCCTCTCGGGTTTTCAACTGTCTGTGAGGGAAGTCGTCCTGCGTGCACACTGGCTGAGAGACCTGAGACTGTAGTAGTGAGCTGGGACATTTGCTTCTTCAAATCTTCTATGTCTCCTTTGGTCGTGGCCCGATCCTGAATCACAACTGATGCCAGATCTTTTATCATGTCCTCGAGAGCCTTGTTGGATGAGCCTTGATTGCTCAGACCTGGCTGATTACTGTTCTGTCCTCTCTGCTGGTACTGATTTGGTGCATTCTGTTGGTACTGTCCAGGCGTATTTTGTCGAAACTGATGATGAGGATGCTGGTAAGGCTGCTGGGTCTGCTGAGGTGCATTCTGACGTGCTGTCTGCTGTTGCTGGTTGTTGTTCCTCCAGGTTCCCTGATTGGGTGCTGCTGCGCCATATTGCTTGACTGGGCCTGGTTGGTTGTCAAAATTCTGATAGTTGCCCACTGCATTCACGTCGGCCTGAACGTCAGTCTGTAAGGTAGGGCACTCGTCTGTCTTGTGTTCTGTGGATGTACAAAACTCACATGGCTTGACCTGGACTGGCGTCCTTCGGACCACATGCTTCATCAGCTCTCTCATCTCCTTGAGCTCGGCGAATACAGCACTGATAGAGGGCTCAACCGTTGACACGTTCCTTGTTCGGGCATATTCATCCTCCCTTGTAGATTCATCCTGGAACCGCTCACTTTCTGCTACTTCCATGATTTTTTGTCGGACTCTGGCTGGGGTCAAGTTCATGAGGTTGCCTCCAGCTGAGGCCTCTAGTAGCTTCCTGTCCATCCTGCGAAGTCCATCCAGCATATATTCCACGATCAACTTCTCCGGGAGCTCCAGATTGCAGCAACTCTTCTCCAAGGCAAGGAACTTCTCCACGTACTCGTACATGGTCTCGTTTGGGCCTTGCCTGAGCTCTTGCAATTGTCTCCGGACTTGTGCTGCACGCCCTGCTGGATAGTACTTGCTGAAGAACTGCCTCTGCATCTGCTCCCATGTATAAATACTGCCTGAGGGTAAAGATAGGAACCAATCTGTAGCGGCATCCTGTAGTGAGAAATAGAAGGCCTTCAGTTTGAAGTCATCCACTTCGACTCCGTGTGGCCTGAGGTTCAAGCATATCCCGTGAAAACGCGTCAAGTGAGACGTGGCAGACTCTCCCTTCCTTCCTGAGAACTTAGGCAAGTGGTGGACGACTGAGGTGCTGATTGCGATGGCTGCGATGTCTGGTCCTTCATGAATTGGCCATGACTGGTCTCTGAAACTAGGAACCGAGAGCTCGCCCATAGTAGGTCCTTCATCTTCGTCCTCCTCATCGTCTCGAACTACTTGCTGGCGTGGATGTCTCTGAGGTGGTGGGTATGGATGTTGTGGATGATACGGTGGTGGTGGATATGGTGGTGGATATTGCGGGTAGGGCTGTTGCGGATACTGTGGGTACTGAGGTGGTGGATACTGCTGATATGGTGGGTACTGAGGGTATTGTGGGTACTGTGGTTGGGGTTGTTGTTGGTTTTGAGGTAGATGGTTTTGAGGTTGTTGGTTTTGTTGTTGTTGCTGGAACTGTTGAAGCTGATCAGGGATAGCCCCCCTGATCTCGCCATGTTGGATCATCGGTCCTTGAGGTAGTACTCCTTCCTCATTTCGAACATTCTGGTCTACTTCTTCATTGTTTTCACCAACTCTACTTCCTGTGTGAGACATGTTGCAAGAAATAACAAGCACCGAGTAGCAAACACAGACTAGCAACCAAGGGTTCCCAGGAGATTGGAACACAATCCCCTTAGACTCGTAAGTCTTGGTGACAGAACCCTCTAGAAGCTAGAAATCAAATCGAAATAAACGAAAAACAGAAAGCGAATAAACTAGCAGTAAAGGATCCCCAGGAGATTGGAGGAGTCACAATGGTCTCACTTAAAACCCAATCCCCTTAGACTCGTAAGTCTTGGTGACAGAACCCTCTAAAAGCTAGAAATAAAATCGAGGCAGTTGAGAATACGAAAAAATAAAATTCACCGAAATAGCAAAATTACGAAATAGCAAACAGTAAATAAACGGAGAAAAAGAAGAGAACAAAAGTTCACCGTGCGTAGCTCCCCGGCAACGGCGCCATTTTGAACAGGCTGTCGTCGTACCTGTGCAAAAACAATTTATATTTTTCCTCGCTCTTGGCTGTGGGTTAGTACAGTGATGAGTAAGGGTCGAACCCTAGGGAGCAAGATGGTTACTACTTCGTTCTGAAATAGAGAAAAAAAACAAGAAACTAGTGTGAAAGTAAAGGTTAATGTAATGATCGAAAATTGCTAAGGGATTTATCAATCAGAGAAGATATTCAGGTTAGGGTATTATTCAATTGTGACTTCGTTTATCCTTGATTTCTAAGTATTTATTCTAGCTTTCTTAGGGTTACTCCTGGTCTGGTTATAACCGTTTAATTCTAGCAAACCTAATACTCCCGGTCTGGTTATATTAGGTTTCGTGCAACTACTTATTCTAACTGGGTCGGTATCAAATAAGCAGTGAAAAGATAGTAAGGATTACTATGTTAAGTTGTACCCTTTCGGATCTCCCCTTAACCTAATAAATTCAAACTAATAATGTGCACAAGAACTAAATAGAAAGCATGAATAATGTTGAAGAACAGAATCTCAAAACAATCGTCACAATTATTTAACCCTAACCCGAATAATTGGATTAGTTACACATCGACATAAGTAAACAATGCAAATAATAAAAGGAAGAGACTTCACTAATTGACCGAGATGAAGAACAGGAGGAGCAAGGCACGGCTGAAGCAAGGCACGGCTGAAGCAAGGAAGACTGAGATCGATGGATTTCTCTGTGATTTTCGGATGATTTGAAGACTGCAGGATCTCATGTATTTATAGGGTTTGAGAAACCCTAACTTGGTGAATAAGCTACGAAACCCTAGCATCGCATGCACATTGGGCCGTCTGCTGGACTTTGATTGGATGGGATAAGGCTGGAATGCTCGAATGGCCGGACGCATGGAGCTCGGAGGCTCGCTCGGAGGAATGCGCCAAAGAGCTTGGATGGCCGGTCGGGGGTGTGGGCTGGAGGTCGGATGCTCGATCGGCTGGACGGGCTGGAGCTCGCATGCCCGCTCGGAGGCACGCACGCATGCCCGCTCGGATGGAGCTCGGATGGCCGAGTGGATGGCCGGCTGGAGCTCGGATGGCCGAGTGGATGGCCGGCTGGAGCTCGGATGGCCGCTCGGACGTGGCCTGCTTCTTCCCGGACGCGACCTGGTTTTCTTCGGCCATCTTTTGATTTCCTCGGGCCATTCTTCATTTTTCTCGGCCATTCTTCATTTCAAGTGCCTATGGACCGGTCAAAAACTCCTTGTGATGTTTTTGGCTCCAAAAGCCGTCTTTTGAATGCGATTCCTCTTAGAGCGTCCAAATTACCTGAAATGCGAAACAACACTAAGAAGTAACTGTTTGCATATAAAAGTACTGGAATTGGTGGGATTTGATGACTCGATGAGTCGTATAAATACGGCTCATCACTTGTGATAAGCTCTCTTATGCTGCTTAGAGGAAGGTTCATTATGGTTCCTCCAGCCGATGCGTCCAGGAGTTTCTTATCAAGTTGGGTTAATCCATCAAGTAGGTACTCGACGATGAGTTTCTCGGGCAGTCCTAGGGTACAGCAACTTCGTTCCAAGCGATTGAACTTTTCCAGGTAGTCGTACATAGACTCATTTGGCCCTTGCCTTATGTCCTGTAGCTGTCTCCTTACTTGCATCGCCTTTCCCGCTGGATAGTATTTATCAAGGAACTTCTTTTGCATTTGGGCCCAAGTGTGGATGCTACCTGAAGGTAAGGAAAGGAACCAATCGTTAGCCGAGTCAATAAGGCAGAAATAGAAGGCTTTTAATTTAAAATCATCCACATCTACTCCATAAGGTTTTAAATTTTGGCAAATGCCATGTAAACGTTGAAGATGAATAGTTGCGGATTCTCCCTGATTTCCCGAGAACTTTGGCAAGTTATGCACTACCGATGTGCTGATAGTAATGTCTTCCAATTCAGGATCCTCATATATGCACCATGGTTGGTTCCTAAAATTGGGCGCCGAGAGTTCTCCCATAGTAGGCTCACGGAGGATGTCGTCCCTATAGCGTTCGTTAAAAACGGGCCGGTGCCTCGGTGCTCGCTGCTGTGGAGGAGGCGGTTGTTGTCTAGGAGGTTGCCTTGGGCCAGCTCCATTTCGCGCGGCCGGTTGCCCTTGTTCTCTCCGGGCGGCTTCTCTATCAATCCGGTTGCGATTCCGGATGAGGTCTTCTGGGTTATCTATGTATGGAAATGGTGCCTCATCTTGTCGTAGGTTTATCTCATCGTTGATTTCCTCGTCATACTGGCTTTCTGCACGAGACATGGTTATACAGAAATAAGAGCAAAAACTAAAGAAAAAGAAGGAACAACTTATCTAATACACTAACAAACTCCCCGGCAACGGCGCCAAAATTTGACAGGCTGTCGTTGTGACCTGCAAATTTACATTTATATTTTCCACTACTTTAGTGGTTCACTACAGGTAGCAAACGGTAAGTAGGGGTCGAACCCAAGGGAATTATGGTAGAAAACAGTTGTTCTTCTAAAAGCGAAAATTAAGTAAAGACAATTGGGGTTTTTTGGTTGTTTTAGGTATTGAAAAGTAAAGAGCGTAAAGTAAATGACTGAAAAGTAAGGGTGCTTGAAGGACCAAGACTTGACTGAAAGTAAATGTGCGAGAAAGTAAAGTGCTTGAAAATAAAGGTGCTTGAAGATCCAAGTCTTGACTGAAAGTAAATGTGCGAGGAAAGTAAAGACAATAAGTAAAGTGCAAGTAAAGTAAAGGGTGTTTGAATTAAATGAGTGAATTCGGTTTTAGGAGTCTTTTGTTATGTCCCCGTTCATCATCGACCATCAAAGATTTAACCAAGTGTTCTAAAGAGTGAGTTATTCCATGTCAAGTCTAACTCCAAACGAAACCATTTCAAGCATTCGTTCCTCAACTTGTCCATTTCAAGACAAGCCTTCTAGTTCTCCCTTAGGCTAACACCCCATGTCAAGGTATGTCATTCCAAGAGCAATTACTTGATCCCTCATTTCAGAAACAACCAAGCAACCATAGATGGAGTGAACTACTTGGAAGAACCATGCCATGTCAAGCATCACTATTCCTCATATGTTCAATCCGAGAACACAAGAACTAGTTAGAACACATAGTAACATGATAGCAAAGGTCTAGAACGGTTTCATAACATCAACTTCCCTCAACCGAATGGCAATTTAGCTACAAGTAACCATTGAAATGAACATCATAACCATTCTAAATGAAAGTAAACAAGATTGAGTAGAAAGAAGTTGAAGCTTTTCCGATTTCTAGCACAAATGGTACACGGATGGATTGTGAGCTATAAACTACAAGTGTTTCTCTCTCAATTCTTACACAATAACACAATCAAGATCTCTAGCACTCTAGCACAATTTCGAACCAAAAGGAAGGACAAGGACAAGGACCTTTGTGGACCAATTTTGGGACATTTCTTCTCAAGGTATTGCTCTTGTATTTATAGGCATATGAGGCGGCGACTTCATGGCTAAGGAAAGCCTCCCATTGGCTAGCCGCAATCCAAGCTAGTAGGTGCGTGTCGACTTCTCAAAGCTTTCTTCATCCTTAAGCTAGCCGCAAATAAGCTAGCTTGTGCCAAATGTAAGTCTTTTGGAGATCCTTCTCTCCTAAGCAAAACCGACTTTAAGCTAAGAGGTGCCCGTTACCAACCTCCTTGAGCAAGGTGCTTCCAAAGTTACCGGACTTGAGTAGCAAGTAGCTTGGAAATTGGCCGGAATTGCCTTAGTTTGGCCCTCATCGGGCTTGAGCTAGTTCCACTCGGGCCTTTTGCCTAGGAAATGATATTCACCGAATTATTGGGCATTTAAAACACTTTGGTCGAGCCAGAATTGTCAGATTCGAAGGTTTGGTCGAGCAACTTGGTTTTGGTCCTTCAGCGCGCGGGGCCTTTGCTTGGAACTGAGCCGACTGTCAAATGGCTCGTGCGTCGCTCTTGGTATCTCGACATTCTCCACCTTAATTGTCATTTGGAACATTTTGGTCGAGGCGGATTTCTCAGAATGCTGTCGGAGATAGGTCATGGCCGAAGATTTTCACGATGGCGCCTGTGTTCTCGGACGGGCCTGGGACGCGTCCGGGTTTTCTCGGCAACGGCTCTCGGCAACGGTTCTCGGCAATGGTTCTGGGACGCGTCCGGGCATTTCTTCGGACGCGGCCTGGTTCTTCGGACACCGATTGGCCTGATCAACTTGTAGTTTATTTTTAGCATAAAATCCCTTTTTTAAGCTGTTTTCTTCACTAAACCTCAACATAACCTGTAGAACAAAATGGGACTAACAAGTGAAAGTTGTTAAGATAAAACTGTTAATTTGGTGGGTTTAACTGTCTTTAGGGATCGTATAAATACACCCCATCAGATCACCCCACACTTATCCTTGTTCGTCCCGAACAATCTTAGGTAAGAGAGGCAAAACAAACTGTTATATATATGAATGGTTAGATTGCTAGTCTAGACTTTTCCTATTCATGCATCACTTGATGTCAAAATAAAGTGTGATTAAAATTTAGAAGGTAACTTAATATTTGTACCTCCGAGCCGTGATACAAACCAATTTGGATGAGTGGGAGATAGTCCTTTTTAGGTTCTTGTACGCACTCTTCGGACCAAGCTCGAGCTATATGGTTATCTTCCGTAGCTTTCTTTAGTACATGATTCGATTCGGGTTTCAACGCTTCGAGCTCTTTCATTTCTTTTTGAGACGGATGGCTTTTGAAGTGACTTTTGCCTTTTGGCTTTTGATTTGGAGTTGGAGAATTTCACTTTTGTTTTCTTGGTTAAAACCTTCACATAACTGGCTTTTTGGGCCATTGATTTGCTTCTTCGAGCTTTTCTTCTTTGTGACTTGCTAGACCATTTATTTGTCTCTTGGGAGGTCCAATCATCGCCCTAAAGCATATGGAAATACCTCCCCGCTCTCCCTCATCTTGGTTCTTTTGCGCGAGTCAATACGAGGGTCGCCCGTATATTTTCCCGGCTATTTGAACTAGAGGTAGGACGGTTTGATTCCCGTCCCGCTCTTGCATAGATTTTGCATGGCGGAGTCCACTCAAAACTCAATTGAAACCCGAAGTTCTAACCTCCACTGACTTCAGATAACCATATAGTGAGACCCGGTCCTTGGAGTGCTTTTCAGACCTCTCTAGGACTTTTTCTATCAACTCCACATCCCTTTTTATCTAGGCACGAGAAGACAAATAAAAAGTTAAGTTCTAAAGTTTAAACACAGTTTAGATCTCACAAGGACATGTATGAAGTCGGGTCCATCTATTTCACATCATGAAGCTTATATTCAAACTGTTCAAAAAGGTAAAAGCTAATGAAAACATGCTAACTACTATATGCAAAGTTGATTTTCACCCCACACTTTTGAACAAGGCTGTGCCTCGCGGCACGACTTAGTTCAAAAGCTGTTTTAAGCAAACATTTACACAAAAAGAGACAAAAGGGTGAGAATTACTTTAAAAAACTGAAATTTAAATGACAGAAATTAAATGACTGGAAGTAAGATAGTGTTGGGTTACCTCCCAACCAGTGCACTTGTTTAACGTCGTTGGCTCGACGGTACCTTGTTTCACGGCGGGTCTGGTGGCTCGGCTAGGTCAAACTGTTGAGGTGTTAAGTCCATCTCGCCATGATAGTGTTTGACCCGCTGTCCATTTATCGTGAATTGGCTTCCATTTCCTGGGTTTTCCAGCTCGAGTGCTCCATGACTGTACACCTTAATTATTGTGAAGGGACCAGTCCATCTAGACCTTAATTTCCCGGGCATCAATCGTAGTCGCGAGGAAAAAACCAACACTTGTTGTCCTTCTTCAAATTGTCGCCGAAGAATGAACTTATCATGGTATATTTTCGTCCGTGCTTTGTAGTCGGCTTGGTTTTCATAAGCCTCTAGTCGCAATTCCTCGAGCTCGCTTAGTTGAAGTTTCCTATCCAGCCCGGCAGCCTTAAGATCTGGATTACAATGTTTGAGCGCCCAGTAGGCCTTATGCTCCAATTCTACCGGGAGGTGGCATGCCTTCCCGTAGACTAATCGGAAGGGAGAGGTCCCTATCGGAGTCTTATATGCTGTTCGGTAGGCCCATAGGGCCTCTTCTACCCTTTTGCTCCAATCCATTCTTGTCGGCTTAACCATTTTTTCTAAGATCCTCTTGATCTCGCGGTTTGAGATTTCAGCTTGCCCGTTTGTTTGAGGGTGATAGGCAGTGGACGTTCGGTGGTGCATATGGAAGTGCTTCAAGGTGTTGGTCATCATGCGGTTGCAAAAATGCGTGCCTTGATCGCTGATTACTGCCTTGGGTACTCCGTATCTGCAAAAAATGTTAGAGCGCAAAAAATCTACTACAGTTTTTGCATCGTCGCTCCTAGTGGCCTTGGCCTCTACCCATTTTGATACATAGTCAACGGCAACTAGAATGTATGTATTCCCGCGTGATATAGGGAATGGCCCCATGAAATCAATGCCCCAAATGTCGAACACCTCATTGACCATGATGGGCACTTGTGGCATCTCATTTCTAGTCGTCGCATTTCCTACTCTTTGACATCTATCGCACTTCCTACACTTCTGATATGCATCTCTAAATATATTTGGCCAGAAGAAACCGCTATCTAAGATTTTTCTAGCAGTTCTCCTAGGCCCGAAGTGTCCTCCACATGAAAATTCATGGCAAAATCTAAGCACAGAATCTACTTCATGATCGGGTATGCATCTCCTAAGCACTTGATCCGCTCCTATTTTCCATAAATAGGGATCATCCCATAAATAGTATCTAGCATCGTGCCTTAGTTTCATACTTTGTGCTTTAGTAAATGAGGGAGGAAATGTACCTCCTACAAGGTAGTTGACGATGGGAGCATACCATGGCACCTTGCTTGAGATAGCATAAAGATGTTCGTCCGGGAATGACTCCGTGATGTGTCCCTTTTCTTCTTCTTGGATAATCCGGCTCAGATGGTCGGCCACTGTGTTCTCAATTCCTTTCTTGTCTTTTATTTCTACATCGAATTCTTGGAGGAGTAAGATCCATCGTATCAATCTTGGCTTGGCCTCTTTTTTCTTCATGAGATACCGAATGGCAGCATGGTCCGAGTAAACTATTACCTTGGCTCCAAGTAGATAGGATCGGAATTTCTCTAGTGCAAATACAACGGCCAAGAGCACTTTTTCAGTGGTGGAGTAGTTCTTTTGGGCGGCATCCAGGGTCCTGGAGGCGTAGTAGATCGCCACAGGTTTCTTGTTCGATCGTTGGCCTAGCACAGCGCCTACAGCGTAGTTGCTTGCGTCGCACATGATTTCGAACGGCTGGGTCCAGTCTGGTGCGCGGATGATAGGAGTGCTAGTGAGCGCCTGCTTTAGTTTATCAAAGGCTTCTCGACATGTGGCTGTGAACTCAAAGGGAACATCTTTTTGCAGCAATTTTGATAGAGGCAACGCCTCCTTTGAGAAATCTTGGATGAACCTCCGGTAGAACCCAGCGTGTCCAAGGAAGGACTTGATGTCTCGTACGGTTGTTGGGTAGGGTAAGGTCATGATTACGTCAACTTTTGCTTTATCGACCTCTATCCCTTTATGCGAGACAACATGTCCCAGGACTATCCCATGAGTGACCATGAAATGACACTTTTCGTAATTAAGTACTAGGTTCATCGAGACACATCGCGCCAACACGTCGTTCAGATTGTCCAAGCATGCGTCGAAGGTGTCTCCATATATTGTGAAGTCATCCATGAACACCTCGATCATTGTACCGATCATGTCTGAGAAGATGCTCGTGACAACTCGTTGAAACGTGCCCGGAGCGTTGCATAGTCCGAACGACATCCTTCGGAAGGCAAAGGTACCGAATGGGCAAGTGAACGTTGTCTTTTCCTGGTCCTCAGGTGCTATGGGAATTTGGTTGTACCCCGAGAATCCGTCCAAGAAGCAAAAGAATGGCTTGCCCGCCAGTCGGTCCAACATTTGATCTATGAATGGTAAAGGAAAATGGTCCTTTCTTGTGACAGCGTTCAATTTCCGGTAGTCTATGCACATTCTCCAGCTGTTCTTAACCCTTGTCGTTACCTTATTCCCCTCAGCATCTTCTTCGACTGTGACTCCAGTTTTCTTCGGGACCACATGCACCGGGCTTACCCACTGGCTATCCGAGATTGGATAAATGACGTCCGCATCTAATAATTTCTGTATTTCCTTCCGGACGATTTCCATCATTATAGGGTTGAGTCGTCGTTGAGGCTCTCTTGACGGCTTGGCCCCATCCTCGAGCAAGATGCGATGCATGCATACCACCGGGCTCACTCCTCTTAAGTCAGCTAAAGTCCATCCAATTGCCAATTTGTGCCGACTTAGTACTTCCAACAACCGACACTCTTGATCCAACTTCAAACCACTTTTAATGATCACCGGAAGAGTATTGTTTTCCCCCAGGAACGCGTACTTTAAGTGTCCAGGCAAAGGTTTTAACTCGACCTCGGGTGCCTGCACAATTGAGGGTAAAAAGACATTAGATTTAAATAATTTGACCTCATTCACTTCGTACCTTAGTGTAAGAGGCTCCGCGATCATCAGGTATGATACTGTCTCATGGACACCTTTGACCAACTCATAAGTGTTCTCGTGTGAATATATGGATCCAATGAGTGCAAGTTCTAGGGGATCCTCTCTTAGCTCCGTCTGAGCTTCTTGGACAAGATTGTCCAATGTGTCTAGCGCTTGAACTTCCTCAAACTCCATTGGGTGCTTTATTGCCCTGAATATGTCAAAACTAAATTTTTCTCCCTCAACTTCCATGGAAAGTGTGCCACTATCGCAATCAATCTTCATTTTGGATGTCTTTAGGAATGGCCGGCCTAGTAGGTTAGGTGCATGGTCCGTCGTCCCACAGCCTTCCATTCTCAGGACGTAGAAGTCCGCCGGAAATATTAGCTCGCCAACTTGAACTAACACGTCTTCGATCTTCCCTTCTGGTTGCTTACATGACCGGTCTGCCAATTGGATTGTAAGACCGGTGGGTTCAAGTGGTCCAATTCTAAGGCACGAGTAAATTGAGTAAGGCAGGACATTAATTGAGGCCCCAAGATCAAGCATGCAGTTCTCGAGTCGTATGTTGCCAATAGTGCATGGTATAGTATAAGTCCCTGGGTCACCACACTTGGGAGGCACTTTCCGCTGTAAGATGGTCGAAACGTTTCTACTCATTAGCTCTTGATCGACTCGAGTCCCTTTCCTTCGATTGGTGCAAAGCTCCTTCAAGAATTTTGCATATTTTGGTATTTGCTTGATGGCTTCTAGGAGAGGGATATTGATCTCCACCTTACTGAATAGTTCGAAAACATCTTTATCCATTACATGCTGTTTTGGAACGCGGGCTGGCACCGGGAATGGGAGAGGGGCGCTGGGCCTTGATTTCTCGGTTCTGGGCTCAGGCCGCGGCCTGGGTTCCTCGGACGCGTCCTGCTCGGAGGCATCGGACGCTTCGGATCCTTCCTGATTTTCTTTGGACATTTCCGGGTCTTCTTCCTCCTCAGGTTCCACTGGTTCGATGACACGCCTTTGCTCACTCCTAAGTGTTACGACATTCACGTTTCCGTTCAGGTCTTGGAGAGCTTGAGAGGGTAGACAGCCGGGTTTATTCTTTAGCTCGGACACCGAGGTAGCCAGCTGGGACATCTGCTTACCCAAGTCTGCTATTGCTCCATCGGTTTTTGCCATGAATTGGTTCACCGTGTTGGATAGATCCTTTACGATTTCTTCAAGCGACTTGCTCTGATTTTGCTGGCTCGGACCAGCTTGGTATTGATTCGGCCCCTTTGGTGGGTATTGGCCTGGTCCTCCCTGGTTGTATTGTCGGTGAGGTGGTTGATAGAATTGCTGAACCGGTTGAGGCGCGGCCTGTTGCGTTCTCCTTGGGGCGTTGTTGTCGTATCGCCCGCTCGGACCTGAATCATTTCGCCAAGTCTGCTTCTGGTCATTTGGCCAATTCTGTCCAATAGGTTGTCTATACTGTCGGTTTGGTCCTGATCGGTCGTTGTTGTTATACCCCTGGTATCCCTCTATTGCGTTAACTTCCTCCAAACCGTTTTCCATTAACGTCGGACAAGCATCAGTTTTATGGTCCAACGACTCACAAAACTCGCAAGGTCTAACTTGAGCCGGCTGCCTTCGTAGGATTTGCATCATCATTTCCTTCATCTGCTTCATTTCCTCGGGCAAAGCGTTCGTTGGTAACTCGGCTTTTGCTACGTTCCTGGTTCGGGCATACTCATCGTGACGGGTGGTCTCTTCCCTAAATCGGGCATTTTCAGCGACGCTTGTGATAAGCTCTCTTATGCTGCTTAGAGGAAGGTTCATTATGGTTCCTCCAGCCGATGCGTCCAGGAGCTTCTTATCAAGTTGGGTTAATCCATCAAGTAGGTACTCGACGATGAGTTTCTCGGGCAGTCCTAGGGTACAGCAACTTCGTTCCAAGCGATTGAACTTTTCTAGGTAGTCGTACATAGACTCATTTGGCCCTTGCCTTATGTCCTGTAGCTGTCTCCTTACTTGCATCGCCTTTCCCGCTGGATAGTATTTATCAAGGAACTTCTTTTGCATTTGGGCCCAAGTGTGGATGCTACCTGAAGGTAAGGAGAGGAACCAATCGTTAGCCGAGTCAATAAGGCAGAAATAGAAGGCTTTTAATTTAAAATCATCCACATCTACTCCATAAGGTTTTAAATTTTGGCAAATGCCATGTAAACGTTGAAGATGAATAGTTGCGGATTCTCCCTGATTTCCCGAGAACTTTGGCAAGTTATGCACTACCGATGTGCTGATAGTAATGTCTTCCAATTCAGGATCCTCATATATGCACCATGGTTGGTTCCTAAAATTGGGCGTCGAGAGTTCTCCCATAGTAGGCTCACGGAGGATGTCGTCCCTATAGCGTTCGTTAAAAACGGGCCGGTGCCTCGGTGCTCGCTGCTGTGGAGGAGGCGGTTGTTGTCTAGGAGGTTGCCTCGGGCCAGCTCCATTTCGCGCGGCCGGTTGCCCTTGTTCTCTCCGGGCGGCTTCTCTATCAATCCGGTTGCGATTCCAGATGAGGTCTTCCGGGTTATCTATGTATGGAAATGGTGCCTCATCTTGTCGTAGGTTTATCTCATCGTTGATTTCCTCGTCATACTGGCTTTCTGCACGAGACATGGTTATACAGAAATAAGAGCAAAAACTAAAGAAAAAGAAGGAACAACTTATCTAATACACTAACAAACTCCCCGGCAACGGCGCCAAAATTTGACAGGCTGTCGTTGTGACCTGCAAATTTACATTTATATTTTCCACTACTTTAGTGGTTCACTACAGGTAGCAAACGGTAAGTAGGGGTCGAACCCAAGGGAATTATGGTAGAAAACAGTTGTTCTTCTAAAAGCGAAAATTAAGTAAAGACAATTGGGGTTTTTTGGTTGTTTTAGGTATTGAAAAGTAAAGAGCGTAAAGTAAATGACTGAAAAGTAAGGGTGCTTGAAGGACCAAGACTTGACTGAAAGTAAATGTGCGAGAAAGTAAAGTGCTTGAAAATAAAGGTGCTTGAAGATCCAAGTCTTGACTGAAAGTAAATGTGCGAGGAAAGTAAAGACAATAAGTAAAGTGCAAGTAAAGTAAAGGGTGTTTGAATTAAATGAGTGAATTCGGTTTTAGGAGTCTTTTGTTATGTCCCCGTTCATCATCGACCATCAAAGATTTAACCAAGTGTTCTAAAGAGTGAGTTATTCCATGTCAAGTCTAACTCCAAACGAAACCATTTCAAGCATTCGTTCCTCAACTTGTCCATTTCAAGACAAGCCTTCTAGTTCTCCCTTAGGCTAACACCCCATGTCAAGGTATGTCATTCCAAGAGCAATTACTTGATCCCTCATTTCAGAAACAACCAAGCAACCATAGATGGAGTGAACTACTTGGAAGAACCATGCCATGTCAAGCATCACTCTTCCTCATATGTTCAATCCGAGAACACAAGAACTAGTTAGAACACATAGTAACATGATAGCAAAGGTCTAGAACGGCTTCATAACATCAACTTCCCTCAACCGAATGGCGATTTAGCTACAAGTAACCATTGAAATGAACATCATAACCATTCTAAATGAAAGTAAACAAGATTGAGTAGAAAGAAGTTGAAGCTTTTCCGATTTCTAGCACAAATGGTACACGGATGGATTGTGAGCTATAAACTACAAGTGTTTCTCTCTCAATTCTTACACAATAACACAATCAAGATCTCTAGCACTCTAGCACAATTTCGAACCAAAAGGAAGGACAAGGACAAGGACCTTTGTGGACCAATTTTGGGACATTTCTTCTCAAGGTATTGCTCTTGTATTTATAGGCATATGAGGCGGCGACTTCATGGCGAAGGAAAGCCTCCCATTGGCTAGCCGCAATCCAAGCTAGTAGGTGCGTGTCGACTTCTCAAAGCTTTCTTCATCCTTAAGCTAGCCGCAAATAAGCTAGCTTGTGCCAAATGTAAGTCTTTTGGAGATCCTTCTCCCCTAAGCAAAACCGACTTTAAGCTAAGAGGTGCCCGTTACCAACCTCCTTGAGCAAGGTGCTTCCAAAGTTACCGGACTTGAGTAGCAAGTAGCTTGGAAATTGGCCGGAATTGCCTTAGTTTGGCCCTCATCGGGCTTGAGCTAGTTCCACTCGGGCCTTTTGCCTAGGAACTGATATTCACCGAATTATTGGGCATTTAAAACACTTTGGTCGAGCCAGAATTGTCAGATTCGAAGGTTTGGTCGAGCAACTTGGTTTTGGTCCTTCAGCGCGCGGGGCCTTTGCTTGGAACTGAGCCGACTGTCAAATGGCTCGTGCGTCGCTCTTGGTATCTCGACATTCTCCACCTTAATTGTCATTTGGAACATTTTGGTCGAGGCGGATTTCTCAGAATGCTGTCGGAGATAGGTCATGGCCGAAGATTTTCACGATGGCGCCTGTGTTCTCGGACGGGCCTGGGACGCGTCCGGGTTTTCTCGGCAACGGCTCTCGGCAACGGTTCTCGGCAACGGTTATGGGACGCGTCCGGGCATTTCTTCGGACGCGGCCTGGTTCTTCGGACACCGATTGGCCTGATCAACTTGTAGTTTATTTTTAGCATAAAATCCCTTTTTTAAGCTGTTTTCTTCACTAAACCTCAACATAACCTGTAGAACAAAATGGGACTAACAAGTGAAAGTTGTTAAGATAAAACTGTTAATTTGGTGGGTTTAACAGTCTTTAGGGATCGTATAAATACACCCCATCACTGTACCCTAGGACTGCCCGAGAAACTCATCGTCGAGTACCTACTTGATGGATTAACCCAACTTGATAAGAAGCTCCTGGACGCATCGGCTGGAGGAACCATAATGAACCTTCCTCTAAGCAGCATAAGAGAGCTTATCACAAGCGTCGCTGAAAATGCCCGATTTAGGGAAGAGACCACCCGTCACGATGAGTATGCCCGAACCAGGAACGTAGCAAAAGCCGAGATACCAACGAACGCTTTGCCCGATGAAATGAAGCAGATGAAGGAAAAGATGATGCAAATCCTACGAAGGCAGCCGGCTCAAGTTAGACCTTGCGAGTTTTGTGAGTCGTTGGACCATAAAACTGATGCTTGTCCGACGTTAATGGAAAACGGTTTGGAGGAAGTTAACGCAATAGAGGGATACCAGGGGTATAACAACAACGACCGAGCAGGACCAAACCGACAGTATAGACAACCTATTGGACAGAATTGGCCAAATAACCAGAAGCAGACTTGGCGAAATGATTCAGGTCCGAGCGGGCGATACGACAACAACGCCCCAAGGAGAACGCAACAGGCCGCGCCTCAACCGGTTCAGCAATTCTATCAACCACCTCACCGACAATACAACCAGGGCGGACCAGGCCAATACCCACCAAAGGGGCCGAATCAATACCAAGCTGGTCCGAGCCAGCAAAATCAGAGCAAGCCGCTTGAAGAAATCGTAAAGGATCTATCCAACACGATGAACCAATTCATGGCAAAAACCGATGGAGCAATAGCAGACTTGGGTAAGCAGATGTCCCAGCTGGCTACCTCGGTGTCCGAGCTAAAGAATAAACCCGGCTGTCTACCCTCTCAAGCTCTCCAAGACCCGAACGAAAACGTGAATGTCGTAACACTTAGGAGTGAGCAAAGGCGTGTCATCGAACCAGTGGAACCTGAGGAGGAAGAAGACCCAGAAATGTCCGAAGAAAATCAGGAAGGATCCGAAGCGTCCGATGCCTCCGAGCAGGACGCGTCTGAGGAACCCAGGCCGCGGCCTGCGCCCAGAACCGAGAAATCAAGGCCCAGCGCCCCTCTCCCATTCCCGGTGCCAGCCCGCGTTCCAAAACAGCATGTAATGGATAAAGATGTTTTCAAACTATTCAGTAAGGTGGAGATCAATATCCCTCTCCTAGAAGCCATCAAGCAAATACCAAAATATGCAAAATTCTTGAAGGAGCTTTGCACCAATCGAAGGAAAGGGACTCGAGTCGATCAAGAGCTAATGAGTAGAAACGTTTCGACTATCTTACAGCGGAAAGTGCCTCCCAAGTGTGGTGACCCAGGGACTTATACTATACCATGCACTATTGGCAACATACGACTCGAGAACTGCATGCTTGATCTTGGGGCCTCAATTAATGTCCTGCCTTACTCAATTTACTCGTGCCTTAGAATTGGACCACTTGAACCCACCGGTCTTACAATCCAATTGGCAGACCGGTCATGTAAGCAACCAGAAGGGAAGATCGAAGACGTGTTAGTTCAAGTTGGCGAGCTAATATTTCCTGCGGACTTCTACGTCCTGAGAATGGAAGGCTGTGGGACGACGGACCATGCACCTATCCTACTAGGCCGGCCATTCCTAAAGACATCCAAAATGAAGATTGATTGCGATAGTGGCACACTTTCCATGGAAGTTGAGGGAGAAAAATTTAGTTTTGACATATTCAGGGCAATAAAGCACCCAATGGAGTTTGAGGAAGTTCAAGCGCTAGACACATTGGACAATCTTGTCCAAGAAGCTCAGACGGAGCTAAGAGAGGATCCCCTAGAACTTGCACTCATTGGATCCATATATTCACACGAGAACACTTATGAGTTGGTCAAAGGTGTCCATGAGACAGTATCATACCTGATGATCGCGGAGCCTCTTACACTGAGGTACGAAGTGAATGAGGTCAAATTATTTAAATCTAATGTCTTTTTACCCTCAATTGTGCAGGCACCCGAGGTCGAGTTAAAACCTTTGCCTGGACACTTAAAGTACGCGTTCCTGGGGGAAAACAATACTCTTCCGGTGATCATTAAAAGTGGTTTGAAGTTGGATCAAGAGTGTCGGTTGTTGGAAGTACTAAGTCGGCACAAATTGGCAATTGGATGGACTTTAGCTGACTTAAGAGGAGTGAGCCCGGCGGTATGCATGCATCGCATCTTGCTCGAGGATGGGGACAAGCCGTCAAGAGAGCCTCAACGACGACTCAACCCTATAATGATGGAAATCGTCCGGAAGGAAATACAAAAATTATTAGATGCGGACGTCATTTATCCAATCTCGGATAGCCAGTGGGTAAGCCCGGTGCATGTGGTCCCGAAGAAAACTGGAGTCACAGTCGAAGAAGATGCTGAGGGGAATAAGGTAACGACAAGGGTTAAGAACAGCTGGAGAATGTGCATAGACTACCGGAAATTGAACGCCGTCACAAGAAAGGACCATTTTCCTTTACCATTCATAGATCAAATGTTGGACCGACTGGCGGGCAAGCCATTCTTTTGCTTCTTGGACGGATTCTCGGGGTACAACCAAATTCCCATAGCACCTGAGGACCAGGAAAAGACAATGTTCACTTGCCCATTCGGTACCTTTGCCTTCCGAAGGATGTCGTTCGGACTATGCAACGCTCCGGGCACGTTTCAACAAGTTGTCACGAGCATCTTCTCAGACATGATTGGTACAATGATCGAGGTGTTCATGGACGACTTCACAATATATGGAGACACCTTCGACGCATGCTTGGACAATCTGAACGACGTGTTGGCGCGATGTGTCTCGATGAACCTAGTACTTAATTACGAAAAGTGTCATTTCATGGTCACTCATGGGATAGTCCTGGGACATGTTGTCTCGCATAAAGGGATAGAGGTCGATAAAGCAAAAGTCGACGTAATCATGACCTTACCCTACCCAACAACCGTACGAGACATCAAGTCCTTCCTTGGACACGCTGGGTTCTACTGGAGGTTCATCCAAGATTTCTCAAAGGAGGCGTGGCCTCTATCAAAATTGCTGCAAAAAGATGTTCCCTTTGAGTTCACAGCCACATGTCGAGAAGCCTTTGATAAACTAAAGCAGGCGCTCACTAGCACTCCTATCATCCGCGCACCAGACTGGACCCAGCCGTTCGAAATCATGTGCGACGCAAGCAACTACGCTGTAGGCGCTGTGCTAGGCCAACGATCGAACAAGAAACCTGTGGCGATCTACTACGCCTCCAGGACCCTGGATGCCGCCCAAAAGAACTACTCCACCACTGAAAAAGAGCTCTTGGCCGTTGTATTTGCACTAGAGAAATTCCGATCCTATCTACTTGGAGCCAAGGTAATAGTTTACTCGGACCATGCTGCCATTCGGTATCTCATGAAGAAAAAAGAGGCCAAGCCAAGATTGATACGATGGATCTTACTCCTCCAAGAATTCGATGTAGAAATAAAAGACAAGAAAGGAATTGAGAACACAGTGGCCGACCATCTGAGCCGGATTATCCAAGAAGAAGAAAAGGGACACATCACGGAGTCATTCCCGGACGAACATCTTTATGCTATCTCAAGCAAGGTGCCATGGTATGCTCCCATCATCAACTACCTTGTAGGAGGTACATTTCCTCCCTCATTTACTAAAGCACAAAGTATGAAACTAAGGCACGATGCTAGATACTATTTATGGGATGATCCCTATTTATGGAAAATAGGAGCGGATCAAGTGCTTAGGAGATGCATACCCGATCATGAAGTAGATTCTGTGCTTAGATTTTGCCATGAATTTGCATGTGGAGGACACTTCGGGCCTAGGAGAACTGCTAGAAAAATCTTAGATAGCGGTTTCTTCTGGCCAAATATATTTAGAGATGCATATGAGAAGTGTAGGAAGTGCGATAGATGTCAAAGAGTAGGAAATGCGACGACTAGAAATGAGATGCCACAAGTGCCCATCATGGTCAATGAGGTGTTCGACATTTGGGGCATTGATTTCATGGGGCCATTCCCTATATCACGCGGGAATACATACATTCTAGTTGCCGTTGACTATGTATCAAAATGGGTAGAGGCCAAGGCCACTAAGAGCGACGATGCAAAAACTGTAGTAGATTTTTTGCGCTCTAACATTTTTTGCAGATACGGAGTACCCAAGGCAGTAATCAGCGATCAAGGCACGCATTTTTGCAACCGCATGATGACCAACACCTTGAAGCACTTCCATGTGCACCACCGAACGTCCACTGCCTATCACCCTCAAACAAACGGGCAAGCTGAAATCTCAAACCGCGAGATCAAGAGGATCTTAGAAAAAATGGTTAAGCCGACAAGAATGGATTGGAGCAAAAGGGTAGAAGAGGCCCTATGGGCCTACCGAACAGCATATAAGACTCCGATAGGGACCTCTCCCTTCCGATTAGTCTACGGGAAGGCATGCCACCTCCCGGTAGAATTGGAGCATAAGGCCTACTGGGCGCTCAAACATTGTAATCCAGATCTTAAGGCTGCCGGGCTGGATAGGAAACTTCAACTAAGCGAGCTCGAGGAATTGCGACTAGAGGCTTATGAAAACCAAGCCGACTACAAAGCACGGACGAAAATATACCATGATAAGTTCATTCTTCGGCGACAATTTGAAGAAGGACAACAAGTGTTGGTTTTTTCCTCGCGACTACGATTGATGCCCGGGAAATTAAGGTCTAGATGGACTGGTCCCTTCACAATAATTAAGGTGTACAGTCATGGAGCACTCGAGCTGGAAAACCCAGGAAATGGAAGCCAATTCACGATAAATGGACAGCGGGTCAAACACTATCATGGCGAGATGGACTTAACACCTCAACAGTTTGACCTAGCCGAGCCACCAGACCCGCCGTGAAACAAGGTACCGTCGAGCCAACGACGTTAAACAAGTGCACTGGTTGGGAGCTAACCCAACACTATCTTACTTCCAGTCATTTAATTTCTGTCATTTAAATTTCAGTTTTTTAAAGTAATTCTCACCCTTTTGTCTCTTTTTGTGTAAATGTTTGCTTAAAACAGCTTTTGAACTAAGTCGTGCCGCGAGGCACAGCCTTGTTCAAAAGTGTGGGGTGAAAATCAACTTTGCATATAGTAGTTAGCATGTTTTCATTAGCTTTTACCTTTTTGAACAGTTTGAATATAAGCTTCATGATGTGAAATAGATGGACCCGACTTCATACATGTCCTTGTGAGATCTAAACTGTGTTTAAACTTTAGAACTTAACTTTTTATTTGTCTTCTCGTGCCTAGATAAAATGGGATGTGGAGTTGATAGAAAAAGTCCTAGAGAGGTCTGAAAAGCACTCCAAGGACCGGGTCTCACTATATGGTTATCTGAAGTCAGTGGAGGTTAGAACTTCGGGTTTCAATTGAGTTTTGAGTGGACTCCGCCATGCAAAATCTATGCAAGAGCGGGACGGGAATCAAACCGTCCTACCTCTAGTTCAAATAGCCGGGAAAATATACGGGCGACCCTCGTATTGACTCGCGCAAAAGAACCAAGATGAGGGAGAGCGGGGAGGTATTTCCATATGCTTTAGGGCGATTATTGGACCTCCCAAGAGACAAATAAATCGTCTAGCAAGTCACAAAGAAGAAAAGCTCGAAGAAGCAAATCAATGGCCCAAAAAGCCAGTTATGTGAAGGTTTTAACCAAGAAAACAAAAGTGAAATTCTCCAACTCCAAATCAAAAGCCAAAAGGCAAAAGTCACTTCAAAATCCATCCGTCTCAAAAAAAAAAGAAATCAAAGAGCTCGAAGCGTTGAAACCCGAATCGAATCATGTACTAAAGAAAGCTACGGAAGATAACCATATAGCTCGAGCTTGGTCCGAAGAGTGCGTACAAGAACCTAAAAAGGACTATCTCCCACTCATCCAAATTGGTTTGTATCACGGCTCGGAGGTACAAATATTAAGTTACCTTCTAAATTTTAATCACACTTTATTTTGACATCAAGTGATGCATGAATAGGAAAAGTCTAGACTAGCAATCTAACCATTCATATATATAACAGTTTGTTTTGCCTCTCTTACCTAAGATTGTTCGGGACGAACAAGGATAAGTGTGGGGTGATCTGATGGGGTGTATTTATACGATCCCTAAAGACAGTTAAACCCACCAAATTAACAGTTTTATCTTAACAACTTTCACTTGTTAGTCCCATTTTGTTCTACAGGTTATGTTGAGGTTTAGTGAAGAAAACAGCTTAAAAAAGGGATTTTATGCTAAAAATAAACTACAAGTTGATCAGGCCAATCGGTGTCCGAAGAACCAGGCCGTGTCCGAAGAAATACCCGGACGCGTCCCAGAACCATTGCCGAGAACCATTGCCGAGAACCGTTGCCGAGAGCCGTTGCCGAGAAAACCCGGACGCGTCCCAGGCCCGTCCGAGAACACAGGCGCCATCGTGAAAATCTTCGGCCATGACCTATCTCCGACAGCATTCTGAGAAATCCGCCTCGACCAAAATGTTCCAAATGACAATTAAGGTGGAGAATGTCGAGATACCAATAGCGACGCACGAGCCATTTGACAGTCGGCTCAGTTCCAAGCAAAGGCCCCGCGCGCTGAAGAACCAAAACCAAGTTGCTCAACCAAACCTTCGAATCTGACAATTCTGGCTCGACCAAAGTGTTTTAAATGCCCAATAATTCGGTGAATATCATTTCCTAGGCAAAAGGCCCGAGTGGAACTAGCTCAAGCCCGATGAGGGCCAAACTAAGGCAATTCCGGCCAATTTCCAAGCTACTTGCTACTCAAGTCCGGTAACTTTGGAAGCACCTTGCTCAAGGAGGTTGGTAACGGGCACCTCTTAGCTTAAAGTCGGTTTTGCTTAGGGGAGAAGGATCTCCAAAAGACTTACATTTGGCACAAGCTAGCTTATTTGCGGCTGGCTTAAGGATGAAGAAAGCTTTGAGAAGTCGACACGCACCTACTAGCTTGGATTGCGGCTAGCCAATGGGAGGCTTTCCTTAGCCATGAAGTCGCCGCCTCATATGCCTATAAATACAAGAGCAATACCTTGAGAAGAAATGTCCCAAAATTGGTCCACAAAGGTCCTTGTCCTTGTCCTTCCTTTTGGTTCGAAATTGTGCTAGAGTGCTAGAGATCTTGATTGTGTTATTGTGTAAGAATTGAGAGAGAAACACTTGTAGTTTATAGCTCACAATCCATCCGTGTACCATTTGTGCTAGAAATCGGAAAAGCTTCAACTTCTTTCTACTCAATCTTGTTTACTTTCATTTAGAATGGTTATGATGTTCATTTCAATGGTTACTTGTAGCTAAATCGCCATTCGGTTGAGGGAAGTTGATGTTATGAAGCCGTTCTAGACCTTTGCTATCATGTTACTATGTGTTCTAACTAGTTCTTGTGTTCTCGGATTGAACATATGAGGAAGAGTGATGCTTGACATGGCATGGTTCTTCCAAGTAGTTCACTCCATCTATGGTTGCTTGGTTGTTTCTGAAATGAGGGATCAAGTAATTGCTCTTGGAATGACATACCTTGACATGGGGTGTTAGCCTAAGGGAGAACTAGAAGGCTTGTCTTGAAATGGACAAGTTGAGGAACGAATGCTTGAAATGGTTTCGTTTGGAGTTAGACTTGACATGGAATAACTCACTCTTTAGAACACTTGGTTAAATCTTTGATGGTCGATGATGAACGGGGACATAACAAAAGACTCCTAAAACCGAATTCACTCATTTAATTCAAACACCCTTTACTTTACTTGCACTTTACTTATTGTCTTTACTTTCCTCGCACATTTACTTTCAGTCAAGACTTGGATCTTCAAGCACTTTACTTTCTCGCACATTTACTTTCAGTCAAGTCTTGGTCCTTCAAGCACCCTTACTTTTCAGTCATTTACTTTACGCTCTTTACTTTTCAATACCTAAAACAACTAAAAAACCCCAATTGTCTTTACTTAATTTTCGCTTTTAGAAGAACAACTGTTTTCTACCATAATTCCCTTGGGTTCGACCCCTACTTACCGTTTGCTACCTGTAGTGAACCACTAAAGTAGTGGAAAATATAAATGTAAATTTGCAGGTCACAACGACAGCCTGTCAAATTTTGGCGCCGTTGCCGGGGAGTTTGTTAGTGTATTAGATAAGTTGTTCCTTCTTTTTCTTTAGTTTTTGCTCTTATTTCTGTATAACCATGTCTCGTGCAGAAAGCCAGTATGACGAGGAAATCAACGATGAGATAAACCTACGACAAGATGAGGCACCATTTCCATACATAGATAACCCGGAAGACCTCATCCGGAATCGCAACCGGATTGATAGAGAAGCCGCCCGGAGAGAACAAGGGCAACCGGCCGCGCGAAATGGAGCTGGCCCAAGGCAACCTCCTAGACAACAACCGCCTCCTCCACAGCAGCGAGCACCGAGGCACTGGCCCGTTTTTAACGAACGCTATAGGGACGACATCCTCCGTGAGCCTACTATGGGAGAACTCTCGACGCCCAATTTTAGGAACCAACCATGGTGCATATATGAGGATCCTGAATTGGAAGACATTACTATCAGCACATCGGTAGTGCATAACTTGCCAAAGTTCTCGGGAAATCAGGGAGAATCCGCAACTATTCATCTTCAACGTTTACATGGCATTTGCCAAAATTTAAAACCTTATGGAGTAGATGTGGATGATTTTAAATTAAAAGCCTTCTATTTCTGTCTTATTGACTCGGCTAACGATTGGTTCCTCTCCTTACCTTCAGGTAGCATCCACACTTGGGCCCAAATGCAAAAGAAGTTCCTTGATAAATACTATCCAGCGGGAAAGGCGATGCAAGTAAGGAGACAGCTACAGGACATAAGGCAAGGGCCAAATGAGTCTATGTACGACTACCTGGAAAAGTTCAATCGCTTGGAACGAAGTTGCTGTACCCTAGGACTGCCCGAGAAACTCATCGTCGAGTACCTACTTGATGGATTAACCCAACTTGATAAGAAGCTCCTGGACGCATCGGCTGGAGGAACCATAATGAACCTTCCTCTAAGCAGCATAAGAGAGCTTATCACAAGCGTCGCTGAAAATGCCCGATTTAGGGAAGAGACCACCCGTCAAGATGAGTATGCCCGAACCAGGAACGTAGCAAAAGCCGAGATACCAACGAACGCTTTGCCCGAGGAAATGAAGCAGATGAAGGAAATGATGATGCAAATCCTACGAAGGCAGCCGGCTCAAGTTAGACCTTGCGAGTTTTGTGAGTCGTTGGACCATAAAACTGATGCTTGTCCGACGTTAATGGAAAACGGTTTGGAGGAAGTTAACGCAATAGAGGGATACCAGGGGTATAACAACAACGACCGAGCAGGACCAAACCGACAGTATAGACAACCTATTGGATAGAATTGGCCAAATGACCAGAAGCAGACTTGGCGAAATGATTCAGGTCTGAGCGGGCGATACGACAACAACGCCCCAAGGAGAACGCAACAGGCCGCGCCTCAACCGGTTCAGCAATTCTATCAACCACCTCACCGACAATACAACCAGGGCGGACCAGGCCAATACCCACCAAAGGGGCCGAATCAATACCAAGCCGGTCCGAGCCAGCAAAATCAGAGCAAGCCGCTTGAAGAAATCGTAAAGGATCTATCCAACACGGTGAACCAATTCATGGCAAAAAACCGATGGAGCAATAGCAGACTTGGGTAAGCAGATGTCCCAGCTGGCTACCTCGGTGTCCGAGCTAAAGAATAAACCCGGCTGTCTACCCTCTCAAGCTCTCCAAGACCCGAACGGGAACGTGAATGTCGTAACACTTAGGAGTGAGCAAAGGCGTGTCATCAAACCAGTGGAACCTGAGGAGGAAGAAGACCCGGAAATGTCCGAAGAAAATCAGGAAGGATCCGAAGCGTCCGATGCCTCTGAGCAGGACGCGTCCGAGGAACCCAGGCCGCGGCCTGCGCCCAGAACCGAGAAATCAAGGCCCAGCGCCCCTCTCCCATTCCCGGTGCCAGCCCGCGTTCCAAAACAGCATGTAATGGATAAAGATGTTTTCGAACTATTCAGTAAGGTGGAGATCAATATCCCTCTCCTAGAAGCCATCAAGCAAATACCAAAATATGCAAAATTCTTGAAGGAGCTTTGCACCAATCGAAGGAAAGGGACTCGAGTCGATCAAGAGCTAATGAGTAGAAACGTTTCGACCATCTTACAGCGGAAAGTGCCTCCCAAGTGTGGTGACCCAGGGACTTATACTATACCATGCACTATTGGCAACATACGACTCGAGAACTGCATGCTTGATCTTGGGGCCTCAATTAATGTCCTGCCTTACTCAATTTACTCGTGCCTTAGAATTGGACCACTTGAACCCACAGGTCTTACAATCCAATTGGCAGACCGGTCATGTAAGCAACCAGAAGGGAAGATCAAAGACGTGTTAGTTCAAGTTGGCGAGCTAATATTTCCGGCGGACTTCTACGTCCTGAGAATGGAAGGCTGTGGGACGACGGACCATGCACCTATCCTACTAGGCCGGCCATTCCTAAAGACATCCAAAATGAAGATTGATTGCGATAGTGGCACACTTTCCATGGAAGTTGAGGGAGAAAAATTTAGTTTTGACATATTCAGGGCAATAAAGCACCCAATGGAGTTTGAGGAAGTTCAAGCGCTAGACACATTGGACAATCTTGTCCAAGAAGCTCAGACGGAGCTAAGAGAGGATCCCCTAGAACTTGCACTCATTGGATCATTATATTCACACGAGAACACTTATGAGTTGGTCAAAGGTGTCCATGAGACAGTATCATACCTGATGATCGCGGAGCCTCTTACACTAAGGTACGAAGTGAATGAGGTCAAATTATTTAAATCTAATGTCTTTTTACCCTCAATTGTGCAGGCACCCGAGGTCGAGTTAAAACCTTTGCCTGGACACTTAAAGTACGCGTTCCTGGGGGAAAACAATACTCTTCCGGTGATCATTAAAAGTGGTTTGAAGTTGGATCAAGAGTGTCGGTTGTTGGAAGTACTAAGTCGGCACAAATTGGCAATTGGATGGACTTTAGCTGACTTAAGAGGAGTGAGCCCGGCGGTATGCATGCATCGCATCTTGCTCGAGGATGGGGCCAAGCCGTCAAGAGAGCCTCAACGACGACTCAACCCTATAATGATGGAAATCGTCCGGAAGCAAATACAGAAATTATTAGATGCGGACGTCATTTATCCAATCTCGGATAGCCAGTGGGTAAGCCCGGTGCATGTGGTCCCGAAGAAAACTGGAGTCACAGTCGAAGAAGATGCTGAGGGGAATAAGGTAACGACAAGGGTTAAGAACAGCTGGAGAATGTGCATAGACTACCGGAAATTGAACGCCGTCACAAGAAAGGACCATTTTCCTTTACCATTCATAGATCAAATGTTGGACCGACTGGCGGGCAAGCCATTCTTTTGCTTCTTGGACGGATTCTCGGGGTACAACCAAATTCCCATAGCACCTGAGGACCAGGAAAAGACAACGTTCACTTGCCCATTCGGTACCTTTGCCTTCCGAAGGATGTCGTTCGGACTATGCAACGCTCCGGGCACGTTTCAACGAGTTGTCACGAGCATCTTCTCAGACATGATCGGTACAATGATCGAGGTGTTCATGGACGACTTCACAATATATGGAGACACCTTCGACGCATGCTTGGACAATCTGAACGACGTGTTGGCGCGATGTGTCTCGATGAACCTAGTACTTAATTACGAAAAGTGTCATTTCATGGTCACTCATGGGATAGTCCTGGGACATGTTGTCTCGCATAAAGGGATAGAGGTCGATAAAGCAAAAGTCGACGTAATCATGACCTTACCCTACCCAACAACCGTACGAGACATCAAGTCCTTCCTTGGACACGCTGGGTTCTACCAGAGGTTCATCCAAGATTTCTCAAAGGAGGCGTTGCCTCTATCAAAATTGCTGCAAAAAGATGTTCCCTTTGAGTTCACAGCCACATGTCGAGAAGCCTTTGATAAACTAAAGCAGGCGCTCACTAGCACTCCTATCATCCGCGCACCAGACTGGACCCAGCCGTTTGAAATCATGTGCGACGCAAGCAACTACGCTGTAGGCGCTGTGCTAGGCCAACGATCGAACAAGAAACCTGTGGCGATCTACTACGCCTCCAGGACCCTGGATGCCGCCCAAAAGAACTACTCCACCACTGAAAAAGAGCTCTTGGCCGTTGTATTTGCACTAGAGAAATTCCGATCCTATCTACTTGGAGCCAAGGTAATAGTTTACTCGGACCATGCTGCCATTCGGTATCTCATGAAGAAAAAAGAGGCCAAGCCAAGATTGATACGATGGATCTTACTCCTCCAAGAATTCGATGTAGAAATAAAAGACAAGAAAGGAATTGAGAACACAGTGGCCGACCATCTGAGCCGGATTATCCAAGAAGAAGAAAAGGGACACATCACGGAGTCATTCCCGGACGAACATCTTTATGCTATCTCAAGCAAGGTGCCATGGTATGCTCCCATCGTCAACTACCTTGTAGGAGGTACATTTCCTCCCTCATTTACTAAAGCACAAAGTATGAAACTAAGGCACGATGCTAGATACTATTTATGGGATGATCCCTATTTATGGAAAATAGGAGCGGATCAAGTGCTTAGGAGATGCATACCCGATCATGAAGTAGATTCTGTGCTTAGATTTTGCCATGAATTTGCATGTGGAGGACACTTCGGGCCTAGGAGAACTACTAGAAAAATCTTAGATAGCGGTTTCTTCTGGCCAAATATATTTAGAGATGCATATGAGAAGTGTAGGAAGTGCGATAGATGTCAAAGAGTAGGAAATGCGACGACTAGAAATGAGATGCCACAAGTGCCCATCATGGTCAATGAGGTGTTCGACATTTGGGGCATTGATTTCATGGGGCCATTCCCTATATCACGCGGGAATTCATACAATCTAGTTGCCGTTGACTATGTATCAAAATGGGTAGAGGCCAAGGCCACTAAGAGCGACGATGCAAAAACTGTAGTAGATTTTTTGCGCTCTAACATTTTTTGCAGATACGGAGTACCCAAGGCAGTAATCAGCGATCAAGGCACGCATTTTTGCAACCGCATGATGACCAACACCTTGAAGCACTTCCATGTGCACCACCGAACGTCCACTGCCTATCACCCTCAAACAAACGGGCAAGCTGAAATCTCAAACCGCGAGATCAAGAGGATCTTAGAAAAAATGGTTAAGCCGACAAGAATGGATTGGAGCAAAAGGGTAGAAGAGGCCCTATGGGCCTACCGAACAGCATATAAGACTCCGATAGGGACCTCTCCCTTCCGATTAGTCTACGGGAAGGCATGCCACCTCCCGGTAGAATTGGAGCATAAGGCCTACTGGGCGCTCAAACATTGTAATCCAGATCTTAAGGCTGCCGGGCTGGATAGGAAACTTCAACTAAGCGAGCTCGAGGAATTGCGACTAGAGGCTTATGAAAACCAAGCCGACTACAAAGCACGGACGAAAATATACCATGATAAGTTCATTCTTCGGCGACAATTTGAAGAAGGACAACAAGTGTTGGTTTTTTCCTCGCGACTACGATTGATGCCCGGGAAATTAAGGTCTAGATGGACTGGTCCCTTCACAATAATTAAGGTGTACAGTCATGGAGCACTCGAGCTGGAAAACCCAGGAAATGGAAGCCAATTCACGATAAATGGACAGCGGGTCAAACACTATCATGGCGAGATGGACTTAACACCTCAACAGTTTGACCTAGCCGAGCCACCAGACCCGCCGTGAAACAAGGTACCGTCGAGCCAACGACGTTAAACAAGTGCACTGGTTGGGAGCTAACCCAACACTATCTTACTTCCAGTCATTTAATTTCTGTCATTTAAATTTCAGTTTTTTAAAGTAATTCTCACCCTTTTGTCTCTTTTTGTGTAAATGTTTGCTTAAAACAGCTTTTGAACTAAGTCGTGCCGCGAGGCACAGCCTTGTACAAAAGTGTGGGGTGAAAATCAACTTTGCATATAGTAGTTAGCATGTTTTCATTAGCTTTTACCTTTTTGAACAGTTTGAATATAAGCTTCATGATGTGAAATAGATGGACCCGACTTCATACATGTCCTTGTGAGATCTAAACTGTGTTTAAACTTTAGAACTTAACTTTTTATTTGTCTTCTCGTGCCTAGATAAAAAGGGATGTGGAGTTGATAGAAAAAATCCTAGAGAGGTCTGAAAAGCACTCCAAGGACCGGGTCTCACTATATGGTTATCTGAAGTCAGTGGAGGTTAGAACTTCGGGTTTCAATTGAGTTTTGAGTGGACTCCGCCATGCAAAATCTATGCAAGAGCGGGACGGGAATCAAACCGTCCTACCTCTAGTTCAAATAGCCGGGAAAATATACGGGCGACCCTCGTATTGACTCGCGCAAAAGAACCAAGATGAGGGAGAGCGGGGAGGTATTTCCATATGCTTTAGGGCGATGATTGGACCTCCCAAGAGACAAATAAATCGTCTAGCAAGTCACAAAGAAGAAAAGCTCGAAGAAGCAAATCAATGGCCCAAAAAGCCAGTTATGTGAAGGTTTTAACCAAGAAAACAAAAGTGAAATTCTCCAACTCCGAATCAAAAGCCAAAAGGCAAAAGTCACTTCAAAAGCCATCCGTCTCAAAAAAAGAAATCAAAGAGCTCGAAGCGTTGAAACCCGAATCGAATCATGTACTAAAGAAAGCTACGGAAGATAACCATATAGCTCGAGCTTGGTCCGAAGAGTGCGTACAAGAACCTAAAAAGGACTATCTCCCACTCATCCAAATTGGTTTGTATCACGGCTCGGAGGTACAAATATTAAGTTACCTTCTAAATTTTAATCACACTTTATTTTGACATCAAGTGATGCATGAATAGGAAAAGTCTAGACTAGCAATCTAACCATTCATATATATAACAGTTTGTTTTGCCTCTCTTACCTAAGATTGTTCGGGACGAACAAGGATAAGTGTGGGGTGATCTGATGGGGTGTATTTATACGATCCCTAAAGACTGTTAAACCCACTAAATTAACAGTTTTATCTTAACAACTTTCACTTGTTAGTCCCATTTTGTTCTACAGGTTATGTTGAGGTTTAGTGAAGAAAACAGCTTAAAAAAGGGATTTTATGCTAAAAATAAACTACAAGTTGATCAGGCCAATCGGTGTCCGAAGAACCAGGCCGCGTCCGAAGAAATGCCCGGACGCGTCCCAGAACCATTGCCGAGAACCGTTGCCGAGAACCGTTGCCGAGAGCCGTTGCCGAGAAAACCCGGACGCGTCCCAGGCCCGTCCGAGAACACAGGCGCCATCGTGAAAATCTTCGGCCATAACCTATCTCCGACAGCATTCTGAGAAATCCGCCTCGACCAAAATGTTCCAAATGACAATTAAGGTGGAGAATGTCGAGATACCAAGAGCGACGCATGAGCCATTTGACAGTCGGCTCAGTTCCAAGAAAAGGCCCCGCGCGCTGAAGGACAAAAACCAAGTTGCTCGACCAAACCTTCGAATCTGACAATTCTGGCTCGACCAAAGTGTTTTAAATGCCCAATAATTCGGTGAATATCATTTCCTAGGCAAAAGGCCCGAGTGGAACTAGCTCAAGCCCAATGAGGGCCAAACTAAGGCAATTCCGGCCAATTTCCAAGCTACTTGCTACTCAAGTCCGGTAACTTTGGAAGCACCTTGCTCAAGGAGGTTGGTAACGGGCACCTCTTAGCTTAAAGTCGGTTTTGCTTAGGAGAGAAGGATCTCCAAAAGACTTACATTTGGCACAAGCTAGCTTATTTGCGGCTAGCTTAAGGATGAAGAAAGCTTTGAGAAGTCGACACGCACCTACTAGCTTGGATTGCGGCTAGCCAATGGGAGGCTTTCCTTAGCCATGAAGTCGCCGCCTCATATGCCTATAAATACAAGAGCAATACCTTGAGAAGAAATGTCCCAAAATTGGTCCACAAAGGTCCTTGTCCTTGTCCTTCCTTTTGGTTCGAAATTGTGCTAGAGTGCTAGAGATCTTGATTGTGTTATTGTGTAAGAATTGAGAGAGAAACACTTGTAGTTTATAGCTCACAATCCATCCGTGTACCATTTGTGCTAGAAATCGGAAAAGCTTCAACTTCTTTCTACTCAATCTTGTTTACTTTCATTTAGAATGGTTATGATGTTCATTTCAATGGTTACTTGTAGCTAAATCGCCATTCGGTTGAGGGAAGTTGATGTTATGAAACCGTTCTAGACCTTTGCTATCATGTTACTATGTGTTCTAACTAGTTCTCGTGTTCTCGGATTGAACATATGAGGAAGAGTGATGCTTGACATGGCATGGTTCTTCCAAGTAGTTCACTCCATCTATGGTTGCTTGGTTGTTTCTGAAATGAGGAATCAAGTAATTGCTCTTGGAATGACATACCTTGACATGGGGTGTTAGCCTAAGGGAGAACTAGAAGGCTTGTCTTGAAATGGACAAGTTGAGGAACGAATGATTGAAATGGTTTCGTTTGGAGTTAGACTTGACATGGAATAACTCACTCTTTAGAACACTTGGTTAAATCTTTGATGGTCGATGATGAACGGGGACATAACAAAAGACTCCTAAAACCGAATTCAGTCATTTAATTCAAACACCCTTTACTTTACTTGCACTTTACTTATTGTCTTTACTTTCCTCGCACATTTACTTTCAGTCAAGACTTGGATCTTCAAGCACCTTTATTTTCAAGCACTTTACTTTCTCGCACATTTACTTTCAGTCAAGTCTTGGTCCTTCAAGCACCCTTACTTTTCAGTCATTTACTTTACGCTCTTTACTTTTCAATACCTAAAACAACCAAAAAACCCCAATTGTCTTTACTTAATTTTCGCTTTTAGAAGAACAACTGTTTTCTACCATAATTCCCTTGGGTTCGACCCCTACTTACCGTTTGCTACCTGTAGTGAACCACTAAAGTAGTGGAAAATATAAATGTAAATTTGCAGGTCACAACGACAGCCTGTCAAATTTTGGCGCCGTTGCCGGGGAGTTTGTTAGTGTATTAGATAAGTTGTTCCTTCTTTTTCTTTAGTTTTTGCTCTTATTTCTGTATAACCATGTCTCGTGCAGAAAGCCAGTATGACGAGGAAATCAACGATGAGATAAACCTACGACAAGATGAGGCACCATTTCCATACATAGATAACCCGGAAGACCTCATCCGGAATCGCAACCGGATTGATAGAGAAGCCGCCCGGAGAGAACAAGGGCACCCGGTCGCGCGAAATGGAGCTGGCCCGAGGCAACCTCCTAGACAACAACCGCCTCCTCCACAGCAGCGAGCACCGAGGCACCGGCCCGTTTTTAACGAACGCTATAGGGACGACATCCTCCGTGAGCCTACTATGGGAGAACTCTCGACGCCCAATTTTAGGAACCAACCATGGTGCATATATGAGGATCCTGAATTGGAAGACATTACTATCAGCACATCGGTAGTGCATAACTTGCCAAAGTTCTCGGGAAATCAGGGAGAATCCGCAACTATTCATCTTCAACGTTTACATGGCATTTGCCAAAATTTAAAACCTTATGGAGTAGATGTGGATGATTTTAAATTAAAAGCCTTCTATTTCTGCCTTATTGACTCGGCTAACGATTGGTTCCTCTCCTTACCTTCAGGTAGCATCCACACTTGGGCCCAAATGCAAAAGAAGTTCCTTGATAAATACTATCCAGCGGGAAAGGCGATGCAAGTAAGGAGATAGCTACAGGACATAAGGCAAGGGCCAAATGAGTCTATGTACGACTACCTGGAAAAGTTCAATCGCTTGGAACGAAGTTGCTGTACCCTAGGACTGCCCGAGAAACTCATCGTCGAGTACCTACTTGATGGATTAACCCAACTTGATAAGAAGCTCCTGGACGCATCGGCTGGAGGAACCATAATGAACCTTCCTCTAAGCAGCATAAGAGAGCTTATCACAAGCGTCGCTGAAAATGCCCGATTTAGGGAAGAGACCACCCGTCAAGATGAGTATGCCCGAACCAGGAACGTAGCAAAAGCCGAGATACCAACGAACGCTTTGCCCGAGGAAATGAAGCAGATGAAGGAAATGATGATGCAAATCCTACGAAGGCAGCCGGCTCAAGTTAGACCTTGCGAGTTTTGTGAGTCGTTGGACCATAAAACTGATGCTTGTCCGACGTTAATGGAAAACGGTTTGGAGGAAGTTAACGCAATAGAGGGATACCAGGGGTATAACAACAACAACCGATCGCCAATTCTGTCCGATAGGTTGTCTATACTGTCGGTTTGGTCCTGCTCGGTCGTTGTTGTTATACCCCTGGTATCCCTCTATTGCGTTAACTTCCTCCAAACCGTTTTCCATTAACGTCGGACAAGCATCAGTTTTATGGTCCAACGACTCACAAAACTCGCAAGGTCTAACTTGAGCCGGCTGCCTTCGTAGGATTTGCATCATCATTTCCTTCATCTGCTTCATTTCCTCGGGCAAAGCGTTCGTTGGTATCTCGGCTTTTGCTACGTTCCTGGTTCGGGCATACTCATCGTGACGGGTGGTCTCTTCCCTAAATCGGGCATTTTTAGCGACGCTTGTGATAAGCTCTCTTATGCTGCTTAGAGGAAGGTTCATTATGGTTCCTCCAGCCGATGCGTCCAGGAGCTTCTTATCAAGTTGGGTTAATCCATCAAGTAGGTACTCGACGATGAGTTTCTCGGGCAGTCCTAGGGTACAGCAACTTCGTTCCAAGCGATTGAACTTTTCCAGGTAGTCGTACATAGACTCATTTGGCCCTTGCCTTATGTCCTGTAGCTGTCTCCTTACTTGCATCGCCTTTCCCGCTGGATAGTATTTATCAAGGAACTTCTTTTGCATTTGGGCCCAAGTGTGGATGCTACCTGAAGGTAAGGAGAGGAACCAATCGTTAGCCGAGTCAATAAGGCAGAAATAGAAGGCTTTTAATTTAAAATCATCCACATCTACTCCATAAGGTTTTAAATTTTGGCAAATGCCATGTAAACGTTGAAGATGAATAGTTGCGGATTCTCCCTGATTTCCCGAGAACTTTGGCAAGTTATGCACTACCGATGTGCTGATAGTAATGTCTTCCAATTCAGGATCCTCATATATGCACCATGGTTGGTTCCTAAAATTGGGCGTCGAGAGTTCTCCCATAGTAGGCTCACGGAGGATGTCGTCCCTATAGCGTTCGTTAAAAACGGGCCGGTGCCTCGGTGCTCGCTGCTGTGGAGGAGGCGGTTGTTGTCTAGGAGGTTGCCTCGGGCCAGCTCCATTTCGCGCGACCGGTTGCCCTTGTTCTCTCCGGGCGGCTTCTCTATCAATCCGGTTGCGATTCCGGATGAGGTCTTCCGGGTTATCTATGTATGGAAATGGTGCCTCATCTTGTCGTAGGTTTATCTCATCGTTGATTTCCTCGTCATACTGGCTTTCTGCACGAGACATGGTTATACAGAAATAAGAGCAAAAACTAAAGAAAAAGAAGGAACAACTTATCTAATACACTAACAAACTCCCCGGCAACGGCGCCAAAATTTGACAGGCTGTCGTTGTGACCTGCAAATTTACATTTATATTTTCCACTACTTTAGTGGTTCACTACAGGTAGCAAACGGTAAGTAGGGGTCGAACCCAAGGGAATTATGGTAGAAAATAGTTGTTCTTCTAAAAGCGAAAATTAAGTAAAGACAATTGGGGTTTTTTGGTTGTTTTAGGTACTGAAAAGTAAAGAGCGTAAAGTAAATGACTGAAAAGTAAGGGTGCTTGAAGGACCAAGACTTGACTGAAAGTAAATGTGCGAGAAAGTAAAGTGCTTGAAAATAAAGGTTCTTGAAGATCCAAGTCTTGACTGAAAGTAAATGTGCGAGGAAAGTAAAGACAATAAGTAAAGTGCAAGTAAAGTAAAGGGTGTTTGAATTAAATGAGTGAATTCGGTTTTAGGAGTCTTTTGTTATGTCCCCGTTCATCATCGACCATCAAAGATTTAACCAAGTGTTCTAAAGAGTGAGTTATTCCATGTCAAGTCTAACTCCAAACGAAACCATTTCAAGCATTCGTTCCTCAACTTGTCCATTTCAAGACAAGCCTTCTAGTTCTCCCTTAGGCTAACACCCCATGTCAAGGTATGTCATTCCAAGAGCAATTACTTGATCCCTCATTTCAGAAACAACCAAGCAACCATAGATGGAGTGAACTACTTGGAAGAACCATGCCATGTCAAGCATCACTCTTCCTCATATGTTCAATCCGAGAACACAAGAACTAGTTAGAACACATAGTAACATGATAGCAAAGGTCTAGAACGGTTTCATAACATCAACTTCCCTCAACCGAATGGCGATTTAGCTACAAGTAACCATTGAAATGAACATCATAACCATTCTAAATGAAATTAAACAAGATTGAGTAGAAAGAAGTTGAAGCTTTTCCGATTTCTAGCACAAATGGTACACGGATGGATTGTGAGCTATAAACTACAAGTGTTTCTCTCTCAATTCTTACACAATAACACAATCAAGATCTCTAGCACTCTAGCACAATTTCGAACCAAAAGGAAGGACAAGGACAAGGACCTTTGTGGACCAATTTTGGGACATTTCTTCTCAAGGTATTGCTCTTGTATTTATAGGCATATGAGGCGGCGACTTCATGGCTAAGGAAAGCCTCCCATTGGCTAGCCGCAATCCAAGCTAGTAGGTGCGTGTCGACTTCTCAAAGCTTTCTTCATCCTTAAGCTAGCCGCAAATAAGCTAGCTTGTGCCAAATGTAAGTCTTTTGGAGATCCTTCTCCCCTAAGCAAAACCGACTTTAAGCTAAGAGGTGCCCGTTACCAACCTCCTTGAGCAAGGTGCTTCCAAAGTTACCGGACTTGAGTAGCAAGTAGCTTGGAAATTGGCCGGAATTGCCTTAGTTTGGCCCTCATCGGGCTTGAGCTAGTTCCACTCGAGCCTTTTGCCTAGGAAATGATATTCACCGAATTATTGGGCATTTAAAACACTTTGGTCGAGCCAGAATTGTCAGATTCGAAGGTTTGGTCGAGCAACTTGGTTTTGGTCCTTCAGCGCGCGGGGCCTTTGCTTGGAACTGAGCCGACTGTCAAATGGCTCGTGCGTCGCTCTTGGTATCTCGACATTCTCCACCTTAATTGTCATTTGGAACATTTTGGTCGAGGCAGATTTCTCAGAATGCTGTCGGAGATAGGTCATGGCCGAAGATTTTCACGATGGCGCCTGTGTTCTCGGACGGGCCTGGGACGCGTCCGGGTTTTCTCGGCAACGGCTCTCGGCAACGGTTCTCGGCAACGGTTCTCGGCAATGGTTCTGGGACGCGTCCGGGCATTTCTTCAGACGCGGCCTGGTTCTTCGGACACCGATTGGCCTGATCAACTTGTAGTTTATTTTTAGCATAAAATCCCTTTTTTAAGCTGTTTTCTTCACTAAACCTCAACATAACCTGTAGAACAAAATGGGACTAACAAGTGAAAGTTGTTAAGAAAAAACTGTTAATTTGGTGGGTTTAACAGTCTTTAAGGATCGTATAAATACACCCCATAAAATTTGACAGGCTGTCGTTGTGACCTGCAAATTTACATTTATATTTTCCACTACTTTAGTGGTTCACTACAGGTAGCAAACGGTAAGTAGGGGTCGAACCCAAGGGAATTATGGTAGAAAATAGTTGTTCTTCTAAAAGCGAAAATTAAGTAAAGACAATTGGGGTTTTTTGGTTGTTTTAGGTACTGAAAAGTAAAGAGCGTAAAGTAAATGACTGAAAAGTAAGGGTGCTTGAAGGACCAAGACTTGACTGAAAGTAAATGTGCGAGAAAGTAAAGTGCTTGAAAATAAAGGTGCTTGAAGATCCAAGTCTTGACTGAAAGTAAATGTGCGAGGAAAGTAAAGACAATAAGTAAAGTGCAAGTAAAGTAAAGGGTGTTTGAATTAAATGAGTGAATTCGGTTTTAGGAGTCTTTTGTTATGTCCCCGTTCATCATCGACCATCAAAGATTTAACCAAGTGTTCTAAAGAGTGAGTTATTCCATGTCAAGTCTAACTCCAAACGAAACCATTTCAAGCATTCGTTCCTCAACTTGTCCATTTCAAGACAAGCCTTCTAGTTCTCCCTTAGGCTAACACCCCATGTCAAGGTATGTCATTCCAAGAGCAATTACTTGATCCCTCATTTCAGAAACAACCAAGCAACCATAGATGGAGTGAACTACTTGGAAGAACCATGCCATGTCAAGCATCACTCTTCCTCATATGTTCAATCCGAGAACACTAGAACTAGTTAGAACACATAGTAACATGATAGCAAAGGTCTAGAACGGTTTCATAACATCAACTTCCCTCAACCGAATGGCGATTTAGCTACAAGTAACCATTGAAATGAACATCATAACCATTCTAAATGAAATTAAACAAGATTGAGTAGAAAGAAGTTGAAGCTTTTCCGATTTCTAGCACAAATGGTACACGGATGGATTGTGAGCTATAAACTACAAGTGTTTCTCTCTCAATTCTTACACAATAACACAATCAAGATCTCTAGCACTCTAGCACAATTTCGAACCAAAAGGAAGGACAAGGACAAGGACCTTTGTGGACCAATTTTGGGACATTTCTTCTCAAGGTATTGCTCTTGTATTTATAGGCATATGAGGCGGCGACTTCATGGCTAAGGAAAGCCTCCCATTGGCTAGCCGCAATCCAAGCTAGTAGGTGCGTGTCGACTTCTCAAAGCTTTCTTCATCCTTAAGCTAGCCGCAAATAAGCTAGCTTGTGCGAAATGTAAGTCTTTTGGAGATCCTTCTCCCCTAAGCAAAACCGACTTTAAGCTAAGAGGTGCCCGTTACCAACCTCCTTGAGCAAGGTGCTTCCAAAGTTACCGGACTTGAGTAGCAAGTAGCTTGGAAATTGGCCGGAATTGCCTTAGTTTGGCCCTCATCAGGCTTGAGCTAGTTCCACTCGGGCCTTTTGCCTAGGAAATGATATTCACCGAATTATTGGGCATTTAAAACACTTTGGTCGAGCCAGAATTGTCAGATTCGAAGGTTTGGTCGAGCAACTTGGTTTTGGTCCTTCAGCGCGCGGGGCCTTTGCTTGGAACTGAGCCGACTGTCAAATGGCTCGTGCGTCGCTCTTGGTATCTCGACATTCTCCACCTTAATTGTCATTTGGAACATTTTGGTCGAGGCGGATTTCTCAGAATGCTGTCGGAGATAGGTCATGGCCGAAGATTTTCACGATGGCGCCTGTGTTCTCGGACGGGCCTGGGACGCGTCCGGGTTTTCTCGGCAACGGCTCTCGGAAACGGTTCTCGGCAACGGTTCTCGGCAATGGTTCTGGGACGCGTCCGGGCATTTCTTCGGACGCGGCCTGGTTCTTCGGACACCGATTGGCCTGATCAACTTGTAGTTTATTTTTAGCATAAAATCCCTTTTTTAAGCTGTTTTCTTCACTAAACCTCAACATAACCTGTAGAACAAAATGGGACTAACAAGTGAAAGTTGTTAAGATAAAACTGTTAATTTGGTGGGTTTAACTGTCTTTAGGGATCGTATAAATACACCCCATCAGATCACCCCACACTTATCCTTGTTCGTCCCGAACAATCTTAGGTAAGAGAGGCAAAACAAACTGTTATATATATGAATGGTTAGATTGCTAGTCTAGACTTTTTCTATTCATGCATCACTTGATGTCAAAATAAAGTGTGATTAAAATTTAGAAGGTAACTTAATATTTGTACCTCCGAGCCGTGATACAAACCAATTTGGATGAGTGGGAGATAGTCCTTTTTAGGTTCTTGTACGCACTCTTCGGACCAAGCTCGAGCTATATGGTTATCTTCCGTAGCTTTCTTTAGTACATGATTCGATTCGGGTTTCAACGCTTCGAGCTCTTTGATTTCTTTTTGAGACGGATGGCTTTTGAAGTGACTTTTGCCTTTTGGCTTTTGATTTGGAGTTGGAGAATTTCACTTTTGTTTTCTTGGTTAAAACCTTCACATAACTGGCTTTTTGGGCCATTGATTTGCTTCTTCGAGATTTTCTTCTTTGTGACTTGCTAGACCATTTATTTGTCTCTTGGGAGGTCCAATCATCGCCCTAAAGCATATGGAAATACCTCCCCGCTCTCCCTCATCTTGGTTCTTTTGCGCGAGTCAATACGAGGGTCGCCCGTATATTTTCCCGGCTATTTGAACTAGAGGTAGGACGGTTTGATTCCCGTCCCGCTCTTGCATAGATTTTGCATGGCGGAGTCCACTCAAAACTCAATTGAAACCAGAAGTTCTAACCTCCACTGACTTCAGATAACCATATAGTGAGACCCGGTCCTTGGAGTGCTTTTCAGACCTCTCTAGGACTTTTTCTATCAACTCCACATCCCTTTTTATCTAGGCACGAGAAGACAAATAAAAAGTTAAGTTTTAAAGCTTAAACTCAATTTAGATCTCACAAGGATATGCATGACTTTGGATCCATCTATTTCACATCATGAAGCTTATATGCAAGGCGTTCAAAAAGATAATATTAAAGGAAAACATGCCGACTAATATATGCAACGACTCACCCCACACTTTTGAATGAAGCCGTGCCTCACAGCACGTCTTAATTCAAAAGGCAAAAAGATTTGAAAGAAAATGACATAAGAGTGAAAAATGGAACTCCCCTATGGTTGGTGCTCGAATAAGTTCGGCAGGAAGTCGGGTTTCTCGGCTGCGCCCCGATGTTTCTCGGACGCGGGCCGGTACTTCTTGGTCGCGACACGGGCCTTCTCGAACGAAGCCCGGTCCTTCTCGGTCGTGACCCCGGTTCCTATAGAAAGTCAATTTTCTTCCAAAATGTGTTGTGGTGAGTACGATTTAATCCTAAATTAAACTAAAATGCATAAAAAACTGTAAAAGAGCCGGGTTACCTCCCGACAAGTGCCTTTGTTTTACGTCGTTGGCTCGACGATACCTTGTTCTAGGACGGGTCCGGGTCCCATGGGTGTGTGAGGTCAAACTTCTTCTCAGCTGCCCTTTTTGTTTGCCCAAATAACTCGTATGGCAGCGGGCTTAGTTCTGCTCTCCCATGATCCGGAGGCTTTTTTTTCACATATCCCCGAGAAAGCGAGGATTCCTTGATCATAGCTGCCGGTCCATGGAGCCGTGCTCTCTTACTTCTCTTTCCGGGTTTCCATTCCTTGGGGCCATGCTTTTGCCGCTTCTCTATGTATGAGTGGTTGGCACCTTTGCAAGTTTGGAAATTCAGTATTGTGCCATTGAACATGAGCGACCTTAAGCAAGTTCCCATGCTAAGCCTTTTCTTTGTGGCAGAGATGAATTGCCATCCTAGAATGAGTGAGTTTTCAGCCGGCTTTTCTTGGCTCATGACGAGAGAGTGCTCCATTGCTGGCTTTTCTTGCCTTTGTCCCGCTTCCAGCTCGCTTTGCACCTCCTCATTGATCACTTTATCTTCAGGGGCTGTGATCCGTATACAAACCGAGGGGACAAGTTGGGGGACTTTTACCACAAGGGCCAGGTCTTTCTCGAGCAGTTCTTCAGTGAGGGCCGGGCCTAATTTGGCCGATTCTTCTTCGGTTATTTGTGAGTCCTCATCCTCAGTTGGCTCCGTGGGCTCCAATGTTGGCTCCTTTAGAGCCGCCTCCACGTCCATTACTGCCCCTGTACTGGTGTCTTCTTCCAGGTTTGTTGTGGGCAAGCTTGTAATAGGTGTGGTGTCGGGCTCGTTTTGTACTGAGTCCACTTCCATCGTCGGTGCCTTATCTTTAGTTTGGTGCTTCTGACCCTGTTTTGTGTTCTTTGCCAAATCATTTATGAGGCGCCGGGCTTCACCCACGGTTAACTTCCTGAGTGAACATCCTGCTACATCATTAAATCTTTTTCGCTCAAGTGGCATCATTCCTCCGAGAAACCTTTGAATAAGATTGATTCTGGTGAATCCATGGTGCGGGCAGCTCTCCACTATGAAGTCAAAGTCCGCCAAATACTCTTCCAAAGTTTCATCCCGGGATTGCTTAATGTTGATGATCTCATCGCAGATTAGCGAGAAAAACTCCTCATCGCTTTCGTAGTAGGAAGACATGGCGAATTATGTAATGAGCAAGAACAACCTTTTGATACTCTAACTACTCCCCGGCAACGGCGCCAAAATTTGACAGGCTGTCGTTGTGACCTGCAAATTTACATTTATATTTTCCACTACTTTAGTGGTTCACTACAGGTAGCAAACGGTAAGTAGGGGTCGAACCCAAGGGAATTATGGTAGAAAACAGTTGTTCTTCTAAAAGCGAAAATTAAGTAAAGACAATTGGGGTTTTTTGGTTGTTTTAGGTATTGAAAAGTAAAGAGCGTAAAGTAAATGACTGAAAAGTAAGGGTGCTTGAAGGACCAAGACTTGACTGAAAGTAAATGTGCGAGAAAGTAAAGTGCTTGAAAATAAAGGTGCTTGAAGATCCAAGTCTTGACTGAAAGTAAATGTGCGAGGAAAGTAAAGACAATAAGTAAAGTGCAAGTAAAGTAAAGGGTGTTTGAATTAAATGAGTGAATTCGGTTTTAGGAGTCTTTTGTTATGTCCCCGTTCATCATCGACCATCAAAGATTTAACCAAGTGTTCTAAAGAGTGAGTTATTCCATGTCAAGTCTAACTCCAAACGAAACCATTTCAAGCATTCGTTCCTCAACTTGTCCAATTCAAGACAAGCCTTCTAGTTCTCCCTTAGGCTAACACCCCATGTCAAGGTATGTCATTCCAAGAGCAATTACTTGATCCCTCATTTCAGAAACAACCAAGCAACCATAGATGGAGTGAACTACTTGGAAGAACCATGCCATGTCAAGCATCACTCTTCCTCATATGTTCAATCCGAGAACACAAGAACTAGTTAGAACACATAGTAACATGATAGCAAAGGTCTAGAACGGTTTCATAACATCAACTTCCCTCAACCGAATGGCGATTTAGCTACAAGTAACCATTGAAATGAACATCATAACCATTCTAAATGAAAGTAAACAAGATTGAGTAGAAAGAAGTTGAAGCTTTTCCGATTTCTAGCACAAATGATACACGGATGGATTGTGAGCTATAAACTACAAGTGTTTCTCTCTCAATTCTTACACAATAACACAATCAAGATCTCTAGCACTCTAGCACAATTTCGAACCAAAAGGAAGGACAAGGACAAGGACCTTTGTAGACCAATTTTGGGACATTTCTTCTCAAGGTATTGCTCTTGTATTTATAGGCATATGAGGCGGCGACTTCATGGCTAAGGAAAGCCTCCCATTGGCTAGCCGCAATCCAAGCTAGTAGGTGCGTGTCGACTTCTCAAAGCTTTCTTCATCCTTAAGCTAGCCGCAAATAAGGTAGCTTGTGCCAAATGTAAGTCTTTTGGAGATCCTTCTCCCCTAAGCAAAACCGACTTTAAGCTAAGAGGTGCCCGTTACCAACCTCCTTGAGCAAGGTGCTTCCAAAGTTACCGGACTTGAGTAGCAAGTAGCTTGGAAATTGGCCGGAATTGCCTTAGTTTGGCCCTCATCGGGCTTGAGCTAGTTCCACTCGGGCCTTTTGCCTAGGAAATGATATTCACCGAATTATTGGGCATTTAAAACACTTTGGTCGAGCTAGAATTGTCAGATTCGAAGGTTTGGTCGAGCAACTTGGTTTTGGTCCTTCAGCGCGCGGGGCCTTTGCTTGGAACTGAGCCGACTGTCAAATGGCTCGTGCGTCGCTCTTGGTATCTCGACATTCTCCACCTTAATTGTCATTTGGAACATTTTGGTCGAGGCGGATTTCTCAGAATGCTGTCGGAGATAGGTCATGGCCGAAGATTTTCACGATGGCGCCTGTGTTCTCGGACGGGCCTGGGACGCGTCCGGGTTTTCTCGGCAACGGCTCTCGGCAACGGTTCTCGGCAACGGTTCTCGGCAATGGTTCTGGGACGCGTCCGGGCATTTCTTCGGACGCGGCCTGGTTCTTCGGACACCGATTGGCCTGATCAACTTGTAGTTTATTTTTAGCATAAAATCCCTTTTTTAAGCTGTTTTCTTCACTAAACCTCAACATAACCTGTAGAACAAAATGGGACTAACAAGTGAAAGTTGTTAAGATAAAACTGTTAATTTGGTGGGTTTAACTGTCTTTAGGGATCGTATAAATACACCCCATAAAAATTTGACAGGCTGTCGTTGTGACCTGCAAATTTACATTTATATTTTCCACTACTTTAGTGGTTCACTACAGGTAGCAAACGGTAAGTAGGGGTCGAACCCAAGGGAATTATGGTAGAAAATAGTTGTTCTTCTAAAAGCGAAAATTAAGTAAAGACAATTGGGGTTTTTCGGTTGTTTTAGGTACTGAAAAGTAAAGAGCGTAAAGTAAATGACTGAAAAGTAAGGGTGCTTGAAGGACCAAGACTTGACTGAAAGTAAATGTGCGAGAAAGTAAAGTGCTTGAAAATAAAGGTGCTTGAAGATCCAAGTCTTGACTGAAAGTAAATGTGCGAGGAAAGTAAAGACAATAAGTAAAGTGCAAGTAAAGTAAAGGGTGTTTGAATTAAATGAGTGAATTCGGTTTTAGGAGTCTTTTGTTATGTCCCCGTTCATCATCGACCATCAAAGATTTAACCAAGTGTTCTAAAGAGTGAGTTATTCCATGTCAAGTCTAACTCCGAACGAAACCATTTCAAGCATTCGTTCCTCAACTTGTCCATTTCAAGACAAGCCTTCTAGTTCTCCCTTAGGCTAACACCCCATGTCAAGGTATGTCATTCCAAGAGCAATTACTTGATCCCTCATTTCAGAAACAACCAAGCAACCATAGATGGAGTGAACTACTTGGAAGAACCATGCCATGTCAAGCATCACTCTTCCTCATATGTTCAATCCGAGAACACAAGAACTAGTTAGAACACATAGTAACATGATAGCAAAGGTCTAGAACGGCTTCATAACATCAACTTCCCTCAACCGAATGGCGATTTAGCTACAAGTAACCATTGAAATGAACATCATAACCATTCTAAATGAAAGTAAACAAGATTGAGTAGAAAGAAGTTGAAGCTTTTCCGATTTCTAGCACAAATGGTACACGGATGGATTGTGAGCTATAAACTACAAGTGTTTCTCTCTCAATTCTTACACAATAACACAATCAAGATCTCTAGCACTCTAGCACAATTTCGAACCAAAAGGAAGGACAAGGACCTTTGTGGACCAATTTTGGGACCTTTCTTCTCAAGGTATTGCTCTTGTATTTATAGGCATATGAGGCGGCGACTTCATGGCTAAGGAAAGCCTCCCATTGGCTAGCCGCAATCCAAGCTAGTAGGTGCGTGTCGACTTCTCAAAGCTTTCTTCATCCTTAAGCTAGCCGCAAATAAGGTAGCTTGTGCCAAATGTAAGTCTTTTGGAGATCCTTCTCCCCTAAGCAAAACCGACTTTAAGCTAAGAGGTGCCCGTTACCAACCTCCTTGAGCAAGGTGCTTCCAAAGTTACCGGACTTGAGTAGCAAGTAGCTTGGAAATTGGCCGGAATTGCCTTAGTTTGGCCCTCATCGGGCTTGAGCTAGTTCCACTCGGGCCTTTTGCCTAGGAAATGATATTCACCGAATTATTGGGCATTTAAAACACTTTGGTCGAGCTAGAATTGTCAGATTCGAAGGTTTGGTCGAGCAACTTGGTTTTGGTCCTTCAGCGCGCGGGGCCTTTGCTTGGAACTGAGCCGACTGTCAAATGGCTCGTGCGTCGCTCTTGGTATCTCGACATTCTCCACCTTAATTGTCATTTGGAACATTTTGGTCGAGGCGGATTTCTCAGAATGCTGTCGGAGATAGGTCATGGCCGAAGATTTTCACGATGGCGCCTGTGTTCTCGGACGGGCCTGGGACGCGTCCGGGTTTTCTCGGCAACGGCTCTCGGCAACGGTTCTCGGCAACGGTTCTCGGCAATGGTTCTGGGACGCGTCCGGGCATTTCTTCGGACGCGGCCTGGTTCTTCGAACACCGATTGGCCTGATCAACTTGTAGTTTATTTTTAGCATAAAATCCCTTTTTTAAGCTGTTTTCTTCACTAAACCTCAACATAACCTGTAGAACAAAATGGGACTAACAAGTGAAAGTTGTTAAGATAAAACTGTTAATTTGGTGGGTTTAACTATCTTTAGGGATCGTATAAATACACCCCATAAAAATTTGACAGGCTGTCGTTGTGACCTGCAAATTTACATTTATATTTTCCACTACTTTAGTGGTTCACTACAGGTAGCAAATGGTAAGTAGGGGTCGAACCCAAGGGAATTATGGTAGAAAATAGTTGTTCTTCTAAAAGCGAAAATTAAGTAAAGACAATTGGGGTTTTTTGGTTGTTTTAGGTACTGAAAAGTAAAGAGCGTAAAGTAAATGACTGAAAAGTAAGGGTGCTTGAAGGACCAAGACTTGACTGAAAGTAAATGTGCGAGAAAGTAAAGTGCTTGAAAATAAAGGTGCTTGAAGATCCAAGTCTTGACTGAAAGTAAATGTGCGAGGAAAGTAAAGACAATAAGTAAAGTGCAAGTAAAGTAAAGGGTGTTTGAATTAAATGAGTGAATTCGGTTTTAGGAGTCTTTTGTTATGTCCCCGTTCATCATCGACCATCAAAGATTTAACCAAGTGTTCTAAAGAGTGAGTTATTCCATGTCAAGTCTAACTCCAAATGAAACCATTTCAAGCATTCGTTCCTCAACTTGTCCATTTCAAGACAAGCCTTCTAGTTCTCCCTTAGGCTAACACCCCATGTCAAGGTATGTCATTCCAAGAGCAATTACTTGATCCCTCATTTCAGAAACAACCAAGCAACCATAGATGGAGTGAACTACTTGGAAGAACCATGCCATGTCAAGCATCACTCTTCCTCATATGTTCAATCCGAGAACACAAGAACTAGTTAGAACACATAGTAACATGATAGCAAAGGTCTAGAACGGCTTCATAACATCAACTTCCCTCAACCGAATGGCGATTTAGCTACAAGTAACCATTGAAATGAACATCATAACCATTCTAAATGAAAGTAAACAAGATTGAGTAGAAAGAAGTTGAAGCTTTTCCGATTTCTAGCACAAATGGTACACGGATGGATTGTGAGCTATAAACTACAAGTGTTTCTCTCTCAATTCTTACACAATAACACAATCAAGATCTCTAGCACTCTAGCACAATTTTGAACCAAAAGGAAGGACAAGGACAAGGACCTTTGTGGACCAATTTTGGGACCTTTCTTCTCAAGGTATTGCTCTTGTATTTATAGGCATATGAGGCGGCGACTTCATGGCTAAGGAAAGCCTCCCATTGGCTAGCCGCAATCCAAGCTAGTAGGTGCGTGTCGACTTCTCAAAGCTTTCTTCATCCTTAAGCTAGCCGCAAATAAGCTAGCTTGTGCCAAATGTAAGTCTTTTGGAGATCCTTCTCCCCTAAGCAAAACCGACTTTAAGCTAAGAGGTGCCCGTTACAACCCTCCTTGAGCAAGGTGCTTCCAAAGTTACCGGACTTGAGTAGCAAGTAGCTTGGAAATTGGCCGGAATTGCCTTAGTTTGGCCCTCATCGGGCTTGAGCTAGTTCCACTCGGGCCTTTTGCCTAGGAAATGATATTCACCGAATTATTGGGCATTTAAAACACTTTGGTCGAGCCAGAATTGTCAGATTCGAAGGTTTGGTCGAGCAACTTGGTTTTGGTCCTTCAGCGCGCGGGGCCTTTGCTTGGAACTGAGCCGACTGTCAAATGGCTCGTGCGTCGCTATTGGTATCTCGACATTCTCCACCTTAATTGTCATTTGGAACATTTTGGTCGAGGCGGATTTCTCAGAATGCTGTCGGAGATAGGTCATGGCCGAAGATTTTCACGATGGCGCCTGTGTTCTCGGACGGGCCTGGGACGCTGATGGGGTGTATTTATACGATCCCTAAAGACAGTTAAACCCACCAAATTAACAGTTTTATCTTAACAACTTTCACTTGTTAGTCCCATTTTGTTCTACAGGTTATGTTGAGGTTTAGTGAAGAAAACAGCTTAAAAAAGGGATTTTATGCTAAAAATAAACTACAAGTTGATCAGGCCAATCGGTGTCCGAAGAACCAGGCCGTGTCCGAAGAAATGCCCGGACGCGTCCCAGAACCATTGCCGAGAACCGTTGCCGAGAACCGTTGCCGAGAGCCGTTGCCGAGAAAACCCGGAGGCGTCCCAGGCCCGTCCGAGAACACAGGCGCCATCGTGAAAATCTTCGGCCATGACCTATCTCCGGCAGCATTCTGAGAAATCCGCCTCGACCAAAATGTTTCAAATGACAATTAAGGTGGAGAATGTCGAGATACCAAGAGCGACGCACGAGCCATTTGACAGTCGGCTCAGTTCCAAGCAAAGGCCCCGCGCGCTGAAGGACCAAAACCAAGTTGCTCGACCAAACCTTCGAATCTGACAATTCTGGCTCGACCAAAGTGCTTTAAATGCCCACTAATTCGGTGAATATCACTTCCCAGACAAAACGCACAAGTGGAACTAGCTCAAGCCTGATGAGGGCCAAACTAAGGCAATTCCGGCCAATTTCCAAGCTACTTGCTACTCAAGTCCGGTACCTTTGGAAGCACCTTGCTCAAGGAGGTTGGTAACGGGCACCTCTTAGCTTAAAGTCGGTTTTGCTTAGGGGAGAAGGATCTCCAAAAGACTTACATTTGGCACAAGCTAGCTTATTTGCGGCCAGCTTAAGGATGAAGAAAGCTTTGAGAAGTCGACACGCACCTACTAGCTTGGATTGCGGCTAGCCAATGGGAGGCTTTCCTTAGCCATGAAGTCGCCGCCTCATATGCCTATAAATACAAGAGCAATACCTTGAGAAGAGAGGTTCCAAAAATTGGTCCACAAAGGTCCTTGTCCTTGTCCTTCCCTTTGGTCCGAATTGTGCTAGAGATCTTGATTGTGTTCTTGTGTAAGAATTGAGAAAGAAACACTTGTAGTTCATAGCTCACGTCCATCCTTGTATCAATTATGCTTTCGTTTGAAATGGTTATGATCTTCACCACAATGAGTACTTGTAGCTAAATCGCCATTCGGTTGACGGAAGTTGATGTTATGAAACCGTTCTAGACCTTTGCTATCATGTTACTATGTGTTCTAACTAGTTCTTGTGTTCTCGGATTGAACATATGAGGAAGAGTGATGCTTGACATGGCATGGTTCTTCCAAGTAGTTCACTCCATCTATAGTTGCTTGGTTGTTTCTGAAATGAGGGATCAAGTAATTGCTCTTGGAATGACATACCTTGACATGGGGTGTTAGCCTAAGGGAGAACTAGAAGGCTTGTCTTGAAATGGACAAGTTGAGGAACGAATACTTGAAATGGTTTCGTTTGGAGTTAGACTTGACATGGAATAACTCACTCTTTAGAACACTTGGTTAAATCTTTGATGGTCGATGATGAACGGGGACATAACAAAAGACTCCTAAAACCGAATTCACTCATTTAATTCAAACACCCTTTACTTTACTTGCACTTTACTTATTGTCTTTACTTTCCTCGCACATTTACTTTCAGTCAAGACTTGGACCTTCAAGCACTTTTACTTTCAAGCACTTTACTTTCTCGCACATTTACTTTCAGTCAAGTCTTGGTCCTTCAAGCACCCTTACTTTTCCGTCATTTACTTTACGCTCTTTACTTTTCAGTACCTAAAACAACCAAAAAAACCCCAATTGTCTTTACTTTATTTTCGCTTTTAGAAGAACAACTGTTTTCTACCATAACTCCCTTGGGTTCGACCCCTACTTACCGTTTGCTACCTGTAGTGAACCACTAAAGTAGTGGAAAATATAAATGTAAATTTGCAGGTCACAACGACAGCCTGTCAAATTTTGGCGCCGTTGCCGGGGAGTTTGTTAGTGTATTAGATAAGTTGTTCCTTCTTTTTCTTTAGTTTTTGCTCTTATTTCTGTATAACCATGTCTCGTGCAGAAAGCCAGTATGAAGAGGAAATCAACGATGAGATAAACCTACGACAAGATGAGGCACCATTTCCATACATAGATAACCCGGAAGACCTCATCCGGAATCGCAACCGGATTGATAGAGAAGCCGCCCGGAGAGAACAAGGGCAACCGGCCGCGCGAAATGGAGCTGGCCCAAGGCAACCTCCTAGACAAAAACCGCCTCCTCCACAGCAGCGAGCACCGAGGCACCGGCCCGTTTTTAACGAACGCTATAGGGACGACATCCTCCGTGAGCCTACTATGGGAGAACTCTCGGCGCCCAATTTTAGGAACCAACCATGGTGAATATATGAGGATCCTGAATTGGAAGACATTACTATCAGCACATCGGTAGTGCATAACTTGCCAAAGTTCTCGGGAAATCAGGGAGAATCCGCAACTATTCATCTTCAACGTTTACATGGCATTTGCCAAAATTTAAAACCTTATGGAGTAGATGTGGATGATTTTAAATTAAAAGCCTTCTATTTCTGCCTTATTGACTCGGCTAACGATTGGTTCCTTTCCTTACCTTCAGGTAGCATCCACACTTGGGCCCAAATGCAAAAGAAGTTCCTTGATAAATACTATCCAGCGGGAAAGGCGATGCAAGTAAGGAGACAGCTACAGGACATAAGGCAAGGGCCAAATGAGTCTATGTACGACTACCTGGAAAAGTTCAATCGCTTGGAACGAAGTTGCTGTACCCTAGGACTGCCCGAGAAACTCATCGTCGAGTACCTACTTGATGGATTAACCCAACTTGATAAGAAACTCCTGGACGCATCGGCTGGAGGAACCATAATGAACCTTCCTCTAAGCAGCATAAGAGAGCTTATCACAAGCGTCGCTGAAAATGCCCGATTTAGGGAAGAGACCACCCGTCACGATGAATATGCCCGAACCAGAAACGTAGCAAAAGCCGAGATACCAACGAACGCTTTGCCCAAAGAAATGAAGCAGATGAAGGAAATGATGATGCAAATCCTACGAAGGCAGCCGGCTCAAGTTAGACCTTGCGAGTTTTGTGAGTCGTTGGACCATAAAACTGATGCTTGTCCGACGTTAATGGAAAACGGTTTGGAGGAAGTTAACGCAATAGAGGGATACCAGGGGTATAACAACAACGACCGAGCAGGACCAAACCGACAGTATAGACAACCTATCGGACAGAATTGGCCAAATGACCAGAAGCAGACTTGGCGAAATGATTCAGGTCCGAGCGGGCGATACGACAACAACGCCCCAAGGAGAACGCAACAGGCCGCGCCTCAACCGGTTCAGCAATTCTATCAACCACCTCACCGACAATACAACCAGGGCGGACCAGGCCAATACCCACCAAAGGGGCCGAATCAATACCAAGCCGGTCCGAGCCAGCAAAATCAGAGCAAGCCGCTTGAAGAAATCGTAAAGGATCTATCCAACACGGTGAACCAATTCATGGCAAAAACCGATGGAGCAATAGCAGACTTGGGTAAGCAGATGTCCCAGCTGGCTACCTCGGTGTCCGAACTAACAAATGAATCAGGCCGTCTACCTTCTCAAGTTATCCAGAACCCAAAAGGATTAGTTAACATGATGAAGCTATCAGACATGAACGCGGCACTAGAAGAATCAGATCAAATGGAAAAACAACAACACAGAGGACCCAAAGCCTACACACCAACAACTAAGCATTATACCCGTAGGCAGCGTCCTAATTGGAATCAAGAGGAAGATCGACCTAATGATGGCGGAACATGGGCCACTCATTCCGACAACGGACGCTATGCGTTCACCGTTAACATGACACCTCCACCAAACACAACCTATGATGTGCCAGCATCTGGCTGGGATAATGAGGGTCAAGAGTCATCTTACCCTACTGAGACTTGTGTTTATGAACATCGTGCAATCGAAAAGGAAGAAATGGATAAGGAATTGGAATCAAGAAATGTCCTGCCAACAGTAAAAAACTTAGCTTGGAGCCATGAAGTTCAACAAGAAATGCGCAAGGATCCAGGAGCCTTCACGGTCACTTGTAGTTTCGGCAAAACCAGAATCGATCATTGCTTAATAGATCTTGGGGCCGCCGTGAATGTCCTGCCTTACCCTCTATATTGCTCATTAGGGCTCGGTCCTTTGTCCCCGTCGTTAATATCTCTAGAGTTGGGGGACAAGACATGTGTTCAACCGGTTGGAGTGCTTGAAAACTTTATGCTTCGCGTAGGAAAAGTCCTTGTTCCTACAAGTTTTTATGTGATCCCAATCAAAGAAACCAGCACGGACGATCCTCCAACATTTATATTGGGACGACCGTTCCTTTACACCACAGGGGCAAAAATCAACATGGGCAAGGGCACGCTGTCGCTTGCATTCAGTGGCAAAACTTCATTCTATAATATCTATGGTAATAGCCGCACTTGGGACCCTGACATACCATCAAGGAGAGTCCGGACTGGAGTCATTCCAGGAGCCCCAGCAAAATTTGACTTAAGCCGCCCATGGGATCCCAACTGGTGAAACAAGGTACCGTCGAGCCAACGACGTTAAACAAGTGCACTTGTCGGGAGGTAACCCGGCTCTTTTACAGTTTTTTATGCATTTTAGTTTAATTTAGGATTAAATCGTACTCACCACAACACATTTTGGAAGAAAATTGACTTTCTATAGGAACCGGGGTCACGACCGAGAAGGACCGGGCTTCGTTCGAGAAGGCCCGTGTCGCGACCAAGAAGTACCGGCCCGCGTCCGAGAAACATCGGGGCGCAGCCGAGAAACCCGACTTCCTGCTGAACTTATTCGAGCACCAACCATAGGGGAGTTCCGTTTTTCACTCTTATGTCATTTTCTTTCAAATCTTTTTGCCTTTTGAATTAAGACGTGCTGTGAGGCACGACTTCATTCAAAAGTGTGGGGTGAGTCGTTGCATATATTAGTCGGCATGTTTTCCTTTTTAATATTATCTTTTTGAACGCCTTGCATATAAGCTTCATGATGTGAAATAGATGGACCCGACTTCATACATGTCCTTGTGAAATCTAAACTGTGTTTAAACTTTAGAACTTAACTTTTTATTTGTCTTCTCGTGCCTAGATAAAAAGGGATGTGGAGTTGATAGAAAAAGTCCTAGAGAGGTCTGAAAAGCACTCCAAGGACCGGGTCTCACTATATGGTTATCTGAAGTCAGTGGAGGTTAGAACTTCGGGTTTCAATTGAGTTTTGAGTGGACTCCGCCATGCAAAATCATGCAAGAGCGGGACGGGAATCAAACCGTCCTACCTCTAGTTCAAATAGCCGGGAAAATATACGGGCGACCCTCGTATTGACTCGCGCAAAAGAACCAAGATGAGGGAGAGCGGGGAGGTATTTCCATATGCTTTAGGGCGATGATTGGACCTCCCAAGAGACAAATAAATGGTCTAGAAAGTCACAAAGAAGAAAAGCTCGAAGAAGCAAATCAATGGCCCAAAAAGCCAGTTATGTGAAGGTTTTAACCAAGAAAACAAAAGTGAAATTCTCCAACTCCAAATCAAAAGCCAAAAGGCAAAAGTCACTTCAAAAGCCATCCGTCTCAAAAAGAAATCAAAGAGCTCGAAGCGTTGAAACCCGAATCGAATCATGTACTAAAGAAAGCTACGGAAGATAACCATATAGCTCGAGCTTGGTCCGAAGAGTGCGTACAAGAACCTAAAAAGGATTATCTCCCACTCATCCAAATTGGTTTGTATCACGGCTCGGAGGTACAAGTATTAAGTTACCTTCTAAATTTTAATCACACTTTATTTTGACATCAAGTGATGCATGAATAGGAAAAGTCTAGACTAGCAATCTAACCATTCATATATATAACAGTTTGTTTTGCCTCTCTTACCTAAGATTGTTCGGGACGAACAAGGATAAGTGTGGGGTGATCTGATGGGGTGTATTTATACGATCCCTAAAGACAGTTAAACCCACCAAATTAACAGTTTTATCTTAACAACTTTCACTTGTTAGTCCCATTTTGTTCTACAGGTTATGTTGAGGTTTAGTGAAGAAAACAGCTTAAAAAAGGGATTTTATGCTAAAAATAAACTACAAGTTGATCAGGCCAATCGGTGTCCGAAGAACCAGGCCGCGTCCGAAGAAATGCCCGGACGCGTCCCAGAACCATTGCTGAGAACCGTTGCCGAGAACCGTTGCCGAGAGCCGTTGCCGAGAAAACCCGGACGCGTCCCAGGCCCGTCCGAGAACACAGGCGCCATCGTGAAAATCTTCGGCCATGACCTATCTCCGGCAGCATTCTGAGAAATCCGCCTCGACCAAAATGTTCCAAATGACAATTAAGGTGGAGAATGTCGAGATACCAAGAGCGACGCACGAGCCATTTGACAGTCGGCTCAGTTCCAAGCAAAGGCCCCGCGCGCTGAAGGACCAAAACCAAGTTGCTCGACCAAACCTTCGAATCTGACAATTCTGGGTCGACCAAAGTGCTTTAAATGCCCACTAATTCGGTGAATATCACTTCCCAGACAAAACGCACGAGTGGAACTAGCTCAAGGCCGACGAGGGCCAAACTAAGGCAATTCCGGCCAATTTCCAAGCTACTTGCTACTCAAGTCCGGTAACTTTGGAAGCACCTTGCTCAAGGAGGTTGGTAACGGGCACCTCTTAGCTTAAAGTCGGTTTTGCTTAGGGGAGAAGGATCTCCAAAAGACTTACATTTGGCACAAGCTAGCTTATTTGCGGCCAGCTTAAGGATGAAGAAAGCTTTGAGAAGTCGACACGCACCTACTAGCTAGGATTGCGGCTAGCCAATGGGAGGCTTTCCTTAGCCATGAAGTCGCCGCCTCATATGCCTATAAATACAAGAGCAATACCTTGAGAAGAGGGGTTCCAAAAATTGGTCCAGAAAGGTCCTTGTCCTTGTCCTTCCCTTTGGTCCGAATTGTGCTAGAGATCTTGATTGTGTTCTTGTGTAAGAATTGAGAAAGAAACACTTGTAGTTCATAGCTCACGTCCATCCTTGTATCAATTATGCTTTCGTTTGAAATGGTTATGATCTTCACCACAATGAGTACTTGTAGCTAAATCGCATTCGGTTGAGGGAAGTTGATGTTATGAAACCGTTCTAGACCTTTGCTATCATGTTACTATGTGTTCTAACTAGTTCTTGTGTTCTCGGATTGAACATATGAGGAAGAGTGATGCTTGACATGGCACTGTTCTTCCAAGTAGTTCACTCCATCTATGGTTGCTTGGTTGTTTCTGAAATGAGGGATCAAGTAATTGCTCTTGGAATGACATACCTTGACATGGGGTGTTAGCCTAAGGGAGAACTAGAAGGCTTGTCTTGAAATGGACAAGTTGAGGAACGAATACTTGAAATGGTTTCGTTTGGAGTTAGACTTGACATGGAATAACTCACTCTTTAGAACACTTGGTTAAATCTTTGATGGTCGATGATGAACGGGGACATAACAAAAGACTCCTAAAACCGAATTCACTCATTTAATTCAAACACCCTTTACTTTACTTGCACTTTACTTATTGTCTTTACTTTCCTCGCACATTTACTTTCAGTCAAGACTTGGACCTTCAAGCACTTTTACTTTCAAGCACTTTACTTTCTCGCACATTTACTTTCAGTCAAGTCTTGGTCCTTCAAGCACCCTTACTTTTCCGTCATTTACTTTACGCTCTTTACTTTTCAGTACCTAAAACAACCAAAAAAACCCCAATTGTCTTTACTTTATTTTCGCTTTTAGAAGAACAACTGTTTTCTACCATAACTCCCTTGGGTTCGACCCCTACTTACCGTTTGCTACCTGTAGTGAACCACTAAAGTAGTGGAAAATATAAATGTAAATTTGCAGGTCACAACGACAGCCTGTCAGAGGCGTCCGGGTTTTCTCGGCAACGGCTCTCGGCAACGGTTCTCGGCAACGGTTCTCGGCAATGGTTCTGGGACGCGTCCGGGCATTTCTTCGGACGCGGCCTGGTTCTTCGGACACCGATTGGCCTGATCAACTTGTAGTTTATTTTTAGCATAAAATCCCTTTTTTAAGCTGCTTTCTTCACTAAACCTCAACATAACCTGTAGAACAAAATGGGACTAACAAGTGAAAGTTGTTAAGATAAAACTGTTAATTTGGTGGGTTTAACTGTCTTTAGGGATCGTATAAATACACCCCATCAGATCACCCCACACTTATCCTTGTTCGTCCCGAACAATCTTAGGTAAGAGAGGCAAAACAAACTGTTATATATATGAATGGTTAGATTGCTAGTCTAGACTTTTCCTATTCATGCATCACTTGATGTCAAAATAAAGTGTGATTAAAATTTAGAAGGTAACTTAATATTTGTACCTCCGAGCCGTGATACAAACCAATTTGGATGAGTGGGAGATAATCCTTTTTAGGTTCTTGTACGCACTCTTCGGACCAAGCTCGAGCTATATGGTTATCTTCCGTAGCTTTCTTTAGTACATGATTCGATTCGGGTTTCAACGCTTCGAGCTCTTTGATTTCTTTTTGAGACGGATGGCTTTTGAAGTGACTTTTGCCTTTTGGCTTTTGATTTGGAGTTGGAGAATTTCACTTTTGTTTTCTTGGTTAAAACCTTCACATAACTGGCTTTTTGGGCCATTGATTTGCTTCTTCGAGCTTTTCTTCTTTGTGACTTGCTAGACCATTTATTTTTCTCTTGGGAGGTCCAATCATCGCCCTAAAGCATATGGAAATACCTCCCCGCTCTCCCTCATCTTGGTTCTTTTGCGCGAGTCAATACGAGGGTCACCCGTATATTTTCCCGGCTATTTGAACTAGAGGTAGGACGGTTTGATTCCCGTCCCGCTCTTGCATAGATTTTGCATGGCGGAGTCCACTCAAAACTCAATTGAAACCCGAAGTTCTAACCTCCACTGACTTCAGATAACCATATAGTGAGACCCGGTCCTTGGAGTGCTTTTCAGACCTCTCTAGGACTTTTTCTATCAACTCCACATCCCTTTTTATCTAGGCACGAGAAGACAAATAAAAAGTTAAGTTCTAAAGTTTAAACACAGTTTAGATCTCACAAGGACATGTATGAAGTCGGGTCCATCTATTTCACATCATGAAGCTTATATTCAAACTGTTCAAAAAGGTAAAAGCTAATGAAAGCATGCTAACTACTATATGCAAAGTTGATTTTCACCCCACACTTTTGAACAAGGCTGTGCCTCGCGGCACGACTTAGTTCAAAAGCTGTTTTAAGCAAACATTTACACAAAAAGAGACAAAAGGGTGAGAATTACTTTAAAAAAATTGAAATTTAAATGACAGAAATTAAATGACTAGAAGTAAGATAGTGTTGGGTTACCTCCCAACCAGTGCACTTGTTTAACGTCGTTGGCTCGACGGTACCTTGTTTCAAGGCGGGTCTGGTGGCTCGGCTAGGTCAAACTCGGCCTTGGCTCTGGCATTGATTCTAGCTTTAACCCTTTTTGAGGTGTTTTGACATGAAGGGTCCGGGTCAGGGTTCCACTGTTCTGGAGGTTTTTCCTTCCAATTCTCCCAAGTAGTAAACAATCGCTTGATCAAATTTGCTGGCTTTTTGGGCTGGCGTCTTTTGTAAACTTGTATATCTGTGGCGACTGGATGTTTTATCTGGGAGTCGTCCTGCTCTAGCCTTTCTTTACCCCTCCTCTCAAACTCTTCCTTGATCGTATAATTTATTGCAGTTTCGCCATTGATCAAAGGGAAAAACCGAGATGCTTGCGTGACTAGGCCCGGTTCTGTTTCGGCAAACTCGTCCGTGAAGACTTGGTCTAGGATGGTTTCGGCTGCTTTGGTGATGTAAGTCGGATATGTCTCGGGCAGCTCATCCGTGATGTTCTGGACCTCCTCCTCTACAGGCATGGTCTCTGGTTCCCATGAAGCATTTCCATCTTCCCAGATTACCTCAGAGTTTGACTCTAGTTCTTCTGATGGGTCTGATTCTTCTGATGGCTCGATTGTGATTTCCCATGTAGGCTCTTTCTCTTCGGCTAGTTCTTCTGATGGGTCTGATTCTTCCGATGACTCGGTTGTGATTTCCCATGTAGGCTCTTTCTCTTCGGCTAGTTCTTCTGATGGGTCTGATTCTTCCGATGACTCGGATAGCATGGCCTCGGTTGTTTTTTTTTTCATTCTCTTTTGGACTAGGCTCTTTTATCCGCTCTCCTTTATTAGCTCGGGGAGTTGGCTTTCGTTGTGAGGCTACGGCCAGATCATCAATGAGATTCCACATATCAGCTTTGGAAAAATTTGCGGCTGATCCTCCCATTGCGTTGTTAATTCTTAATTTCTCTTCCCACCTTAGTCCATGACAGGCTGTCGTTGTGACCTGCAAATTTACATTTATAATTTGACAGGCTGTCGTTGTGACCTGCAAATTTACATTTATATTTTCCACTACTTTAGTGGTTCACTACAGGTAGCAAATGGTAAGTAGGGGTCGAACCCAAGGGAATTATGGTAGAAAACAGTTGTTCTTCTAAAAGCGAAAATTAAGTAAAGACAATTGGGGTTTTTAGGTTGTTTTAGGTATTGAAAAGTAAAGAGCGTAAAGTAAATGACTGAAAAGTAAGGGTGCTTGAAGGACCAAGACTTGACTGAAAGTAAATGTGCGAGAAAGTAAAGTGCTTGAAAATAAAGGTGCTTGAAGATCCAAGTCTTGACTGAAAGTAAATGTGCGAGGAAAGTAAAGACAATAAGTAAAGTGCAAGTAAAGTAAAGGGTGTTTGAATTAAATGAGTGAATTCGGTTTTAGGAGTCTTTTGTTATGTCCCCGTTCATCATCGACCATCAAAGATTTAACCAAGTGTTCTAAAGAGTGAGTTATTCCATGTCAAGTCTAACTCCAAACGAAACCATTTCAAGCATTCGTTCCTCAACTTGTCCATTTCAAGACAAGCCTTCTAGTTCTCCCTTAGGCTAACACCCCATGTCAAGGTATGTCATTCCAAGAGCAATTACTTGATCCGTCATTTCAGAAACAACCAAGCAACCATAGATGGAGTGAACTACTTGGAAGAACCATGCCATGTCAAGCATCACTCTTCCTCATATGTTCAATCCGAGAACACAAGAACTAGTTAGAACACATAGTAACATGATAGCAAAGGTCTAGAACGGCTTCATAACATCAACTTCCCTCAACCGAATGGCGATTTAGCTACAAGTAACCATTGAAATGAACATCATAACCATTCTAAATGAAAGTAAACAAGATCGAGTAGAAAGAAGTTGAAGCTTTTCCGATTTCTAGCACAAATGGTACACGGATGGATTGTGAGCTATAAACTACAAGTGTTTCTCTCTCAATTCTTACACAATAACACAATCAAGATCTCTAGCACTCTAGCACAATTTCGAACCAAAAGGAACGACAAGGACAAGGACCTTTGTGGACCAATTTTGGGACATTTCTTCTCAAGGTATTGCTCTTGTATTTATAGGCATATGAGGCGGCGACTTCATGGCTAAGGAAAGCCTCCCATTGGCTAGCCGTAATCCAAGCTAGTAGGTGCGTGTCGACTTCTCAAAGCTTTCTTCATCCTTAAGCTAGCCGCAAATAAGCTAGCTTGTGCCAAATGTAAGTCTTTTGGAGATCCTTCTCCCCTAAGCAAAACCGACTTTAAGCTAAGAGGTGCCCGTTACCAACCTCCTTGAGCAAGGTGCTTCCAAAGTTACCGGACTTGAGTAGCAAGTAGCTTGGAAATTGGCCGGAATTGCCTTAGTTTGGCCCTCATCGGGCTTGAGCTAGTTCCACTCGGGCCTTTTGCCTAGGAAATGATATTCACTGAATTATTGGGCATTTAAAACACTTTGGTCGAGCCAGAATTGTCAGATTCGAAGGTTTGGTCGAGCAACTTGGTTTTGGTCCTTCAGCGCGCGGGGCCTTTGCTTGGAACTGAGCCGACTGTCAAATGGCTCGTGCGTCGCTCTTGGTATCTCGACATTCTCCACCTTAATTGTCATTTGGAACATTTTGGTCGAGGCGGATTTCTCAGAATGCTGTCGGAGATAGGTCATGGCCGAAGATTTTCACGATGGCGCCTGTGTTCTCGGACGGGCCTGGGACGCGTCCGGGTTTTCTCGGCAACGGCTCTCGGCAACGGTTCTCGGCAACGGTTCTGGGACGCGTCCAGGCATTTCTTCGGACGCGGCCTGGTTCTTCGGACACCGATTGGCCTGATCAACTTGTAGTTTATTTTTAGCATAAAATCCCTTTTTTAAGCTGTTTTCTTCACTAAACCTCAACATAACCTGTAGAACAAAATGGGACTAACAAGTGAAAGTTGTTAAGATAAAACTGTTAATTTGGTGGGTTTAACTGTCTTTAGGGATCGTATAAATACACCCCATCAGATCACCCCACACTTATCCTTGTTCGTCCCGAACAATCTTAGGTAAGAGAGGCAAAACAAACTGTTATATATATGAATGGTTAGATTGCTAGTCTAGACTTTTCCTATTCATGCATCACTTGATGTCAAAATAAAGTGTGATTAAAATTTAGAAGGTAACTTAATATTTGTACCTCCGAGCCGTGATACAAACCAATTTGGATGAGTGGGAGATAGTCCTTTTTAGGTTCTTGTACGCACTCTTCGGACCAAGCTCGAGCTATATGGTTATCTTCCGTAGCTTTCTTTAGTACATGATTCGATTCGGGTTTCAACGCTTCGAGCTCTTTGATTTCTTTTTGAGACGGATGGCTTTTGAAGTGACTTTTGCCTTTTGGCTTTTGATTTGGAGTTGGAGAATTTAACTTTTGTTTTCTTGGTTAAAACCTTCACATAACTGGCTTTTTGGGCCATTGATTTGCTTCTTCGAGCTTTTCTTCTTTGTGACTTGCTAGACCATTTATTTGTCTCTTGGGAGGTCCAATCATCGCCCTAAAGCATATGGAAATACCTCCCCGCTCTCCCTCATCTTGGTTCTTTTGAGCGAGTCAATACGAGGGTCGCCCGTATATTTTCCCGGCTATTTGAACTAGAGGTAGGACGGTTTGATTCCCGTCCCGCTCTTGCATAGATTTTGCATGGCGGAGTCCACTCAAAACTCAATTGAAACCCAAAGTTCTAACCTCCACTGACTTCAGATAACCATATAGTGAGACCCGGTCCTTGGAGTGCTTTTCAGACCTCTCTAGGACTTTTTCTATCAACTCCACATCCCTTTTTATCTAGGCACGAGAAGACAAATAAAAAGTTAAGTTTTAAAGCTTAAACTCAATTTAGATCTCACAAGGATATGCATGACTTTGGATCCATCTATTTCACATCATGAAGCTTATATGCAAGGCGTTCAAAAAGATAATATTAAAGGAAAATATGCCGACTAATATATGCAACGACTCACCCCACACTTTTGAATGAAGCCGTGCCTCACAGCACGTCTTAATTCAAAAGGCAAAAAGATTTGAAAGAAAATGACATAAGAGTGAAAAACGGAACTCCCCTATGGTTGGTGCTCGAATAAGTTCGGCAGGAAGTCGGGTTTCTCGGCTGCGCCCCGATGTTTCTCGGACGCGGGCTGGTACTTCTTGGTCGCGACACGGGCCTTCTCGAACGAAGCCCGGTCCTTCTCGGTCGTGACCCCGGTTCCTATAGAAAGTCAATTTTCTTCCAAAATGTGTTGTGGTGAGTACGATTTAATCCTAAATTAAACTAAAATGCATAAAAAACTGTAAAAGAGCCGGGTTACCTCCCGACAAGTGCCTTTGTTTTACGTCGTTGGCTCGACGATACCTTGTTCTAGGACGGGTCCGGGTCCCATGGGTGTGTGAGGTCAAACTTCTTCTCAGCTGCCCTTTTTATTTGCCCAAATAACTCATATGGCAGCGGGCTTAGTTCTGCTCTCCCATGATCCGGAGGCTTTTTTTTCACATATCCCCGAGAAAGCGAGGATTCCTTGATCATAGCTGCCGGTCCATGGAGCCGTGCTCTCTTACTTCTCTTTCCGGGTTTCCATTCCTTGGGGCCATGCTTTTGCCGCTTCTCTATGTATGAGTGGTTGGCACCTTTGCAAGTTTGGAAATTCAGTATTGTGCCATTGAACATGAGCGACCTTAAGCAAGTTCCCATGCTAAGCCTTTTCTTTGTGGCAGAGATGAATTGCCATCCTAGAATGAGTGAGTTTTCAGCCGGCTTTTCTTGGCTCATGACGAGAGAGTGCTCCATTGCTGGCTTTTCTTGCCTTTGTCCCGCTTCCAGCTCGCTTTGCACCTCCTCATTGATCACTTTATCTTCAGGGGCTGTGATCCGTATACAAACCGAGGGGACAAGTTGGGGGACTTTTACCACAAGGGCCAGGTCTTTCTCGAGCAGTTCTTCAGTGAGGGCCGGGCCTAATTTGGCCGATTCTTCTTCGGTTATTTGTGAGTCCTCATCCTCAGTTGGCTCCGTGGGCTCCAATGTTGGCTCCTTTAGAGCCGCCTCCACGTCCATTACTGCCCCTGTACTGGTATCTTCTTCCAGGTTTGTTGTGGGCAAGCTTGTAATAGGTGTGGTGTCGGGCTCGTTTTGTACTGAGTCCACTTCCATCGTCGGTGCCTTATCTTTAGTTTGGTGCTTCTGACCCTGTTTTGTGTTCTTTGCCAAATCATTTATGAGGCGCCAGGCTTCACCCACGGTTAACTTCCTGAGTGAACATCCTGCTACATCATTAAATCTTTTTCGCTCAAGTGGCATCATTCCTCCGAGAAACCTTTGAATAAGATTGATTCTGGTGAATCCATGGTGCGGGCAGCTCTCCACCATGAAGTCAAAGTCCGCCAAATACTCTTCCAAAGTTTCATCCCGGGATTGCTTAATGTTGATGATCTCATCGCGGATTAGCGAGAAAAACTCCTCATCGCTTTCGTAGTAGGAAGACATGGCGAATTATGTAATGAGCAAGAACAAAATTTGACAGGCTGTCGTTGTGACCTGCAAATTTACATTTATATTTTCCACTACTTTAGTGGTTCACTACAGGTAGCAAACGGTAAGTAGGGGTCGAACCCAAGGGAATTATGGTAGAAAATAGTTGTTCTTCTAAAAGCGAAAATTAAGTAAAGACAATTGGGGTTTTTTGGTTGTTTTAGGTACTGAAAAGTAAAGAGCGTAAAGTAAATGACTGAAAAGTAAGGGTGCTTGAAGGACCAAGACTTGACTGAAAGTAAATGTGCGAGAAAGTAAAGTGCTTGAAAATAAAGGTGCTTGAAGATCCAAGTCTTGACTGAAAGTAAATGTGCGAGGAAAGTAAAGACAATAAGTAAAGTGCAAGTAAAGTAAAGGGTGTTTGAATTAAATGAGTGAATTCGGTTTTAGGAGTCTTTTGTTATGTCCCCGTTCATCATCGACCATCAAAGATTAACCAAGTGTTCTAAAGAGTGAGTTATTCCATGTCAAGTCTAACTCCAAACGAAACCATTTCAAGCATTCGTTCCTCAACTTGTCCATTTCAAGACAAGCCTTCTAGTTCTCCCTTAGGATAACACCCCATGTCAAGGTATGTCATTCCAAGAGCAATTACTTGATCCCTCATTTCAGAAACAACCAAGCAACCATAGATGGAGTGAACTACTTGGAAGAACCATGCCATGTCAAGCATCACTCTTCCTCATATGTTCAATCCGAGAACACAAGAACTAGTTAGAACACATAGTAACATGATAGCAAAGGTCTAGAACGGTTTCATAACATCAACTTTCCTCAACCGAATGGCGATTTAGCTACAAGTAACCATTGAAATGAACATCATAACCATTCTAAATGAAAGTAAACAAGATTGAGTAGAAAGAAGTTGAAGCTTTTCCGATTTCTAGCACAAATGGTACACGGATGGATTGTGAGCTATAAACTACAAGTGTTTCTCTCTCAATTCTTACACAATAACACAATCAAGATCTCTAGCACTCTAGCACAATTTCGAACCAAAAGGAAGGACAAGGACAAGGACCTTTGTGGACCAATTTTGGGACATTTCTTCTCAAGGTATTGCTCTTGTATTTATAGGCATATGAGGCGGCGACTTCATGGCTAAGGAAAGCCTCCCATTGGCTAGCCGCAATCCAAGCTAGTAGGTGCGTGTCGACTTCTCAAAGCTTTCTTCATCCTTAAGCTAGCCGCAAATAAGCTAGCTTGTGCCAAATGTAAGTCTTTTGGAGATCCTTCTCCCCTAAGCAAAACCGACTTTAAGCTAAGAAGTGCCCGTTACCAACCTCCTTGAGCAAGGTGCTTCCAAAGTTACCGGACTTGAGTAGCAAGTAGCTTGGAAATTGGCCGGAATTGCCTTAGTTTGGCCCTCATCGGGCTTGAGCTAGTTCCACTCGGGCCTTTTGCCTAGGAAATGATATTCACTGAATTATTGGGCATTTAAAACACTTTGGTCGAGCCAGAATTGTCAGATTCGAAGGTTTGGTCGAGCAACTTGGTTTTGGTCCTTCAGCGCGCGGGGCCTTTGCTTGGAACTGAGCCGACTGTCAAATGGCTCGTGCGTCGCTCTTGGTATCTCGACATTCTCCACCTTAATTGTCATTTGGAACATTTTGGTCGAGGCGGATTTCTCAGAATGCTGTCGGAGATAGGTCATGGCCGAAGATTTTCACGATGGCGCCTGTGTTCTCGGACGGGCCTGGGACGCGTCCGGGTTTTCTCGGCAACGGCTCTCGGCAACGGTTCTCGGCAACGGTTCTGGGACGCGTCCGGGCATTTCTTCGGACGCGGCCTGGTTCTTCGGACACCGATTGGCCTGATCAACTTGTAGTTTTTTTTTAGCATAAAATCCCTTTTTTAAGCTGTTTTCTTCACTAAACCTCAACATAACCTGTAGAACAAAATGGGACTAACAAGTGAAAGTTGTTAAGATAAAACTGTTAATTTGGTGGGTTTAACTGTCTTTAGGGATCGTATAAATACACCCCATCAGATCACCCCACACTTATCCTTGTTCGTCCCGAACAATCTTAGGTAAGAGAGGCAAAACAAACTGTTATATATATGAATGGTTAGATTGCTAGTCTAGACTTTTCCTATTCATGCATCACTTGATGTCAAAATAAAGTGTGATTAAAATTTAGAAGGTAACTTAATATTTGTACCTCCGAGCCGTGATACAAACCAATTTGGATGAGTGGGAAATAGTCCTTTTTAGGTTCTTGTACGCACTCTTCGGACCAAGCTCGAGCTATATGGTTATCTTCCGTAGCTTTCTTTAGTACATGATTCGATTCGGGTTTCAACGCTTCGAGCTCTTTGATTTCTTTTTGAGACGGATGGCTTTTGAAGTGACTTTTGCCTTTTGGCTTTTGATTTGGAGTTGGAGAATTTCACTTTTGTTTTCTTGGTTAAAACCTTCACATAACTGGCTTTTTGGGCCATTGATTTGCTTCTTCGAGCTTTTCTTCTTTGTGACTTGCTAGACCATTTATTTGTCTCCTGGGAGGTCCAATCATCGCCCTAAAGCATATGGAAATACCTCCCCGCTCTCCCTCATCTTGGTTCTTTTGCGCGAGTCAATACGAGGGTCGCCCGTATATTTTCCCGGCTATTTGAACTAGAGGTAGGACGGTTTGATTCCCGTCCCGCTCTTGCATAGATTTTGCATGGCGGAGTCCACTCAAAACTCAATTGAAACCCGAATTTCTAACCTCCACTGACTTCAGATAACCATATAGTGAGACCCGGTCCTTGGAGTGCTTTTCAGACCTCTCTAGGACTTTTTCTATCAACTCCACATCCCTTTTTATCTAGGCACGAGAAGACAAATAAAAAGTTAAGTTCTAAAGTTTAAACACTGTTTAGATCTCACAAGGACATGTATGAAGTCGGGTCCATCTATTTCACATCATGAAGCTTATATTCAAACTGTTCAAAAAGGTAAAAGCTAATGAAAACATGCTAACTACTATATGCAAAGTTGATTTTCACCCCACACTTTTGAACAAGGCTGTGCCTCGCGGCACGACTTAGTTCAAAAGCTGTTTTAAGCAAACATTTACACAAAAAGAGACAAAAGGGTGAGAATTACTTTAAAAAAACTGAAATTTAAATGACAGAAATTAAATGACTAGAAGTAAGATAGTGTTGGGTTACCTCCCAACCAGTGCACTTGTTTAACGTCGTTGGCTCGACGGTACCTTGTTTCACCAGTTGGGATCCCATGGGCGGCTTAAGTCAAATTTTGCTGGGGCTCCTGGAATGACTCCAGTCCGGACTCTCCTTGATGGTATGTCAGGGTCCCAAGTGCGGCTATTACCATAGATATTATAGAATGAAGTTTTGCCACCGAATGCAAGCGACAGCGTGCCCTTGCCCATGTTGATTTTTGCCCCTGTGGTGTAAAGGAACGGTCGTCCCAATATAACTGTTGGAGGATCGTCCGTGCTGGCTTCTTTGATTGGGATCACATAAAAACTTGTAGGAACAAGGACTTTTCCTACGCGAAGCATAAAGTTTTCAAGCACTCCAACCGGTTGAACACATGTCTTGTCCCCCAACTCTAGAGATATTAACGACGGGGACAAAGGACCGAGCCCCAATGAGCAATATAGAGGGTAAGGCAGGACATTCACGGCGGCCCCAAGATCTATTAAGCAATGATCGATTCTGGTTTTGCCGAAACTACAAGTGACCGTGAAGGCTCCTGGATCCTTGCGCATTTCTTGTTGAACCTCATGGCTCCAAGCTAAGTTTTTTACTGTTGGCAGGACATTTCTTGATTCCAATTCCTTATCCATTTCTTCCTTTTGGATTGCACGATGTTCATAAACACAAGTCTCAGTAGGGTAAGATGACTCTTGACCCTCATCATCCCAGCCAGATGCTGGCACATCATAGGTTGTGTTTGGTGGAGGTGTCATGTTAACGGTGAACGCATAGCGTCCGTTGTCGGAATGAGTGGCCCATGTTCCGCCATCATTACGTCGATCTTCCTCTTGATTCCAATTAGGACGGTGCCTACGGGTATAATGCTTAGTTGTTGGTGTGTAGGCTTTGGGTCCTCTGTGTTGTTGTTTTTCCATTTGATCTGATTCTTCTAGTGCCGCGTTCATGTCTGATAGCTTCATCATGTTAACTAATCCTTTTGGGTTCTGGATAACTTGAGAAGGTAGACGGCCTGATTCATTTGTTAGCTCGGACACCGAGGTAGCCAGCTGGGACATCTGCTTACCCAAGTCTGCTATTGCTCCATCGGTTTTTGCCATGAATTGGTTCACCGTGTTGGATAGATCCTTTACGATTTCTTCAAGCGGCTTGCTCTGATTTTGCTGGCTCGGACCGGCTTGGTATTGATTCGGCCCCTTTGGTGGGTATTGGCCTGGTCCGCCCTGGTTGTATTGTCGGTGAGGTGGTTGATAGAATTGCTGAACCGGTTGAGGCGCGGCCTGTTGCGTTCTCCTTGGGGCGTTGTTGTCGTATCGCCCGCTCGGACCTGAATCATTTCGCCAAGTCTGCTTCTGGTCATTTGGCCAATTCTGTCCGATAGGTTGTCTATACTGTCGGTTTGGTCCTGCTCGGTCGTTGTTGTTATACCCGTGGTATCCCTCTATTGCGTTAACTTCCTCCAAATCGTTTTCCATTAACGTCGGACAAGCATCAGTTTTATGGTCCAACGACTCACAAAACTCGCAAGGTCTAACTTGAGCCGGCTGCCTTCGTAGGATTTGCATCATCATTTCCTTCATCTGCTTCATTTCCTCGGGCAAAGCGTTCGTTGGTATCTCGGCTTTTGCTACGTTCCTGGTTCGGGCATACTCATCGTGACGGGTGGTCTCTTCCCTAAATCGGGCATTTTCAGCGACGCTTGTGATAAGCTCTCTTATGCTGCTTAGAGGAAGGTTCATTATGGTTCCTCCAGCCGATGCGTCCAGGAGCTTCTTATCAAGTTGGGTTAATCCATCAAGTAGGTACTCGACGATGAGTTTCTCGGGCAGTCCTAGGGTACAGCAACTTCGTTCCAAGCGATTGAACTTTTCCAGGTAGTCGTACATAGACTCATTTGGCCCTTGCCTTATGTCCTGTAGCTGTCTCCTTACTTGCATCGCCTTTCCCGCTGGATAGTATTTATCAAGGAACTTCTTTTGCATTTGGGCCCAAGTGTGGATGCTACCTGAAGGTAAGGAAAGGAACCAATCGTTAGCCGAGTCAATAAGGCAGAAATAGAAGGCTTTTAATTTAAAATCATCCACATCTACTCCATAAGGTTTTAAATTTTGGCAAATGCCATGTAAACGTTGAAGATGAATAGTTGCGGATTCTCCCTGATTTCCCGAGAACTTTGGCAAGTTATGCACTACCGATGTGCTGATAGTAATGTCTTCCAATTCAGGATCCTCATATATGCACCATGGTTGGTTCCTAAAATTGGGCGTCGAGAGTTCTCCCATAGTAGGCTCACGGAGGATGTCGTCCCTATAGCGTTCGTTAAAAACGGGCCGGTGCCTCGGTGCTCGCTGCTGTGGAGGAGGCGGTTGTTGTCTAGGAGGTTGCCTCGGGCCAGCTCCATTTCGCGCGGCCGGTTGCCCTTGTTCTCTCCGGGCGGCTTCTCTATCAATCCGGTTGCGATTCCGGATGAGGTCTTCCGGGTTATCTATGTATGGAAATGGTGCCTCATCTTGTCGTAGGTTTATCTCATCGTTGATTTCCTCGTCATACTGGCTTTCTGCACGAGACATGGTTATACAGAAATAAGAGCAAAAACTAAAGAAAAAGAAGGAACAACTTATCTAATACACTAAGAAACTCCCCGGCAACGGCGCCAAAATTTGACAGGCTGTCGTTGTGACCTGCAAATTTACATTTATATTTTCCACTACTTTAGTGGTTCACTACAGGTAGCAAACGGTAAGTAGGGGTCGAACCCAAGGGAATTATGGTAGAAAACAGTTGTTCTTCTAAAAGCGAAAATTAAGTAAAGACAATTGGGGTTTTTTGGTTGTTTTAGGTATTGAAAAGTAAAGTGCGTAAAGTAAATGACTGAAAAGTAAGGGTGCTTGAAGGACCAAGACTTGACTGAAAGTAAATGTGCGAGAAAGTAAAGTGCTTGAAAATAAAGGTGCTTGAAGATCCAAGTCTTGACTGAAAGTAAATGTGCGAGGAAAGTAAAGACAATAAGTAAAGTGCAAGTAAAGTAAAGGGTGTTTGAATTAAATGAGTGAATTCGGTTTTAGGAGTCTTTTGTTATGTCCCCGTTCATCATCGACCATCAAAGATTTAACCAAGTGTTCTAAAGAGTGAGTTATTCCATGTCAAGTCTAACTCCAAACGAAACCATTTCAAGCATTCGTTCCTCAACTTGTCCATTTCAAGACAAGCCTTCTAGTTCTCCCTTAGGCTAACACCCCATGTCAAGGTATGTCATTCCAAGAGCAATTACTTGATCCCTCATTTCAGAAACAACCAAGCAACCATAGATGGAGTGAACTACTTGGAAGAACCATGCCATGTCAAGCATCACTCTTCCTCATATGTTCAATCCGAGAACACAAGAACTAGTTAGAACACATAGTAACATGATAGCAAAGGTCTAGAACGGTTTCATAACATCAACTTCCCTCAACCGAATGGCGATTTAGCTACAAGTAACCATTGAAATGAACATCATAACCATTCTAAATGAAAGTAAACAAGATTGAGTAGAAAGAAGTTGAAGCTTTTCTGATTTCTAGCACAAATGGTACACGGATGGATTGTGAGCTATAAACTACAAGTGTTTCTCTCTCAATTCTTACACAATAACACAATCAAGATCTCTAGCACTCTAGCACAATTTCGAACCAAAAGGAAGGACAAGGACAAGGACCTTTGTGGACCAATTTTGGGACATTTCTTCTCAAGGTATTGCTCTTGTATTTATAGGCATATGAGGCGGCGACTTCATGGCTAAGGAAAGCCTCCCATTGGCTAGCCGCAATCCAAGCTAGTAGGTGCGTGTCGACTTCTCAAAGCTTTCTTCATCCTTAAGCTAGCCGCAAATAAGCTAGCTTGTGCCAAATGTAAGTCTTTTGGAGATCCTTCTCCCCTAAGCAAAACCGACTTTAAGCTAAGAGGTGCCCGTTACCAACCTCCTTGAGCAAGGTGCTTCCAAAGTTACCGGACTTGAGTAGCAAGTAGCTTGGAAATTGGCCGGAATTGCCTTAGTTTGGCCCTCATCGGGCTTGAGCTAGTTCCACTCGGGCCTTTTGCCTAGGAAATGATATTCACCGAATTATTGGGCATTTAAAACACTTTGGTCGAGCCAGAATTGTCAGATTCGAAGGTTTGGTCGAGCAACTTGGTTTTGGTCCTTCAGCGCGCGGGGCCTTTGCTTGGAACTGAGCCGACTGTCAAATGGCTCGTGCGTCGCTCTTGGTATCTCGACATTCTCCACCTTAATTGTCATTTGGAACATTTTGGTCGAGGCGGATTTCTCAGAATGCTGTCGGAGATAGGTCATGGCCGAAGATTTTCACGATGGCGCCTGTGTTCTCGGACGGGACTGGGACGCGTCCGGGTTTTCTCGGCAACGGCTCTCAGCAACGGTTCTCGGCAACGGTTCTGGGACGCGTCCGGGCATTTCGTCGGACGCGGCCTGGTTCTTCGGACACCGATTGGCCTGATCAACTTGTAGTTTATTTTTAGCATAAAATCCCTTTTTTAAGCTGTTTTCTTCACTAAACCTCAACATAACCTGTAGAACAAAATGGGACTAACAAGTGAAAGTTGTTAAGATAAAACTGTTAATTTGGTGGGTTTAACTGTCTTTAGGGATCTTATAAATACACCCCATCAGATCACCCCACACTTATCCTTGTTCGTCCCGAACAATCTTAGGTAAGAGAGGCAAAACAAACTGTTATATATATGAATGGTTAGATTGCTAGTCTAGACTTTTCCTATTCACGCATCACTTGATGTCAAAATAAAGTGTGATTAAAATTTAGAAGGTAACTTAATATTTGTACCTCCGAGCCGTGATACAAACCAATTTGGATGAGTGGGAGATAGTCCTTTTTAGGTTCTTGTACGCACTCTTCGGACCAAGCTCGAGCTATATGGTTATCTTCCGTAGCTTTCTTTAGTACATGATTCGATTCGGGTTTCAACGCTTCGAGCTCTTTGATTTCTTTTTGAGACGGATGGCTTTTGAAGTGACTTTTGCCTTTTGGCTTTTGATTTGGAGTTGGAGAATTTCACTTTTGTTTTCTTGGTTAAAACCTTCACATAACTGGCTTTTTGGGCCATTGATTTGCTTCTTCGAGCTTTTCTTCTTTTTGACTTGCTAGACCATTTATTTGTCTCTTGGGAGGTCCAATCATCGCCCTAAAGCATATGGAAATACCTCCCCGCTCTCCCTCATCTTGGTTCTTTTGCGCGAGTCAATACGAGGGTCGCCCGTATATTTTCCCGGCTATTTGAACTAGAGGTAGGACGGTTTGATTCCCGTCCCGCTCTTGCATAGATTTTGCATGGCGGAGTCCACTCAAAACTCAATTGAAACCCGAAGTTCTAACCTCCACTGACTTCAGATAACCATATAGTGAGACCCGGTCCTTGGAGTGCTTTTCAGACCTCTCTAGGACTTTTTCTATCAACTCCACATCCCTTTTTATCTAGGCACGAGAAGACAAATAAAAAGTTAAGTTCTAAAGTTTAAACACAGTTTAGATCTCACAAGGACATGTATGAAGTCGGGTCCATCTATTTCACATCATGAAGCTTATATTCAAACTGTTCAAAAAGGTAAAAGCTAATGAAAACATGCTAACTACTATATGCAAAGTTGATTTTCACCCCACACTTTTGAACAAGGCTGTGCCTCGCGGCACGACTTAGTTCAAAAGCTGTTTTAAGCAAACATTTACACAAAAAGAGACAAAAGGGTGAGAATTACTTTTAAAAAACTGAAATTTAAATGACAGAAATTAAATGACTTGAAGTAAGATAGTGTTGGGTTACCTCCCAACCAGTGCACTTGTTTAACGTCGTTGGCTCGACGGTACCTTGTTTCACCAGTTGGGATCCCATGGGCGGCTTAAGTCAAATTTTGCTGGGGCTCCTGGAATGACTCCAGTCCGGACTCTCCTTGATGGTATGTCAGGGTCCCAAGTGCGGCTATTACCATAGATATTATAGAATGAAGTTTTGCCACCGAATGCAAGCGACAGCGTGCCCTTGCCCATGTTGATTTTTGCCCCTGTGGTGTAAAGGAACGGTCGTCCCAATATAACTGTTGGAGGATCGTCCGTGCTGGCTTCTTTGATTGGGATCACATAAAAACTTGTAGGAACAAGGACTTTTCCTACGCGAAGCATAAAGTTTTCAAGCATTCCAACCGGTTGAACACATGTCTTGTCCCCCAACTCTAGAGATATTAACGACGGGGACAAAGGACCGAGCCCCAATGAGCAATATAGAGGGTAAGGCAGGACATTCACGGCGGCCCCAAGATCTATTAAGCAATGATCGATTCTGGTTTTGCCGAAACTACAAGTGACCGTGAAGGCTCCTGGATCCTTGCGCATTTCTTGTTGAACCTCATGGCTCCAAGCTAAGTTTTTTACTGTTGGCAGGACATTTCTTGATTCCAATTCCTTATCCATTTCTTCCTTTTGGATTGCACGATGTTCATAAACACAAGTCTCAGTAGGGTAAGATGACTCTTGACCCTCATCATCCCAGCCAGATGCTGGCACATCATAGGTTGTGTTTGGTGGAGGTGTCATGTTAACGGTAAACGCATAGCGTCCGTTGTCGGAATGAGTGGCCCATGTTCCGCCATCATTAGGTCGATCTTCCTCTTGATTCCAATTAGGACGGTGCCTACGGGTATAATGCTTAGTTTTTGGTGTGTAGGCTTTGGGTCCTCTGTGTTGTTGTTTTTCCATTTGATCTGATTCTTCTAGTGCCGCGTTCATGTCTGATAGCTTCATCATGTTAACTAATCCTTTTGGGTTCTGGATAACTTGAGAAGGTAGACGGCCTGATTCATTTGTTAGCTCGGACACCGAGGTAGCCAGCTGGGACATCTGCTTACCCAAGTCTGCTATTGCTCCATCGGTTTTTGCCATGAATTGGTTCACCGTGTTGGATAGATCCTTTACGATTTCTTCAAGCGGCTTGCTCTGATTTTGCTGGCTCGGACCGGCTTGGTATTGATTCGGCCCCTTTGGTGGGTATTGGCCTGGTCCGCCCTGGTTGTATTGTCGGTGAGGTGGTTGATAGAATTGCTGAACCGGTTGAGGCGCGGCCTGTTGCGTTCTCCTTGGGGCGTTGTTGTCGTATCGCCCGCTCGGACCTGAATCATTTCGCCAAGTCTGCTTCTGGTCATTTGGCCAATTCTGTCCGATAGGTTGTCTATACTGTCGGTTTGGTCCTGCTCGGTCGTTGTTGTTATACCCCTGGTATCCCTCTATTGCGTTAACTTCCTCCAAACCATTTTCCATTAACGTCGGACAAGCATCAGTTTTATGGTCCAACGACTCACAAAACTCGCAAGGTCTAACTTGAGCCGGCTACCTTCGTAGGATTTGCATCATCATTTCCTTCATCTGCTTTATTTCCTCGGGCAAAGCGTTCGTTGGTATCTCGGCTTTTGCTACGTTCCTGGTTCAGGCATACTCATCGTGACGGGTGGTCTCTTCCCTAAATCGGGCATTTTCAGCGACGCTTGTGATAAGCTCTCTTATGCTGCTTAGAGGAAGGTTCATTATGGTTCCTCCAGCCGATGCGTCCAGGAGCTTCTTATCAAGTTGGGTTAATCCATCAAGTAGGTACTCGACGATGAGTTTCTCGGGCAGTCCTAGGGTACAGCAACTTCGTTCCAAGCGATTGAACTTTTCCAGGTAGTCGTACATAGACTCATTTGGCCCTTGCCTTATGTCCTGTAGCTGTCTCCTTACTTGCATCGCCTTTCCCGCTGGATAGTATTTATCAAGGAACTTCTTTTGCATTTGGGCCCAAGTGTGGATGCTACCTGAAGGTAAGGAGAGGAACCAATCGTTAGCCGAGTCAATAAGGCAGAAATAGAAGGCTTTTAATTTAAAATCATCCACATCTACTCCATAAGGTTTTAAATTTTGGCAAATGCCATGTAAACGTTGAAGATGAATAGTTGCGGATTCTCCCTGATTTCCCGAGAACTTTGGCAAGTTATGCACTACCGATGTGCTGATAGTAATGTCTTCCAATTCAGGATCCTCATATATGCACCATGGTTGGTTCCTAAAATTGGGCGTCGAGAGTTCTCCCATAGTAGGCTCACGGAGGATGTCGTCCCTATAGCGTTCGTTAAAAACGGGCCGGTGCCTCGGTGCTCACTGCTGTGGAGGAGGCGGTTGTTGTCTGGGAGGTTGCCTCGGGCCAGCTCCATTTCGCGCGGCCGGTTGCTCTTGTTCTCTCCGGGCGGCTTCTCTATCAATCCGGTTGCGATTCCGGATGAGGTCTTCCGGGTTATCTATGTATGGAAATGGTGCCTCATCTTGTCGTAGGTTTATCTCATCGTTGATTTCCTCGTCATACTGGCTTTCTGCACGAGACATGGTTATACAGAAATAAGAGCAAAAACTAAAGAAAAAGAAGGAACAACTTATCTAATACACTAACAAACTCCCCGGCAACGGCGCCAAAATTTGACAGGCTGTCGTTGTGACCTGCAAATTTACATTTATATTTTCCACTACTTTAGTGGTTCACTACAGGTAGCAAACGGTAAGTAGGGGTCGAACCCAAGGGAATTATGGTAGAAAATAGTTGTTCTTCTAAAAGCGAAAATTAAGTAAAGACAATTGGGGTTTTTTTGGTTGTTTTAGGTACTGAAAAGTAAAGAGCGTAAAGTAAATGACTGAAAAGTAAGGGTGCTTGAAGGACCAAGACTTGACTGAAAGTAAATGTGCGAGAAAGTAAAGTGCTTGAAAATAAAGGTGCTTGAAGATCCAAGTCTTGACTGAAAGTAAATGTGCGAGGAAAGTAAAGACAATAAGTAAAGTGCAAGTAAAGTAAAGGGTGTTTGAATTAAATGAGTGAATTCGGTTTTAGGAGTCTTTTGTTATGTCCCCGTTCATCATCGACCATCAAAGATTTAACCAAGTGTTCTAAAGAGTGAGTTATTCCATGTCAAGTCTAACTCCAAACGAAACCATTTCAAGCATTCGTTCCTCAACTTGTCCATTTCAAGACAAGCCTTCTAGTTCTCCCTTAGGCTAACACCCCATGTCAAGGTATGTCATTCCAAGAGCAATTACTTGATCACTCATTTCAGAAACAACCAAGCAACCATAGATGGAGTGAACTACTTGGAAGAACCATGCCATGTCAAGCATCACTCTTCCTCATATGTTCAATCCGAGAACACAAGAACTAGTTAGAACACATAGTAACATGATAGCAAAGGTCTAGAACGGTTTCATAACATCAACTTCCCTCAACCGAATGGCGATTTAGCTACAAGTAACCATTGAAATGAACATCATAACCATTCTAAATGAAAGTAAACAAGATTGAGTAGAAAGAAGTTGAAGCTTTTCCGATTTCTAGCACAAATGGTACACGGATGGATTGTGAGCTATAAACTACAAGTGTTTCTCTCTCAATTCTTACACAATAACACAATCAAGATCTCTAGCACTCTAGCACAATTTCGAACCAAAAGGAAGGACAAGGACAAGGACCTTTGTGGACCAATTTTGGGACATTTCTTCTCAAGGTATTGCTCTTGTATTTATAGGCATATGAGGCGGCGACTTCATGGCTAAGGAAAGCCTCCCATTGGCTAGCCGCAATCCAAGCTAGTAGGTGCGTGTCGACTTCTCAAAGCTTTCTTCATCCTTAAGCTAGCCGCAAATAAGCTAGCTTGTGCCAAATGTAAGTCTTTTGGAGATCCTTCTCCCCTAAGCAAAACCGACTTTAAGCTAAGAAGTGCCCGTTACCAACCTCCTTGAGCAAGGTGCTTCCAAAGTTACCGGACTTGAGTAGCAAGTAGCTTGGAAATTGGCCGGAATTGCCTTAGTTTGGCCCTCATCGGGCTTGAGCTAGTTCCACTCGGGCCTTTTGCCTAGGAAATGATATTCACCGAATTATTGGGCATTTAAAACACTTTGGTCGAGCCAGAATTGTCAGATTCGAAGAATTGGTCGAGCAACTTGGTTTTGGTCCTTCAGCGCGCGGGGCCATTTGACAGTCGGCTCAGTTCCAAGCAAAGGCCCCGCGCGCTGAAGGACCAAAACCAAGTTGCTCGACAAAACCTTCGAATCTGACAATTCTGGCTCGACCAAAGTGTTTTAAATGCCCAATAATTCGGTGAATATCATTTCCTAGGCAAAAGGCCCGAGTGGAACTAGCTCAAGCCCGATGAGGGCCAAACTAAGGCAATTCCGGCCAATTTCCAAGCTACTTGCTACTCAAGTCCGGTAACTTTGGAAGCACCTTGCTCAAGGAGGTTGGTAACGGGCACCTCTTAGCTTAAAGTCGGTTTTGCTTAGGAGAGAAGGATCTCCAAAAGACTTACATTTGGCACAAGCTAGCTTATTTGCGGCTAGCTTAAGGATGAAGAAAGCTTTGAGAAGTCGACACGCACCTACTAGCTTGGATTGCGGCTAGCCAATGGGAGGCTTTCCTTAGCCATGAAGTCGCCGCCTCATATGCCTATAAATACAAGAGCAATACCTTGAGAAGAAATGTCCCAAAATTGGTCCACAAAGGTCCTTGTCCTTGTCCTTCCTTTTGGTTCGAAATTGTGCTAGAGTGCTAGAGATCTTGATTGTGTTATTGTGTAAGAATTGAGAGAGAAACACTTGTAGTTTATAGCTCACAATCCATCCGTGTACCATTTGTGCTAGAAATCGGAAAAGCTTCAACTTCTTTCTACTCAATCTTGTTTACTTTCATTTAGAATGGTTATGATGTTCATTTCAATGGTTACTTGTAGCTAAATCGCCATTCGGTTGAGGGAAGTTGATGTTATGAAGCCGTTCTAGACCTTTGCTATCATGTTACTATGTGTTCTAACTAGTTCTTGTGTTCTCGGATTGAACATATGAGGAAGAGTGATGCTTGACATGGCATGGTTCTTCCAAGTAGTTCACTCCATCTATGGTTGCTTGGTTGTTTCTGAAATGAGGGATCAAGTAATTGCTCTTGGAATGACATACCTTGACATGGGGTGTTAGCCTAAGGGAGAACTAGAAGGCTTGTCTTGAAATGGACAAGTTGAGGAACGAATGCTTGAAATGGTTTCGTTTGGAGTTAGACTTGACATGGAATAACTCACTCTTTAGAACACTTGGTTAAATCCTTGATGGTCGATGATGAACGGGGACATAACAAAAGACTCCTAAAACCGAATTCACTCATTTAATTCAAACACCCTTTACTTTACTTGCACTTTACTTATTGTCTTTACTTTCCTCGCACATTTACTTTCAGTCAAGACTTGGATCTTCAAGCACCTTTATTTTCAAGCACTTTACTTTCTCGCACATTTACTTTCAGTCAAGTCTTGGTCCTTCAAGCACCCTTACTTTTCAGTCATTTACTTTACGCTCTTTACTTTTCAATACCTAAAACAACCAAAAAAACCCCAATTGTCTTTACTTAATTTTCGCTTTTAGAAGAACAACTGTTTTCTACCATAATTCCCTTGGGTTCGACCCCTACTTACCGTTTGCTACCTGTAGTGAACCACTAAAGTAGTGGAAAATATAAATGTAAATTTGCAGGTCACAACGACAGCCTGTCAAATTTTGGCGCCGTTGCCGGGGAGTTTGTTAGTGTATTAGATAAGTTGTTCCTTCTTTTTAAAAAAAAAAAACAATTGCCAACATGTATGCATGGATGATACAATATCTGCCTCAGTTTGGAGGGGACATCGGAGAAGACCCTGTATTACACTGCCAACACCTTCACCATATATGCCGCCACATGAAGCCTGACAATGAAACATTAGAAGAGTTTAAATTTAAATGTTTTGAACACTCTCTAACTGATTTGGCGACAGTTTGGTTTTTTGCATCTAATGCTTGTTGTGCAGAAAATTGCGAGAATCTTCGTGCAAAGTTCTTGAGAAAGTTCGCCCCCCCATCCTTACGACATGACACCCGAGAGAAAATCGTCCATCTTCAACAAGGCCAAAATGAGACTCTAGACGAGTACTACGGGCACTACGACACCATTGTCTCACGCTGCCCTCACCATGGATATACACAAATGTTTCTCCTCCAGAAATTCCTTTGTGGACTAAGGTGGGAAGAGAAATTAAGAATTAACAACGCAGTGGGAGGATCAGCAGCAAATTTTTCCATAGCTGATATGTGGAATCTCATTGATGATCTGGCCGTAGCCTCACAACGAAGGCCAACTCCCCGAGCTAATAAAGGAGAGCGGATAAAAGAGCCTAGTCCAAAAGAGAATGAGAAAAAAACAACCGAGGCCATGCTATCCGAGTCATCGGAAGAATCAGACCCATCAGAAGAACTAGCCGAAGAGAAAGAGCCTACATGGGAAATCACAACCGAGTCATCGGAAGAATCAGACCCATCAGAAGAACTAGCCGAAGAGAAAGAGCCTACATGGGAAATCACAACCGAGCCATCAGAAGAATCAGACCCATCAGAAGAACTAGAGTCAAACTCTGAGGTAATCTGGGAAGATGGAAATGCTTCATGGGAACCAGAGACCATGCCTGTAGAGGAGGAGGTCCAGAACATCACGGATGAGCTGCCCGAGACATATCCGACGTACATCACCAAAGCAGCCGAAACCATCCTAGACCAAGTCTTCATGGACGAGTTTGCCGAAACAGAACCGGGCCTAGTCATGCAAGCATCTCGGTTTTTCCCTTTGATCAATGGCGAAACTGCAATAAATTATACGATCAAGGAAGAGTTTGAGAGGAGGGGTAAAGAAAGGCTAGAGCAGGACGACTCCCAGATAAAACATCCAGTCGCCACAGATATACAAGTTTACAAAAGACGCCAGCCCAAAAAGCCAGCAAATTTGATCAAGCGATTGTTTACTACTTGGGAGAATTGGAAGGAAAAACCTCCAGAACAGTGGAACCCTGACCCGGGCCCTTCATATCAAAACACCTCAAAAAGGGTTAAAGCTAGAATCAATGCCAGAGCCAAGGCCGAGTTTGACCTAGCCGAGCCACCAGACCTGCCTTGAAACAAGGTACCATCGAGCCAACGACGTTAAACAAGTGCACTGGTTGGGAGGTAACCCAACACTATCTTACTTCCAGTCATTTAATTTCTGTCATTTAAATTTCAGTTTTTTAAAGTAATTCTCACCCTTTTGTCTCTTTTTGTGTAAATGTTTGCTTAAAACAGCTTTTGAACTAAGTCGTGCCGCGATGCACAGCCTTGTTCAAAAAGTGTGGGGTGAAAATCAACTTTGCATATAGTAGTTAGCATGTTTTCATTAGCTTTTACCTTTTTGAACAGTTTGAATATAAGCTTCATGATGTGAAATAGATGGACCCGACTTCATACATGTCCTTGTGAGATCTAAACTGTGTTTAAACTTTAGAACTTAACTTTTTATTTGTCTTCTCGTGCCTAGATAAAAAGGGATGTGGAGTTGATAGAAAAAGTCCTAGAGAGGTCAGAAAAGCACTTCAAGGACCGGGTCTCACTATATGGTTATCTGAAGTCAGTGGAGGTTAGAACTTCGGGTTTCAATTGAGTTTTGAGTGGACTCCGCCATGCAAAATCTATGCAAGAGCGGGACGGGAATCAAACCGTCCTACCTCTAGTTCAAATAGCCGGGAAAATATACGGGCGACCCTCGTATTGACTCGCGCAAAAGAACCAAGATGAGGGAGAGCGGGGAGGTATTTCCATATGCTTTAGGGCGATGATTGGACCTCCCAAGAGACAAATAAATGGTCTAGCAAGTAACAAAGAAGAAAAGCTCGAAGAAGCAAATCAATGGCCCAAAAAGCCAGTTATGTGAAGGTTTTAACCAAGAAAACAAAAGTGAAATTCTCCAACTCCAAATCAAAAGCCAAAAGGCAAAAGTCACTTCAAAAGCCATCCGTCTCAAAAAGAAATCAAAGAGCTCGAAGCGTTGAAACCCGAATCGAATCATGTACTAAAGAAAGCTACGGAAGATAACCATATAGCTCGAGCTTGGTCCGAAGAGTGCGTACAAGAACCTAAAAAGGACTATCTCCCACTCATCCAAATTGGTTTGTATCACGGCTCGGAGGTACAAATATTAAGTTACCTTCTAAATTTTAATCACACTTTATTTTGACATCAAGTGATGCATGAATAGGAAAAGTCTAGACTAGCAATCTAACCATTCATATATATAACAGTTTGTTTTGCCTCTCTTACCTAAGATTGTTCGGGACGAACAAGGATAAGTGTGGGGTGATCTGATGGGGTGTATTTATACGATCCCTAAAGACAGTTAAACCCACCAAATTAACAGTTTTATCTTAACAACTTTCACTTGTTAGTCCTATTTTGTTCTACAGGTTATGTTGAGGTTTAGTGAAGAAAACAGCTTAAAAAAGGGATTTTATGCTAAAAATAAACTACAAGTTGATCAGGCCAATCGGTGTCCGAAGAACCAGGCCGCGTCCGAAGAAATGCCCGGACGCGTCCCAGAACCATTGCCGAGAACCGTTGCCGAGAGCCGTTGCCGAGAAAACCCGGACGCGTCCCAGGCCCGTCCGAGAACACAGGCGCCATCGTGAAAATCTTCGGCCATGACCTATCTCTGACAGCATTCTGAGAAATCCGCCTCGACCAAAATGTTCCAAATGACAATTAAGGTGGAGAATGTCGAGATACCAAGAGCGACGCACGAGCCATTTGACAGTCGGCTCAGTTCCAAGCAAAGGCCCCGCGCGCTGAAGGACCAAAACCAAGTTGCTCGACCAAACCTTCGAATCTGACAATTCTGGCTCGACCAAAGTGTTTTAAATGCCCAATAATTCGGTGAATATCATTTCCTAGGCAAAAGGCCCGAGTGGAACTAGCTCAAGCCCGATGAGGGCCAAACTAAGGCAATTCCGGCCTATTTCCAAGCTACTTGCTACTCAAGTCCGGTAACTTTGGAAGCACCTTGCTCAAGGAGGTTGGTAACGGGCACCTCTTAGCTTAAAGTCGGTTTTGCTTAGGAGAGAAGGATCTCCAAAAGACTTACATTTGGCACAAGCTAGCTTATTTGCGGCTAGCTTAAGGATGAAGAAAGCTTTGAGAAGTCGACACGCACCTACTAGCTTGGATTGCGGCTAGCCAATGGGAGGCTTTCCTTAGCCATGAAGTCGCCGCCTCATATGCCTATAAATACAAGAGCAATACCTTGAGAAGAAATGTCCCAAAATTTGTCCACAAAGGTCCTTGTCCTTGTCCTTCCTTTTGGTTCGAAATTGTGCTAGAGTGCTAGAGATCTTGATTGTGTTATTGTGTAAGAATTGAGAGAGAAACACTTGTAGTTTATAGCTCACAATCCATCCGTGTACCATTTGTGCTAGAAATCGGAAAAGCTTCAACTTCTTTCTACTCAATCTTGTTTACTTTCATTTAGAATGGTTATGATGTTCATTTCAATGGTTACTTGTAGCTAAATCGCCATTCGGTTGAGGGAAGTTGATGTTATGAAGCCGTTCTAGACCTTTTCTATCATGTTACTATGTGTTCTAACTAGTTCTTGTGTTCTCGGATTGAACATATGAGGAAGAGTGATGCTTGACATGGCATGGTTCTTCCAAGTAGTTCACTCCATCTATGGTTGCTTGGTTGTTTCTGAAATGAGGGATCAAGTAATTGCTCTTGGAATGACAAACCTTGACATGGGGTGTTAGCCTAAGGGAGAACTAGAAGGCTTGTCTTGAAATGGACAAGTTGAGGAACGAATGCTTGAAATGGTTTCGTTTGGAGTTAGACTTGACATGGAATAACTCACTCTTTAGAACACTTGGTTAAATCTTTGATGGTCGATGATGAACGGGGACATAACAAAAGACTCCTAAAACCGAATTCACTCATTTAATTCAAACACCCTTTACTTTACTTGCACTTTACTTACTGTCTTTACTTTCCTCGCACATTTACTTTCAGTCAAGACTTGGATCTTCAAGCACCTTTATTTTCAAGCACTTTACTTTCTCGCACATTTACTTTCAGTCAAGTCTTGGTCCTTCAAGCACCCTTACTTTTCAGTCATTTACTTTACGCTCTTTACTTTTCAGTACCTAAAACAACCAAAAAAACCCCAATTGTCTTTACTTAATTTTCGCTTTTAGAAGAACAACTGTTTTCTACCATAATTCCCTTGGGTTCGACCCCTACTTACCGTTTGCTACCTGTAGTGAACCACTAAAGTAGTGGAAAATATAAATGTAAATTTGCAGGTCACAACGACAGCCTGTCAAATTTTGGCGCCGTTGCCGGGGAGTTTGTTAGTGTATTAGATAAGTTGTTCCTTCTTTTTAAAAAAAAAAACAATTGCCAACATGTATGCATGGATGATACAATATCTGCCTCAGTTTGGAGGGGACGTCGGAGAAGACCCTGTATTACACTGCCAACACCTTCACCATATATGCCGCCACATGAAGCCTGACAATGAAACATTAGAAGAGTTTAAATTTAAATGTTTTGAACACTCTCTAACTGATTTGGCGACAGTTTGGTTTTTTGCATCTAATGCTTGTTGTGCAGAAAATTACGAGAATCTTCGTGCAAAGTTCTTGAGAAAGTTCGCCCCCCCATCCTTACGACATGACACCCGAGAGAAAATCGTCCATCTTCAACAAGGCCAAAATGAGACTCTAGACGAGTACTACGGGCACTACGACACCATTGTCTCACGCTGCCCTCACCATGGATATACACAAATGTTTCTCCTCCAGAAATTCCTTTGTGGACTAAGGTGGGAAGAGAAATTAAGAATTAACAACGCAGTGGGAGGATCAGCCGCAAATTTTTCCATAGCTGATATGTGGAATCTCATTGATGATCTGGCCGTAGCCTCACAACGAAGGCCAACTCCCCGAGCTAATAAAGGAGAGCGGATAAAAGAGCCTAGTCCAAAAGAGAATGAGAAAAAAACAACCGAGGCCATGCTATCCGAGTCATCGGAAGAATCAGACCCATCAGAAGAACTAGCCGAAGAGAAAGAGCCTACATGGGAAATCACAACCGAGCCATCAGAAGAATCAGACCCATCAGAAGAACTAGAGTCAAACTCTGAGGTAATCTGGGAAGATGGAAATGCTTCATGGGAACCAGAGACCATGCCTGTAGAGGAGGAGGTCCAGAACATCACGGATGAGCTGCCCGAGACATATCCGACTTACATCACCAAAGCAGCCGAAACCATCCTAGACCAAGTCTTCACGGACGAGTTTGCCGAAACAGAACCGGGCCTAGTCATGCAAGCATCTCGGTTTTTCCCTTTGATCAATGGCGAAACTGCAATAAATTATACGATCAAGGAAGAGTTTGAGAGGAGGGGTAAAGAAAGGCTAGAGCAGGACGACTCCCAGATAAAACATCCAGTCGCCACAGATATACAAGTTTACAAAAGACGCCAGCCCAAAAAGCCAGCAAATTTGATCAAGCGATTGTTTACTACTTGGGAGAATTGGAAGGAAAAACCTCCAGAACAGTGGAACCCTGACCCGGACCCTTCATGTCAAAACACCTCAAAAAGGGTTAAAGCTAGAATCAATGCCAGAGCCAAGGCCGAGTTTGACCTAGCCGAGCCACCAGACCCGCCTTGAAACAAGGTACCGTCGAGCCAACGACGTTAAACAAGTGCACTGGTTGGGAGGTAACCCAACACTATCTTACTTCCAGTCATTTAATTTCTGTCATTTAAATTTCAGTTTTTAAAGTAATTCTCACCCTTTTGTCTCTTTTTGTGTAAATGTTTGCTTAAAACAGCTTTTGAACTAAGTCGTGCCGCGAGGCACAGCCTTGTTGAAAAGTGTGGGGTGAAAATCAACTTTGCATATAGTAGTTAGCATGTTTTCATTAGCTTTTACCTTTCAACAGTTTGAATATAAGCTTCATGATGTGAAATAGATGGACCCGACTTCATACATGTCCTTGTGAGATCTAAACTGTGTTTAAACTTTAGAACTTAACTTTTTATTTGTCTTCTCGTGCCTAGATAAAAAGGGATGTGGAGTTGATAGAAAAAGTCCTAGAGAGGTCTGAAAAGCACTCCAAGGACCGGGTCTCACTATATGGTTATCTGAAGTCAGTGGAGGTTAGAACTTCGGGTTTCAATTGAGTTTTGAGTGGACTCCGCCATGCAAAATCTATGCAAGAGCGGGACGGGAATCAAACCGTCCTACCTCTAGTTCAAATAGCCGGGAAAATATACGGGCGACCCTCGTATTGACTCGCGCAAAAGAACCAAGATGAGGGAGAGCGGGGAGGTATTTCCATATGCTTTAGGGCGATGATTGGACCTCCCAAGAGACAAATAAATGGTCTAGCAAGTCACAAAGAAGAAAAGCTCGAAGAAGCAAATCAATGGCCCAAAAAGCCAGTTATGTGAAGGTTTTAACCAAGAAAACAAAAGTGAAATTCTCCAACTCCAAATCAAAAGCCAAAAGGCAAAAGTCACTTCAAAAGCCATCCGTCTCAAAAAAGAAATCAAAGAGCTCGAAGCGTTGAAACCCGAATCGAATCATGTACTAAAGAAAGCTACGGAAGATAACCATATAGCTCGAGCTTGGTCCGAAGAGTGCGTACAAGAACCTAAAAAGGACTATCTCCCACTCATCCAAATTGGTTTGTATCACGGCTCGGAGGTACAAATATTAAGTTACCTTCTAAATTTTAATCACACTTTATTTTGACATCAAGTGATGCATGAATAGGAAAAGTCTAGACTAGCAATCTAACCATTCATATATATAACAGTTTGTTTTGCCTCTCTTACCTAAGATTGTTCGGGACGAACAAGGATAAGTGTGGGGTGATCTGATGGGGTGTATTTATACGATCCCTAAAGATTGTTAAACCCACCAAATTAACAGTTTTATCTTAACAACTTTCACTTGTTAGTCCCATTTTGTTCTACAGGTTATGTTGAGGTTTAGTGAAGAAAACAGCTTAAAAAAGGGATTTTATGCTAAAAATAAACTACAAGTTGATCAGGCCAATCGGTGTCCGAAGAACCAGGCCGCGTCCGAAGAAATGCCCGGACGCGTCCCAGAACCATTGCCGAGAACCGTTGCCGAGAGCCGTTGCCGAGAAAACCCGGACGCGTCCCAGGCCCGTCCGAGAACACAGGCGCCATCGTGAAAATCTTCGGCCATGACCTATCTCCGACAGCATTCTGAGAAATCCGCCTCGACCAAAATGTTCCAAATGACAATTAAGGTGGAGAATGTCGAGATACCAAGAGCGACGCACGAGCCATTTGACAGTCGGCTCAGTTCCAAGCAAAGGCCCCGCGCGCTGAAGGACCAAAACCAAGTTGCTCGACCAAACCTTCGAATCTGACAATTCTGGCTCGACCAAAGTGTTTTAAATGCCCAATAATTCGGTGAATATCATTTCCTAGGCAAAAGGCCCGAGTGGAACTAGCTCAAGCCCGATGAGGGCCAAACTAAGGCAATTCCGGCCAATTTCCAAGCTACTTGCTACTCAAGTCCGGTAACTTTGGAAGCACCTTGCTCAAGGAGGTTGGTAACGGGCACCTCTTAGCTTAAAGTCGGTTTTGCTTAGGGGAGAAGGATCTCCAAAAGACTTACATTTGGCACAAGCTAGCTTATTTGCGGCTAGCTTAAGGATGAAGAAAGCTTTGAGAAGTCGACACGCACCTACTAGCTTGGATTGCGGCTAGCCAATGGGAGGCTTTCCTTAGCCATGAAGTCGCCGCCTCATATGCCTATAAATACAAGAGCAATACCTTGAGAAGAAATGTCCCAAAATTGGTCCACAAAGGTCCTTGTCCTTGTCCTTCCTTTTGGTTCGAAATTGTGCTAGAGTGCTAGAGATCTTGATTGTGTTATTGTGTAAGAATTGAGAGAGAAACACTTGTAGTTTATAGCTCACAATCCATCCGTGTACCATTTGTGCTAGAAATCGGAAAAGCTTCAACTTCTTTCTACTCAATCTTGTTTACTTTCATTTAGAATGGTTATGATGTTCATTTTAATGGTTACTTGTAGCTAAATCGCCATTCGGTTGAGGGAAGTTGATGTTATGAAGCCGTTCTAGACCTTTGCTATCATGTTACTATGTGTTCTAACTAGTTCTTGTGTTCTCGGATTGAACATATGAGGAAGAGTGATGCTTGACATGGCATGGTTCTTCCAAGTAGTTCACTCCATCTATGGTTGCTTGGTTGTTTCTGAAATGAGGGATCAAGTAATTGCTCTTGGAATGACATACCTTGACATGGGGTGTTAGCCTAAGGGATAACTAGAAGGCTTGTCTTGAAATGGACAAGTTGAGGAACGAATGCTTGAAATGGTTTCGTTTGGAGTTAGACTTGACATGGAATAACTCACTCTTTAGAACACTTGGTTAAATCTTTGATGGTCGATGATGAACGGGGACATAACAAAAGACTCCTAAAACCGAATTCACTCATTTAATTCAAACACCCTTTACTTTACTTGCACTTTACTTACTGTCTTTACTTTCCTCGCACATTTACTTTCAGTCAAGACTTGGATCTTCAAGCACCTTTATTTTCAAGCACTTTACTTTCTCGCACATTTACTTTCAGTCAAGTCTTGGTCCTTCAAGCACCCTTACTTTTCAGTCATTTACTTTACGCTCTTTACTTTTCAGTACCTAAAACAACCAAAAAAACCCCAATTGTCTTTACTTAATTTTCGCTTTTAGAAGAACAACTGTTTTCTACCATAATTCCCTTGGGTTCGACCCCTACTTACCGTTTGCTACCTGTAGTGAACCACTAAAGTAGTGGAAAATATAAATGTAAATTTGCAGGTCACAACGACAGCCAAAATTATGTCATTCCAAGAGCAATTACTTGATCCCTCATTTCAGAAACAACCAAGCAACCATAGATGGAGTGAACTACTTGGAAGAACCATGCCATGTCAAGCATCACTCTTCCTCATATGTTCAATCCGAGAACACAAGAACTAGTTAGAACACATAGTAACATGATAGCAAAGGTCTAGAACGGTTTCATAACATCGACTTCCCTCAACCGAATGGCGATTTAGCTACAAGTGACCATTGAAATGAACATCATAACCATTCTAAATGAAAGTAAACAAGATTGAGTAGAAAGAAGTTGAAGCTTTTCCGATTTCTAGCACAAATGGTACACGGATGGATTGTGAGCTATAAACTACAAGTGTTTCTGTCTCAATTCTTACACAATAACACAATCAAGATCTCTAGCACTCTAGCACAATTTCGAACCAAAAGGAAGGACAAGGACAAGGACCATTGTGGACCAATTCCGGTGTGAATAGTGATTTCGTTGCCGTGAACAGTAACTTCGGAAAAAGAAAGTCCAAGCCCTAAATCCAGCAGCCGGCCCATTCTACATTGTGATATTAGGGCAACATTCAAATGCTAGGGTTTCGGAAGGTTCCAAGAAGATCAAAGGGTTTCCAAGAAGATCAAAGGGTTTCTCAAACCCTATATAAGGAGGAGTCCACAAGCATCTCATCATCCCTCATTCTACAATTCAGCCGTGTGCTACTCTCCTCACAATCCAGCCGTGCCTCCTTGCTCAGCCACAATTCCGCCGCTTCTCAGCCTTGCACGGCCGCCCATCAGCCCTACACGGCCAGCCCTTTCTTGCCTCGGTTTTGTGAAGTATTTCATCCCCTTTTATTATTTGCATTGTTTCATTATGATCATGTGTAACTAAACCTTCTATTCGGGTTAGGGTTAATATATTGTGACTATGTTTTTGAGACTTGGATCTTTAATGCTATATTCTATGTTTTACTAATTCTCGTACATGAATTCCATGAAATATTGTTAGACTGGACGTATACTTTGTCGTGAAATCTAGTTGCGCATATTTCTACATTAATCATCTATCTAATACTTTGTCGTTTAGATAGATAGTACGACTAGGGCAATTAACACCTTTGTCGGGTTAATTAAACCTAGGGGAATTAGGTCGTGGCGTAACACCTTTGTCGGGTTACTTGGGAAATCACCTTTGTCGGGACAACCACACGTAAAACACGAATTGAATATTTTAGAAGTCTATGATAAAACAAGTCACAATCAAACCCTAATCTGAATACTTCTCTCTGATATTTACAACCTTGCAATTTTCGATTATTTCACTAACCGTTACTCTCATTCTAGTTTCTTGTTTTTCTCCATTACAGAACAAAGTAGTAGCTATCTAGCTCCCTTGGGTTCGACCCTTGCTTGCCATTGTGCTAACCCACAGTTCAGGACAAGGAAATTATAAATTTTTTTTGCACAGGTACGACGACAGCCTGTTCAAAATGTTGCCCTAATATCACAATGTAGAATGGGCCGGCTGCTGGATTTAGGGCTTGGACTTTCTTTTTCCGAAGTTACTGTTCACGGCCCGAAATCACTATTCACACCGGAATTACTATTCACTCCGGAATTACTATTCACGCCGGAATACTGTTCACGACCCTCCTTTGGCTCCGTTCTTCCACTGCGATGTTTCTGGCATGAAAATGCCGTCTTTTAAGCGTGTTTCCTCCTAGAGCTTCCAAATCACCTGAAATACGAAACAACACTAAAAAGTAACTGTTCGCATAATAAAGTGAATGAAATGGTGGGAATTAACGACTCGATGAGTCGTATAAATACGGCTCATCAATGGGTCATGTGAATCTAAGAACTCTTCAGAAAATTGCCTCTGATGGTCTAGTACGTGGTATTTCCAAAGTTCAAGGCGACCTGAGCATTGTATGCGGAGATTGCCAGATTGGAAAGCAGATCGAAGTCCCACACAAAGGCACTACTCAGATCAATACAATGAGACCCCTAGAGTTACTTCACATCGATCTGATGGGGCCCATGCAAGTAGAAACCTATTCTGGCAAGAGGTACGCACTTGTATGTGTTGATGATTTCTCACGATTTACCTGGTCCAGTTTTCTACGTGAAAAATTAGATGCTGTTCAGGCGTTTGTGCAACTATGCACTTGGCTGGAGCGAGAAAGAGAAGATAAAGGCGAGCATATTATGAAAGTTCGAAGTGAGCATGGAAAAGAGTTTGAGAATATTGCTCTTACTGACTTCTGCTCACAAAAGGGAATTACCTAGCAATTTTCATCTCCAATTACCCCTCAGCAGAATGGAGTTGTCGAAAGAAAGAATCGAACCATTCAAGAGATGGCCCGAGTGATGCTTCATGCGTAGAAGGTGCCTTTCAAGTTCTGGGTGGAAGCCATGAACACCGCATGCTATGTCATCAACAGAGTAATGATCCAATCCGACACAGAGAAGACATGTTATGAGTTGTGGAAAGGTAAAAAGCCAACGGTGAAGTACTTCCATATCTTTGGGAGCCAATGCTTTATCCTCCGAGATCGTGAGTATCTGCAGAAACTGGATCCTAAGAGCGACGAAGGAGTCTTTCTGGGTTACTCCAACGACAGTCGTGCGTACCAAGTCTACAACAAACGCATAGGAGTCATTATGGAATCTATCAATGTTATTGTGAAAGATGTCGTGCCAGACGTGCCTGCAACAAGTACAGTAGACGATGATGATGTTACAACTCACCCGCAACAATCTGCTACTCCAGCTGCTACCACAGATGTTGTGCCAGATAAGGATCCAGGACCTACTGCGAAAGATAATGGTCAGACAGAAGAGGAAGCTGATGTGGAGATGTCGCCTACCCCTTCTCGTGTCCTTCAACCGATGAGAACCATTGAGAAGAATCATCCCATTACTGAGGTGATCGGTGAACTAACCGAAGGCATGAAGACTCGAGGTAAATAGGTTAACTTTCGAGAACTGGCTGGTTTTTCATGTTTTATGTCCACTGTAGAACCCAAGAACATCAAGGAGGCCATCAATGACGAATATTGGGTGGTGGCTATGCAAGAAGAGCTTGGTGAGTTTCAGCGAAATGATGTTTGGGATCTTGTTCCACAACCTGATGATGTGAATGTTATTGGAACTAAATGGATCTTCAAGAACAAATCTGACGAACAAGGGAACATCACCAGAAACAAGGCAAGGCTTGTGGCTCAAGGCTATACTCAGATTGAAGGCGTAGATTTTGATGAGACCCTTGCTCCGGTTGCTCGTATAGAAGCTATTCGCCTACTATTGGCCCTTGCTTGTCATCTGAAATTCAAGTTGTTCCAGATGGATGTCAAGAGTGCTTTTCTAAATGGGCTTCTGAATGAAGAAGTGTATGTGGCACAACCAAAAGGATTTGAAGATCCTCACCATCCGGACCACGTGTATCATCTGAAGAAAGCGCTCTATGGTCTAAAGCAGGCGCCCAGAGCATGCTACGAGCGCCTTACTGAATTCTTGATCTCCCATTGCTATGTGCGAGTGGGAGTAGACAAGACGCTGTTTGTGAAACACAAAAGGTTAGACTTTATCATTGCTCAAATTTATGTGGATGACATCGTGTTTGGCTCTAGTAATCAGAAGATGGCTGACAAATTCGTTGAACAAATACAGAGTGAGTTGAAAATAAGCATGGTATGAGAGTTGTGCTATTTCTTTGGGTTACAAGTAAAGCAGAAGGTAGACGGTATCTTCATATCCCAGAGTAAATATGCTAGGAACTTGATCAAGAAGTTTGATCTGGAGAAAGCATCATATAAGAGAACCCCCACTGCAACTCATGTCAAGATCACCAAGGATGAAGCAGGTACAAGTGTGGATCAAACCTTGTACAAAAGTATGATTGGGAGCTTACTATACCTGACGGCAAGCAGACCAGACATTGCTCATGCAGTTAGAGTTTGTGCCAGATATCAAGCTAATCCCAAGGAAATTCACCTAATGAATGTAAAGAGAATTATTAGATATGTCTGTGGCACATCAGACTATAGATTGTGGTACACCAAGAATACTAATTCCTGCTTGGTAGGCTATTGCGATGCCGATTTGGCTGGGAATGCAGAAGATCGCAAAAGCACATCTGGAGGATGCTTCTTTCTAGGAAATAATCTAGTGTCATGGTTCAGCAAGAAGCAGAACAGCATATCTCTTTCCACGGCCGAAGCCGAATATATTGCTGCTGGAAGTTGTTGTACGCAGATGTTGTGGATGAAACAAACGTTGGAAGAATATGGAGTAAAACAAGATGTGATGACCCTCTACTATGACAACATGAGTGCTATCAGCATATCCAAGAATCCAATACAGCATTCCAGAACAAAGCATATCGATATCAGGCATCACTTCATCCGTGAGCTAGTGGAGAAGAAGATAATTTCCTTGACACATGTATCCACTGAGAAGCAGCTAGCAAACATCTTCACCAAAGCCTTGGATAACATTCAGTTCAAGACACTGAGATCCTCCCTGAGTCTGTGTGTCATTGACAACTAAGTTGAGCCAGTACTGGTCGATCAGCCGGAACCTAATCGAGATATTTGTCAAAGGCTGACATAGGAGGAAGGAAGAACGACTTTGAAGGTTACACAACGAGGTATTCAAATTCTCTAAATTTGTTGGTGTGTTTTGTGAATCTATTAAGAAAGATGACGAAGCCAGTCAAGAGTATAATTTTGTTACGCTATTGCTACTATTGTTTTTTGTTCTCCCTTGTCAATTTGTGGCAAAAAGGGGGAGTAGTTGCGGAGTTTGAAAGATCCTTAAAAGATTCAGTTGTGCTGTTTTGTTAGATATGTTGTGGAGTTTGAAATCTCCTTAAAAGATTCGGTTGAGCTTACAATTTTTCGGAGTTTGAAATCTCCTCAAAGATTCGGTTGGTAGTTTAGTTCGTAGCACAGCTTGGGAGTTTGAAACCTCATTTAAAGACTCGACTGTAATAGTAGTACAGGTAGATTACAGGTAGTTAGTTTTGCCAAAAATGCCAAGGGGGAGATTGTTAGTTTTATGACATGTAGTTTGGCAAAACTTAGTATAGTTGTTCAAGTTGTTATTCAAGACTGGAAGAGACAACTGTCCTGGAACAAGTTGAAGGAGATGGAATGTTTCCTAATTCAGATTAGGAAACTCAGTTGACCGTTAGAGATAGATACGGTTGCATTTGGAAGGACAGTAGTTAGAAGTTTCCTAATTCAGTTTTGGGAACTTGTTTCAACCGACCTAGCACAACTCGACGCGGCAGTGAATATTCGGGAATGGATTCGGCAAGTCGGTGCTATGTTGCATGTCGAAGTCATTAAGAAGTCGGTTGGAAGTTTACTTGCGCCTGAAGATATCTTAGTGATAAAGATAATCGAAGATTGCCTAATCAAGATTGAAGATATATTGGAGGATTATCAACAAAAGATATGTGCAAGATATTAGGAAAGATTTCCTAATGATAGAGGCAGTTTAGATTAGGAATCCTATTCTTTTTAGGGTTTCTGCCGCTCTATATAAGTAAGGCTAATGCTTAGGTATTAGTTAGCACTTACGGAGATATAATTCTCGCTCATACTCACTGAAGGGAGGAGGAGGCAAATGACCGGTGAACTAATCGTCACTGATTACTCACGGCGCTCGTATTCAATCTGTTCTGGTGCTCGGCAGATTGATCGTAGAACAACGCTGAAGCTACACGCACTGGTGTTCTAAATTGCGCATTCAGGAGAAGGCACTTATTCTCACGGAGGACCGTATGGGTGGATACAGCGGATGAGCTCAAATCTAGGGGGAGTCCTAGATTGCAATTGCTAGAGTGTCCGAGGCTCAGGTTGTTTAAGAGGGAGTCTGTAAACGATAAACCCTGTACTCGCAATACTCATCGTTAGTGAATTGCAATCCACCGGGATAAGAGTCAGTCCCCCAGACGTAGGCTCGTTAACGCCGAACTGGGTAACAACTTTACGTGTCGTTTATTTTCTGCACTGCATTTAAATTTCGTATAAGTTGTTCAAGATATTATTCTGCACCCGACCAGAACAACATCTCATCTACCACGGGAAAATTTCACAGGATATCTTTTCCATGAGTACACTGATTTCGATTATACCAAATATATCAGCATATGACAATTACTTTACGGAAATTCGAGAGGCTCATGTTTTGGTAACTGTAATATAGAATATTGGCAAGACAATGACATTAAAATGAAAATAATCACTGCCGTGAATAATATAATTAAGTATCCCAGATGTATTGAGACCACCAGTAATGTGTGAAAATATGTCTATAATCTTCCTATTTGTAAAAGCAGACTGGGAAATATAAGTTACCTCCTAAATGATGTCTGTGTTTTTTAAGTCCAGTCGGCAAGGGCACCTTGAAAACCCTTCCATGCAAAGATGCAAATTTTTCTTTGAAGAGGGAAGACGTCAAAGAGCATTCCAGAACGAGTGAATCTTGTTTTTATCTGATTGTTCTGTTGCTTGAGAGTTCTTTGATGCTAACATCTTTCTTGCCACATCATAAGCTAACTTGATTGTGTAGTCACTGCGGTATCCTCCTGCCCAGGTCAGCTCAGCTGTTTCATCGCATCAAGTAACTACCGACTTTAAGATAACTAAAGATTTAAAGATGCCCGACCAAATATGTGAAGGTCTATACCCTTGTCTGGCATCCCACTACACCATTTTGACACGTATGCAATATAACATCACTCGCTGTTACATAACTCATGTAGCATAAGAACTCTAGCAACATACATAAAGCGTTACTTATGTGTGGCGTTGCATAAGTTCACTAATGCAACACACACAAAATTACGTCCCAATGTACGTTGCGTAAGGACACAAATGCAACATGTACTTACGCAACACCCAAACTACGTTTCATATGTTGTCTTACGCAACGCCCACAAAAGCTGCAGATCAATGTCTGTTGCATAAGTATACTAATGCAACATGTTCTAAAGTAACACATCATTGTGCGTTATGTAAGACTACATATACAACACGTGTTGGGCTAGAAGTATATATTTGTGTTGGGTAAGATGTCTTACGCAACTCACACAAAAGCAGCAGATCAATATCTGTTGCATAAGCATACTAATGCAACATGTTTAACAGTAACATGTCATTGTGTGTGACGGAGTCCACCGAACTGTCGTTAAGGTGCGATGTTCTCTGTGCAAAAATAAATTTATATCTCCGATACTCGCGACTTAACTATTTTGGATAGTCAGTGGTAAGTACGGGTCGAACCCAATGGAATTAGGTGATAGTTGTTCTTTCGAAAAGGGGGGATTAAATAAAACAGTTGGGGGGTTGGTTTTGGTTTTAGTTACTGAAAAGTAAGGTGCTTGATGGACAAGACTTGACAGAAAGTAAGTAGTTGATAAGGTACTGAAAGTAAATAACATTTGATATTACAATTAAAGGAAAGTATTCGGTTTTAGGGGCCTTGTATCATAGTCCGTTTATCATTGACCTCTAATGATCATACTATGTGTTCAAAGATGAATCAAGGCTAATTCTAGCACATGACTTGCCACATCATTTAGAACACTTGTTCTATTTAGACTAATTCCTCCTTTCGAAGTATATTAGCCTTATGTGCATCCACTTGATGTTCAGTTACGAGCAATCAAATGGTTTTTAAAAGAGGTCGAACTCCTCAGATAAGTTTTGCCCGTTAAAGCATCCACTTACCCGAATATGTTCACGAACCCCACGGAAGAGCTTTGCCCGTTAAAGCATCCACTCAACCTTGGAAGTTCTAACCTAATATGTGGCACATAGAACAAGTTTTGAACACATAGAGGCACTAAGAGTAGGGCCTAAAACATTGTATGATACAAGCACACCCTTTCAACCGAATGAAGGGTTTAGCTACGAATATCCATGGAGCAGAACATCATAGCTAAGTGCTTGAAAAGTAAAGGTTTTGAAAGACAGAAAATAAAGTTTTCGAAAGTAAAGACAGGAAAGTAAAGTTGTTGAATTGAAAAGACAGTAAAGTAAAGAAGAGAGGACTTACAAGAACCGATAAGAGTGCTCAAGACCAAGCTTCCATTTCAAAGTAAAGTGATTACATGATTAGTGCCCAAAATCTAGAGAGAAGCTAGAGCTTTGTGATGGGTGATGTTTGTTTTTTTTGGAATGTATTACAAAGGCAATGGAGGTGTCTATTTATAGGCTAAGGGAGGCAATGGATGTGGAGGAGAAGCCACCACATGTCACAAGATGGGAGGAGGTCTCAAAAGCCATCGGGGTGAGTCATCTCTTCCCTTAGCCGCTGGCCACATGGAGGAGAAGGAGTGGATGATGGCTTAGTCGCCGGCCACATGGAGGAAGAAGAGTGATGGAGTGAGTTTGTGATCTTATCCCAAAAAGCCATCGGTCCTTTCAGCTCCGGACTGACTCTGGTTGCCCTTCGGTTGGACTTGTTTTGAATGATTCCACGTCAGGTTCTTGAAAGTCAGAATTTGGTCGTGACCTGGAATGACTCGTAATTCATTTCCAGCTTTAAAACTCCTCCTTAGCCTGTATTCTCTCTAGACTTCAAAATACCCTGTAGATAAATATCGGAACTAACAAGAAAAAGTTAAATAGACAAAGAGTCTAATTTGGTGGGTTTAACTGTGTTTATGATTCATACAATTATGGTCCATCAGATCACCCCACACTTTTAGTTGTTCGTCCCGAACAATGCTATTTAAGGTCGAAACACAATCTAAAAAACTTTCAAATATGAAAGTGAGACTGTGGGACTAGATTTATCTTAATTCATGCATTACTTACTTATTACCAAACTAAACCGTGTAAATACTTAGAAGAAAATTGATACTTGTACCTTCGCGCCGAGATGCAAATTAATTCGGATGTTTCGGGAGATAGCCCTTTTCAGGCTCCTGGACTGCATTCTGGGGATCGACTCGTACTATATGGTTTCCTTGTAGCTTTCTCTAGCACGTGATTCGGTTCGGGTTTCACTGAGTTGAGCATTTTGATTTCTTTTTGGCGAGGGACAGCTTCTGTTGTGAATCGGCCTTTGGCCTTTGATAATGAGTTGGAGTTTCTTCACTTTTGTTCGGTTAAAACCTTCACAATTTTGGCCTTTGGCCTTTGATTAGCTTCTTTGAGCTTTTACTTCTTTGTGACTTGCTAGTCCATTTTCTCAACCTTTTGGGAGGTCCAATCATTGCCCGCGAGCATATGGAAATACCTCCCCGCTCTTTCTCATCCTCGCCATTTCGCGCGGGTCAAGATGAGGGTCGCTCATTGATGGACCATAATTATACGAATTAGACTGTTTGTCTATTTAACTTTTGCTTGTTAGTTCCGATATATTTCTACAGGGTATTTTGGCACTTAGAGAGAAAACACGCTAAGGAGGAGTTTTTAAGCGGAAAATGAAGAACGAGTCATTCCAGGTCACGACCATGCTACACTCAAAATCAGCCTTAACATCCTTCATGGAACCGATTTGGAATCACTCAAATATTCTAGAACCGTCGGCAAATGGACAAGAATGCAAGGAAAAAGCACCGAGCTCGGTAAAGGCCAAACAAAGGCAATTTCATCCGATTTGGCATTTTGACCATGTTCGGGGCAGAATTTGGCTTAGGTTCCTTCTTGAGATCATCTTAGAATGACATTTTCATTCAGAATACACTCTCCAAAATCCAAGAAGCTCCGGTCAAATTCCGGTCAAACCGATGGCTTTTGGAGGATAAGGATAAGGATGACTCACCCCCTCCTCCTCTTCTAGAAGGGGCGGCTCCTCCCTCACATGGTGGCTCCTCCACTCTCCTCCCTCCACTTGGCGCCTCCTCCTCTCCTCCTCCCAAAGCCGCCGGCGGCTAAATGAGCCACCATGAGAATGTGACAAGTGGAGGCTCCTCCTCCACATGCTCCTCCCCTTCTCCTCCACCCTTGGATGCTCCTCCACATGCCACCATCTCCACCACCCATCCTCCTCCTCCTTGGCTATAAATATGAGAGCTCCTCCTCATTTGTAATCCATCCCATATCCCATACTTGTACACACTTTAGAGAGAGAGAGGGCTTAACCCTCCTCTCTTCATTTTCAATAAAATTGTTCTTCGCTTTGGAAATAAAGGATAGCTCCCTTGGCGCTTCAACGGTTGTAAGTATTATTTTTAGTATTTATTCAACTGTTTTATTTCCTTAGTTATAATGTTTAGCGCGATGAATAGTAGCTAAACTAGTTATTCGGTTGAAGGGGTGTGCTTGTATTATAAATGTTTTAGACTTTACTCTTAGTATACCTTTGTGTTCGATACTTGTTCTATGTGCCATATATCAAGTCAGAGTTTCCAAGGTTGAGTGCCTGACAAGCAAAAAGCTCTTCCGTGGGAATTCGTGAACATACTCGGTAAGTGGAAGCTGTAACAAGCAAAACTTATCGAGGAGTTCGGCTTATCTTAAAAATCATTTGGAAACTGGACCAAAGGGACCAAATGGATGCACTTACGGCTAAGATACTTCGAAAGGAGGAATTAGTTTTGCTTAGAACAAGTGTTTTAAATGATGTTGCAAGTCTTGTGCTAGGAATAGCCTCGATTCATCTTTGAACATTTAGCATGATCATTGCAAGTGTTCTACACGACGTTGCAAGTCTTGTGCTAGGAATAGCCTCGATTTCGAATGCTTGGTATGGTCATTAGCGGTCAATGATAAACAAATATGATACAAGGCCCCTAAAACCGAATACTTTCCTCACAGTCCATTATCAATTATTGTAATTTACTTTCAGTTCTCAAATCACACTCAAATCCAACCCCCAATTGCATTTAATTTCTGCATAAGCTTCATTAAAGAACAATTAATCCACACTGACTCCCTTGGGTTCGACCCCTACTTACCAAGTACTACCCAATAGTATAGTCGCAAGTAGCGGACTATTATAAATTTATTTGCACAAATCGCTTTAACGACGAGCGATCTGTCACTCATCTATTTTCCCGGCTACTAGGACTAGAGATAGGACGGTTTGATTCCCGTCCCGCCTCTTTACATAAACGCTGCATGGCGGAGATGACTCTGACTCAACTGAAACCCGAAGTGTAGCCTCCACTGACTTCGAAAACCATATAGTTAGATTCGATCCTTCGAGTGCTTGCCAAGCCTCTCTAGGGCATTTTCTATCAACTCCACATCCCCTGTATATCTGAGCACAAAGGGACAAATGAGAAGTTACATCCTAAGTTTTTAAACAGTTGAATTTTCATAAGGTAAATGTATGAATTTAGATCTACCTTTTTCACATTCTCAAGTTCATATTTTCAAAAAGATAATATTAAGGGAAAAGGAAAAGAAAAACATGTTAATTAACTATGTACACAGGCGGTTCTCACCCCACACTTTTGAACGAAGGTGTGCCTTTCAGCACGACTTAGTTCAAAAGTCATGCAAATATATACAAGAGAAGGAAATCACATTAAGGAAAAGAGAAGAACTGAACTCCCTTTTTCTGTGTCGTGTCGTGGAACGACATGCCTCGGAGCTGGATAATCGAGGGAGTTTGGCTGGGGCCTTGAACTCTCAGCGCAGGCCCGGTAATTTCTCGGAAGCTGCCTGGATGATCTGATCTTGCTCCAAAAACCGATACAAAAAGTGGGTGCGAGCGACTTACGGTAAAAACTAAATGACAGAAAATAAAATTACTGAAAGTAAGATAGGTGTCGGGTTACCTCCCGACAAGTGTCTTTGTTTAACATCGTTGGCTCGACGCATGGGGATCACAAGTTTGGATCCCATGGGCGGCTCAGGTTGAATTTTGCCGCAGCTCCTGCGTTGATTCTAGCCTTGACTTTTCCTGATTTCTTGTGAGATGATGTGCTTGGGTTAGAACTACATGGTTTTGGTGGTCTCCTTCCATTGTTTCTGAGGAGGCGAGGGACCTTTGACCATAGCTGCTGGTCTTGTCACTCTCTCGGTCTCTCTTGGCAGGTCAGAAATCTGTGTTCTGAGATCCGAGATAGGTACAATGTCTGGTGGTTTCCTTGTCCTTGGGCGACCATCATAATCATCGATGTAGAAATCTGAAATTTTTCCGCCAAATGCAAGTGATAACAAGCCCTTTCCTATGTCGATCCATGCTTTGGTGGCGTAGAGAAAAGGTCGTCCCAAAATAAGTGTTGGAGGGTCGTCTTTGCTGGTCTCTCCCGTTTGTATTACATAAAAGTTCGCAGCAACGACGAGCTCTCCCACATGGAGTATTAGATCTTCAAGCACTCCAACCGGTCGGATACATGATTTATCTCCCAACTCGATATTTGACCTTGGTGGTTTCAATGGGCCAAGCCCCAATAAGTAATATAAGGAGTAAGGCATGGCATTGACGACAGCCCCAAGATCGATTAAGCACTTGTGAATTTGGGCTTCACCAATACCACAGGTGACTGTGAAGGCCCCTGGGTCCTTATCCATTTCCGGTTGTGACTCCTGATCTGAAGTGAGGGATCTTTCCATTAGCGGGCCATTCTTCTCATCCTTTGGCTCTGGATTTGTATGATCGGGCCCTTTTAACTCCTGATCTTCTAGGTAAATGTTTTGATCTGATGCATAGATGTTAGTTGGGGAATCCCATCTGAGACCATTAGAGTCATTGTCATCCCAGCCAGATGCCGGTATGTCAAAGTGTGTAGTCGGTGGAGGTGTAATGCTAACCGTGAATGTATAACGTCCATTGTCAGCATGCGTGACCCACGTTCTGCCATCATTGGGTCGGTCTTCTTCTTGATTCCAATCAGGACGGTGCCTATGGGTGAAGTGTTTGTTCGTAAGTTTGTAAGTTGTGGATTGTGCTGTTTCTTCCAGTGCTACCTTCATGTTTGACTTCCTTATCATGCTGACATTCGCCTTTGGGTTTTGGATGGTTTGTGAAGGTAGTCTGCCAGGCTCATTAGTAAGTACGGATATTGAAGTGGCGAGCTGGGACATTTGTTTGGTCAAATCTGAAATTGCCCCATCAGTTTTCGCCTGATATTGGTGTAGCAAAGTCCCCAATTGATTTACGCTTCCTGCGAGCTTCTTCATTGTGTCTTCAAGCGACTTGCTTGGTCCTTGCTGATTAATTGAGCTGGATTGGTATTGATTCGTTCCCTTCTGCTGATATTGGCTCGTCGGGTATTGATTTGATCCTCTCTGCTGATATTGGCCTACTGATTGAGCGTTCTGGTTGTACTGCCGGTGGGGCGGTTGGTAGAATGACTAGCTAATTGTGGTGCGGCTTGTTGTATCTCCCTCGGAGGATGGTTGTCGTTTCGCCAGCTTGGATTGGTTGCTTGATTATACTACCGGATTGGTCCTGCTCTATCGTTGCTGTTGTGGTTGTTGTATCCTTGGTATCCTACCACTGCATTCACTTCTTCCGGTTCCTCTACTATCAGTGTCGGGCATGCGTCAATCTTGTGGTCAGTAGAACTACAAAACTCGCAAGGCTTTATCTGAACTGGCTGCCTTCGTAGGATTTGAATCATCATTGCCTTTATTTGTTTCATCTCCTCTGGCATAGAGTTCATCGGTGTTTCAGCCTTTGCCACATTCTTCGTTCGGGAAAATTCTTCCTGCCGAGTTGTCTCTTCTCTGAATCGGGCATTTTCAGCAACATCGGTGATGAGATTCCTTATGCCACTCAGTGATAGATTCATCATGGATCCTCTAGCTGAGGCATCCAGAAGCATTTTGTCTAAGGGCCTTAATCCATCAATGAGGTACTCGATTATGAGTTTTTCGGGCAGTCCAAGGGTACAGCAGGTTCTCTCCAGGCGATTGAACTTTTCCAGGTAGTCGTACATGGTTTCATTGGGCCCTTGCTTGATGTCCTGCAGTTGCCTCCTTACTTGCATTGATCTTCCTGCTGGGTAGTATTTGTCTAAGAACTTCTTCAGCATCGGAGCCCATGTTCTGATGCTTCCGGAAGGCAATGAAAGGAACCAGTCGTTCGTCGAGTCAGTGAGGGAAAAGTAGAACACTTTTAGCTTGAAGTCGTCTACGTTCACGCCATTTGGTTTTAGGTTTTGGCAAGTGCCATGTAAGCGTTGGAGATGAGTCTTGCTGATTCTCCACGAGTTCCTGAGAACTTTGGCAAGTTATGGGCCACTGAAGTGTTGATGGCAATGTTTTCTAGCTCAGGGCCTTCGTAAATGCACCACGGCTGATTTCTGAAATCTGGTGCCGACAGTTCTCCCATAGTAGGTTCGCGAAAGTTGTTGTTATCCCCGTAGTAGTCATCAAAGACGGGTTCTCATCTTGGTTCTCGTCGATATTGCGGGGGTGGTGGATGTCTAGGAGGTTGTTGCGCTGGGCCAGCTTCATTTCGGCCTTCGGGTGGTCCTTGGTTTCTTAGGATGGCATTCCTATCACGAGCTCTTCGGTTTCGGAAGAGTTGCTCTGGATCGTCGAGAATTGGAAATTGAGGCGGTGCCTCATTATTTCGATCGAACAGATTGATCTCGTCGTTATCCTGATAGTCATGGATGCTTCCTTCGCGAGACATGGTTGTACAGAAGCGAGTTTGAAAGAAAAAGAAAGAACAATTGATTCTAACTCCCCGGCAACGGCGCCAATTTTGACGGAGCCCACCGCACTGTCGTTAAGGTGCAATGTTCTCTGTGCAAAAATAAATTTATATCTCCGATACTCGTGACTTAACTATTTTGGGTAGTCAGTGGTAAGTACGGGTCGAACCCAAGGGAATTAGGTGATAGTTGTTCTTTCGAAAAGGGGGGATTAAATAAAACAGTTGGGGGGTCGTTTTTGGTTTTAGTTACTGAAAAGTAAGGTGCGTGATGGACAAGACTTGACAGAAAGTAAGCAGTTGATAAGGTACTGAAAGTAAATAACAGTTGATATTACAATTAAAGGAAAGTATTCGGTTTTAGGGGCCTTGTATCATAGTCTGTTTATCATTGACCTCTAATGATCATACTATGTGTTCAAAGATGAATCAAGGCTATTTCTAGCACATGACTTGCCACATCATTTAGAACACTTGTTCTATTTAGACTAATTCCTCCTTTCGAAGTATCTTAGCCTTATGTGCATCCATTTGATCTTCAGTTACAAGTAATCAAATGGTTGTTAAAAGAGGTCGAACTCTTTAGATAAGCTTTGCCTGTTAAAGCATCCACTTACCCGAGTATGTCCACGAACCCCACGGAAGAGCTTTGCCCGTTAAAGCATCCACTCAACCTTGGAAGTTCTAACCTAATATGTGGCACATAGAACAAGTTTTGAACACATAGAGGCACTAAGAGTAGGGCCTAAAACATTGTATGATACAAGCACACCCTTTCAACCGAATGAAGGGTTTAGCTACGAATATCCATGGAGCAGGACATCATAGCTAAGTGCTTGAAAAGTAAAGGTTTTGAAAGATAGAAAATAAAGTTTTCGAAAGTAAAGACAGGAAAGTAAAGTTGTTAAATTGAAAAGATAGTAAAGTAAAGAAGAGAGGACTTACAAGAACCGATAAGAGTGCTCAAGACCAAGCTTCCATTTCAAAGTAAAGTGATTACATGATTAGTGCCCAAAATCTAGAGAGAAGCTAAAGCTTTGTGATGGATGATGTTTGTTTTTTTTGGAATGTATAACAAAGGCAATGGAGGTGTCTATTTATAGGCTAAGGGAGGCAATGGATGTGGAGGAGAAGCCACCACATGTCACAAGATGGGAGGAGGTCGAAAAAGCCATCGGGGTGAGTCATCTCTTCCCTTAGCTGTCGGCCACATGGAGGAGAAGGAGTGGATGATGGCTTAGTCGCCGGCCACATGGAGGAAGAAGAGTGATGGAGTGAGTTTGTGATCTTATCCCAAAAAGCCATCGGTCCTTTCAGCTCCGGACTGACTCTGGTTGCCCTTCGGTTGGACTTGTTTTGAGTGATTCCACGTCAGGTTCTTGAAAGTCAGAATTTGGTCGTGACCTGGAATGACTCGTAATTCATTTCCGGTTTTAAAACTCCTCCTTAGCCTGTATTCTCTCTAGACTTCAAAATACCCTGTAGATAAATATCTGAACTAACAAGCAAAAGTTAAATAGACAAAGAGTCTAATTTGGTGGGTTTAACTGTGTTTATGATTCATACAATTATGGTCCATCAGTGTGTTGCTTGGATTACTTATGTAACGCTGACAAAAGCAACAAATACACTTGTGTTACGTTAGACTACATATGCAACATGTGTTGTGCTAGAAGTATATTTGTGTTGCGTAAGTAGCGCATTTATTTTGAAAAACCAAACTTTATGTGCAAATGCAACATGAGGGGATTGATAGTTTCATTTCCCGCCTTATTTAATTCGATTCCTTCCATCTCTATTTTTTCTCTCCATAGAAAATGTGTTAGATGTAATATAATGCAACATGGAACAATAAAAGTATGTTCCATTAGTGTTGAACCATTAATCCTTAAAATAACTCTTTAAGTAAATTAAATATATGACTTATAACATGATAAATAATTAAATTCCTAAATTTTTAACTCTTTAATGACATGATAAAGAAAGTATCATAGACCTAAATACAATTGAACTCTTAGACTCTCAAATTCCTTCACCAGTGCATTTGGTTTTTTACTTATCATATACTAACACTCCACAAGTTGTGGTTTAGATTAAGGGTAATGCAAGTATGAATTCCTTTTCAAATCATGTACCACCTTCAAATCATCTCATAAACCATCACAAACGCTTTTATAATCAAGCGTATATCATGTGCTCACATATACGTAGGAGTTATCTTATGAGTTAATACTTAAATCACAATACGTAAGTTGTGATCGAGATTAAAGGTAATGCATGAATGAATTCTCTTTGAAATCTTCAAACACTTTCAAATCATCTCATAAACCATCATAATTTCTTTCATGAACAAGTGTATACCATGTGTTCGTAATTATACATAAGGATTATGTTATGAGGTAATGGTTACATCACAAATAAACAAGTTTTGCGATAGATTAAGGATAATATGTATGCGTGAATTCCCTTTCAAATTCTCCTCCATAAGTTGTATACAAAAGTCAAAATCATAATATTGAAGTGTAATGTTTGAATGTAGTAAATGTAGTTGCTCACTTGTTTTCGATTTATCGTTACTTTTTATATTAAAATTTCTACATAACATATAACTAATGTATATTTTTACATAAATTTATATTTTAGTTTACTTAATGAATATCAATTACTCTTCAACAACATGTGCATTGTGCAACACTCTATAAAAAATCAAAACAAAAGGTGAAACAAATTTTTTTGTTTGATTCCCCTTTTATGTAATTAAAATCAATCTTTATCTTTTTTTATGGGAAAATCAATCTTTATCGTTATACACATATTAAATATCTTCAAAAAAATAATATATATACACATATAAAATGGGTCGGCCTAATCCAGCCCCTAATCCTGCCCATTTTGAAAATTACATTATCTTAACCTACAACTACAATTACATAATCCAGCCCCTTAACCTACGACTTCCTCGATTGGGATTTTGAGGAAGTCGTTTAAGCCGCAGGGCTGCCGCATCGTCAGCCGTTTGAGGATGACACTTTTGATTTCATATTTTCTGGCGGTGGCGGGTTGGATCGGTTGAGTTAGCAATTAAGGTTTGCGTCTGAGGTTGCTCGGACTTTGAAGCCTGGTGGAATTTTCATGGTGCATACAAATTCGACAGATGAGTACAGTTTCCATTCCTTTAATTTATTGATTTGTTTAATTTCTGTAGAGTAGTTAGGGTTAGTGAAATTGAAGGGTTTGAGTCTTCCATGACGTGCATTCGTGAAATTGTGATATTGAAGGAAGTTAGTAATTTAGCTGAAAGTGTTGATAATTGTGGAGTTGCAGTTACAGAATGTTCAGCTCCTGGGTACAAGCAGAAACTGGTGTGAGACGCGAAGCCATTAAAACCGTGGTTGACGAGGAAAAATAAGGATGTGAAGTATTTGATGACAAAGGTATGACCTTGTCAGCTCTACTATAAAGGTAGAGCAGAGCAGAGGGCCAACAATATTCAACTGTTTGTTTGCTTGTTTCATAATAGATTATGTTTTAACATTTAGGTTAACAAATTCAAATTTGCTTTACAGGTTTTACAAACTTTTATTGAAAGCTCCTTACCAAATTGAAAGTTGCTCCATAAGGTAGTGAGTGAACTGTCCAGATGCGTGAGTTTGAGGAGAGGATTCGGGTTTTGAAGAGGAACTTCTCAGAGATTCAGTCCACGGGTAATTCGATAAGTGATGAAGCTAGGTTGTATGTTAAGACCTGGCAGATTATATGTTTGTATAGAAAAGTTTGTGTTATGGCTTTTTATGTAACCCAGCTTTGATTGGATTTGTATGTAAATGTTGTAGTTTGAATGTTTATTTAGTATGTAATATGAAATTTGTGCTTTAGAGTTGCACCGTTATGGTTGCACAAGAACATTATAAGAACCTTGGTTGCTTATGTTCATTGTGTGTTGCAAGATGCCAATGAAACAAATGACATGTAGCATATCCATACGTAGCAAATGTCATGTTGCAACCGTGTTTTGCAACGAACATTGAAATCTATGTTGCATAGGATGAAATCAAAAGCAACACAAATTTTGTGTTGTTCACGAACGCGTTGCTTCTGTATATTGCAACATGTCTTTATGCAACATCGAAGTACGTGTTGCATAAGTACGCGACTTATGCAACCGAGCTTGATGCCACGTTGCAAAGTACAAATGCATCAGAGCATTTGCGACGCGCACTTTTGCAATAAGATTGAGTTGCGATCGACGAAAGCAACACAAAATGCAACATAAGCAACACCGTTTCTCCTGTTGCATTATGATGTAAGAGCGTTTAGGGCTCTGAATTAGTATTTTAGCTTTAATTATTTGTTTTAGTTTTTAAGCAACATTATCTTTTTTAGGCAGCGTTATCTTTTTAGGCAGCCTATCATTATCTTTTTAGATTTCCTTTCCTAATTAGGTTTTATGTTTTCCTATTTAAACCCACCTTAGGGTTTCCGTTATGTATCTTACTTTCCTATCAATAAACCTTTAGTTTTTCGTTTTTGGTGGATTCCAAAACTTTCTTAGTGGATTCCAAGCTATCCACGAATTCATTGTTGGTGAATTCGTTTATCCGATTTTCCTACTGTGTCAGTTGGTATCAGAAACAGGTCTTTCCCTGTCTCTCTGCTAACTTGATCAAATGGCAGATCAACCTGTACCCAGAGCAGATGGTGAGAGGGTCAATGCGGACATAGCCGCAGACCTGGCTGCTTTGAGAACACAAATAGCTTTTATGTCAACCCAGTTGACAGAAGTGGTCAACAAGAGTCATCGTGGAGACAGGAGAGGAGAACTGAATAGGGTTCCGCAAGGTGATATCAATCGTGCAACTAACTTTTATATATCGAGTTCTAAAAAGGAAGTTTATCATGGCGATCAACAAAATAATTATGATTATCGAGTGAAGAGTGGTATTCCATTCTTCTATGGAGGAGAAGAGGAGTTTCTGGAATGGCAGGTCAATGTTGATAGGTTTTTCGATGTCATGAATGTTCTCGAGCATAAACAAGTTAAGATGGTATCAATCAGGTTGAAGAGTATGGCTGCCGTGTGGTGGGACAAGCTCGTTATTCATAGGCAACGACAAAGGAAAGAGCCAGTTAGAATGTGGAGGCGAATGAAACAATTGATGATGGAGCAGTTTTTGCCTAAAAATTACGAACCGATCCCATATAAGAAGTACGTTGAATGCTTTCAAGGGAAGAAGAGTGTGACGGAGTACACGAATGAGTGTGTGAAGCAAGAGCTTCCAAAGCCGGATACGAAGAAGGAAGAGGTTATTGTGGCGGAGGAGGCATTGGAAGAGATTGATGAACTAGCAATGCTGAGGATTCTGGCTGATGATTTTGAGGAGGTTGAACATGAGCAAGTCGAGAAAAGGGTGGTGGAAGATGTTAAACCAGATGAGACAATAGAGAAGATAGTGCCTCGAAAAGTTGAAGAAGTTGTGACCCCTGCTGAACCTGTTCCTCTTGTAGCGGAAGAAAAACCGATTGAGGCTCCTCCTATTATTGTCGTTGAATAGGAGAAACCAAATGCGGATCCATTGGTTGAAGGATACATAGAGACAGTATTGAAAACACTTGAGACTTCTGCGGTTGAAGATGCTTTCAAGACTGGTGATGCGACTGAAACTATAGAAGAGGAAAAGTCGGTAGGCACCCCTGTAGTTGAACTTGAAGATGCTGCTGAGCCTGTTCTCGAGGAGAAGGTAGTGGTGATCCCGCCGGTGAAAGAAGTTATTAAGGCACCAGAACCTGTCGAGGTGGAGAAAGTTGTGAAGCCCAAAGAAGAAGTGGCTCCAGTTGATGAGGAGAAGCCTGTGGCAGCTCCAGCAGTCGAAGAATTTATCAAGACTGAAGATCTAGCTGAACCAGTTGACAAGGAAGTTATCAAAACTGAAAATATGACTGAACCAGTTGAGGAACAGAGGCCAGTTGCTCCTGATGCAGTAGAAGATATCAAGACAGAGGCTACGATTGAACCAGTGGAAGAGGAGAAGCCAGTTGAAGTTCCTGCAGCTGATGAAGTTGTCAAGACTGAAACAACTGAAGTGTAGAAACCGGTTGCAGTTCCTACAAATGATGAAGTTGTTGAGACTGAAACAATTAAAGAAGAGCAACCAGTTACTGCACCTATTGTTGAAGAAATTTTAAAAAACTGATGTTCTAGTTCAGGAGGTCGAGCAGATATTACAAGATTTAATTATTGAGCTGATCAAGGCTAAGAAGTTGCTGGAGTTTGCGCCCGTGATGCATCCACAAGCTGAAGGGAATCAATTAACAACAGCCATAGCTGAAGAACAAGGGTCTACAAAGTTGAAGGAGGGTGAAGATGAGTTTAAGTTATTTGCGGAGCAAGTTATGTCTCCAAGAGACTTGCAATCCAAGTTAGATGTTGCTGATGTCTCACTGAAGGAGCTTGGACCAAGGAGGATTATCACTATTCAAGAGAAAAGGATGGAGTCGCAGGTAGGTAATGATGTGATACTGCTTCACAAGCATGGTCCATTCAAGGTGGATGAGGTCATACATCTAGAAGAGAACTCGGGGTCGAGTTCTTTTGAAGTGGAGGAGAGCGTTTAGGGCTCCGAATTAGTATTTTAGCTTCAATTATTTGTTTTAGTTTTTAGGCAACATTATATATTTTTAGGCAGCATTATATTTTTAGGCAGCATATCATTATCTTTTTAGATTTCCTTTCCTAATTAGGTTTTATGTTTTCCTATTTAAACCCACCTTAGGATTTTAGTTATGTATCTTATTTTCCTATCAATAAACTTTTGATTTTTCATTTTTGGTGGATTCCAAAACGTTCTTGGTGGATCCCAAGCTTTCTTGGTGGATTCCAAGCTATCCACGAATTCATTGCTGGTGAATTCGTTTATCCGATTTTCCCGCTGCGTCACATTAAAAGCAAAATGGCGTAGTGTCCAGAATATGAGAATCAGGAAAGTATTTTGATTTGAGCAATTGGCTAACGAGAAGGTGTTGTTGTGTGCGAATTCTCCACGCTTGATTTGCTAAGAATGCAAGATTAAGACACGTCCAGTTTTTGAATCTTAAACCCCTTCTTGTTTGTCTCGCATAAGAACTTCTTGCTTCAGCCAGTGCACTCCTTTTTTTTTTTGACACTGTTACTTCACCAGAAAGAATTAATCAGGCTCTGAATTCTGGAGATGGTCTTATCTGGAAGCAAGAATGAACAGAGCCAATATTGAGGAATATAATTCATCACGGATGTTTTAAGTATCTCCTTAGTCCTTACCACCTGTGGAGTGTGGACAGTCTTGTAGTTTTTCACCCTTTGCATCTTCTTCGAAACTTAAGCTAAAAAGGAGCCAAAAGTATCAGATTTACGTCTGCACATTTGAATAGGGAGGCTTAATATTTACTTAAATTTTGCACCATATAAACACAAAGAAGACTGGTTACTTCAGCACGGAGATTACCAGAAATATTTCTGTTAGTCATCATCTTTAATTTATGGTAGTTGATTGTTTGGCCGGAAATTCTTTCGTACGTAGCTAACACCTCTTTCACTGCTCTAATTGACCATGTGTTAAGCTTCAAAAACAACAAGCAATCATCTCCGAAAAGTAAATGACTAATACATGGTGATTGATCAGTCGATATTTTGACTAATTATTCACTACATTTGATTAAGGATAACACTTGTTCTCCAGGCAAATTGTCCATATTTGATGTCTTTCTCTAGTGTTTCAGGATAAAAAGACATTTCATCGCTCCTAAGACGCGAAGTGCTGAAAGAACGGAAAGATCGACGTAAAAGACCGAAAAATAGCTATGCACCAGCAGTAGGCCGTGACAGCCGTGACAGCCGTGATATCTCATTAGTGTCACGGGTGTCACGGTAGGCTTTTTTCGCAGAAGGAATCAAGTGATCTTAGACATGGCCGTGACTACCGTGACAGGTCTACGTGTCATGGGTGTCACGACACCCTTACAGCTCAGTGTGTTTCGCCTAGGCTGTGACATGTCGTGACATGTTCGAATGTCACGGGTGTCACGGCACCGTCGGGGGCATAATTATCAGATTGAGGATTCAACGAGCCACATCGTCGCTACGGTTATCTCGTCCTTAATTTCTATTATTACACTATTCGTGGTTAACTTACCATGAATAGTGAGTAGTCTTCTTTATATGGTATGTACCCAACTCTTCATGTGATCAATTGAACGTTTTTCATTAATGCAATTCGAATATTCAATTTCATCGTGCTTAATTTTATTGTTCTTGCAAGTTTTACATTGAATGAGATGTTTGCATGCTAGAACGTATTTAGATTAGTTACCAAAAGATGAATGGGTCCTAGGTATTAACCGGATTGTATGAAATTGATATTAGGGCATGGTAGCTACAATGGTAGTACATGAATTAATAGGAAAGTTGACTTTTGTCTGAAAAGCCCTAAGTTTAATAATCGAGATCGTTGATAATCCGTGGATGGGCGGCGTTCAATGATTGAGATTAATCTAGACAATGATCAGTGGATAGGCGGCTTGTCTAGTGTTATTTCGGTTTATTTCCATATTCGATAGCATGATGAATTTACGTGATATGATTGCATGATTAGTGGGGTTGGCACGGGTGAAGTTTGATCCTGGGATTCTTTCTCTGATCAAGTCAAAACCTTCTTTATTTTCCGCATTTAATTTCTGCTATTAGTTTCACATACGAACCTCTTGTTACTTGGAATAGCTAAATAGGTCACTTGTTAGCTAGTATTCACACACGTTGTTCCTCGGATCGACCCTTGGCTTACCAAGGTTTATAAATTTTGTTTGACTGCAATTAGACCCCTAAAACATATAACTTGACAACTATAAAGGGTTAAAAATACTTTTGTCAGTGATCTTCTGTTAATTTTAATTCCTTATATAAGGTTCCTCTCTCCATAACTCTTTAGAGCGTAAGATAACCATTCTTACATATACTGAAAAAATAAGGGGACTGAGGATCCCGTTGTCGAAGCTCTTTCCTAGGAGAAAAAATGTCAGACACATCGTCGTTAATGCGTAAACAATATTTGATAGTCTTCACAAAACACATAACTTTACTAATCCACACGGCATCAAAACCCAGCTGTGTAAGAATCAACTCTAAATAGTCCCACTCAGTGGTGGATCTAGAGCTTCATGAGAGGGGGTCCAAAAAAATTTCCAAGAATAAGAATGTAAGTAGCATTCGGCAAAAAAAATTCTATATATATTCCTTATATTTGATGATATAAATTATTTTTAGTAAATACAAAAGTTTAAATTCATATTAAGTTCATTTACGATCTAACTTTGAGAGGCCATGGAATACACGACGATTACCCTATATGGTCGAGATATATACCAATGGAGGGATAATTTGACGGGCTACGACTCTTCAATTGATACCAAGATATCAATCAGACGTTTAAGAAACCAAATATATGTAAAGTAAGACCGCATAACAAGTGTACATAGTCAATCACATATAACCTTAACAACTTTGCTAACCTATAACGGGTGGACGAAGCACCATTTGAGAAATCAATCACCTAGCGCATGAAGTTAACGTAAGGGGTACAACTTATGTGCTATCACCTAAACACAAATCTAATGTTAATGTGATCGAAAACTAAATCGAAACAGGCCATATGCTTGAAGTCCTCTAATGATCAGCCAACCTTCTGAAGCTCCTAGAGGCGTCATCTGGTGTCCGTTGAAGATGATCTATGTATGGATATAAACCTAATTGAATGTTCTATGACTTTCATGTTTAATTCAAGATGAAATTTGGAGGTTAAGCTGATAAAAATAGCAACCAACGATAGATGATTAATTGAAAGTTGCCGAAATTGAGGGGAATCCGAGCCAATCTTCTGAAGCTCATAGAGGCGTCATCCGGTATCCGTTGAAGATGATCAATATATGTCTTGAAAGCTAATGATTTACTTAAAGATGAAATTCAGAGGTTAAGATGATAAAAACATCGACCAAAGATAGATGATTGATCAAAATTTGCCAAAATCGAGAGGGTTCAAAAAAATCTTATGAAGCTCATAGAGACGTCATCCGGCGTCTGTTGAAGATAATCTATATATGGATAGAAATGTAATTGAATGTTATCTAACTTTCAAGTTTACACCGAGATGAAATTTGAATGTTAAGCTCACAAAAATAGGAAAAAATTTCCAAATTAGGCAAAATTAGAATTTCGTTTCCCTTTCTACTCAATCTTCAAATTCGTTTTCCAAAATAGACACTTTTCTTAAGGCCCCGTTGTCATCGGCGCCGTATTCCAAGAGGGCAGTTGGCAACGGCGCCTTATGCCTGGTGTCATTTTTATTCGATATAATACTGAATTATGGGCTCACGTGACAACTTTTTTTAGGGCGCTGTTAGAAACAGCGCCTAAATTAAGATAATTTCACTCATGTGCATCGTTCGGTTTCAGAGGGACCATCAGGAACCTGTGAAGCATGGATTCAAAGATGAATTGAACTCTGGACAACCAGGCATACCTACCAAGACACTCAAACACAAGAAACAGAAAAGCGGATACAGTGATCCCAAACGCCAGCCTCTTGGTTCCAAAAGCCAAAGGCACAACCAGAAACACCTTCAGAACCGCAGCGACTACGCAATTCGAATTCAACCGCTCCTCGCGATGCTCGATTTCAACAGGAGCTGAAATCACTACGGGATCGGGTGACGAAGGCTCGTCGATCATGACAGTTGTAATTTTTGTATATTCAAAAGAAATTTATATTTGACCGGTAAGACCGGTGTCGAACCCAAGGGAGCAAATTTGATTATGCGCTAGGGGAATCAAGTTTTCAACTTGGCTATTCCTAAAATTCAATGATGAGAAGGTTTTCAAGTAAGAACTAGTAATGAAATGGCTTCAAAGGGGTTTTAATTCAATTCAAAGAGAGTTTCGAGGGCTTACTCCCCTCCTGGGCATTTCTCAACAACCATGTACACAAGAGTTAACTCATTTTTGGGTGTTAATTGGTTTAGAACCTTGCTTAGACTAAGATAGACAAATTCTCATTTGAATCTAATCCTAATCAAGCCATCCTAATTAGAACCTAACTTTATCAAGGTATTGATTCACTCTATAGCACTATTATCCTTAGAACCTCTCCCAAGGTAATAAATGCTATAGGCATCAAGCTCTAGCCAACCTCACATCCATGCATTTACTCTCATAAACGCTCGATATGATAATTTCCACCATATCCAAATCATCACTAAGCATTTTCAATACTTAGATCAAGTTCTAAGATCAACATGTCACATAGGCATTTTATCAAACACTTGGTAACATGTCGAATAGAGCACTTAGTGAAAATGAAATCAACACCAAAGATTGTATATTCAATGTGTATACATGATCATAGAGTACCAAGGAGGGTTGTAAAACCCTCAAAATACAAGGGGAATACTCACACATCATGTAAGACAACATGGTGTGAGTAGGGTTTATAGCAACAACAAAGAGAATAGAAGATGGATAGAAGTAGGATGGTAAATCCTAATGTCTCCCTTTGATCTTCACTTCTCCTTGATTGGATGATGGTTGATGACCTTGATTTGATCTCTTCTTCTGGAAATTTTCCCCAAAGATGCCAGCTCCCTAGGTCAAAAAGCCCTCTTTCTATTTATAGCATCGGGTAAAAAAATGCACTGTAGCAGATCTCAGCCAGCCGGCTGAGCTGAAGTAAGAATCCAGACGGTCGGCTGAAGTTCGCCAATTGCATTGTTCGTGCAGAGCAGGGTCCAGCCGTTCGGTTGAACTGAAGATGGAAATCCAGCCGGTCGGCTGAAATTGGCCGACTGTTTGCAGTTTTGAACCTTTAGCCAGCCGGTCGACTGAAAGTGGCCGATTGTCATGAAGTCTGGATCATTTATCCATCCAGTCGGCTGGTTCATGGGAGATTCCCAGTCGAATGGCTGGAATGCCTTTTGTCCACTTTTCGCTCCAAATTTTCAGTTTTTCCCGAGTTTTTGTATTTAGGCTTTGACATTGAGAGGGCCTTGTTTTCTACCTAAAACATAGGGTAAGAGATCAAATGACTTCAAAATATCATCGGAAACGAACAAAAGCTATAGTGAAAATGACTATTAATAAGTCTAATTCTCGACTTATCAACACTCCACACTTAATCTTTGTTCGTCCCGAACAAAGTATGAAAATATGTCAAGGTCATGCAAATGGCAAAATGCTAGTGGTGCCATGTTTTTCGTCTATTTGCCCAGCTAGCTCTCACAAGGTCTTGATCATTATTCTTAAACAACTTAATTGAAAGTAAAATGAAAATATGTACATTCTAACTAGCTCCTTTTCGTAGGCGTTACGAATGCATTTAGCATATGCATTAAGCCTTTAAACCCCTAGGCTACCCTAGTGGACGAGTTGTAGTCTTGTGAGAGTTTTCAGAAATGGGAATACTCACAAATCCCATATGCACCTATCCCATGAGAATGAATTCAAGAGTGCTCAACCAAGGCGAGGATTTCTCAAAACAAATCCCTCACCCCAAACTAGGACTACCATTACATTATCATCAAAAGAACCTTTGAACCATTTAAGTACCTATGAGTTTGTGCATTCAAAATCATCAATACTAGAGCTATCAAATGTCTCACCCAAAGTTCCACTCATTTTCAAGGCAATACAATAGAAGCAAAGTTTTTAGTTTGCACAAAAGAAGCGTCAATCACCGCACCTATGCTAGCTAGGGCTAGTCCATTGGTTTGCGACGAGGAACTCATTCCCATGTTTTAGGCGCTTAAGCCATAATCCATAAGGGAAGAGGAGTTCGACACTAGAGTTTTTATAAAACAAGTAAAGACCAAATGATAGTTCCCGTGCAAGCACAAGGATCGTTCAAGAGTTAGTCCAACTAGCACACAATGCAAATGATGAATCCCGCACAAATGAAGAATGGAGGGAAAACATAGAGTCAAGTTTTAAGTGCTTCTTATTTTCTTTTTGAAATGGCCTTTGGCCTACAAAAGCTTTCGAGGGGGAACTTTTCTTCCTAACCCCCGGCATTTGTATCATTTTTGAAGAAAAACTTCTCTAGTACTCGAGAGAGTTTTTAGTCGGGGCTTTGCCCTCTTTGACCACAAAAACTTTTTTTTGGGGCCTATTTTTTTCCCTCTTTTGACTCCACACTTAAAACTTGACAATATGTTCAAAAAAAGTGTATGGAAGGCGCGGGAGACAATCAAGTGTAAGACACTTCGTTAGAAAAACTCCAGTCACCAAGGAGCATTCATAAGGTCTAAGTTTTTCATGAAATTTATTTATTTTTTTTTATTCCTTGCTAAAACTTAATCCAAGGTATTTCAACGAAAATACTTAGAAAACTACATGGACAAGAGATAGCAATGATATTGATTCACAAGAATGCATAGGACTAGGTCGGTTCTAAGTTCAAGATCCAATAAATGTGACAAATAGGCTAAATGTGATTTATAGAGATTTAGATTTCGATAGTCACAAGCCTATATGGTCAAAAACACTCTTATGTTAGAGATAAGGTGCAAAAGATGCAAGAGTCCATCTAAGAATGATATGCATGGCATGAAAGCATGTGAACTACGCGCATTAACCTACTCCACACTTAATTCAAGCTTAGTCCCTAAGCGCAAAGAATGATAAAATAAAGGCAAAGGCGCATAGGAACTCCCCTCGTTTGAAGAACGGGTCAAAAATCCAATGATATAACTTTTGGGAAATGAGAAGCGTTCTTTTGGTTGCAAATGTAGACAAAGAAGGTGAATTTTGGACATGTGAAGAATATGTAGATATATATCCTGTAGAGTGAACAACATAAATGGGAAACACCTTCAATATCTTAGGAATATCGCATATAACCAAGGACAAGTCAAGAGTAAATCACCAAAATGGCATACATCATCCAAAATTGTGCCAAAAGGTGACTTAACATCCAAAATTGCGGCTGGCATTGCTGGTCACGGCTGGGTCGGCTGGGGACGGGAGAAGGTTGGCAAGGTCAGAGCGAGGTGAATGGAGAGCGGAGCATGGTGGCTAGACGGACGGAAGTGGTGGTCGGATGGGAGGGTCGGTCGACTGAGGGAATCGGGGTCGGCTGGACGTGTAGGGGTCGACTGGGAGTGATTTTGAAAAGTGAGATTGGGCATTAGGTAAGCAATTCCCAGCCGGTCGGCTAAAATAATGAATTTCCAGCCAGTCGGCTGGAATCCGAACTTCAGTGATTTCCTGAGTTTTGATTCAAAGATCCTTCGATTCTTGCTTTAACCCAACTCCACACTTAGAAATTTTCAGTCCGCAGCATGAACGAACATCACTCAAGATTCACCTAAAACTCGAAGCTTGCTCGCCCAAGAAATTACTAGCATATATATGATTTTCACAATAAACAAGCTAGGATCGCACACTCCACACTTAAGACATCACCATTATCAAGGACTTTCATTCAAGCATCATACCACACCAAGCACATCTAGTCATGCATTTAAAATAATCCTAACACCAAGTCCACACCAAAAGTTCAAAACATGCATGCCACACATGTATGAAAATTACTTGTGTATAGATGGACAACTCACAAACCGGGTTACCTCCCGTTAGGGCCTAGTTTAACGACTTGGCAAAGATCGAGCCAAATCTCTCCGTGTTAAGAAATACACTTGAGGAGTCCTTTCCTAGGATCCCTCCTCCAGCGGACTTGGAAAGCATTGGAGGAGTCAATCCGGGTTCTTTGAAGAGTTGCATGCAACTTGCTTAATAGTGTTTTCCCAATGAGAACTTTGCTTCTCATCCCTTGACGCTTTTGTGTTGGCATTCTTTGTTCCTTCATCGTTTTGTGTGCAAGGCTCATGGTGGTCAAGGGAAGGACCTTTATCGGGATCTAGCATCTTGTGCAACTTCTTCTTTGTTAATTTCTCGACCTCAACATTTTCGGCCTCCACGGTTTCTTTCTCCCTCAACTCACAAATCTCTAATAGAGCCACTTGTTCTCCATTTGGCCTTTCTATTCTGACCTTTTCTCAACCAATCTTCAAAGTTAACTTCCCTTTTCCCACATCAACTTTAAAACTGGCGGTGGCCAAGAAAGGGCGCCCAAGGATCAAGGAAGAAGTGCAATTGTTTCCCATATCGATCACCACAAAGTCGCATGGTATGTAGAATTTGTCGACCTTTATTGGGACATTCTCTACTAGCCCCCAAGGGCGCCTTGTAGTCCCATCCGCGAGTTGTAGTGTCATTTTAGCGGATTTCACCCCTTTCAATCCAAGCTTGTAGTAGGTGGCTAGAGGCATAACGCTCACACTAGCCCCAAGATCGGCTAGTGAACTTGTGAAGTTTGAAATTATATTCCCTGTTCAAGCTTGTGTCCAGGGTACTGTTGCAACAGACCTTGAACTCTTTGCACAACAGTTCAGCTGACAGTTCAAGGTTCAGTTGCGACAGATCTTGAACTCGTATCACAACAGTTCAGCAAGCAAACAAAAGCAGTAGAACTCACAGACTGATAACCCAGTTCGGCTCCGCCTACTCTGGGGGGTTTCCCACACCCAAAAAAGGGACAACAAATCTTTATTACGAGTATAGGGTTTACACAAAGACTTACACTTACACCTTGTAATTGCCTAACCTCAATACTCCGTCTCTCAGATTTGCAACTGAGGTTCACCGCAATTCCCCTCGATCCCCTTCGTTCAGAACCTGCAGTCCGAACGTTCTCGACCTTCTCCAGAAGCTCGGATGCTTTCTCTCGAAAGCTTGTTCACCTTTGTTGTGTGCGGCAGTTGATACGCTTAAGGCAGTCTGTGTTGCACTTGAGCAGACTGCACTTGCACCGATGTGTTTCCAATGAGAAAACACAACCGGGGGTCGCTTTCTTCTTCTCCAATTAGCAGGTTATGCTCGTGTGTATTTGATCTTTGAAAGCGATGCCGAATAAGGGCGCCCTAGCATTGTATTTATATGCTTGGACGAAACCCTAATTCGCACAAGATAATCTCATCAAATATTTAGGAAATATTCCTAGATATTTGATCTATATCTTTTGAATCAGTTGGAAGAATATACGAAGTCATCTTCTTGCCTAAGTGTGTTTTGCCGCCTTCAATGTAGATATTCATTCGAATATCTCATGCTTGATTAAGTCGCTGGGCGACTTCAACTTGACGAAATCTTCGCTGTCCAATATCCTTCCAGGAAATATCCTTGCGTCTGATCCACGCTGTGTATGAGTACTAGGATATGTTCGAACTCCCCCTGAATACCTGCTCGAACTGTCTAAGCTACGTTTTGCCAAATACATGCCAAATAAGGGAACATCAATCTCCCCCTTGGCATTTTGGCAAAACCAGATCTACTAGATAACTAAGTCTATCTAACTATCTAGACAGTAGACAACTTTGAGGGAAACAAGAATTGTCTCCTCCAAAATACTCCCCCTTTTTTCCACAAACTGGCAAGGGGTGCGATCTGAGTTCAAACAGTCAATCAAAATGTGCCAGAACAAGCACTAAGTTCGAGAGTCTTAAACAAATAGTTCAGGGAGATAGTTTTTAGAGGACCTTCATGCAGACGTCTCTTCAATTGAATCATCCTTAGAAGCTGTAGTCTCGAACTCATCGTCACTCAGAAAGTTGAGGGCACGAGCAAGCTTGTTGATCCGCTTGCGTTGCTCCTTGTCCACTTCAATGATTACATTCAGGTCCCTGAGCAGCTGACTCCTCTCATCCCGGCCCATCCTGGCTCCCCCTCGACTTGACTCCGCAACACCCTTTCCTTTCTGGTTCTCTTCCTTGAGATCGTTCACGTGACGCCCTTTGAACAACTTGTGGTCGACGATGAACTTGTTGGGTGCCTTTGTGAGATGGTCAGGCGAGCCCTTCAAATCTGGAGCTTGATGGATGATCCGCTCATAAATCAGAGACGGGAAGTGACGAGCGTCGTTGTACCCGTCAAAAATAATTGTTTCTTTTTCCGACTAGCAAGTGGTAAGTCGGGTCGTATCCACAGAGATCGGTTGAGAATCTGTTTCACTAAGTAAGAACATAACAATGGGGGGGGGGGTTTGAATGCAAGCAATTAAATAACACAAGTAAGCAAGAATGATCGCTAGAGCAATCGTCACACAATTCGGGTATCAAATATCAAAGAGAAGTGCAAGCTAGAACTTGCGGTTGTGATGCGAGACTAAATCATTAACCAAACCATTTTGATTTCTAATGTTTTACAACTTATAGCTCCCCACTAGGTTGCACTACGAGTTGTCCTAGGGTGTCAATCCTAGTGGTATATTACTAGTATCCCAGTTTGCTATCCCCGCTAGGTTGCTAGTAAACTGTGATAATCGGAATCAACACACTAACAGAAGCTCCCCCGCTAGGGTTCTACTTATGCTAGCATATCAAATCCATAAACAATGCATAGTAATATAACGCAAAACATAAAGATAAATATAGGTTTCAAGTCAAAACATCACAATGTCGAGTCCTAGCCTACACGTATGAGTTTAGCTACTCATCGCAATGGAATACATCATCATAGTTGTTTGAATTTAATGAAACGAAAATACTTATGATGAATTCTCCACCAAGCTGCAGCTCCACTCTAACACTTGAATCCGTGTCTCTTTTCTCTTCTGAAATTCGATGTCTGGTCGTCTAGGGTTTCGTGCTTATTTATTCTCTCTTTGGGCTTTCCAATAATGCAATTCGAAATTAGGAAATTTTGACTGCCAGCTGGCAGGCGCGGACGTCTCCTGATTTACGACCCGCGGACGTCTTCACAATTATGGAAATTCATAAGACGTCCGCGCCTCTAATTCTTCAGCCCTCCGCGGTTTGCACTGACGAAAACTCCAAAGTGCTTCGAACTTCATTTCTTTCCGCGCCAAACATCTTCAAATGGCTCCTTTTAGCCGGTATTCCTTCCATGGTCTCCGAGTGCACCTGAGAACGAAAACTACACACAGGTAGTGAAATAATATACATGTAACACTAAGAGACGGGGTTTTAACATATAAAATAGTCGTACAACTACGACTCATCAAAGTACCCCACACTTGAACTTGTTCGTCCCAAACAAAGAACAAAGCCATAGAATGAATTACAATGTAGTAGTCATGCTAATCCTTACATCTAAATCTCAAATACAGCAATTAATCTTATCATGCTTAAGATTCTAACAATGCGAGTAAAGATAGATTTTTCGATACTTGTTACCTCGCGAGTTGCAATTCAAACGACCTTTGATGTTTGGGAGATAGTCCTTTATAGGTACCACGGACATTGCATTCTTTTCTGAATTCTGGTCTTTAGATTGAGTCAGCGGCTTTCTCTGACACGTGAGTAATTCACTGCTTTTATACCATTGAGTCGGACCTTGATAAACGACACATTTTTTTTGTTGAAAAAAAAATCAGATTTCTGATGTTTTCTTCTTTGTTTTTTTTTCTACTTGATGGTTTGCCTTCGGCTTTTGAATTCGTTTCTTGTCCACATAATCATTTGCGCCTTCTGCTCTTTCTCATCCTCGTCCTTTTGACGCGAGTCAAGCCGAGGGTCGCTCGTCTATTTTCCCGGTTACTCGGACTAGAGATTGGATGGTGTGATGTTCTCCCGTCCCGCCTAACCGCATAAGTACCGCAGTGGTGGAGCAGATTCTCAGGATTAGGCTAGTGAAGCGTCAACCTCCACCGCTTTTCTCAATCGTCAGAACCCAAACTCAAAACTTCCTGCAATTTGCTGTACCTTTCTAGAACATTTCTGTCAACTCCACATCCCTGCATATCACAACTCGAAAGAACAAAGCATCGAAATTTTTTTAAATTTCACATTTTTAGTCAAATGAGCACAATAGTCATAAAAAGCTGGAAATAGGATTTTGACATATCAGAAAAGCATAGCAGTACATCATCAGTTCATTACGAGTTCATCAAGACACATAACATGCGACATAAAATTAAAAAAACAGACACGACGCGCAACTGACTCAACAACATCCCACCCCACACTTAAATGGACACGTGTCCTCACGGAATAATTCAAGAGATGAGATGTGTAACAAACAGACTCACACTAAATAGACTCAAATAAAAAATAAAAAGAAACAAATAAAAAGCGAAAGGAACTGGTACTCCCCTAATAGTCTGGTGGCGGTGGTGGCTGCATGTATTCGGGCGGAATGGCATGACCTGGACGCCATCCTGGCGGAGCGGAAACTGGGTGGAAGCCGCCACCCATTGCCATCATCATAGCCCTGTTCACATTAAATAAATGGTCAATCTGCGCCTGTGAATGCTCTCCAGGCTGTCTCGGTACCTGCTCCTCTGGTGGTACCACATTCAGTGGGACCTCTACCTCTTCTCTCCGACGTCTCCTGCCCCCTGCAGCTCTTCCACGCCCTGGCGGTCTCCCTCTCTGTCGCGGTGGGCTAGGCGGTGGCCTAAGAGCTGGATCTGCAAAATACATCCAAAGCACTTCACCCTCATTGCTTACTTTATATGTCCTCCCAGAACCAAGTCTGTCACCATCAGCTAATCCATAAGCAAGAATCTAGTGGCCCGGTAGTGCATCCATGTCTGGGTGAAGATTGCGCAGCATATAAGTTACTATGCCACCCACACTAACTGGCCCTCGAGGCTTAATGTTCTTCAAGTGATCACATAAAAAATATCCCCAGTGTGGGACTACCCCTCTCACCAAAGAGCCTAGAAGTGTCAGATCTCGTATCGACGGCTTATCATTGCCGTTCGCCCTCGCAGTCAAGGTCCTCGTCAAAATGAAATGTACTAAATACCAGAAAGGATCTGTGAATGCTGTGACTGAAGCGTCGCTTGGTCTGTAGCGACCCGTCCCCGTAAGGATAAGGTAAGTGTCGCTGATTTCCGTCCCAAGCATGAAATTGGCGAAAGTCCCATCTCTCACTGCTGGCCACCCAAAGATTTGACGCATCCGCGTCATCGTGCAATGGTGCTCCACACCTCTGAAAGTGTACCTGAATCCTTCATGCTCCCTAGGCCCAATGTAGTCGTAACCGGTTAGGAACTCACAAGTGTCTTCAATATCAGCATCACTACGGAGCGTGAGCAATCCCGGCCAACCACATCTGTCCAACAGTGCCCTGAACCTCTCTAAGAGTCCGCAACGCTCCAGAAAGTACCGCTCAACCCACATTGGCGCCTTATGTGTAAGCGCCATGAATGCCTCAAATCTCTGCTGCCATTCATCGACGACAGCCGGAACTAGTGCCTCGGCATCAACAGGTGGTGGCTGAGCTCTGCGATCACGGGATGAACTAGCACGTGCCGATGTACGAGTCATCTTGATCTGAAAAAATTGAAATTTCCAAAATTCCGCGTACGTCTTCTGCAATTAATCCCGCGGAGGTCTCTACTATTTCAGTTTATTCGTCAGACGTTCGCGCCTATATATTATTGAGACGTCCGCGTGATGACCAAAATTTCAGATTTCCAAGCTCCGAGCACTTCCGTTCGCAATCCGTCCAATTCCAACTTAATATCAAAATTCCAAGCTTCAAACAACCCAAATCCAACAAACTCCGACAACTCCCTTCCACTGATTCAACCAAAATTCACTTCAATCCACACCAAACCCTAATCCAATAACAATCTAATCGGGGAGTCTTACCTCAATCCGGCGGAGCTTTGATTCAGCTGAGGGTTACCAATTTACTAGCGGAGGATGTGAACAAGAGATTCGCGGACGGAGCAAAACAAATCGCGAACGGGGAAAAATCGCGGACGGAGCTCTCTTTTTCTTTTCTATCGTGCCGAAAACCCAGATTTGGAAAACAAATCAGATTTAACTTTTTGATTCCCCGCGGAGGTCTTTACCATTAAAGCTCGCGGAGGTCTCTTCATTTTGCTATAATGCTTTAGACGTCCGCGTATTTAAATGTTGAGACGTGCGCGGTTTGCACTGATGTAGAACTACTTTCTTCGTTTAATTCGCCTGAAACCACCAGAAATAAAACATGCACTCGAGGCGCATTATCAGGGTACCAATTCCACTAACTAATTGACTCTTAACATGTGTAAAAAACAAAAAAAACACACCGGGTTGTCTCCCGGTAAGCGCCTTTGTTTAACGTCCTTGGCCGGACATTACCTCTACGGGATCACAAGTTAGGATCCCATGGCTGCTCCAAGTCATACTTACCGATCAGCGTGCTCCTCTCCTCAGCACTTCCACAAGTTAATCGTTCCTCAGTGCTCTGCCCGATATCAGGTGGCTTCGATCTCCAATTCTTTTCCTTAGGTGTCCACCTCTTTTGCGCAACCACCCCACACTTTTGTTTCTTTACTCGCTTCTTATCTTGTGGGCGCGTTTTCTTTGTTACCTTCAGGTTCTCACTGACACACTGAATCACACGCAACGATTCATCAGTTGTAATATTAAAACAAGTTTTACCAGCTATCTCAGGTGGTTTCCTCGCACAAGGCTGGTAGTCATCCTCAAAGACACGAAACTCAGCCACCTTGCCACCATATTTCAGCTTTATAACACCCTCAGCGACATCAATCTCCGCCTTCATAGCAAACAAGATGGGTCGTCCTAGAATGAGTGTTGGTGACTCCTTAGTCTGGGTGTCTGACGGAGCCCACTGCACTGTCGTTAAGGTGTAATGTTCTCTGTGCAAATAAATTTATATGTTCCGCTACTCGCAACTACACTACTGGGTAGAAAGTGGTAAGTAGGGGTCGAACCCAAGGGAATTAGGAGGATACGTTGTTCTTTGTGGGATTTGTACAGGATGGGAGCGTTTTTTTAGGTTTAATTGAGATTTTAGCGGTTATGACTAAGTGACTTTTTTTGGTTGTTTTTGGTTTTGAGTGCGGAAAAGTAAATTACAGAAAAGTAAATACAGAAATTAAAATACTGAAAATAAAAAGAAAGACTTACAGTGGGTGATGCGTGATTTACGAGTCCTCCGGTAGATGAGCGGTTGGTGATTGCAGATGATCGAGCAATAAAAGTAAATACAGGGGGTTTTGTAATTCAAGGAAAACATTCGGTTTCAGGGGCCTTGTATCATAGTTGTTTATCATTGACCGCTAATGATCATACTAAGTGTTCAAAGATGAATCGAGGCCATTTCTAAGCGCAAGACTTGCAACATCGTTTAAAACACTTGTTCTACTTAAGACTAATTCCTCCTTTCAAAGTATCTTAGCCTTATGTGCATCCATTTGATCTTCTGTTACGATTTCCCAAAATGGTTTTTAAGATAAGTCGAACTCCTCAGATAAGTTTTGCTTGTTACAGCTTCCACTTACCGAGTATGTTCACGAATTCCCACGAAAGAGCTTTGCTTGTTACAGCTTCCACTCAACCTTGGAAATTCTGACTATATATGGCACATAGAACAAGTTTTGAACACAAAGATGCACTAGGTGCAGGGTCTAAAACATTTTACAATACAAGTACACCCCTTTAACCGAATAAAGAGTTTAGCTACGAATATCCATAGAGGTGGATACCATAGCTAAATACTCGGGGGTTTTTGAAAACAGTAAGAGGAGAGGGGGTGGAATACTCAAGAACCAACAGGAGTATTCCTAATTCCTACTGAATACTCAAGAACCAACAGGAGTATTCTCTACAGTGTTATAATTATCAAGAACCGACAGGAGTATTATAATTTCAAACCGTTATAATACTCAAGAACCAACAAGAGTATTATTTCAAAAACCAAACTTACAAAGTAACACAAACTTAGAGAGAGAAGTGAAATGTTGATTTTTGGATTTGTTGGATGATGAAATGAAGAGGAGGAGCTCTCCTTTTATAGCCACAAGGGGAGGAGGATGGAGGGTGGAGATGGTAGCATGTGGCTTTTGATCCAAGGGAGGAGGAGGAGGAGCAAGGAGGAGGCGCCACATGGGGGGAGGGGAGAAAGCCGCCGGTTGGGGGGAGGAAAAGCCACCGGTGGCCGGTCACCATGGAGGGTGGTTTCCTCCCTTGGCCACCTCCAAGCAAGGTTGCCGGTCACCTTGGTCCATGGATGAGTTTTGATAGTTTTGTGCAGTCTTTTCACAAAACTATCAATCCAATTTTGCTCCGGTCTGACTTGGTTGTTCCTCGGTTGAATTTGTATTGAGTAATTCAATGTCAGGATCTTGAGATTTCTTCGTTCAGCGTCTGATCTTGACCTTGGAATGACTCGTAATATCTTTCCAGCGTAAAATCCTCTCCTTAGCGTGTTTTCTCTCTAAGCGCCAAAATACCCTGTGTAAATATATCGGGACTAACAAGTAGAAGTTAGATAGCCAAACAGTCTAATTTGGTGGGTTTTACTGTGTTTTTGATTCGTATAATTATGGTCCATCAGATTACCCCACACTTTTAGTTGTTCGTCCCGAACAATGCTATTAAAGGGCGGCACACTAAGTAAGTTTGTTGAAATATGAAAATTAGACTGTGGTACTAGATTTATCCAAATTCATGCATTACTTACTTATTACCAAATTGAACTGTGTAAATAAATAGAAGAAACTTGATACTTGTACCTCCGTGCTGAGATGCAAATTATTCTGGATGTTTCGGGAGATAGCCCTTTTTAGGCTCCTGGACTGCAACCTTGGGACCGTCTCGCACTATGTGGTTTCCTTGTAGCTTTCTCTAGCACGTGATTCGGTTCGGGTTTCAATGGTTTGAGTACTTTGATTTTCTTTTGGCGAGGGACTGCTTTTGTAGTGAATCGGCCTTTGGCCTTTGATTTGACTCTTTGAGTACTTCACTTTTTGTTTGGTTAAAACCTTCACAATTTTGGGCCTTTGGCCTCTTGATTTGCTTCTTTGAGCTTTTTGCGTCTTTGTGACTTGCTAGTCCATTTTCTCAAGCCTTTTTGGGAGGTCCAATCATCGCCCGCAAGCCTATGGAAATACCTCCCCGCTCCTCTCATCCTTGTCGTTTCGCGCGGGTCAAGATGAGGGTCGCTCATCTATTTTCTCGGCTACTTTAACTAGAGAGAAGACAGTCTTATTCCCGTCCTCGCCTTTTTTTCTTTTTGCATAAACACTACATGGCGGAGATGACTTCAATCTTCACTGAAACCCGAAGTGCAGCCTCCACTGACTTCGAAAACCATATAGTTTGATTCGATCCTTCGATTGCTTGCCAAGCCTCTCTAGGGCATTTCTATCAACTCCACATCCCTAGTTTATCTCAGCACAAAGGGACAAATGAGAAGTTACGTTCTAAGTTTTTAGACTGTTGAATTTTCACAAGGTAAATGCATGAATTTTAGATCTATCTTTTTCACATTCTTAAGTTCATATTTTCAAAAAGATAATATTAAAAAAGAAAAAGAAAAACATATTATTTATTTATGTACACATGCGGATCTCACCCCACACTTTTGAACGAAGGTGTGCCTTTCAGCACTACTTAGTTAAAAAGCCATGCAAGCAGACAATTACGAGAAGGAAATGATATTAAGGAAAGGTAAGATCAGAACTCCCTTTTTGTGTCGAATGACATGGCATGAGGCTGGATAATCGAGGGAGTTCGGCTGGGGCCTTGAACTCTCAGCGCAGGCCCGGTAAATTCACGGAAGCTGCCTGGCTGATCCGATCGTGCTCCAAAAACCAATTCCTAAATAGTCAAATCATTCTATGCACCAAGTGGGTGAGAGCGACTTATTGATAAAAACTAAAAGACAAAAAAATAAAAAGAAAAAGACAGAAAGTAAGATAGTGTCGGGTTACCTCCCGACCAGTGCACTTGTTTAACGTCGTTGGCTCGACAGTACCTTATTCCTGGATCACTGGTTTGGATCCCATGGGTGGCTTAGGTCAAATTTTGCCACTGTTCCTGTGTTGGTTTTTGACTTGACTATTCCTGATTTCTTGCTTGGGTTGGAACTCCATGATTTTGGTATTTTTTTCTTTCCATTGTTTCTGAGAAGGCGGGGGACCTTTGACCATAGCTGCTGGTCTTTTTACTCTTTCGGTCTCCTTCGGCAGGTCAGAAATCTGTGTACCGTGATCTGAGATAGGTATAATGTCTGGCGGTTTCTTTGTATCCGTGCGGCTATTATCAATGGAGAAATTTGCAATTTTGCCGTTGAACTTGAGCGATAATGAGCCCTTGCCCACATCGATCCTTGCTTTAGTAGCGTAGAGGAATGGTCGTCCCAAGATTATTGTTGGAGGGTCATCTTCGCTGGTCTCTCCCGTTTTTATCACATAGAAGTCTGCAGCAATGACGAGCTCTCCCACATGGAGTACTACATCTTCTAGCACTCCAACCGGACGGATGCATGATTTATCTCCTAGCTCGATATTTGACCTGGGTGGTTTTAACGGACCAAGTCCTAATAAGTAATATAAGGAAGAGGGCATGGCGTTGACAGCAGCTCCAAGATCGATTAAGCACTTATGAATCTATGCTTCACCAATACTGCAGGTGACTGTGAAGGCCCCTGGGTCTTTATCTCTTTCCGGTTGTGGCTCGTGATTTGAAGTGAGGGCTCTTTCTATTGTCGGGCCATTCTGCCCGTTCCTTGGCTTAGGATTTGTATAATCGGATCCCTTAATATTTTGCTCCGAAGCATAAATATTAGTTGAGGAGTCCCACCTTAAATTGTTACTGTCATCCCATCCAGATGCTGGTATGTCAGAGTGTATGATCGGTGGTGGTGTTATACAAACGGTGAATGCGTACCGTCCATTGTCAGCATGTGTAACCCATGTTTTGCCATCATTGGGTCGGTCTTCCTCTTGATTCCAATCAGGTCGACGTCTCCGGGCGAAGTGCTTGTTCATAAGTTTGTAAGTTGGGGATCGTGCAACTTCTCCTAGCATCGCCTTTTCGTTTGACCTTTTTATCATGCTAAGATTCGCCTTTGGGTTTTGGATGGTTTGTGAAGGGAGTCTGCTAGGTTCATTAGTGAGTGTTGACATTGCCGTGGCGAGCTGGGACATTTGTTTGGTTAGTTCTGAAATTGCCCCGTCTGTTTTTGCCTGGTATTGGTGTAGCGAAGTACCCAATTGATTAATGTTTCCTGCGAGCTCCTTCATCGTGTCATCGAGCGACTTGCTTGGTTCTTGCTGATTGGTCGGGCCGGTTTGGTACTGATTTGGTCCTCTTTGCTGATATTGTCCTGCCGATGGAGCGTTCTGGTTATACTGTCGGTGGGGGGGTTGGTAGTATGACTGAGCTAGTTGAGGGACAGCTGGTTGTGCTTCCTTCTGGGGATAGTTGTTGTTACGCCAGCTCGGGTTGGTTGCTTGACCATACTGTCTGTTTTGTCCGGCTCTGTCATTTTTGTTGTTGTTGTATCCTTGGTATCCTCCCACTGCATTCGCTTCTGCCGGTTCCTCTTCTATTAATGTCGGACATGCATCAGTTTTGTGGTCTGTAGAACCACAGAACTCGCAAGGTTTTACCGGAACTGGCTGCCTTCGTAGGATTTGAATCATCATCTCCTTTAGCTGCTTCATCTCTTCAGGCATAGAGCTCATCGATGTTTCAGCTTTTGCCACATTTTTTGTCCGGGAGAATTCTTCCTGCTGAGTTGTCTCTTCTCTGAATCGGGCATTCTCAGCAACGTTGGTGATAAGATCCCTTATGCCACTTAATGATAGATTCATCATGGACCCTCCAGCTGAGGCATCCAGGAGCATTTTGTCTAAGGGTCTTAATCTGTTAATGAGATACTCGACGGTGAGTTTCTCGGGTAGTCCAAGGGTATAGCTGCTTCTCTCCAGGCGGTTGAATTTTTCCAGGTAATCGTACATGGTTTCATTGGGTCCTTGCTTGATGTCCTGCAGTTGCTTCCTTACTTGCATCGCTCTTCCTGCTGGGTAATATTTGTCCAAGAACTTCTTCTGCATCTGAGCCCATGTTCTGATGCTTCCGGAAGGCAATGAAAGGAACCAGTCGTTTGCCGCGTCAATGAGGGAAAAGTAGAACGCCTTTAACTTGAAGTCGTCTACATTTACGCCATTCGGTTTTAAGTTTTGGCAAATACCATGTAAGCGTTGGAGATGAGTCATTGCTGATTCTCAACGTGTTCCTGAGAATTTCGGTAAGTTGTGAGCCACTGAAGTGTTGATGGCGATATTTTCCAGTTCAGGGCCTTCGTGAATGCACCACGACTGAATTCTGAAATCTGGTGCCGAGAGCTATCCCAATGTAGGTTCACGGTAGTTGTTGTTATCTCTGTAGTAGTCATCGAAAGCGGGTTCTCGTCTTGGCATTTGTCGAGGTTGAGGGGGTGGTGGATATCTAGGGGGTTGTACTGGACCAGCTGCATTTCGGTCCTCGGGTGGTTCTTGATTTCTTCTGATTCCCTCCCTATCACGAGCTCTTCTGTTTCTGATGAGTTGTTCCGGATCGTCCACAAATGGAAGTGGCACCTCATCATTTCGCTCGTACAGGTTTATCTCGTCATCATCCTGATAGTCATGGTGGCTTCCTTCGCGAGACATGGTTGAAGCGCGTATTGATTTAAAGAACTTATCCGATGGCTAATTCCCCGACAACGGCGCCAATTTGATGGAGCCCACTGCACTGTCGTTAAGGTGCAATGTTCTCTGTGCAAATAAATTTATATGTTCCGCTACTCGCAACTACACTACTGGGTAGCAAGTGGTAAGTAGGGGTCGAACCCAAGGGAATTAGGAGGATACGTTGTTCTTTGTGGGATTTGTACAGGATGGGAGCATTTTTTAGGTTTGATTGAGATTTTAGAGGTTATGACTAAGTGACTTTTTTTGGTTGTTTTTGGTTTTGAGTGCGGAAAAGTAAATTACAGAAAAGTAAATACTGAAATTAAAATACTGAAAATAAAAAGAAAGACTTACAGTGGGTGATGCGTGATTTGCGAGTCCTCCGGTAGATGAGCGGTTGGTGATTGCAGATGATCGAGCAATAAAAGTAAATACAGGGGGTTTTGTAATTCAAGGAAAACATTCGGTTTCAGGGGCCTTGTATCATAGTTGTTTATCATTGACCGCTAATGATCATACTAAGTGTTCAAAGATGAATCGAGGTCATTTCTAAGCGCAAGACTTGCAACATCGTTTAAAACACTTGTTCTACTTAAGACTAATTCATCCTTTCGAAGTATCTTAGCCTTATGTGCATCCACTTGATCTTCTGTTACGATTTCCCAAAATAATTTTTAAGAAAAGTCGAACTCCTCAGATAAGTTTTGCTTGTTACAGCTTCCACTTATCGAGTATGTTCACGAATTCCCACGGAAGAGCTTTGCTTGTTACAGCTTCCACTCAACCTTGGAAATTCTGACTATATATGGCACATAGAACAAGTTTTGAACACAAATATGCACTAGGTGCAGGGTCTAAAACATTTTACAATACAAGTACACCCCTTTAACCGAATAAAGAGTTTAGCTACGAATATCCATAGAGGTGGATACCATAGCTAAATACTCGGGGGTTTTTGAAAACAGTAAGAGGAGAGGGGGTGGAATACTCAAGAACCAACAGGAGTATTCCTAATTACTACCGAATACTCAAGAACCAACAGGAGTATTCTCTACAGTATTATAATGCTCAAGAACCGATAGGAGTATTATAATTTCAAACCGTTATAATACTCAAGAACCAATGATGGACCAAAATTATACGAATCAAAAACACAGTAAAACCCACCAAATTAGACTGTTGGTCTATTTAACTTCTACTTGTTAGTCCCGATATATTTCTACAGGGTATTTTGGCACTTAGAGAGAAAACACGCTAAGGAGGAGTTTTTAAAGCGGAAAATGAAGAACGAGTCATTCTAGGTCACGACCATTCTACACTCAAAATCAGCCTTAACATCCTTCATGGAACCGACTTGGAATCACTCAAATATTCTAGAACCGTCGGTAAATGGACAAGAACGCAAGGCAAAAGCACCGAGCCCGGTAAAGGCCAAACAAGGGCAATTTCATCGGATTTGAGATTTCGACCATGTTCCAAGCGGAATTTGGCTTAGTTTCCTTCTTGAGATCATCTTATAATGACATTTTCATTCAAAATACACTCTCCAAAATCCAAGAAGCTCCGGCCAAAGCTTCGGTCAGATCCGGTCAAACCGATGACTTTTGTGAAGAGAAGCTTCTTGAAGGGATGCTCCTCCTCACATGGAGGGACACATGGCGGCTCATCCTCCCCTCCTCCCAAAGCCGCCGGCGGCTCACTATTCCTCCTCCATGTGGAGGCTTCTCCTCCACATGCTCCTCCCCTCCTCCTCCACCCTTGGATGCTCCTCCACTTGCCACCATCTTGGCCCTCCATCCTCCTCCCCTTTAGCTATAAATAGAGGTCTCCTCCTCCTCATTTCAACACACCCCAAAATGTGGAGAGCTTCTCTCTCTACAAAATCTCTCTAAATCTCTCTAGCTTTTGTGGGCACAATTATGTAATATTACTTTGCAATAAAGAATCCCTTGGCGCTTCAACGGTTGTAAGTATCTCTTAGTATTTATTTATTTAACTGTTGTCTTTAATTCCTTAGTTATAATGTTTAGCGTGATGAATAGTAGCTAAACAAGTAGTTCGGTAGAAGGGGCGCACTTGTATTATAAATGTTTTAGATCTTACTCTTAAGTACACCTTTGTATTCGATACTTGTTCTATGTGCCATATATTAAGTCAGAACGTCCATGGTTGAGGGGACGCTTGGAATGGCAAAGCTCACCATGGGGGTTCTTAAACTTGTACTGATAAGTGGATGCTTGGAATGGCTAAGCTTATTTGAGAAGTTTGCCTCATCTTAAACACCATTTGGTTGATCGGGAATGATTGATCAAATGGATGCACATAGGCTAATATAACCGGGAATGGAGTATTAGTCTAAATAGAATAAGTGTTCTACGTCCTTGGAATAGGCTAGACAGTGTACGCAAATAGAGTGCTTGGAATGGCCTTGATACACCGTTTGAATACTTAGCATGATCATGTCTTGCGCTAGAAATAGCCTCAATTCATCTTTGACACTTGGTATGATCATTAGAGGTCGATGATAAACAAATATAATACAAGGCCCCTGAAACCGAACATTTCTCTTTAATTATAATCTGTAATTTACTTTCAGTATTAAAACCAACCAACCAATCAAACAATCATATAGCTGGTAGCTTTAAAACCAACCAACCAACCTAAAACACGCTCTCTCGCTGGATAAACCCCCCCAAAGAACAACTAATCCACACTGACTCCCTTGGGTTCGACCCCTACTTACCAAGTACTACCCAGTAGTATAGTTGCGAGTAGCGGACTATTATAAATTTATTTGTACAAATCGCTTTAACGACGAGCGGTTCTGTCAAATTGGCGCCGTTGCCGGGGAGTTGTGCATAGGAATAGTTGTTCTATTTTCTTTTTTCTTTTATCATGCAATTCACCAAGTCATACTACTACGGAATGGAACCTTGGAACAATACGGAGTTTTCCCCACCACCCTTCGAACTTGAAATCCGTGAGAAGATCAACAAAATAACGCAATCCCGGGACGAAACATTGGATGAGTACTTATGGTACTTCGATTCCATTGTGACGAGCTGCCCGGACCATGGATTCACCAACTTCGATCTTCAAACAAAGTTTCTCTGTGGAATGTTGCCACATGAGTGGGATCAGCTAAATAATGCAGCAGGAGGATCAATGTGGGACTTAACCGAGGATGATCTTTGGAAATTAATAAACGATTTGGCCGCAAGGTCAAGACCAAGCCAAGATCAGGCCGAGCCAATCGAGGACGGTATAACGGAGCTGGCATCTAGCATCCAGCAGTTGGACAACACGATGTAACAAATCAGGGCCAAAACTGAACTATGGGCGGCAGAAAAGGAGCTGGCAGCTAGCACCCAGCAATTGGCCGCAGACATGCAGCAATTGAGTGCATTGATGCACCAATTCACGGCTGAACCCGAGGAGCCGACTGAGGATGAGGACCCGCAAATGACCGAAGAAGAACTGCCCCAATCAGACCCGGTCCTTATCACCAATCCATCCGAGGAAATCACTGTCCTAACTGCCGAGCCTACAGAAGTCCCGAACCTCACTGCTGAAGCGGCCGAAGAAATCAAGCCAGGCCCGGTACTTGCGCTCGAAGCACCCGAGGAAGTCCCGGACCTCATTGCCGAACTGTCCGAGAAAGACCTAGTCCTCACTGTCGGAGCACCTGAAACAGACCAAGTCCTCATGGTCGAAGTGCCTCAACTTAACCCTTCGCGTTTCATGCCGATCATAACCACCGAAGATCATATAATCAATGATGATGCGGTACAAGGGGATTTGGAGGCAGAGCATGAGCCAAAAAAGCCGACAAAGGAAATCTCTCTCGTCACAAGCCAAGAAAAACCACCCAGGAACTCAATCATTCCAAGACAACCATTCGTAGCTACCACCAAGAAGAGGCCTCACATGGGAACATGCCTGTGGTCGCCGATGTTCGAAGGCACAAAACCCAACTTCCAAACTCGCGAAAGTGCCAACTATTCAAACATGAAGAGGCGGCAAAGACATGGGCCGAACGAATGGAAACCCGGAAGGAGAAACAAGAAAGCACGACTCAATGGACCAGCAGCTATGGTCAAGGAAACCTCACCCCCTCGGAGCAAAAGGGCTGCCGAGAAAAAGTTTGACCTCACTCACCCTTGGGATCCGACCTTATGATCCATGATTGAGGTACTGTCGAGCCAACGACGTTAAACAAGTGCACTGGTTGGGAGGTAACCCGACACTATCTTACTTTCTGCACTTTATTTTCTGTTTTTTATTTTCTGTCATTTTAGTTTTTATCAATAAGTCGCTCTCACCCACTTGGTGCATACAAGAAATGACTATTCAGGAATCGGACTTGGGAGCAACATTAAGCCAGTCAGGGCTACGCTAACAATTCAAGGCCCCAGCCGAACTCCCTCGATTATCCAGCCTCAAGCCATGTCGTTCACTCGACACCTTAAAGGGAGTTCTGTCTTTCCTTTTCCTTAATATCATTTCCTTCTCGTATAACAACTGCTTGCATGGCTTTTGAATTAAGTCATTTCGTAAAAAGAACGACTTCGTTCAGAAGTGTGGGGTGAGAACCACCTGTATATATTAGTTAATAAATAATATCTTTTTGAAAATATGAACTTAAGAATGTGAAAAAGATAAATCATAATTCATGCATTAACCTTGTGAAAATTCAACTATTTAAAAACTTAGAATGTAACTTTCCATTTGTCCTTTGTGCTGAGATAACTAGGGATGTGGAGTTGACATAAACTGCCCTAGAGAGGCTTTGCAAGCAATCAAAGGATCAGATCAAACTATATGGTTTTCGAAGTCAGTGGAGGCTACACTTCGGGTTTAAGTGAAGATTGAAGTCATCTCCGCCATGCAATGCAAAAGGCGAGGACGGGAATCAGACCGTCCTATCTCCGGTCAAAGTAGCCGAGAAAATAGATGAGCGACCCTCATCTTGACCCGCACGAAAACGACAGTCAAAGTAGCCGAAAAAAATAGCTGAGCGACCCTCACCTTGACCCGCGCGAAAACGGCAAAAAAGAGAGGAGCGGGGAGGTATTTCCATAGGCTTGCGGGCGATGATTGGACCTCCCAAAAAGGTTGAGAAAATGGACTAGCAGTCACAAAAAGGCGAAAAACTCAAAGAAGAAAATCAAACGAGGCCAAAGGCCCAAAATTGTGAAGGTTTTAACCGAACAAAAGTGAAGAACTCAAAGCGTCAAATCAAAGGCCAAAGGCCAATTCACTACAAAAAGCAGTCCCTCGCCAAAAGAAAATCAAAGTACTCAAACCAGTGAAACCCGAACCGAATCACGTGCTAGAGAAAGCTACAAGGAAACCATATAGTATGAGACGATCCCAAGATTGCAGTCCAGGAGCCTAAAAAGGGCTATCTCCCGAGACATCCAATATAATTTGCATCTCAGCACGGAGGTACAAGTATTAAGTTTCTTCTATTTATTTACGCAGTTTAATTTGGTAATAAGTAGTAATGCATGAACTAGGATAAATCTAGTTCATAGTCTCACTTTCATATTCAAAGTTTTTACATGGATTGTGTGCACGCCCTTTAATAGCATTGTTCGGGACGAACAACTAAAAGTGTGGGGTGATCTGATGGACCAAAATTATACGAATCAAAAACACAGTAAAACCCACCAAATTAGACTGTTGGTCTATTTAACTTCTACTTATTAGTCCCGATATATTTCTACAGGGTATTTTGGCACTTAGAGAGAAAACACGCTAAGGAGGAGTTTTTAAAGCGGAAAATGAAGAACGAGTCATTCTAGGTCACGACCATGCTACACTCAAAATCAGCCTTAACATCCTTCATGGAACCGACTTGGAATCACTCAAATATTCTAGAACCGTCGGCAAATGGACAAGAACGCAAGGCAAAAGCACCGAGCCCGGTAAAGGCCAAACAAGGGCAATTTCATCGGATTTGAGATTTCGACCATGTTCCAAGCAGAATTTGGCTTAGGTTCCTTCTTGAGATCATCTTAGAATGACATTTTCATTCAAAATACACTCTCCAAAATCGAAGAAGCTCCGGCCAAAGCTCCGGTCAGATCCGGTCAAACCGATGACTTTTGTGAAGAGGTTACAAGCTTCTAGAAGGGATGCTCCTCCTCACATGGAGGGACACATGGCGGCTCCTCCTCCCCTCCTCCCAAAGACGCCGGCGGTTCACTATTCCTCCTCCATGTGGAGGCTTCTCCTCCACATGCTCCTCCCCTCCTCCTCCACCCTTGGATGCTCCTCCACTTGCCACCATCTTGGCCCTCCATCCTCCTCCCCTTTAGCTATAAATAGAGGTCTCCTCCTCCTCATTTCAACACACCCCAAAATGTGGAGAGCTTCTCTCTCTACAAAATCTCTCTAAATCTCTCTAGCTTTTGTGGGCACAATTATGTAATATTACTTTGGAATAAAGAATCCCTTGGCGCTTCAACGGTTGTAAGAATCTCTTAGTATTTATTTATTTAACTGTTGTCTTTAATTCCTTAGTTATAATGTTTAGCGCGATGAATAGTAGCTAAACTAGTAGTTCGGTAGAAGGGGCGCACTTGTATTATAAATGTTTTAGATCTTACTCTTAAGTACACCTTTGTATTCGATACTTGTTCTATGTGCCATATATTAAGTCAGAACGTCCATGGTTGAGGGGACGCTTGGAATGGCAAAGCTCACCATGGGGGTTCGTAAACTTGTACTGATAAGTGGATGCTTGGAATGGCTAAGCTTATTTGAGAAGTTTGACTCATCTTAAACACCATTTGGTTGATCGGGAATGATTGATCAAATGGATGCACATAGGCTAATATAACCGGGAATGGAGTATTAGTCTAAATAGAATAAGTGTTCAACGTCCTTGGAATAGGCTAGATAGTGTACGCAAATCGAGTGCTTGGAATGGCCTTGATACACCGTTTGAATACTTAGCATGATCATGTCTTGCGCTAGAAATAGCCTCAATTCATCTTTGACACTTGGTATGATCATTAGCGGTCGATGATAAACAAATATAATACAAGGCCCCTGAAACCGAACATTTCTCTTTAATTATAATATGTAATTTACTTTCAGTATTAAAACCAACCAACCAATCAAACAATCATATAGCTGGTAGCTTTAAAACCAACCAACCAACCTAAAACACGCTCTCTCGCTGGATAAACCCCCCCAAAGAACAACTAATCCACACTGAATCCCTTGGGTTCGACCCCTACTTACCAAGTACTACCCAGTAGTATAGTTGCGAGTAGCGGACTATTATAAATTTATTTGCACAAATCGCTTTGACAACGAGCGGTTCTGTCAACCAACAAGAGTATTATTTCAAAAACCAAACTTACAAAGTAACACAAACTTAGAGAGAGAAGTGAAATGTTGATTTTTGGATTTGTTGGATGATGAAATGAGGAGGAGGAGCTCTCCTTTTATAGACACAAGGGGAGGAGGATGGAGGGTGGAGATGGTGGCATGTGGCTTTTGATCCAAGGGAGGAGGAGGAGGAGCAAGGAGGAGGCGCCACATGGGGGAGGAGAAAGCCGCCGGTTGGGGGGAGGAAAAGCCACCGGTGGCCGGTCACCATGGAGGGTGGTTTCCTCCCTTGGCCACCTCCAAGCAAGGTTGCCGGTCACCTTGGTCCATCGATGAGTTTTGATAGTTTTGTGCAGTCTTTTCACAAAACAATCAATCCAATTTTGCTCCGGTCTGACTTGGTTGTTCCTCGGTTGAATTTGTATTGAGTAATTCAATGTCAGGATCTTGAGATTTCTTTGTTCAGCGTCTGATCTTGACCTTGGAATGACTCCTAATATCTTTTCAGCGTAAAATCCTCTCCTTAGCGTGTTTTCTCTCTAAGTGCCAAAATACCCTGTAGAAATATATCGGGACTAACAAGTAGAAGTTAGATAGACAAACAGTCTAATTTGGTGGGTTTTACTGTGTTTTTGCTTCGTATAATTATGGTCCATCAGGGTCCTTCATCTGCAAGACATAAAAATATGCAGGCACAACAACTTCACCAACATTCAAGATTAAATTCTCAAGCAAACCATAGGGATGAACACATGACTTGTTGCCTAACTCAATAGTTAACTTGATCGGTTTCACCGGTCCAAGTTTCAATGAACAGTATAAATCATAAGGCATCACATTAATAGATGCTCCCAAGTCAATCAAACAGTGGGGAATAAGCGTGTTACCAATGCCACAGGTTACCGTGAAGGCACCTGGGTCTCTAGTCCGAGTGGTCAACGCTCCTTGTTTCCCTTGCTCCAATTCTTGCATTTGGACTTTGGTTTTCGCGTCCTCGTTCCCCATCAGTTGAATGTCATTATTTATATGGTAGAGGGGTGTTCGAAATAGGAATTACCTTACCTGAATCAGTGCTAACCGCGGACGTCTTGTTTTCATTTTCCGCGGACGTCTCTTGATTTGTTTGTAATTCTTCAAGCGTCCGTGCACTAATTGGTGAGGCGTCCGCGTGATGCACTGAGGTAGAATCTTCGTTCACCTCTTCTGTTCCATTCTCCAATTGTTTTCCATTCCTAAGCATTACAGCGCTGATATTGGACTTTGGATTGGGAATCGTTTGCGATGGCAGCTTCCCTTTGTCTTCACGTCTTTCATACACATCTTTGGCAATTTGAGACACTTGCTTCTTCAGCTCATTAACGTCTCCAGCTTGTTGCACAATCTTTTCAGTGAGTTCTTTGAACATGCCTCTCACTTCATCCCTAAATTCTTTGATCGGGCTGTCTTCTCCTTGTTTGATGTGCGGTGGCTTGTACGGCTGCTTTTGTGGGTACGAAGATTGCCCCACATCATAGTTGTTGTTCCTTTGCCAACCACCCTCATTTTGCCTTGGCTGCCATTTGTTATTGCCTTGATACCCATCATACTTCCTAGGTGGCAAATCTCCCTTGTTAATGTAGCCCACGACATTCACATCTTCCGTTCTTTCCTTACACTCCACTTGTTGATTGCCATGTGGTTGTTGCGTCATCATTTGAGCCATCATATTCTTCAGTTCCTGCAATTCAGAATGTACATTTACGTTAGCAACAGGTGCAGGTCTATAAGTTTCTTTTAAGTACCTTGTGCTCTCGGCAACTTTCTCAATCAACTCCCATATCTCCTCGGGGTACATGTCAAGGATAGACCCCTGAGCAAAGGCATCTAGCATTCTCCTTTCCATTAGAACCATCCCATCCATGAAGTATTCAAGCAGCATCCTTTGTGGGATTCCATGATTCGGGCAACTCTCTTCCAAATGCCTAAACCTCTCTAAATAGTCGAACAACGTTTCTGCACGTCATTGTCTAAGCATAGAGAGCTCCTTTCTTATTTGAGCCGCCTTCGAATGGGAGTAGTACTTGTCCATAAACTTCCTTTGCAATTGATCCCATGAAGTAATCGAACCTGCAGGTAAAGACATTAACCAAGATTTAGCTTGACTTTCTAAAGAAAAAGGAAATGTCTTTAGTTTAAAAATATTTTCCGGAACCGATGCTGATTTCATGGACATGCAAACTCCATGAAATTCCTTTAAGTGCCTTAGGGGGTACTCGTCGGGCATTCCTCCAAACTTGGGCAAGTGGTGTATCACCCCACTCTTTATCTCGATGTCATCTGCGTCCTCATCCAGCCTAATGCACCAAGGCTCCTCATCAATAAATGGCGCACAAACTCCTCTCATAGTGCGTCCCAAATCCCGACGCCTAGCTAACTGTCCGTATTGGTTTCCTCCACCGAGGTATTGTTGATCCAACTCATCCTCGTAATCATCATAATTCTCGTGTCTAGCTGCACGATGTCTAGCAAACTCATTCACAAATTGCTGATTTCTGGGGGGTGGTAATCTATGATTAACAGGGGGCAGTCCTTGCCTCTGTTCCTGCATGTTATCTCCTAGTACACTACCTTGCTCTTCACCATCACGTTCAACACTTCTCTGTGACATGGTTACTTAAACAGAAAAATAATCAAGTGACAGAAAATAAAAAAGATAATAAAATAAAAATAAAAGAAAGAAATACTTAGTGAGATTCTTCATTACCAATCCCCGGCAACGGCGCCAAAATTTGACGAGCGTCGTTGTACCCGTCAAAAATAATTGTTTCTTTTTCCGACTAGCAAGTGGTAAGCCGGGTCGTATCCACAGAGATCGGTTGAGAATCTGTTTCACTAAGTAAAAATGTAACAATGGGGGGGTTTTTAAATGCAAGCAATTAAATAACCCAAGTAAGCAAGAATGATCGCTAGAGCAATCGTCACACAATTCGGGTATCAAATATCAAAGAGAAGTGCAAGCTAGAACTTTCGGTTGTGATGCGAGACTAAATCATTAACCTAACCGTTTTGATTTCTAGTGTTTTACAACTTATAGCTCCCCTCTAGGTTGCACTACGAGTTGTCCTAGGGTGTCAATCCTAGTGGTATATTACTAGTATCCTAGTTTGCTATCCCCGCTAGGTTGCTAGTAAACTGTGATAATCAGAATCAACACACTAACAGAAGCTCCCCCGCTAGGGTTCCACTTATGCTAGCATATCAAATCCATAAACAATGCATAGTAATATAACGCAAAACATAAAGATAAATATAGGTTTCAAGTCAAAACATCACAATGTCGAGTCCTAGCCTACACGTATGAGTTTAGCTACTCATCGCAATGGAATACATCATCATAGTTGTTTGAATTTAATGAAACGAAAATACTTTTGATGAATTCTCCACCAAGCTGCAGCGCCACTCTAACACTTGAATCCGTGTCTCTTTTCTCTTCTGAAATTCGATGTCTGGTCGTCTTGGGTTTCGTGCTTATTTATTCTCTCTTTGGGCTTTCCAATAATGCAATTCAAAATTAGGAAATTTCAACTGCCAGCTGGCGGGCACGGACGTCTCCTGATTTACGACCCGCGGACGTCTTCACAATTATGGAAATTCATAAGACGTCCGCGCCTCTAATTCTTCAGCCCTCCGCGGGTTGCACTGACGAAAACTCCAAAGTGCTTCGAACATCATTTCTTTCCGCGCCAAACATCTTCAAATGGCTCCTTTTAGCCGGTATTCCTTCCATGGTCTCCGAGTGCACCTGAGAACAAAAACTACACACAGGTAGTGAAATAATATACAGGTAACACTAAGAGACGGGGTTTTAACATAAAAAATAGTTGTACAACTACGACTCATCAGGAAGCAGATCTGGTGCAGAGTTCTCATCGATGTAGCATGTTCTGCAATTTGTTTGAACATTATTCTGCCCAGGTTGAGCTCAGCTTATTTCCTATATGATAAATCAGTTGGGCCATGTCCTTGTTGACAGTAGAGCGATGAGTAGACGGCCTCCAGTTGAAGATAGCTATGAAAAACAGCATTGAATAGAACGTAGACAGATCCGCTGTATGCACAACTGACTCAGGCCTCCACCGAACAGAGCCTGCAGAGATAGAGCTCACTATCTTCTCAAAGCTTGATTCTTCTTCATCAATAGCTGGGTCGTCCATGGAGAAGTATACATTGATCAGCTCAGGATCAATCTTGATCCTCCTTCCTCTAACATAGAAGACCCCATACTCTGCCTCTCCAATGGCCCCAAACTTTGGAGGCAAGTTTGCCATGGCCTCACGCACCAGCTGTTCGTTAAACGGCTTGCATCTGTCCAACGTCCAGAACAGATCCGACTCTTTAAGCACCTCAACCACTTCCTTCCCTTTGTAACTGGATGCATCCAGCAGCCTCTCAGGTATAATTTTCCTTTTCAGCACACAGTCCCATTTCAACGCAGCTTCTTTAGTCACAAACCACACTCCTTTCTTGACCTTACCCACTGGGACAGTCTCAGACTCAGGGGCTGGGACTTCACTTCTCCCAGCATCTTCAGAGATGGGAACTGCAGCAACGCGCTTCCTTTTCTTGGAAGAGCCAGCTCCCCCTGCACCACTGCTGACTTCAGCAACCTTCTGAACTGGTTCCTTTGTAGTCTTAGCAAAGACTACCTTTTTCTTTTCCTTGCCCTTCGTTGACCGTTTGAGATTGACAAGGGGAACACTGTCTTGGTCATCTTCTGAAGGAGTAATGCCTTTTGCTGCTGACATAGAAGCATCCTTACGAATGGATGAACCATCTTCCTCCAAATGATCCTTACGACGATCATCTTGAACTGCCACTGTCTCTTCACACATCACTTTCTCTGGAACAACTCAAGTCTCAACTTCAGTCTGAACACTTTTTTTTACAGTTGGAACACTTGTGACTTTTTCAGCAGCAGACTCTTCTGCTCCAACAGCCTGGTTGCGCACACATTCCTCTGAAGCTGGTGCAGTTTGAGCTTCAGTCTGAACAGATGGTTCCATAGTTGAACCGCTTGTAGCTTTCTCTGCAACAGATTCTTTTGCCCCAACAGCCTGATCACGCTGAGCTTCCTCTGGACTTGCCACTTCCTGATCCTTCTCCTTTTCCAGGTCTTTCATGACATCATCAATGTCTTTGAACATCTTTTGCAACTTCTCATCCTTTTCTGCTGAGTCTGATTCTTCTGGTATGGATTCTTTCAACACATCTGTCTTCCCTGATGGATTAATCTCCTCTGCCATAGTCTCAGCATGCATACCGGAACCTTTTTCAGTGATTCCTCCTTGATTCTCAGACGACTAAGCATCATTCATCACCAAATTTCTCTTCCCCAAGGACTCAATGAACTTCTCTGTTTCTTCATCGGACATTGCAATCTTCGGACCTCTAGTGGCATATATCTGAGCTAGATATTTTCTGGGAGAGTCACTAGCCCGCTTAATCTTCTTCCTGCGACCTGCCTTCGGAGGAATGTATCCTGTGGCAAAGATCTTTTCCCTCCATGTTCCTGAGCCTCCAGCCACCTTGCTGGGTTCCTTTTCTTCCATAATCTTGACAGAATCCTCTTTAATAACCGCACGACCGGCTTTGTCAACCGCAACAGTCCTACCACTCTCAAGATTTCTATCATCATCACCACCAAGAACCGCCCTACTGGTTTCAACACCAACAGCCCTAACATCCTTACCACCATTATCACCAATTACAGCCCTACTGGCTTCATCACCGTCAATCGACTTAACAACCTTCTCCGCCTCCTCAATCTTTTCAATAATAGGACTATTTACATAAACTGAAGGAACAGTTGGAAATACCTCAGATTGGGGATGAACTTCTTGAGACGAACCAGCATTTAATGTGACAGACGACTCCACCGCGGTTGACTGAGGGATTTTAGTGGTAGACTTCTTCGCTTGGGCCAAAGATTCGGTGGCGGATTGTAAAGGCGACGCCTTTTTCACCGGTGGAGCTTTTGATTTTGGATTTTTGGATTTCACCGCCAGAGCCTTTGAAGACTGCATGCTCTCTTTATTCTTCTCAGCGGATTTGATGCCGGATTTCGCTGACTTTCTGGTGTTTACCATCGCTGTGGAGGGGGGAGCGATTGAGAGAGAAGTTGCCGTTCTTAGGGTTTTGGGGACGAGAGAGAGAAGACAATTGAACACACTCAACTGTTTTGTGTTTCAAAAAAATATCCTCCGGCCTTTTTAACTTCCCAAATTAGACAACCCTTGATTCAAATAATGGCAGGAAAATCTTCGAGAATATTCAAAAAAAATGGTCTTCACGCGCTGTACCTTCTGTTCCAGCTCTCTTTATTAGGTGGTCAGTCCAACTGTTCAGCTGGAGATTCGACTATGACTGACCACCATTGGATGCTTTCAGTGGTTGACACCACATAGACCCACTGGGGATCTCGGTGTTCCACTCCGTGACCTGCCATAGGGGTTGACAAAGGTATGCTGCCTCAGAGTTATCATCTTCTGTGAGCATTCATATTTTCTTGTACGGCTCCAGGCATATTTCTGTGGGCATGGAACGAACTCCTTCCGTAACTGTGACACCTTCTGTTTCAACAATTTCCTGGGACAGTTGTCAACATGGATTTGTGCGCATCTCCAACAGGATCTTATGTGCAAGGTCTTGTCCACTCCCCCTCGCAGAAATCGATGGTTGACGTTTGCACAAGCTAGAGTAACCAGTTGCTGGCCATGGTTCTCGACGTCCATTGGTCCCATCTGACCCATTCAAATGGTATAGCAGTTGTTGGCATCCCTTTTTCGTTTCATCAGTGTATCACAATTCTTGTCTAGAACAAGACATGAGTAGCTAGAGAATGACACATAGTGTCCATCGTCGCACAGTTGACTGATGCTGATAAGATTCCTTGTCAGACCTTCGACAAGGAGGGTGTTCTTGAGTGCAGGGAGATTCAGAACCATCAATGTCCCACAGCCAATCACCTGACCCTTTCCACCATCCCCGAAGGTGACAAACCACATCTGCTTAACAGGTCTAATATGGGTAAGATATTGAGAGTTACCTGTCATGTGGGCGGAACATCCGCTGTCGAAGTGCCAACTATCTTGCGTTGTGTAGCTTGAGGAGTAGCAGGCCACCATGCATACGGTTTGGTCTGCCTTTTGAACCCAGACTTATTTCTGTCGTGGTGTGGTCCGTTGTTGGAAAGCACGTCGTTCAGCAAGTGCGCCGATCTATCCTTTAAGTCACTGGTGAATAGTCACGGTTTTGGACGGGTGATCTGCGGGTCTTTCCACCACCGAGTGTTCCATGCGTCTCCTTGTGATCAGCTCGATTCTTTCCTTTGGACTGATCTTGGGACAAGTCTATTTTCTATCTGGGGTGCTGTCTCACCTTTTGTTCAGGCAGGTGTTCAGACACTGATCTTGCTTTAACACATGAGCTGCCTTTAGAGGTAACTTCTTTTGTAAACCCCAGGCCTCGATGTCCAGATTCCAACCTCTGAGATCTGAGAATATCATTTAAGTCGTTAGTGCCAGAGTTTAGTATCCTTACCGACTGTTTGAGGTGATTGAGCCCCTCTTAGTGTCTGAGTGATCCATCTTTTCAGATTCTAGCTGAAGTTCCAGCTGTTCTACTCTCCTCAGTTGGAACACCTCTTTATGCTTCAGATCTGTGATGGTTTTCCTTAGTCCCGTCATGCCTGCAGGATGAGTGTCTCGGTCCTTCTTTTCGTCTTTCAGTGAGGAGACAGTCCCCAAGAGTTCTGTTCTCTGAGCAAGAAGACCCAATCTTTCCTATTTCATCTCAGCCAGTTGAGAATTCAGAGAGACAATTGTACCTTCCAGTTCTACCTTCAGTGTAAGCAGTATCTCGACCTCCTTCCAGACCTTGTCTTTTTCCATAGTGACGCTGGCAACTGTGTCATTTAGCTTCTTGTTGAACTTGATCAGAAGCAACCACTTCTCATACAGATCTTTATGTGTCTGAGCCAGAGAATCCTGCGTGAGTTCTTCATTGTCACTGTCTGAGAGGTCTTCACTTGGGAGTTCCAACTGCGATGGAACTGTTTCACTGGTGTCGCTGCACTCACCCAGAGTAGTGACAAAGGCCACAAAATTAGTTGTCTCACCTTTTTCTTCGTCTGACTCACTGTCGCTAAAGCTAGCGACCATTGCCTTCTACTTCATGAATGTATTCGCACTTTGGGAGGCAATATGTCCAAACCCCTTGCATTCATGGCACTGAATTTCTTCCTTTCCTTTGTCAGAAGAGTCTTGTCTCATGTCTCTGGATCTTGACCTGTCAGGTTTCCAGTTTCGGAAGCTATTTGACGAAGGCTGACCCTGTTCTGGTCCACGTCTGTTGATTTTCCGCACCATTCTGCCAAAATTCTGAGCCATCATGGCCAGTTGTTCAGTAGAGCAGCCACCATCCTATTTGTCTTCAGACATGTCTGCCTTGAGGGCGATTCCCTTCACTTCCCCAGGTTGAAAATCATGATTGATCTCATAGGTTCTGAGAGAACCCATCAGCTCGTCCAGTTTCAGTTTGGCAATGTCGTGCATTTCCTCTATGGCCGTGACCTTCATGGCAAACCTTGGAGGGAGTGATCTCAGGACTTTACTGGCCAATCTTTCTTCATCAATGGGTTTTTCGAGAGCAGACGCCTCGTTGGACAGTTCCAGAACTCTGGTGTTGTACTCAGTGATGGTTTCACTCTCCTTCATCTTCATCTCTTCGAACCTGGTTGTGACAGCCTTCATGCGAGAGTTGCGAACTTTGTCTGTACCTTCAAAGGCTATTTGGAGGATATCCCATGCTTCCTTGGCCACTTCACAGTTGATGACGTTTTCATCTACTGTCGAGAAAATTGCGTTCATAGCCTTTGAGTTTCCCATAGAAGCTTTGTCCTCCTCTTCTGTCCACAGAGCTTCTGGTTTTGCGATCGGTTCTCCAGTGAGATTGTTCATCATGGGTTCCGTCCACCCTTTCAGAACAGCCTTCCATGCCTTTTCATCTAGAGATTTCAGAAAGGATCTCATCACGGGCTTCCAGGTGGCATAGTTCGATCCTTCGAGTAGCGGGGGTCTGGTGATGCTTTGTCCTTCCTTCAGAGTCATCTTGAACAGTTCAGGATCCCACTCAGTGTGTCGAGTGTCTGCTCTGATACCAATTGAAATTATATCCCCTGTTTAAGCTTGTGTCCAGGGTACTGTTGCAACAGATCTTGAACTCTTTGCACAATAGTTCAGCTGACAGTTCAAGGTTCAGTTGCGACAGATCTTGAACTCGTATCACAACAGTTCAGCAAGCAGACAAAAGTAGTAAAACTCACAGACTGATAACCTAGTTCGGCTCTGCCTACTCTGGGGGGTTTCCCACACCCGAAAAAGGGACAGCAAATCTTTATTACGAGTATAGGGTTTACACAGGGACTTACACTTACACCTTGTAATTGCCTAACCTCAATACTCCGTCTCTCAGATTTGCAACCGAGGTACACCGCAATTCCCCTCGATCCCCTTCGTTCAGAACCTGCAGTCCGAACGTTCTTGACCTTCTCCAAAAGCTCGGATGCTTTCTCTCGAAAGCTTGTTCACCTTTGTTGTGTGCGGCAGTTGATATGCTTCAGGCAGTCTGTGTTGCACTTGAGCAGACTGCACTTGCACCGATGTGTTTCCAATGAGAAAACACAACCGGGGGTCGCTTTCTTCTTCTCCAATCAGTAGGGTATGCTCGTGTGTATTTGATCTTTGAAAGCGATGTCGAATAAGGGCGCCCTAGCATTGTATTTATATGCTTGGACGAAACCCTAATTCACACAAGATAATCCCATCAAATATTTAGGAAATATTCCTAGATATTTGATGTATATCTTTTGAATCGGTTGAAAGAATATACGAAGTCATCTTCTTGCCTAAGTGTGTTTTGCCGCCTTCAATGTAGATATTCATTCGAATGTCTCATGCTCGATTAAGTCGATGGCCGACTTCAACTTGACGAAATCTTCACTGTCCAATATCCTTCCAGGAAATATCCTTGCGTCTGATCCACGCTGTGTATGAGTACTAGGATATGTTCGAACTCCCCCTGAACACCTGCTCGAACTGTCTAAGCTACGTTTTGCCAAATACATGCCACATAAGGGAACATCAAAGTTCATGTCACCTATCGAGCAAGGGATAGTGAATTTCCTGGGATCTTTTGCCTTTTAGGGAATTTGCTTTGAAAAGAGGGCACTACATTCGTGGTTGAGGGGATGGGGATCATCTTCTTCAATGGTCCTCTTGTTGGATAATATTTCCTTTAGGAACTTGTTGTAGAGAGGGGCCTTCTTTATGAGCTCACAAAACGGTAAGTGAACATATAACCTTTTTAGCATTGTCACGAAGGTCCCGAATTCCTTATCTAACTTTTTGGGCTTTGCAAGTCTTTGGGGAAACGGAATAGGTGAAGAGTAAGGTTTCAATTCTTCTTTTCCCTTCTTAATTTCTTTAGCCTTGTCGGTTGATGGGATTTTGACCACATCTTCGGCTCTAGCTCGGCCAGTGGGCTTTTGAGGCAACGTAGTAGTTTTTTTTGCCCAGTGTCCTCTAATAATTTCCCACTTCTAAGGGTCACCGCACAATATTCCTCATGGGGAACCCTTGGGAAAGAATTTTCATCAAGCTCCTCCATTCCACTTTGATCACTCTCTAGCGCTTCATCCTCAAATGATCTCTCATCTTCTATAAAGATTGCATTGCAATACTCCATATGGTTTTGGTCGGGTTGAGCTGGTAGCTTTCCTTGTGCTCTTGAAAAGGAAGAGGCTTGTTGAGCTAATTGGGTTTCAAGCATCCTATTGTGGGTCTCCAATTTCTCAAATTGAGTTTGCACGCTTTGTTGGAGGGCTTGAAAGTGTTGATGTTTAGCTAGAAGAGCTTGCGTGATCTTCACATTATTTTCATCATTCTTATCTTGGTCCCTACTCGCCTTCTCTTAGTGGGCAAGGAGTGTAGCAAGCATTTCCTCGATACCAGTGAGCTCATTTGACGGTTGAGGAGGTTGAGGGGCTTGATCTTGGTATTTATTTCTTTGTTGGTAAGATTTGGTATTTTGAGGTGGTTTTGGACAAAAGCCGGAAGGAATTGGATTAGTAGTCATATAGGATGAGTTGGGGTGGTTCTTCCAAGTGGGGTAGGCGAGGTTAGATTTTTGGTTGTAGGAAGTCCCAACTCCATAGTTCCTTTCTTGATTTCTCCCCACAAAACTAGCCTCTTCATATCCAAATCCACCTTTATTTGGTTGAACCAAAGGGCACGAGTAGGTGTCATGTTGGTCTACTTCACAAATATCACACCCTCGGGTTACTAAGCGGTTATTCGCCGGGATTTGCATTCTATCAACTTTCTCCAAAAGGCTTTCTATTACCTTAATCAATGAATCATACCTATTTGAGCTTATGGCCTTCACTTCATGGCCTCCTCCTTTCCTTCTTGGGTTTCCTCTATCACTTGCCCACATGAAGTAGTTCTTGGTGATTTTCTTGATTACCTCAAATCCCTCCGGAAGTTCAAGCTCCATGATGGCTCCTCCCGCGGTGGTATCAAGTGCAAGCCACGAAGGGCCATCTACTCCATTGTAGAAGGTATGAAATAAAAGCCATATGTCTACATTGTGATGTGGGTAAAGCCTTTGATATTCTTTGTATCTCTCCCAAGCTTCATAGAGCGTCTCTCCATCCATTTTGTGCAAAGTTTGTGATTTGACTCCTATAGTAGGCCGTCTTGGAAGGAGGGAAATACTTATTGAGGAATGCAACGGCGAGCTCCTCACAAGTGGTGAAGCTATCCGGCGTTTGGCTCCTTAACTAATCCCTTGCTCTTCCCGTGAGGGAGAAAGGGAACAACCTCAAGAGTTTAGCGTCCTTGGAGAACCCATTGATCTTGAAAGTATCACAAACTTCAAGAAATGTAGTCAAATGAGAGTTCGGGTCCTCGTGGTCTCCCCCCGAGAATTGGTTTGATTGGATCATTTGGATTGTGGAGGTCTTCAAGTTGAAGTCTCGGTCATCCACCTTTGGGATAAGGATTGGGGAACGATATTCATAAGCATTGGGAGCGGTGTAGTCCTAAAGGACCCTTCTAGCACGAGGGCCTTGAGGTAGTTAAGGAGGAGGAGGTATTGGTGGTGGTCTTCCGTCCATGGTTTGAGTAATGATTTCTTGAGTGTTCGAGGTTGATCCTTTAACTTTGGTTGCCTTGCTCCTTGTAAAATATGGGTCAAACTCGTTGATAGTAGGGTTGAGGTCCTTATCACTATCTCGTTCGACTTCTTTGATTTTGGTGGCATCAAACAATGGCACCTACAAGAGAGACGTAAGCAACAAAGTGAGGGTAGTGGAACAAACTCAAGAACCAATGTTATTAAAAGCAAACAACAAAACAAAAACATGGAGTAGTCGAAGTACTAAATGATTCGTCCTAGGGACAATCTAGCCATTGCTCCCCGGCAACGGCGCTATTTTGACAGTTGTAATTTTCGTATAGTCAACAGAAATTTATATTTGACCGGTAAGACCGGTGTCGAACCGAAGGGAGCAAATTTGATTATGCACTAATGGAATCAAGTTTTCAACTTGGTTATTCCTAAAATTCAAAGATGAGATGGTTTTCAAGTAAGAACTAGTAATGAAATGGCTTCAAAGGGGTTTTAATTCAATTCAAAGAGAGTTTCGAGGGGTTACTCCCCTCCTTGACATTTCTCAACAATTAGGTACACAAGAGTTAAGTCATTTTTGGGTGTTAATTGGTTTAGAACCTAGCTTAGACTAAGATAGACAAATTCTCATGTGAATCTAATCCTAATCAAGCCATCCTAATTAGAACCTCACTTTATCAAGGTATAAATTCACTCTATAGCACTATTATCCTTGGAACCTCTCCCAAGGTAATAAATGCTATAGACATTAAGCTCTAGCCAACCTCACATCCATGCATTTACTCTCATAAACGCTCGATATGATCATTTCCACCATATCCAAATCATCACTAAGCATTTTCAATGCTTAGATCAAGTTCTAAGATCAACATGTCACATAGGCATTTTATCAAACACTTCATAACATGTCATGAATAGAGCACTTAGTGAAAATGAAATCAACACCATAGATTGTATATTCAATGTGTATACATGATCATAGAGTACCAAGGAGGGTTGTAAAACCCTCAAAACACAAGGAGGCAACTCACACATCATGTAAGCCAACATGGTGTGAGTAGGGTTTATAGCAACAACAAAGAGAATAGAAGATGGATAGAAGTAGGACGGTTAATCCTAATGTCTCCGTTTGATCTTCACTTCTCCTTGGTTGGATGATGGTTGATGACTGACAGAACCGCTCGTCGTCAAAGCGATTGTGCAAATAAATTTATAATAGTCCGCTACTCGCAACTATACTACTGGGTAGTACTTGGTAAGTAGGGGTCGAACCCAAGGGAACTAGGGGAATAATTGTTCTTCGGGGGGAATTACGTAGTGTGGGAGCGTGTTTAAGGTCGGTTGGTTGGTTTTAAAGCTACCAGCTATTTTGATTGCTTGATTGGTTGGTTGGTTGATTTTAATACTGGAAAGTAAATGACAGTTTATAATTAAAGAGAAATGTTCGGTTTCAGGGGACTTGTATTATATCCTGTTGATGGACCAAAGTTATATGAGTCAGAAACACAGTAAAACCCCCTTAATTAGACTGTTTGTCTATCTAACGTCTACGTGTTAGTCCCGATATATTTTCACAGGGCATTTTAGAGACTGAAGTGAAAACACGCTAAGGAGAGGATTTTAAGCTGAAAAGATAACAAGAGTCAATCCAAGGTCAAGATCATATGCCGACTGAAGAAATATCAAGGATCCTGACGTTGAATTGACCAGAAAAAATTAATCAGAGGAATCAGGAGTGGAGTCAAGACAGCCCGGGGAAGAAATACATTGACAGTTTTGTGAACAGACTGCACAAAACTGTACAAAACTCACATTTGGGCAAGATGACCGGCCACCACTCAAGGAGGAGGCCAAGGGAGGAGCTCCTCCCCCTTGGGTGACCGGCAACCGGCGGCGCCACCTCCTCCACCAAAAGCCGCCGGCCTCCTCCCCTTCCTCCACATGTTGTCATCTCCTCCCTTGATTTCTCCTCCAATCAAAATGCACCACTTGCCACCCATCTCCACCACCCACCTCCTCCCATTTTGGCTATAAAAGGAGGCCTCCTCCTCCTCATTTCAACACACCAATTCTCAAATTCACTTCTCTCTCTAGAAGTTGTAATATTTGTAACGTTGTAATTTTGCTTTGGAAATAAAGGAAAGCTCCCTTGGCGCTTCAACGGTTGTAAGTATTATTTTTAGTATTTATTTAACTGTTGTCTTTACTTCCTTAGTATAATGTTTAGCGCGATGAATAGTAGCTAAACTAATAGTTCGGTAGAAGGGGCGCACTTGTATTATAAAATGTTTTAAGACTATTAACTTAGTGTTTAGTCTTAGTATTCAAAACTTGTTCTATGTGCCATATATAGTCAGAGTTTCCAAGGTTGAGTGGATGCTGTAACAAGCAAAGCTCTTCTGTGGGAATTCGTGATCATACTCAGGTAGTGGAAGCTGTAACAAGCAAAGCTATCTGAGGAGTTTGACTCATCCTAAATCCCATCTGGTCGAGCGTAACTGTGAGATCAGGTGGATGCACCCAGGCTAGCATACCTTAGGGTATTGGCGCTAGACTGAAATAGAACAGGAGTTGCTTTAAACCGGTGTTGCAAGTCTTGAGCTGTAACTAGCCTCGATTCACCGTTTGAATACTTAGATGATTCACTAATGGTCAATGATAAACAGGATATAATACAAGTCCCCTGAAACCGAATATTTCTCTTAATCATTAAAATAGTAATTTACTTTCCAGTATTAAAACCAACCAATCAATCAATCAAAATAGCTGGTAGCTTTAAAACCAACCAACCGACCTTAAACCAATCAATCAATTATTCCCCTAGTTCCCTTGGGTTCGACCCCTACTTACCAAGTACTACCCTAGTGTATAGTTGCGAGTAGCGGACTATTATAAATTTATTTGCACAATCGCTTTGACGACAAGCGGTTCTGTCAAATTGGCGCCGTTACCGGGGAACTAGTCATCGGATAACTGTTCTTTGAATCGTTACGCGCTTCAAAACAACCATGTCTCGCGAAGAAAGTCACCATGACTACCAGGATGATGAAGAAATAAACCTATACGATCAGAATGATGAGGTACAGTTTCCATTCGTCGACGATCCGGAACAACTCATCAGAAACAGAAGAGCTCGTGATAGGGAAGCAGTCAGAAGAAACCAAGAATTACCCGAGGACCGAAATGCAGCTGGTCCAGTACAACCTCCTATCCATCCCCCACGACCACAACCTCAACCTCGATACATGCCAAGAAGAGAACCCGCGTTCGATGACTACTACGGAGATAACTACTACCGTGAACCGACGATGGGCGAGTTAAATGCCCCTAATTTCGAGACACAGCCGTGGTGTATCTATGAGAGCCCTGAATTATAAAATATAACCATCAATGCATCAGTGGCACACAGCCTGCCAAAATTCTCAGGATCTCAAGGAGAATCTGCCGCAACTCACCTCCAACGCCTACATGGCATTTGCCAGAATCTAAAGCCCAACCGAGTGAATATGGACGACTTCAAGTTAAAAGCGTTCTATTTTTCCCTCACTGACTCGGCAAGCGACTGGTTCCTTTCATTGCCTTCCGGAAGCATTAGAACATGGGTTCAGATGCAGAAGAAGTTCTTAGACAAATACTATCCGGCTGGAAGAGCAATACAAGTAAGGAAGCAACTACAAGAAATCAAACAAGGTCCCAATGAAACCATGTACGATTACCTGGAAAAGTTCAATCACCTAGAAAGGAGCTGCTGTACCCTTGGACTGCCCGAGAAACTCGTCATCGAGTACCTCATTGATGGATTAAGACCACTAGACAAAATGCTCTTGGATACCTCAGCAGGAGGGTCCATGATGAATCTGTCATTAAGTGGCATCAGAAATCTCATCGCCAACGTTGCTGAAAATACTCGATTTAGAGAAGAGACCACTCGCCAAGATGAATTCTCTCGATCAAAAAGGGTAGCACAAACTGAGGCATCAGTAAACTCCATAACTGAAGAGATGAAACAGTTAAAGGAGATGATGATTGAGATCATACGTAGACAGCCAATTACGGTAAAACCTTGCGAGTTCTGTGGTTCTACGGACCACAAAACGGACGCATGCCCAACATTGATAGAAGAAGAACCGGCTGATGTGAATGCAGTGGGAGGATATCAAGGATACAACAACGTCAGAGCTGGACAAAATAGACAGTACGGTCAAACGTCCAACCCAGGCTGGCGTAACTACAACAGCTATCTTCAGACGGAGACACAACCAGCTGTCCCTCAACTAGCGCAGTCATTCTACCAACCACCCCACCGACAATATCACCAGAACACTCCATCAGCAGGCCAATATCACCAAAAAGGGCCAAATCAGTACCAAGCCAGACCGAGCAATCAGCAGGAGCCAAGCAAGTCGCTCAACGACACGATGAAGGAGCTTACGGGAAACATTAATCAGTTGGGAACTTCGCTACACCAGTACCAGGCAAGAACTGACGGGGCAATCTCAGAATTGACCAAACAAATGTCCCAGCTCGCCACCGCCATGTCTACACTCACTACTGAACCTGGCAGACTTCCTTCACAGACCGTTCAAAATCCAAAGGCAAATATAAGCATGATAAAGAGGTCAAACATGAAGGCTACACTAGGAGAGGTAGTACGATCCCCAACTTACAAACTCTCGAACAATCACTTCAACCGCAGACGTCGGCCTGATTGGAATCAAGAGGAAGATCGCCCCAATAATGGCAAAACATGGGTTACACATGCCGACAATGGACGATATGCATTCACCGTCTGCATAACACCACCGCCTATTATACACACCAACGTACCAGCATCAGGATGGGACGACGACAACAACTTAAGGCCAAGGAATAGGCAGACTGGTCAAATAATAGAAAGAGCCCTCGTTTCAGACCATGAGTCACAACCGGAAAGAGATAAAGACCCAGGAGCCTTTACAATCACTTGCTGTATTTGTGAAACCCAGATCCACAAATGCTTAGTCGATCTTGGGGCTGCTGTAAACGCCATGCCTTCCTCCTTGTATTACTTACTAGGACTTGGTCCGTTGAAACCTCCCCGGTCAAATATCGAGCTAGGAGACAAGTCATGCATCCGTCCGGTTGGAGAACTGGAAGATGTAATACTCCATGTGGGAGAACTCATCGTTGCTGCAGACTTCTATGTAATACCAACAGAAGAAACCAGCGAAGACGATCCTCCAACAATAATATTGGGACGACCATTCCTCTACGCCACTAAAGCAAGAATCGATGTGGGCAAGGGGTCATTATCACTTAAGTTCGGCGGCAAAATTGCACATTTCTACATTAATAAGAGCCGCCCGGACACGAAGAAACCGCCAGACATAACACCAATCTCAGATCACTGTGCACAGTTTTCTGACCTGTCATTAGGGACCAGAAAAGTATCAAGACCAGCAGCTATGGTCAAAGGTCCCTCGCCTTCTAAGAGACGTTGGAAGGAGATACCATCAGAACTGGACCCAAACCCGTCATCTGCTAAAAAATCAGGAAGACTCACCGCAAGAATCAAAGTCGGTGGAATCAAGAAGTTCGACCTCAGCCACCCATGGGACCCAAACCAATAAACCACAAACGAGGTATCGTCGAGCCAACGACGTTAAACAAGTGCACTGGTCGGGAGGTAACCCGACACTATCTTACTTTTCCGCACTTTAATTTCTGTCTTTTAAATTCAGTATTTAGTTTTAAGCTTGCATGACTTTTGAACTAAGGCACGCCTTCGTTCAAAAGTGGGGGGGTGAGAACCACCTGTGTACATAAATAACATGCAGCTGTTTTTCTTTTTTAATAAGTACCTTTTTGAAAATATGAACTTAAGAATGTGAAAAAGATAAATCATAATTCATGCATTAACCTTGTGAAAATTCAACTGTTTAAAAACTTAGAATGTAACTTTCCATTTGTCCTTTGTGCTGAGATAACTAGGGATGTGGAGTTGATATAAACTGCCCTAGAGAGGCTTGGAAAGCAATCAAAGGATCAGATCAAACTATATGGTTTTCGAAGTCAGTGGAGGCTGCACTTCGGGTTTTCAGTGAATAATTGAAGTCAACTCCGCCATGAAGCATCTATGCAAAGGCGAGGACGGGAATCAGACCGTCCTCTCTCTAGTCAAAATAGCCAAGAAAATAGATGGGCAACCCTCATCTTGACCCACGCAAAACGACAAAGACGAGAGGAGCGGGGAGGTATTTCCATAGGCTTGCGGGCGATGATTGGACCTCCCAAAAAGGCTCGAGAAAATGGACTAGCAATCACAAAAAGACGAAAAGCTCAATGAAGCAAATCAAAAGAGGCCAAAGGCCCAAAATTGTGAAGGTTTTAACCGAGCAAAAGTGAAGAACTCAAAAAAGTCAAATCAAAGGCCAAAGGCCGATTCACTACAACAAAAAAGCAGTCCCTCGCCAAAGAAGAAAATCAAAAAGGCTCAACTCACTGAAACCCGAATCGAATCACGTGCTAGAGAAAGCTACCAGAAAACCATATAGTAAGAGACGATCCCGAGGTTGCAGTCCAGGAGCCTAAAAAGGGCTATCTCCCGAGACATCCAATATAATTTGCATCTCAGCACGGAGGTACAAGTATTAAGTTTCTTCTATTTATTTATGCAGTTTAATTTGGTAATAAGTAAGCAATGCATGAATTAGGATAGATCGAGTACCACAGTCTAATTTTCATATTCCAAAGCCAAAATTAGAACTTACGCCCTTTAATAGCATTGTTCGGGACGAACAACTAAAAGTGGGGGGTAATCTGATGGACCAAAGTTATATGAGTTAGAAACACAGTAAAACCCCCTTAATTAGACTGTTTGTCTATCTAACGTCTACGTGGTAGTCCCGATATATTTTCACAGGGCATTTTAGAGACTGAAGTGAAAACACGCTAAGGAGAGGATTTTAAGCTGAAAAGATAACAAGAGTCAATCCAAGGTCAAGATCATATGCCGACTGAAGAAATATCAAGGATCCTGACGTTGAATTGACCAGAACAAATTAATCAGAGGAATCAGGAGTGGAGTCAAGACAGCCCGGGGAAGAAATACATTGACAGTTTTGTGAAAAGACTGCACAAAACTGTACAAAACTCACATTTGGGCAAGATGACCGGCCACCACTCAAGGAGGTGGCCAAGGGAGGAGCTCCTCCCCCTTGGGTGACCGGCAACCGGCGGCGCCACCTCCTCCACTAAAAGCCGCCGGCCTCCTCCCTTTCCTCCACATGTTGTCATCTCCTCCCTTGATTTCTCCTCCAATCAAAATGCACCACTTGCCACCCATCTCCACCACCCACCTCCTCCCATTTTGGCTATAAAAGGAGGCCTCCTCCTCCTCATTTCAACACACCAATTCTCAAATTCACTTCTCTCTCTAGAAGTTGTAATATTTGTAACGTTGTAATTTTGCTTTGGAAATAAAGGAAGCTCCCTTAGCGCTTCAACGGTTGTAAGTATTATTTTTAGTATTTATTTAACTGTTGTCTTTACTTCCTTAGTATAATGTTTAGCGCGATGAATAGTAGCTAAACTAATAGTTCGGTAGAAGGGGCGCACTTGTATTATAAAATGTTTTAAGACTATTAACTTAGTGTTTAGTCTTAGTATTCAAAACTTGTTCTATGTGCCATATATAGTCAGAGTTTCCAAGGTTGAGTGGATGCTGTAACAAGCAAAGCTCTTCTGTGGGAATTCGTGATCATACTCAGGTAGTGGAAGCTGTAACAAGCAAAGCTATCTGAGGAGTTCGACTCATCCTAAATCCCATCTGGTCGAGCGTAACTGTGAGATCAGGTGGATGCACCCAGGCTAGCATACCTTAGGGTATTGGCGCTAGACTGAAATAGAACAGGAGTTGCTTTAAACCGGTGTTGCAAGTCTTGAGCTGTAACTAGCCTCGATTCACCGTTTGAATACTTAGATGATTCACTAATGGTCAATGATAAACAGGATATAATACAAGTCCCCTGAAACCGAACATTTCTCTTAATCATTAAAATAGTAATTTACTTTCTAGTATTAAAACCAACCAATCAATCAATCAAAATAGCTGGTAGCTTTAAAACCAACCAACCGACCTTAAACACGTTCCCACGCTGCGTAATTCCCCCCCCCCCCGAAGAACAATTATTCCCCTAGTTCCCTTGGGTTCAACCCCTACTTACCAAGTACTACCCAGTAGTATAGTTGCGAGTAGCGGACTATTATAAATTTATTTGCACAATCGCTTTGACGACAAGCGGTTCAGTCACCTGTTTATCATTGACCATTAGTGAATCATCTAAGTATTCAAACGGTGAATCGAGGCTAGTTACAGCTCAAGACTTGCAACACCGGTTTAAAGCAACCCCTGTTCTATTTCAGTCTAGCGCCAATACCCTAAGGTATGCTAGCCTGGGTGCTTCCACCTGATCTCACAGTTACGCTCGACCAGATGGGGTTTAGGATGAGTCGAACTCCTCAGATAGCTTTGCTTGTTACAGCTTCCACTACCTGAGTATGATCACGAATTCCCACAGAAGAGCTTTGCTTGTTACAGCATCCACTCAACCTTTGAAACTCTGACTATATATGGCACATAGAACAAGTTTTGAATACTAAGACTATACACTAAGTTAATAGTCTAAAACATTTTATAATACAAGTGCGCCCCTTAGACCGAACTACTAGTTTAGCTACTATTCATCGCGCTAAACATTATACTAAGGAATTAAAGACAACAGTTAAATAAATACTAAAAATAATACTTACAACCGTTGAAGCGCCAAGAGAGCTTTCCTTTATTTCCAAAGCAAAATTACAACATTACAAGTATTACAACTTCTAGAGAGAGAAGTGAAATTGAGCTTTGGTGTGTGAAATGAGGAGGAGGAGCTCCTCCTTTTATAGCCCAAAGGGGAGGAGATGGGTGGTGGAGATGGGTGGCAAGTGTTGCATTTTGATTGGAGGAGAAAATGGAGGGAGGAGATGGCCACATGTGGAGGAAGAGGAGTGGTGGAGGAGGAGGAAGGTGGTGGTGACATGTGGAGGAGCTCCAAAAGCCGCCAGTCACCACCACCAAGATCCGCCGGTTGCCGGTGGCCCAAGGGGGAGGAGCTCTTCCCTTGGCCACCACTTCATCAAGTGGCCGGTCATCCTTGCCCAATGTGTGAGTTTGTACAGTTTTGTGCAGTCTTTTCACAAAAATGTAAATGTGTTTCTTCCTCGGGCTGTCTTGACTCCACTCCTGATTCTTCTGATTAATTTGTTCTGGTCAATTCAACGTCAGGATCCTTGATATTTCTTCAGTCGGCATATGATCTTGACCTTGGATTGACTCTTGTTATCTTTTCAGCATAAAATCCTCTCCTTAGCGTGTTTTCACTTCAGTCTCTAAAATGCCCTGTGGAAATATATCGGGACTAACACGTAGAAGTTAGATAGACAAACAGTCTAATTAAGGGGGTTTTACTGTGTTTCTGACTCGTATAACTTTGGTCCATCAGATTACCCCCCACTTTTAGTTGTTCGTCCCGAACAATGCTATTAAAGGGCGTAAGTTCTAAGTTTGGCTTTGGAATATGAAAATTAGACTGTGGTACTCGATCTATCCTAATTCATGCATTGCTTACTTATTACCAAATTAAACTGTGTAAATAAATAGAAGAAACTTAATACTTGTACCTCCGTGCTGAGATGCAAATTATATTGGATGTCTCGGGAGATAGCCCTTTTGAGGCTCCTGGACTGCAATCTTGGGATCGTCTCGTACTATATGGTTTTCTTGTAGCTTTCTCTAGCTCATGATTCGATTCGGGTTTCAGTGAGTTGAGCCTTTTTGATTTTCTTCTTTGGCGAGGGACTGCTTTTTTGTTGTAGTGAATCGGCCTTTGGCCTTTGATTTGACTTTTTTGAGTACTTCACTTTTGCTCGGTTAAAACCTTCACAATTTTGGGCCTTTGGCCTCTTTTGATTTTCTTCTTTGAGTTTTTCGCCTTTTTGTGACTGCTAGTCCATTTTCTCAAGCCTTTTTGGGAGGTCCAATCATCGCCCGCAAGCCTATGGAAATACCTCCCCGCTCCTCTTGTCTTTGTCGTTTTGCGCGGGTCAACATGAGGGTCGCTCATCTGTTTTCTCGGCTATTTTGACTAGAGAGAGGATGGTCTGATTCCCGTCCTCGCCTTTGCACAGATGCTTCTTGGCGGAGTTGACTTCAATTATTCACTGAAAACCCGAAGTGCAGCCTCCACTGACTTCGAAAACCATATAGTTTGATCTGATCCTTTGATTGCTTGCCAAGCCTCTCTAGGGCAGTTTATATCAACTCCACATCCCTAGTTATCTCAGCATAAAGGACAAATGGAAAGTTACATTCTAAGTTTTTAAACAGTTTGAATTTTTACAAGGTTAATGCATGAATTATGATTTATCTTTTTCACATTCTTAAGTTCATATTTTCAAAAAGGTACTTATTAAAAAAGAAAAACAGCCGCATGTTATTTATGTTAATAGGTGGTTCTCACCCCCCACTTTTGAACGAAGGCGTGCCTTAGTTCAAAAGTCATGCAAGCTTAAAACTAAATACTGAATTTAAAAGATAGAAATTAAAGTGCGGAAAAGTATGATAGTGTCAGGTTACCTCCCGACCAGTGCACTTGTTTAACGTCGTTGGCTTGACGATACCTCGTTTGTGGTTCATTGGTTTGGGTCACATGGGTGGCTGAGGTCAAACTTCGCCACCGTTCCAGTGTTGCTTCTTCCTGACTTCTTGCCGGATGTTGTGTTCGGGTCAGGACTCCATTGTTCTGGTGGTTTTTGTCTTCCTATTCTTCCGCTTCTTCCGATTCTTTCGAGAAGGTGAGGGACCTTTTACTACAGTCGCTGGTCTTTTAAGTCGGGCTTTCTTGTTTCTCCATCCGGGCTTCCATTCCATCGGGCCATTTCTTTGTTTCTTGTTTGAACGGTTGGCATCCCGGTTGTGCTCTTCGATAGCCCTCTTCTTTACGGCAGAGGTGAATGGCTGTTTCAGCATGAGTGAGTTTCCAGGGCTGTTTGGTTGGCTCGTGGTGAGAGAGTGCTCCATGGTTGACTTTTCTTGCCCTTGTCCCGCCTCCATCTCGCCTTGCACCTTACCATTGATTACTTCATCTTCAGGGGCTGCAATCCGTATACAAACTGAGGGGACAAGCTGGGGGGCTTCCACCACAAGGGCCGGGTCTTTCACGGATAGGTTGGTAATGATGACCGGGTCTACCTCAGGTACTCCGAGCGCAAGGACCGGGCCTGGTTTGGGCAGTTCTTCTTCGGCCATCCGAGAGTCCTCATCCTTTGTTGGCTTGGTGGGCTCCAATGTAGGCTCCTTTAGGGCCGCCTCCACGTTTATTACTGCCCTTGTTCTGATGTCTTTTTCCGGGTTTGCTGTGGGCAAGCTTGCAATGGGTGTAGTGTCGGGCTTGTTTTGTACTGAGTCCTTTTTCACCATTGGTACTTTATTATCAGTTAGGCGTATCGGCCCTTGTTTTGTTCTTCCTGCCAAATTATCTATGGCGTCCCAGATTTTAGTTATGGTCAACCTCATGAATGAGCCTCCCACTGAATCATTGAGCCTTTTCCGCTCATGCGGTAGCATTCCGCCAAGAAACCATTGAAGAAGGAATACGTTTGTGAATCCATGGTGTGGGCAGCTTGCTACAATGGAGTCGAAGTACGATAAGTACTCGTCCAATGTTTCATCCCGGGATTGCTTGATGTTAATGATCTTCTCGCGGAATTCAAGTTGGTAAGATAGCGGAAAAATCTCCTCATCGTCATCTTGATAGTCATGGTGACTTTCTTCGTGAGACATGGTTGTTTCGAAGCGCGTAACGATTCAAAGAACAGTTATCCGATGACTAGTTCCCCGGCAACGGTGCCAATTTGACAGAACCGCTCGTCGTCAAAGCGATTGTGCAAATAAATTTATAATAGTTCGCTACTCGCAACTATACTACTGGGTAGTACTTGGTAAGTAGGGGTCGAACCCAAGGGAACTAGGGGAATACTTGTTCTTCGGGGGGAATTACGCAGTGTGGGAGCGTGTTTAAGGTCGGTTGGTTGGTTTTAAAGCTACCAGCTATTTTGATTGATTGATTGGTTGGTTGGTTGATTTTAATACTGGAAAGTAAATGACAGTTTATAATTAAAGAGAAATGTTCGGTTTCAGGGGACTTGTATTATATCTTGTTTATCATTGACCATTAGTGAATCATCTAAGTATTCAAACGGTGAATCGAGGCTAGTTACAGCTCAAGACTTGCAACACCGGTTTAAAGCAACTCCTGTTCTATTTCAGTCTAGCGCCAATACCCTAAGGTATGCTAGCCTGGGTGCATCCACCTGATCTCACAGTTACGCTCGACCAGATGGGGTTTAGGATGAGTCGAACTCCTCAGATAGCTTTGCTTGTTACAGCTTCCACTACCTGAGTATGATCACGAATTCCCACAGAAGAGCTTTGCTTGTTACAGCATCCACTCAACCTTGGAAACTCTGACTATATATGGCACATAGAACAAGTTTTGAATACTAAGACTATACACTAAGTTAATAGTCTAAAACATTTTATAATACAAGTGCGCCCCTTAGACCGAACTACTAGTTTAGCTATTATTCATCGCGCTAAACATTATACTAAGGAATTAAAGACAACAGTTAAATAAATACTAAAAATAATACTTACAACCGTTGAAGCGCCAATGGAGCTTTCCTTTATTTCCAAAGTAAAATTATAACATTACAAGTATTACAACTTCTAGAGAGAGAAGTGAAATTGAGATTTGGTGTGTGAAATGAGGAGGAGGAGCTCCTCCTTTTATAGCCCAAAGGGGAGGAGATGGGTGGTGGAGATGGGTGGCAAGTGTTGCATTTTGATTGGAGGAGAAAATGGAGGGAGGAGATGGCCACATGTGGAGGAAGAGGAGTGGTGGAGGAGGAGGAAGGTGGTGGTGACATGTGGAGGAGCTCCAAAAGCCGCCGTTCACCACCACCAAGAGCCGCCGGTTGCCGGTGGCCCAAGGGGGAGGAGCTCTTCCCTTGGCCACCACTTCATCAAGTGGCCGGTCATCCTTGCCCAATGTGTGAGTTTGTACAGTTTTGTGCAGTCTTTTCACAAAACTGTAAATGTGTTTCTTCCCCGGGCTGTCTTGACTCCACTCCTGATTCTTCTGATTAATTTGTTCTGGTCAATTCAACGTCAGGATCCTTGATATTTCTTCAGTCGGCATATGATCTTGACCTTGGATTGACTCTTGTTATCTTTTCAGCATAAAATCCTCTCCTTAGCGTGTTTTCACTTCAGTCTCTAAAATGCCCTGTGGAAATATATCGGGACTAACACGTAGAAGTTAGATAGACAAACAGTCTAATTAAGGGGGTTTTACTGTGTTTCTGACTCGTATAACTTTGGTCCATCAATGACCTTGATTTGATCTCTTCTTCTGGAAATTTTCCACAAAGATGCCAGCCCCCTAGGTCAAAAAACCCCTCTTTCTATTTATAGCCTCGGGTAAAAAAATGCACTGTAGTAGATCTCAGCCGGCCGGCTGAGCTGAAGGTAAGAATCCAACCGGTCGGCTGAAGTTGGCCGGTTGCATTGATCGTGCAGAGCAGGGTCCAGCCGTTCGGCTGAACTGAAGATGGAAATCCAGCCGGTCGGCTGAAACTGGCCGATTGTCTGCAATTTTGATCCTTTGGCCAGCCAGTCGGCTGGGCTTTTAGCTGGTCGGCTGAAAATGGCCGATTGTCATGAAGTCTGGATCATTTATCCAGCCGGTCGGCTGGTTCAGGGAGATTCCCAGCCGGTCGGCTGGATTGCCTTTTGTCCACTTTTCGCTCCAAATCTTCGGTTTTTCCAGAGTTTTCGTATTTAGGCTTTGACATTGAGAGGGCCATGTATTCTACCTGAAATGTAGGGTAAGAGGTCAAATAACATCAAAATATTGTCGGAAACAAACAAAAGCTATAGTAAAAATGACTATTAATAAATCTAATTCTGAACTTATCAACACTCCACACATAAGCTCTTGGCATAAGGCGCCGTTGACAACAGCGCCTTAAGAAAACTGTCTATTTCGGAAAAAGAATTTGAAGATTGAACAGAAAGGAAAACGAAATTCTAATTTTGCTTCATTTGGAAATTTTTTCCAAAAACAGCGACAACTTGCTTCTAATTTGGGAAAATTTCCTAAAATGCTCAAAAATCAAATTGCATTCCCTTTCTACTCAACTTTCAAATTTCATTCCCAATTTACTCACGTTTTCCAAGGCGTCATTGCCAACGGCGCGTTAGAGCTAAGCCGCCCTTGTGGACGGCAGTTTATGTCTCGTGGCATACATACGCCCAAAAATAAAGCTGATTCGGCACAAATTGCCACGTAAGCTTAAATCGCTGTTGGACACAACGTCCAATAGTTAGTCGTTGCCAATAACAGCGCATTTATAAAAAAAATAAAAAACTCACCAGATTTAATGGAAGCATCAGCTCGAGAGACGTTTCGCGCCATGGAAGTCAGCAACGCAATCGCGTGCTCAGTCACCGCAATAGTGTTCGCGGCCATGGCTGTAGTGCTTGTTGCTGCTACTTTACTCATTGGGAGCTCACAAGCTCAGCTAAGCTCCACATTTTACACCACATCTTGTACCAACGTGTCATCCGTGGTGCGCGGAGTGATTCAGCAAGCTGAGAGGAGTGATGTCCGCATTGGGGCTAAGCTCATCAGGCTTCATTTCCATGACTGCTTTGTCAATGTATGGATGCATTTTGCTACTTGCTAGACCTGACCTGACCTTTTGCATGCAACATTTTTTTTCTGTTGAAAGTGTGATGAATGGTTACAACTGCATGAAACAATGCTGTTCACTGGTTTTTTTGTTCTGGATACCATAATGTCGATCAGGCAGAAAAGACTCGAAGAAATTAGAGAAGACTGTGTTTCGTATGTGTGTGTGACGGAGTAGTCTATTTATATAGCAGTTTGACAACAGCCCATGTGGGGTGTGCCCATGCTGGTTGTGAATGCTGAGCACCAAACTCTACGGAGGGCACTGCCACTGAGCACTGGTGTTTGGTCGTGAATGCTCCGACGATGGACACTATTGCGACGACTGAACACGCGATTGCGTTGCTGACTTCCACGGCGCGAAACGTCTCTCGAGTTGATGCTTCCATTAAATCTGGTGAGTGTTTTTGTTAAGGCGCTGTTGTTGGCAGCGGCTAAGTATTGGACGCTGTGGCCAACAGCGGTTTAAGCTTACATGGCAATTTGTGCCCAATCAGCTCTATTTTTTGGCGTATGTATGCCACGAGACTTAAACGCCGTCCACAAGAGCGGCTTAGCTCTAAGGCGCCGTTGGTAACTTCGCTTTAGAAAACGTTACTAAATTAGGAATGAAATTTAAAAATTGAATAGAAAGGGAATGTAATTTTGATTTTTTAAGCATTTTAGGAAATTTTCCTCTAATTTATAACTTCGCAAGTATAGTGGGACTATGATAATATTATCTGAGATGAGTCGATTCTTAATAAAAGCACACTGTCTTGTCCAATTATCAATAAATCTTTGTTTTTTTTTTGGAAAATCAAACGACTTAATATATCCACAAGCATACGAATATAAAAAAAGTGTACGACTTCTTTCAACATGATGCAAATCATCGGCTCGACGACGTCGAATTTGGCCTGGCTTGTGTGCGCCCACACAGCAAACGAAAATCAACTCTCCCTCACTTGTTCTCTATTTTCCCATTCGTGGTGTGTGATAGCCTAAGGCCAGCAGCAGTTCGATTAGCAACACTTTGGTGTTCACAGCGTCAAATGTGACTCTATCCATACTCGGTTTGCAATCATTTGTTTACTGTTTATTGTTCAGATCATATCTACTTTCAGTGCAAATTTACAATTGTTCAAACCTAAGAACCAGCTGCTAGCAAACAAGCAAAACATAGATACCAAGGAAAAGAATGTATAGAAAGAAAGAAGGCTAGTCCTACTCCCGCACATAGGACATAGGAGGTGTCAGAGCATCCCCAATGCAAGCCCACTTGCTGCTTGGGGAACGGTGAAGTGTCCTGGCCAGGCCCACTTTGCATTGGAGGGAATGCTTTAAAAGTGGTCAGACCCACTTTGGTGGCCAGGCCCATTTCCTGCAAAAAGTAAAATGTGTGGATCCCAGTCTCTTTTCTATTAGAGAAGATAAAGAGTCAATGAGACCTACATGTAAGTGGAAGTGGACTTGTGCATTGGAGTGCCATGACCATTTTTTTTGAATGCCCACTTGATGTCTATGTGGCATTAAAAAGGGCCCACATGTAAGTGGAAGTGGGCTTGTGCATTGGGGATGCTCTCATTGGACAACATTAATTAACTGTGGCATGATCCTACATTGCGACTGCAGGAGAGACGTTGGGCAAGAGCTATTGTAATTTGTGTCGCGCATAGGGGATCTCCTCAATCATCGGTGAATCTGCATTCATTTCCCTGACAGTAAGCCAATAGTATGTCATTAGCCAATGCGATACGCCTGGGCAAGAAACTGCCAGGGCAGCCTTGTTGACTGCATGACATCATCTTTCAAACTGGATATTTGGGAAAGAAAGTATAAAAGCGCGCTGTTCTTGAACCTCACACCAGAGAACTTCCTCCATATACTCTTTGTCCAGCCATCGCATGGGCACATTGAAATTTGCACATTCCAAATCACATAACCTTGCTCCTCACCACAACAAATAACTTTGCGAATGACCGCCTTCATATCCTCAAAGCTGGACGACACATGGAATTGCCCCTAGTTAACGTCTTTGCAATTTACTAAATGTTTTCTTCTGTCATAAGCTAATATGAGTTTTTGTATGACAAAATTTGACATCGGATTGAAAGCTTGAATAATTCAAGGCATGAGCGAGAATTCAATTGTACTAAATTTTGTCAACATCTCCTTTATATGCAGTGTTATTAAAACCGGACCAGTCATCGAACCGGTCAAGTCACTGGGTCGATGGGTCAGTGGTTCAACCAAGTCGAACCGGTTTGACCCGCACGAATTAAAAATAATAAAATAGTATATATATATATATATATATATATATCATATATGCATATTTATTTACCTATTTTGTAACCTAATAAAATTTAACCTGTATACAATACTATAACCCTAACAAATTTAGAATTCGAATATCACACATTAATAAGAAAATAACAAAACAACAATTTCCATGAGATTCCACAAGCTTTTTGTGTCAAAGCTTTCACAAATTTGTAAAAGAACAGGGGAATGATATATAAATATGAAACCATGAGATTCCAGAAGGTAAAAGAATAGCAAACACGCATTTCTGTTAGCTGATTACAGAACTTGGAATCTGACTCCAGGATATCGGTGCTGTGTTGAAGCCAAAAAGTCTGAGCAGAGCAGCAGCATTCAGATGTACATGTGATGTGAATAAAAATTTCAATCTCAAAGATACACTGATACTAGGTTGCTGCACTCAGGGCGGTCGAAATCCAATCAGAAACATTTGTTTGAGACTCCAACTCATTATGTGGCGAGATTGAAATTGGAGTGATTGCAATCTGTTCAAGACAGCAAATGAATGAGTTGTCAGCAGGAGAGCCAACATATTCAAGCTATTTCACAAGTCATAGCAAATTATTTAATGAAGATGTTCAAACTACCACAGCGTATGCAGCTTCGAAATTTTAGAATGATAGAGTACTTGACTTTGATCAGAAGAAAGGTAGGCAGTCCCATGAAATTTCAGAGAATCACACAATTCAGGTAATATACGAGTCACTTATCAAATGCATAAAACTTACAAATCAGTCACCAACATCCCTGAAATCCAAATCCTCATCCAGATCTTCTTGGTCTTTGACCGAAAACTGCAGTTTCAGAATCACAAAATAAGTAGATTGGTATTTTTTTTTGTTAAAAAAAGTAATATGCTCGTAGAGAATACAAATGTACACGACACCAAAAAAATAAAGGCAGTGAACATCAATCACCAGGCTTACACAATCACTAATTCACCTTCATCTTATAACATCACAAAGCATACAACATCAACCAATCTGATAGTTAATCTATCAAATTCCATCTCAGGCTGCAACAACAGCTTGGTGAGCAACAAATCAACAAGCATACAACATCAACATATCTGATAGTTAATCTATCAAATTCCATCTCAGGCTGCAACAGCAGCTTGGTGAGCAACAAATCAACACTCAGATTCATTGACGTACCTGATAAGTTCAACTTGAGCAGAAGAGGCAAGAGGCGTGGAGGTGCCTGTAATGCGATGCCGGTCGTGAAATTGGAATACAATGCCGGTCGTGCGACCGCAGATGCGTGTTGAACTTGAAATTGGAATGCGACAGCAGAGGGAAGAGGTCGTGCGCAGAATCGCCGATGCTCGTGCTCGTAAGTCGTACCGCAGAGGCAAGTCGCAACTCGCAAGTTCCGTCACAGCTCGCAAGTTCCGTCGCAACTCGAAAATTAGGGCTCGTGCGCCAGTTTGTATTTCTTCAATTTCCTTTTTTTTATCTCAAAATTCAAAACGGCTGTGTTTAGTCAAATAAACATCAACCCGGTTCACCCGGCTGGGTCACGGTTCAACCTAAAACTGGCGGTTCAACCGGTAATTGACCGGATCAATAGCATTTCTGATCCGATTAGAGAACCGGACCGATCTGGTGACCGGTTCCTGGTCCAACCGATCGAACCGGCCGGTCCGGTCCGATTTTCACAACACTATTTATATGTGTAATCTTTGACATTGGAAATATGCCTAGACCTAAACACTAGTAAACAACAATATTAAATCTACCATGTCTAAAACTAAAAGTTTTTCAGATGTGATCTGGGTTTTTATTAGCAAGTATAGTTTTTATTGTCGCTTGCATCCATATTGTAATACCTTTTTATGCACTAGCATACTTAAAAGGGGTATTTGATCGAATTAAGAAGTGCTTCCTAGGGCTTCTACTTCCCTCTTCAATATATACGATTCTCGTTATGGCCAATTATCTTGTAATGGTCACATATTTTTAAATTTCATTTGTGCACGTCGCATCAACATCAAGCCCCCTTTGATTTTATGTTCCAACTCTACCAACTCTTAATTCAAGTTTTTATGTCCAAACTTATTTAAGAGTGTATATGAATCTCAAGTTGATCTTTTGATTTTAAGTTTCAATTTAGTATGGTTTACAATTAAACCACACCCAACTTTATTTTATTTCCTTTTTCTCACACTGATTGACTTATTTTTCGATCAGTAAACTATAAAGATAAAATATAATATATATTTATTGATTAAAATTAAACTCCAAGTAATATAAATTTTATTATTAATAATTAAAATATATTTTATATTTAAATTTTTTTACTACTATCGGAATTTTTTTTGGGCCCCCTATCAAGAGCCGCTGGATCCGCCACTGCTTTCATGTAGGAGTCGGCAACTCACCCGGCTGCTGAGAGGGTCAAAGGGTGACCCGGATATGACCCCGCCCGAAACCCTACCCGGACCCGGATATGACCCAAATCTGAACCACCCGATTGACCTATAGGCAAGGCAAGGGTGCTATATACGATACCCGACCCGACCCGGACCCTTGTACTCCGCCCGTTTACCCGATTTAATTTAATATTTCATAGGGTCATCAAAACCCTAAACCTAAATGTTACTGTTTCAATTTCAATCTCATATCTCTGCAGCCACAGCCGCCTATCGCCCCCCCTCACGCCTCATACTCATATATTGATTCACCTCAGTTTCATCATTTCATGATTTCATAACCTCTCGCCGTCTCGCATCACTTCATTTCTTTTATCATGAGTACGAATCGGCATAGGTTCGAACCGTTGGGCGTTGGCTAGGTCGTCTGAAATCGAAGCGACTCTACTGCATCAGTCATCATTTTCGGGTCTCAACGGATCTATTGCATGCTAGTCTTCTACGGATTTCTCCTTTCATCTTTATAAATTTTCAGATTCAAAGTTTCAGATTCAAATATTCAGATTCACAGTTTCCAACAAAGGCTAAATCTCAATCCGTCATTCCAACCCGAACACTGATAATTGTTGAGTATTTTTGTTTGTTTCAAGTGCTGAAAGTGAACCAGGTTATTCTATTTTCTGCTACATATTGGCTATTGTTGTATTTAGTTTTGTTTGATTTTGATTGTATATTAACGAAACTTATTGTTTTCAATCTCAAGAAGTTTAAAAATTGCAAGGTGATGGACCATAATTGTATGCATCATAAATACAGTTAAACCCACCAAATTAAACTGTTTGTCTATCTAACTTCTACGTGTTAGTCCCGAAATATTTCCACAGGGCAATTGAGAGATAAAAGTGAAAACACGCTAAGGAGAGGATTTTACGCTGAAAAGATAACAAGAGTCAGTCCGAGGTCAAGATCAGACACTGAACGAAGAAATCTCAAGATTCTGACCAAGGATTACTCAAATTAAATCCAACCGAGGAATAATCAAGGACAGCCCGGGGAGAAATTGGACCGATAGTTTTGTGAAAAGACTGTGCCAAAATCACACAAAACTCATTTCTCCCTTAAGGTGACCGGCTACTTGGTGGAGTGGTGAGCAAAAGAGGAAACCTCCTCCTTGGACCACCTAGGACCGGCGGCTTTGACCTCCATGGGAGGAGCCACAAGGTTGTGACATGTGGTGGCCTCCTCCACCACATCTTCAAAGCCTCCTCCTCCACCCTTGATGCAAAAACACATGGAGCAATCTCCTCCCTCCATTCCTCTTCTCCATGGCTATAAAAGGAGCACAACCCCTCCTCATTTCATAACCAATCCATACACAAAACACTTATCTCTCTAAGTTTGGTTACTTTGTAAGTTTGTTCGGTTTATGAAATAATACTCCTGTTTGTTCTTGAGTATTATACTATAGAGAATACTCATGTTGGTTCTTGAGTATTCAGTAGGAAATTGGGAATACTCCTGTTGGTTCTTGAGTATTCCACCCCTTTCCCTCTTACTGTTTTCAAAAACCCCCGAGTATTTAGCTATGGTATCCACCTCTATGGATATTCGTAGCTAAACTCTTCATTCGGTGGAAGGTATTTTCTTGTATTATATAATGTTGTAATATCTTTTAGTTTCATTTCTTTGTATTCAAAACTTGTTCTATGTGCCATTTATAGTCAGAATTTCCAAGGTAGAGTGGATGCTACGAAAGGGCAAAACTCTTCCGTGGGATTCGTGAACATACTCGGGTAAGTGGATGCTACGAAAGGGCAAAGCTTATCTGAGGAGTTCGACTTATCTAAAACACCACTTGGTCAATCGTAACTGTGAGATCAGGTGGATGCACAGAAGTCTAAGATACTTCGAAAGGAGGAATTAGTCTGAAGTAGAACAAGGGTTGCTTTAAACGATGTTGCAAGTCTTGCGCTACGAAAGGGCCTCGATTCATCTTTGAATACTTAGAAAAGTTACTAACGGTTTATTATATACATGTTATAATACGAGAGTACCTGAAACCGAATACTTTCTTTCAATCACAAAAACCCCCTATATATACTTTCCTAGTATAACTGTCCCGATCAACCACAACCATCAACCGCTCAACAACCGGAGGAATCGCAATCACGCATCACCCACTGTAAGTCTTCTAACCCTTATCTCTTTACTTTCAATATTTACTTTCAGTATTTAATTTATGTATTTACTTTTCCGCACAAAAAACCCAAAAAACCAAAAACAGTAGTTTAATTACTCGCGCTAAAATCTCAATCATCCTAAAACACGTCCCTGTTAGTAAAAGACCAACGTATCCCCCTAATTCCCTTGGGTTCGACCCATACTTACCACTTCTACCCAGTAGTCGCGAGTAGCGGACTTTATAAATTTATTTGTACAATTTGCTCTGACGACAAGCGAATCGTCAAATTGGCGCCGTTGCCGGGGAGTTAGTTAATTAATCAGATAAGTTGTTCGAATCGATACGCACTTCAAAACGACCATGTCTCGCGAAGAAAGTCACCATGACTACCAGGATGACGAAGAAATAAACCTGTACGATCGAAATGATGAGATACCGCTTCCATTTATCGACGATCCGGAACAACTCATCAGAAACAGAAGAGCTCGTGATAGGGAAGCTAACAGACGAAACCAAGAACCACCCGAGGACCAAAATGCAGCTAGTCCAGTACAACCCCCTAGATATCCACCACCCCCACGCCCTCGACAAGTACCGAGACGCGAACCCGTCTTCGATAACTACTATGGGGATAACGACCATTATCGCGAACCTACTTTGGGAGAACTCAATGCACCGGAATTCAGAATTCAGATGTGGTGTATCTACGAAGGCCCTGAGCTGGAAAATATCAACATCAACACTTCAGTGGCCCACAACTTACCGAAGTTCGCAGGAAATCGTGGAGAGTCAGCAATGGCCCATCTCCAGCGCTTACATGGTATTTGCCAAAACTTAAAACCGAATGGCGTAAACGTGGACGACTTCAAGTTAAAAGCGTTCTACTTTTCCCTCATTGACGCGGCAAACGACTGGTTCCTTTCATTGCCTTCCGGAAGCATCAGAACATGGGCTCAGATGCAGAAGAAATTCTTAGACAAATACTACCCAGCAGGAAGAGCAATGCAAGTAAGAAGGAAACTGCAGGACATCAAGCAAGGACCCAACGAAACCATGTACGATTACCTGGAAAAGTTCAACCACCTGGAGAGAAGTTGATGTACACTAGGACTGCCCGAGAAACTCATAATCGAGTACCTCATTGATGGATTAAGACCCTTAGACAAAATGCTCCTGGACGCCTCAGCTGGAGGATCCATAATGAATCTATCATTGAGCGGAGTTAGGCAACTAAGAAATGACGTTGCTGAAAATGCTCGATTCCGAGAAGAGACGACTCGGCAGGAAGAATTCTCCCGAACAAAAAGTGTGGCGAAGGCCGAAACACCAATGAACTCTATGTCTGAGGAGATGAAACAGTTAAAAGAAATGATGATTCAGATCCTACGAAGGCAGCCAGTTCCAGTTAAGCCTTGCGAATTTTGTGGCATGACGGACCACAAAACTGACGCATGCCCGACTTTAATGGAAGAGGAACCAGCAGAAGTGAATGCGGCAGAAGGATACCAAGGGTACAACAACAACAGCAATGACAGAGCCGGACCAAACAGACAGTATGGTCAAGCTACCATCCCGAATTGGCATAACAACTATCCTCAGAAGAACGCTCAACCATCTGTCCCCCAATAAGCTCAGTCATCCTACCAACCTCCACACCGGCAGTATAACCAGAACACTCCATCAGCGGGTCAATATCGGCAAAAAGGACCAAATCAGTACCAGACTGGCCAGCATAATCAGCAAGAACCCACCAAGTCGCTTGATGACACAATGAAGGAGCTCGCAGGAAACATAAATCAATTGGGTACTTCGCTACACCAATACCAGGTGAAAACTGACGGGGCAATTTCCGAATTAACCAAACAAATCTCCCATCTCGCCACTGCGATGTCAACGCTCACTAGCAAACCTGGCAGACTACCTTCACAGACCATCCAGAATCCAAAGGCGAATCTTAGCATGATGAAAGGGTCAAACGGAAAGGCGACACTGGGAGAAGTTGCACGATCACCAGCATACAGACTAACAAACAAGCACTTCAACCGCAGGAGTCGTCCTGATTGGAATCAAGAGGAAGACCGACCCAATGATGGTAAAACATGGGTCACGCACGCTGACAACGGACGATATGCCTTCACCATTTGTATAACACCGCCTCCAATCACACCCTTGGACATACCAGCATCTGGCTGGGGCGTCAACAATGATCTAGACTTTGACAGTCCTAAGGGGAACTTTTCACTTACATCAGAACAAAGCTTCCACCTAGAAGATCAGATGACCCCAAGGAAAGAGACAGAAGAAAAAGTGGAGCCAATAAAGGAACAAAATGATCTGATAGCAAAAAAGCGCCTAAATTGGAGCCTGGAGACATATCTGGAAATGAGCAAGGAACCAGAAGCCTTCACCGTAACCTGTGGTTTCGGCAAAATCCCAATTCATCATTGCTTAATAGATCTTGGGGCATCCGTCAACATTCTGCCTTACCCCCTATATTGCTCACTAAAGCTCGGTCCACTAAAACCACCAATAATCTCCCTCGAGCTGGGAGACAAGTCGTGCATCCAGCCAGTTGGAGTATTAGAAAGCTCATTACTCCTTGTAGGAAATGTCGTCGTTCCTGCAGACTTTTACGTAATACCAGTCCAAAAATCCAACAAGGACGACCCTCCAACAATCATATTAGGACGACCGTTCCTTTACACCACAGGAGCCAAGATCAACATGGGCAAGGGCTCGTTATCACTTGCATTCGGAGGCAGAACTTCATATTATAACATCTATGGTAACAAACGTGCAAAACCTCTGGAACAATGGAGTCCTGACCTAAGCACATCAACCAGCAAAGAACCCGGTAGAATCAATCCAGGAGCCGAGGTGAAGTTTGACCTGAGCCACCCATGGGATCCCAACCAATGATCCAGAATGAGGTACTGTCGAGCCAACGACGTTAAACAAGTGCACTGGTCGGGAGGTAACCCGACACTATCTTACTTTCTGTTATTAAAATTTCCAATAAGCGCACTCACCCACTTTTTGTCTAGAAGGAATGTCTTTCATGTAGGAATTAAGTTTTTGGAGCAAGATCGGATCAGCCAGGCAGCTTCCGTGAATTTACCGGGCCTGCGCTGAGAGTTCGAGGCCCCAGCTGAACTCCCTCGATTATCCAGCCTCATGCCATGTCGTTCACTCGACACCTTAAAGGGAGTTCTGTTCTTCTTTTTTCTTAATGTCATTTCCTTCTCCTGTATATATTGCATTACTTTTGAACTAAGGCTTGCCTTCGTTCAAAAGTGTGGGGTGAGAACCAACTGCATGTTTTTTCTTTTTTTAGTAGTATCTTTTTGGAATTATGATTATTAGAATGTGAAAAAGATAGATCATAATTCATGCATCAACCTTATGAAAATGCAAACTGTTTAAAAACTTAGAATGTAACTTCTCATTTGTCCCTTTGTGCTGAGATAACCTAGGGATGTGGAGTTGATAGAAATTGCCCTAGAGGGGCTTGGCAAGCACTTGAAGGATCAGATCAAACTATATGGTTTTCGAAGTCAGTGGAGGCTGCACTTCGGGGTTCAGTGAATAATTGAAGTCAACTCCGCCAAGAAGCATCTATGCAAAGGCGAGGACGGGAATCAGACCGTCCTCTCTCTAGTCAAAATAGCCGAGAAAATAAATGACCGACCCTCATCTTGACCCGCGCGACGATGAAGACGAGAGGAGCGGGAATGTATTTCCATAGGCTTGCGGGCGATGATTGGACCTCCCAAAAAGGCCGAGAAAATGGACTAGCAAGTCACAAAGAAGCAAAAAACTCAAAGAAGAAAATCAAAAGAGGCCTAAGGCCCAAAATTGTGAAGGTTTTAACCGAGCAAAAGTGAATGACAGAACCGCTCGTCGTCAAAGCGATTTGTGCAAATAAATTTATAATAGTCCGCTACTAGCAACTATACTACTGGGTAGTACTTGGTAAGTAGGGGTCGAACCCAAGGGAACCAGGGGAATAATTGTTCTTCGGGGGGATTACGCAGCGTGGGAGCGTGTTTAAGGTCGGTTGGTTGGTTTTAAAGCTACCAGCTATTTTGATTGATTGATTGGTTGGTTGGTTGATTTTAATACTGGAAAGTAAATTACAGTTTATCATTAAAGAGAAATGTTCGGTTTCAGGGGACTTGTATTATATCCTGTTTATCATTGACCTTTAGTGACTCTCCTAAGTATTCAAACGGTGTATCAAGGCCATTCCAAGCACTCGATTTGCGTACACTGTCTAGCCTATTCCAAGGACGTAGAACACTTATTCTATTTAGACTAATACTCCATTCCCGGTTATATTAGCCTATGTGCATCCATTTGATCAATCATTCCCGATCAACCAAATGGTGTTTAAGATGAGTCAAACTTATCAGATAAGCTTTGCCATTCCAAGCATCCACTTATCCGTACAAGTTTACGAACCCCGCTGTAGAGTTTTGCCATTCCAAGCATCCACTCTACCTTGGACGTTCTGACTTAATATATGGCACATAGAATAAGTTTTGAATACTTAGACTAGACAATAAGTTAATAGTCTAAAACATTTTATAATACAAGTGCGCCCCTTAGACCGAACTACAAGTTTAGCTACTATTCATCGCGCTAAACATTATAACTAAGGAAATAAAACAGTTGAATAAATACTAAGAATTACTTACAACCGTTGAAGCGCCAAGGGAGCTATCCTTTATTTCCAAAGCAAAGATTACAACATTACAAATAATACAATTTCTAGAGAGAGAAGTGAAATGAGATTGAAGTGTCTTTTGGAGGAGGAGGAGCTCCTCTTTTTATAGCCCAAAGGGGAGGAGATGGGTGGTGGAGATGGGTGGTAAGTGTTGCATTTTGATTGGAGGAGAAAATGGAGGGAGGAGATGGCCACATGTGGAGGAAGAGGAGTGGTGGAGGAGGAGGAAGGTGGTGGTGACATGTGGAGGAGCTCCAAAAGCCGCCAGTCACCACCCCTCAAAGCCGCCGGTAGGCGGTGGCCCAAGGGGGAGGAGCTCCTCCCTTGGCCACCACTTCATCAAGTGGCCGGTCATCCTTGCCCAATGTGTGAGTTTGTACAGTTTTGTGCAGTTTTTTCACAAAACTGTAAATGTGTTTCTTCCCCAGGCTGTCTTGACTCCACTCCTGATTCTTCTGATTAATTTGTTATGGTCAATTCAACGTCAGGATCCTTGATATTTCTTCAGTCGGCATATGATCTTGACCTTGGATTGACTCTTGTTATCTTTTCAGCATAAAATCCTCTCCTTAGCGTGTTTTCACTTCAGTCTCTAAAATGCCCTGCAAAAATATATCGGGACTAACACGTAGAAGTTAGATAGACAAACAGTCTAATTTGGTGGGTTTAACTGCATTTATGTTTCATACAATTATGGTCCATCAGTGAAGCACTCAAAAAAGACAGATCATAAAGCCAAAGGAAGAATCACTACAAAAAGCTAGTCCCTCGCCAAAGAAGAAAAAAGAAAATCAAAAAAAGGCTCAACTCACTGAAACCCGAATCGAATCACGTGCTAGAGAAAGCTACAAGAAAACCATATAGTGCGAGACGGTCCCGAAGGTGTAGTCCAGGAGCCTGAAAAGGGCTATCTCCCGAAACATCCAAAATAATTTGCATCTCGGCACGAAGGTACAAGTATCAAGTTTCTTCTATTTATTTACGCAGTTTAATTTGGCAATAAGTAGTAATGAATGAATTAGGAGAAATCAAGTACCACAGTCTAATTTTCATATTTCAACAAGCTTACTTAGTGCCGCCCTTTAATAGCATTGTTCGGGACGAACAACTAAAAGTGTGGGGTGATCTGATGGACCATAATTGTATGCATCATAAATACAGTTAAACCCACCAAATTAGACTGTTTGTCTATCTAACTTCTACGTGTTAGTCCCGAAATATTTCCACAGGGCAATTGAGAGATAAAAGTGAAAACACGCTAAGGAGAGGATTTTACGCTGAAAAGATAACAAGAGTCAGTCCGAGGTCAAGATCAGACACTGAACGAAGAAATCTCAAGATTCTGACCAAGGATTACTCAAATTAAATCCAACCGAGGAATAATCAAGGACAGCCCGGGGAGAAATTGGACCGATAGTTTTGTGAAAAGACTGTGCCAAAATCACACAAAACTCATTTCTCCCTTAAGGTGACCGGCTACTTGGTGGAGTGGTGAGCAAAAGAGGAAACCTCCTCCTTGGACCACCTAGGACCGGCGGCTTTGACCTCCATGGGAGGAGCCACAAGGTTGTGACATGTGGTGGCCTCCTCCACCACATCTTCAAAGCCTCCTCCTCCACCCTTGATGCAAAAACACATGGAGCAATCTCCTCCCTCCATTCCTCTCCTCCATGGCTATAAAAGGAGCACAACCCCTCCTCATTTCATAACCAATCCATACACAAAACACTTATCTCTCTAAGTTTGGTTACTTTGTAAGTTTGTTCGGTTTATGAAATAATACTCCTGTTTGTTCTTGAGTATTATACTATAGAGAATACTCCTGTTGGTTCTTGAGTATTCAGTAGGAAATTGGGAATACTCCTGTTGGTTCTTGAGTATTCCACCCCTTTCCCTCTTACTGTTTTCAAAAACCCCCGAGTATTTAGCTATGGTATCCACCTCTATGGATATTCGTAGCTAAACTCTTCATTCGGCGGAAGGTATTTTCTTGTATTATATAATGTTGTAATATCTTTTAGTTTCATTTCTTTGTATTCAAAACTTGTTATATGTGCCATTTATAGTCAGAATTTCCAAGATAGAGTGGATGCTACGAAAGGGCAAAACTCTTCCGTGGGATTCGTGAACATACTCGTGTAAGTGGATTCTACGAAAGGGCAAAGCTTATCTGAGGAGTTCGACTTATCTAAAACACCACTTGGTCAATCGTAACTGTGAGATCAGGTGGATGCACAGAAGGCTAAGATACTTCGAAAGGAGGAATTAGTCTGAAGTAGAACAAGGGTTGCTTTAAACGATGTTGCAAGTCTTGCGCTACGAAAGGGCCTCGATTCATCTTTGAATACTTAGAAAAGTTACTAACGGTTTATTATATACATGTTATAATACAAGAGTACCTGAAACTGAATACTTTCTTTCAATCACAAAAACCCCCTGTATTTACTTTCCTAGTATAACTGTCCCGATCAACCACAACCATCAACCGCTCAACAACCGGAGGAATCGCAATCACGCATCACCCACTGTAAGTCTTCTAACCCTTATCTCTTTACTTTCAATATTTAATTTCAGTATTTAATTTCTGTATTTACTTTTCCGCACAAAAAACCCAAAAAACCAAAAACAGTAGTTTAATTACTCGCGCTAAAATCTCAATCATCCTAAAACACGTCCCTGTTAGTAAAAGAACAACGTATCCCCCTAATTCCCTTGGGTTCGACCCCTACTTACCACTTCTACCCAGTAGTCGCGAGTAGCGGACTTTATAAATTTATTTGTACAATTTGCTCTGACGACAAGCGAATCGTCACAAGGATACACCAATCTTTTTCTCTGCTTATCTTGGTTCAGCGGCACCCTTCTCTAACCCTATTGTCTTACTATTTTATTTACTTTGTGTGTTGTGTGTTGCTGCTGCTTGCTTTGTTTCTGTTTTCTTTACTTGTTGTGTTGTTGTTGTATGCTTCATTTTGTTGCATTTTGTGTCCTGTGATTGATAAAATGGAACCCGAATGTAATGCTGAAAATACTTATTCCCAAAATGCTATTGAGTCTAATTTTATTTATTCTGTGCATGTTCCAAGTCTTAGAAAGGCATCTGAGGTTGGGAACTATTTCAAAAAAATCGAAGTAAGAGAAAATGATGTTGTTTTGCTAAAAACGAAGTGTGTTGTATGCGGAGAGTCATTGGCTAGGGGTGGGAATAATGGTACTCATCATCTGCTAAGGCATATGAAAAGACACCAAAATTCAACATCTCAGATTGCTGATATTAGGACTCAAATGCAACTAGGGATTAATGCCTCCGGTAATTTAAGTAATTTTAAGTTTGATAAAAATGTGGCTAGAAAAGAGATAATTGTTTTCATTGTTAGAGCTGAGTTGCCATTTACTTTCATTGAGAACCATGATTTTTCTGGGATGATTCAAAGAGCTATTCAACCACAATTTAATGGTTTTTCTGCAAGAACATGTAAAAGGGATGTTTTGAAAATGTTTTCCACTAGTAAAACCGATTTGCTGAATTTTTTCAGTGAATTTGATGGTAAAGTGTCCTTAACTAGTGATATTTGGTCTTCACGACAAAAAATGGGATATATGTCTCTAACTGCTCATTATATTGATAAGGATTGGTTGTTGAACAAAAAGATATTGTCTTTTAAAATGATAGAATATCCACATAGCGGAGAAATTTTAGCTCAACATATCAATGAGGAGTTAATTACATGACATATTCATGATAAGGTGTTTTCTATAACACTTGATAATGCATCGAATAATGACTCACTTGTGAATTTGTTACCTGAATATTTGATGATTGCTGATGTTCCTAAACAGTTATTTCATATTCGCTGTTGTGCACACATTTTAAATTTAATTGTGCAAGATGGATTCTCTACATTATCTGAACCGATTGAGAAAATTACTGCTATAGTTAGAAGTATGAATTCAATTAATAAAAGACATAAAATTTGGGTGCATGCTTGTAAAGATTTGGGCTTGGGGAAAAAAATATTGACATTGATGTTCCACATAGGTGGAATTCAACTCATGATTTGCTTGTTTCAGCACTTAAGTATAAATCCGCGTTGCATAGATATGTACTTATTGTGAACGAATCAAGAAATGTCAATTTAGAAATTCCAAATGAAAATGATTGGATTGCTGCCAACTTGATATGAAATTTTCTATCCATTTTCAACTCTTCTACGAAAACATGTTTCAATGTGTATACACCTACCTCAAGTAGAGTTATACCATGTTTGGTTGACATTTATCAAATTTTTAATGCCTATTCTGACTATACTGGATTTCAAACTGCTCTAAATGCCATGAAACTTAAATTTGATAAATATTGGTCCACTTTTATTTGACTTTTTGTCTTGCTACTATTATGGATCCAAGATTTAAATTGTTAGCTATAGAGGATTGGTTGAGATATTATGGTCTTTCAAATTCTAAAGTTGAGTTTAGGATTGCTAGCATCAAGACTTGCCTATATAATGTGTATGCCTTTTATAAGAGAAGAGTGATTTCAGCTGCCACTTTAGCTCCCCCTAATGCTGCTGCAGCAGCAGCTTCTGCATCTTTAAATAATGCATCTATGATTCCATTGGTTCAAAATTTTAGCATGTCAAGGATTAAAAGGGCTAGAGTTAATCTGAATTTATGTGATCAAACTTCTGATTTGCAAATGTATCTTAACTTGGCAACAATAGAGGTGGATGATGATAATAGTTTTAATCTTTTGGGATGGTGGAAAAATAATTATACTTTGTATCCTATTCTTAGAAGTTTGGGGAAGGATTTATTATCAGTTCCAGCATCAACCGTTGCTTCTGAGGCAGCTTTCAGCGCTGGTGGAAGAGGTGTCAATGAAAAGAGAGCAGCTTTAAGTCCTAACACCATTGAAGCTTTGATTTGCCTTAAAGATTGGTCATTGGCTGCTAACAGAAAGCAAGAGGCAGCTAGAGAAGACGAAGCTGCTGAAGATTTTATCAATTTGAGGGCTTCTAGACCTGAATGGATGGTTGATGAAGAAGCAATTGGCAGCAGCAATCCAGCCAACATTAATGGAGAAGAGATGGAAGGAGAAGCAATCCAGCCAACATAAGATTGTTTTCCACTGTTTGGTGTTGTGTTTTTTTATGTAAAAGCTTGTTTAAGTTTGGTTTTTTTTTGATGTAAAAGCTTGTTTAATCTTGGTTTTTTTGTTGATGTAAAAGCTTTAAGCTTGGTTTTTTATTATGTAAAAGCTTGTTTAAGCTTGGTTTTTTATTATGTAAAAGCTTGTTTAAGCTTGGTTTTTTTGATGTAAAAGCTTGTAAAATTATGTCTTTGTAAGGGTAATTAGGACCCGATCCGGTTGACCCGAATATGACCTTGGGTAAGTGCGCCCTTAGGGTTTAAAAATTCTTAAAATTTATACCCGACCCGACCCGTTAACTATTCATAATACAACTAAAATACACTTAAACCCCACCCGACCCTAATATATTCGGGCAGGGCTGACCCGGACCCGGCCCAATACCGAGGCCTACTTTCATGTATGTTTGGGCATGGGATGAATCATCGATAGCTCTTGACTAATTAATCAAGGAAGAGCGTCTGTCGGGTTCCCATTGAGAATCCAAGAAATAACTTGGTGACAAAAATAACACAAATCAAATGGGAAGCAGCTGATGGTTCAAACTCGCAGTAGCCACTGCTACTTGACTCAAGGAGATGAAAAGTTCGACACATTTCAAAGTTCCAAGTAAGCCAAACCTGGAACATCCAACTTTCGATATTTTTTATTATTAAATCGATGAATAGAGTGCGGTTCCGGTATAAACCTGATTTTTTTATATTAACTCTAGACCTCCTCAAAAGTTGATACGTGTTGAATTTACCGAAATTTAGAAATTGAACACCGAGCGGCAATATTGTCTTTTCGTATTTTCGTAATTAATTTTAATTCAATTTAAAACTTTGCTACTCTAAAAGATTGTTGGGAAATGAAAAATCCGACTAAAGCGAGCTATACATCGTTGCGTAGCTAATTCAAAACCCTACAACTATGTAGTTCTCACCGAGAAGAGACGAGGTCGTTTAGAAGGTCGAAATATGAGTGAAAGTCGAAACTCAGACTTAAGGCTGAATGTCCAGACTTGAGGCAAAATGTCCAGAGTTAAGCCAAAATGTTCAGACTTAAGACTAAATTTTCAGCCATAAATAGTATTCATAAAGCTTATACAACGTGTTGTGAAATCATATTGAAGCAAATAAAGAGTCCTTAGCTCATATTGACCATGAATGAAATGAATTTACACCATAATGACATATTAGATCGTCGTTGTTTCAAATGAGTGCTGGGAGCAAATGAAATATCAAATGGAGCCGAGCTATATATCGTTACATAGCTCACTCAAAGCCGTACAACTCTCTAGTTCACAACGAGAGTGGACGACCGTTAAGAAGATTGAAACACGAGTGGAAGTTATTTACACCGCAATGGCGTATTAGACCTTCACAGTTTCACGTGAGTGCTGGGAGAAAATAAAAAGTCCGATGTAGGAGTGTTGCGTAGCTAAATCAAAGCCCTACAGTTCCCTAGTTCACACCGAGAGCGGACAAGGTCGTTTAAAAGATCGAAACACGAGTGGAACTCATTTACACCACAACGACATATTAGACCTTTGTTGTTTCAAATAAGTGTTGGGAGCAAATGGAAAATCCGATGGAGCCAAGCTATATATCAATGCGTAGCTAACTAAAAGGCGTACAACTCTCCAGTTCACACCAAAAGTATACGAGATCGTGTGGAAGGCCGAAACACAAGTGGAAATCAGAAATCAGTGTGTATAGCTCAATGTTTCAGACTTAAGGCTAAATGTCCAACTTTATGCAAAATGTTCTAACTTAAGCCAAAATATTCACACTTAATACTTTATGTTCAGCCATAAAAAGTATTCGTAAAGCTATATACAATGTGTTGAAAAATGATATTTAAGAAAAACAAAGAGTCTCTAGCTCATATTGACCATAAATGAAATGAATTTACACCACAAATGTCATATTAGACCTTCGTTGTTTCAAATGAGTGCTGGGAGAAAATGAAAAATCTGATGGAGGAGAGCTAAATATCGGTGCGTAGCTAACCTAATGCCCTACAACACTCTAGTTCACACGAGAGAGAACGAGGTCTTTTAGAAGGTCGAAACACGAGTGGATGTCATTTACATCACAATGACATATTAGACCTTCACTATGTCAATTGAGTGCAGGGAGCAAATGAATAATCCGATGAAGGCAAACTATAAATCGGTGCGTAGCTAAATAAAAATATTACAACTCTCTAGTTGACTTCAAGAGCAGGCGAGATCGTTTAAAGGGCTGAAACGCGAGTTAAAGTCACACATCAGTGTGTAGCGCTATGATTCCGCTTAATGTTCAGACTTAAAGCTAAATGTTCAGACTTAAGCCAAAATGTTCAGACTGAAAGACCAAATATTCAGGCATACAAAGTATTCATAAAGCTTATACAATGTGTTGTGAACTGATATTGAAGCAAAACAAAGAGTCCTTAGCTCATATTGGTCATGAATCAAATGAATTTACACCACAGTGGCATATTAGATTGTCGCTGTTTTGAATGAGTGTTGGGAGAAAAGAAATATCCAATGGTGACGAGCTATATATTGTTGCGTAGCTAACTCAAGCCCCTACAAATCTCTTGTTCACACCGAGAGAAGACGAGGTCGCTAGAAGACTGAAACACGAGTGGAAGTCAGAAATCAGTGTGTACCGCTCAATGTTCAGAGTTAATGCTAAATGTTCTGCCATAAAAAGTAATCATAGAGCTTATACAATGTGTTGTGAAATGATATTGAAGCAAAATAAAGAGTCATTAGCTCATATTGGCCATAAATGAAATGAATTTACACCACAATGTCATATTAGACCATAGCTGTTTCAAATGAATGCTGGAAGCAAATGAAAAATTCGTTGGAGGCGAGCTATATACCGTTGCGTAACTAACTGAAGGCCCCACAATTATCTAGTTCAATTTGAGATTAGATGAGGTCTTTTGGAAGGTCGAAAAATGAGTGGAAGTCAGATATCAGTGTAACTCGCTACGAATTTTGTAGCTGCGCTCAGTTCGACTCGTGTTTTGATTTTATAAACGACCTTTTCTGCTCTTGGTATGAACTAGATAGTTATAGATTTAAGTTAGCTACGCAACAACCTATAGCTCGTCTCCATAAGATCTTTAGTATGTTCCCAGCACTAGTTCGAAGCATCAGAGGTCTAATTTGTCATTTACGACCTTATTTTTTGAAGGACGTTTATACCCTCGCATCTGTTATGTATTTTTAAATAATTCCGTTTGAATTTTTTTATTCACAAAATGTGCCCCGAATTATGATTGGTTATGAGTTCTTAAGTAGTTTATAGTTAACATAATTAATTGTCTTTTATATTTGATCATTTCTGTGACGAATATTTGTAGGTCATCCCTATTCTCTCTAAAGGGTTATTGTTTTCTTTCATTGAAAGTTTGAAACAGTTAATCATATTTCAGAATTCTCTGTTTTCTTTTTGAGATTTTAGCTTAAACAATAGATTTCGTCTCCCCACACAAACAATTATTTTATGTATCTACTTTTGGCTTTTAGAAAATATTGCAGAAGGGTTGTTATATATTAGTCCCATTGATAAAGCCATTCTCTCAACAACATTTCCCTTAACCTCCATTCGACGCTATACGTCCTCATCTTCCACTCCACACTTATTACATAAATAATATTGTGTGTTCCACCACCTAATTAGCTTTGGCCCCTTCTCCTAGTCATTTTTATATGGTGTAAGGCTTGGGCTTGGGAAGGTTGGCCACAAGGCCGCACTGAAGAGCAGTGTCAGGAATGTTGTACTCGTCTCTTAGCGACTGGGCTGGTGATAAGACACTCACGTAAAGTTGTTGGCCGAGGTAGCGCCTGTCCCAAATCTCAGACCTCAAGTTCCACATGCCTGCGTTGTCAAAGGTTAGCATTACTGCTGCCCATGACTTTGGGTACACCTGAATGTTGTTCCTGCTCACAGCGTCCAGAAGGTTGTAGTGCTTCCTCTTCTCTGGGCTCCACCTCCCTGGCTCAATTCTACCCAGCACAATAACAAAAACAAAAAAGATCAGTGTTAGGGCATCTGCAGACAGTTTTAGGCTAAAATTGTGCAGCAGCTGCTCAGCTATTGCACAATTTTGGGTTGAATTTGCAACAACTGCTGGAGGTAAATGCATGGTAGAAATATTATTGTACATACCCAACAGCGAAGAATGAGTATCCATCCAAGTGCCATGTTTGGACGCTTTTCTCGTGATTCTCGAAGATGATCTCAATGAAGTTACGGAAGGTGGCGTTGATCACGTTCGGGGAGATCTTCATCTCACTGGTGAGATTGGCAGGCTCGTCAGGGATCATGTCGTACTTAAACACCTTGTTGTGGATGCCAAAGTACTCAGCCAGCTTCAGTGGGGTGGCAGCATCTTGGTGGGAAACACCATTTATGCCATACCTCATTTTGCCGCCAACTTTCCTAACAGAGTTAACAATCTTGATGGTCCTGGTAATGTTGATGGAGCCGTAGTGGTAGGAACCCTGTGGGTTGGGGCGAGCAGCGCTGGCTGTGAGGTTCCATCTGAATGACCGGAACTGGTTGAGGGACCAAGCCCACCCGACTGGGGCGTCGGGGAGGACAGGCGACGCAGGGCCCTTGCTGCCAAGGTAACGGATGAGGCGAGTGGATGTCAAGGAGTGTTTCGTGAACCTCGAAGACACCACCAAATAGTAGTCCTTAGGCTCTTGGTTGGCTTCAACCAAGACAGAGTAGCACTGGCCAACATGAACATCCAGCGAATCGTAGACGTTCTGGACGACATGAGAGCCTTCCAACTCAACAATTTTTAAAGCATGGCTTTGGATTCTGAAGTTGATGGAGTTCTTGAGACCAACATTGCAGATCCTATACCTGTACGTCTTGCCAGGCTTCATTGTGAAAAGGGGATCTTCTTTGGTGTCACCAACCTTGCCAGCTTTGCCATTGATGATAATACCATCAGCCCGGCCCAAGGCACGACCGCTGTCCAGAAGATTCTTGAGAGCAGTGTGGCTCTTAGTATACCAATCACCGGCAAGGACGGTGAAATCATCCTCCGGATCAGCAAACGGAACAGGAATTAGAAGACGGCTATTGACCCTGAGACCACCGTACCCACCAGCAGCCTTGTGGAAGGCAGTGCTGGGGAAGTAATAGTAGCTACCAATTTGGTCCTTGACTTGGAAATGGTAAGTATGGTTAGTGCCAGGTGGGATAGCGCAGTTTGTACCAGGAAGGCCATCCTGCCATGAGTTCTTCCTGTGCTGGACACCATTCCAGGAGAAAAGCAATGGCTCATCAAGACTGTTGAACACATTGACCACAATGTTGTTGTTAGAGGAGCAGTTGATGGGTGGTCCAGGGAACATGCCATTGATGAGAATGACTTGTTGAGGGACTCCAAGGGGAGAGAGGGTACCATAAGTTACATTCCATGTATAGAATAAGTAAGGGTCCTCTGCCAAGACAGTGAAAGCCCCAGCAGCGCACAGGTACAAAAGCACTGCAACCACAGCTTGGCGGCGACCCATTATTGTACTATGGCCTCTAAATTCTAAATATTTTTTTCCCCTCCCTTCCCTGGGAAAAAGATGGTGTGTTTTGCCCTTCTTGTTGTCTCTTGTTCTGCAAAGACATTCGCTTATATAACTTGTGGAAAACAACTCCACGCATCTCCTTAAACGTCTCCACGCCATGCACTCCTGACCATCTTTCCAAATAGTAATCGATTCAAAGTGGACTAAATTTATCTCCTTGCAGTCATGTTCAAAGGGTCTTTGGCTATATTGAGAAAAATAAATAATCTTAATTTGGGATTGGTCAAACTTCTTTTGTCTTAACTATTGCTGTTGCCTTTGGCTGTAAATTCAAAATTTGCTCGCATTCGTCTGCAGTTTACAAGGATGACAAGTTTCTCCTCAGCAAATATACCTCCTAGTATACAAGCAACTAGCAAGACTTTTTCTTCATTACGCTTCAAAACCCAAACAAATAAGATAATGAGGGCTGGGCATGTTTGAAGTTTGATTAAAGACAAAGATCCTTTGTAACCTCAAAAAACTATAGCAAGTCATCAACAAACATAATACGAGTGAAGTAATTAAATTATCTTGCAGTTATAATGAAATGTAAACATCGGTGATTGCTATCACTACGCCATTTTGCATTTTATGCAGCAGGGGGTAAAAATGTTGATTAGGTTGAATTTTGCGTTGCTTTAGATAGTCGCAACTCGACTTCGTTGCAGAAGTGTACATGGCAAATGCCATATTGCATTTGTATGTTGTGCCATGGAATCAAGCACCACTGCGTAAGCCGTATTCATATGCAAAACGGTACATCAGTGTTGCATAAAAGGCGTGTTGCAATATACTTAAGCAACACGTAATTTGTGTTGCATTTGGAATCAGCTTATGCAACATAGATTTAAATTTACGCTGCAAAACACGGTTGCAAAGTGGCATTTGTAACGCAAAATGAGAATATGCAACCAAGGACAAAGTTATGTAGAAAGTTACATATGCAACAAATTTAGCCGAGTTACGTTTAAATTACATATCCAACACGGTACTACAAATTAAATCCCAATAATCCAAAGTGCAATATTCAAATTGCGTACTTAATAATACTATCCAAACAAACAAAGTTGTATATCCATATCCATTCTTAGTTGGATGCCATCGGTTCAAAAGTCATACAACCAATCTAAGTTGAGCTAAAATCACGTCTAATCAAAACTTTGCACAAATAACAGGGGTTTAACCCATATTTGGTGTGCTAGGGTCTGCGAAAGTTGCACCCTCACTTGCAGCAACACCCGCTTGACCACCATGACCTGAACCAACACCCCCAGCTCTTTGAATACTCGAATTCTGGCATCAAACTCTGCCTCTTTTAGGCATACTTTGCATCTCTTTTTGTAAGCGCTCCTCTTGAAGATCAAGATAACCCTTTAACTTTTGCCTGGAGCCACTTTTAAGGAGTGGAGACTGCTTGATAGAATTCCCAGGATGCTCAAATTGGGACCGGATCGGAAAACCAGACCGTACCGGATTTTACGGGTCAATCCAAGACCGGACCGTAAAAATTCTGGTCCGGTCCGTACCACGGTTCATAATTTTCATAATTTCTGGTCCAACGGTCCGATCCGGACCATAAAATAAAGGGGATTCGGTCTGGTTCGGTCCGGTTCACTTTTCACCGAAATTTTGGTTCATGGTCCGATCTCGGTCCATATATACCCCGGTCTGGTCCACGGTCCAAAATTTTGAAAAATTCTGGTCCATCGGACCGTAAATTTTGGTCCGGTCCGGACCGGTTGTGCATCCTTAAGAATTCCCACCCTTGCTGATTGTTGTCCCATTGAGTTTGCCCATTGCTTCATCAATTATCTCTACCCGTGTTTCGATGGATAGAGGATCCACACATAAACCAAGGTCATCACCACCAGCAGGCTTCAACAATTCATCCAACTTGTTCTTCATCTTTTGTTGCACATATTTTCAAATGCAAATGGACAGACTCACAAATTAGCACATACACAAATGAATAATGATATATGTAGTTATTGGGTCGACTTCGTCTTCACTCTACAGCAACAAGTATTAGGCAGGGTCTTCAATGGCAGCAAAGATATCGTCTGTGTGTAGCTTTCTTTGATTGTAATGAGATGGTCCCTTGGATATCTGATTGGATCACGTAATTTCGCTGTCCGAAATCAATATTTTCCACCATATCACTTATGCCTTGGGTTACAGGAAACTTGAAGTGAGATATAATCCAAAAAGACGACACTGTGTTTTCATGCAAGAAAAACACCGCAGGCTTATGGTTTGAGATAATTTGGTAATCAAAGTTGGGATTGTAGAATCTAGCAATTGCACAACAATTTTTCGTGTCCCACATATCAGATATCATCTGGTATTTATAGAGAACGGAACGAAGCAAAGAATAGACATCGCCTGAAGTGAGAGGCGCGTCTGTGTCTGTACGCCGCGTGTTTCATGCAAGCATTAGCTCGTCGCGTCTGGCCTTGACATTAAGTTAATGTCTGAAGCAAACGCGGCCAGACTTAATGTCAAGTCCAGACGCGGTAAGCACTGAGGAAATTTGCCAAGTTCCTTGATTTCATACCGTTTTAGCTTGATTCTTTTGGAACTTCATGTTCCAATGGTTTAGAGCATGTTTATAAGCTCAAAAACCCTAAAATCACTAACAATCCTCCCCCATTTTTGGGTTTTTCTTTTGATTCACAAAATACCTTGTTTTTAAGTAAAACACGCATAAACGAAAATGTCGTAAACGATTGAATTTCCGCGTAGTGTAGCCACGTATACAATATACCCGAAAATCATGGTGCTCATAAACGTTTGAACCAATCAATCCATTTGGGTACTTGACGGTGACACACGCATGTGTTACTTCACAAACCATTAAGCCAACTTAATTCTTAATGGCCCTTGAGTCCTAATCCATTCATAAATGTATTGAGATTAAACCCGACATCTCATGAAGAGACCAGAAACTTCACGTTTACATAGGTAGATTCCCTAGTGGGTCACACCGCCCGATTGTGCTCCTACATTTAGCACTTTTTGAAAGAATCTATTAAGAAGAGTTCATCTTCAACCTCGCACTTGTAGGTACTGAACACATACTTGGGGATGCATATTTGTGTTCATCAATCTTCTAGGAATGGGCTTTCCGCATTGAATTCAGCTCTAACGCTAGTTAGATGTGAATTGGGTGTCTTACAACTAGATGATTATATGGGTTTTAGTCCCGTCCCTTTCACAGACTTAGATATTAAATCTCTAGCTAATCCCTTCGTCAAGTGATCGGCTAGATTCTGCTATGACTTACAAAATCCACAGATATCACCCCATGCGTAATGAGCTCTCTTACCGTACTAAGTCTAACACCCAAGTGTCTAGACTTCCTATTGTATACATGGCTATATACTTTAGCCAATGTTGCAGCGCTATCACAATGAATCGATATGGGTGATATCAGTCTCTCTCACAATGGAATTTCATGTATCATGTTATTTACCCATTCCGCTTCTTTCAAAGCTGCGGCTAGAGTAACAAATTCAGATTCCATTATTGAATTGCTGATGCATGTTTGTTTCTTAGATGCCCATGAGATGGCACCTCCCTCAAGTAGAAACACCCATCCACTTGTAGAAGAATGATCCTCTTCGTTTGAGATTCAACTTGCATCCGAATATCCTTCAATGACCGAAGGAAATTCTGAATATACAAGACCTAGGTTCATCGTTCCCTTAAGATACCGAAGTACCCTATGAACCGCTTGCCAGTGATTCACACTAGGATTACTCGTATATCGACTTAGCTTGCCCACCGCAAAAGCTATGTCTGGTCTTGTACTTGTCATCGCATACATCAAGCTTCCAATGACCCTTGAATATTCAAGTTGTGACACGGGGTCTCCCTTATTGGGAAGAAGGTGTTTCGAAGATTCAAAAAGAGTATTCAACGGATGACAATTCAAGTACTTGTACTTCTTTAACACTTTCTCAATATAATGAGATTACGTCAAAGCTAGGCCAGCTTCTACTCTTTCTATTCTTATACCAAGAATGACTTCCGCCTCCCCCATGTCCTTCATGGAAAATTTAGATGATAGAAATTCCTTTGTTTGATTTATGCAGTCTATGTTAGTGTCAAAAATCAACATATCATCTACATATAGACAAATGATATCTCCATTTCCAGAATTATCAAATTTGCTATATACACATTTATCCGATTGATTTAAGATAAATCCATCAGAAAGCACCACCTCATCAAATTTTTGATGCCATTGCATAGGTGCCTGTTTAAGTCCATATAGTGACTTAACAAGCTTGCATACTTTATGCTCTTGTCCTGTTACAACTAAACCTTCCGGTTGCTTCATGTATATCTCTTCCTCTAAATCACCGTTTAGGAAAGCAGTCTTTACATCCATTTGATGTACTAGCAACTTATGTATAGATGCTAAAGCAATCAACAATCAGATTGTAAAAATTCTTGCAACCGGTGCATAAGTATCAAAGTAGTCCATACCATATTTCTGTCTAAAACCTTGGATTACCAATCTTGCTTTAAATTTATCAATGGTACCATCCACTTTCATCTTCTTTCTGAAGATCCACTTATTTTCCAATGCTTTATGTCCTGGTGGTAAATCTACCAAAATCCAAGTGTTATTCCCCACTATAGAGTCCATTTCATCATTAATGGCCTCTTTACAAAATGATACATCTTGGGATTTCATGGCTTCATCAAATGTCTTAGGATCATCTTCAATGATATGGCAATTTAAATATTGCGAGCCAATGTGTTCCTTAGTACCTTCCACTAGGTACATTAGAAAATCATTACCAAATGATTTTTATTTCCTCGCCCTTTTACTCCTTCTATTTTCTGAAATTTGGGGGTCACTTGATTCTTGAACTGTACTAGGCCCAATAATCAAATCTTTAGGCATGCTAATTGATGAAGATCTCTTTTCATCAAATATGGCATCTCTCGATTCAATGATAGTGTGAATCGATACGTGCTTATTAGGCCCTATAACATAGAATCTATAAGCCAAGGAGTGTTGGGCATATCCTATGAATATGCATTCAACTCCCTTTTCTCTTAAAGTTTTAAGTTTAGGTAGAGGTAGTCTCACTACTGCTCTACAACCCCAAACTCTAAAATGTGCCAAATTTGGCTTCTTATTATGCCAAATTTCATAAAGAGTAAGGTTGCTTATACTATTAGGAACCTTATTTAGTAAGTAGCAAGCCGTTAACAAGACTTCTCCCCAAAATCCGTCATTTAGACCCGAGTAAGAAAGCATGGCATTAACCATTTCTTTCAAAACTCTATTCTTCCTCTCCGATACACCATTTTGTTGTGGTGTGTAGGGAGCTGTGGTTTCATGAATGATACCCACACTCTAGAAATAACTTGGATTAAAGTATTCCTCACCTCTATCGGTGCGCAACTTCTTAATAGAAGTTCCCTTTTGAAGTTCAACTTCACTCTTATAAATCTTAAATTTATCAAGAGCTTCATCTTTGGAATGTAACAAATAAACATAGCAAAATCTAGAACAGTCATCTATGTATGTAACTACATATTTCTTGTTTCCAAGAGATGGTGATGCATGAAAATCACATAAATCGCTATGTATCAAATCAAGTATATTGCTTTCTCTAGTAACCTTATAGAATGGTTGCCTAGTAATCTTTGTAAGCATACAAGTTCTACATTTATCAATATTCATGCTGAATGAAGGAATTAAATCATGCTTAGACATGTTATGCAATATTTTATAATGAACATGTCCTAAACGTGCATGCCATAGTGTAGATATATCAACATGTGAATTCATAGATCGAGTAGAAATTGCATGCTCACAATTCATGTAAAGAGAAGAAACAATTTTATTAAGACTTAACTTGAACATTCCATTACACAAGTATCCTTTACCAATAAATATACCACCCTTTGATAATACATAGTTATCGGCTTCATACACTTGCCGATAACCTTGTTTATTCAAAACAGTACCCGACACAATATTTTTCCTAATATTTGGTACAAACAGAACATTACTAAGAACAACAATTTTTCCCGAAGAGAATTCTAACTCTACTCGGCCTAGTCCTAGGATTGGGGCAGTTCACTCGTCTCCCATGTGAAGAACTCTTCCTTCACTCGTAGTGGCAAATGATTTGAACAATCTCCTGTCTCCACAAACATGTGCCGTAGCACCGGAGTCAACCCACTATGAAGTGTCATCATCCTGCATAGCAAAGATTTCAAAAAAGTTAGAAACATAATCTATATTAGAGTATGTATCTATCTTAGTTTCCAAACTTGAAACTAACTATTTCTGACCTTGAGATTTCTGCTCTTGGTTTTTAGTACCGAAAGCATTGCCTTGAGCGTTCTTGTTCTTCCCCTTTCCTACGCGGCAATCACGCTTGAAGTGCCCTGCTTTTCCACAAGTCCAACAAACATTCCCTTTCGAAGGATGCTTCTTGTTCGGACCTTTGCTAGCATAATTGATGGACCATAATTATACGAATCAAAAACACAGTAAAACCCACCAAATTAGACTGTTTGTCTATCTAACATATTTCTACAGGGTATTTTGGCGCTTAGAGAAAAAACACGCTAAGGAGAGGATTTTACGCTGAAAAGATATTACGAGTCATTCCAAGGTCAAGATCAGACGCTGAACGAAGAAATCTCAAGATCCTGCCATTGAATTACTCAATAAAAATTCAACCGAGGAACAACCAAGTCAGACCGGAGCACAATTGGATTGACAGTTTTGTGAAAAGACTGCACAAAACTGTCAAAACTCATCCATGGACCAAGGTGACCGGCAACCTTGCTTGGAGGTGGCCAAGGGAGGAAGCCTCCCCTCCATGGTGACCGGCCACCGGTGGCTTTCCACCCCCCAACCGGCGGCTTTCTCCTCCCCCATGTGGCGCCTCCTCCTTGCTCCTCCTCCTCCTCCCTTGGATCAAAAGCCACATGCCACCATCTCCACCCTCCATCCTCCTCCCCTTGTGGCTATAAAAGGAGAGCTCCTCCTCCTCATTTCATCATCCAAAAATCTTAATACACTTCTCTCTCTAAGTTTGTTACTTTGTAAGTTTGGAATATGAAATAATACTCTTGTTGGTTCTTGAGTATTATAACGGTTTGAAATTATAATACTCCTGTCGGTTCTTGAGTATTATAATACTGTAGAGAATACTCCTGTTGGTTCTTGAGTATTCAGTAGGAATTAGGAATACTCCTGTTGGTTCTTGAGTATTCCACCCCCTCTCCTCTTACTGTTTTCAAAAACCCCCGAGTATTTAGCTATGGTATCCACCTCTATGGATATTCGTAGCTAAACTCTTTATTCGGTTAAAGGGGTGTACTTGTATTGTAAAATGTTTTAGACCCTGCACCTAGTGCATCTTTGTGTTCAAAACTTGTTCTATGTGCCATATATAGTCAGAATTTCCAAGGTTGAGTGGAAGCTGTAACAAGCAAAGCTATTCCGTGGGAATTCGTGAACATACTCGGTAAGTGGAAGCTGTAACAAGCAAAACTTATCTGAGGAGTTCGACTTATCTTAAAAACCATTTTGGGAAATCGTAACAGAAGATCAAATGGATGCACATAAGGCTAAGATACTTCGAAAGGAGGAACTAGTCTTAAGTAGAACAAGTGTTTTAAACGATGTTGCAAGTCTTGCGCTTAGAAATGGCCTCGATTCATCTTTGAACACTTAGTATGATCATTAGCGGTCAATGATAAACAACTATGATACAAGGCCCCTGAAACCGAATGTTTTCCTTGAATTACAAAACCCCCTGTATTTACTTTTATTGCTCGATCATCTGCAATCACCAACCGCTCATCTACCGGAGGACTCGCAAATCACGCATCACCCACTATAAGTCTTTCTTTTTATTTTTAGTATTTTAATTTCAGTATTTACTTTTCTGTAATTTACTTTTCCGCACTCAAAACCAAAAACAACCAAAAAAAGTCACTTAGTCATAACCGCTAAAATCTCAATCAAACCTAAAAAACGCTCCCATCCTGTACAAACCCCACAAAGAACAACGTATCCTCCTAATTCCCTTGGGTTCGACCCCTACTTACCACTTGCTACCCAGTAGTGTAGTTGCGAGTAGCGGAACATATAAATTTATTTGCACAGAGAACATTGCACCTTAACGACAGTGTAGTGGGCTCCGTCAAATTGGCGCCGTTGCCGGGGAATTAGCCATTGGATAAGTTCTTTAAATCAATACGCGCTTCAACCATGTCTCGCGAAGGAAGCCACCATGACTATCAGGATGATGACGAGATAAACCTGTACGAGCGAAATGATGAGGTGCCTGATCAGTCGATATTTCGACTAATTATTCACTACATTCGAGGAAGGATTACGTTCATTCTCCCGGCAAATTGTCTATATTTGATGTCTTTCTCTAGTGTTTCAGGTAAAATCGACATATCGTCACTCCTTGGAGCCAAAATGTCGAAAGAACAGAAAGATCGATCGAAAAAGACCAAAAACCGAAGTTATGCAAGAGTAGCCCGTTACAGGCCTCAGAGCCCGTTACAGCTTGGACTGTAACGGGTGTAACGGGACCGTCGGCTGGCAGTTTTCTCAGAGATTTCAGCCTTGCCCGTTACAGCCGTTACAGGCTCGGCTGTAACGGGACCGTTGGCTGGCAAAAACTACAAGTTGTTTCTAAATTCAATTTTTGGGCTTTTCGGGCTTTTTAGACGGTCTATATAAAGAAACACAAACAGAATAGACTGGTTGTTGATTCTTTGGAGAAAAACCCTAACTTGAGAGAGAAGACAGAGCTTTCAGCGTGAGGATCATCGAGCTACACCGCGTCTTTACGGTTTACTCGTTTCTTTCCTTTCATTATACACTGTTTTTGGTTAACTACCATGAATAGTGAGTAGTCTTCTCAATTCCGGGATCCTACGGATCCCGTGCTATGTAACCCTAACTCTCATGTGATCAATTGAAGTTTATTATTTATGCAATTCGAATGTTCAATTTCATTGCGTGCTTAATTTTATCGTTCTATGCATGTATTTACATCAAAGGGTATGTTTGCATTGGTAGAACGTATTTAGGTTATATGCCGAAAGGTGGATGGGCCCTAGGGATTAACCGGAATGCATGAAATTGATGTTAGGTCATGTTTACATGATTTAATAGGAAAACCTTTAATTTAATAAATCGAGATCGTTGATAGTCCGTGGATGGGCGGCGTTCAACGATTGAGATTAATCTAGACAATGATCCGTGGATGGGCGGCTTGTCTAGTGTTATTTCGGTTATATTCCATATTCGATAGCATGAATAATGAACGTAGAATGATTGCATGATTAGTGGGGTTAGCACGGGTGAAGTACGGATTCTGGGATTCTTTCTCTGAATAAACACACGACATTTATTTTCTGCCATTTAATTATTGCAATTCTCACAACAAAACAAACCGTTTTAATTGGAATAGCTAAATAGGTCACTTGTTACCTAGTACTCACACGCATTGCTCCTAGGATCGACCCTTGGCTTACCAAGGATTATAAATTTTGTTTGACTACGATTTGACCCCTAAAACTCACACTTTGACAACTATAAAGGGTTAAAAATATGCGTGTCAAAATGGCGCCGTTGCCGGGGAGCAGCGTTTAGTGTGATATTAGATTTAACTTGTGTAGTTTAGACTATTCCCCCTTACTTGATTTCTGATTTTTCTGTTGTGATTTCTTCGCTCACAGTTTTTCTTGGTTTTTACAGGTTCTACCTAGTTCATGCCAAGGAAAGCGCTCAAACAGAAAAAATAGATTCAGATTTCAGACGACGAAGCACCGGTCCAACGAAAGTTCAATCGTCAGGCCCAGAACGAAGCTCGGCAGCTACGAGCGTTGAATCGTAATTTCGCAACAATGGCTATGAATAATAATTTGCTAAACGGAAGGGTCGAAGATGGACAACAGCCACGAGTGCAACAACCAGTGCGCAGAACTCTTGGAGATTACACTACTCCACGCGTCACTGGATTCCAGTCCGCTATTGCACCGCCCGGAATAGAAGCTAATACTTGGGAGCTGAAAACCGGTCTCATTTAGATGGTGCAGAATAATCAGTTCTCAGGACGGATTAATGAAGACCCTCACCAGCATCTCAAGCGTTTCGTTCAGATGTGTAATACAGTGAAGACCAATGGAGTCCCTTCAGAGTCCTACTACCTCAGACTATTCCCATTCCCCCTGTCCGACAAAGCCAGCAGTTGGCTAGATAGCCATGCAGAGGGCACGTTTACTACATGGAATAGGCTGGCCGAAGCTTTCCTTCAGCAGTACTTCCCACCATCAAAGACAGCTCATTTCAGAAATAAGATTATATCATTTCGGTATATTGATGGTGAGACTCTGTACGACGCTTGGGAGAGGTACAAAGAGCTGACGAGGATGTGCCCGCACCACAATCTAGAGCAGTGGAAGATTATTGACACCTTCTATCAGGGGATCGATCAAGGGATGCGTACCTTAATCAATCAAGCAGCAGGTGGGGGACTGAACCAAGTCCCGCTAGAAGACACCTATGAAATTATAGAAAGGGCAGCTCAAGACTACCACCTCTGGACGAGTGATCGAGGTAACCCTAGAGACAGGAAAGGTGTGCAGGATTTATGCCGAGCCGAGAGCACCACTGATATTGCTCGGTTGGCTGATTCAATGAAGATACTTGCCACCGAGATGCAGAATATGAAGCTAGCAAACAGCATGAAATCCTCAGACGTCGCTCACGTTGGCGTGTACTGTCAGATTTGTGGCTCTCCTTCTCACTATGCAGATAGTTGTCCGGTGATCAGAACAGATAGCAACGGTAATCAGGAGGACGCAAACTACGTCAGGCAGAATAATCAGGGGGCTGGTCCCGGCTATGGACCCCCCACGAACAGGTGGGATAATCCGAACAGGAATAATCCTAACTTGTCTTACAAGCCCCAGAACCCGGCGCCTACTGGTTTCCCGTACAAACAGCAGCAAGGCAATGCACCGTATCAGCCTCGAGGCCAATACAACGTTCGAGCTCAAGAGCAAAATAATACTTCCTATCAGCCGAAGCCTCAGTACAACAACCAGTCGCAAGGGCAGCAAAACCAGAATTCAGGTGGCTACTCATATCAGCCGCAGCAGCCTAAGCAACAAGAGACTGGAGGATCATCTAGCTTGGAGGCCATGATGGCTAGTTTCATGGCAGAGGCAGATAAGCGGGCTCAAGAGTAGGACAGACGTGTGAAAGAGCTCGATCAGACGATCCGGATGATAGGAAATCAGGTTGCTCAACAAGCAGATTCAGCACATAGAGAACCTGGGAAACTCCCTTCCAAACCAGAGCACAATCCTAGGGAATCGGTGAATGCCATTACACTCCGGGGCGGCAAGCAACTCGAGATGATACCAGCTCAAACCACTCAAAATTCTGCAGAAAAATCAGCGCTAAATTCTGCGCTTGATGAAGAAGAAACATCAAAAGAAGCTGAAAACCGAGAAGAAAATTCTGCGCAGACAGTGGAGCCGGCTCCTTACAAGCCTCCAGTCCCATACCCTCAGCGACTCAAGGGTGCTAGGAGAGACAAAGAATTCATGAAGTTCGTGGATAAGATTCGCACTCTATACATCACTATGCCCTTCACAGATGCAATCACGCAGATCCCGACATATGCCAAATTCATGAAGGAGATTATGACTAGGAAACGGAAGATAGACAGGACCGAGACAGTAGCCCTAAGTGAGGAGTGCAGCGCTGCCATGCACGTACCCATGCCACCTAAGCTTAAGGACTCAGGGAGTTTTTCTATTCCTTGTGATATTGGTGGTCTTACTGTTCGTCGTGCATTGTGTGATTTAGGTGCTAGTGTGTCTATCATGCCGTACTCTCTGTATTCTAAACTGAACTTGGGTGATCTCTGTCCTACTAACATCTCCATTCGCCTTGCGGATTGTTATTGTAGACTCCCGAAAGGGATTCTGAAGGACGTACCCGTTAAGGTGAAGAATATTTATATCCCTGCTAATTTTATCGTGCTAGAGATTTCAGAGGACACTGATATCCCAATCATTCTTGGTAGACCATTCCTTTACACAGCTAGGGTTGTTATTGATATGGATAGGGGTTCTATCGCCTTGCGAGTAGGCAGCGAACGTGTTGTCTTTTATTTACCTGATATGTGCAGAACTCCTAGTCTTCTTGCTGACTGTGATGTGTTAGACTCTGCTGATGTTGATCAGCCAATTTCACTGACCTCTATTGAGTCTTACAAGGTTGTACCAGGCTGCCCTATACCGATGGATGTCTACGCCATGAGCATAGAGGGTGCGGACGCAGCTGATGCCGCAGGAGACACAGGTAAGGAATCTTGCACGGTAGAGCTGAAACCTCTACCTGTAAGTCTCAGGTATGAATTTCTGGGCCCTAACTCAACCTACCCGGTGATTGTTAATGCTTCTCTGACTGATGTAGAAACCCGGAGGTTGCTTGATGTCTTGCGAAAATATAGGCCAGCCCTAGGCTATTGCATAGACGACCTCAAGGGGATTAGCCCTGATTTGTGCATGCATAAAATTAACCTTGAGGACGATGCTAGACATAGTAGAGATGCCTTGAGACGCTTGAACCCCAAATTGACTGATGTTGTTAAGAAGGAAATTCTGAAATTATTAGATGCCGGCATCATTTATTCTGTTGCTGATAGTAAGTGGGTAAGTCCTGTGCACGTTGTCCCGAAGAAGGGAGGTTTAACTGTTGTACGAAATGAAAACAATGAATTAATTCCTACTCGTACTGTGACTGGTTGGCGTATGTGCATTGATTATAGGAAATTAAATAAGGCTACTCTCAAAGATCACTTTCCTTTGCCTTTCATTGATCAAATGTTAGAACGTCTAGCGAAGCATAAATTTTTCTGCTACCTCGACGGTTATAGTGGATTTTTTCAGATCCCTATACACCCCGAGGACCAGGAGAAAACGACTTTTACTTGCCCTTTTGGCACATTTGCTTATAGACGTATGCCTTTCGGTCTTTGCAATGCACCAGCCACATTTCAACGTTGCATGATGGCAATTTTTTCTGATTTTCTGGAACACACCATGGAAGTATTTATGGATGATTTTTCGGTGTATGGTTCCTCATTTGATTCGTGTCTCTCTAACCTTGCTGATGTTCTTAGTCGTTGTGTTGACACTAACATGGTATTGAACTGGGAGAAGTGTCACTATATGGTGCAGGAAGGTATAATTCTTGGACACATGGTCTCTCACAGGGGAATCGAGGTTGACCGCGCAAAGGTAGAGGTGATTGAAAGGCTGCCGCCACCAAAAGACGTAAAAGGGATCAGGAGTTTTCTTGGGCACGCTGGATTTTACAGGCGATTTATCAAGGATTTCTCGAGGACAGCAAAGCCGCTCACTGATCTTCTTTGTCAGGAAGCTGAGTTTAAATTTACCAATTCTTGTTTAAATGCTTTCAACAGTCTAAAAACTGCTCTTACTTCCGCTCCTATAGTGCAGCCTCCCGATTGGGAGTTGCCGTTTGAACTAATGTGTGATGCTAGTGACTTTGCAGTAGGAGCAGTTTTGGGGCAGCGCATCGACAAGAAACTACACGTAGTTTACTATGCCAGCAAGGTCCTCGCCGGAGCAGCAGTCAATTACACTACCACCGAGAAAGAAATGCTAGCTGTTGTCTACGCTTTTGAGAAATTCAGGCAGTACCTACTGTGTTCGAAGACCATAGTATACACCGATCATGCTGCTATCAAATATCTGCTGTCGAAGAAGGAATCCAAACCTCGTCTTATCCGCTAGGTTCTCCTCCTCCAGGAATTCAACATTGAAATCAGAGACCAGAAGGGTGCAGAAAATCTGGTTGCAGATCACCTGTCACGCCTCGAGCTAGGAGAGCTCGACCGCGAAGAGGACAAGCTCCCGATAAATGAATCTCTAGTGGACAAACAGCTTATGCACATTGATGTGGACAATGTCCCGTGGTACGCAGATTTCGTTAACTTCCTGGCCTGCGGGATCCTCCCTCCCGACCTCTCGCACAACCAGAAGAGGAAATTCCTCTCTGACGTTAAAAGATACTTCTGGGATGATCCTTTCTTGTATCGATTATGTGCTGACGGCCTCTACAGGACTTGTGTCGACGAGGACCAGATTCCATTTATTCTAGATCGATGCCATTCCTCACAGTACGGTGGGCACGGGGCTGGTTCGAAAACTGCCACGAAGGTGCTCCAGTCCGGTTTCTTTTGGCCTTCGTTGTTTAAGGATGCACACGAATTCGTCAAGGCCTGTGACCAGTGCCAGAGGACAGGTAATATTTCGAAGCAGCAGGAGATGCCGCAGCAGAGCATTCTCGCAGTGGACTTGTTCGATGTATGGGGGATTGACTTCATGGGACCATTCCCACCTTCTTACGGAAATCAGTATATCTTTGTAGCAGTCGACTATATTTCTTAGTGGGTTGAGGCAGTTGCTACTCCTACTTGCGACGCCAAGGTAGTCATCAAAATGTTTCAGAAGGTGATTTTCCCTCGGTTCGGAGTACCCAGAACGGTCATCAGCGATGGTGGATCTCATTTTAAAGAAAGAAACTTCGAGACGTTGCTGAAAAAGTATGGAGTGTATCATAAAATTGGCACCCCTTATCACCCTCAGACCAGTGGACAGGTAGAGATCTCTAACAGAGAGATCAAGAGCATATTGGGAAAGACTGTTTCAAGCCACAGGAAAGACTGGGCGTCCAAGCTAGATGACGCACTGTGGGCATACAGGACTACATACAAAACACCTATCGGTATGAGTCCGTTCAGACTCGTCTATGGAAAAACCTGCCACTTGCCGGTCGAACTCGAGTACAAAGCGTTATGGGCTATTCGAGAGCTGAATATGGACATGAAGGCAGCGGGGGAAAAGCGAATTCTGCAGCTCCACGAGCTTGATGAAATTAGACTAGATTCATATGAGAACGCTCGGATTTACAAGGAGAGAACGAAGAAATGGCATGACAAGAGAATCGTGCGCAGAGAATTCAATGAGGGCGAGCGAGTTCTTCTCTACAACTCCCGTCTTAGATTATTTCCAGGAAAATTGCGCACAAAATGGAGTGGCCCTTATACAGTAGAACGAGCACACCCAGACGACATGTAGAAATCAGTGTGGAAGGAGGTAAATCAATGGTAGTTAATGGGCAACGACTCAAGCACTATCACGTTTTGAAGCATCTTGCACATCCCGACGGGATTGACGACAACCTACTTCTCGGGAAGGGATCTCAGCAAGGGACTTCCCGAGAATGCTCCTAGTGCTAACCCCCTTTGCTATGTCTCGCCAAGACGTTAAACTAGGTCTCTTCGGGGAGTAACCCGCGCTGTAAGTTTTATTTATTTGTATTTTGCATTGTACGATTTGTGTGTGAACTATGCAGGAATCAAAGTGTGGAGTGAACGGCTTTGAATTTTCAGTAAAGACAGTTTCGGCAGAGAATTTGGTCTGTCCCGTTACAGCCGTTACACATGGACTGTAACGGGCTAAAGGAGCTGTAACGGGCTGAATCGCAAACAGAGATTCTGGGTTGCCCCGTTACAGCCGTTACAACTGGCTGTAACGTGCTGCAAAGGGGTGTAACGGGCTGAAGCATTATCAGAGTTTTCATGAGGTCCCGTAACAACCGTTACAGTCGTTACAGGCTCGGTTGTAACGGGCTGTTAGTCTCCTTCTCCAAATTTGGTTATGATACCCTAAATTCCCAATTTTTCCCAAATCTCACAAACTCCAATTCCTCTCTTTTCCTGCACCGCCGCTCGCTCCCAACCTCACCCTCCGACCAGATCCGGCATCCTCCCTCATCCATCCGTCCGGCATCTTCCCAGCAACCGCAATCCGTCCACCCCTCCTCCTTTCCCACGGCCGCAATCCGTCCGACCAAATCCCTAGCCGAAACCCCAATTCCAACCCTAACCCTAACCCTACCACTCTAATTTCCGGCCATCCCTACACCTACCATGGCTAGATCAAGGGCTACACACAATTCCACCAGTAACCCCTCCTCCAGTCGCTCCGGCCGCGCCAACCAAGCTCGCCCGCCTAGCACCTCCACTGCCATCATCCCAACACCGCCCAATCAGTCCCGGTACTACCCGCTGACTAATGCGGGTCGATTTGACACACCGGCGCATCAGGACCGTTACGACAGAATCCTGTCAACAAAATCGGTAAAACCTACTCTCATCCCTTGCATTGAAACTCTTGTGGATTTGAAGCGAGATATTTATTCACAATGCCGTAGTATGTTTATCGCCTCCGGGCTTGATATCTTGTTTGCTAGCCGAGTCAAATCTACTTATCCTCAGTTAGTCAAGGAGTTTTTGGCTACCTTCGAGATTGTTGGCAGTCCATTGAAGGTAACTCATTGGACATTTGAAATCGGGCACCAACCATACACTATGTCCAAGGACGAAGTCTGCGAGGCTTTGGGATTTCCTTTAGAGGGATTTTGTGGCGAATATAGTACTGAAGAGCGGTATGAGTTCTGGAAGAGTATTTCTGGATTTGACTACTATTTCCGGTCCGGATGGGGTGCTGCAAGCATCAAGGAGCCAGTGTGGAAGATTATTCATAGAATTGTGGCTTTAGGCATTAATGCTCGAGCCGAGGGTGCCACTGTGATTTCTAACCCCGACTTGGATATTATGATCTCAATGAGCAGAGAGGTACCAGTTGACTTCTTTCAGATCCTCAGTGGGATGATGACAGCTTGGGCCACGTCTCTTGAGAACAAGGCCATGGGAGGCGGCTATTTTATTTCTGTGCTCGCCGAGTCTCAAGGATGGGATCTCATTCCCTGTACGGGACTGAGACTGACTTGGATCTGCATATGGACCGAATCCTTCTCTATAATATCATTAAGCCAGACGGGGAGTGGGCTCATAACCCCGAGCTTCCGAAGGGAGTGAAGAAGCGCCGCATTGATAGGGCACAGGCCAGGGTAGCCTCCCCTCCGCGCGAGCCTGCACCAGTTGAGGAGGTCCAGCCTCCGCAGGATGATGTTGACATGGACGAGGCGCACTCGCCTCCAGCAGCCACACACACCCCTCCCCCGCCTTATCCTGCCGCCGACCAATTACCTTTCTCACTCGAGGAGCGGTTCGTTCGATTAGAGACCACTCAGCAGCAGATCATTGCCACCCAGCATGAGTTTCGGGGTGATCTGAGAGATATGATGACCTATCAGCGCCAGATTTTGGCCAGCCTTGCTCCTATTATTTCCACTCAGAACAGACTTTCTATCTCCCACAACCAGCTCCGGGACGATTTTGCAGATTTCAGAGCACATACTTTCAGGGACCGAGACTGGGAGCAGGGTGCACTTTCTGCAATGCTCGCGCATGCCTCGCTTGACTACCCCCCACCACCCCGAGCCTCTAGTTCCAACGCACCCCCTGCGCCTACTGATAGTGTTGATCGGATGTTTGGATCTGATGGTGATGCCGAAGACGACAGGGGCTAGCTAGCTCCCCTTACATTTTTATTTTGCTGATTTTCTTTTTGCCATATTGTCAGTCTGTTCTGCATTTCCCATCATGTGTACGCTGACTTTTGGATATTACTCATTGCTTTCATTTTATTCGGTGTATGAGTTATTCTATTACTATTTTTTATCTTTACTCACATCGTCTACTTCTTCATTCGTTTCGCGATTATCGATGCTAATCTATTACTTGTGCAGCTCTATATTCTTATTCGTACCTTTACTAGCTCACAGGTCGTATTTCACTCACCAGCCATCGTTTAATCTCTATGGATTTCGCGCCACCACGCACGAGTGAAGTTCCTATGCACCTTTTCTTATTTTATATTTTTCGCTTCGGGACTAAGCTCGTTTTTAAGTGTGGAGTGGGTAGCGCATAGTCACATGCATTGCATATCATATTCACTCATTGTACATGCTCAACTGTCTAAGTATTGCGATTGAAATCCTTGTTTTTCTACGATACTCCTTGACTGATTGACATTCTTTTGGATTCAAAATCTAGGACTTGAAATAGTTTTACTCGTACGTGCATTCTCTTGAGTCAGTATCATTGCTAACCCTCGCCGATCACATGTTCTACGTATTTCTTGAAGCATGTTTAAGACTTGATACTAGTAGGCACCGTTTCGAAAATTTCAAAAGCTTAAAATCGCATATCTTTTTCTAGGTGACCTTAGTACTAGGATATGATTCTCTACCCTTGTCGTGATTTGCATGCACCCGCCTTTATTCATACACTATGTCAAGCTTTAAGTGTGGAGTTAGACAATTGACCTTCAAGTTTTCCCCTCAAAAGCAAAGTTCTAAATTCTGGAAAATGGGTGCAACATTGGCCCCGAGCATAGTTGTTTATGAAAGAAAGCCAGTTTGAAAAAGAAAAAATAATCTGAAAAAAAAATGCCTTTGTTGATTCTGCGAAAGCAGAAAATACCAAGGACTCGGTGAGAAAAGTCACCCCTGGTATATGGAAAACACTCTTGAAACAATTTCTGCTCCCTTCTGCTTGACGTAGTGTAAATCCACCTTTTCATTGCGTGCAAATCATAGCATATCTTGAGAATTCATATACTATAGTCTAAGGGACGATCCTCGTGCTTGCACTGAAATTTCCTACGCAATTTTTCGTTCTATTTTTCAGAAAAAAAAAATTATTAAGCCAGGCTCCTCTTCTCTTACGGGTCATTGCCTAGTCCTTGGCACTTGAGAATGAGCTTTGCGCCAGGAGCCCGTGGACTATCCCTAGATAGCATAGGTGAATGGCGAGCATGTTTTGTGCAACTGTTCTCGTTCTTATCTCGTCGCTATAGAACTTTTTAGAACTTGTGATGAGGCGTTTGTTAGTCGTGTGTACTGACCGTTTGAATGCATAACTCGTTTAATCTATGATTGTCTGAAACTTTGATGAAGATGTTTGTCTTGAAGTTGAGGTAACACGATGAATCCGAGGTATGACATGACTTTACTGTGACTCGTTGAGCATCATTTCATGCATACACGTTAGTTAGTTGTATAGGGGATTTGTAGGTAGTCCCATTCCTGAAAACCTTCACGAGACTATACTCGTCCTACTAGGGCAGCCTATAGGTTTAAAGGCTTGATGCATACGCTAAATGCATTCGTGTCCTCTACGATAGTGAGTTATCTTTTATTTTTATGTCTAGTTAGAATTGATCACATGTCACTTGAGTAGGGTAGCTTTACGGCCGATTGAGCATTACATCCTCTCATGTATTTATTCTGCCATTTGTTCGACATTTGTTCGGGACGAACAAATCCTAAGTGTGGAGTGTTTTGATCAGTCGATATTTTGACTAATTATTCACTACATTCGAGGAAGGATTACGTTCATTCTCCCGGCAAATTGTCTATATTTAATGTCTTTCTCTAGTGTTTCAGGTAAAATCGACATATCGTCACTCCTTGGAGCCAAAATGTCGAAAGAACAGAAAGATCGATCGAAAAAGACCAAAAACCAAAGTTATGCAAGAGTAGCCCGTTACAGGCCTCAGAGCTGTAATGGGTGTAACGGGACCGTCGGCTGGCAGTTTTCTCAGAGATTTCAGCCTTGCCCGTTACAGCCGTTACAGGCTCGGCTGTAACGGGACCGTCGGCTGGCAAAAACTACAAGTTGTTTCTAAATTCAATTTTTGGGCTTTTCAGGCTTTTTAGACGGTCTATATAAAGAAACACAAACAGAATAGACTGGTTGTTGATTCTTTGGAGAAAAACCCTAACTTGGGAGAGAAGACAGAGCTTTCAGCGTGAGGATCATCGAGCTACACCGCGTCTTTACGGTTTACTCGTTTCTTTCCTTTCATTATACACTGTTTTTGGTTAACTACCATGAATAGTGAGTAGTCTTCTCAATTCCGGGATCCTACGGATCCCGTGCTATGTAACCCTAACTCTCATGTGATCAATTGAAGTTTATTAATTATGCAATTCGAATGTTCAATTTCATTGCGTGCTTAATTTTATCGTTCTATGCATGTATTTACATCAAAGGGTATGTTTGCATTGGTAGAACGTATTTAGGTTATATGCCGAAAGGTGGATGGGCCCTAGGGATTAACCGGAATGCATGAAATTGATGTTAGGTCATGTTTACATGATTTAATAGGAAAACCTTTAATTTAATAAATCGAGATCGTTGATAATCCGTGGATGGGCGGCGTTCAACGATTGAGATTAATCTAGACAATGATCCGTGGATGGGCGGCTTGTCTAGTGTTATTTCGGTTATATTCCATATTCGATAGCATGAATAATTAACGTAGAATGATTGCATGATTACTGGGGTTAGCACGGGTGAAGTACGGATTCTGGGATTCTTTCTCTGAATAAACACACGACATTTATTTTCTGCCATTTAATTATTGCAATTCTCACAACAAAACAAACCGTTTTAATTGGAATAGCTAAATAGGTCACTTGTTACCTAGTACTCACACGCATTGCTCCTAGGATCGACCCTTGGCTTACCAAGGATTATAAATTTTGTTTGACTACGATTTGACCCCTAAAACTCACACTTTGACAACTATAAAGGGTTAAAAATACGCGTGTCAGTGCGACTTCCATTTGTGGACGATCCGAAACAACTCATCAGAAACAGAAGAGCTCGTGATAGGGAGGCATTTAGAAGAAATCAAGAACCACCCGAGGACCGAAATGCAGCTGGTCCGGTACAACCCCCTAGATATCCACCACCCCCTCAACCTCGACAAATGCCAAGACGAGAACCCGCTTTCGATGACTACTACGGAGATAACAACAACTACCGTGAACCTACATTGGGAGAGCTCTCGGCACCAGATTTCAGAATTCAGCCGTGGTGCATTCACGAAGGCCCTGAACTGGAAAATATCGCCATCAACACTTCAGTGGCTCACAACTTACCGAAATTCTCAGGAACGCGTGGAGAATCAGCAATGACTCATCTCCAACGCTTACATGGTATTTGCCAAAACTTAAAACCGAATGGCGTAAACGTAGACGACTTCAAGTTAAAGGCGTTCTACTTTTCCCTCATTGACGCGGCAAACGACTGGTTCCTTTCATTGCCTTCCGGAAGCATCAGAACATGGGCTCAGATGCAGAAGAAGTTATTGGACAAATATTACCCAGCAGGAAGAGCGATGCAAGTAAGGAAGCAACTGCATGACATCAAGCAAGGACCCAATGAAACCATGTACGATTACCTGGAAAAATTCAACCGCCTGGAGAGAAGCAGCTATACCCTTGGACTACCCGAGAAACTCACCGTCGAGTATCTCATTAACGGATTAAGACCCTTAGACAAAATGCTCCTGGATGCCTCAACTGGAGGGTCCATGATGAATCTATCATTAAGTGGCATAAGGGATCTTATCACCAACGTTGCTGAGAATGCCCGATTCAGAGAAGAGACAACTCAGCAGGAAGAATTCGCCCGGACAAAAAATGTGGCAAAAGCTGAAACATCGATGAGCTCTATGCCTGAAGAGATGAAGCAGCTAAAGGAGATGATGATTCAAATCCTACGAAGGCAGCCAGTTCCGGTAAAACCTTGCGAGTTCTGTGGTTCTACAGACCACAAAACTGATGCATGTCCGACATTAATAGAAGAGGAACCGGCAGAAGCGAATGCAGTGGGAGGATACCAAGGATACAACAACAACAAAAATGACAGAGCCAGACAAAACAGACAGTATGGTCAAGCAACCAACCCGAGCTGGCGTAACAACAACTATCCTCAAAAGGAAGCACAACCAGCTGTCCCTCAACTAGCTCAGTCATACTACCAACCCCCCACCGACAGTATAACCAGAACGCTCCATCGGCAGGACAATATCAGCAAAGAGGACCAAATCAGTACCAAACCGGCCCGAACAATCAGCAAGAACCAAGCAAGTCGCTCGATGACACGATGAAGGAGCTCGCAGGAAACATTAATCAATTGGGTACTTCGCTACACCAATACCAGGCAAAAATAGATGGGGCAATTTCAGAACTAACCAAACAAATGTCCCAGCTCACCACGGCAATGTCAACACTCACTAATGAACCTGGCAGACTCCCTTCACAAACCATCCAAAACCCAAAGGCGAATCTTAGCATGATAAAAAGGTCAAACGAAAAGACGACGCTAGGAGAAGTTGCACGATCCCCAACTTACAAACTTACGAACAAGCACTTCGCCCGGAGACGTCGACCTGATTGGAATCAAGAGGAAGACCGACCCAATGATGGCAAAACATGGGTTACACGTGCTGACAATGGACGGTACGCATTCACCGTTTGTATAAAACCACCACCGATCATACACTCTGACATACCAGCATCTGGATGGGATGACAGTAACAATTTAAGGTGGGACTCCCCAACTAATATTTATGCTTTGGAGCAAAATATTAAGGGATCCGATTATACAAATCCTAAGCCAAGGTACGGGCAGAATGGCCCGACAATAGAAAGAGCCCTCACTTCAAATCACGAGCCACAACCGGAAAGAGATAAAGACCCAGGGGCCTTCACAGTCACTTGCAGTATTGGTGAAGCACAGATTCATAAGTGCTTAATCGATCTTGGAGCTGCTGTCAACGCCATGCCCTCCTCCTTATATTACTTATTAGGACTTGGTCCGTTAAAACCACCCAGGTCAAATATCGAGCTAGGAGTTAAATCATGCATCCGTCCGGTTGGAGTGCTAGAAGATGTAATACTCCATGTGGGAGAGCTCGTCATTGCTGCAGACTTCTATGTGACACAAACGGGAGAGACCAGCGAAGACGACCCTCCAACAATAATCTTGGGACGACCATTCCTCTACGCTACTAAAGCAAGGATCGATGTGGGCAAGGGCTCATTATCGCTCAAGTTCGGCGGCAAAATTGCAAATTTCTCCATTGATAATAGCCGCACGGATACAAAGAAACCGCCAGACATTATACCTATCTCAGATCACGGTACACAGATTTCTGACCTGCCGAAGGAGACTGAAAGAGTAACAAGACCAGCAGCTATGGTCAAAGGTCCCCCGCCTTCTCAGAAACAATGGAAAGAAAAAACACCAAAACCATGGAGTTCCAACCCAAGCAAGAAATCAGGAAGAGTCAAGACAAAAACCAACACAAGAACAGTGGCGAAATTCGACCTAAGCCACCCATGGGATCCAAACCAGTGATCCAGGAATAAGGTACTGTCGAGCCAACGACGTTAAACAAGTGCACTGGTCGGGTGGTAACCCGACACTATCTTACTTTCTGTCTTTTTCTTTTTATTTTTTTGTCTTTTAGTTTTTATCAATAAGTCGCTCTCACCCACTTGGTGCATAGAATGATTTGACTATTTAGGAATTGGTTTTTGGAGCACGATCGGATCAGCCAGGCAGCTTCCGTGAATTTACTGGGCCTGCGCTGAGAGTTCAAGGCCCCAGCCGAACTCCCTCGATTATCCAGCCTCATGCCATGTCATTCGACACAAAAAGGGAGTTCTGATCTTACCTTTCCTTAATATCATTTCCTTCTCGTAATTGTCTGCTTGCATGGCTTTTGAACTAAGTAGTGCTGAAAGGCACGTCTTCGTTCAAAAGTGTGGGGTGAGATCCGCATGTGTACATAAATAAATAACATGTTTTTCTTTTTCTTTTTTAATATTATCTTTTTGAAAATATGAACTTAAGAATGTGAAAAAGATAGATCTAAAATTCATGCATTTACCTTATGAAAATTCAACAGTCTAAAAACTTAGAACGTAACTTCTCATTTGTCCCTTTGTGCTGAGATAAACTAGGGATGTGGAGTTGATAGAAATGCCCTAGAGAGGCTTGGCAAGCAATCGAAGGATCGAATCAAACTATATGGTTTTCGAAGTCAGTGGAGGCTGCACTTCGGGTTTCAGTGAAGATTGAAGTCATCTCCGCCATGCAGTGTTTATGCAAAAAGAAAAAAAGGCGAGGACGGGAATCAGACCGTCCTCTCTCTAGTCAAAGTAGCCGAGAAAATAGATGAGCGACCCTCATATTGACCCGCGCGAAACGACAAGGATGAGAGGAGCGGGGAGGTATTTCCATAGGCTTGCGGGCGATGATTGGACCTCCCAAAAAGGCTTGATAAAATGGACTAGCAAGTCACAAAGACGCAAAAAGCTCAAAGAAGCAAATCAAGAGGCCAAAGGCCCAAAATTGTGAAGGTTTTAACTGAACAAAAAGTGAAGTACTCAAAGAGTCAAATCAAAGGCCAAAGGCCAATTCACTACAAAAGCAGTCCCTCGCCAAAAGAAAATCAAAGTACTCAAACCATTGAAACCCGAACCAAATCACGTGCTAGAGAAAGCTACAAGGAAACCATATAGTGCGAGACGGTCCCGAGGTTGCAGTCCAGGAGCCTAAAAAGGGCTATCTCCCGAAACATCCAGAATAATTTGCATCTCAGCACGGAGGTACAAGTATCAAGTTTCTTCTATTTATTTACACAGTTCAATTTGGTAATAAGTAAGCAATGCATGAATTAGGATAAATCTAGTACCACAGTCTAATTTTCATATTTCAACAAACTTACTTAGTGTGCCGCCCTTTAATAGCATTGTTCGGGACGAACAACTAAAAGTGTGGGGTAATCTGATGGACCATAATTATACGAATCAAAAACACAGTAAAACCCACCAAATTAGACTGTTTGTCTATCTAACTTCTACTTGTTAGTCCCGACATATTTCTACAGGGTATTTTGGCGCTTAGAGAGAAAACACGCTAAGGAGAGGATTTTACGCTGAAAAGATATTACGAGTCATTCCAAGGTCAAGATCAGACGCTGAACGAAGAAATCTCAAGATCCTGACATTGAATTACTCAATACAAATTCAACCGAGGAACAACCAAGTCAGACCGGAGCAAAATTGGATTGACAGTTTTGTGAAAAGACTGCACAAAACTGTCAAAACTAATCCATGGACCAAGGTGACCGGCAACCTTTTGCTTGGAGGTGGCCAAGGGAGGAAGCCTCCCCTCCATGGTGACCGGCCACCGGTGGCTTTCCACCCCCCCAACCGGCGCTCCTCCCCTTGTGGCTATAAAAGGAGAGCTCCTCCTCCTCATTTCATCATCCAAAAATCATAATACACTTCTCTCTCTAAGTTTGTTACTTTGTAAGTTTGGTTTATGAAATAATACTCTTGTTGGTTCTTGAGTATTATAACGGTTTGAAATTATAATACTCCTGTCAGTTCTTGAGTATTATAATACTGTAGAGAATACTCCTGTTGGTTCTTGAGTATTCAGTAGGAATTAGGAATACTCATGTTGGTTCTTGAGTATTCCACCCCCTCTCCTCTTACTGTTTTCAAAAACCCCCGAGTATTTAGCTATGGTATCCACCTCTATGGATATTCGTAGCTAAACTCTTTATTCGGTTAAAGGGGTGTAATTGTATTGTAAAATGTTTTAGACCCTGCACCTAGTGCATCTTTGTGTTCAAAACTTGTTCTATGTGCCATATATAGTCAGAATTTCCAAGGTTGAGTGGAAGCTGTAACAAGCAAAGCTCTTCCGTGGGAATTCGTGAACATACTCGGTAAGTGGAAGCTGTAACAAGCAAAACTTATCTGAGGAGTTCGACTTATCTTAAAAACCATTTTGGGAAATCGTAACAGAAGATCAAATGGATGCACATAAGGCTAAGATACTTAGAAAGGAGGAATTAGTCTTAAGTAGAACAAGTGTTTTAAACGATGTTGCAAGTCTTGGCTTAGAAATGGCCTCGATTCATCTTTGAACACTTAGTATGATCATTAGCGGTCAATGATAAACAACTATGATACAAGGCCCCTGAAACTGAATGTTTTCCTTGAATTACAAAACCCCTTGTATTTACTTTTATTGCTCGATCATCTGCAATCACCAACCGCTCATCTACTGGAGGACTCGCAAATCACGCATCACCCACTGTAAGTCTTTCTTTTTATTTTCAGTATTTTAATTTCTGTATTTACTTTTCTGTAATTTATTTTTCCGCACTCAAAACCAAAAACAACCAAAAAAAGTCACTTAGTCATAACCGCTAAAATCTCAATCAAACCTAAAAAACGTTCCCATCCTGTACAAATCCCACAAAGAACAACGTATCCTCCTAATTCCCTTGGGTTCGACCCCTACTAACCACTTGCTACCCAGTAGTGTAGTTGCGAGTAGCGGAACATATAAATTTATTTGCACAGAGAACATTGCACCTTAACGACAGTGCAGTGGGCTCCGTCAATAATCATTTGGCCTTTTCTTGCCCTTGTTCTTGTTCATCTTTTTAGAACTAGCCTCCATCACATTCACTTTAGGTGAAGTTTCATCCACTTCCATTGTGTCCTTTTCCCGCACACGAAGTTCCTCTTCCATTCGCAATTCCTTTGCGAGTTCCATAAGACACATCTCTTCCTTTTAGTGTTTCAAGGTACGTCGAAAGTCCTTCCGTGTTGGTGGTAATTTGTCAATTATACTTGCCACTGAGATGGCTTCATCCATCTTCAATTTTCGTTGAGCAAATTGCCCCAAGATACGTTGTATCTCATGGAACTGTTCCATCACAGGATGAGAATCCACCATCTTGTAGTTGTTGAAATTACTAACAAGAAACTTGACGCTCGAGGCGTCCTCAGCCATGTATTTGGATTCAAGTGTATCCCGTAGCTCTTTTGCAGACTCAACGTTTTGATATAAGTCAAATAAGGGATCAGACATACCGTTGAGGATATGTCCTCTAGCGATGTAGTTGTCGATTTCCCATCTGCTTCTATCACGGAATGCTACCACCGGTGCGTCATCTCCAACTTCAGGGCATGGTGTAGACAACACGTACACCACCTTCAATTTCGTTAGTATAAAGTGCATCTTCCTCCTCCAACGCCGGAAATCAGTTCCTTCAAATTTGTCTAGCTTCTGGAACTTATGCATCATGTCTCTCACGCTCGCCATTGATTATAGAACTATTGATTTTGTTTGTAGTTGCTGGGTCGACTTCATCTTCACTCTACAACAACACGTATTAGGCATGGCCTTCAATGGCAGCAAAGATATCGTCTGAGTGTAGCTTTCTTTGATTGTAATGAGATGGTCCATTGGATATCTGATTGGATCACGTAATTTTGCTGTCCGAAATCAATATTTCCACCCTATCACTTATGCCTTGGGTTATAGGAAACTTGAAGTGAGATATAATCCAAAAAGAAGACCCTATGTTTTCAGGCAGGAAAAACACAACAGGCTTATGGTTTGAGATAATTTGGTAATCAAAGTTGGGATAGTAGAATCTAGCAATTGCACATCAATTTTTCATGTCTCACATATCAGATATCATCTGGTATTTATAGAGAACGGAACGAAGCGAAGAACAGACGTTGCCTGAGCTGAGAGGTGCGTCTGTGTCTGTACGCTGCGTGTTTCATGCAAGCATTAGCTCACCGCGTCTGGCCTTGACATTAAGTTAATGTCTGAAGCAAACACGGTCATACTTAATGTCAAGTCCAGACGTGATAAGCACTGAGAAAATTTGCCAAGTTCCTTGATTTCATACCGTTTTAGCTTGATTCTTTTAGAATCTCATGTTCCAATGGTTTAGAGCATGTTTGTAAGCTCAAAAACCCTAAAATCACTAACAATATATTATTTGACAATAGTATATCATTATCATATGTGAATAAGGATACATATGCACAACACATTAATTTAAACCTAACATATGAATTTAAGAAAGCGCAAAGCATAGAACGATTCACCACAAGCAGTAAGGTCCTCACATAAACCAACAACATATTAAAGCAACACAATCACATACAAATACACATTATATCAGCACAATATTATATCAGATGCACACTATATAAATTACATATGTCAGCACAACACAAACTCAAGATAGATATAGAAACATAGATAACCGGACAAATTCGCATATAACGGGATAGCGTATAAATGTATGGAACACTATTGATCCAAATGCACAAATTTGCATATATACCTTCACAAATAAAAAGATAGGGATGCCGCGTTATCAAAAGTCCAACAAAAAAGAATCATAGGGATGTCGTATTTATTACATATCTAGCCGAATAAGGGAAGTTCCGAAAATTACCGTCATGGAGGCACTACGGGGATCAGTACTATGTAGGCCTGGGTGAAAAAACCCGAAAAACCGAAGCCCGAACCGAACCGAAAAAGCCCGAAAAAAGCCCGAAAAAATGGGACCGAAAAAAGCCCGAAAATAGACCGAACCGATTGGACCGGTTCGGTTCGGTCTCGGTCTGTATTTTACCAAGGACCGAAAGCCCGAAAAAAGACCGAAAGACCGAAAGACCGAAAATAGACCGAAATAGACCGAAAGACCGAAAATAGACCGAAAATAGACCGAAAGACCGAAAATAGACCGAAAAAAGACCGAAATTTGGCCCGAAATTTGGTCTGAATTTTGGCCCGAATTTGGCCCGAAAAGCCCAAACCCGGCCCGAAGCCCGAAAATCGGGTTTTGCTCGGGTTGATGTTTTAAAAAGCCCGAAACCGAACCGAACCGAAAATTCGGGTTTCGGGTCGGTTTTTGAAAATTTTCGGCCCGAACCGGCCCGAGCCCAGCCCTAGTACTATGTACCTCCTCAAATGCTGCCACCAAGGCAGCTTTGTGGCTCTTTTGATAGTGACATTCCACTCTGTGTTACCATGTACAAAATTCGATTCGCGGAACGAAAACGAAAATGGGAAACAATACCTATACTGAATTTGGTGAGATGAGTATAGGTTCATTGTTTATTTTGTGTTCTAGAATGTAATAATAAAATTGAGAAAAATGTTAAATATATTTCATAAGCATTAATAATTGCATAAGTTTATAATTCATAGAAAATATTTAAATAAAAAAATAAATACTAATTATTCATGTAGAAACTTCCACGGCCTTTTAAGTCTAAAACAATTTTTTCCTTTTTAATGATTGACAGACGCCGGTCGTCGCAGCGCTGCAAATTAATAATTTATAAGTCCACTACTTTGGCCTTACTATTGGATTAGTAAAGTGGTAAGTTGGGGTCGAACCCAAGGGAATTAGTGGATAGAGTAGTTCTTTTGAAAATGCAAAATAAAGTAAGACAATTGGGTTTTGATTTTTTTGGGTTTGAACGGAAAGTAAATACTGAAAGTAAATGTACTGAAAGTAAATGTACTGAAAGTAAATGTACTGAAAATAAAGGTGCTGAATGTAAAGTTAGGTACTGAAAGTAAAGGTACTGAAAGTAAAGTTAGACGCTGAATGTAAAGGTACTGAAAGTAAAGTTAGGTGCTGAATGTAAAGGTACTGAAAGTAAAGTTAGGTGCTGAATATAAAGGTACTGAAAGTAAAGTTAGGTGCTGAATGTAAAGGTACTGAAAGTAAAGTTAGGGACTGAATTGAAAGTTAGGTACTTGAAAGTAAAGGTGCTGAATGTAAAGGTACTGAATTGAAGTTGTTGAAAGTAAGACTGTAAGTAAATGACAAGTTGGTGTTTTGATCAAGAGAAAGATTCGGTGTAGGGGTTTTATAATATAGCTTCGTTCATCATCGACCTCTAATGATATTACTAAGTGTTCTAAGGTAAGGGTTGTTCCTTTTCAAGACATAACCCAAAACAAGGCTTTTTCAAGCACATGCCTCACCGGCTAGTCCTTTTCAAGACATAGCTTACTAGTTCTAGCTTGACTAATTCCCCTTTTCAAGGTATATTAGCCTAAGTGCATCCACTTGATCAATCATTTCCGATCAACCAAGTGGTGTTAAAGAGGGGGTGAACTACTCGGAAGAGCTTTGCTTTTTCAAGCATCCACTCAACCTTGTCATGTTCAACCCGAATTGATGGCACAAAGAACTAGTTAAAACACTAAGTAGCATTAAGTAAAGAGTCTAGAACGGTTTATGATATAACAACCCCTTCAACCGAATTAAGAGTTTAGCTACAAGTATCCATTGAAGGGAATACCATAGCTAGTACAAGGAAAGTAAATGGTTTTCGAAATCAAAGACAAGAACAAGTAAGGTTTTGGAAAGTAAACTCAAGAACAAACTCAAGAACAAGTAGAGAGAAGTTGGAGCTTTTATATCCAAATGTGTGTAAAGTGTTTACAAGACTTGTGATTACAAATGACAAAGATCTAGCTAGTGAGATAAGTAACCAAGTATCCAAACTTCTCTAGAGAGCCAACTTGTGATTTCATGGGCCAAGCTCTCTACTTATAGGCATGGGGGAGGCGATTTGTGGTTGGCATGGAACCAACCGACTTGGCTCAAGTCCCTCCTCAATTGAGCCGCCTTGGACTTGGTTTGAGGCCAAGGGACAACCACTTGGGGAGGCTAAGCTCAAAGGGCAACCGGCCATGAATAGGAAAGGTTAACCGGGAAGTTGGATTTGTTTCCGATTGGACTTGGCCGGAATTTGACCGGAGCAAGGATAGAACTGGCCGGAGCATGGTTGCAAGTGATCTGAGCTTGATCGGAGCATCGCCGGAGGCTGATCGGAGCTTGGCTGGAATTTTGGTCAGAGGTCTTTGGAAATTGGATTGCATATTTGGATTGCTGAGGCAATTCTAAGCCTAATGGTCAAAGTCGTTTTGCCGGAATCCAATCGGGGCCTTGCCGGGCCTAGAATGACCTGAAGATCTCCTTGGGCACAAGCCGGCCGGGCTCGGACGCAGGTATCGGACGCATCCGGCTTTTCTCAGACGCAGGCCTCGGCACCTCAGGCGCTGGACACGGACGGCCCAACACTCTCGGCACACTCGGCACAGGCTCTCGGCACAGGTCGACTGGGATCCTCGGACGCGACATGGCCTGGGGCCTCTCGGTGCAGCCCGGTAGTGAAGCTTGGTCCCGGCTGGGCTCTCTCGGTCCCCCACTGAGTTTCTCGGTCCCTGGTCGAGACTTCTCGGGCCTTGGTTGAATTTCCTCTGCCAATAATGCTTGGTGATCCTTTTTAGCTCAAGAACCCCTTTTTAGCTCGTTTCTTCTCTAAACCTCAAAATAGCCTGTAGAGCAAAAATGGAACTAACAAGTAAAAGTTGTTAAGACAAAGTGTCTAATTTGGTGGGTTTAACTGCTTCGATGAGTCGTATAAATACGGTCCATCAAATCACCCCACACTTATACTTGTTCATCCCGAACAATGCTAGTCCAAAGAGGAACACTAAAATACCAAAAAGTTTTAAATAAGAATGCTAGAATGTGAGGCTAGATTTATCCTATCCATGCATTACTTACTTGTTACCAAACTAAACCGTGTAAAATCATAGAAGAAACTTGATACTTGTACCTTCGAGCTGAGATGCAACTTAATTCGGATGATTCGGGAGATAGCCCTTTTTAGGCTCTTGAACTGTGTTCTTGGATCCGACTCGTACTATATGGTTATTCTTGTAGCTTTCTCTAGCACATGATTTGGTTCGGGGTTCAATGAGTTGAGCTCTTTGATTTCCTTTTGATGAGGGACCGTTTTTGAAGTGAATTGGCCTTCGGCCTTCGATATGGAAGTGGGGTTCTTCACTTTTGTTTTGGTTAAAACCTTCACAATTTTGGCCTTTGGCCTTTGATTTGCTTCTTTGAGCCTTGCTCCTTTGTGATTTGCTTGTCCATTTTCTCAACCTTTGGGAGGTCCAATCATCACCCGAGAGCATATGGAAATGCCTCCTCGCTCTTTCTCATCCTCGCCGTTTCTGGCGGGTCAAGATGAGGGTCGCTCATCTATTTTCTCGGCTACTCGGACTACAGATAGGACGGTTTAATTCCCGTCCCGCCTCTTGCATAAACGCTGCACGGCAGAGATGACTCTGAATCCAGTGAAACCCGAAGTGCTAGCCTCCACTGACTTCGTAAACCATATAGTGAGATCCGGTCCCTTGAGCGCTCGCCAAGCCTCTCTGAGGCATTTATGTCAACTCCACATCCCCTATATATCTCAGCACAAAGGGACAAACAGAAAGTTATATTCTCAAGTTTTTACATAGTCGAGATTTCACAAGGTAAATGCATGAATTCAGATCTATCTATTTCACATTCTCAAGTTCATATTCTCAAAAAGTTAATATTAAGGGAAAAGGAAAAGGAAAAGAAAAATATGTTAACTACTATGTGCAAAGGCTGTTCTCACCCCACACTTTTGAACAAAGCCGCGCCTCACGGCACGACTTAGTTCAAAACACACATGCAAGCATACAATCAAAAAGAAAGGAAACGACATTGAAATTAAAAGTGCGAATAGAACTCCCCTATAGCGTCGTTGCTCAGTCGTGGTTGAAGGAGCAAACGACCGGGCCTGGTTTAGCCAAATTTGGCTGATGGCCGAGGGTGTTTTTTACTGGGAACCGGTTCCTCGGGCTCAGCCAGGTAATTCTCGGACGCGCCCGGCTGGCCTGATCTTGCTCCCAAAATCCGATTCCTGCACAAATAATCATTTCCTTCTATATGCAAAAGGGAGGTAAGAACGACTCAAAAAATAAATGACATAAGTAAATATGGACTGAAAAATATAAAAAATGCATAAAACTGAAAATGTGCCGGGTTACCTCCCGGCCAGTGCCTTTGTTTAACGTCGTTGGCTCGACGATTGGGGATCACAAGTTTGGATCTCATGGGCGGGATGGATCAAACTTCACCGCATCGCCTGCATTGATCCTCGCCTTGACCCTCCCCAAGTTCTTGTGGGATGATGTGCTCGGAACAGGACTCCATTGATCGGGCGGATTTGCCTTCACATTCCTCCGAGAAGGTGAGGATCTTTTGACCATAGTTGCTGGTCCTTCGAGTCGAGCTCTCTCGTTTTCAGGGCTGCCTTGTCTAGTTGTGGCGAGTGAATGCTCCATCAAGAATCGTTCTACTTAGGCCTTTTCTCCATCCTTCTTTCAGGCTCATCTCTGTCTTCGGGGGCAAGTATACTGAGGACTGGGTATGCCTCGGACGGTTCGTCTGTTAGGACCGGGCCTGCCTCAGGAGCTCCGAGCGCCTCTTGGTCGAATGGTCCGAGAACTTCCGGTTCTAGTGTCAGCGGGTGATGGACCATAATTATATGATTCGGTAAGATAGTTAAACCCACCAAATTGGATGCTTTATCTTTACAACTTTTACTTGTTAGTTTCACTTTTGTTCTACAGGCTATTTCAAGGAGTAATGACAAAACGAGCTAAAATGGAGTTCTTAACACTGAAAGTGGATTATGAGTCAGAACTGGCCATACTCCGACAATACTCCGATCAAGCCACAACTAAGTCACAATGACTTATTCCAACAAAGATCAAGAACACAAGTGAAATGCCAAGTCTAAATTCCTCATCTTTTGATGTCAACTAAGAAGCAACCAAAGAGGCAACCAAAGGGCAACCGAAGACCAACTGGAGTCACATGACAACCGATGGCTTTTTGGAGAAAGATCTCATTCCACTCACTTCTCCTCCCCTCCACCTAGCCGGCGGCTTTCCATGTGGAGAAGCCACATGGCCGGCGGCTTCTCCTCCCTTGCCACCTTTCCCGGTGGCTAATTGCTCCTCCTCTCCCCTTGTGACATGTGTTGAGCTCTCATTCCTTCCCCATGCCTATAAATAGAGACCTTCACCTCCTTGTATCATCATCCTCATTCCATCCCAACATCCCATAGTTCTTGGTTAGTGAGAGAAGCTCTCTAGATTCTACAACACAATCCATGTAAACACACCACTTTGATATTAAAGCTCCAAGTTTGTTCTTGAGTACTCTTGTTGGTTCTTGAAGTACTCAAGCATTTCCTTTACTTTTCGTTGTTCTTGAGTTTACTCCTGTTGGTTCTTGAGTACTCAAGTTTTCTCTTGTACTTGTTTTCAAAAACCTTTACTTTTCCTGTCTTTCAAAACCTTTACTTTATTCAGCACTTAGCTATGATATCCACCTCTATGGATATTCGTAGCTAAACCCTTCATTCGGTTGAAGGGGTGTGCTTGTATCATACAATGTTTTAGACCCTTCTCTTAAGTGCCTCTTTGTGTTCAAAACTTGTTCTATGTGCCATTTATTAGGTCAGAACACTATTGATTGAGTGGATGCTCGAAAGAGCAAAGCTCTTCCATGGGTTCGTGAACCTTCGTAGTTAAGTGGAGGCTCGAAAGGGCACAACTTAACTGTGGAGTTCAACCTCTTTAAAACACCATTTGGTTGATCGGAAATGATTGATCAAATGGATGCACATAAGCTAAGATACTTCGAAAGGAGGAATTAGCCCAAATAAAACAAGTGTTCTAAACGGTGTGGCAAGTCATGTGCTAGAAATAGCCTTGATACATCTTTGAACACTTAGTATGATCATTTGAGGTCAATGATAAACAGACTATGATACAAGGCCCCTAAAACCGAATCTTTCCTTTAATCAAAACACCACCTTGCAATATCGCCTCTGGGTCTACCTCTAGCCATCGCGCAGGACCACCGTAGTCTGATACCAGATATAATGCAGAGCAAACGCAGAGAAAGCCGGGATTAGGAAAAACCCTAATTCTGTTTTTTCATTATTCAAAAGCTGCTGAATGAAATTACATAAGTTTACTTAAATAGGAAAATAAAACGAAACCCTAATACGGAAATTACTAAAAACCGAAAATTTCTAAAAACATTAAAAATTCGAAATAAAATATGAAACGATCCCGGATGGCTCAAAAAGCCCATACTTCACGAGCTTCAAGATTTCTGATCGCCACGCCGTTCCGCTCAAAATAAGGTATTATGGGCTGAAACCGGACACCGGCAACTCCAATCCAGCTATTTCGCCACAATCTTGATTTTTCGCTAATTTGTCTGCATCAAGCTACCTTCATTTTGCACAACTTCATTCACATGCTTAATTTTTCAATACACATTTTAGCTAATGAGACCGTGCTGGGAAGAGCTGATTCAAATTTATTTGATAAACAGCGAAAAGAGCAGATGAATCAAGTACGTAACATAATAGCGTTTCAAATTATTGAGGATTGTCCAGATAATGTTGTGGAAATGAACATGGATGAAGATGATGATATGTAAATATTGTTTCCATTGGTACTACACATGAATGTCATTGTACGTTTCTATGTAAAATATATATCGTATTCATATGTTTATTTCCATATGTTCTTTAAATTCATATCAAGTGCAAAAAAGTTTACTTCCATTTTAAAACGAATGCAATAGTTTCCGAAGAGGTGTGTACACAAACATGAAAAACCATTAGATCATAAAAGTTTTAAATAATAGGGTTGGAAACTATAAAAACTGAATTGAATTGAAAAAAATTATATTAAAATTTTTTTAACTTAAATTAATTTAAAGTATATTTAAATGTACTGAACTTAATTAAACTGTATCGAATTTAATTTAACTGTACTGAACTTAATTAAACTGTATCGAGTTTAATTAAACTGTACTGAACTTAATTAAACTGTATCGAGTTTAATTTAAATGTACTGAACTTAATAAAACTATATCAAAGTGCAAAAAAACATCCCCTAAATAAAACTACAGTAGAATAAGAAAGTTCTCACTAAGTAAGCGTACAATTTGTATACTTCACACTCAATTTTTTTTTTTTACTACAAAACCTCACAACACTACTACACATCTTCTTTTGAAAATTTCACTTTTGGAAATGTGAAACATTCTACTTGTAGCTAGTAAACTGAACAAAAAAAATGAGCTTCTTATTTTTGGGATGATTTTCCAATTCCATCTTCTCCTCCCTTTATAACATAATTAAGAAAGTCATATAAAGACATTTTCAACAAACAGATCTTCTTTTGAGAATCACCGATGCAAAAATCTTCAAATTGCCTCATAAAAATAGTTTCTACCATAAAAGAAATATCGTTTTTAGTCAGCCGTCTGTGACAAAATAATTCTTATGGACCTAATCTTATTTGACCACTATTTTATTAAAAACAACCCCTCTTGTCGTGTTAATCCTATAATTATTAATCTATATCTAACTTTTAATGTAGGTGGTATTCCATCTTTCCTTTTGAACACCCATACACAACCAACTAACTTTTTATTTGCAGGCTTATCCTACTACGATCGAGTTCCTTATGTATGAAGTGAATCAATTTCTTCTCCCACGGTCTTTAGCCATCATTTTTCATCTTTAAAGCTGCATCAGTTTAGCTTACACGTTCATACTGAGATATACAATCAACTACGTGGTAAGCTCCTTTTTTGTTTTTCTGAGAAAAATCTTGATAACCGATTACCATTTAATTCCTAAGTTTTACCGACTGTGACTTTATTTAGGAATAAATTTAATTTAATTTAATGGGTGCGGTTCAGGTACAAACCTGTTTATAAATAAAAACTACAAACCGATTATAAAGCCGACACGTGTCCCAGTATAATCGAAATCCCGGAGAAAACACGGAGGGGTATAATAGTCATTTCACACGAATGGGTATAAAACCTAAATATTATTTTCAATTTAGTCCAAAAGTTGTTATTGTTCAGACTTAAGATGGTATTGTTCAGACTTAAAAATACTTAATAATCAGACTTAAGATGGTATTGTTCAGACTTAAAAATACTTAATAATCAGACTTAAATGGTATTGTTCAGACTTAAATGGTAGTGTTCAGACTTAAAAAGGTAGTGTTCAGACTTAAATGGTAGTGTTCAGACTTAAAATACTTAATGTTCAGACTTAAAAATACTTAATAATCAGACTTAAATGGTAGTGTTCAGACTTAAATGGTAGTGTCCAGACTTAAAAAGGTAGTGTTCAGACTTAAATGGTAGTGTTCAGACTTAAAATACTTAATGTTCAGACTTAAAAATACTTAATAATCAGACTTAAATGGTAGTGTTCAGACTTAAATGGTAGTGTTCAGACTTAAAAAGGTAGTGTTCAGACTTAAATGGTAGTGTTCAGACTTAAAATACTTAATGTTCAGACTTAAAAATACTTAATAATCAGACTTAAATGGTAGTGTTCAGACTTAAATGGTAGTGTTCAGACTTAAAAAGGTAGTGTTCAGACTTAAATGGTAGTGTTCAGACTTAAAAGACTTAATGATCAGACTTAAAAAAAAGCAATGATCAGACTAAAAATTCTTAATGATCAGACTTAAAATGGTAATGATCATACTTAAAAAGAATTCTATGATCAGACTTAAAATTAAAGAGGATTAAAACACGAATTTTTTTATATTATTATTTTTGATTAAAACATGAATTTGACCCTTCAGATGATCGAATTTGCCCTAAAAACACCGACCTCACCACAAAGTTGTGAGTCTTGCTCAGAATGCCGTTTCCACCCAAAAAATACTAGGCTTTCATCAAATTCTGACACAGGCGCATAAACATCAAATTTTGCATAGCATTCTTCAGATGTTCCAATTTCTGCATGTAAGTCTAATCATTAGCATATTAAAGTCTGATCATTATCAATTTTAAGTCTGATTATAACCATTTTAAGTCTTGTCATTACTGATTTAAGTCTGAACATTGTAGTGTTCAGACTTAAAATGGTAGTGTTCAGACTTAAATGGTAGTGTTCAGACTTAAGATGGTAATGTTCAGACTTAAAAATACTTAATAATCAGACTTAAATGCTAGTGTTCAGACTTAAATGGTAGTGTTCAGACTTAAAAAGGTAGTGTTCAGACTTAAATGGTAGTGTTCAGACTTAAAATACTAATGTTCACACTTAAAAATACTTAATAATCAGACTTAAATGGTAGTGTTCACACTTACATATACTTAATAATCAGACTTAAATGGTAGTGTTCAGACTTAAATGGTAGTGTTCAGACTTAAAAAGGTAGTGTTCAGACTTAAATGGTAGTGTTCAGACTTAAAATACTTAATGTTCAGACTTAAAAATACTTAATAATCAGACTTAAATGGTAGTGTTCAGACTTAAATGGTAGTGTTCAGACTTAAAAAGGTAGTGTTCAGACTTAAATGGTAGTGTTCAAACATTGTTATTTAAGTCTGAACATTATTTTTTTAGGTCTGAACAATGTTTTTCTAAGTCTGAAAAATGTTTTTTTAAGTCTGAACAATGTTTTTTCAAGTATTGTCATTACTGGTTTAAGTCTGAACATTGTTTTTTTAAGTCTGAACATTGTTATTTAAGTCTGATCGTTAATGGTTTAAGTCTCATTATTATTTTTTAAGTTTGAACAATGTTTTTTTAAGTCTGAACAATGTTTTTTCAAGTATTGTCATTACTGGTTTAAGTCTGAACATTGTTTTTTAAGTCTGAACATTGTTATTTAAGTCTGATCGTTAATGGTTTAAGTCTCATTATTATTTTTTTAAGTCTGAACACTGTTTTTTTAAGTCTGAACAATGTTTTTTTAAGTATTTGTCATTACTGGTTTAAGTCTGAACATTGTTTTTTAAGTCTGAACATTACTGTAGCAAATTTTGGACGTTTATACCCCCCATATCGTTTATATATTTTTAAATAAGTCCACATGTAATTTTTTTATTTACAAAAATAACCCCGACTGGATGAAATCTCGGCTGAATTTTGATTGGTTCATTTTGACACGTGTCGAATTTTTTATGGGTTTGTAGTTTTTATTTATAATATTGGTTTGTATTTGATCCAAACCCTAATTTAATTAGGAATAACAATACACACTTTATATCAATAGAGTTAAGATCATATGAAAAATAGTAATTCTCATGAGAAATAAGAGGTAACGCCAGCCGTTCGATCTTCGATCTAACGGTCCTTAATTTTCATAATTATACGCATATTTTTATGCATTAAATTCGTGTTTAAGGGTAAATTCGTCATTTGTACACACATTTGTCGTTCGTCCTCATTCGAAATTCCGTTCGCTGAAACTCATTGATCGTCGATTGCATCGCTGATTGATTCGATTTCTCCCGTGGCATAGTCGATATTCAATTGCGCGCATCTTCAAATCGTAGAACGGAAATTGTAGTCGCTCATTTGAATTGCATAAAAAAAATTCTCAAATCGTAAATTTAGGATGGCTAAGAATATTTTTCATTTCTCATCATATTTCCACTTCTTACCGGAACCACACTCTATATCAATATATTTGTAATCAATCCTTATCGATTTAATAAACATGTAAAATCTGGATCCATATTTTTTTGAACTAACTGATTACAATGGTTCAAAACTCTCACATAATAATATGGTTGTCATTTGATCTTTCCTCTAAAATCTCAAATAATTTTTAAGTTAAGAGGGTTAATCTAACTGAACAAATCACACATCAAGTTAAATACAAAAACGCCATATTATTTGCCAGAATAAATCTGCATGTTGTGGGGTTCAGAAACTCATCCAAAATATGAATCAGTATGTACAGAATTCGATTTCTTTAGATAGCTTACAAGTCAACAAGGGTGTGACCTAACAAGGGTGTGGTCTAGTGGTAGAATTACATACAATGTTGAGGATTCAAGCTCCACCCATAATATTTTGCTTCCACAATTTATGTGGATTTTTCTACTCCCATCTATCATCTATGGTGTCCATTGTGGTTTGTAGGTGTTATGCCCTCTCGTGGAGACATGCTTAGGCGCTACTATGTGTCAACTTGTGGATGTCAAAGTTAGAGGTGTCAAGATGACCTATGCTTCAATGAATGACTCCAAGTTGAAATTCGGGTGGTGCCCTTTGTGTGGCTTGTACTTCAAATGGTCTAAAATAGATAATGTACACGAAACATGCTATGTATGTGACATATTTCTAGATATGTTCGATGTAAAACCCAAAATCAAAAAAAAATTGGTTAGGAGTAACGATTATTAGGGATGCGCAAAATTGGACCGGACCAGAATTTTACGGGTCGGTCCAGGGTCCAAATTTTCAGAAAATTCTGGTCCACCGGTCCGACTCGAACCGTAATATTTCGGTCCGAACCGTATTATAGTGTAAAATTACGGTCCGGTCCTCGATTCAATTTTTAAAAAATTCCGGTCCATCGATCCGAATCATATAAACTTTGGTCCGGTCCAATCCTCGAACTATTTTTTCAAAAAAAATTGCGATCCGATCCGGGTCGGAACGTATGTGTATCCCATTATTTAAGTCACTCGGATTCAAATTTTCACGAGTTAAAATTGGGCTTCAGAAAAAGAAAAAAGAAATAAAGCTTAGCTCACAAAAATCATTAGTGAACAAGTCACTGGATATGAAGATAAAATGTAGCTGAAACATGAGGCACTGAATCAGCACATCCATTCCAATTGGCTGAAAACCATCTCACCTTATCCACTCAAAAATCCTCTCCTTCCACTAAAACATACAAAAAAAATCAAACTCCAAAAAAACACACAAACTAACCTCTTCCAAAACTCGATCTTCACCATGGCTATCCCAACTCAAGCCTCCCTCTTCACCCCAGCACTCAACTCCAGCGATCGCCTCGTCTCGCTGTGGAAGCATCAGCAGCTTTCTCAGCTTACCTTGAACCCCAAGGCAACCAAGCTAACCAGAATCAGAGTTGCAGCTGCAGAGGGCAAGGCAGCAGAGGCACCCACAAAGGATGCGCCAGTGGGTTTCACCCCACCGGAGCTCGACCCAAACACTCCTTCGCCCATCTTCGGAGGAAGCACAGGAGGGCTGTTGCGTAAGGCCCAAGTCGAGGAGTTCTATGTGATCACTTGGGAGTCACCTAAAGAGCAGGTGTTTGAGATGCCAACTGGCGGAGCAGCGATCATGAGAGAAGGCCCCAACTTGTTGAAGTTGGCAAGGAAAGAGCAATGTTTGGCTCTCGGGACGAGACTGAGGTCTAAGTACAAGATCAAGTATCAGTTTTATAGAGTGTTTCCGAATGGAGAGGTTCAGTACTTGCATCCCAAGGACGGAGTGTATCCCGAGAAGGTGAATCCTGGACGACAAGGTGTGGGACAGAATTTTCGATCTATCGGGAAGAATGTGAGTCCTATTGAGGTTAAGTTCACTGGAAAGCAAGTGTATGATATTTGAGCTTCAATTTCTCATGTATATGATGACTACTTGTGACTTTTGCCTTTTTAGCAAATGTTATGCATCTCCTCACACTTGGAAAAAGTATGTATGATAAACTTCATCCCAATTCATGTTGTATACTTGGTGTACCGCTCTTTGATGATTTAGCTCAATAGGCCTACGCCTACCTACAATAACATGAAAGTGAAACTAAAGAGTGATTGAATTCAATGAGAAGAAGTTTTTGTAAAATGTGTGACGAAAATGGTGACTAGATATCATTTTAGTGAGCTAGTTTTGATGGTGTTGTACACCTCAAAATGAATGAGAGAATCGAGATTAATTTCTTTGCATTGCAAGGTACAATGTTGATTATTTGAATGCTAAAAATCAATGTCATTCTTAGAGCATCTGCACCCATGTAAAAAATCCAGCAAGTGCTGGAGTAGCAGCTGTAACTGTTTGTGCCTATTTTTGAACAACGTTTTCATGGGTGCAGATGCGCTTAGGATTTAAGAATAACAGGAGATGACATCAAACCAACATCATTTATGTTGCAAATAGCAATTCTACTTTGGTAAAAGAGTCCAAAGCTCTTATTAAGTTATTAGTAGAAATAAACTGAGCACACAAGAAATAATTGTACTATGGTCTTCAGACTCCACAATATGTTTTGAGAGCGGACTGATCCTGCTGACCAGCTGGAGTGTAATAGTATCCCAGGAACGCGACGTGATCAAACGGCTTATACAGCAGTGGATGCTCATCATCAATAAGCTCCTCTGGTGCCTTTATCATGTATCCAGCGTTCGGGATAGAGAAGAGCCCTGCAGAGTATCTGGCTTCATTTCCTGTCATCATCACTCTATGGAACGCTGAGTAGACTCGTCCATTCGTCCAAGCCTGGATACAAAGTTCATCACTCCCAAATTGGTATTAAGCAAAGGCATTAGAAATTCATAACAACACATCGATCAGCAGGAAATGAAAACTCACATGGAATGAATCTCCAACCATGACTACGAACGATCCCTCAGTAGGTTTGACGCTGATCCAATCACCTTCTTTTGTCAGCACCTCAAGTCCCTCAACTTGATTTTGGTACAGAATGGTCACTATATTTTTGTCCGTGTGAGCATTAAGGCCTAGTATCGTGTCAGCCGTTTTTGGTCCTTCGTATTTCATTACTCGCAGAAGGTAGTTCGTAGATCCCTTGTGTTCCTCGAAATATTTCTCGAGTCCTAAGGACTCCAATACCATCCTTCTAACCTTTATGTCAAGTTCTGCAACCCTTTGTGCAAAGGGCTGAACAGTATTGCTGTCAGAAAATTTTAAAACTGTATCAGTACAAATCGTAGTAAAAAATTTATAAGTACAGTTTTATTTGTTTAGCATTATTTATCAGCATTGGGAAATTATTCATACCAAAAACTTGGATTTCCTTCTGGCCACAAGACCTCAGTGAAGCTTTCGGTTTTTTCCAATATGTTGGCCCCATCGATCCCCATACTTTCATATAATGGCACGTGAGGGTACTGTCCGACGTAACCGTGATAAGGTTTCTTGGATGAGTTTTTCATTTTGGTCTGCAAAGGGAGGTCAAAAAGCTGCTCTAGGGAGCCAAATATCGCCTTTTGGAGTTCTACTGGTATGTCGTAGAAGGCCTCAAAACAGCCATACTTTTCTAAAGCATCGATCACTTGAGCTCTTACGAAATCCCAACTAGCAGTGCCAGGTTGTAGGTCTATCTTCGAGAAGTCAATTTGTGGAAGCTTAGGTGAGGACTCGGAGCCCATTGCGCGCACTTGTTAGCAGTGTTTATGTTTAATGTAGTGTTGATCTGAGATGTGCTTCAACTTATATGAGCTCAAGTCCATATATAGTGTTGTTGATGCTCCGGTTGTTGAGACGCCTAACATCATTGAGATGCTTGTAGGCAAAAATAAATTGTAGAAAATAGATGAAAATTGGCTGGAGTCATGGAAAGGACAATGACAATTTTTTTGAAAACATTTCAGATGCAGAAAATTTATTGCAAGACGAGCATCAAAAATGAAATGTCGGTCCCTTCGAAATAAAGTACTTAATTACAAGTGTTGACAGCATATTTCAAAAATGAAATGTTGGTCATGTCCAAAAGAAGTAGTCTGTCCAAAAGTGTTGACAGCATATTTCAATTGCTTACTTTCCGCAAGTCTTGTCTTTCAAGCAATTACTTTCCGCAAGTCTTGTCCTTCAAGCAATACTTTCTGCAAGTCTTGTCCTTCAAGCAATTACTTTCCGCAAGTCTTTTCCTTCAAGCACTTACTTTCAGCAAGTTTTGTCCTTCAAGCACTTACTTTCAGCAAGTCTTGTCCTTCAAGCACTTTACTTTTCAATATTTACTTTCAGTCCAGTATTTACTTTCTTTACTTTCAGTCATTTACTTTTCAGTACTAAAATTACAACCAACCCACTTACTTTTTAGTACTAAAATCACAACCAACCCCCAACTGTCTTACTTTCCATTTTCAAAAGAACAACTATCCATAATTCCCTTGGGTTCGACCCCTACTTACCGCTTTACTACCCAATAGTAGAGTACGAGTAGCGGATTTATAAATTTATTTTTGCACAGAGCCATTGCACATTAACGACGGTGTGGTGCGCTCCGTCAAAATTGGTGTCGTTGCCGGGGAATTAGCTTTCTGATTAGTTGTTCTTTTCGTTCCCTTTTCATTTCTTCATTGCACTGCCCACTATGTATGCTTGGATGACTCAACATCTTCCTCAGTTTGGAGGTACCACCGGAGAAGACCCTGTAATACACTGCCAACATTTCCACCATATATGCCGCTACATGAAACCCAAAAATGAAACGTTAGAGAATTTTCAAATAAAATGTTTTAAACACTCTTTAACTGACTTTGCGGCATTATGGTATTATGCATCAACTGCTAGTTGTGCAGATTATTATGTGGATCTTCGTGCCCAATTCCTAAAAGAATTTTCCCCGCCGTCCTTACGACATGACACCCGCGAGAAGATCATCTGCCTTCAACAATCCCGGGACGAGACACAGGACGAGTATTATACGTACTATGATACAGTTGTTTTGCGCTGCCCGCACCATGGATTCACAGAAGTATTCCTTCTTCAAAAATTTCTTTGTGGAATGAGGGCAAATGATCAATCAAGGATTAACGACGCGGTGGGAGGATCAGCTATGCACATATCCCTGATCGACATGTGGAATCTCATAGATGACTTGGCCGAAGCTACAAAACGAAGGCCAAGGCACCAAGCTGATCATAGAACGCAGATGGTGGAAGCTAATCTAGAAAGGAGTAGGGAAGAATTTGCAGAGACCATGAGGGACGAGTCAGAAACAGGAAGCATAGAGGAGGAACCTGTATGGGAGATCACCCCCGAGCCATCAGAAGACCCAGAACCGGAAGCCGATTTAGAGGAGGATGAATTAGAATTCACTCCTGAGCAGGCCCAAAAGGAAGTCCAGAACGCCATTAGCGAGCAACCCGCGACATACCCAACCCTCACCACCGAAGTAGCCGAAGAAATCAATCAAGACCAGTTCCTCACGGACAGTCTGGCCAATATGGATCCGGCGCTTATAATGGAAGCCTCGCAACTTTCCCCTCCGATCAATATGCAAATCGCAGAAAACTATGTGATCAATGGAGAGCCTGAAAGAAGGATGGAAGAAGGATCTAATCAGAACGACTCCCTGATCGAGCAGTTTCTCGCCACAACTAGACAAGGTAGCCCTAAACACAATAGAGTCCGACTCAAGAGACTAGCAGTTAAGGGTCCGTCGCCTTCTCAGAGGTGTTGGAAAGAGAAACCACCAGAACAATGGGAACAGGACCTGAGCACATCATCTCACAAGAAATCGGGAAAAGTCAAGGCAAGAATGAAAGTAGGCGCTCCACAACACTACGACCTGAGCCACCCATGGGACCCAACCTTATGATCCAGGAATGAGGTACTGTCGAGCTAACGACGTTAAACAAATGCACTGGTCGGGAGGTAACCCGACACCTATCTTACTTTCAGTCATTTAATTTATGTCATTTAGTTTTTTGCCTTAAGTCATTCTCACCTTTCCTGTATATATTTGCTTGCATGACTTTTGAACTAAGTCGTACTGAGAGGCACGCCTTCGTTCAAAAGTGTGGGGTGAGAACCGCCTTTGTATATAGTTAATTAACAAGCTTTCTTTTTCCCTTAATATTATCTTTTTGAAAATATGAACTTGAGAATGTGAAAAAGATAGATCTAAATTCATGCATTTACCTTGTGAAATCTCAACTGTATAAAAACTTAGAATGTAACTTCTCATTTTTCCCTTTGTGCTGAGATATACAGGGGATGTGGAGTTGACATAAAATGCCCTAGAGAGGCTTGGCAAGTGACGGAGCCCACCGCACTGTCGTTAAGGTGCGATGTTCTCTGTGCAAACATAAATTTATATCTCCGATACTCGCGACTTAACTATTTTGGGTAGTCAGTGGTAAGTACGGGTCGAACCCAAGTGAATTAGGTGATAGTTGTTCTTTCGAAAAGGGGGGATTAAATAAAACAGTTGGGGGGTTGGTTTTGGTTTTAGTTACTGAAAAGTAAGGTGCTTGATGGACAAGACTTGACAGAAAGTAAGCAGTTGATAAGGTACTGAAAGTAAATAATAGTTGATATTACAATTAAAGGGAAGTATTCGGTTTTAGGGGCCTTGTATCATAGTCTGTTTATCATTGACCTCTAATGATCATACTATGTGTTCAAAGATGAATCAAGGCTATTTCTAGCACATGACTTGCCACATCATTTAGAACACTTGTTCTATTTAGAATAATTCCTCTTTTCGAAGTATCTTAGCCTTATGTGCATCCATTTGATCTTCAGTTACGAGCAATCAAATGGTTTTTAAAAAAGGTCGAACTCGTCAGATAAGCTTTGCCCGTTAAAGCATCCACTTACCCGAGTATGTTCACGAACCCCACGGAAGAGCTTTGCCCGTTAAAGCATCCACTCAACCTTGGAAGTTCTAACCTAATATGTGGCACATAGAACAAGTTTTGAACACATAGAGGCACTAAGAGTAGGGCCTAAAACATTGTATGATACAAGCACACCCTTTCAACCGAATGAAGGGTTTAGCTACGAATATCCATGGAGCAGGACATCATAGCTAAGTGCTTGAAAAGTAAAGGTTTTGAAAGACAGAAAATAAAGTTTTCGAAAGTAAAGACAGGAAAGTAAAGTTGTTGAATTGAAAAGACAGTAAAGTAAAGAAGAGAGGACTTACAAGAACCGATAAGAGTGCTCAAGACCAAGCTTCCATTTCAAAGTAAAGTGATTACATGATTCGTGCCCAAAATCTAGAGAGAAGCTAGAGCTTTGTGATGGATGATGTTTGTTTGATTTTGGAATGTATTACAAAGGCAATGGAGGTGTCTATTTATAGGCTAAGGGAAGTGAGGAGAAGGTGACACTTGGTTCAAGGGGAGAGGAGGCTTCAAAAGCCATCGAAGTGAGTCATCACTCCCAAAAGCCGCCGACCACATAGAGGAAGGGGAGAGGAGGAGAGAAGAGAGTTTGTGAGTTTTGTGAACTCATCCCAAAAAGCCATCGGTTCTTTCAGCTTCGAACTAACTCTGGTTGCCCTTCGGTTGGACTTGTTTTGAGTGATTCCATGTCAGGTTCTTGAAAGTCAGAATTTGGTCGTGACCTGGAATGACTCGTAATTCATTTCCAGCTTTAAAACTCCTCCTTAGCCTGTATTCTCTCTAGACTTCAAAATACCCTTTAGATAAATATCGGAACTAACAAGCAAAAGTTAAATAGACAAAGAGTCTAATTTGGTGGGTTTAACTGTGTTTATGATTCATACAATTATGGTCCATCAGATCACCCCACACTTTTAGTTGTTCGTCCCGAACAACGTTATTTAAGGGCGAAACACAATCTAAGTAAAAACTTTTAAATATGAAAGTGAGACTATGTGACTAGATTTATCCTAATTCATGCATTACTTACTTATTACCAAACTAAACCATGTAAATACTTAGAAGAAACTTGATACTTGTACCTTCGTGCCGAGATGCAAATTAATTCGGATGTTTCAGGAGATAGCCCTTTTCAGGCTCCAGGACTGCATTCTCGGGATCGACTCGTACTATATGGTTTCCTTGTAGCTTTCTCTAGCACGTGATTCGGTTCGGGTTTCACTGAGTTGAGCATTTTGATTTCTTTTCGGCGAGGGATAGCTTCTGTGGTGAATCGGCCTTTGGCCTTTGGCCTTTGATATTGAGTTGGAGTTTCTTCACTTTTGTTCGGTTAAAACCTTCACAACTTTGGCCTTTGGCCTTTGATTAGCTTCTTTGAGCTTTTACTTCTTTGTGACTTGCTAGTCCATTTTCTCAACCTTTTGGGAGGTCCAATCATTGCCCGCGAGCATATGGAAATACCTCCCCGCTCTTTCTCATCCTTGCCGTTTCGCGCGGGTCAAGATGAGGGTCGCTCATCTATTTTCCCGGCTACTAGGACTAGAGATAGGACGGTTTGATTCCCGTCTCGCCTCTTGCATAAACGCTGCACGGCGGAGATGACTTCAATCTTCACTGAAACCCGAAGTGCAGCCTCCACTGACTTCGAAAACCATATAGTTAGATTCGATCGTTCGAGTGCTTGCCAAGCCTCTCTAGGGCATTTTCTATCAACTCCACATCCCCTGTATATCTCAGTGATGAGTCGAGTTTTTGACTCATTAATGCCCATTTTCACTATAGCTTTAGTTTGATTCCGACTATTATTTGATGTCATTTGATACTCTTTCCGTGCGTTTCAGGTGCAAGGCAAGATGTCTTAGTGTCAAGAGCCATTGGAAGAAAACTCGGGGAAAATCGGAGTTTAGAGCTCAAGTTGGCAGTATTTGGTCTTCAGTCGATCGACTGGGAAGCTTCTCTGCTTCAGTCGATCGACTTAATGGACTAACAGGAGGTGCTACAAATTGAGTTCCCTCAGTCGATCGACTGGGAGCCTACCCTGTCTCAGTCGATCGGCTGAGAACCTGCTAGCCAAACGACTTTTCTTCCTCCAGTCGATCGACTGGGCCATCAGCCCAACGCCAGTCGATCGACTGAACCTGCTACAGTACCGAATCTTTTCCGAGGCTATAAATAGAAAGAGGCAAAGTTGACCTAATATCTTGGAATTTTCTGGAGAGAAGACAAGGAAAAGTGATCCAAATCAAGGGTTTCATCATCATCAAATCAAGGAGGAATCAAGATCAAGGGAGTTCATTAGGACTAATCATCCTACTCTATTCCCTCTTATTTCTCTTAGAATTTTCTTTGAGGATTCTATGAACCTCCTTGGTACTCAATGATCATTGTAAACACATCTATTGTATTTATTATAGTTGATTTCATTTTTACTATGATCTTCATGTTAGACATGCCTCTAAGTGTTTGATAAAATGCCTAAGTGACATGTTTATGTTAGAACTTTGATCTAAGTCTTGAGAGAGCTTAGGGATGGTTTTGATGTAGTAAAAATGGACTTAACCTACATTTATGAGAGTAAATGCATGGTGAGAGGTGAACTAGAACTTTGTGCTTGTGCATTTATGAGGGTAAATGCATATAGGGGGTCAATATCCTTTAAGTAATGAGATCCTATCCAAGATGGCTTTACTAAGATTAGACATGCATGGTTTGCCTAATTCATAGTCTAAGCTAGGTGCAAAACCTATCAACTCATAATTAATTGAACTCTAGTTTGCATGATCATTGGGAAATTACCAAGGAGGGGATTATTCCCTCGAAACTCGCTTTAAATTGAATTCAATCCTTTAAATACCATTTCATTGTTGCTTTGAATCATTGATAACTCAACCAAATTGAATTGTAGGAATTGCCGAGTAAGAAAACTTGATTGACTTAGCTTGTAATCCGTTTGCTCCCTTGGGTTCGACACCGGTCTTACCGGTTCACTTATAAATTGTTTTTGACAAAGTGTATCTCAAAAATACTCGACGTCGAAATGGCGCCGTTGCCGGGGAGCAATAGCTAGATTACCCCTAGCAAAATCATTTAGTGCTCCGACTATTCCATGTTTTACTTTATTTTACTTGTTACTTGAATTTCTTGAACTTATTCACTACGCTTACTTGTTTTAATTGGCTTCTCTTGTAGGTTCACTCCTTTTATGCCACCGAAGACCAAGAAACTTACTCAAATCGTGGATAGAAACTTGAACCAACCTATTAGAGAGCTAGTTAATCCTCATATCACAAGGAGTAAGACCAACAAAGACATAGGACAAACCTCCAATACTCAAGGAGTCATGGCCAAAAACAACAACAATAGACCTCCTCCCCCGCCCCCTCCTCACCATAGAAACCAAGACAACCTTCCTCCGCAATTGCCCCTAGCTAGAAGGGCCCTCAAGGACTATGCCATCCCTACGGCATATGGCTACCGTTCTCCCATCCAATTGCCTACCGTGGATAACCGGGATTTTGATTTAAAGACGTCCACCATTCAAATGGTTCAATCTAACCAATTATCGGGGAGGGATGATGGATGCACAGTCGTTATGTGCAAACGTCAAGAATAAATTTATAGTCCGCTACTCGCGACTTAACTACTGGGTAGCAAGTGGTAAGTAGGGGTCGAACCCAAGGGATTCAGGGGAATAGATGTTCTTTGAGGGGGTTGTCCAGCGAGAGAGCGTGTTTTAGGTCGGTTGGTTGGTTTTAAAGCTACCAGCTAAGTGATTGATTGATTGATTGATTGGTTGGTTGGTTGGTTTTAATACTGGAAAGTAAATTACAGTTTATAATTAAAGAGAAATGTTCGGTTTCAGGGGCCTTGTATTATATCCTGTTTATCATTGACCTTTAGTGAATTATCTAAGTATTCAAAGATGAATCGAGGCCCTTTCGTAGCGCAAGACTTGCAACATCGTTTAAAGCAACACTTGTTCTAAGCAAAACTAATTCCTCCTTTCGAAGTATCTTAGCTGTAAGTGCATCCACTTGATCTCCCAGTTACGTTATTGACCAAGTGGTGTTTTAGATAAGTCGAACTCCTCGATAAGTTTTGCTTGTGACAGCTTCCACTTACCGAGTATGATCACGAATTTCCACGGCAGAGCTTTGCTTGTGACAGCTTCCACTCAACCTTGGAAACTCTGACTTGATATATGGCACATAGAACAAGTTTTGAATACTAAGACTAGACGCTAAGTTAATAGTCTTAAAACATTTTATAATACAAGTGCGCCCCTTCTACCGAACTACTAGTTTAGCTACTATTCATCGCGCTAAACATTACAACTAAGGAAATAAATAGTTGAATAAATACTAGAAATAATACTTACAACCGTTGAAGCGCCAAGGGAGCTATCCTTTATTTCCAAAGCCAAACTTACAAATACATAACTTAGAGAGAGAAGTGTTTTTTTACAAGTGAGGGATGATTTCAAATGAGGAGGAGCTCCTCCTTATATAGCCATGGAAGGAGGAGGAGATGGAGGCAAGTGTTGCATGGTGATTGGAGGAGAAAATGAAGGGAGGAGATGGCCACACATGGAGGAAGGAGAGGAGGAGCAAGGAGGAGCCGCCATGTGGAGGAGGAGCAAAGCCGCCGGTTATGGTGGAGGAGAGCCGCCGGTAGCCGGTGGTGGAGGAGGAGGAGGGGTGGCTTTGGCCACCTCTTGCCCAAGTGGCCGGTCATCTTGCCCAAATGTGAATTTTATACAGTTTTGTGCAGTCTTTTCACAAAACTATCAGTGTGTTTCTTCCCCGGACTGTCTTGATTCCTCTCCTGATTCTTCTGATTAATTTGTTATGAGTGATTCAACGTCAGGATCCTTGATATTTCTTCAGTCGGCATATGATCTTGACCTTGGATTGACTCGTAACATCTTTTCTGCTCTAAAAGCTCCTCTTTAATGTGTATTCTCTCTAAGCTCTGAATTACCCTGCAAAAATATATCTGAATTAACAAGCAAAAGTTAAATAGACAAAATGTCTAAATAAGGGGGTTATACTGTGTTTGATTCGTATAATTTTGGTCCATCAGATCACCCCACACTTTTAGTTGTTCGTCCCGAACAATGCTATTCAAGGGCTGTACTCTAAGTTGGCTTTGTAATATGAAAATTAGACTGTGGTACTCGATCTTTCCTAATTCATGCATTGCTTACTTATTACCAAATTAAACTGCGTAAATAAATAGAAGAAACTTAATACTTGTACCTTCGTGCTGAGATGCAAATTATATTGGATGTCTCGGGAGATAGCCCTTTTTAGGCTCCTGGACTGCAATCTTGGGATCGTCTCGCACTATATGGTTTTCTGGTAGCTTTCTCTAGCACGTGATTTGGTTCGGGTTTCAATGGGTTGAGTACTTTGATTTTCTTTTGGCGAGGGACTGCTTTTGTAGTGAATCGGCATTTGGCCTTTGTTTTGACTTTTTGAGTTCTTCACTTTTTGTTCGGTTAAAACCTTCACAATTTTGGGCCTTTGGCCTCTTGATTTGCTTCATTGAGCTTTTCGCCTTTTTGTGACTGCTAGTCCATTTTATCAAGCCTTTTTGGGAGGTCCAATCATCGCCCGCAAGCCTATGGAAATACCTCCCCGCTCCTCTCGTTTTTGCCGTTTTCGCGCGGGTCAAGGTGAGGGTCGCTCATCTATTTTCTCGGCTACTTTGACTGTCGTTTCGCGCGGGTCAAGATGAGGGTCGTTCATCTATTTTCTCGGCTACTTTGACCGGAGATAGGACGGTCTGATTCCCGTCCTCGCCGTTTGCATTGCATGGCGGAGATGACTTCAATTTTCACTGAAACCCGAAGTGCAGCCTCCACTGACTTCGAAAACCATATAGTTTGATCTGATCCTTTGATTGCTTGCCAAGCCTCTCTAGGGCAGTTTATGTCAACTCCACATCCCTAGTTATCTCAGCACAAAGGACAAATGGAAAGTTACATTCTAAGTTTTTAAACAGTTGAATTTTCACAAGGTTAATGCATGAATTATGATTTATCTTTTTCACATTCTTAAGTTCATATTTTCAAAAAGTTACTATTACTAAAAAAAAGAAAAAATAGCAAGCATGTTATTTATGTACATAGGTGGTTCTCACCCCCACTTTTGAACGAAGGCGTGCCTTAGTTCAAAAGTCATGCAAGCTTAAAACTAAATACTGAATTTAAATGACAGAAATTAAAGTGCGGAAAAGTAAGATAGTGTCGGGTTACCTCCCGACCAGTGCACTTGTTTAACGTCGTTGGCTCGACAGTACCTCGTTGTGGATTACTGGTTTGGGTCCCATGGGTGGCTCAAGTCAAACTTCGCCACCGTTCCAGTGTTGCTTCTTGCTGACTTCTTGCCGGATGTTGTGTTCGGGTCAGGACTCCATTGTTCCGGTGGTTTTGCCTTTCTATTCTCCCAAGTAGGTGAGGATCTTTCGACCATAGCCGCTGGTCTATTGAGCCGAGCTCTTGTGTTTCTCCATCCGGGCTTCCATTCCACCGGGCCATGTCTTGGTCTCTTCTTTGTGTATGCACGGTTGGCATCCGGGTTGTGTTCTTCGCTAGCCCTCTTCTTTGCGGCAGAGGTGAATGGCCGTTTTAGCACGAGCAAGTTTTCAGGGCTGCTTGGTTGGCTCGTGGCGAGGGAGTGTTTCATTGTTGGCTTTTCTGGCTCCAACTCGCCTTGCACCTCATCATTGATTACTTCATCTCCAGGGGCTGAGATCCGCATACAAACCGAGGGGACAAATTGGGGGACTTCCACCACAAGGGCCAGGTCTTTCTTGGATAGATTGAAAATGAGGACTGGGCCTGGCTTGATTTCCTCATCCGCTTCGGTAGTGAGTTCCCATGAAGACTCCTCCTCGATGCTTTCTGTATCTCATTCGTCCATTACTTCGGATGGCTCGGGAGTGAGATCCCATGTAGGCTCTTCTTCAGTTATCCATGCGTCCTCATCCTCTGTCAGCTTTGTGGGCTCCAATGTTGGTTCCTTTAGAGCCGCCTCCACGTCCATTAATGCCCTTATAGTGATGTCTCCTTCCGAGTTTGCTGCGGGCATGCTTGCAATGGGTGTGATGCCGGGCTCGTTCTGTACTGAGTCCACTTTCATCGTTGGTGCCTTATCTTCAGTTTGGTGCATTGGCCCTCGTTTTGTGCTCTCGCCCAAATCATCAATGAGGCCCCAGGCTTCCTTTTCGCTTAATTCCATTATTGACCCTCCTGCGGCAGTATTTAACAAGCAAAGCTCCGGAAGTCTCATCCCAGTAAGAAATGTCCGAAGAAGATATGAATATGTGAATCCGTGGTGCGGGCAGCTCGCCACAATGGAATCGAAGTATGCCAAGTACTCGTCCAAAGTTTCGTCCCGGGATTGCTCAAGGTTGATGATCTTCTTACGGACTTCAAGTTCGAAGGGTGGTGGGGAAACTCCTCATAGTACCAAGGCTTGCTTCCGTAGTACGACGACATGGTGAATTATGTATAACAGAAAAAAGAACAACTATCCATTTGCTAATTCCCCGGCAACGGCGCCAATTTTGATGGATGCACAGTCGTTATGTGCAAACGTCAAGAATAAATTTATAGTCCGCTACTCGCGACTTAACTACTGGGTAGCAAGTGGTAAGTAGGGGTCGAACCCAAGGGAATCAGGGGAATAGATGTTCTTTGAGGGGGTTGTCCAACGAGAGAGCGTGTTTTAGGTCGGTTGGTTGGTTTTAAAGCTACCAGCTAAGTGATTGATTGATTGATTGGTTGGTTGGTTGGTTTTAATACTGGAAAGTAAATTACAGTTTATAATTAAAGAGAAATGTTCGGTTTCAGGGGCCTTGTATTATATCCTGTTTATCATTGACCTTTAGTGAATTATCTAAGTATTCAAAGATGAATCGAGGCCCTTTCGTAGCGCAAGACTTGCAACATCGTTTAAAGCAACACTTGTTCTAAGAAAAACTAATTCCTCCTTTTGAAGTATCTTAGCTGTAAGTGCATCCACTTGATCTCCCAGTTACGTTATTGACCAAGTGGTGTTTTAGATAAGTCGAACTCCTCGATAAGTTTTGCTTGTGACAGCTTCCACTTACCGAGTATGATCACGAATTTCCACGGCAGAGCTTTGCTTGTGACAGCTTCCACTCAACCTTGGAAACTCTGACTTGATATATGGCACATAGAACAAGTTTTGAATACTAAGACTAGACGCTAAGTTAATAGTCTTAAAACATTTTATAATACAAGTGCGCCCCTTCTACCGAACTACTAGTTTAGCTACTATTCATCGCGCTAAACATTATAACTAAGGAAATAAACAGTTGAATAAATACTAGAAATAATACTTACAACCGTTGAAGCGCCAAGGGAGCTATCCTTTATTTCCAAAGCGAAACTTACAAATACATAACTTAGAGAGAGAAGTGTTTTTTTACAAGTGAGGGATGATTTCAAATGAGGAGGAGCTCCTCCTTATATAGCCATGGGAGGAGGAGGAGATGGAGGCAAGTGTTGCATGGTGATTGGAGGAGAAAATGAAGGGAGGAGATGGCCACACATGGAGGAAGGAGAGGAGGAGCAAGGACGAGCCGCCATGTGGAGGAGGAGCAAAGCCGCCGGTTATGGTGGAGGAGAGCCGCCGGTAGCCGGTGGTGGAGGAGGAGGAGGGGTGGCTTTGGCCACCTCTTGCCCAAGTGGCCGGTCATCTTGCCCAAATGTGAATTTTGTACAGTTTTGTGCAGTCTTTTCACAAAACTGTCAGTGTGTTTCTTCCCCGGGCTGTCTTGATTCCTCTCCTGATTCTTCTGATTAATTTGTTATGAGTGATTCAACGTCAGGATCCTTGATATTTCTTCAGTCGGCATATGATCTTGACCTTGGATTGACTCGTAACATCTTTTCTGCTCTAAAAGCTCCTCTTTAATGTGTATTCTCTCTAAGCTCTGAATTACCCTGCAAAAATATATCTGAACTAACAAGCAAAAGTTAAATAGACAAAATGTCTAAATAAGGGGGTTATACTATGTTTATGATTCGTATAATTTTGGTCCATCAAGGGACAATGAAGATCCAAATTCCCATTTGACGTCATTTCTTGAAGTTTGTGCTACATTCAAGATCAATGGAATTTCGGAAGATGCTAAGCTACTTAGGCTTTTCCCCTTCTCCCTCACGGGAAGAGCAAGAGATTGGTTGAGGAGTCAAACTCCCGATAGCTTCACTACTTGGGAGGAGCTAGCCGTGGCCTTTCTAAATAAATACTTTCCTCCTTCCAAGACGGCCCATTATAGGAGCCAAATTACAAATTTTGTGCAAATGGATGGAGAGACGCTCTATGAAGCTTGGGAGCGATACAAAGAATATCAAAGGCTATGTCCTCACCACAATTTGGATAATCTTCTTCTATTCCACACCTTCTATCAAGGTGTGGACGGTTATTCTCGTCTTGCACTTGACACCGCTTCGGGCGGAGCTATAATGGACCTTGCACCACATGAAGCCTTTGCGGTTATTGAGAAAATAACGAATAATTATTTCATGTGGGGAAGCGAGAGAGGGAATCCTAGAAGAAGAAATGAGAGACACGAAGTGAAAGCGGTGAGCTCTAGCGATTATGATGCTTTGAGGAAGGACTTTGATAATCTCTCGGATGAAGTCTTCAAGCTAAAACACCCCGAGAAAGAAACTTTGACAAGGGAAGGGTGCGATATTTGTGAAGTCTATGAGCATGAAACCAATTCTTGCCCTTTGGTTCAAAGGGATGTACAGGGCTAAGGAGAAGTCAATTTTGTGGGAGGAAACCAAAGTAGAGACTATGGAAGTAGTGCCAATCAAGGGCAAAGCTCTCAAGCCAACTATACTACACCAAAGTTCTCTTCGAGATGGAGAAATCACCCCAATTTCTCCTACAAGACCACTAATCCCACTCGCCCCGACTTTGGATCCACACCTCCCGGATTCGGTCCTAAACCTACTCAATCCAATCAAGGGTTCCAACCTAGGAACCAATATCAAAGTCAAGGACCGACTTTGCTTCAAAGAAACCAAGGGCAACAATATCAATCTCAAGCTCAAAGACCCTATCAACAAGTGAAAGCTCCTCCACAACCTTCAAACGAACCATCCGGGGTGGAAGCTATGTTAGCCAAAATCCTTGCACAACAAGAGAGGGCAAGTAGGGACGTTCAAGCTAAATTTGAAGACATGCAAACTCAGTTCGAGAGGTTGGAAACTCATAACAAAATGCTAGAAAGTAAAATTGCCCAACAAGCCGAGGCATCTACAAGGGCACCGGGCAAGTTACCGGCTAGACCCGAACAAGGGAATAGAGAGCATTGCAATGCGGTAACCTTGAGAAGTGGGAAAGACCTAGAGAGCGAACTCCCAAAGAGAAAGAAGGTTTCTTTTGATCTTGGAGGCCAAGCTTGTGCCGAAATTGAAGAATTGAATGAAGAGGTTCCTAACCCTCAAGTTGAAGAGGAAAGAGAGTTGGAAAAGGAGAAAGACGAACCTAGAATATACACTCCTCCTATTCCATTTCCTCAAAGGTTAAAGAAGAAGAGCAATGACAAGCAATTCTCCGAGTTCGCCGAGATGATGAGGAAGCTCTATGTCACAATGCCCTTCACCGAGGTAATAACTCAAGCTCCTTCTTATGCTAGATTTCTAAAGGATGTTATTACTTGCAGGAGAACAATCGAGGATGTCGATACGGTGTCCCTCAATGACGAATGTAGTGCCATACTCCAACCTCACATGCCCCCAAAGCTTGAGGATCCCGGTAGCTTTTCCATTTCATGCTTTATTAATGATATTAAGATTGAATGAGCAATGTGTGATTTGGGTGCAAGCATATCGTTGATGCCTTATTCTTTGTGTAAAAAGCTAAATATGGGTGAGCCTAAACCAACTAGCATGATTTTGAGGCTAGCGGACCGCTCCTCGAGATTTCCTAAGGGAGTTCTTAAGGATGTCCCGGTTAGAGTAGAGAATTTCTATATTCCGGGGGATTTCGTGGTGTTAGAGATGGAGGAGGACAATGAAATTCCCCTTCTATTGGGAAGGCCCTTCCTCTACACCGCGGGGGCTATTTTTGATACAACTAAGGGTTCAATTACCATGAGGGTAGGAGATGAGGAGATTGAGTTTAATCTTGAAAAAAGCACAATGTGGTCCTAGTTCTACAATGACTTGTAATTATCTGGACCTAGTTGATACTTATGAATTGTGTGATGTGCCTAACCTTCTCATGAGTGCTATTGACCTTGATAATGAGCTTCCCGACATTGCCGATTGTTGGGCTATCTTGGAGGAAGAAAACGAAGAAGGAACTCTAAGCGACAAAGGTAAGGAGCCTTGTTCGGTAGAGCTTAAAGCTCTACCAACAAGCCTAAGGTATGAGTTCTTAGGCCCAAATTCTAGCTTGCCTATCATTGTGAACTCTTCCTTGAATGATGTCGAAACTTTGAAATTGCTTGATGTGGTTAGAGAACATAAGGATGCTATTGGCTACTCTATCGATGATTTAAAGGGGATAAGTCCCAATTTATGCATGCATGAAATCAATTTAGAGAGCGATAGCATGCCATCTAGGGAGAGAGCTAGGAGGTTGAATCCTATTGTGAGTGAGGTTGTTAAGAAAGAGGTCCTTAAATTGCTTGATGCGGGAATTATTTTCCCCGTTGCGGACTCCAAATGGGTGAGCCCCATTCATGTAGTACCGAAAAAGGGGGGAATGACCGTTATTAAGAATGAAAAGAATGAATTAATTCCCACGAGAACCGTGACCGGGTGGCGTATGTGTGTGGACTATAGAAAATTAAATCAAGCCACTAAGAAAGATCACTTCCCACTTCCTTTTATTGATCAAATGTTGGAAAGATTAGCTAAGCATGACTATTTTTGCTATCTTGACGGATATAGTGGATTCTTCCAAATCCCTATTCATCCCCAAGATCAAGAGAAAACGACCTTTACTTGTCCCTATGGAACATTTGCCTATCGGCGAATGCCCTTTGGACTTTGTAATGCGCCCGGTACTTTTCAACGATGCATGATGGCTATTTTTTCGGAATTTATTGAAAAGATTATGGAAGTGTTTATGGATGACTTTTCCGTTTATGGTTCCTCTTTTGATGATTGTTTAGCCAATTTGGCTAAAGTGTTGAAAAGATGTATTGAGACGAACCTTGTACTAAATTGGGAAAAATGTCATTTTATGGTGCAGGAAGGGATACTGCTCGGTCACTTGGTCTCAAGGAGAGGAATTGAGGTGGATAAAGCCAAAATTGAAGTTATGGAAAAATTGCCCCCTCCGAGGGATGTGAAAGGAATAAGGAGTTTTCTTGGTCATGCCGGATTTTATAGAAGGTTTATCAAAGACTTCTCGAAGATTGCAAAACCATTGACAAATCTTCTATGCAATGATACCAAATTCCATTTTGACGAAGATTGCCTAGTAGCCTTCAAAAAATTGAAAGAGGCATTGATTTCGGCTCCTATTATTCAACCCCCGAGGTGGGATTTGCCCTTCGAGCTTATGTGCGACGCTAGTGACTATGCCATTGGGGAGGTTCTTGGGCAAAGGATAGATAAGAAACTTCATGCCATCCACTACACAAGCAAGGTTCTAAATGGAGCTCAATTGAACTATTCTACCACCGAGAAGGAGCTTCTCGCTATTGTGTATGCTTTTGACAAGTTTCGCCCATACCTAGTGGCTTCCAAAGTTATAGTGTTCACGGATCATGCGGCTATCAAATATCTCTTAGCAAAGAAGGACTCTAAGCCAAGATTGATAAGATGGATTCTATTTCTCCAAGAATTCGATATAGAGATCAAAGATAAGAAGGGAGTAGAGAATGTGGTAGCCGACCACCTATCAAGGCTAGAGGAAAATGAAGAGATTGAAGTGGATACTAGACCGGTGAATGATTTATTTATTGGAGAGCAACTCATGAGAGTTGAGGCGGAGGCCCTTCCTTGGTATGCGGACTTCGTTAACTTCGTGGTTTGTGGGATTATTCCCCACGATATGAACCACCATCAAAGAAGAAAGTTCCTTTCCGAGACCAAGAGGTACTATTGGGATGAGCCCTACCTTTATAGGCTTTGCACGGATGGGCTATATAGGACACACGTGGCCGAAGAGGAAATGAGAGAAATCCTTCACCATTGTCACTCTTCTCAATATGGAGGACATGGTAGTGGAGCAAAAACCGCGTCGAAGGTACTACAAAGCGGCTTTTATTGGCCCACTCTCTTCGGCGACGCTTATGAGTTCGTGAAAGCTTGTGATCAATGCCAAAGGACCGGTAATATCTCCAAGAGGCATGAAATGCCCCTACAAAGCATCCTTCCGGTAGAGATATTCGATGTGTGGGGCATTGATTATATGGGTCCTTTCCCTTCCTCATTTGGGAACCAATTCATATTGGTGGCGGTTGATTACGTCTCGAAATGGGTTGAGGCCGTCGCTTCCCCTACTTGTGATGCCAAGGTGGTCACGAAGCTATTCAAGAAGTTCATCTTTCCAAGGTTTGGGGTGCCAAGGACCGTCATAAGTGATGGAGGCTCTCATTTCAAGGAGAAGCATTTCGAGGCCTTACTTCGCAAGTATGGAGTAAGTCACAAGGTTGCCACGCCATATCACCCACAAACTAGTGGGCAAGTGGAGATATCGAATCGTGAAATTAAGGCAATCTTGGAGAAAACCGTAGGAAGCTCGAGGAAGGATTAAACGTTGAAGCTAGATGACGCTCTATGGGCCTATCGTATAGTGTACAAAACCCCTATTGGAATGTCTCCCTATCGCCTCATTTATGGGAAGCCATGCCACTTGCCGGTGGAATTGGAGTACAAGGCGATGTGGGCAATTAAAACGTTGAACATGGACTTGCAAACGGCGGGAGACCATAGGGTGCTTCAACTCCATGAGTTGGAGGAGATAAGAAATGAGGCCTACGAAAGTGCTAGGATATATAAGGAGAAGACCAAGAAATGGCACGATAGAAGGATCTTTCGTCGTGAATTCAAAAAGGGAGACAAGGTCTTGCTCTTTAACTCTAGGCTCAAATTATTCCCGGGAAAATTGAGGAGCCGATGGAGTGGCCCATTTATTGTTCACAAGCCCTACGAAGATGGCCATGTTGAATTTCTAAATAATGATGGAACTACTTTTTCTGCGAATGGGCAAAGGCTAAAGCATTATAGAGAGGGATTTCGTGATGAGCAAAATGTCACATTCCCCTTAACCGACCCATAGAGTGCCTTATTCCGCTTGAGGAGGGATCTTAGCTATGGACTCCTCAAGTGTGCTTCTTAGAAAGAAAAGGATCGGCTCGGTCTTTGCCAAGACGTTAAACTAGGCCCTCACGGGAGGTAGCCCGGTTTGTGAGTTGTCTATCTATGCACAAGTAACTTCCATATATGTGTAGCATGCTTTTGTGAACTTGTAATGTGGCTTGGTGATTTGGATGATTTTATATGCATGATTAGGTGTGTGTGTGATGTGATGTAGGGCTTGCATGAATTTTCTTGATGATGGTGAATTGTAAGTGTGGAGTGGTAATCCTAGCTTGTGATGTTTGAAAATTGTATGTTTATGTGCTAGCGATTGATTAGGAGGGCGTACCTTGATTATATGTGATATTTTGAGTGGTACCCATTCTTGGTTATGAGTGAAAATTCTGAGTGTGGAGTCGGGATTCGTTGGAAAAAGGAAAATTTTTTCAAGCAGAAATTCGGGTTCAGTCGATCGACTGGAAGCAAGCTATCACCCAGTCGATCGACTAAATGATGTTTCAGGGGGTCTTGCAATTCATGCATTCTCAGTCGATCGAGTGGGAATTGCTTATCCAACATTCCCCCTCTTCCTCATTTTCTTCATTCCGGACGAAACCAAAAACTCCCAAAACCAAAATCCAAACCTCCGACCACCACCAATCCACGCCGCTCACCTCGCCATAGCCTCGCCTTGCCTCGCCAGTCCCTTCGCCATCAAACCACCCTCAAAACGCCGCACCAAGCCATCCGAAATCGGATTCCCGATCGGAAATCACAACCGACGCCGATCTCCCTCCTCCGCCGTCAATTCCGCCCAATCCAACCGCCTATCTACTCCTCATTGCCCCGCCTATCATCCCCACCGATCAATTTCAATCACCAAACTCCTCCGGCGAAATCCCCAATTTCTGCCCTAATCCCGTGTGAAATTCGACCCTCAGTCGATCGACTGGGACATCAGTGCCCAGCCAGTCGATCGACTCGATTGCAGTTCAGTGCCGTTTCTGAGTTTTTGCTCAGTTTTACTTGTGCTTCCATTTCCAGTGCACTATGGGTCGTGCCGATGCATCGTCCAGTTCGAAAGCAAAGGGAAAGGGGATCGCTCACGAGCCCTCGCTCAATGAGCAAATTGACGACTTTACATTAGAGGTCGAGGACGATAGCCCTCTTGTTTCGCGCAAGAGGAGATTGTTGAGGGATTCTCTTGCTGAGCAGAGTTCTGAGTCAGACGAGGAGGTTGAGGCCGCGCCGGTTTCCCCGCCACCCCCAAAGAAGAAAAAGCCTCCACCGAGGAAACCGGCGCCGAAGAAGAAGGCGCCAGTGCCTACTAGACCTAGTGCACCCCCGCGCCCTGCTGCTGCGCTTACCTCCATGGCCTTAGTGCCAATTGAGCCTCATGAGGGGCCTTATGAGGGACCGATGCCCATAGCGGTCCCGTACCCATTCTCGGCTCCCTTGGTCTTCAGGGACGAGAAGCACCGGACTCGTCACACCACTGTCACTACGAAGAAGAAGAAGGCCATCCCGACATTGTACCTAGACATGGGCTTGCTTCGTGGCATCGACGAAGTGGTAGCTACTGAGGTACAATCTCGTCTCACTACTCATGGTTTATCCTTTCTATTTTCTGATGATCCTGGCTCCTACCAGAGGGTAGTTGAGGAGTTCATGTGCTCGTTTGAGTCGGTTAAGGAGAGAGTGGGTGAGGATGGTACCTCAGTTTTCTATTGGAAGTTTGTTTTGGGGGGTAGAGATTTCCGGATCAGGGAGAGTACGATCCGAGAGTGGCTTGGCTTTCCACAGCCTGCGGCATCGCCCCGGGTATTCACTGAGCACGACCAGTCCAGGCTTTGGAAGAGGATTTCCGGTAGGAATGAGTGGTTCGTGTCTTCATATAACTCTTCTATGATCGTTGACCCGGTTTGGAAGATTATGCACCACGTCATTGCTATTGATTTTAATACGAGGACAGAGAGGGGTAGGAAGGTTACATTCCCAGATATGGACCTCATGGTTGCCATGGATCACGGGGAGTCCATTGATTGGCGAGTGGTTCTTGCCAACCGGTTTGAGACCGTTGTGAAGCCGAGTACGAGGAACAAGGGCATGGGAGGTGGCTCCTTGATTACATTGATAGCCCGAAGGTGTAACTTCACCTTTGGCCACGAGGGTTGTGAGGCCCCTAGTAGGAGCAAGCTTGACATGGATTTGATGAAGAATATGCATATGGTCAAGCGGGACGGTAAGACGTGGAGCAGAGACCCGTCGCCTCATGTGGAGGATCTTGTGACCGCCGCTGCTGCGCGGAGGAGAGCCTTCAAGCAGCAGAACCCGCTCTACTGTCTCACCCACCTCTCGCCCTCTCCCTCTCCTCCCGGTTCACCTTCCCCTCCCCCTCCGGCAGACATTCCTGAGGCAGATGAGGGACTCCCTGCAGCTGATGATGAGCTACACCCTGCAGAGCCCGCGGTCATTATTCCCCCTCCAGTCGTTGACGACTCCGCGGAGTGGAGACAGAGAGTCACCTCAGATATTGCTAGTTTATCGACCGCCGTGGCAGACATGACGAGCGGATTGACTCGCCTCGAGGACTTTGTCCGAGAGTCTGATGCTAGAGCACGTCGGGAGTGGGAGTGGCTTAGATCCACAGTCTTATCATTCGCTGGAGGCCCCAGCACGCCCGTCGCCCCTCCTTTAGCCCCAGAGTTCTCAGCTCCCCGAGGCGCCTCCCCTTTGCCTACCACACCAGCTTCTTTTGTAGGGGAGGCGGGCACACCGCGTCTCTCAGGAGGAACCCTGGAGCCAGTTCGATCTTTTAGGGAGGATAGTCCTTTGATGACAGGGGCCACAGCGCCTCCGGATGATGATGGTGTGGTCGACTCAGCTAGGCCCGGAGACGATGAGGCTACATCATAGTCCGTGCTTCGTTTCTCTTTCCACATGTGTATTCTCTTTATTGACTTGTTGCATTGGATGTTATTTTGGATACTAAGTCGCCTTTTGGCGCAATTTTGATGATGTATGCTATTTTGGTGATGTTTACCCTCACTTGCCTATTGGTTGTATGCTACATTCTTATGATGATATTGGAGGTGTTTACCATTTATATTGTTCACTCTACAGGACATACATTCACATATTCTTATCATGTCTAAAACACCCTCTTATATCTACATTTGCAACCACAAGGCTATTTCTCACTCTTATGGATTATATCACCGGCACTACAAACGAGGGGAGTTCCTATGCGCCTTTGCCTTTATTTTATCATTCTTTGCGCTTAGGGACTAAGCTTGAATTAAGTGTGGAGTGGTTTGATGCGCATAGTTCACATGTTTGCATGCCATGCATATCATTTTAGATGGACGCTTGCACACTTGCACATTATCCCAACATGAGAGTGTTTTAACCTCAAAGGCTTATGATTTTCGATTCTAAATCCCTATAAATCACATCTAGCCTATTTACCACATTTAGCGACCTAGTCCTTTGAGCATACATTCTTGAGAATCATTATCATTGCTACGCCTTGTCTATCCAACTTTCTAAGTATTTTGGTTGCAACACCTTGGATCAAGCTAGCAAACACTTTTAAAAATCTTCATGAAAAACTTAGACCCCTTGATTATTCCTTGGTGACTTGAGTTCTCTAACACGGTGCCTTGCTTATGTTTGTTCCCCGCACATTCCATACACTTTTTGAACATATTGTCGTGTTTTAAGTGTGGAGTCAATCAAAAAAAAAAAAACTGCTCCGCCACTGCGGTACTTATGCGGTTAGGTGGGATGGTGGCACGCATCGTCCAATCTCTAGTCCAAATAGCCGGGAAAATAGACGAGCGACCCTCGGCTTGACTCGCGTCAAAAGGACAATGATGAGTGAGAGCAGGAAGGTTCAAAAAGAAAATAAGAAGCACTTAAAACTTGACTCTATGTTCTTCCATCATTCTTCATTTGTGCGGGATTCAACATTTGCATTGTGTGCTAGTTGGAATAACTCTTGGACGACCCATGTGCTTGCACGGGAGTATTCATTTGGTTTATGGCTTGTTTGTTTAAGAACTTTAGTGTCGAACTCCACTTCCCTTCTGGATTACGGCTTAAGCGCCTAAAACTTGGGAATGAGTTCCTTATCGCGAGCCCTTGGACTAGCCCTAGCTAGCATAGGTGAGCGGTTGACACTCTATTGTGCGAGCTACAAGCCTTGCCTCTATTGTGTTGCCTTGAAAATGAGTAGAATTTTGGATGAGACATTTCATAGCCCTAGTGTTGATAACCTTGAATGCATATCCTCAAAGGTACTCAAGGGGTTGAAAAAGTTCTTTTAATGATATTGTGATGATAGTTCTAGTTTGGGGTGGGGGATTGGTTTTGAAAAAACCGTAGCCTTGGTTGAGCACTCTTGCATTCACTCTTATGGGATATGTGCATTTGGGATTTGTGAGTATTCCCTTTCTGAAAACTCTCACGAGACTATAACTCGTCCCCTAGGGTAGCCTAGGGGTTTAAAGGCTTAATGCATACGCTAAATGCATTCGTAGCGCCTACGAAAAGGAGCTAGGTAGATTGTACATACTTGCCATTTACTTTCCAATAACATGTTTAGAAATAAGGATCGAGACCTTGTGAAATCTAGTGAGGCAAATGCACGAAAGACATAGCACCACTAGCATTTCGACATTTGCACTTCCTTGGCATATTTGCATACTTTGTTCGGGACGAGCAAAGCTTAAGTGTGGAGTGTTGATGAGTCGAGTTTTCGACTCATTAATGCCCATTTTCACTATAGCTTTAGTTCGATTCCGACTATTATTTGATGTCATTTGATACTCTTTCCGTGCGTTTCAGGTGCAAGGCAAGATGTCTTAGTGTCAAGAGCCATTGGAAGAAAACTCAGGCAAAATCGGAGTTTAGAGCAGAAGTTGGCAGTATTTGGTCTTCAGTCGATCGACTGGGAAGCTTCTCTGCTTCAGTCGATCGACTTAATGGACTAACAGGAGGTGCTGCAAATTGAGTTCCCTCAGTCGATCGACTGGGAGCCTACCCTGTCTCAGTCGATCGACTGAGAACCTGCTAGCCAAACGACTTTTCTTCCTCCAGTCGATCGACTGGGCCATCAGCCCAACGCCAGTCGATCGACTGGACCTGCTACAGTACCGAATCTTTTCCGAGGCTATAAATAGAAAGAGGCAAAGTTGACCTAATATCTTGGAATTTTCTGGAGAGAAGACAAGGAAAAGTGATCCAAATCAAGGGTTTCATCATCATCAAATCAAGGAGGAATCAAGATCAAGGGAGTTCATTAGGACTAATCATCCTACTCTATTCCCTCTTATTTCTCTTAGATTTGTTTGTAAAAACCTACACATCATGTTGTCTTACATGATGTGTGAGTAGTCCCCCTTGTGTTTTGAGGGTTATATGAACCTCCTTGGTACTCAATGATCATTGTAAACACATCTATTGTATTTATTATAGTTGATTTCATTTTTACTATGATCTTCATGTTAGACATGCCTCTAAGTGTTTGATAAAATGCCTAAGTAACATGTTTATGTTAGAACTTTGATCTAAGTCTTGAGAGAGCTTAGGGATGGTTTTGATGTAGTAAAAATAGACTTAACCTACATTTATGAGAGTAAATGCATGGTGAGAGGTGAACTAGAACTTTGTGCATGTGCATTTATGAGGGTAAATGCATATATGGGGTCAATATCCTTTAAGTAGTGAGATCCTATCCAAGATGACTTTACTAGGATTAGACATGCATGGTTTGCCTAATTCATAGTCTAAGCTAGGTGCAAAACCTATCAACTCATAATCAATTGAACTCTAGTTTGCATGATCATTGGGAAATTACCAAGGAGGGGATTATTCCCTCGAAACTCACTTTAAATTGAGTTCAATCCTTTAAATACCATTTCATTGTTGCTTTGAATCATTGATAACTCAACCAAATTGAATTGTAGGAATTGCCGAGTAAGATAACTTGATTGACTTAGCTTGTAATCCGTTTGCTCCCTTGGGTTCGACACCGGTCTTACCGGTTCAGTTATAAATTGTTTTTGACAAAGTGTATCTCAAAAATACTCGACGTCACTCAGCACAAAGGGACAAATGAGAAGTTACATCCTAAGTTTTTAAAAAGTTGAATATTCATAAGGTAAATGCATGAATTTAGATCTATCTTTTTCACATTCTCAAGTTCATATTTTCAAAAAGATAATATTAAGGGAAAAGGAAAAGAAAAACATGTTAATTAACTATGTACACTGCACTGTCGTTAAGGTGCAATGTTCTCCGTGCAAATAAATTTATATTTTCCGCTACTCGCAACTACACTACTGGGTAGCAAGTGGTAAGTAGGGGTCGAACCCAAGGGAGTCAGTGTGGATTAGTTGTTCTTTAATGAAGCTTATGCAGAAATTAAATGCGATTGGGTTTGAGTTTGAGTGTGATTTGAGGACTGAAAGTAAATTACAATAATAGATTGTAAGGAAAGGATTCGGTTTTAGGGGCCTTGTATCATATTTGTTTATCATTGACCGCTAATGATCATACCAAGTGTTCGAAGATGAATCGAGGCTATTCCTAACACAAGACTTGCAACATCGCGTAGAACATTTGAAATGATCATGCTAAGTATTCAAAGATGAATCGAGGCTATTTCTAGCGCAAGACTTGCAACATCGTTTAAAACACTTGTTCTACTTTAGACTAATTCCTCCTTTCGAAGTATCTTAGCCTTATGTGCATCCATTTGATCTTCTGTTACGATTTCCCAAAATGGTTTTTTAGATAAGTCGAACTCCTTAGATAAGTTTTGCTTGTTACAGCTTCCACTTACCGAGTATGTTCACGAATTCCCACGGAAGAGCTTTGCTTGTTACAGCTTCCACTCAACCTTGGAAATTCTGACTATATATGGCACATAGAACAAGTTTTGAATACAGAGATACTCTAAGAGTAGAGTCTAAAACATTTATAATACAAGTACACCCCTGCGACCGAGTACACGCTTTTAGCTGCTTGTATTCATGTCAAGGAATACAAGCAAACTATTGTCTTGAACAAGAGTACCGAATAATAAAATAACTTTAAAGTAAAAACAAATAATACTTGAAAGTGATTTTATACCTGACAATAAGCGGAGGAGAGGAGCTCCTAGGCAAGATCTAAGCGCCAAAAGTAGCTCCAAAATGAAGAACAATATTTATTGAAAGTGAAGAGAAGAGGGTCCCTCTATCTCTCTAAAACATTTGTGATTTTTGGATGATGAAATGAGGAGGAGGAGCTCTCCTTTTATAGCCACAAGGGGAGGAGGATGGAGGGTGGAGATGGTGGCATGTGGCTTTTGATCCAAGGGAGGAGGAGGAGGAGCAAGGAGGAGGCGCCACATGGGGGAGGAGAAAGCCGCCGGTTGGGGGGGTTGAAAGCCACCGGTGGCCGGTCACCATGGAGGGGAGGCTTCCTCCCTTGGCCACCTCCAAGCAAGGTTGCCGGTCACCTTGGTCCATGGATGAGTTTTGACAGTTTTGTGCAGTCTTTTCACAAAACTGTCAATCCAATTTTGCTCCGGTCTGACTTGGTTGTTCCTCGGTTAATTTGTATTGAGTAATTCAATGTCAGGATCTTGAGATTTCTTCGTTCAGCGTCTGATCTTGACCTTGGAATGACTCGTAATATCTTTTCAGCGTAAAATCCTCTCCTTAGCGTGTTTTCTCTATAAGCGCCAAAATACCCTGTAGAAATATATCGGGACTAACAAATAGAAGTTAGATAGACAAACAGTCTAATTTGGTGGGTTTTACTGTGTTTTTGATTCGTATAATTATGGTCCATCAGATTACCCCACACTTTTAGTTATTCGTCCCGAACAATGCTATTAAAGGGCGGCACACTATGTAAGTTTGTTGAAATATGAAAATTAGACTGTGGTGCTAGATTTATCCTAATTCATGCATTACTTACTTATTACCAAATTGAACTGTGTAAATAAATAGAAGAAACTTGATACTTGTACCTCCGTGCTGAGATGCAAATTATTTTGGATGTTTCGGGAGATAGCCCTTTTTAGGCTCCCGGACTGCAACCTCGGGACCGTCTCGCACTATATGGTTTCCTTGTAGCTTTCTCTAGCACGTGATTCGGTTCAGGTTTCAATGGTTTGAGTACTTTGATTTTCTTTTGGCGAGGGACTACTTTTGTAGTGAATCGGCCTTTGGCCTTTGATTTGACTCTTTGAGTACTTCACTTTTTGTTCGGTTAAAACCTTCACAATTTTGGGCCTTTGGCCTCTTGATTTGCTTCTTTGAGCTTTTTGCGTCTTTGTGACTTGCTAGTCCATTTTCTCAACCCTTTTTTGGGAGGTCCAATCATCGCCCGCAAGCCTATGGAAATACCTCCCCGCTCCTCTCATCCTTGTCGTTTCGCGCGGGTCAAGATGAGGGTCGCTCATCTATTTTCTCGGCTACTTTGACTAGAGAGAGGACCGTCTGATTCCCGTCCTCGCCTTTTTTTCTTTTTGCATAAACACTGCATGGCGGAGATGACTTCAATATTCACTGAAACCCGAAGTGCAGCCTCAACTGACTTCGAAAACCATATAGTTTGATTCGATCCTTCGATTGCTTGCCAAGCCTCTCTAGGGCATTTCTATCAACTCCACATCCCTAGTTTATCTCAGCACAAAGTGACAAATGAGAAGTTACGTTCTAAGTTTTTAGACAGTTGAATTTTCACAAGGTAAATGCATGAATTTTAGATCTATCTTTTTCACATTCTTAAGTTCATATTTTCAAAAAGATAATATTAAAAAAGAAAAAGAAAAACATGTTATTTATTTATGTACACATGTGGATCTCACCCCACACTTTTGAACGAAGGCGTGCCTTTCAGCACTACTTAGTTCAAAAGCCATGCAAGCAGACAATTACGAGAAGGAAATGATATTAAGGAAAGGTAAGATCAGAACTCCCTTTTTGTGTCGAATGACATGGCATGAGGCTGGATAATTGAGGGAGTTCGGCTGGGGCCTTGAACTCTCAGCGCAGGCCCGGTAAATTCACGGAAGCTGCCTGGCTGATCTGATCGTGCTCCAAAAACCAATTCCTAAATAGTCAAATCATTCTATGCATCAAGTGGGTGAGAGCGACTTATTGATAAAAACTAAAAGACAAAAAAAGAAAGACAGAAAATAAGATAGTGTCGGGTTACCTCCTGACCAGTGCACTTGTTTAACATCGTTGGCTCAACAGTACCTTATTGCTGGATCACTGGTTTGGATCCCATGGGTGCTTGAGGTCGAACTTCTTCTCGGTAGCTCTTTTGATTTGAGAGGGTGAGGCTTTATTGACCATAGCTGCTGGTCCAATGGGTCGTGCTTGCTTGTTACTCCTTCCGGGTTTCCATTCATTCGGCCCATGTCTTTGCCGCTTCTTCATGTTTGAATAGTTGGCACTTTTGCGAGTTTCGAAGTTTGGTTTTGTGCCATTAAATGTAGGCGACATTAAGCATGCGCCTCTGCCATTCCTCTTCATTGTGGCAGTGATGGATGGTTGTCTTGGAATGAGTGAGTTTTTAGGCGGTTTTCCTTGGCTTGTGACTAGTGAGAGTTCCTTTGTCGGCTTTTTTGGCTCATGCTCCTCCTCTAACTCCCCGTGCACCTCATCATCATTGATTATATGATCTTCGGTGGCTATGATCGGTATAAGACACGAAGGGTTAAGTTGGGGCACTTCAACCATGAGGACTGGTTCTGTTTCTGGTGCTCCGACAGTGAGGACCAGGTCTTTTTCGGACAGTTCGGCAATGAGGTCCGGGACTTCTGTTGGCTCGATAGTTAGGACAGTGATTTCCTCGGATGGATTGGTGATAAGGACCGGGCCTATTTTGGGCAGCTTGTTAATGAGGTCCCAAGGCTGGTTTGATGCTTCTTTTTGAGCCACCCATGATTCTTCATTCTCTGTCGGCTCCTCGGGTTCAGCCGTCTTTTCTATTGCCCATGATTCGGTTTCGGCCGTGAATTGTTGCATCGAGGCACTTAATTGCTGTATGTCTACGACCAACTGCTGGGTGCTAGCTGCCAACTCGTTTTTTGCTGCCCATACTTCGGTTTTGGCCCTGATTTGGTGCATTATGTTGTCCAGTTCTTCGCTCCGCATGGCTTGATCTTGTCTTTGTCTTGACCTTGCGGCCAAATCATCTATTAAGTTCCAAAGATCATCTATGTCTAAGTTGTTCACCGAGCCTCCCGCTTCATAATTTAGCCAATTACACTCTTGTGGCATCATCCCATTGAGAAACCTTTGAAGAAGATCGTGGTTGGCGAATCCATGGTGCGGGCAGCTTATCAACATGGAGTCAAAGTACGCTAAGTACTCGTCCAAAGTTTCATCCCGGGATTGTTTTATGTTGTTGATCTTCTCGCGGACTTCAAGTTCGAAAGGTGGTGGGGAAAACTCCTCATTGTTCCAAGGTTCCATTCCGTAGTAGTAGGACTTAGTGAATTGCATGATAAAATAAAAAAGAAAAAACAAAATAGAACAACTATTCCGATGCACAACTCCCCGGCAACGGCGCCAATTTGACGGAGCCCACTGCACTGTCGTTAAGGTGCAATGTTCTCTGTGCAAATAAATTTATATTTTCCGCTACTCGCAACTACACTACTGGGTAGCAAGTGGTAAGTAGGGGTCGAACCCAAGGGAGTCAGTGTGGATTAGTTGTTCTTTAATGAAGCTTTTGCAGAAATTAAATGCGATTGGGTTTGAGTTTGAGTGTGATTTGAGGACTGAAAGTAAATTACAATAATACATTGTAAGGAAAGGATTCAGTTTTAGGGGCCTTGTATCATATTTGTTTATCATTGACCGCTAATGATCATACCAAGTGTTCGAAGATGAATCGAGGCTATTCCTAACACAAGACTTGCAACATCGCGTAGAACATTTGAAATGATCATGCTAAGTATTCAAAGCTGAATCGAGGCTATTTGTAGCGCAAGACTTGCAACATCGTTTAAAACACTTGTTCTACTTTAGACTAATTCCTCCTTTCGAAGTATCTTAGCCTTATGTGCATCCATTTGATCTTCTGTTACGATTTCCCAAAATGGTTTTTTAGATAAGTCGAACTCCTCAGATAAGTTTTGCTTGTTACAGCTTCCACTTACTGAGTATGTTCACGAATTCCCACGGAAGAGCTTTGCTTGTTACAGCTTCCACTCAATCTTGGAAATTCTGACTATATATGGCACATAGAACAAGTTTTGAATACAGAGATACTCTAAGAGTAGAGTCTAAAACATTTATAATACAAGTACACCCCTGCGACCGAGTACAAGCTTTTAGCTGCTTGTATTCATGTCAAGGAATACAAGCAAACTATTGTCTTGAACAATGGTACCGAATAATAAAATAACTTTAAAGTAAAAACAAATAATACTTGAAAGTGATTTTATACCTTACAATAAGCGGAGGAGAGGAGCTCCTAGGCAAGATCCAAGCGCCAAAAGTAGCTCCAAAATGAAGAACAATATTTATTGAAAGTGAAGAGAAGAGGGTTAAGCCCTCTATCTCTCTAAAACATTTGTGATTTTTGGATGATGAAATGAGGAGGAAGAGCTCCCCTTTTATAGCGACAAGGGGAGGAGGATGGAGGGTGGAGATGGTGGCATGTGGCTTTTGATCCAAGGGAGGAGGAGGAGGAGCAAGGAGGAGGCGCCACATGGGGGAGGAGAAAGCCGCCGGTTGGGGGGTGGAAAGCCACCGGTGGCCGGTCATTATGGAGGGGAGGCTTCCTCCCTTGGCCACCTCCAAGCAAGGTTGCCGGTCACCTTGGTCCATGGATGAGTTTTGACTATTTTGTGCAGTTTTTTCACAAAACTGTCAATCCAATTTTGCTCCGATCTGACTTGGTTGTTCCTCGGTTGAGTTTGTATTGAGTAATTCAATGTCAGGATCTTGAGATTTCTTCGTTCAGCGTCTGATCTTGACCTAGGAATGACTCGTAATATCTTTTCAGCGTAAAATCCTCTCCTTAGCGTGTTTTCTCTCTAAGCGCCAAAATACCCTGTAGAAAATATATCGGGACTAACAAGTAGAAGTTAGATAGACAAATAGTCTAATTTGGTGGGTTTTACTATGTTTTTGATTCGTATAATTATGGTCCATCACACGACTTAGTTCAAAAGTCATGCAAATATATACAAGAGAAGGAAATCACATTAAGGAAAAGAGAAGAACTGAACTCCCTTTTACTGTGTCGTGTCGTGGAACGACATGCCTCGGAGCTGGATAATCGAGGGAGTTCGGCTGGGGCCTTGAACTCTCAGCGCAGGCCCGGTAATTTCTTGGAAGCTGCCTGGCTGATCTTGCTCCAAAAACCGATTCCTACATGTTAGACATTCCTTCTATACAAAAAGTGGGTGAGAGCGACTTACGGTAAAAACTAAATGACAGAAAATAAAATTACTGAAAGTAAGATAGGTGTCGGGTTACCTCCCGATCAGTGCCTTTGTTTAACGTCGTTGGCTCGACGCCTGGGGATCACAGGTTTGATCCCATGGGCGGCTCAGGTCGAATTTTGCCGCAGCTTCTGCGTTGATTCTAGCCTTGACTTTTCCTGATTTCTTGTGAGATGATGTGCTTGGGTTAGAACTCCATGGTTTTGGTGGTTTCTCCTTCCATTGTTTCCGAGGAGGCGAGGGACCTTTGACCATAGCTGCTGGTCTTGTCACTCTCTCGGTCTCTCTTGGCAGGTCAGAAATCTGTGTTCTGAGATCCGAGATAGGTACAATGTCTGGTGGTTACCTTATCCTTGGGCGACCATCATAATCATCGATGTAGAAATCTAAAATTTTTCCGCCAAATGCAAGTGATAACAAGCCCTTTCCCATGCCGATCCATGCTTTGGTGGCGTAGAGAAAAGGTCGTCCCAAAATAAGTGTTGGAGGGTCGTCTTTGCTGGTCTCTCCCGTTTGTATTACATAAAAGTCTGCAGCAACGACGAGCTCTCCCACATGGAGTATTAGATCTTCAAGCACTCTAACCGGTTGGATACATGATTTATCTCCCAACTCGATATTTGACATTGGTGGTTTCAATGGGCCAAGCCCCAGTAAGTAATATAAGGAGTAAGGCATGGCATTGACGGCAGCCCCAAGATCGATTAAGCACTTGTGAATTTGGGCTTCACCAATACCACAGGTGACTGTGAAGGCCCCTGGGTCCTTATCCCTTTCCGGTTGTGACTCTTGATCTGAAGTGAGAGATCTTTCCATTATTGGGCCATTCTGCTCATCCTTTGGCTCTGGATTTGTATGATCGGGCCCTTTTAACTCCTGATCTTCTAGGTAAAAGTTTTGCTCTGATGCATAGATGTTAGTTGGGGAATCCCATCTGAGACCATTAGAGTCATTGTCATCCCAGCCAGATGCCGGTATGTCAAAGTGTGTAATCGGTGGAGGTGTCATGCTAACCGTGAATGTATAACGTCCATTGTCAGCATGCGTGACCCACGTTCTGCCATCATTGGGTCGGTCTTCTTCTTGATTCCAATCAGGACGGTTCCTACGGGTGAAGTGTTTGTTCGTAAGTTTGTAAGTTGTGGATTGTGCTGTTTCTTCCAGTGCTACCTTCATGTTTGACTTCCTTATCATGCTGACATTCGCCTTTGGGTTTTGGATGGTTTGTGAAGGTAGTCGGCCAGGCTCATTAGTAAGTGCGGATATTGAAGTGGCGAGCTGGGACATTTGTTTGGTCAAATCTGAAATTGCCCCGTCAGTTTTCGCATGATATTGGTGTAGCGAAGTCCCCAATTGATTTACGCTTCCTGCGAGCTCCTTCATTGTGTCTTCAAGCGACTTGCTTGGTCCTTGCTAATTATTTGAGCTGGATTGGTATTGATTTGTTCCCTTCTGCTGATATTGGCTCGTCGGGTATTGATTTGATCCTCTCTGCTGATATTGGCCTGCTGATGGAGCGTTCTGGTTGTACTACCGGTGGGGCGGTTGGTAGAATGACTGAGCTAATTGTGGTGCGGCTTGTTGTGTCTCCCTCGGAGGATGGTTGTCGTTTCGCCAGCTTGGATTGGTTGCTTGATTATACTGCCGGATTGGTCCTGCTCTATCGTTGTTGTTGTGGTTGTTGTATCCTTGGTATCCTACCACTGCATTCACTTCGTCCAATTCCTCTACTATCAGTGTCGGGCATGCGTCAGTCTTGTGGTCCGTAGAACTACAAAACTTGCAAGGCTTTATCTAAACTGGCTGCCTTCGTAGGATTTGAATCATCATTTCCTTTATTTGTTTCATCTCCTCTGGCATAGAGTTCATCGGTGTTTTAGCCTTTGCCACATTCTTCGTTCGGGAAAATTCTTCCTGCCGAGTTGTCTCTTCTCTGAATCGGGCATTTTCAGCAACGTCGGTGATGAGATTCCTTATGCCACTCAGTGATAGATTCATCATGGATCCTCTAGCTGAGGTATCCAGAAGCATTTTGTCTAAGGGCCTTAATCCATCAATGAGGTACTCGATTACGAATTTTTCGGGCAGTCCAAGGGTACAGCAGCTTCTCTCCAGGCGATTGAACTTTTCCAGGTAGTCGTACATGGTTTCATTGGGCCCTTGCTTGATGTCCTGCAGTTGCCTCCTTACTTGCATTGCTCTTCGTGCTGGGTAGTATTTGTCTAAGAACTTCTTGTGCATCTGAGCCCATGTTCTGATGCTTCCGGAAGGCAATGAAAGGAACCAGTCGTTGCCGAGTCAGTGAGGGAAAAGTAGAACGCTTTCAGCTTGAAGTCGTCTACGTTCACGCCATTTGGTTTTAGGTTTTGGCAAGTGCCATGTAAGCGTTAGAGATGAGTCGTTGCTGATTCTCCACGAGTTCCTGAGAACTTTGGCAAGTTGTGGGCCACTGAAGTGTTGATGGCAATGTTTTCTAGCTCAGGGCCTTCGTAAATGCACCACGGCTGATTTCTGAAATCTGGTGCCGACAGTTCTCCCATAGTAGGTTCGCGGAAGTTGTTGTTATCCCCGTAGTAGTCATCAAAGACGGGTTCTCGTCTTGGTTCTCATCGATATTGCGGGGGTGGTGGATGTCTATGAGGTTGTTGCGCTGGGCCAGCTTCATTTCGGCCTTCGGGTGGTCCTTGGTTTCTTAGGATGGCATTCCTATCACGAGCTCTTTGGTTTCGGAAGAGTTGCTCTAGATCGTCGAGAATTGGAAATTGAGGTGGTGCCTCATTATTTCGATTGAACAGATTGATCTCGTCGTTATCCTGATAGTCATGGATGCTTCCTTCGCGAGACATGGTTGTACAGAAGCGAGTTTGAAAGAAAAAAAAAGAACAATTGATTCTAACTCCCCGGCAACGGCGCCAATTTTGACGGAGCCCACCGCACTGTCGTTAAGGTGCGATGTTCTCTGTGCAAAAATAAATTTATATCCGATACTCGCGACTTAACTATTTTGGGTAGTCAGTGGTAAGTACGGGTCGAACCCAAGGGAATTAGGTGATAGTTGTTCTTTCAAAAAGGGGGATTGATGAGCCGTATTTATACGACTCATCGAGTCATTAATTCCCACCATTTCATTCACTTTATTATGCGAACAGTTACTTTTTAGTGTTGTTTCGTGTTTCAGGTGATTTGGAAGCTCTAGGAGGAATCACATTCAAAATATGGCTTTTGGAGCCAAAAACACCACAAGGACCCGAGACCCGCAGGCTGGCCGTACTCAGAGAATGAGGCAAGTGTCGTTTGACACTGGAGGATCCAATCCATGATCGGAGACCAGCAGTTTGTAGCTCGTATGTCAGGCTATGACTCAGGCAAAACCAATTGGATTTTCGACCAACAACCAAGCAACGCTCGGGGCATGAATCTGTGAGGCCGACCAGCGTTCCATCAGGCCCAGGCGCCCAGGCGCGTCCGCAGGCTGGTCGTGCTCGGTGAAAGAAGCACCCGTCGTTTGGAGAAGGTCCAGCCCAGCACAAATCGGACCACACCATGGTCTTGCCCATATGTCAGGCTACACCTCAGGCCAAACCCAAGTGAATTTCGAGCCACGAGCAAGGAAGGAAGGGAGCAAGAACCCATGAGCACGATCAGCGCAGATTTCAGGACTTAGCCAAATTTCAGGGCCTGTTTTCCGGCTGGCTGAGATGTCAACTTTGAGAGCCGCTCCGGCCTAATCCGTCCACACAATGGGGTGATTTCAAGGTCCTAGCATCAAGTATACATGTCCAGCTAGTGCCCCAAACCAAGAGACCGGCCAGAAGAGTGTCCGAAGGCGAGTCAAATCAGCCCCAAAGTACCCAGTCCGATCAGCCCGTGCACTTCAGCGCTGATCCATCTCCAGCCCGGCCATGCGAGCGTGCCCCCGAGCTCCAGCTCGGCCATGCGAGCGTGCCTCCGAGCGGGCATGCGAGCTCCAGCCCGTCCAGCCGATCGAGCATCCGACCTCCAGCCCGCACCCCCGACCGGCCATCCGAGCTCTTTGGCGCATTCCTCCGAGCGAGCCTCCGAGCTCCATGCGTCCGGCCATTCGAGCATTCCAGCCTTATCCCATCCAACCAAAGTCCAGCAGCCGGCCCAATTTGCATGCGATGCTAGGGTTTCGTAGCTTTATCGCCAAGTTAGGGTTTCTCAAACCCTATAAATACAGGAGATCCTGCAGTCTTCAAACCAGCCGAAAATCACAGAGAAATCCATCGATCTCAGTCTTCCTTGCTTCAGCCGTGCCTTTCTCCTCCTGTTTTTCATCTCGGTCAATTAGTGAAGTCTCTTCCTTTTATTATTTGCATTGTTTACTTATGTCGATGTGTAACTAATCCAATTATTCGGGTTAGGGTTAAATAATTGTGACGATTGTTTTGAGATTCTGTTCTTCAACATTATTCATGCTTTCTATTTAGTTCTTGTGCACATTATTAGTTTGAATTTATTAGGTTAAGGGGAGATCCGAAAGGGTACAACTTAACATAGTAATCCTTACTATCTTTTCACTGCTTATTTGATACCGACCCAGTTAGAATAAGTAGTTGCACGAAACCTAATATAACCAGACCAGGAGTATTAGGTTTGCTAGAATTAAACGGTTATAACCAGACCAGGAGTAACCCTAAGAAAGCTAGAATAAATACTTAGAAATCAAGGATAAACGAAGTCACAATTGAATAATACCCTAACCTGAACATCTTCTCTGATTGATAAATCCCTTAGCAATTTTCGTGCCTTCTTAGTGTTCACTAACCAATACTTTCACTCTAGTTTCTTGCTTTTCTCCATTACAGAACGAAGTAGTAACCATCTAGCTCCCTTGGGTTCGACCCTTGCTTACCGCTGTTCTAATCCACAGTTCGAAGTGAGGAAAATATAAATTGTTTTTGCGCAGGTACGACGACAGCCTGTTCAAAATGGCGCCGTTGCCGGGGAGCTACGCACGGTGAAATTTGTTCTTCTTTTCTTTTTCGTTTATTTTTCTTTCTTGCTTATTTCGAAATTTGCTATTCGGTGATTTCAATAATTCAAAAACCCCAACTGTTCGATTTTTGTTTCCAATTTCTTTTGATTTCGTTTTCTAGCTCTCAGAGGGTCCTGTCACCAAGACTTACGAGTCTAAGGAAATTGGGTTTTAAGTGGGACCGCTGTGACCCCTCCAATTTCCTGGGGACCCTTTGTTGCTAGTATGTACTTGCTATTCGGTGCCATGCTAGCTTGCACGTTTTTCTGATTCACTTGCAGATTCTACATGACTTCCTACTATGGAAGTGAGCCGTGGAATTATGGGGAGTACTATCCACCACCCTCCCGACAAGAAGTCCGAGAAATGATCATGCACCTTGAGCAATCCCGGGATGAAACTTTGGATGAGTACTTACGGTACTTTGATTCCCTTGTGATAAGCTGCCCGCACCATGGATTCACAGACTTATTTCTTCTTCAAGTATTTCTCGCCGGGATGTTACCACATGAGTGGAGTTGGCTCACTGAGGAGGCAGGATGCTCGGTCTATGACATGACCATAAGTGCTATTTGGGACTTGATAGACGATTTGGCCGAGAGATCAAGACCAATACAAGATCAGACCGAGGCACTAGAGGACAAAGAGAAAGAGTTGACAGCTAGCATCCAACAGTTGGCCAACATAGTGGAGCAATCTCGGGCCGAAAACAAGAGAGACTTGGCCGAGTTATCAGGAACATTGTTCGACTTGAATCAGATCGTGTCCGAGTTGATGAGAAAGCAGGAAGAAGATGTCGGTACAAAAACAAAGGAGGACATGGCAGAGGCCCTAATAGAACCTATCTTGGAGCCCATAGAACCGGCAGAAGATGAGGACCAATGGTTGAAGGAAGAAGAGCTCCAGTGGGACTACCCCGAATGTTTGGAAGAAGACATCCCGCTGGCACCTCAGGAAGAGCCGACCGGGCCACTCGAGTCAGACCTCATTATCAAGCTGCCCGAGACATGCTCAGACCTCATTACAGACCTACCCGAGGCAGAACCGGTCAAGGCAACCGAGGAAATCAAGGTCACATCCATTGAAGGTTCTACCTCAGTAAAGGGCGCGGACGCCTCTACAATTTATGCACGGACGTATGAAGAATTACCAGTAAATCAAGGGACGTCCGCGGTGGTTGAACAGGAGACGTCCGCGGGAAGCATTAACTCCGGTAAGGACCCAGGCATTCTCACCCGCGATATTGATTCTTATATTTTGCAGACGGGAGATGCCAGTGCTCACAGCCCTCTTACACTCATTCTGGGACAACCGGTCATCTCGGACACAAGGACCAAGAATTATGTTGGAACAAAAAGGTTGTCGCCTATGCTTGCTGGAACGAAATCAAACTACCATGTTGACAGGGGTTATGACCATCCATACATGAGGAAGAGACCGAGACATGGCACGTTTGGATGGAAACCAGGATGGAGAAGCACTAGAGCCCGACTCGATGGACCAGTGACTATGATAAGGGTGGCCTCGCCAGCTCGGAAGGATGTGAAGGCAAATCCGCCTGATCATTGGAAGGCAGTGCCAAGTGGACAGCTTGAGGAGCACAATGGACAAACAGAAGGAGAGACAGGGAAGAAGTATGACCTCACATGCCCATGGGACCCTAACTTGTGATCCCTACAGAGGTACTGTCGAGCCAACGACGTTAAACAAAGGCGCTCGCAGGGAGGCAGCCCTGCATGGTTTGCACGTCTTTACATTTCAGTTTGTTTATTTTTGAGTCATTATTGTCACATTGTACCTTGGAAAGGATTTGGTTTCATTTTGCAGGGATTGGACTTAGTCGGCCGGAAAATCCCCTTGGAGCTACGCATTTTAGCCCCCGGACTCGATCCGAGTTCAGCCGACCACCGTCTACATCCCAGGGGAGTCTCGTTCTACCCTTTTCCTTACCTTATCTATTTATTGCATGCATTTGTGTGTCTAGATTTGAGTCGTGCCGTGAGGACACGGCTCATTTCAAAAGTGTGGGGTGGGAGAGTCAGTTACGAGTCAGTTATCGAGTCAGCATGCCCACCATACAGAGTCAGCACGTTTCGAGTCATTTTTAAAATTTTTGTACATGATACTTCACTATTTCCTAGACTTGCAGTAGTGGATAATGATTAGGTGAAATAGATATAGCCGATTTTACATGCATGTCTTTGACGAACCTTGATTTGTGCGACTAACATGTGATCTTAAAATCTTTACGTGCCTTTGTTAGTTGAGATAAACAGGGATGTGGAGTTGATAGAAACGCCCTAGAGAGACTTGACAGATCATTCAAAGACCGAACTCAGGATGTATGGTTATGTAGAGCTCGTGGAGGCTAGCACTTCGAGACGACATAAGTACGAGTCTGCTCCGCCACTGCGGCACCCTTGCGGTTGGTCGGGACGGGAAAACTTCACACCGTCCAAGCTCTAGTCCAAGTGGCCGAGAAAATAGGCAAGCGACCCTTGACTTGACCCGTGTCAAAAGGACGATGATGAGTGAGAGCAGGAAGGTTTCTAATCCGAGTAACCGGGAAAATAGACGAGCGACCCTCGGCTTGACTCGCGTCAAAAGGAGAAGAAATCACGGTTCGAGCAAGTCACAATCCGCACTACAAAAGTTCAAATCCATCATCATTGTGAAGGTTTACACCGAAACAAGTGAAGAGTACCACTGATACATCAAAATCAGACACTATAGCTGACCGAAAAACACTCAACACTTTGAAGCTCGAATCAATCACGTGCAAGAAAAAGCGGCAAAGCATAACCATATAGCAGCGAGTTCGAGTCCGAGAATGAGGGTTCATGGGTCTAAAAGGGCTATCTCCCGAGACATCCGAATTGATTTGCATCTCGACCCAAAGGTAACACGTATCTTTAACCCATGTTTTAGCACAAAGATATTAGTAGCGAGCATGCATAACAGGCGAGATCTAGAGTAATTAATTCATGTCCATGTAGCTCGTCTAGGATAACCGAAGCATTGGGGTTGGTTTTGGTTTTAGTTACTGAAAAGTAAGGTGCTTGATGGACAAGACTTGACAGAAAGTAAGCAGTTGATAAGGTACTGAAAGTAAATAACAGTTGATATTACAATTAAAGGGAAGTATTCGGTTTTAGGGGCCTTGTATCATAGTCTGTTTATCATTGACCTCTAATGATCATACTATGTGTTCAAAGATGAATCAAGGCTATTTCTAGCACATGACTTGCCACATCATTTAGAACACTTGTTCTATTTAGACTAATTCCTCCTTTCGAAGTATCTTAGCCTTATGTGCATCCATTTGATCTTCAGTTACGAGCAATCAAATGGTTTTTAAAAGAGGCCGAACTCCTCAGATAAGCTTTGCCCGTTAAAGCATCCACTTACCCGAGTATGTTCACGAACCCCACGGAAGAGCTTTGCCCGTTAAAGCATCCACTCAACCTTGGAAGTTCTAACCTAATATGTGGCACATAGAAAAAGTTTTGAACACATATAGGCACTAAGAGTAGGGCCTAAAACATTGTATGATACAAGCACACCCTTTCAACCGAATGAAGGGTTTAGCTACGAATATCCATGGAGCAGGACGTCATAGCTAAGTGCTTGAAAAGTAAAGGTTTTGAAAGATAGAAAATAAAGTTTTCGAAAGTAAAGACAGGAAAGTAAGGTTGTTGAATTGAAAAGACGGTAAAGTAAAGAAGAGAGGACTTACAAGAACCGATAAGAGTGCTCAAGACCAAGCTACCATTTCAAAGTAAAGTGATTACATGATTAGTGCCCAAAATGTAGAGAGAAGCTCGAGCTTTGTGATGGATGATGTTTGTTTGATTTTGGAATGTATTACAAAGGCAATGGAGGTGTCTATTTATAGGCTAAGGGAAGTGAGGAGAAGGTGACACTTGGCTCAAGGGGAGAGGAGGCTTCAAAAGCCATCAGAGTGAGTCATCACTCCCAAAAGCCGCCGGCCACATGGAGGAAGGGGAGAGGTGGAGTGGCTTAGCCGCCGGCTAGGTGGAGGAGAGAAGAGAGTTTGTGAGTTTTGTGAACTCATCCCAAAAAGCCATCGATTCTTTCAGCTCCGGACTGACTCTGGTTGCCCTTCGGTTGGACTTGTTTTGAGTGATTCCATGTCAGGTTCTTGAAAGTCAGAATTTGGTCTTGACCTGGAATGACTCGTAATTCATTTTCAGCTTTAAAACTCCTCCTTAGCCTGTATTCTCTCTAGACTTCAAAATACCCTGTAGATAAATATCGAAACTAACAAGCAAAAGTTATATAGACAAAGAGTCTAATTTGGTGGGTTTAACTGTGTTTATGATTCATACAATTATGGTCCATCAGCAAGCAATCGAAGGACTGAATTTCACTATATGGTTTACGAAGTCTGTGGAGGCTGCACTTCGGGTTTCAAAGAAGATCAGAGTCATCTCCGCCATGCAGTGTTTATGCAAGAGGCGGGACGGGAATCAAACCGTCCTATCTCTAGTCCTAGTAGCCGAGAAAATAGATGAGCGACCCTCATCTTGACCCTCGCGAAACGGCAAGGATGAGAAAGAGCGGGGAGGTATTTCCATATGCTCTCGGGCAATGATTGGACCTCCCAAAGAAAGGTTGAGAAAATGGACTAGCAAGTCACAAAGAAGCAAAAGCTCAAAGAAGCAAATCAAAGGCCAAAAGCCAAAATTGTGAAGGTTTTAACCGAAACAAAAGTGAAGAAACTCCAATTCAACATCAAAGGCCAAAGGCCAATTCACTTCAGAAGCTGTTCCTCACCAAAAGGAAATCAAAGTGCTCAACTCAGTGAAACCCGAACCGAATCATGTGCTAGAGAAAGCGACAAGTTAACCATATAGTGCGAGTCGGTCCAGAGAATGCAGTCCAGGAGCCTGAAAAGGGCTATCTCCCGAATCATCTAAATTAAATTGCATCTCAGCTCGAAGGTACAAGTATCAAGTTTCTTCTAAGTATTCACACGGTTTAGTTTGGTAATAAGTAAGTAATGCATGAATAGGATAAATCTAGTTCCATATTCTCACTTTCCTATTTGAAGTTTTTACTTGGATTGTGTCCGCATCTCTTAAAAAGCATTGTTCGGGACGAACAACTAAAAGTGTGGGGTGATCTGATGGACCATATTTATATGATTCGTTAAGATAGTTAAACCCACCAAATTGGATGCTTTATCTGTACAACTTTTACTTTTTAGTTTCACTTTTGTTCTACAGGCTATTTCAAGGAGTAATGACAAAACGAGCTAAAATGGAGTTCTTAACACTGAAAGTGGATTACGAGTCAGTGTTGGCCATACTCCTACAATACTCCGATCAAGCCACAACTAAGTCCCAATGACTTATTCCAACAAAGATCAAGAACACAAGTGAAATGCCAAGTCTAAATTCCTCATCTTTTGATGTCAACTAAGAAGCAACCAAAGAGGCAACCAAAGGGCAACCGAAGACCAACCGGAGTCACATGACAACCGATGGCTTTTTGGAGAAAGATCTCATTCCACTCACTTCTCCTCCCCTCCACCTAGCCGGCGGCTTTCCATGTGGAGAAGCCACATGGCCGGCGGCTTCTCCTCCCTTGCCACCTTGCCCGGCGGCTAATTGCTCCTCCTCTCCCCTTGTGACATGTGTTGAGCTCTCATTCCTTCCCCATGCCTATAAATAGAGACCTTCACCTCCTTGTATCATCATCCTCATTCCATCCCAACATCCCATAGTTCTTGGTTAGTGAGAGAAGCTCTCTAGATTCTACAACACAATCCATGTAAACACACCACTTTGATATTAAAGCTCCAAGTTTGTTCTTGAGTACTCTTGTCGGTTCTTGAAGTACTCAAGCATTTACTTTACTTTTCGTTGTTCTTGAGTTTACTCCTGTTGGTTCTTGAGTACTCAAGTTTTCTCTTGTACTTGTTTTCAAAAACCTTTACTTTTTCTGTATTTCAAAACCTTTACTTCATTCAGCACTTAGCTATGATATCCACCTCTATGGATATTCGTAGCTAAACCCTTCATTCGGTTGAAGGGGTGTGCTTGTATCATACAATGTTTTAGACCCTTCTCTTAAGTGCCTCTTTGTGTTCAAAACTTGTTCTATGTGCCATTTATTAGGTCAGAACACTATTGGTTGAGTGGATGCTCGAAAGAGCAAAGCTCTTCCATGGGTTCGTGAACCTTCGTAGTTAAGAGGAGGCTCGAAAGGGCACAGCTTAACTGTGGAGTTCAACCTCTTTAAAACACCATTTGGTTGATCGGAAATGATTGACCAAATGGATGCACATAAGCTAAGATACTTTGAAAGGAGGAATTAGCCCAAATAGAACAAGTGTTCTAAACGGTGTGGCAAGTCATGTGCTAGAAATAGCCTTGATACATCTTTGAACACTTAGTATGATCATTAGAGGTCAATGATAAATAGACTATGATATAAGGCCCCTAAAACCGAATCTTTCCTTTAATCAAAACACCACCTTGCAATTTACTGTCAGTACCTATATCAACTGCTTACTTTCAGTCCCATATCAACTGCTTACTTTCCGCAAGTCTTGTCCTTCAAGCAATTACTTTCCGCAAGTCTTTTCCTTCAAGCAATTACTTTCCGCAAGTCTTGTCCTTCAAGCAATTACTTTCCGCAAGTCTTGTCCTTCAAGCACTTACTTTCAGCAAGTCTTGTCCTTCAAGCACTTTACTTTTCAGTATTTACTTTCAGTCCAGTATTTACTTTCTTTACTTTCAGTCATTTACTTTTCAGTACTAAAATCACAACCAACCCACTTACTTTTCAGTACTAAAATCACAACCAACCCCCAACTGTCTTACTTTCCATTTTCAAAAGAACAACTATCCACTAATTCCCTTGGGTTCGACCTCTACTTACCACTTTACTACCCAATAGTAGAGTACAAGTAGCGGACTTATAAATTTATTTTTTCACAGAGCCATCGCACATTAACGACGGTGTGGTGCGCTCCGTCAGCGGGTCTAGGTCTTCTGATGGCTTGGGAGTGATCTCCCATGTAGGCTCCTCCTTGGTGCTTCATGTTTACGACTCGTCCATCATGGCCATTGCAATGTCTTCCCCATTCTTCTCTAGGTCGTCTTCTACCATCTGCGCCCTCTTTTCAATTTGGTGCATTGGCCTTCGTTTTGTGGCTTCGGCCAAGTCGTCTATGAGATCCAACATTTCAGTCATGGTTAAGTGCGTGGCCGATCCTCCTACTGCGTCATGAAGCCTTGACCGCTCAACTGGCCTCATCCCACAAAGAAACTTTTGAAGAAGAACCACGTTCGTGAATCCATGGTGCGGGCAGCGCAAAACAATGGTATCGAAGTACGTATAATACTCGTCCAAGGTTTCGTCCCGGGATTGCTGAAGGCAGATGATCTTCTCGCGGGTGTCATGTCGTAATGATGGCGGGGAGAATTCTTTTAGGAATTGGGCTCGAAGATCTTCATAATAGCCTGCACAACTAGCAATTGAAGAGTAATACCAAATTATAGCAAAGTCAGTTAAAGAAAGTTTAAAGCATTTTAGCTTAAACCCTTCTGACGTCTCATTTTCTAGTTTCATGTGGCTACATATGGAGTGAAAATGTTGGCAATGTTTCACAGGGTCCTCTCCGATGGCACCTCCAAACTGGGGGAGATACTGAATCATCCATGAAGACATAGTGGATTATGCAATGAAAAATAAACGAAAGGGAAGAAAAGAACAACTAATCCGATAGCTAATTCTAATTCCCCGGCAATGGCACCAAAATTTGGCAGACGCCAGTCGTCGCAGCGCTGCAAATTAATAATTTATAAGTCCACTACTTTGGCCTTACTATTGGATTAGTAAAGTGGTAAGTAGGGGTCCAACCCAAGGAAATTAGTGGATAGAGTAGTTCTTTTGAAAATGGAAAATAAAGTAAGACAATTGGGTTTTGATTTTTTTGGTTTTGAACGGAAAGTAAATACTGAAAGTAAATGTACTGAAAGTAAATGTACTAAAAGTAAATGTACTGAAAATAAAGGTGCTGAATGTAAAGTTAGGTACTGAAAGTAAAGGTACTGAAAGTAATGTTAGGTGCTGAATGTAAAGGTACTGAAAGTAAAGTTAGGTGCTGAATGTAAAGGTACTGAAAGTAAAGTTAGGTGCTGAATGTAAAGGTACTGAAAGTAAAGTTAGGGACTGAATTGAAAGTTAGGTACTTGAAAGTAAAGGTGCTGAATGTAAAGGTACTGAATTGAAGTTGTTGAAAGTAAGACTGTAAGTAAATGACAAGTTGGTGTTTTGATCAAGAGAAAGATTCGGTGTAGGGGTTTTATATCATAGCTTCGTTCATCATCGACCTCTAATGATCTTACTAAGTGTTCTAAGGTGAGGGTTGTCCCTTTTCAAGACTTAACCCAAAACAAGGCTTTTTCAAGCACATGCCTCACCGGCTAGTCCTTTTCAAGACATAGCTTACTAGTTCTAGCTAGACTAATTCCCCTTTTCAAGGTATATCCGCCTAAGTGCATCCACTTGCATATTTGGATTGTTGAGGCAATTATATGCCTAATGGTCGAAGTCGTTTTGAGGGAATCCAATCGGGGCCTTGCCGGGCCTAGAATGACCTGAAGATCTCTTTGGGTGCAGGCCAGCCGGGCTCGGACGCATGTATCGGACGCGGGCCTCAGACTCGTCCGGCTTTTCTCGGACGCGGGCCTCGGCACCTCAGGCGCTGGACTCGGACGGCCCGGCACTCTCGGCACACTCGGCACAGGCTCTCGGCACAGGCCGACTGGGATCCTCGGACGCGACCTGGCCTGGGACGCGGCCTGGGGCCTCTCGGCGCAGCCCGGTGGTAAAGCTCGGTTTCGGCTGGGCTCTCTCGGTCCCCGACTGAGTTTCTCGGTCCCTGGTCAAGACTTCTCGGGCCTTGGTTGAATTTCCTCAGCAAATAATGCTTGGTGATCCTTTTTAGCTCAAGAACCCCTTTTTAGCTCGTTTCTTCTCTAAACCTCAAAATAGCCTGTAGAGCAAAAATGGAACTAACAAGTAAAAGTTGTTAAGACAAAGTGTCTAATTTGGTGGGTTTAACTGCTTCGATGAGTCGTATAAATACGGTCCATCAATGATCTTCCTCCATCTTCCACCAAACTCAAGTGTATCAGTCTAAAAGTTGAATCCACTAAGTGTGAGTTTCGGGGTCAATGTCGTCCCACTTCCTATACGGTCCTTCATTGTAGCTTGATGTAAAGCAGGATATGAATTTGATGTTTGAATGAATGAAGACTAACTTGTCAGCATGGATAGCATTAAGACGATGGTTCTTAGTGTTATGAATGTACGTATTAGTGCTCCGAATTCTCTCGGTTAAGAGCTACTAAATAGCTGGAACAACACTTTTATGACTATTTCTGCAAGCTCTGAGGTATCAACACCATAAGTAAACCAACATATAGGAGTCATCGTCACATCATCTATCAAAGCGGCATTGGACCCAAAAATTCCTTCCTTGCCCTCAACTTTAGCCATTTAATCACATAATAAATTTCGTTCAGATTCATCTTCTCCACTGAAAGGCTTGAAGTACTCCCAAAACTACTTCTTTATCAAAGTTTGGAGTACGTCTCCCTATTCCACCCGGTGTAGGAGATCTCACGTAGTTTACATTATAGAAAAAAAGGATTGAGGGAAAATCTCAAGAAATAAATGTGAATATTTATGTTTCGTCATCTAGCCACCGAAATTCCATTCATTCTCTCAACACACATCACTTATTTCTCTTATCATGAAAACCGTTTTTTCATAAACTTCACCCATTTTTTTCCTTCACCATCAACAAACTTTATCATAAAAAATATAGGCTTTGTGATGGTTAAGATGTTGTCAACCTCATCCCAAAAATCTACATCAAAAATTGTGGCTGCAACTTCATCTCCACAGTTAGTAACCCAATCCTTAAAAGCCATAAGCACCATGATGCGGAAATGGTGAAAGAGGAAGAGATATTAGGGTAGAAGAAGGGTGAATGCGAGAGAGGAATATATTTCTGGAATTCAGTACCGATTGTATTACCACCCAATAGTTATTAATACCTATTACACTGCTAGCCTATTGGTCCACGTCACACTTCTCTTATTGGTTCTCAGTCCTTGGGGCCAGCTGCCTTCTTTCCAGTGCCCGTACAATTTGTTACGCCAGCTGCCATTTTTCCAGTGCCGTTGCAATCTGTTACATATTCTTCTACTAGATATTTCTTAAACTTGATCTTCTGTCTTGCACCTCTACCATAGCTATCACGTGCCTCCTGATTCATAACAATGCTCCCCCCTCTGACAGGAACCTTGTCCTCAAGGTTGAACAAGGGAAACTGCTGTTGGAATACGTCAAGATCTTCCCATGTGGCTTCTTCCAGCGGCTGGTGCTCCCACTGAATAAGAACTTGTGTGACCATGCTGCGTTGTCTTTTGATCTGGCGTGCAGCGAGCAGGTGCACTGGTTGTGGGATTGGATGTGTGCTTGCGAACTGATCAGGCCAAGTAATAGTCTCAAATGGCGGTGTAGCTCGACACTTCTTTAGGAGGGATATGTGGAAGGTATCATGAATGTGGGCATTGTCGGGCAATTGAAGGTAGTATGCTACCTTACCAACTCGTTCCAAGATAGAAAAGGGTCCATAGTAGTGCTTTGCGAGCTTGGAGCATTGTTGGTCTCGCATCGAGCGCTGCGTGTATGGCTGTAGTTTGAGGTAAACCCAGTCACCCACTTGGAACTCCACATCCGTTCTGTGCTTGTTTTCTTGATATTGCATCCTTAGTTGTGCTTGGCTGAGGTTTGTTTTCAAGCCATCAAGAAGCTGGTTACGAGTTGAGAGTATATGATCAACTGTTGTGACTGTGGCCATTCTTGGGATGTACTCTTTAGTGGCAGGTAGAGGTTGGCCGTAGATGGCTTCGAAAGGAGTCATCTGGGTGGCGGAATGCAAAGCTGTATTGTAGTGAAGTTCGGCCTAGGGTAACATTTCCAACTAGTTGTGCTGGTGGTCCATTACATAGCATCACAAATAGTCTTCTAAAGTGTGATTAGTTACCTCCGTTTGTGGATGGTAAGCTGTGCTGCGGAGTAAGTGTGTGCCCTGTTGTTTGAACAACTCCCGCCAGAACAAACTCATAAACACAGGGTCTCTATCGGACACGATGCTCTTGGGAATTCCATGCAAGCGGCAAATATCCTTGATAAATACTTTTGCTACTTTCTCGGCCTTGAATCCTGATGTAAGTGAGCTGAAGTGTGCATATTTGGTTAGCCGATCGACTACCACTAAGATCACTGTATGTCCACCCGATGCTGGAAGATGGGTGATGAAATCCATCAAAATATCAGTCCAAATCCCGCTTGGTAATGGTAGAGGTTCGAGCAGTCCTTGAGGTCTAGTGTTTAGGATCTTCACCTGTTGGCACACAGTGCAAGCTTGGATATAACTTTTAACATCGTCGCACATTTCTGCCCACAAAAAATGTGAGCTGACTCGAGCTTATGTACGGTGGATCCCGGCATGGCCACCTAGTGGCGTGTCATAATACTCATGCAAACTGAGTTCACGTAGTGTCTCATCCTTTGGGACTAGTAGGCGCCCTTGAAACAGGATAAGGCCCTCGCGGACCGGGTGTTGTGGATATTGCGCTGCATCTTGTGATATGTTGTGCAGCAAGTCTTTAGTGGTAGGATCACGTTCCAAGGCGAGCCTTAGGGTGCATAGTATACTGACTTCTAGTTTGGAGCAATGAGTGAGGGTTAAGCATGACGGCCCTGGTAGACGAGAGAGTGCGTCAGTGGGCTGGTTGTCATGTCTCGGTTTATAGACTACTTCGAAATCATAGCCCATAAGTTTGGCCATCCATCGCTGTTGCTAAGGCGTGTGAATCACTTGCGTCATCATGGTTCACAAAGGTTGATGATCGGTGTGTAATATGAAGTACCCCCTAAGAGGTAATGGTGCCACTTTTGAACTGCTGAGACTAAGGCGCAAAGTTCCCTTGCATAAGTGGAGGCCCTTTGCATAGTTGGGGTAAATTGGCGACTCAAATAAGCCAAGGGTTTGTGACGTTCAATCAAAACTGCTCCCATTCCCCAGCCTGATGCTTCTGTCTCTACTTCAAAGGTTATATTAAAATCAGGTAAGGCTAGGGTAGGGGCTTTTGACAGTGCCTCCTTGAGCTTGCCAAAAGCTGTGGTGGCTTGGGTCGACCAAAGGAAAGCATCATTGCGGAGCAGGTCGGTCAATGGACTTGTGATATGCGCATAATGTTTTATAACCCGTCTGTAGTAGCCGGCTAATCTAAGAAAACTGTGCAGCTGTTTGACGGTCGTTAGGGTTGGCCATCCTTGTATTGCACTAACTTTCTCTGGATTAACTCCAACCCCTTGTGCCGATATGATGTGTCCGAGGTACTGTATCTTAGCCCTAGCAAGGTCACATTTGAGAGCCTTAGCAAAATAACATTGCTGGGTAAGGATGGAGAGTACCTCATGTAAATGTAGCAGGTGATCATTCCAGCTTTTTCTATATATTAGAATATCATTAAAGAACACTAGGACATGCTTCCTGAGTTGCGGATGAAGCAGTTCATTCAGAGCTGCTTGAAAGGTTGCCGGTGCATTAGTTAAGCCGAACGGCATAACAAAAAACTCGAAGTGTCCGTCATGAGTACGGAATGGTGTCTTATGGACGTCATCCTCTTGCATTCTAATTTGTGGTAACCGGACCTCAAATCCAGCTTAGAAAACACAAGCTCCATGGAGTTCGTCAAACAGCTCATCTGCAGTGGGTATAGGGAAACTGCTCTTGATGGTGGCTGAATTAAGAGCCCTAAAGTCGACATAGAATCGCCATGTTCCATCCTTCTTCTTCACTAGGAGAACAGGAGATGAAAATGGTGATGAGCCGGGTTGTATTATACCATCCTATAGCATTTCTCGTACCAGTTTTTCAATCTCCACCTTTTGGTACTTAGGATATCTATGGGGTCGCACGTTGACCGGTGCGGTGCCTTGCATTAGGGGGGAGTTGGTGGTCCACCCCTCGTGCTGGAGGCAGCCCCTTGGGTTTGGCAAAAACCACCTTGTTTTGCTCAAGAAGTTGGGTCAGGTTCTCCTTCTACTCCTTGTTTAAGTGCTCAGGCACTATGGTAGTATGGTGTCGCTTGCATTGTCTAGCTGCAAAATCACTGTGAGCTGATGAAATGAAGAGATAGTGTCAGCTTTTTGAGCCTTGCGAAGCTGTCCCAATGTTAGTTGAGCAAGTTGGCTATGCGGCTGTAGCCCATGCAACTTCACCTCTTGGCCTGCATGCGAAAAACTCATCCAAAGCTTTTTGTAATCAAACAAGGTTGGGCATAAGTCAGCCAACCATTGGGCACCGATTACCGTGTCCGCACCATATATCGGCAATAAGTGAAAATCAATTTTGAATGAAGTTTGGTCCAGAAGTAGTGGTACCTCTTTGCATAGCCCTTTGCATAGGAGTTCATCTCCATTACCAATGGTGACGTTCAGGTGCTTCGATGGTTCGATGGTCAGCTTGGCATGCTTGGCCACTGGTGTTTGTAGGATGTTATGGGTTGACCCAGTATCTATCAAGATGATCACTGGTACTCCATTCATCGACCCTTCGAGCCTCAATGTACTAGGCGCAACGCGGCCTTGTAATGCATGGACGGAGATGGTCGGTGTAGGTTCAGTTTCGTCTTCAGGAGTGGGGTTGTTCTCTACTTTCTTTCCCACGACCTGAGTGTGGTCTGGTGCTAATAACTCTTCTTCATGGCCATCCTCCTCTATGAGGAAACATTGGAATCAAGGTTTTCATCGATGACCGGGACTGTACTTCTCGTCACAGTTATAGCAAAGCCCCTTCTCAGGTCGGGTGGCTATCTCAGCGCTGGACAGTCTCTTGATGGGTTGTGGTGTGCCCTGGTTGCTTGGTAGTTCTTTGACAACACTCGTACTGCTACTAGGTTCGTGGGAGCTCAGGTAATGGCGCAGCGAATAGGACTTAGCGTGCCAACTTTTCATGGTGTTAACCTTATGTTCCGCCACCCACGTCATGCCCATAGCCATGCACAGGTTTGTTGGATTCAGCAAGATGAGCTCAATCTGGATCTCATCCTTTAGTCTGGCCATGAAGCGTATCAGTAAGTTTTCATGTGTCAGGCCAGGGGTTTGAGTTGAAAGTGATTCAAACTCGGAGATGTAAGCTGCAACTGGGCCAGCCTGCAGCAACTTTTGGATCACCAGCTATGGTTTGTAGTAGGCCGGAGGAGGGGGGCAAACATGGTAGCTACATCAGTTGCAAAGCGTTCCCAGGTGCCAAGTTGTTGGGTCGAATACAGCCACGGGTACCACTTTAAAGCCTCTCCTCCCAGGTAGAACGTCGCCACTGTTAACTTCAGCTCGGCAGGAATGTTGTTGTAGTCAAAATAGCGCTCCATTTGAAACACCCAGCCCTCTACGGCCTCGCCGCAAAATAGTGGTACATCAATGCGGGGTAGTCGGCTTCCTCGTGCCGGGGCGTTGGTGACGTTCATTATCGCCTGGTGGGTCCTTCCATGGCCGTTGCTGTTACTAGCTTATGGCTGGATATTAATGGGGGTTGGCAACAGCGGTGGTAGAGACGACGACTCGTATTGTGTGGGACTAGGTGGGTGATGCATCGGTTGTTTCTTAGCCCTCAATTCATGTAGCTTGAGTTTTCTAATTTCATTCCGCATCTCGGCTCGCATCTGCTCCATCATCTCCATGATCTGCGCTAACCCTTCCGAGTTTCTTACCTTTTCCTCCGTCTGGCATTGGCTGAGCGGGGCCAAGTTCTGGGTGAGGGTGGCGATGGCGTCAGTGGTGCTGCGGGTGTCCGGAATGATGGCAAGTCTCTCAGTGAAAGCACCAAAGTTGAAGTGGAAATGGTGAATGAGGAAGAGATATTATGGTGAATGCGAGAGAGGAATATATATCTTGAATTCAGTACTGGTTGTATTACCACCCAATAGTTATTAATAGCTATTACACTGCTAGCCTATTGGTCCACGTCACTCTTCTCTTATTGGTTCTCAGTCCTTGGTGCCAGCTGCCTTCTTTCCAGTGCCCGTACAATTTGTTACACTAGCTGCCATTCGTCCAGTGCCGTTGCAATCTGTTACATATTCTTCTACTGGATATTTCTTGGACTTGATGTTCTGTCTTGCACCTCTACTATAGCTATCATGTGCCTCCTGATTCATAACACACCATTGTTGTAGCAAGAGCTTCTCTATAATCTTAAACCCTCTTCAACAATTTAAGGTGGGAAGCAAATCTGGTTTATGCTACCTTCAACAACTTTGAATATCTATGAGCATGTTGGTGATTGAGAAGATTGTACGATATTTTCCCCTCTTATATGTATCTATCATCCATGTGAATGACACCAAAAAATCTTTAAATATCACATTCAATGTATGCACCACACAAGGAGACCAAAAAATGTGCTTGTGTACCTTTTCAATTTTCTTTCCCGCTGCCTTGCAATTTGCAGGATTGTCAGATACTACCTACAACACATTTGGAGGATTAACAACTTCATCTATTGACTTTAGTACAAAATCTGCAATTGCTTTTCCTGTTTTCTCCACACCAGAGAAATCCCAGCACATAAGAATAGTGAATCGCGACTATTTAATGCCACAACATTGCTAAGTGGTTTGTGTTTCATATACCATGGAAGTCCCGTAGGTGATCCAAGTATCCTTGATCGGAGCTAAATCTTTCTCAAAATCTTGATGGCATTCATCTAGCAAATACATTTTGGTTCTATCATATGACGGTGGCTTGTAATATTTAGGAGATTGGTTTACTACCTTTAACATGTTGATGAAATCTGGATTCTTGAGAACATTCTCATTAACACACATTGAATGAACAAATGTTACATCTACTTGATGTCTTTCCCCAGTGAAAAAAGATGATGTTATCGGGGTGCCAGAAATAGTTGATTTTTCTTGGCTACTAATGGTAGTAGATTCTTTAAACTATGGTGAAACACCAGTCACCTCAGCATCTTCAACCTTTTACCTTAATTTATGAAGTTATGTCCGCTTAGAAAGCATCACTGACAAACGACCAATTTCGCTTTTTTTCCGAACGCAACACTGATGAGTCGAGTTTTCGACTCATTAATAGCCATTTTTCACTATAGCTTTGAGTCGTTTCCGACATTATTTGATGTCATTTGACTCTTGCCTTTCACATCTCAGGTAGAAAATGATACCTTATGGAATTCGAGACCTCAATATCAAGATTGCTTGAAAAACCTGAAGAATAGAGCAAAATTGGGCAGAAACAAGACTCCCAGCCGACCGATTGGGAATTTGCCTTGCACCAGCCGGCCAGCCGGATGGAAGAGCAGACTTGAAGAGCAACTGCCCACTTTGAATCGGTTGGCTGGACTCACCAGCCGACCGGTTGGAAAAGTACTTCAGAAGGCGTGATTCAAGCACATGTTCAGTCGGTCGGCTGAGAGTTCAACCGGTCGGCTGGAGAAGAGCTATCAGAGTGCCTTTCCAAGCACATACTCAATCGGTCGGTTAGACCCACCAGCTGGCCGGCTGGCAAACAACCTTAGAAGGCTCACAATCTCTCACTCTTTAATCGATCGGTTGGCTAATCCAACCGGTCGGCTGGACATTTGCAACAGAAGCCTCTGGATTTTAGCCACTAGCCGACCGGCTGGACGTGCTACCGTAGGGTTAACTTCCAGCTGAGTCTATAAATAGAAAGTGAGGATTTTGACCTAAGGGGCAGGTTTTAAGAGAGAAGAAGTGTGAGAAAAAGGCTAAGGAAGGCTCACCATCATCAAGGATTGCTTAGGGAGAAAAGAAAAGACAAAGGAAGGATTCTAGAGCTTGCTCATCATCTACCACTTTGGTTTCTCATCTTTTCTCCCTCTTGTTGCTTTGTATTGATAACATGTAATATGATGATGTGTGAGTAGTTCTTGTGTTTTGAGAGTTCTACAACCCTCCTTGGTACTCTTTGATCACAAATATATATTGGTATTCATATGATTGATTGTTGATTTCATTTTCTCTTGTGTTATGAATTGTTATGCACTCTAGGTGTTTGTTAAAATGCCTAAGTGACAATTTAGACTAAAACTTGAACCTATGACTCGAGAGAGCTAGGGAATAGTTCTAGGATGGAGAAAATGATATATATCATGAAAGTGAATCTTAAGATATGGATGCTTGACTAGGATTGAATGTTTGATTTATTGGAGTTGGTCATTAAGAGAATCATCAATTAATCCCATCAAATGGTGTTAAATTCGTATCCACTATGCTCTTCATATGTGACATGCTACTAAGTGTTTGATGAAATGCCTAAGTAACATGTTAATCTTAAAACTCGACCTAAGAATCGATGGACCTTAGGAAGGTTTGGAAGTAGTGAATATGATCATTTCTACGGGATTGAAGTGAACTAGTGCTTATGTCTATTGCATTTATCACCTTGGGAGGTGTTTCGAGGATGATAAATGCTGTAGAATGAATCTACAATCAAGATTGAGTGAGGTTTGAGTTAAGAAGGTTTGGCTAAGAATAGATTCACACGGAAGTTGGTCTACCTTAGTCTAAACTAGGTTCAAAACTATTTGACTACCATGAAATGCTTCAATATTGTGTATGTGATCAATGGGAAATGCCAAGAAGGGGAGTAATCCCTCGAAACTCCTTTTATCTATCTTCTATCTCTAATTACTTGCCATTTAGGGTTTAGGTACACACACGTTATACATTTTTTATTTAGAATAGCCAAACGGAAACACAATCTCATATAGTGCATGTGCTTGGCTTGCTCCTTTGGGTTCGACCCGGTCTTACCGGTCTTTATAAATTGTTTTTGACCAAAGAGATTCTATCGCATTCATTTGCGTGTGAAAATCAACAGCGGTTCAAAATGGTGTCGTTGCCGGGGAGGAACTAGTTAGCACATCCGCAGCTTTGATTGTGTGGATGTTCCGACTATTCTTGTAGATATTTTTCTTTTTCTTATACTTGTATATTCTTCCTTCACTCATATCCCTTGTTAGCTTACATTTATCTTGTTTTGCGAGGATGGACCCCTACAACCAACAAGTCTTATACAATGGAGATTACTGCCAAGAGGAGGAGCAACTATTTTCTTATTGTCAAGAACATGGCTATCCGACAAGTTATTACACTCTGAATTGGGATGATAGCTGACAGGTCGTCGTTGGTACCTGCAAATCTAAATTTATAATGTCCACTTACTCTTGGCTTAGTATAGCTGTAAGTAAGGGGTCGAACCCAAGGGAGCTAGATGGTTACTACTTGTTCTGAAAAAGGAAAGAAAGCAGTTGGTTGTAAGTGATCAGGAAACAGTGCAAAAAGGAAACAAGATGGGTGTGTATCAATAAGAGAGAATATTCAGACTAAGGTTTCTTAATTGTGACTTGTTTTATCCTTGACTTCTAAATATCAGATTTCTAATTCCTAAGTGTGATTACTTCCATTCCAAGTTATAATCTAAAGTAGGGTCTTTCCGGACGCCTACACAACAATCCACTTCCTTTCCGGGTTGTAGAATTCTAAACCTAGCAATTTAATACTCCATTCCAAGATATATCAAATTAGTGCTCTATTTGTTTTCAACGGTCTAGTATCAAACAAACAATAAATAAGGGATTTGTATTACTCGACTACGTCTAACCCTTCCGAGTATCAACTTAATTCCGCAATACAAATCGAGATAAATAGCACAAGGTCTAGTGGAATAAAGAAATAAGCATTAAGTTTCAAGTCTCAAAAACAGTAGTCACAATATATTGAACCCTAGCCCGAATAATGGGATTAGTTCCACATGGCCATTAAAACAAGACAATAATAAAAGGAGGAATAAACTTCTCTATCGAGCCGCGAGGATGATGAAGAACACCGGAATGAATGAGGTACGTCGAGATGAAGCTTTTGATGATTCTGTGATGATTGAAAGGCTTGACCAAGGGATGTATTTATAGGGTAGGATGAGTTCGAAATTCCCTTAAGTCGGCCTACTCCTTAGGAAACTGAGTAATATTCGGCTAAGTCCAAAAGATAGTTTAGGAAATATTCCCAAATCTTTGTGTAACCGACTTAGCTTCATCTTCAAGCAAAGGTCTTGTGCAAGTCTTCTAGAGCCTTCCAGAATCATCTAGAATGGTCCAAAACCGCCTTGGATGAGATGACAATGACGAGCCAAAAACAAGCTTGGGCTTTGATCTCTCCGATGCACGGATGGAGGCTCGAGGGAACGCTCGGCTGGATGCTCGGACGGCCGGTCGGCTGGCTGGGATGCCCGATCGGGTGTGCGCTCGGCTGGATGCTCGAACGGCCGGTTGGCTGGCTGGATTCCCGCGCGGACGTCTCCTGCATTTCCTTCCCGCGGACGTCTCCTTCATTTCCTTCTCTTGAATTACTGAAATTGTTCAGACGTCCGCGCGCTTATTGTTGAGGCCTCCGCGGAATGCACTATTGAAAACTCCAAAGTGCTTCGGTCTTCATTTCTTTCCGCGCCAAACTTCGTCAAATGTAAATAAGCCGGTCAAGAACTCCTTGTGATGTTTTTTTGCTCCAAAAGCCATCTTTTGAATGCAATTCCTCCTAGAGCTTCCAAATCACCTGAAACACGAAACAATACTAGGAAGTAACTGTTCGTACAATAAAGTGCTGGAATTGGTGGGATTTGATGACTCGATGAGTCGTATAAATACGGCTCATCAAACCACCCCACACTTAAACTTGTTCGTCCCGAACAAGGACTAGGTCATAAGAGGAACGAAAACTGTAAACACCACAATGCTTCGGCATCCTAGACATGCTACATGAACATGATTCGGTTAATCTAGATTTCGCTTTCTATGCATGCTCGTTACTAATAGCTTTGTGCGAAAACATGGGTTAATGATACGTGTTACCTTTGGGCCGAGATGCAAATCAATTCGGATGTCTCGGGAGATAGCCCTTTTTAGACCCATGAACCGCATTCTTGGACTCGAACTCTTGCTATATGGTTATGCTTCGTCGCTTTTTCTTGCACGTGATTGATTCGATCTTCAAAGTGTTGAGTGCTTTTCGGCCAGCTATAGTGTCTCGGGTTGATGTATCAATTGAGCTCTTCACTTGATTTCGGTGTAAACTTTCACAATGATGATGGATTTGTTACTTTGTGGTGCGGATTGTGACTTGCTCAAACCTACTTGCTCTCACTCATCATCGTCCTTTTGACTCGGGTCAAGCCAAGGGTCGTTTGTCTATTTTCCCGGCTACTTGGACTAGAGCTTGGACAGTGTGAAGTATTCCCGTCCCGACCAACCGCAAAGGATACCGCAGTGGTGGAGCAGACTCATACTATGTTGCTTCGAAGTGCTAGCCTCCACGAGATCCACATAACCATATATCTTGAGTTCGGCCTTTGAATGATCTGTCAAGTCTCTCTACGGTGTTTCTGTCAACTCCACATCCCTGTTTATCTCAACTAATAAAGGCACGCAATGGATTAAGATCACATGTAATCGCACAATTATAATTTCACCAAAGACATGCATGTAATCAGCTCTATCTATTTCACATCATCAATATTCACTATCACAAATCTAGGAAATAGAGAAGAAACCTATACAACAAATTTAAAAATTTGGGAAACGTGCTGACTCGGTGACTGACTCTCCCACCCCACACTTTTGAAATAAGTCGTGTCCTCATGACACGACTTAGACTCTAGACTCACACGCATGCAAACAATATGGAAAAGAAGAGAAAAGAGATGGAACAATACTCCCCTGATGGTGTGGTGGCATGGATATGGGGCTGTCCTTGGCATGCGCTCCCAAGGTATCTTTATGCGGTCGCATGGTCTTGACCAGTCGCATGAAATATTCATGCGATCGCATGATTTGTTCTGCGAGCTCGCATGAACTGTTCCCTGCTTGAAATCAGCTTCTTTCCCAAGTACAATGTGACGACAATGACTCAAAATATAGAAAAATAAACGACATAAAATAAAAACTGAAAAGCACAAGATGCCGGGCTGCCTCCCTGCGAGCGCCTTTGTTTTACGTCGTTGGCTCGACGGTACCTCGTCTATGCATCTGTGGTGGGCTCGGCCAGGTCAAACTCCTGGGCGGGTGCTTTGATCTCTACATGGTAGTGTTTCACCCGTTGCCCATTGACCTTAAAGCGTCGGCCGTCTGTTGAGCACTCTAGCTCGAGCGACCCGTAGTTGAAAACTCTCGTTACTGTGTATGGGCCTGTCCATCTCGATCGCAACTTGCCGGGCATCAATCGTAGGCGTGATGAAAAGACCAAAACCTGCTGGCCAACCTCGAAAGTGCGCCTAAGGATAAACTTGGCATGATAGAGCTTGGTCCGCGCCTTGTAGTCTGTTTGGCTCTCGTAAGCCTCGAGGCGCAGCTCCTCAAGCTCACATAGCTGCAATCTCCTATCTAGCACGGCTGTCTGCAAGTCTGGATTGCACTTCTTCAGTGCCCAATATGCCTTGTGCTCGAGCTCAACCGGCAAGTGGCATGCTTTCCCATAGACCAATCGAAAAGGCAAGGTGCCTATCGGTGTCTTGTAAGCTGTCCTGTATGCCCATAATGCCTCATCCAACCGCTGGCTCCAATCCTTTCAGCCCGGGCTCACCATCTTTTCCAATATCCCCTTAATCTCGCAGTTGGAGATCTCCGCTTGTCCGTTTGTCTGTGGGTGGTAGGCTGTGGATGTCCTGTGATGAAAATGGTAGTGCTTGAGGGTCGCAGCCATCATCTTATTGCAGAAGTGCGTCCCTTGGTCGCTGATGATTGCCTTCGGTACTCCGTATCTGCAAAAAATGTTAGTGCACAGAAAATCTATAACAGTTCTAGCATCATCACACCTAGTGGCCTTCGCCTCTACCCATTTGGAAACATAGTCCACAGCCACAAGAATATAGGTGAAACCGCATGACACAGGAAAAGGACCCATAAAATATATGCCCCAAATATCAAACACATCATTTACTAATATGGGGACTTGCGGCATCTCATTCCTAGCCGAGATGTTACCTACACGTTGACATTTATCGCATCTCTTACAATGGTTGTAGGCATCTCTAAAGACATGTGGCCAAAAGAATCTACTATCTAATATCTTCCTAGCCGTTCTCCTAGGGCCGAAATGGCCACCACATGCATATTCATGGCAAAAGCTAATCACAGAAGCAATCTCATCATCGGGGATGCACCGTCTAAGAATCTGATCTACACCTATTTTCCACAAGTACGGATCATCCCACACATAGTATTTCGAATCATGCTTCAATTTCAAACATTGGGCCCTAGAATAGGAGGGCGGGAACTTAACTCCGACCAGGTAGTTCACTAAGGAAGCATACCATGGCGCCTTACCTGTAAGAGCATACAAGTGCTCGTTTGGAAACGTCTCAGTAATCTGTCCGGCATCTTCCTCTCGGACAAGTCGGCTCAAGTGATCGGCCACCGTGTTCTCTATGCCTGACGGAGCCCACTGCACTGTCGTTAAGGTGCAATGTTCTCTGTACAAATAAATTTATATTTTCCGCTACTCGCGACTTTACTACTGGGTAGTAAGTGGTAAGTAGGGGTCGAACCTAAGGGAGTCAGTGTGGATTAGTTGTTCTTTAATGAAGCTTATGCAGAAATTAAATGCGATTGGGGTTGAGTTTGAGTGTGATTTGAGAACTGAAAGTAAATTACAATAATAGATTGTAAGGAAAGGATTCGGTTTTAGGGGCCTTGTATCATATTTGTTTATCATTGACCGCTAATGATCATACCAAGTGTTCGAAGATGAATCGAGGTTATTCCTAACACAAGACTTGCAACATCGCGTAGAACACTTGAAATGATCATGCTAAGTATTCAAAGATGAATCGAGGCTATTTCTAGCGCAAGACTTGCAACACCATTTAAAACACTTGTTCTACTTAAGACTAATTCCTCCTTTCGAAGTATCTTAGCCTTATGTGCATCCATTTGATCTTCTGTTACGATTTCCCAAAATGGTTTTTTAGATAAGTCGAACTCCTCAGATAAGTTTTGCTTGTTACAGCTTCCACTTACCGAGTATGTTCACGAATTCCCACGAAAGAGCTTTGCTTATTACAGCTTCCACTCAACCTTGGAAATTCTGACTATATATGGCACATAGCACAAGTTTTGAATACAGAGATACTCTAAGAGTAGAGTCTAAAACATTTATAATACAAGTACACCCCTGCGACCGAGTACAAGCTTTTAGCTGCTTGTATTCATGTCAAGGAATACAAGCAAACTATTGTCTTGAACAAGGGTACCGAATAATAAAATAACTTTAAAGTAAAAACAAATAATACTTGAAAGTAATTTTATACCTTACAATAAGCGGAGGAGAGGAGCTCCTATGCAAGATCCAAGCGCCAAAATTAGCTCCAAAATGAAGAACAATATTTATTGAAAGTGAAGAGAAGAGGGTTAAGCCCTCTATCTCTCTAAAACATTTGTGAATTGTGGTGGATGATACAAATGAGGAGGAGGGAGCCTCCTTTTATGGCCAAAGGAGAGGAGATGGCTTCCATGTGTTTTTGATCCAAGGGAGGAGGAGGAAGGGAGGAGCATGTGGAGGAGAAGCCACCACATGGCAAGCTTTTGTGGCTTCTCCCATGGAGGTCAAAGCCGCCGGTTGTGGGGAGGAAATGGAGGAGGATTTCCTCCCTTGGCCACCTTCACCCAAAGCCATCGGTCACAAGGGGATAAGGATGGGTTTTGTGTGGGTTTTGTGTAGGTTTTGTGTGGGTTTTGTGTAGTTTTCACAAAACTATCAGTCCAATTTCGCCCCGGTCTGACTTTGGTGTTTCCTCGGTTGGATTTGTATTGAGTAATTCAATGTTAGGATCTTGAGATTTCTTCGTTCAGCGTCTGATCTTGACCTTGGAATGACTCGTAATATCTTTTCAGCGTAAAATCCTCTCCTTAGCGTGTTTTCTCTCTAAGCGCCAAAATACCCTGTAGAAATATATCGGGACTAACAAGTAGAAGTTAGATAGACAAACAGTCTAATTTGGTGGGTTTTACTGTGTTTTTGATTCGTATAATTATGGTCCATTAATGCCCTTCTTGTCCTTGATCTCCAAGTCAAACTCCTGTAGGAGCAGGATCCACCTAATGAGCCTCGATTTTGCCTCCTTCTTCGTCATCAAGTACCTAATAGCTGCATGGTCAGAATAGACAACAACTTTAGTACCGAGCAAATACGATCTGAATTTCTCCAAGGCAAAGACCACGGCCTGCAGTTCTTTCTCTGTGGTCGAATAGTTCTTCTGGGCCATGTCCAGAGTCCTTGAAGCGTAGTAAATCACCACGGGCTTCTTGTCCACCTTTTGGCCGAGAACTGCTCCTACTGCGTAGTCGCTCGTGTCGCACATAATCTCGAATGGCTGACTCCAGTCCGGTGCTCTGATGATGGGTGTGCTGGTGAGGGCCTGTTTTAGCTCATCGAACGCTGCCCTGCACTGATCTGTAAACTCAAAAGGAACATCTTTTTGCAAAAGATTAGATAAAGGCAGCCCCTTTTTAGAGAAATCCTTTATAAACCTACGATAGAAACCAGCGTGCCCCAAAAACAACTTAATATCACGGACAGTAGAGGGATAGGGCAGAGTAGAAATCAAGTCAATCTTAGCTTTGTCAACCTCTATACCCTCATGCGAAACTATGTGACCGAGAACTACTCCATGGGTGACCATAAAGTGACACTTTTCATAATTGAGCACCAAATTCATAGAAACACATCGTGCTAACACTGTACTCAAATTATCTAAGCATGCATCAAAAGAGTCACCATGCACAGTAAAATCATCCATGAACACCTCTATGAACGAACCTATCATGTCAGAAAATATGCTAGTAACGACCCGCTGAAAAGTGATGGGTGCGTTACACAAGCCAAAAGACATCCGGCGAAGAGCAAACGTACCGAATGGACACGTGAAGGTCGTCTTTTCCTGATCCTCGGGTGCTATGGGAATCTTATTATAGCCTGAAAATCCATCTAAAAAGCAGAAATATGGCTTACCTGCCAATCGGTCGAGCATCTGATCAATGAATGGAAGAGGAAAGTGATCCTTGCGCGTTACGGCGTTCAATTTCCTGTAATCTATGCACATGCGCCATCCATTCTTCACTCTGGTCGTGACCATCTCGCCATCGGCATTCTATTCCATTGTAATCCCAGTCTTCTTCGGCACAACATGTACTGGGCTCACCCACTGACTGTCTGAGATCGGGTAAATCACGTCTGCATCTAGTAGCTTCTGAATCTCCTTCAGAACGACCTCCATCATAATTGGATTCAATCTGCGTTGAGGTTCCCTCGAAGGCTTCGCTCCATCATCCAGCAAAATCCGATGCATACAAACTGCCGGGCTGATTCCCTTGATGTCGGCTAGTGTCCATCCGATGGCCAGTTTGTGCTCGGTGAGCACTCTAATCAATCGCTGCTCCTGTTCTGCCTCGAGTCCACTCTTGATGATGACTGGTAGTGAGTCGTCCTCCCCTAGGAACGCATACTTCAAGTGTTCGGGTAGAGGCTTCAATTCCACTGTAGGTGCCTGCACAACAGAAGGCAAACATACATTGGATTTAAATAAGCGAATTGTATTAACCTCATACCTCGGTGTGAGCGGCTGGGCAATCTCTAACTGGGCGAGAGCATCCATGATTGTCTTGGTGAGCTCATAGGAATCCTCGTGTGAGTACACGGCCTGTTCGATTGCTAGCTCAAGTGGGTCGGTCTCTCTCTCCGGATGTACCTCCTGGACAAGGTCGTCCAGTGTGTCAAAGGCATGCACTGCCTCATACTCCATTGGATGCTTCATGGCCCTGAAGATGTCAAAACTGAACACTTCCCCTTCAACTTCCATGGAGAGTGTTCCACTGTCGCAATCTATCTTCATCTTTGACGTCTTAAGGAACGGTCGCCCGAGTAGGATGGGTGCGTGATCGGTCGGGCCGCAGTTCTCCATCTTGAGCACATAGAAGTCGGCTGGAAATACTAGCTCTCCCACCTGTACGAGCACATCTTCGATCTTACCCTCGGGCTGTTTGCATGACCTGTCCGCCAACTGTATAGTGAGACCTGCAGGTTCTAGAGGACCAATACACAAAGAGGAATATATGGAATATGGTAAAACATTGATAGATGCACCGAGATCGAGCATACAATTTTCTATCCTAATGTTACCGATCGTGCAGGGAATGGTGTATGTGCCTGGGTCACCGCATTTTGGTGGCACCTTGCGCTGAATCACCGCTGAAACATTCATGCTCATGAGCTGCTGGTTGGGCTGGGTTCCTCGCCTTCTGTTTGTGCACAACTCCTTTAGGAACTTGGAGTACCTCGGGATCTGCTTGATAGCCTCAAGGAGCGGGATGTTGATTTCCACCTTGCTGAATAGCTCCCACACTTCCCTGTCCATCACATACTTCTTTGGAGCTCGAACCTGTACAGGAAAAGGTAGAGGAACAGTGACATTAGAGTTGCTAGGCACCGGGCTCGGGTCTGGCCGAGACTCCTCTGGTATGGGTATCGGGCTTGGCCGAGAGTCCTCGTCTGCTGGTGGGTTGTCGTCCTCTGATGGTCTGGGCGCTGATGATGTTCCCCTTCCACTCCTGAGCGTCACTGCATTGACATTCCCTCTTGGATTCTGAATTGTCTGTGAGGGAAGTTGTCCTGCGTCGTTCTTGAGTTCCGAGACCGTCGTGGCAATCTAAGACATCTGTCTCGTCAAGTCGGCTATTGCTCCGTCGTTCTTGAGTTCCGAGACCGTCGTGGCCTGATTCTGGTGGATGGTTGCGGACACCTGCTGGGTGGTTGCGGACAATTGCTGGGTGCTAGCTGCCAGCTCTTTTACTATTTCTTCTAAGGACTTGTTGGGGCCGTGGTTGCTTGGGCCTGCATGGTTGTTATTTGGTCCTCGCTGTTGGTATTGACCAGGCGTATTCTGCTGATACTGGTGATGTGGATGCCGGTAGGGCTGCTGGCTCTGCTGAGGCATGCCTTGTCGTGCTGGCTCTCTCTGGGCCTGATGCTGATGATTATTGTTTTTCCAGGGCTGTCCGTTGGCTCCTTGATCGGTCGTGGCTGTGCCATACTGTTGGACTGGTCGAGCCCTGTTGCCATAGTCTTATAGTCACCTACTGCATTGACCTCAGCCTGGTCGTCCTCTAAGATGGTTGGGCACTCGTCTGTTTTGTGATCTGTAGCTGCACAAAACCCGCATAGCTTAGTCTGGACTGGTTGTCTTCGGATGACATGCTGCATCATCTCCTTGAGCTCTTTGATCTCTGCGGCCATGGTCCTGGATGGAGGCTCGACCTTTGAGACGTTCATGGTCCTGGTAAATTCTTCCTCTTTGTTGGACTCATCCTGGAACCGTTCACTTTCCACCACTTCCATGATTTTTCGTCTCACTCCTGCTGGGGATAGGTTCATTAGGTTGCCTCCAACTGAGGCATCTAGGAGTTTCCTGTCGAGTCTGCGAAGGCCATCTAGCATATATTCGACGAGCATCTTCTCTGTGAGTCCAAGGTTGCAGCAGCTCTTCTCTAAGGCGTTGAACTTTTCCACGTACTCGTACATGGTCTCGTTGGGTCCTTGCCTGAGGTCCTGTAGCTGCCTTCTGACTTGCATTGCTCTCCCTGCTGGGTAGTACTTGGCGAGGAATGCTCGTTGCATCTGATCCCATGTGTAAATACTACCTGAAGGAAGAGACAAGAACCAATCGTTAGCCGAGTCTGTTAGTGAGAAATAGAAAGCTTTTAACTTGAAATCCTCGACTTAGACGGTGTGTGGCTTGAGGTTCTGGCATATCCCGTGATAGCGCTGTAGATAAGTTGTGGCCGACTCTCCCTTGGTTCCTGAGAATTTGGGCAGGTAATGGACTACTGATGTGTTGATGGTTATGGTGGCGAGGTCTGGCCCTTCGTAGATGCACCAAGACTGGTCTTTGAAGTTGGGGACCGAGAGCTCTCCCATGGTTTGTTCTGCATCGAGGTCGTCCTCGTGATCATCGTCCCTGGCTGCTGGCTGTCGTAGAGGCCGTGGAGGTGGTGGGTACTGCTGAGGTGGTGGATATTGCTGGTATTGCATTGGTGGAAATTGTGGATAGGGGTTCGGGTATGGCTGATATGGAGGTGGTGGATACGGCAGATATTGAGGGTAGGGTTGATATGGCTGAGGTTGGAACGGTGGTTGGTGCTGAAGTTGTCCAGGGGCAGCTCCCCTGATCTCTCCATTCCGTCTTAGCGGGCCTTGCTCATCGTGTTGCAGAAGCGCCCCTTCTCTGTCTTGGTTGACCTGTTCGACTTCTTCGTTGTCGCCTACCCTACTTCCTGCATGAGACATGGCACAAGAGTAGCAAAGCGCAAACTAGCAAATAAAGGATTCCCAGGAGATTGGAGTGGTCACAAATGGTCTCACTTAAAACCCAATCTCCTTAGACTCGTAAGTCTTGGTGACAGAATCCTTTAAAAGCTAGGAAATAGAAATAAAAGGAAATAAAGGCAAAAACCGAAAAAGGAAAGAACAAATTTCACCGTGCGTAGCTCCCTGGCAACGGCGCCAAAATTTGACAGGTCGTCGTTGGTACCTGCAAATCTAAATTTATAATGTCCGCTTACTCTTGGCTTAGTATAGCTGTAAGTAAGGGGTCGAACCCAAGAGAGCTAGATGGTTACTACTTGTTCTGAAAAAGGAAAGAAAGCAGTTGGTTGTAAGTGATCAGGAAACAGTGCAAAAAGGAAACAAGATGGGTGTGTATCAATAAGAGAGAATATTCAGACTAAGGTTTCTTAATTGTGACTTGTTTTATCCTTGACTTCTAAATATCAGATTTCTAATTCCTAAGTGTGATTACTTCCATTCCAAGTTATAATCTAAAGTAGGGTCTTTCCGGACGCCTACACCACAATCCACTTCCTTTCCGGGTTGTAGAATTCTAAACCTAGCAATTTAATACTCCATTCCAAGATATATCAAATTAGTGCTCTATTTGTTTTCAACGGTCTAGTATCAAACAAACAGTAAATAAGGGATTTGTATTACTCGACTACGTCTAACCCTTCCGAGTATCAACTTAATTCCGCAATACAAATCGAGATAAATAGCACAAGGTCTAGTGGAATAAAGAAATAAGCATTAAGTTTCAAGTCTCAAAAACAGTAGTCACAATATATTGAACCCTAGCTCGAATAATGGGATTAGTTCCACATGGCCATTAAAACAAGACAATAATAAAAGGAGGAATAAACTTCTCTATCGAGCCGCGAGGATGATGAAGAACACCGGAATGAATGAGGAACGCCGAGATGAAGCTTTTGATGATTCTGTGATGATTGAAAGGCTTGACCAAGGGGTGTACTTATAGGGTAGGATGAGTTCAAAATTCCCTTAAGTAGACCTACTCCTTAGGAAACTGAGTAATATTCGGCTAAGTCCAAAAGATAGTTTAGGAAATATTCCCAAATCTTTGTGTAACCGACTTAGCTTCATCTTCAAGCAAACGTCTTGTGCAAGTCTTCTAGAGCCTTCCAGAATCATCTAGAATGGTCCAAAACCGCCTTGGATGAGATGACAATGACGAGCCAAAAACAAGCTTGGGCTTTGATCTCTCCGATGCACGGATGGAGGCTCGAGGGAACGCTCGGCTGGATGCTCGGACGGCCGGTCGGCTAGCTGGGATGCCCGGTCAGGTGTCCGCTCGGCTGGATGCTCGAACGGCCGGTTGGCTGGCTGGATTCCCGCGCGGACGTCTCCTGCATTTCCTTCCCGCGGACGTCTCTTGAATTACTGAAATTGTTTAGACGTCCGCGCGCTTATTGTTGAGGCCTCCGCGGAATGCACTGTTGAAAACTCCAAAGTGCTTCGGTCTTCATTTCTTTCCGCGCCAAACTTCGTCAAATGTAAATAAGCCGGTCAAGAACTCCTTGTGATTTTTTTTTGCTCCAAAAGCCATCTTTTGAATGCAATTCCTCTTAGAGCTTCCAAATCACCTGAAACACGAAACAATAGCCAATGCTTTGAAGTTGAAGACTCGAATTGGTGGGATTTGATGACTCGATGAGTCGTATAAATACGGCTCATCAATAGCCAATGCTTTGAAGTTGAAGACTCCTACCCTCCATACCCTCAACATCCGTAACCACCAAATGAGCCTTCCAATATAGAAGCCATGTTTGCCACACTCCTTGCTAGCCAAGAGAAGATTAGAGCTCAAATGAGGTATCTCATGGAATTCGATCAAAATATGTATGCTCGGCTCGAGATGCTTCAAGCTAAGATGGCACAACAAGCAATTGAAATTGGAACTTGCATGGTGAAGAGGAGGTCTCCAAAGAAGAAGTCCTTGAATCTAGTGCCTCAAGGCAAGAACATGATCAATAAAGGGAAGAAAAGTTTTGGAGAGTCGCTACACAAGCTTTTAATGAAGGGCGGGAAGGTGAATCTTGTAACAAGGACGAGATGGAATTCAAAAGTGAATCATCCTTCACCACTAGCACATCTCACGATCATTCGAATGAGAACACACAAGAGTTCACCATTCCATCAACGTCTCGGCTCTCAAATGAGGAATTCTTCAATGATGATGCCTCACACATAGAAGAAATATCTTTGGTTGAAGAAGAAAAACTCCCTCCCGCTATAAATGAGCTTAAATGTGAGCCCAAATGTCTTGTTGAGGATAAGATAGAGGAAAAACATATTGAGAGAAAAGGATTTCGAGGGTATAAAGACTTTGTTGAGGTCTTCATAGACGAAGCTGATGAGCATTCTAGCATACAAGAAGACAAAGGTTTGGAAAGGGAGATTGAGGAATGGGCACCCGAGGAGATGATTCAAAAACTAAAGGAAGGTGTGCACATCAAGCTCGAGACAAGTTTTGAAGACCCTTTCTTCCATACGACGTCTTGAGACAAGTTTTGGAGCTTCTTGCCCTATTTTGAAAGATTATTTAGAAAAAGCTCATATGACCCCTTCAAGAATGAAGATCCCCCTTAAATCTAAAGGGATCTTCATTCTTGAAGGGGTCATACTCCTAAAGGAAAGTCCATTGTAGACTTGATGGGAAGAAATTCAAATGAGATTTGAAGGTGGATTGACACCCAAAATGTTCAAGGCCCCGTGAGAAGGAATCCTAGCAAAGGACTTCTCAACGGGTGATTCCATGGGGCGCTTTGCTACGTCTTTGCCAAGATGGGAAAAACTAGGCCCTCACGGGAGGTAACTGACAGGTCTTCGTCGGTACCTGCAAATTTAAATTTATAGTTCCACTTACTCATGGCTAGTATAGCGGCAAGCAAGGGGTCGAACCTAAGAGAGCTAGAGTGGTTACTTGTTGTTCTGTGAAAAGAAAGATAGTTGGGTTGTGAGAGATTTGGAAACAGTGCAAAAATAGGAAATTAACTGGGAGTTATCAATCAGGGAGAATATTCAGACTAGGGTTTCGTATTGTGACTTGTTATCATCGACTGCTAACAATCTAATTCAATGTTTCTAAGTGTGGTCGTCCCGACAAAGGTGACTTCCCAAATAACCCTACAAAGGTGTTATGCCACGACCTATCCCGACAAAGGTGCTAAGCTTCCAGTTCCCCTAAATCAAGAAACCCGACAAAGGTGTTATTTGACCTAGATGTGCTATCTACCTAAACGACAAAGTAATAGGTGGATAGTAATGATAGGACTATTGATCAACTAAGCTTTGCAACAAAGCATCCACCTATTGTAGCAACAATTCAGAATATAGGCACGAGAACTAGTGAAAAATGGAATAGCATTAAGAATGAAGTCTCAAACGATAGTCAGGATACATGAAACCCTAGCCCGAATAGAGGGCTTAGCTACACATGGCCATGGAAACAAAAGACAATAAAAATAAAGGAAAGATGTTGATGGACCATAATTATATGAATCATAAACACAGTTAAACCCACCAAATTAGCCTGTTTGTCTATTTAACTTTTGCTTGTTAGTTCCGATATTTATCTATACGGTATTTCGGAGTCTAGAGAGAATACAGGCTAAGGAGGAGTTTTTAAGCTGAAAAGATATTACGAGTCATTCCAAGTTCAAGACCAGATGCCGACTGAAGAAATATCATGATCCTGACATGGAATCACTCAAAACAAATCCAACCGAAGAGCAACCAAAGTCAGTCCGGAGCTGAAATGGACCGATGGCTTTTGTGAAAGATCACAAAGATCACAAAACCTCTTCTCTTCCTCACACATGGGCGGCTAAGGGGAGGAGGCTCCTCCTCACATGGGGGGCGGCTAAATGGGAGGAGGCTCCTCCTCACATGGGCGGCTTCCTCCTCACATCCCCCTCTCCTCCTCTCCCCTTCCTCCACATGGGCCGGCGGCTTTGGAGAGCTCCATGGATGAGATGCCAAGTGTCTTCACTCCTCACCACATCTTCCCCTCCTCCAAGCCTATAAATACAACCTCCCCTCCTTTGTAATCATCATCCACAACATCACAACACATCACTTATCTCTCTAGACTTTTGGGCACTTTTGTACGCTTTTGTTTGAAATCTAAAATACTCCTGTTGGTTCTTGAGTATTCTAGTAGTTTTTGAGTTTACTCCTGTTGGTTCTTGAGTATTCTCCTTTACTTACTGTCTTTCAAAAACCCTCGAGTACTTAGCTATGGTATCCACCTCTATGGATATTCGTAGCTAAACTCTTCATTCGGTTGAAGGGGTGTACTTGTATCATAAAATGTTTTAGGCTATACTCTTAGTGCCTCTTCTTTGTATTCAAAACTTGTTCTATGTGCCATATATTAGGTCAGAACTTCCAAGGTTGAGTGGATGCTTGAAATGGCAAAACTCTTCCGTGGGGGTTCGTGAACATACTCGGGTAAGTGGATGCTTGAAATGGCAAAACTTATCTGAGGAGTTCGATCTCTTTTAAACACCATTTTGTTTGATCGGAAATGATTGATCAAATGGATGCACATAGGCTAGTATACCTTGAAATGGGGTGCTAGTCTGAATAGAACAAGTGCTCTACGACCTTGAAATGGGCTAGACAGTGTGTGCAAATCGAGCGCTTGAAATGGCCTTGATACACGTTTGAATACTTAGTAGGATCACTAAAGGTCAATGATAAACAGGCTATGATACAAGGCCCCCGAAACAGAATGCCTTCCTTAGATTTAAACCCCACCCTCATTTACTTCCTTAGTATAAACTGCCTTGTCAACTGCTCACCTCCCGGAAGACTTGCCAATCACGCAACAACCACTGTAAGTCTTATTCCTTTTATTTTCAGTACTTACTTTTCTGTCATTTACTTTGCCGCACTAAAAACCAAAACCAACCAAAAAATACTTACTTTTCCGCACTAAAACCTCAATCAACCTAAAAACACGCTCCCTCGCTATACAATTCCCTTAAAGAATATCTTAGCCCCCTAATTCCCTTGGGTTCGACCCCTACTTACCACTTGCTACCCAGTAGTGAAGTCGCGAGTAGCGGACTGATAAATTAATTCTTGACGTTTGCACACGACGACTGTGCATCCGTCAAAATTGGCGCCGTTGCCGGGGAATTAGCCGTCGGATTAGTTGTTCTTTCCCTTTTCCTTCTCATCTCTTCATCACACTATGTATGCATGGACAACACGACATCTTCCTCTGTTCGGAGGTACGGATGGAGAAGACCCAGTACAACATTGCCGAAACTTTCACCACATTTGTAGCCACATAAAACCTGAAAATGAAATGTTAGAGGAATTTAAGCTTAAATGCTTCAAATTCTCTTTAATTGATTTTGCGACGATTTGGTATTACACATCAACCGCTAGTCGTGCAGAATATTTTGTGGACCTTTGCATTCCATTCCTAAAGGAATTCTCCCCCCATCCTTACGCCAAAAACCCCGTGAAAAGATCATGTGCCTTCAACAATCCCGGGATGAGACTTTGGATGAATACTACACAAACTATGACACCATCGTCTCAACCTGCCCGCACCATGGATTCACGAAGAAAATCTTCTTCAAAAATTTATTCGTGGGAAGAGGGCCGATGAGCTGACAAGGATTAACGAAGCAATGAGAAGATCAGCCCGGAACTTATCCATGGCATACATGTGGAACCTCATAGATGACCTGGCCGCAGCCACAAAACGAATACCCCAAGCTGACGGAGGAATGCAGATAGAAGAGGCTGGTCAAGGGACAGATGAAGAAAATACTTTCGAGCCATCGGAAGAATCAGACATAGAAAGCATCGGAAGCAACGAGGGAAAACCCTCATGGGAACTCGAGGTGGTGCCAACAAAAGAAGAAGTCCAAAACACCACTGGCAAGCTACCCGAGTCATACCCAACTATCATGACCAGAGCAGCAGAGACCATCTACGACCAAATCCTCACAGATGGACGTGACGAGGCAGAACCAAGCCTTAAGATGCAAGCTTCCCAACTTTTCCCCTTGATCAATAAGCAAATAGCAGAAAATTACGTGATCCATGAATAGGCTAAAAGGAGGATGGGAAAAGGGCCTGAGCAGAACGACTCCTCGATGGAGCATGTTTTCGCCATGACTGGACAAGGCAGCCCTAAACACCAGAAAACCCGATTCAAGAAACTAGTAGTAAAAGGTCCCTCACCTTCTCAAAGACGTTGGAAGGAGAAATCACCAGAACAATGGGAACAAAACCCAAGCACATCATCTCACAAGAAATCGGGGAAAGGCAAGGCAAAAATCAACACAGGAACGGTGGCAAAATATGACCTGAGCCACCCATGGGATCCAAACCAGTGATCCCCATGCGTCGAGCCAACGACGTTAAACAAAGGCACTAGTCGGGAGGTAACCCGACACCTATCTTACTTTCAGTACTTTTATTTTCTGTCATTTAGTTTTTACCAATAAATCGCTCTCACCCACTTGGTGCATAGAATGAAATGACTATTCTGGAATCGGTTATGGGTGCAACATCAAGCCAGCCAGGCCTATGCCAAGAGTTCAAGGCCCCAACCGAACTCCCTCGATTATCCAGCCTCATGCCATGTCCTTCACTCGACACTTTAAAGGGAGTTCTGTTCTTCCCTTTTCCTTAATGTCATTTCCTTCTCATAATTGTCTGCTTGCATGGCTTTTGAACTAAGTCTTGCTGAAAGGCACGCCTTTGTTCAAAAGTGTGGGGTGAGAACTGCCTATGTACATAACATGTTTTTCTTTTCCTTTTCCCTTAATATTATCTTTTTGAAAATATGAACTTGAGGATTTGAAAAAGATAGATCATAATTCATGGATTAATCTTGTGAAAATTCAACTGTTTAAAAACTTAGAATGTAACTTCTCATTTGTCCCTTTGTGCTGAGATAAACTAGGGATGTGGAGTTGATAGAAAATGCCCTAGAGGGGCTTGGCAAGCATTCGAAGGGCTGAATTTCGCTTTATGGTTTTCGAAGTCAGTGGAGGCTGCACTTCGGGTTTCAGTGAAGATTGAAGTCATCTCCGCCATGCAGTGTTTATGCAAAAAGAAAAAAGGCGGGACGGGAATCAAACAGTCCTATCTCTAGTCAGAGTAGACGGGAAAATAAATGAGCGACCCTCATTTTGACTCGCGCGAAACGGCAAGGATGAGAGAGAGCGGGGAGGTATTTCCATATGCTCACGGGCGATGATTGGACCTCCCAAAAAGGCTTGAGAAAATGGACTAGCAAGTCACAAAAAGGCAAAAGCTCAAAGAGCAAATCAAGAGGCCAAAGGCCCAAAATTGTGAAGGTTTTAACCAAACAAAAGTGAAGTACTCAAAGAGTCAAATCAAAGGCCAAAGGCCGATTCACTACAAAAAAGCTGTCCCTCGCCAAAAAAGAAAATAAAAAAGGCTCAACTCAGTGAAACCCGAACCGAATCACGTGCAAGAGAAAGCTACAAGGAAACCATATAGTGCAAGACGATCCCGAGAATGCAGTCCAGGAGCCTAATAAGGGCTATCTCCCGAAACATCCGAATTAATTTGCATCTCGGCACGGAGGTACAAGTATCAAGTTTCTTCTATTTATTTACACGGTTTAATTTGGTAATAAGTAGTAATGCATGAATTAAGATAAATCTAGTCCCACAGTCTCACTTTCATATTTTAAAAGTTTACTTAGATAGTGTGCCGCCCTTTAATAGCATTGTTCGGGACGAACAACTAAAAGTGTGGGGTGATCTGATGGACCATAATTATATGAATCATAAATACAGTTAAACCCACCAAATTAGACTGTTTGTCTCTTTAACTTTTGCTTGTTAGTTCTGATATTTATCTACAGGGTATTTTGGAGTCTAAAGAGAATACAGACTAAGGAGGAGTTTTTAAGCTGAAAAGATATTACGAGTCATTCCAAGGTCAAGACCAGATGCCGACTGAAGAAATATCATGATCCTGACATGGAATCACTCAAAACAAATCCAACCGAAGAGCAACCAAAGTCAGTCCGAAGCTGAAATGGACCGATGGCTTTTGTGAAAGATCACAAAGATCACAAAACCTCGTCTCTTCCTCACACATGGGCGGCTAAGGGGAGGAGGATCCTCCTCACATGGGGGGCGGCTAAATGGGAGGAGGCTCCTCCTCACATGGGCGGCTTCCTCCTCACATCCCCCTCTCCTCCTCTCCCCTTCCTCCACATGGGCCGGCGGCTTTGGAGAGCTCCATGGATGAGATGCCAAGTGTCTTCACTCCTCACCACATCTTCCCCTCCTCCAAGCCTATAAATACAACCTCCCCTCCTTTGTAATCATCATCCACAACATCACAACACATCACTTATCTCTCTAGACTTTTGGGCACTTTTGTACGCTTTTGTTTGAAATCTATAATACTCCTGTTGGTTCTTAAGTATTCTAGTAGTTTTTGAGTTTACTCCTGTTGGTTCTTGAGTATTCTCCTTTACTTATTGTCTTTCAAAAACCCTCGAGTACTTAGCTATGGTATCCACCTCTATGGATATTTGTAGCTAAACTCTTCATTCGGTTGAAGGGGTGTACTTGTATCATAAAATGTTTTAGGCTATACTCTTAGTGCCTCTTCTTTGTATTCAAAACTTGTTCTATGTGCCATATATTAGGTCAGAACTTCCAAGGTTGAGTGGATGCTTGAAATGGCAAAACTCTTCCGTGGGGGTTCGTGAACATACTCGGGTAAGTGGATGCTTGAAATGGCAAAGCTTATATGAGGAGTTCGATCTCTTTTAAACACCATTTGGTTTTATCGGAAATGATTGATCAAATGGATGCACATAGGCTAGTATACCTTGAAATGGGGTGCTAGTCTGAATAGAACAAGTGCTCTACGACCTTGAAATGGGCTAGACAGTGTGTGCAAATTGAGCGCTTGAAATGGCCTTGATACACGTTTGAATACTTAGTAGGATCACTAAAGGTCAATGATAAACAGGCTATGATACAAGGCCCCAGAAACCGAATGCTTTCCTTAGATTTAAACACCACCTGCATTTACTTTCTTAGTATAAACTGCCTTATCAACTGCTCACCTCCCGGAAGACTTGCCAATCACGCAACAACCACTGTAAGTCTTCTTCCTTTAATTTTCAGTACTTACTTTTCCACACTAAAAACTAAAACCAACCAAAAAAACACTTACTTTTCCGCACTAAAACCTCAATCAACCTAAAAACACGCTCCCTCGCTGTACAATTCCCTCAAAGAATAGCTTATCCCCCTAATTCCCTTGGGTTCGACCCCTACTTACCACTTGCTACCCAGTAGTGAAGTCGCAAGTAGCGGACTTATAAATTAATTCTTGACGTTTGCATACGACGACTGTGCATCCGTCAGATGTTCTTCTCTATTGCCGAACGAAGGAGGGCTGGAGCCGGAATGTTGGAAAGCGCCGAGGAGGACTTCGGACCGAGAGGAGAGGGGACCTCGAATTCTGTGTTGTGGGATACTTGAAACCTTTGATATGAGGCTGTATTTATAGAGGAGACTGGGGCTTTGAAGTTTCCAAATTGAGGTTGGCCCATAAACGGTTTTAGGAAACATGTCCTAGAACCGACTTTGCTTGGCTTGTAAGTTTACTTGCTTTGCAAGTCTTCCAGATTCTTCGAGGACCTTCTAGAAGCCTCTAAACCGCCAATGAAGGAGGAGAAGACGAGCCGAGATTTGTGACTTCGAACTCGGCTTGGGCCGGCATTGACTCAGGTTTTAGACGGAACTAGGCATTTCTCGGGCACGGGCTGGTTTTACTCGTGCGTTTTGTGTGGAAAGTGTGATCGTCCGAGTTTTTAGGTATTTCAAACAACTTGGTGGAGCCAGATTTTCCAAATTCGCCCGTCTGGTCGAGAAACTTGGTTTCCGTGCCTATGAGCGCGCGCGGGACCTTTGGAATTGGGCCAACTACCAATCTGCTCGGGAGTTCTCCTTGGTTTTCCGACATTGTCCACCTTATTTGCTATTTTGATCACTTTTCTCGAGGTGGATTTGTCAGATCAGCTCGTTTGCCCGAGCAACTTGAGTTTGGTGCTAGACGGCTCGGTTGGGGCCTGGATCTGATCGACTGGGGCCTGGATCTGCTCGGGACTCCTAGGGCGCTTGTCAAGTTTTCTCGGGCTCTCCTCCAATTTCCTCAGGCATTCCTTAGGTCAAGTGTAGATAGGTCGGTCCTCAACTCCTTGTGATGTTTTTAGCTCAGAAAGCCATCTTTTAAGCACGATTCCCCTTAGAGCTTCCAAATCACCTGAAATACAAAACAACACTAAGAAGTAACTGTTTGTATAATAAAGTGCTGGAATTGGTGGGATTTGTTGACTCGATGAGTCGTATAAATGCGGCTCATCTAACCACCCCACACTTGACTTGGTCATAAGAGGAAAATAAACTGAAACATCACAATTCTTTCGGCATCCTAGATATTGCTACATGAAAATGACTCGCTAATCTAGACTTCACTTTTCCACGCATATCTCGTTACTAAAACTATCGTACTTAAACTTGGAAATAACTTGATACGTGTTACCTTTGGGTCGAGATGCAAATCAATTCGGATGTATGGCAGATAGTCCTTTTTAGACCCATGAACTACACTCTCGGTTCCAAACTCTCGCTATAGGGTTATACTTCATTGCTTTCTCTTGCACGTGATTTATTCGAGCTTCAAGGTGCTTGAGTTCTTTTGGGACAGCTTTTGTAGTGACTTGACTTTTGATGTAACAGTGGTGTACTTCACTTTTGTTGCGTGTAAAACTTCACAGTTGACTGATTTTTTTTCTTCTTTTTTCTCTTCTTGCTACTGATTGTGAACTGCTCGTCCGTGATTCCTCTTCTTTGGCGAAGGTCCAATCATCGCCCACAAGCATATGGAAATACCTTCCTGCTCTCACTCATCCTCGTCCGTTTGACGCGAGTCAAGCCTAGGGTCGCTCGTCTGTTTTCCCGGCTACTTGGACTAGAGAATGGATGGTGTGTTGTTTTCCCATCCCACCTGACTGCATAAGTACTGCCGTGGCGGAGCAGACTCTTAACCATGTCGTCTCGAAGTGCTAGCCTCCACGAAATCCACATAACCATATAACTTGAGATCCGGTCCTTTGAATGTTCTGTCAAGTCTCTCTAGGACGTTTCTATCAACTCCACATCTCTGTTTATCTCAACTTACAAAGGCACGTAATGGGTTAAGTTCACATGTCATTGCACAATTCAATTTTCACAAGAGACATGCATGTAATCAGCTCTATCTATTTCACATCATCAAAATTCAATACCGCAAATCTAGGAAATAGAGAGAATTTGTACAAATTTTTTTAAAATTTAAGGGAAACATGCTGACTCTTATGCAAGGTGCAGAAAATAAACGTGCTGACACAACAACTGACTCTCCCACCCCACACTTTTGAACAAAGTCGTGTCCTCACGTCACGACGTAGACTTAAGACACAATATGCATGCAAACAAAAGGGAAAGGAAACAGCATAAAGAATAAGGGCAGAACAATACTCCCCTGATGGCGTCGTTGTGCGTCGTGGTTGTAGGAGCAAACAACATGGCTTGGACCGGCCAGAATCGAATGAGGTCAGATGAAACTCGAGTTGGAAGGCCTCAGCGCGGCGTGCGTTCGCACGTTTCCAGGCATGCGCTTGCATGAACTTGACCCGTCGCATAAAACGGTCGTGCGTTCGCACAATGGCCTTGCGTGCTCGCATGCGGTCGAATTCCCAGCCGTGTGCGCTCGCATAGTCTCCTCATGCGTTCGCATGCCCCCCGACCCGTCGCATGAAATGTCGTGCGTTCGCACAATGGTTCCGCGCGCTCGCACATGGTCGAACTTCTCAGCCTTTAGGAGACCATGCGATTGCATGGTGAAGGCATGCGAACGCATGGTGCGTATCTATTCCCTGCATGAAAATCACTCCCTTTCCCAAGTACAATGTGATGAATGTGACTCAAACATAGTAAATATAAACGACATAAGTAAATAAGATAAAAACTGAAAAACAAAAGTGCCGGGATGCCTCCCTACGAGCGCCTTTGTTTAACGTCGCTGGCTCGATGGTACCTCATTAGGGATCACCAATTAGGATCCCATGGGCATGTGAGGTCAAACTTCTCTTCAGCTACTCCTTCAATTTGCCCAAAATTGTCGTGTAGTGATGTGCTCAGATCTGCTCTCCATCGATCAGGCAGGTTCACATTCACATACTCCCGAGTCAGCGAGGACACCTTTCTCATAGCTACTGGTCCGTTCGTATGCATGGCCTCTTCGGGTAGGTCAGGAACTAGGGCACCAAGATCTGATGTGTTCACTATGTCCGGTAGTTTCTTCGTGCATGGACAGTCATCATCCCCATAGATGTAAAAATCTGATGTCTTTCCACCGAATGCAAGTGACAACAAGCCCGTGCCCATGTCAATCTTGGTCTTGGTGGCGAAGAGGAATGGCCATTCTAGGATGAGTGCTGGAGGATCATCGTTTCTAGCATCTCCCATTTGCAAGACATAGAAATCTGTAGGAACAACAAGATCTCCTACTCGGAGTGTTAAGTTTTCAAGCAAACCATCAGGCCAAGTACATGATTTATCCCCTAGTTTGATTAACAATTTAGGCGGTTTTAATGGGCCAAGTTTCAATGAGCAATATAAGGAATAAGGCATAACGTTAACGGCCGCACCCAGGTCAATTAAACAGTTATGTATTTGAGCCTTACCGATACCACAGGTGACCGTGAAGGCACCTGGGTCCTTACTCTTTCTTGGCGACTCATGGCTTGTGACGAGGGGGTGTTCTATTAATGGGTCGTTCTGCTTAGGCCTTGGCTCTAATCTGCCTTTTAGCTCGTCCTCGTGTATCGAATGGCCTTTGGGAGCAATCACCTGCATAAAACATGAAGAACCGTGAGTTTCAGGATTCTCGGCCACAAGGACCGGAGTCTTCTCGGACAGCCCGACAATGAGGACTGGGTCTATCTCGGCTAGTTCTTCTTCAGGCACCGGCTGGCTGAAGTCTTCTGGTGCCCAGATGTAATTTGATCTAGGCTTTTCCTCGCCGATCCTTGCCTTCGTGTTGAGCATCTCATCCTCCCAATATGTGGACTCCTTCAGTGCCGCGTCCATGTCTACTGCTCCCATCATGCTGACATTCCCTCTCGGGTTCTGAATGGTCTGTGATGGCAGTCGTCCTGGGTCGTTCTTGAGCTCCGAGACCATGGTGGTAATCTGAGACATCTGTCTTGATAAGTCGGCTATTGCCCCGTCAGTCTTGACTTGATTCTGATGGACTGTCGTGGCCAATTGCTGGGTGCTAGCTGCCAGCTCCTTCACTATGTCTTCTAAGCATTTGTTGGGACCGTGGTCGCTTGGGCCTGCCTGGTTGTGGTTCGGTCCTCGTTGTTGATACTGGCCAGGCGTATTCTATTGATATTGATGATGTGGAGGCCGGTAGGGCTGTTGGTTCTGTTGAGGTGCGGCATGCTGAACCAGCTCTCTCTAGGCGTGGTTGTGCTGGTTGTCGCTCCTCCAGTACTGCCCGTTGGACCCTTGCCTGGTTGCGGCTGGTTCATGTTGTCGAGCTGGTCCTTTCCGGTTGCCATAGTTCTGGTAGTCGCCTACTGCATTAACTTCGCCTTGGTCGTCCTCCACTAAAGTCGAACATGAGTCTGTTTTGTGATCTGTGGCTCCACAGAACTCGCAAGGCCTTGCTTGGATCGGCTGCTTCCTTATTACCTGTTGCATCATCTCTTTGAGCTGTTTGAATTCTTCAGCCATGGAACTGGATGGGGGCTCGACCTTTGAGACGTTCCTGGTCTGGCTGAATTCTTCCTCTTTGTTGGACTCGTCTTGGAACCTAGCATTCTCAGCTACCTCCATGATCTTTTGTCGTACTCCAGCTCGGGATAGGCTCATGATGGTTCCTCCAGCTGAGGCGTCTAGTAACTTCCTGTCGAGTCGGCTTAATCCATCGAGCATATATTCCACTATCAGCTTCTCAGGAAGCTCGAGATTGCAGCAGCTCTGCTCCAAAGCGTTGAATTTCTCCACGTATTCATACATAGTCTCGTTCGGCCCTTGTCTGAGGTCTTGTAATTACCTGCGAACCTGCATCGCTCTTCCCGCTGGGTAGTATTTGTTCAGGAACCTCTTCTGCATCTGGTCCCATGTATGTATGCTACCTGAAGGCAAAGATAAAAACCAGTCGTTAGCTGCATCAATGAGGGAGAAATAAAAAGCCTTTAATTTAAGGTCGTCCACTTCGACTCCGTATGGTTTGAGGTTTTGGCAGATGCCATGTAGGCGCTGAAGATGTGTGGTGGCCGACTCTCCTTGGCGTCCCGAGAACTTGGGCAGATGATGCACGACTGCCGAGTTGATTACAATTTCCTCTAATTCTGGCCCCTCATAGATGCACCATGGTTGATTCCAGAAGTTTGGTGCACACAGCTCCCCCATGGTGGGATCTCGGTAGTAGTTCTCTCCTTGGTACTCTTCCTTGATGAGCTGTGGTGGCGGAGGTGGCCTTAGCTGTTGTGGAGGTGGTGGAGGCTGTTGTTGTTGAGGTGGCTGAATTGGTGGTGGAATGTTCTGGGTGACCTCATTATCGTCTATGTTGTCACCAAAGTGACTACCTGCATGAGACATGGTGAAAGAACAGAAAATTTCCAAAAACAGAAAATTTCTAAAAACACAAAAAATTCAAAATAAAATGGTAAACGATCTCGGATGGCCAAAAAACACCCTATGTCACGAGCAAAGCTCGTGTTTTGTGATCTCCTCGCCGTTTCGCTCAGAACAACGTATTATGGGCTATAATCAGACACATGTAGCTCGAATCCTGTCGTTTCGCTATAAAACCAAAAAAATAAACAAAAACACAAAAATTGAAAACAAAAAAGAACAACTTCACCGTGCGTAGCTCCCCGGCAACGGCGCCAAAATTTGACAGGTCGTCCTCGGTACCTGCAAATTTAAATTTATAGTTCCACTTACTCTTGGCTAGTATAGCGGCAAGCAAGGGGTCGAACCCAAGAGAGCTAGAGTGGTTACTTGTTGTTCTATGAAAAGAAAGACAGTTGGGTTGTGAGAGATTTGGAAACAGTGCAAAAATTGGAAATTAACTTGGAGTTATCAATCAGGGAGAATATTCAGACTACGGTTTCGTATTGTGACTTGTTATCATCGACTGCTAACAATCTAATTCAATATTTCTAAGTGTGGTCGTCCCGACAAAGGTGACTTCCTAAATAACCCGACAAAGGTGTTATGCCACGACCTAGCGCGACAAAGGTGCTAAGCTTCTAGTTCCCCTAAATCAAGCAACCCGACAATGGTGTTATTTGACCTAGATGTGCTATCTACCCAAACGACAAAGTAATAGGCGGATAATAATGATAGGACTATTGATCAACTAAGCTTTGCGACAAAGCATCCACCTAGTCTAGCAACAATTCAGAATATAGGCACGAGAACTAGTGAAACATGGAATAGCATTAAGAATGAAGTCTCAAACGATAGTCACGATACATGAAACCCTAGCCCGAATAGAGGGCTTAGCTGCACATGGCCATGGAAACAAAAGACAATAAAAATAAAGGAAAGATGTTCTTCTCTATTGCCGAACGAAGGAGGGCCGGAGCCGGAATGTTGGAAAGCGCCGAGGAGGACTTCGGACCGAGAGGAGAGGAGAGCTCAAATTCTGTGTTGTGGGATGCTTGAAACCCTTTATATGAGGCTGTATTTATAGAGGAGACTAGGGCTTCGAAGTTTCCAAATTGAGGTTGGCCCATAAACGGTTTTAGGAAACATGTCCTAAAACCGACTATGCTTGGCTTGTAAGTTTACTTGCTTTGCAAGTCTTCCAGATTCTTCCAAGACCTTCTAGAAGCCTCTAAACCGCCAATGAGGAGGAGAAGACGAGCCGAGATTTGTGACTTCGAACTCGGCTTGGGCCGGCCTTGACTCGGTTTTGGATGGAACTAGGCATTTCTCGGGCATGGGCTGGTTTTACTCGTGCGTTTTGTGTGGAAAGTGAGATCGTCCGAGTTTTTGGGTATTTCGAATAACTTGGTCAAGCCAGATTTTCCAGATTCACCCGTCTGGTCGAGCAAATTGGTTTTGGTGCATATCAGCACTCGCGGGACCTTTGGAATTGGGCCAACTACCAATCTGCTCGGGCGTTCTCCTTGGTTTTCCGACATTGTCCACCTTATTTGCTATTTTGATCACTTTGCTTGAGGTGGATTTGTCAAATCAGCTCGTTTGCCCGAGCAACTTGAGTTTGGTGCTAGACGGCTCGGCTGGGGCCTGGATCTGCTCGACTGGGGCCTGGATCTGCTCGGGACTCCTCGGGCGCTTGTCGAGTTTTCTCGGTCTCTCCCCCAATTTCCTCGGGCATTCCTTAGGTCAAGTGTAGATAGGTCAGTCCTCAACGCCTTGTGATGTTTTTAGCTCAGAAAGCCATCTTTTAAGCACGATTCCCCTTAGAGCTTCCAAATCACCTGAAATACAAAACAACACTAAAAAGTAACTGTTTGTATAATAAAGTGCTGGAATTGGTGGGATTTGTTGACTCGATGAGTCGTATAAATGCGGCTCATCAGTAACCCGGTTTGTAAGTTGTTCATTATTGTTTTTTTATGTTTAAGTGGTTGGCATCACTTTGGGTAGCTCAGGCTCTAAGTGTTGGGTGTGAAATTTATGATTAGTGGGTAAAATTTTAAGTGTGGAGTGAGTTCTACTCACTCCGAATCCACTTCACATCGCCAAGCCCCTCCACCTCACCCTTGATCTATATATGAATAATGATGTCGCCCCTTAGTGTTCATGTGCCTTATTTGAGTTTACTAGATGAGAACTATCTTGTTATACCATGTTATGAGTCTAGTTACACATTTGGGGCACTTAAGAACCGTTGTGCATATTTTGGAGGGTGTGTGTTAACTTCCTTGTTTGAAATCTATCAAACTTATGTCATGATATTATCGTGTGACTTGTGATGATTTTTTGCTCATACTTGAGTTTATATTACCATCCATATCACTTGTTGCTTTTAACCTCTCATGTGTTATTGTCATCAAGGAAGTTAGTTGCATCATATATGATCAAGCTTAGTACAATGACATGTTTCAATTGGCAGGGCACATCTACAAACGAGAGGAGTTCTTATGCGCATTTATCTCATTTTCTTCATTGTTTGCGCTTAGGGACTAAACTATATTTTAAGTGTGAAGTGGGTAGTCGCATAGTTAACTCATTTCATGACATCCCTATCATCTTCTAATGGACACTTGTACTCATGTATTCTATCCCTAACATGAGAGTGTTTTTAACCACATATGCTTGTGATTATCGATTCTAATTACATATTAATCACATCTAGCCTACTTGTCACAATTATTGGATCTTGAACCTAGAACCAACCTAGTCCATTGAATGTGCATTCTTGTGAATCAATATCATTGCTATCTCTTGTCTATCTAATTTTCTAAGTATTTTCATTGAAATACCTTGGATTAAGTTTTGGCAAGCACTTTCAAAATTTTCACGAAAAACTTAGACTTTTTGTATGCTCCTTGGTGACTTGAGTTTTTCTAATATAGTGCCTCACTCTTGATTGTTTCCTGCGCATTACATTCTTTGAACATATTGTCAAGTTTTAAGTGTGGAGTCAAAAGAGGGTGAAAATTGGCCCCAACAAAAAAAATGCTTCATTTTCATGGTCAAAGAGAGCGAAGCCCCGACTAAAAACTTTCTCAAGGCCAAGAGAAGTTTTGTTTCAAAAATGATACAAATATTGGGGGTTAGGAAGAAAAGTCCCCCCTCGAAAGCATTTGTAGGCCAAAGGCCATTTGAAAAAGAAAATAAGAAGCACTTAAAATTTGACTTTATGTTCTTCCACCATTCTACATTTGCGCGGGTGCATCATTCATATTGTGTGCTAGTCGGATGATGAGTTGAGTTCTCGACTCATTAATAGCCATTTTTACAATAGCTTTGGTTCATTTCTGACAATATTTTGATGTCATTTGACCTCTATATCTACGTTTCAGGTAGAAACTGAGTCTCCCTCAAGGTCACATGCTACTAAGTGTTTGATGAAATGCCTAAGTGACATGTTGATCTTAAAACTTGACCTAAGTATCAATAGACCTTAGGAAAGGTTTGGATGTAGTGAATATGATCTTATCTAGTGTTTACGATGGTAAATGCATGGGTAGGAAGTGAACTAGTCCCTATGTCTATTGCATTTATCTCCCACCCATAGGATGATAAAGGCAATGGAATGAACCAACAATCTCGATAGAGTGAGGTTCGAGTTAAGAAGGTTTGGCTAGGAATATATTCATGTGAGAGTTGGTCTACCTTAGTCTAAACTAGGTTCAAAACTATTTGACCTTGCTAGCTTACGTTTATCTTGTTTAACGAGGATGGACCCCTACAACCAACAAGTCTTGTACAACGGATAATACTATCAAGAAGAGGAGCGCCTAAATTCTTGTTATCAAGAGCATGGCTATCTGACAAGTTATTACACTACGAATGGGATGATAGCCAATGCTTTGAAGTTAAAAACTCCTACCCTCCATACCCTAAACCTCCTCAACCACCAAATGAACCTTCCAGTGTTGAGGCGATGCATGCTAAACTCCTAGCTCAGCAAGAGAAGATGAGCGCTAACCAAGACGAGATGAGACAGGAATTGAAGGAAGTGAAGCAATCCAAACAAGATATGCACGCTCACATCGATATGCTTCAAGCCAAGTTGGCACAACAAGCATTTGAAAATGGAAACTTGGATGGGCAAGAGGAGGTCTCCAAATAAGAAGTACTTGAATCTAATATCTCAAAGCAAGAATGGGATCCAAAATCGGAGGATGAGTTTTTGGAGAGCTTTCTACAAGCCATGGGATGGTGAATCTTGCAATATGGACGAGATGGAATGCAAAAGTTAATCATCCTTCACTACTAGCACATCTTAAGATCTTTCGAATGAGAACACACAAGAGTTTGCCATTCCATCAACGCCTCGGCTCTTCAATAAGGAATTCTTCAATGATGATGCCTCTTACATAGAGGAAATTCCTTTTGTTGATGAAGAAGTAATCCTCCCTCCGGATACAAGCGAGCTTAAATGTGAACCTAAACTTCTTGATGAGTATAAGATAGAGGAAGAGCCTATTGAGACAAAAGAATTTCGAGGGTATGAAGACTTTGTTGACGTCTATATGGATCAAGCTAAAGAGCCTTCTCGCACACGAGAAGACAGAGGTTTAGAAAGGGATATATAGGATTGGGCACCTATGGACATCATTGAAAAACCCAAGGAGGGGATGCTCATCAATCTCGAGACAAGTTATGAAGACCCTTTCTTCACTGCGACGTCTCGAGACATGTTTTGGAGCTTTGTGCCTTATTTTGCAAGATTTTTGGAAGGAACCTCCCATGACCCCTTAGCTCTAAAGGGATCTTCGTACTTGAAAGGGTCAAATTCCCAAAGGAAAGCCATTGTAGACTTGATGGGAAGAAATTCAAATGGAATTTGAAGGTGGATTGACACCCCAAATGTCCAAGGCCCCGTGAGAAGGGATCCTAGCAAAGGCCTTCCCAACGAGTGATTCTATGGGGCGCTTTGCTTCATCTTTGCCAAGACGGGAAAAACTAGGCCCTCGTGGCAGGTAACCCGGTTTATAAGTTGTCCATTCTTGTTTTTTATGTTTAAGTGTTTAACATGACTTTGGGTAGCTTAGGCTCTAAGTGTGGAGTGTGATATTTATGATTAGTGGGTCAAATTTTAAGTGTGGAGTGAGTTCTACTCACTCCAATCCCACTTGACATTGCCAAGCCCCTCCAATTCTCCCTTGATTTATCTATGAATAATGATGTTGCCCTTAGTGCTCATGTGCTTTATTGGAGTTTACTAGAGTGAAACTATTTTTTTGTACCATGCTATGACTCTAGTTTTCACATTTTCTTGGAACTAAAGATACCTTGTGCACATTATGGAGGATGTAGATTACTTTCCTTGTTTGAATTCTAAGAAACTTATGCCATGATGTTATCATGTGACTTGTGATGCTCTCTTGCTCACACTTGAGTTTGGCATGACCTTGTATGTCACTTGTTGCTTTTAACCTCTCATGTGTTCTTGCCATCAAGTAAGTTATTTGCATCATATATGACCAAGTTTAGCATAATTGCGTCTTTTCTATTGGTGGGCACATCTACAAACGAGGGGAGTTCATATGCGCCTTTATCTCATTGTTATTTATTGTTTGCACTTAAGGACTAAGCTATACTTTCAGTGTGGAGTGGGTAGTCGCATAGTTCACTCATATTATTCCATGCCAAACATTTTAGAATGGACACTTGCATTCATGTATTCTATCCCTAACATGAGAGTGTTCCTACCATTTAAGGCTTGTGAATATCAATTCTAAATACCTATAAATCACATCTAGCCTACTTGTCACAATTACTGGACCCGAACTTAGAATCGACCTAGTCCCTTGAATGTACATTCTTGTGAATTAATATCATTGCTATCTCTTGTATATCTAATTTTCTAAGTATTTTCATTGAAATACCTTGGATTAAGTTTTAGCAAGCACTTTAAAAATTTGCACGAAAAACTTAGACCTTTGTATGCTCCTTTGTGACTTGAGTTCTTCTAACTTAGTACCTTACTTATGATTGTTTCCCACGCATTCCATACATTCCTTGAACATATTGTCAAGTTTTAAGTGTGGAGTCAAAAGAGGGTGAAAAATAAGCCCTAACAAAAATAAGCTTCGTTTTCATGGTCAAAAGAGGGCAAAGCCCCGACTAAAAGCTTTCTCAAAGCGCTAGAGAAGTTTTGATCAAAATATACAAATGCCGGGGGGTTAGGAAGAAAAGTTCCCCCTCAAAAGCATTTGTAGGCCAAAGGCCATTGGTAAAGAAAATAAAAAGCACTTAAACTTGACATTATGTTCTTCCATCATTCTACATTTGCGCGGGTGCATCATTTGTATTGTGTGGTAGTTGGATTAACTCTTGAACGATCCTTGTACTTGCACGGGAACTCTCATTTGGTCTAAGCTTGTTTTCTAAGAACTATTAGTGTCATGTGTGCTAGTTGGATAACTCTTGAACCATCCTTGTACTTGCACGGGAACTCTCATTTGGTCTAAGCTTGTTTCTAAGAACTATTAGTGTCAAACTATTCTTCCCTTATGGATTACGATTTAAGAGCCTAAGACTTGGGAATGAGTTTCATGTTGTGAACCAAAGGACTAGCCCTAGCTAGCATAGATGGGCGGTTGACACCCTTTTGTGCAAACTAACAACTATGACTCTATTGTATTGCCTTGTAAATGAGTAGATTATTGGATTAGACATTTGATAGCTCTAGTATTGATGATCTTGAATGCACTACCTCATGGGTACTTAAATGGTTCAAAAGGTCTCTTGATGAAAATGTGACGGTAGTCCTAGCTTGGGGGTAAGGGATTTGTTTTGAGAAATCATCGCCTCGGTTAAGCACTCTTGAATTCATTCTCATGGGATAGGTACATTTGGGATTTGTGAGTATTCCCATTTCTAAAAACTCTCACAAGACTATAACTCGTCCACTATGGTTGTCTAGGGGTTTAAAGGCTTAATGCATATGCTGAATGCATTCGTAACGCCTACGAAAAGGAGCTAGTTAGGATGTACATACTTTCACTTACCTTTCAATAATATGTTTGGAAATAATGATCAAGACCTTGATGAAACTAGTGAGGCAAATAGACGAAAAACATAGCACCACTAGCATTTCGCCATTTGCATGACCTTGACATATTCTCATACTTTGTTCGGGACGAACACAGCTTAAGTGTGGGGTGTTGATGAGTCGAGTTTTGGACTCATGAATAGGCATTTTCACTATAGATTTGGTTCGTTTTCGACGATATTTTGATGTCATTTGACCTCTATCTCTACATTTCAGGTAGAAAATGAGTCTCCCTTAAGGTCAAAGCCTAAATACGAACACTTGGGGAAAATCCAATGATTTAGAGCAAAAAGTGGGCAAAAAGGTCCACCAGCCGACCGGTTCAGAATTTACCCTGAACCAGCCGGTCGGCTGGAATGAAAGAGCATAAATGGGAGCCTAGCCGACCGGCTGGAATAAAACTTCAGAATGCTCCCAACCAGCCACATTGTGAGTTGGTCGGCTGAGAGATTCAATCACTCGGCTGGAAAAGAAATATCAAAAGGCTTGTTCAAGCACATTTTCAATCGGTCGGTTGGAAAAGGATTTCAGATGGCTCGCAATCTCTCACTATCAAGTCGGTTGGCTGACAGTTCAACCGGTCGGCTGGGTGATCACTATAGAATCAAACTGGATTTCAGCCACCAGTCGACCGGCTGGACCTACTACTTCAGGAATTTTCTACCCGAGTCTATAAATAGAAAGAGGGGTTTTTTACCTAACGGGCTGGGTTTCTTGGGGATAAGAAGATTAGAAAAATAGGTCAAACCAAGGTCATCAACCAAAGATCCAACCAAGGAGAAAAGAGAAGCTCAAAAGGGAGATTCAAGAATTAACAATCCTCCTTCCTTTACACTTTTCCATTCCCTTTGTTGTTTGCTATAAACCCTACTCACACCATGTTGTCTTACATGATGTGTGAGTAGTGATCTTGTGTTGAGGGTGTTGTGACCCTCTTTGGTACTCTATGATCATTGATGGACCATAATTGTATGAATCATAAACACACTTAAACCCACCAAATTAGACTCTTTGTCTATTTAACTTTTGCTTGTTAGTTCCGATATTTATCTACAGGGTATTTTGAAGTCTAGAGAGAATACAGGCTAAGGAGGAGTTTTAAAGCTGAAAATGGATTACAAGTCACTCCAGGACACAACCAGATTCCGACTGTACAACTTTCATAATCCTGACGTGGAATCACTCAAAACAAGTCCAACCGAAGAGCAACAAGAGTCAGTCCGAAGCTGAAAGGACCGATGGCTTTTTGGGATGAGATCACAAACTCACTCCATCACTCTCCTTCCTCCATGTGGCTGGCGGCTAAGGGCTTCTCCTCTCCTTCCTTGCCATGTGGCCGGCGGCTTTGGGAGGTGATGACATCACCCGATGGCTTTGAGCTCCTCCTCCCATTCCATGCCAAGTGGCTAGCTTCTCCTCCACATCTCTCACTCCCCCATGCCTATAAATAGACACTTCCCTTCCCTTGTATCATCATCCTCATTTCAAAACATCATCCATCACAAAGCTCTAGCTTCTCCTTAGATTTTGGGCACTACTCTTGTAAACACTTGTTTTAAATCTATAATACTCCTGTTGGTTCTTGAGTATTCTAGTAGTTCTTGAGTTAAATCCTGTTGGTTCTTGAGTATTCTCCTTTTACTTTACTGTCTTTCGAAAACCTTCAAGTACTTAGCTATGATTTCCTGTTCCATGGATATTCGTAGCTAAACCCTTCATTCGGTTGAAGGGGTGTACTTGTGTCATAAAATGTTTTAGGCCCTACTCTTAATGCCTCTATGTGTTCAAAACTTGTTCTATGTGCCACATATTAGGTTAGAACTTCCATGGTTGAGTGGATGCTTGGAATGGCAAAACTCTTCCGTGGGGTTCGTAAACATACTCGGATAAGTGGATGCTTGGAATGGCAAAACTTATATGAGGAGTTTGACCTCTTTAAAACACCATTTGGTTGATCGGGAATGATTGATCAAATGGATGCACATAAGGTTAATATACCTTGGAATGGGGTATTTGTCTAAATAGAACAGGTGCTCTATGTCTTGGAATGGACTAGACAGTGTGGCAAATCAAGTGCTTGGAATGGCCTTGATACACTTTTGAATACATAGTATGATTATTAGAGGTCAATGATAAACAGACTTTGATATATAGCCCCTAAAACCGAATACTTTCCTTAACTTAAAACATCACCTGCACTTTACTTTCAGTCTCAATATCAACTGCAATATCAACCGCTTACTCTCCGCAAGACTTATCCTTCAAGCATCCCACTTGCTGTAAGTCTTCTCCTTTTATTTTCAGTACTTTACTTTCTGCACTAAAATCACAACCAACCCACTTACTTTTCTGCATTAAAAACCAAAACCAACCAAAAAGACACTTACTTTTCAGCACTAAAACCTCAATCAACCTAAAATCACGCTCCCTTTGTGTACAAGAAACAACTATCCCCCTAATTCCCTTGGGTTCAACCCCTACTTACCACTTGCTACCCAGTAGTGAGGTCGCGAGTAGCGGACTTATAAATTTATTCTTGACTTTTGCACACGACGACTGTGCATCCGTCAATCATGTATATACATTTGATTCAATGATATATGGTGTTAAATTCATATTATCTATGCTCTTCATGTATGACATGCTACTAAGTGTTTGATGAAATGCTTAAGTGACATGTTGATCTTAAAACTTAACCGATGTATCGATGGACCTTAGGAAAGGTTTAAATGTAGAGAATATGATCTTATCTAGTGTTGACGATGGTAAATGCATGGGTAGGAAGTGAACTACTACCTATGTCTAATGCATTTATCTCCCACCCATAGGATGATAAAGGCAATGGAATGAACCAACAACCTCGATACAGTGAGGTTCGAGTTAAGAAGGTTTGGCTAGGAATAGATTCACGTGAGAGTTGGTCTACCCTAGTCTAAACTAGGTGTGACACCTTGATTTGCATAACTCGTGTATACATGATCAATGAGAAATGTCAAGGAGGGGAGTAACCCACTCGAAACTCCTCTTATCTATCTTTTAGTTACTAATTACTGACTACTTAGGATTTAGATACATACCTTATACATTTTAGAATAGCCGAACGGAAACAAAATCTTACATAGTGCATGTGCTTGGCTTGCTCCTTTGGGTTCGATCCGATCTTACCGGTCTTATAAAGTTTTTTAAAAAAGAGATTCTATCGCATTCATTTGCGTGTGAAAAAACACAAGCGTTCATTGGATAAACTCTTGGACGATTCTTGTGCTTGCACGGGAGCTCTCATTTGGTCTATGCCCGTTTTCTAAGAACTCATAAGTGTCGAACTCCTCTTCCCTTATGGATTAAGGCTTAAACGCCTAAGACTTGGGAATGAGTTCCATGACGCAAACCCATGAACTAGCCCTAGCTAGCATAAGTTAGCGATTGACACCTCTTTTGTGCAAACTAACAACTTTGCTTCTATTGTATTGCCTTGAAAATGAGTAGACTTTTGGATGAGACGATTGATAGCCCTAGCATTGATGATCTCAAATGCACAACCTCATGGGTACTTAAATGGTTCAAAAGTTCTTTTGATAATAATGTGATGGTAATCCTAGTTTGGGGTGAGGGATTTTCTTTGAGAAATCCTTGCCTTGGTTGAGAACTCTTGAAATCATTCTCATGGGATAGGTGCATTTAGGATTTATGAGTATTCCCTTTTCTGAAAACTCTCACGAGACTATAACTCGTCCACTAGGATACCCTAGGGGTTTAAAGGCTTAATGCATGTGCTAAATGCATTTGTAACACCTACGAAAAAGAGCTAGTTAGGATGTACATACTTTCATTTCCCTTTTTCAACAACATGTTTAGAAATAATGATCGAGGCCTTGTGAAAGCTAGTGAGGCAAATAGACGAAAAACATAGCACCACTAGCATTTCGTCATTTGCATGACAATCACATATTTTCATACTTTGTTCGGGACGAACAAAGCTTAAATGTGGAGTGTTAATGAGTCGAGTTTTTGACTCATTAATAGCCATTTTTCACTATAGCTTTGAGTCATTTCCGACATTATTTGATTTCATTTGACACTAGCCTTTCATATTTCAGGTACAAAATGAAACCTTTTGGAATTTAAGACCTCAATATCAAGATTTCTTGAAAAACCGGAAGAATAGAGCAAAAGTGGGCAGAAAAATGACTCCCAGCCGACCGGTTGGGAATTCGCACTGCACTAGTCGATCAGCTGGATGGAAGAGCAGAATTGAAGAGCAACCTCCCACTTTGAACCGGTCGGTTGAGAAAAGGACTTCAGAAGGCGTCATTCAAGCACATGTTCAGCCGGTCGGCTGAGAGTTCAACCTGTCGGCTGGAGAAGAGCTATCAGAGTGCCTTTCCAAGCACATACTCAACCGGTCGGTTTGACCCACCAGCCGACCTGCTGGCAAAGGACCTCAGAAGGCTCACAATCTCTCACTCTTGAGTCGGTCGGTTGGCTAATCCAAGCGGTCGACTCGACGTTCGCAACAGATTTCTCTGGATTTTAGCAACTAGCCGACCGATTGAGATTCGAGCATCAGGACCAGCCGACCGGCTGGACCTGCTATAGAAGGGTTTTTTTCCAGCCGAGTCTATAAATAGAAAGTGAGGATTTTGACCTAAGAGGGCTGGTTTTGAGAGAGAAGAAATGTGAAAAAAGCTAAGGAACGGTCACTGATGGACCAAAATTATACGAATAAAAAACACAGTAAAACCCACCAAATTAGACTGTTGGTCTATTTAACTTCTACTTGTTAGTCCCGATATATTTCTACAGGGTATTTTGGCACTTAGAGAGAAAACACGCTAAGGAGGAGTTTTTAAGCGGAAAATGAAGAACGAGTCATTCTAGGTCACGACCATGCTACACTCAAAATCAGCCTTAACATCCTTCATGGAACCGACTTGGAATCACTCAAATATTCTAGAACCGTCGGCAAATGGACAAGAACGCAAGGCAAAAGCACCGAGCCCGGTAAAGGCCAAACAAGGGCAATTTCATCGGATTTGAGATTTCGACCATGTTCCAAGCGGAATTTGGCTTAGGTTCCATCTTGAGATCATCTTAGAATGACATTTTCATTCAAAATACACTCTCCAAAATCCAAGAAGCTCCGGCCAAAGCTCCGGTCAGATCCGGTCAAACCGATGACTTTTGTGAAGAGGTTACAAGCTTCTAGAAGGGATGCTCCTCCTCACATGGAGGGACACATGGCGGCTCCTCCTCCCCTCCTCCCAAAGCCGCCGGCGGCTCACTATTCCTCCTCCATGTGGAGGCTTCTTCTCCACATGCTCCTCCCCTCCTCCTCCACCCTTGGATGCTCCTCCACATGCCCACCATCTCCACCCTCCATTCTCCTCCTCTTTGGCTATAAATACAAGCCTCCCCTTCACTTGTAAAACACCCCAAAATGTGGAGAGCTTCTCTCTCTAAAAAATCTCTCTAAATCTCTCTAGCTTTTGTGGGCACAATTATGTAATATTACTTTGGAATAAAGAATCCCTTGGCGCTTCAACGGTTGTAAGTATCTCTTAGTATTTATTTATTTAACTGTTGTCTTTAATTCCTTAGTTATAATGTTTAGCGCGATGAATAGTAGCTAAACTAGTAGTTCGGTCTAAGAGGCGCGCTTGTATTATAAATGTTTTAGACTTTACTCTTAGTACACCTTTGTATTCAAAACTTATTATATGTGCCATATACTAAGTCAGAACGTCCATGGTTGAGGGGACGCTTGGAATGGCAAAGCTCACCATGGGGGTTCGTAAACTTGTATTGATAAGTGGATGCTTGGAATGGCAAAGCTTATCTGAGAAGTTTGACTCATCTTAAACACCATTTGGTTGATCGGGAATGATTGATCAAATGGATGCACATAGGCTAATATAACCGGGAATGGAGTATTAGTCTAAATAGAATAAGTGTTCTACGTCCTTGGAATAGGCTAGACAGTGTACGCAAATCGAGTGCTTGGAATGGCCTTGATACACCGTTTGAATACTTAGCATGATCATGTCTTGCGCTAGAAATAGCCTCAATTCATCTTTGACACTTGGTATGATCATTAGCGGTCGATGATAAACAAATATAATACAAGGCCCCTGAAACCGAACATTTCTCTTAATCAATAAAATAGTAATTTACTTTCCAGTCCTAAAACCAACCAACCAATCAATCAATCAATCGCTTAGCTGGTAGCTTTAAAACCAACCAACCAACCTAAAACACGCTCTCTCGCTGGATAAACCCCCTCAAAGAACAACTAATCCACACTGACTCCCTTGGGTTCGACCCCTACTTACCAAGTACTACCCAGTAGTATAGTTGCGAGTAGCGGACTATTATAAATTTATTTGTACAAATCGCTTTAACGACGAGCGGTTCTGTCAAATTGGCGCCGTTGCCGGGGAGTTGTGCATAGGAATAGTTGTTCTTTTTTCTTTTTTATTTTATCATGCAATTCACCAAGTCATACTACTACGGAATGGAACCTTGGAACAATACGAAGTTTTCCCCACCACCCTTCGAACTTGAAATCCGCGAGAAGATCAACAAAATAACGCAATCCCGGGACGAAACATTGGATGAGTACTTATGGTACTTCGATTCCATTGTGACGAGCTGTCCGCACCATGGATTCACCAATTTCGATCTTCAAACAAAGTTTCTCTGTGGAATGTTGCCACATGAGTGGGACCAGCTAAATAATGCAGCAGGAGGATCAATGTGGGACTTAACCGAGGATGATCTTTGGAAATTAATAAACGATTTGGCCGCGAGGTCAAGACCAAGCCAAGATCAGGCCGAGCCAATCGAGGACGGTATAACGGAGCTGGAATCTAGCATCCAGCAGTTGGACAACACGATGCAACAAATCAGGGCCAAAACTGAACTATGGGCGGCAGAAAAGGAGCTGGCAGCTAGCACCCAGCAATTGGCCACAGACATGCAGCAATTGAGTGCATTGATGCACCAATTCACGGCTGAACCCGAGGAGCCGACTGAGGATGAGGACCCGCAAATGACCGAAGAAGAACTTTTCCAATCAGACCCGGTCCTTATCACCAATCCATCCGAGGAAATCACTGTCCTAACTACCGAACCTACAGAAGTCCCGAACCTCACTGCTGAAGCGGCCGAAGAAATCAAGCCAGGCCCGGTACTTGCGCTCGAAGCACCCGAGGAAGTCCCGGACCTCATTGCCGAACTGTCCGAGAAAGACCTAGTCCTCACTGTCGGAGCACCTGAAACAGACCTAGTCCTCATGGTCGAAGTGCCTCAACTTAACCCTTCGCGTTTCATGCCGATCATAATTACCGAAGATCATATAATCAATGATGATGCGGTACAAGGGGAGTTGGAGGCAGAGCATGAGCCAAAAAAGCCGACAAAGGAAATCTCTCTCGTCACAAGCCAAGAAAAACCACCCGGGAACTCAATCATTCCAAGACAACCATTCGTAGCTACCACCAAGAAGAGGCCTCACATGGGAACATGCCTGTGGTCGCCAATGTTAGAAGGTACAAAACCTAACTTCCAAACTCGCGAAAGTGCCAACTATTCCAACATGAAGAGGCGGCAAAAACATGGGCCGAAAGAATGGAAACCCGGAAGGAGCAACAAACAAGAACGACTCATTGGACCAGCAGCTATGGTCAAAGAAACCTCACCCTCTCGGAGCAAAAGGATAGCCGAGAAGAAATTCGACCTCACTCACCCTTGGGATCCGACCTTATGATCCATGATTGAGGTACTGTCAAGCCAACGACGTTAAACAAGTGCACTGGTCAGGAGGTAACCCGACACTATCTTACTTTCCGCACTTTTATTTTCTGTCATTTAATTTCAGTCATTTAGTGTTAAGTCATTCTCACATATATATATTAGCTTGCATGACTTTTGAACTAAGGCACGCCTTCGTTCAAAAGTGTGGGGTGAGAACCACCGTTGTATAACATGCTTGCTGTTTTTCTTTTTTTAGTAGTATCTTTTTTAAAATATGAACTTAAGAATGTGAAAAAGATAAATCATAATTCATGCATTAACCTTGTGAAAATTCAAACTGTTTAAAAACATAGAATGTAACTTTTCATTTGTCCTTTGTGCTGAGATAACTAGGGATGTGGAGTTGACATAAACTGCCTTAGAGAGGCTTGGCAAGCAATCAAAGGATTAGATCAAACTATATGGTTTTCGAAGTCAGTGGAGGCTGCACTTCGGGTTTCAGTGAAAATTGAAGTCATCTCCGCCATGCAATGCAAAAGGCGAGGACGGGAATCAAACCGTCCTATCTCCGGTCAAAGTAGCCGAGAAAATAGATGAGCGACCCTCATCTTGACCCGCGCGAAACGACAGTCAAAGTAGCCGAGAAAATAGATGAGCGACCCTCACCTTGACCCGCGCGAAAACGGCAAAAGTGAGGAGCGGGGAGGTATTTCCATAGGCTTGCGGGCGATGATTGGACCTCCCAAAAAGGTTGAGAAAATGGACTAGCAGTCACAAAAAGGCGAAAAACTCAAAGAAGAAAATCAAAAGAGGCCAAAGGCCCAAAATTGTGAAGGTTTTAACCGAGCAAAAGTGAAGCACTCAAAAAAGTCAAATCAAAGGCCAAAGGCCAATTCACTACAAAAAGCAGTCCCTCGCCAAAAGAAATCAAAGTACTCAAACCATTGAAACCCGAACCGAATCACGTGCATGAGAAAGCTACAAGGAAACCATATAGTAAGAGACGATCCCGAGGTTGCAGTCCAGGAGCCTAAAAAGGGCTATCTCCCGAAACATCCAATATAATTTGCATCTCAGCACAGAGGTACAAGTATTAAGTCTCTTCTACTTATTTACACAGTTTAATTTAGTAATAAGTAGTAATGCATGAATTAGGAAAAATCGAGTCCCACAGTCTTACTTTCATATTTTACAAAGTTTTTACTTGATTGTGTGCACGCCCTTTAATAGCATTGTTCGGGACGAACAACTAAAAGTGTGGGGTGATCTGATGGACCAAAATTATACGAATCAAAAACACAGTAAAACCCACCAAATTAGACTGTTGGTCTATTTAACTTCTACTTGTTAGTCCCGATATATTTCTACAGGGTATTTTGGCACTTAGAGAGAAAACACGCTGAGGAGTTTTTAAGCGGAAAATGAAGAACGAGTCATTCTAGGTCACGACCATGCTACACTCAAAATCAGCCTTAACATCCTTCATGGAACCGACTTGGAATCACTCAAATATTCTAGAACCGTCGGCAAATGGACAAGAACGCAAGGCAAAAGCACCGAGCCCGGTAAAGGCCAAACAAGGGCAATTTCATCGGATTTGAGATTTCGACCATGTTCCAAGTGGAATTTGGCTTAGGTTCCTTCTTGAGATCATCTTAGAATGACATTTTCATTCAAAATACACTCTCCAAAATCCAAGAAGCTCCGGCCAAAGCTCCGGTCAGATCCGGTCAAACCGATGACTTTTGTGAAGAGGTTACAAGCTTCTAGAAGGGATGCTCCTCCTCACATGGAGGGACACATGGCGGCTCCTCCTCCCCTCCTCCCCTCCTCCCAAAGCCTCCGGCGGCTCACTATTCCTCCTCCATGTGGAGGCTTCTCCTCCACATGCTCCTCGCCTCCTCCTCCACCCTTGGATGCTCCTCCACATGCCCACCATCTCCACCCTCCATTCTTCTCCTCTTTGGCTATAAATACAAGCCTCCCCTTCACTTGTAAAACACCCCAAAATGTGGAGAGCTTCTCTCTCTACAAAATCTCTCTAAATCTCTCTAGCTTTTGTGGGCACAATTATGTAATATTACTTTGGAATAAAGAATCCCTTGGCGCTTCAACGGTTGTAAGTATCTCTTAGTATTTATTTATTTAACTGTTGTCTTTAATTCCTTAGTTATAATGTTTAGCGCGATGAATAGTAGCTAAACTAGTAGTTCGGTCTAAGGGGCGCGCTTGTATTATAAATGTTTTAGACTTTACTCTTAGTACACCTTTGTATTCAAAACTAATTCTATGTGCCATATACTAAGTCAGAACGTCCATGGTTGAGGGGACGCTTGGAATGGCAAAGCTCACCATGGGGGTTCGTAAACTTGTATTGATAAGTGGATGCTTGGAATGGCAAAGCTTATATGAGAAGTTTGATTCATCTTAAACACCATTTGGTTGATCGGGAATGATTGATCAAATGGATGCACATAGGCTAATATAACCGGGAATGGAGTATTAGTCTAAATAGAATAAGTGTTCTACGTCCTTGGAATAGGCTAGACAGTGTACGCAAATCGAGTGCTTGGAATGGCCTTGATACACCGTTTGAATACTTAGCATGATCATGTCTTGCGCTAGAAATAGCCTCAATTCATCTTTGACACTTGGTATGATCATTAGCGGTCGATGATAAACAAATATACTACAAGGCCCCTGAAACCGAACATTTCTCTTAATCAATAAAATAGTAATTTACTTTCCAGTCCTAAAACCAACCAACCAATCAATCAATCAATCGCTTAGCTGGTAGCTTTAAAACCAACCAACCAACCTAAAACACGCTCTCTCGCTGGATAAACCCCCTCAAAGAACAACTAATCCACACTGACTCCCTTGGGTTCGACCCCTACTTACCAAGTACTACCCAGTAGTATAGTTGCGAGTAGCGGACTATTATAAATTTATTTGTACAAATCGCTTTAACGACGAGCGGTTCTGTCAGTCACCATCATCAAGGATTGCTTGGGGGAGAAGAGAGAAGACAAAGGAAGGATTCTAGAGCTTGCTCATCATCTACTACTTGGGTTTTCTCTACTCATCTTTTCTCCCTCTTGTTGCTTTGTATTGATAACAAGTAATATGATGATGTGTGACTAGTTCTTGTGTTTTGAGGGTCCTACAACCCTCCTTGGTACTCTTTGATCACAAATATACATTGATATTCATATGATTGATTGTTGATTTCATTTTCTCGTGTTATGAAATGTTATGCACTCTAGGTGTTTGTTAAAATGCCTAAGTAACAACTTACACTTAAAATTGAACCTATGACTCGAGAGACTCAGGGAATAGTTCTAAGATGGAGAAAATGATGTATATCTTAATCATGAAAGTGAACCTTAGGACATGGATGCTTGACTAGGATTGAATGTTTGATTTATTGGAGTTGGTCATTAAGCGAATTATCAATTAATCCCATCGAATGGTATTAAATTCATATCCACTATGCTCTTCATATATGACATGATATTAAGTGTTTGATGAAATGCCTAAGTGACATGTCCAACTTAAAACCCGACCTAATAATCTATGGACCTTAGGAAAGGTTTGGATGTAGTAAATATGATCATTTCTACGGGATTGAAGTGAACTAGTGCTTATGTCTATTGCATTTATCACCCTGGGAGGTGTTTCGAGGATGATAAATGCTATAGAATGAACCAACAATCTCGACTGATTGAGGTTCGAGTTAAGAAGATTTGGCTAAGAATATATTCACACGGAAGTTGGTCTACCTTAGTCTAAACTAGGTTCAAAACTATTTGACTACCAAGAGATTCTTGAATATTGTGTATGTGATCAATGGGAAATGCCAAGGGGGAGAGTAACCCCTCGAAACTCCTTTTATCTATCTTCTATCTCTCATTACTTGCCATTTAGGGTTTAGGTACACACACTTTATATATTTTTGATTTAGAATAGCCGAACGGAAACACAATCTCATATAGTGCATGTGATTGGCTTGCTCCTTTGGGTTCGACCCGGTCTTACCCGGTCTTTATAAATTATTTTTGACCAAAGACATTCTTTCGCATTCATTTGCGTGTGAAAATCTCCAACTATTCAAAATGAATGATGTGAAAATCTACAACTGTTCAAAATGAATGATGGAAGCTAGTAAAAGAGTTTTTGCAGTGATTGCAAGCTCATCTTGTTGCACCTCCTGCATTTTTTTCCTTTTGCGGCACCTATCATAGTTACTTTATGAGTTTTTTTTATTTTTGCCCTATTTTCAAAACTCAATCTTGATTTTGCCTTGTTTTAAACAAATATCGATTTTGCCCTATTTTTAATAAAACTATTTTGGGGGAAACCGGTTTCGCTAATTCTTGTTTGAAACCGATTTACGAGAAATCGGTTTGATGACTGTACACGTGAGTGTCAAATATTTGGTCCTATGTGGACCAAAAGAAATGTAATTATGGCACGTGTAAAACCAGTTTGGCAGAAACCGATTTCATGCGAAATAAAATTAGGGTTTCTTTTCCTTTCTCCTCCGCCGATTCTTTTCTAATTAGATGGTAATTAGTTGAATTGGGTAGTAATTTGTTGAATTGTTGAATTGAGTGTTAATTAGTTGAAATGTTTGTGTTGAATTGTTGAATTGAGTTTTAATTAGTTAAAATGCTTGTGTTTAATTGTTGAATTGGGTGTTAATTAAATGAATTGGGTGATAATTAGTTGAATTTTTTTGTGTTGAATTGGGTGGTAATTAGTTGAATTTTCAAAATAATTGTTGTTGACTAAAGAAAACCGGTTTTATTAAAATAAAAGAAACCCTAATTTTATTGCGCATGAAACCGGTTTTACACGTGACCATAATTACATTTCTTTCGGTCCACATAGGACCAAATAATGTCACGCAGTGCACAGTCAGCAAACCGATTTGGGAGAAACCGGTTTGGTTGATTTTCAACAAAATCGGGTTCCCCAAAATTGTTTTTTATTAAAAATGAGCGAAACTGGTAACCGGTTTCATTAAAAATAGGAAAAATCGATATTTGAATTTAAAACATGGCAAAATCGAGAATGAGTTTTGAAAACATGGCAAAATATAAAAAATAACTCTTACTTCATCTAGTAACTGCTTCTCTGCGTTTTATCTGAAGAAGTTGGTAATAAATCAATGTACTATAAAATATGAACAGAAGTAGTATTTTCATTGAAAACTAAATCAAATTAAATCAATGTACTATTAAATTCAATTACCTGCTACGCCGGCTCTTGATAGTCGTTCACAAGCTACTGTGCCACTCAGGTGGATGCACTACACCAGTTTGCACCTTATGCTATAGTCATTGAAGTAGTCGCATTTGTAACTATCGCATATGTCTTCTTATGTGACAATAATATTTTTAAACTGTCGCAGAAACATTCATATGTGACACCGCTTAAGTGACACACATTTGATTGTCGCGTATGACATCATATGCGACAAGCGTATTAAGTGACAACCCTATGATTGTCGTGTAAGACGTCATATTCGACGAGTCTCCTAAGTGACAAGCCTATAATTGTCGTGTAAGACGTCATATGTGACAATACCTAAAACGACAAATATAGTCACGTAAGAGCATAAATTGAGGTGGTATGTGTGGTGATACTAATAATATAAACATATTTCTTAGTAAAAAGATCAAAAATAAATTAAATATGAAATCATAACTATTATTTGTTATCTATTATGATTCTTCCTTGTCACATAGTTCCTCTTATGATACTATTATAATTATAATGTTTATTATTAAGTTGTATTGAATAGATGTTAATAAATACTATTAAATAGATTATACACTTTAATACTAATAAAATTATATGATGGGTTGGTTTTGCTAAATGGGCTGACAAAAAAGGCTAAAGAGATGTTTATTTGTGAGAATCGTTCAAAAACCTAGCCGTGCCTGCTGCTATGGTGTTGATGCAAGAGAGAGGGAAAAGGTACGTGCCCAACGGTATTCAAGCAAGGAATACGAGCTGGCTGAACGCATTGGGCGTGACTGAAGTGAACGAATGGTTGAAGGGCACATGGACCAATATATATCGAGTAGAATAGACTGGCATGCTATGCATGAACACTGTTGAGTATGTCAGTATAAGAGGAGAGAAGGTGATTGAATAAACGATTCGGAAAACTGAAAACCCAAACCTTATCTGTATTCTTCTCTACTTTCTATCCATTCTGCACACTTTGCATTTTTTGGTGCTTCTTCATTGAGTATGCCTGACACACGTAGCCAAACGGAGGAGATTGCTGCGCTCTCGTAGAGTGTTACAGATCTGACAACTCGGTCCCAAGTATTTGAGGCTCAGCAGGCTGCAGACAATGTTAAACGCGATGCGAGGCTCGATAAAATCATGGAGATGTTCGAACAGATGATGCTCGACAAACACCCTCTCGGCGGACGCACTGATAAGAGACCCATCGGTGGCAACGGCGACGACATCACTACGCTACCTCTCTTGTCCACACCTCCAAACTATGTAGGGCTGCTGAGTCCGTAAGATAGCCCCCGCTCGCAAAGAATGACCGTCCAGTATGTGGGTCAGCCGTTGTCTAAAATCCCTCCGGCTAACAAGCAGCTCAGGATCGATGTTCCCCTCTTCTGTAGTGACACAGTGGAGGGCTGGATCTTCCAGATGGAGCGTTACTTCGAGTTTAACCGGATTCCGCCGGATCAACGCATGACGGTCGCCACCTTCTACATCGTAGGCGAGGCGTTGCGTTGGTATCAATGGCTCTACATAACCCACCAGGTGAGGGACTGGTTTGTTATCACCAAAGACCTGCTGTAACATTTTAGACCATCCATGTATGAGAGTCCAGGTGTCGCCATTAACAAGCTAGTCCAAACTACCACCGTCGCTGCATACATCGCTGAGTTCGAACACCTGTCTACCCGCACTCTGAAGGTTGGTCCCGAGAACTTGCTGGATCAGTTTTTGGCTGGGCTAAAGGATGAGATACAATGTGAGTTTGTCATGCTTCGCCCAACCACGCTGCGCACAGCCATGGGCTTGGCGCGGATTGCCGGCCAAAAGCTGCATTCCATGTGTTGGTCATCTGGTCTCCCACCTAGCTGGCGCCCCTCCTTGCCTGCACCACAGCAAACCACGTCCAACACATCACTGGTTTGTAGTGGGCAACTTGCACAACCCCTCCCTATACGTAAACTCACGGCGGCCGAGATAGCAAGTCGTCATGAGAAGGGACTTTGTTTTACGTGCGATGATCGCTACCAACCAGGGCACCAATGCAAGGCTAAGTTTCATTGCCTCTTGATGAATGACGACCACCCTGAGGAAGAGGCAGATGGGATGCCCTCAGCCGAGTGCCAACCTCAAGACATTGAGGTGATCACCCTTGACGAGACTCTAGCCATCTCATACCATGCCATGCCATGCAAGGCCAACGGTACCCCACACAATGCGTTTGGAAGGAGCTCTAGCAGGGCGCAAGGTAACCATACTTGTTGATAATGGTTCTACACATAATTTTTTGCAGTCCTGTGTTGCTAACATATGCAGGCCTTGTGGTGGAAGCCACCCACCACCTTCGTGTTACCATTGGCAATGACGATGAGTTGCGCTGTGAAGGGTTATGCAAGGACGTGATCGTAGCTTGGGGAGTGAGCTATTTACCATTGACTTTTACCTCCTTCCCATTTATGGTGCAGACGCCGTCTTGGGCACGCAGTGGTTAGCAGACGTTGGGCCTGTCAAGTTTCATTACAAGGAGCTATGGCTCAGTTTTGATCACAAAGGGGAGAAACTTACGTTGCTCGTCATGGGTTCCATATCCCAATTTACATCCTTGTCATTGGGACAATTACGACGCACACAGCATACCGATAGTGTGATGACACTTTTCCACATGACTGTGGTAGAGTGTCATGAGTCGGAAGCCCCAGCTACCACATTACCATTCATTCCCACTACCCTAAACACCACCCAACACCAAGACCTACACACACTCCTTACCCAGTTCACCACCATATTTGAGCCACCAAAAAGCCTTCCCCCACCCCGCCCCCATGACCATCACATCCCTTTAGTCCCTGGCTCAGACCCAGTCAACGTCCCTCCTTATCGATATCCTAGATTTCAGACACATGAGATGGAGAAACTCATTGCGGAAATGCTTGCTGAAGGTATCATAAGACCAAGGACCAGTCCATTTTTGTCACCTGTCTTGTTGGTACGCAAAAAGGATGGGACATGGCGCTTTTGCGTCGACTATAGGGCATTGAACATTATCACGGTGAAAGATAAGTTTCCCATCCCCACGGCTGATGAGATCTTCGATGAACTAGCCGGAGCACAGATTTTTTTTCAAACACGATCTCCGCTCGGGTTATCACCAAATACTCATGGCTACCGAGGATATTCCCAAGACTGCGCTTCGCACGCACGATGGCCATTATGAGTTTGTGGTCATGCCGTTCGGCCTTACTAATGCCTTAGCAACATTTTAGTCCGCTATGAACGACATGTTTTGTACCGTACTTCAAAAGTTCATCCTTGTTTTTATGGACGACATTCTCATTTACAACAAATGTTGGACAGACCATTGACAGATGCTTGTCGTCAGAGCAAATGTACAAATAAATTTATAAGTCCGCTACTCGCGACTTAACTACTGGGTAGCAAGTGGTAAGTAGAGGTCGAACCCAAGAGAGTCAGTGTGGATTAGTTGTTCTTTAATGAAGCTTATGCAGAAATTAAATGCAATTGGGGTTGGGTTTGAGTGTGATTTGAGAACTGAAAGTAAATTACAATAATTGATAATGGACTGTGAGGAAAGTATTCGGTTTTAGGGGCCTTGTATCATATTTGTTTATCATTGACCGCTAATGACCATACCAAGCATTCGAAATCGAGGCTATTCCTAGCACAAGACTTGCAACGTCGTGTAGAACACTTGAAATGATCATGCTAAATGTTCAAAGATGAATCGAGGCTATTCCTAGCACAAGACTTGCAACATCATTTAAAACACTTGTTCTAAGCAAAACTAATTCCTCCTTTCGAAGTATCTTAGCCGTAAGTGCATCAATTTGGTCCCTTTGGTCCAGTTTCCAAATGATTTTTAAGATAAGCCAAACTCCTCGATAAGTTTTGCTTGTTACAGCTTCCACTTACCGAGTATGTTCACGAATTCCCACGGAAGAGCTTTTTGCTTGTCAGGCACTCAACCTTGGAAACTCTGACCCTATATATGGCACATAGAACAAGTATCGAGCATAAAGGTATACTAAGAGTAAAGTCTAAAACATTTATAATACAAGCACACCCCTTCAACCGAATAAAGAGTTTAGCTACTACTAATCATGGCAATGGATATCATAACTATGAATTTGGAAAAACAAGGGTTTTGGAAGACAGTAAAATAAATACGATAATACTTACAAAACCGTTGAAGCGCCAAAGATCCAGCTTTTGATTCCAAAGTAAGATTACATGATTGTAGTGCCAAAACTCTAGAGAGAAGTGAGAGCTTCTCTCTCTAACTATGGTGGAGGATGTTTTGGAATGAGATGTTGATTACAAGAGGAGAGCACTTCTATTTATAGGCTAAGGGAGGAGGCAATGGAGGGCCAAGATGAAGGCATGTGTTTTTGCATCCAAGGGTGGAGGAGGAGGAGATGAAGATGTGGTGGAGGAGCCACCACATGTCACATTCCCATGGAGCTCCAATAGCCGCCGGCTGCTATGAGGTGGAGGAAGGAGAGTGGAGGAGAGCTTAGCCACTCATGGAGGAGGAGCATCCTTCTAGAAGCTTGTGTGACCTTTTCATAAAAGCCACCGGTTTGACCGGATCTGACCGGAGCTTTGGCCGGAGCGTCTTGGATTTTGGAGAGTGTATTTTGAATGAAAATGTCATTCTAAGATGATCTCAAGAAGGAACCTAAGCCAAATTCTGCTCGGAACATGGTCGAAATCCCAAATCGGATGAAATTGCCCTTGTTTGGCTTTTACCGGGCTTGGTGCCTTTGCCTTGCGTTCTTGTCCATTTGCCAACTGTTCTCGCATATTTGAGTGATTCCAAGTCGGTTCCATGAAGGATGTTAAGGCTGATTTTGAGTGTAGCATGGTCGTGACCTTGGAATGACTCGTAACATCTTTTCGGCGTAAAATCATCTCCTTAGCGTGTTTTCTCTCTAGAGTCCAAAATACCCTGTAGAAATAAATCGGGACTAACAAGCAGAAGTTAAATAGACCAACAGTCTAATTTGGTGGGTTTTACTGTGTTTTTGTTTCGTATAATTTTGGTCCATCAACCATGTGGCGCACCTCCATGCAGTTTTTGAGACCCTCTCATCCCACAGTTTCCTAGCCAAGGCGTCTAAATGCGACCTCGCCCAGCCCCATGTCCAATATCTTGGTCATTTTATATCCGGATCGGGCATGGAAGTTGATCTCGATAAAGTGCAAGCAATGCAGCTTTGGACACAATTGACAACTATAAAGTTGTTGCGTGGGTTCCTGGGTCTCACGGGCTACTATAGGAGGTTCATATCGAAATACGCCCAGATTGCAGCTCCCCTGACTCGGTTGTGGCGCAAAGATGCATTTGTGTGGGATGATGCAGCAACAACAACATTCATCGACCTCAAAGCTTGCATGGCCTCCACACCTACATTGGTCCTCCTTGATTTTTCTTTAACATTTATCGTCCAAACAGATGCTTCAGGTATGGGTATGAGCTCAAGTATGTCCTAGGGAGGTCAGCCGGGAACTGGCCTCAGGTATGGGTATGATCGCAACCAGTAGCTTCAGGTATGGGTATGAGCGCATCCGGATGCTTCAGATGCTTCAGGTATGGGTATGAGTGCAGCCAGTAGCTTTCTATAGCCTCCAGTTCTCTATGGCCTTACAACGTACCTCAACGTACAATCGGGAACTGGCCGCAGTCGTGATGGTAGTCCAGAAATGGCGTCAATACTTGCTTGGCGCACATTTCATAATCCAAACTGACCACCAACCGTTACGTACCATGCTAACACATACCATACACACCACCGACCAACAACGTTGGATGTGTAAACTAATGGGCTATGATTTTGAAGTCATATTTCATCCTGGTAGAGAAAATGAACCCTGCCAACGCCCTCTCAAGAATACCACAAGCCGAGTGCATGGCGTTGCATGGATAGTCTGCCCCGGTCTTCGGATTGCTCCAGGCCATGCAAAATTTGTACAAAACTGACCATGATACACAGCTCCTACGTACAACCATTGAAACCACACCAGCTCTTTATGCCCATTACGAGTTACGAGATGGGTTTATCTTCTTCAAAAGGCGCATATTTGTACCAGCCAACCAAGCACTACATGATCTGATTTTATTTGAGTTTCATGACTCAGTAGTTGGAGGACACGCAGGCATTGGCCGCACCTGGCCCGCATCGTGGCTGTGTTCTATTGGAAAGGCCTTTGCAAAGCTGTTACCGAGTATGTGACCAAGTGCCTTGTTTGTCACCAAGTCAAGCCACTCAACACCGCCTCGCCGGACACTATGCAACCCCTACCTATCCAGGATCAGATTTGGCAAGATGTTTCAATGGACTTCATTACCGGCATGCCACCATCCCATGGGAAGACTGCTGTGATGGTCGTTGTTGGCCGCCTCACGAAATATGCCCACTTTTGCGCCCTCCGCACACGCTTCACAACAAAACTTGTGGCTCGCCATTTCATTACCGAGGTCTGTCGACTGCATGGCTTTCCTTTGACTATCGTCTCTGATCGGGACCCTCTATTGATGAGTTTGTTTTGGCAAGAAACTCTTCAAACACAAAGGCACCACATTATCGCATAGCTCCGCCTATCTCCCTCAGTCCGATGGCCAAATAGAGGTTATTAACCACCTACTGGAAGATTTCTTGCGCTTCTATGTTGGGGAACGCCACACAAATTGAGTGGAGTTGTTACCTTGGGTTGAACTCCACTACAACACCACGTGGCACTCCGGCTTAGAAGCCACACCCTTTGAGGCAGTCTATGGATGTCAACCACCCAATCTCATGGACTACATCCCTGGCAAGTCTGTAGAAAGTGCAGTCGACACGGCCTAAACCACCCATACTGACCTCATTCGGTAGTTGCGCGCCAACCTCGCCCGTGCTCAAAACAGGATGACTCAGCAAGAGAACAAACACTGCACCGGCATGAACTATGAGGTTGGTGAGTGGGTGCTTGTTCGTCTACAGCCGTATTGCCAGCATTTGGCGAAACTCAGGCGGGAAAAGAAGCTTGCCAAACGCTACTTCGGCCCATTCAAGATCATCGCAAAAGTTGGTGTTGGATATAATGCAAAAGATAAATATCCGGTTGTTTCCTATTATTCCTACGAGATATATATCTATAGGGTTTAGGTAACATTATCTTCACCCAACTAAATTTTAGGAAATATTTCCTAATTAATTTAGGTTGGACGTGTGATAAAGGGTATATATATGTGAGTTTCTTGTATTCTCATATACGAAAAAAATAATGGTGGAAAAACCCTAGTAGAGATTTGAGCAGTGCTTGAGCAGTTCCACCTTCCGAGTTTGGGTGCACGGATTCGGAGGAGGATTGTGTTAACCTTGGGGGGCGTTCGTCACTTGAGAACCTGTACCGGTAGTGGCGAAATTTGCTTCTAAGTCAGTGGCCTTCATACCACGGCACAATCGGAGTAATTCGGAGATCGTCAATCAAGTAACGTTATTCAAGTTCTCTTGTTTATTTGATTTCAATAGCTTTATTTCCTACAATTTAGAAGCAAATTTGTAGTATTGAAATAATAGGCGTTAATTTATCTATGGCGAGTGGTATTGTCATGGTTGACTGTTAGTCTTTTACTAATCAATTTACATTACTTTGGATGCATGTATCAATTCCAAATCTGGGTTAATTTGGATTGAACAATGGGCACGGACGGCTGATCTTCTGGTCGATCCGATCAAGAGTTGACAAGATTTAATTTTGTGAGAAAAGTGATAGCCACAACCCACAACTGCTACAAGTCTGTTTACGACTCATTACCGGCTGCGCTCCAACACAACACTATTGAAGTTGTTTCCAATTTTTCATCAAAACCCTAATTTGATTTTGAGTTGGAGAATTGATTCGGTTGACTTTAATTTGAGCCGATCTAATTCGGTTGGAACGAACCGGTTCATTGAAGATGATGTGAGTGCACTGTTCCTGAGGCGTTTGCTTATCAGAGAGCCGTGAGGAGCTGACGGCCATGCTGTCATGACATGATGCGTCCGTTTGTAATATGAAGCCACAATTGGGTTTTATTGGTTCAGTGAATTGAATCAGTTCTATCTAAACCAAGAAGGTAAAAGATTGTGTTGTCGAAGGCTCGAAGCTGCAAAACCGAGTTCTAATTAAGCATGGTGATGCTGACTGAATAGAAGTTGTTGGCGGCCATCTCCCTTAAGATACCCTAATTGGGATTTGACTCAACACAGGTACGACTTTATTTGAGTTAATCATTAATTTGTACGATCTGGTTTGGTCCGATCGGGATTTTTAACTAATGATCTTATGGGGTTGGATTCAATCAAGTACCGATTAATCGGAATTTTTAAATAATGATCTTATGGGGTTAGATTCAATCAAGTACCGATTAATCAGGTATGATTAATTTGTTTGGTTGTTTATTTGCTGATTAAAAGAGATTGAATCATGGTCTTATGATTAATGAGCCAGTTTATTTCCTATTTAATCAGAATCAATTAAATGTGGTCTTGTTGATTTAGTGCAATCTAACCCTGCTCACTTTGGTTTTGATTTGCATGATCGAATGAGAAATGGATCAAGATGAATGTTGATGGAGCCGTAAGGAGCTAACGGGTGACGGCTAGGTTGCCGTGTCTTTACCAGGGTTCCAAACATATGAACCGAAATTCAAGGAGCTATTGGCCGGTGTCCTCATCACTCAAGAAGGTGACTGACGGGTATTTGAAAGAAAAAAGCGCTGACTGTTGTTGTTTCCAAACAATGGAAGGTCACCATAAGAAGCTGAGCTTTCGCTCAGGATGACATGAGGGCGCTGATGCATTCAGTATGAGGATCATGGGCTCGCTCGGCTGGGGAGTGTTTTCGGTCGGGTACCTAGCTGTGTTGTATACCCATTCTGTGGTTGAGGAATGTCAGATTGACGCTGGGTGTTAGCTATATGACCTTTGGATGGATGAGAGGCAGCTGCTGCTGCCTAATTTCCATGAATGATGAATAAGAAAGCGAAGATGCCAATGAAATATGAAGCAAAATGATTTAATTGGGATTTATCTTCGTGCGTTGGGGCTGGCTCAAGTTAGATTTTTATCAAACCCATATGGAGTGACCCCTGTGTTTTTAGTTCATGGCATGGAGGATGAAAGTCACGAAAACCGGCAAGGGCTACATGTTGTCTCAAACATCTCTTGAGATACTTTTGAGGATCATGGAATGGGATTTAACGCTAAAGGTTTATCATCGGTTCTCGAAAGGTACTGCGATGCGAATTGGGTCACAGACAGTGATGAGATCTTGCAATGCTGGAGACCGATTGGTTGAGAAATTTATTGGCAGACGTTCCATTGTGGGGGTAGTCGACTCCTTATGTGCCTTTACATTGCGATTCACAAGCCGCCAGAGCTGTTACAAAGAACATCGTGTATAATGGCAAGAAGAGACACATGAGTCGGTAAGACAATTTATTGTGAGTAATGTGGTTTCTTTGGAATATGTGAGAACAGAGAAGAATCTGGCGGATCCTTTTACGAAAGGGTTGGACGGGAGGAAGGTACTTGAGTCATCAAGAGGTATGTGTTTGAGATATATTATACCTGTGTGTGGTGAGCCATCCCGAAATGGATGATGAGTATGAGCTTAAAGCTTTTGATGTATCTAGCCTCATAGACCGAGGTCCCTTGTTTAAGTGATGTCATGAGATGCTCTTGTAGATACGGTGATTTATTTGATTAGCCTCATAGACCGAGGTCACTTGTCTAAGTGATGTCATGAGATGCTCTTGTGGTTTATTTGATTAGCCTCATAGACCGAGGTCACTTGTCTAAGTGATGTCGTGAGATGCTCTCGTAAATACGGTGATTTCTTTTCCGATCCTCATAGACCGAGGCCATTTGAGTTAATGGTGTCATGAGAAGATCTATTATAACTAGCCTCACAGACATAGGCCACTCGAGTTAGTGGTGTCGTGAGATGACCGGTGAGTTATATAGATGGAAGGTTGAACTTAAATGTTCTTAATGTTCGTGGAACACCTGCGGTGAATGTGAAGGGATAGCCTCCTTCTATGAGTGATGGGATATCTCTCTAGAGCGTTCACTTAGAGTCCCAAGATGAGTGGCTGTGTTATCGAGGAATTGCTCAAGCTTTGAAGGTGATGTGCGTGTTGTCGGGTCCCTTTAATAATCTAGGAGTTCAATCCTTTGGACACTCTCTAGACCGTTGAACACCCCACTCCACTATGTGTTAGTTCAAACCTTTGGATACTAACATTTAAGTACAAAGCCTTCTACGTACTGCTCAAGATCTCTAGGTCTCAGACTCTTTTGCATTAGTGGGGGATTGTTGGATATAATGCAAAAGATAAATATCCGGTTGTTTCCTATTATTCCTACGAGATATATATCTATAGGGTTTAGGTAACATTATCTTCACCCAACTAAATTTTAGGAAATATTTCCTAATTAATTTAGGTTGGACGTGTGATAAAGGGTATATATATGTGAGTTTCTTGTATTCTCATATACGAAAAAAATAATGGTGGAAAAACCCTAGTAGAGATTTGAGCAGTGCTTGAGCAGTTCCACCTTCCGAGTTCGGGTGCACGGATTCGGAGGAGGATTGTGTTAACCTTGGGGGGCGTTCGTCACTTGAGAACCTGTACCGGTAGTGGCGAAATTTGCTTCTAAGTCAGTGGCCTTCATACCACGGCACAATCGGAGTAATTCGGAGATCGTCAATCAAGTAACGTTATTCAAGTTCTCTTGTTTATTTGATTTCAATAGCTTTATTTCCTACAGTTGGTAGAGTAGCCTATCATCTCACCTTACCTCCGGGTAGTGGAATACACAACGTGTTTCATGTGTCAGTCTTGAAACGATCTCGGGCGGAACCACCATTTGAACAGACATCTTGGTCGAGCGAGCTTCTGGCCAACCAACCTCCCTTGATTCCTCTGCAGATGGTTAACCAGCGCGTCATTATGCGTTGTGGATGGGAGGTCACCCAAGTACTGGTCCACTAGAAAGGTCATCCCCCTAAAGATGCCACGTGGGAAGACATGCCAGTTTTGGCAGAGACGTTTCCAAATTGAGGAGAGAGGGAGAAGATGTTTTTGAGGGGGGGTACTGATGTAAGAGAAAATGCAACAACAAGTAAGGGAGGGACAGATGGCAAGCTAAGGTGAGGAGAGAGGGAGAAGGTACGTGCCTAACGGTATTCAAGCAAGGAATACAAGCTGGCTGAATGCATTGGGCGTGACGGGAACGAATATGTGAAGGGCACGTGGACCAATAGATATCGAGTAGAATAGGCTGGCATGCCATGCATGAATACTGTTGAGTATGTCAGTATAAAAGGAGAGAAGGTAATTGAATAAAGGATTTGGAAAATTGAACACCCACACCCTATCTGTATTCTTCTCTACTTTCTATCCATTCTGCACACTTTGCATCAGGTGTCGACTCCGGCCATCATTTCCTCTCCTCATTTCGATTTCCAAGTCTCCTCCTCTCCATCTAGGGGTCATCAAATGACCCGAGGCTCAAATCAGCCCTAGGGCGACCCGAGACCCGACCCAGCCACCAATCCGGCCCGACCCGACAGACACCCGAATACAAACCCGACCCTAAGGTTGAAGGGTAGGGCTAGGGCTTAACTTTCACGCCCGACCCAAAAATAGAGCCCGACCAAACATACCCATAGCTTAAATGGATCTAATCAGTTCTGTATGCACCAAATCAGTGCGTTTTGCAGATTTAAGCAACTCATCAGTTGTTTATTTATAACAGCTTATAAGCTCCGCTACTATGAGCACAGAGATGTGGGATAATGAGATAAATTAAGCTAGAGACTATGGCTAAACATCTTGATATAGACGTATACCACATCGAACACAACTCTACCAATGTTATATGAAGAAGCAATATAGATTAACCCCATCAAAATCAGCACTGATATGCGTGGCACTTTCTATGTGCTTGTGATAACAGCAGCGAAGTCTGGGATTTATTTTAAACATCAAGTATCCCTAATTTAAGATAAGAAATTGTATTGCAACATGTTCACGTATCGCGGGACTATGTAACTGCAGATGAAACCCAAATAGAGTTCCTTACCATTTCCATCATATATCCCACATCGCCTGGTACTAGGCAATTTTCAAAGTGAAGGTGTATAAATAAGCTAATAAACTGTCTAAATATGTATCTCAGGTTAACTACAACATGAGTAGTCATGCCTTCCTCCAATGGGCAAGAGAAACTTGTTGTTGTTTCTCAATATTTCCCAGCTTACGCATCAAACGATGTGAATGATGAAAATGTTGGAAACTTAAATAAATGTATTTCCATGATGCCAAGAAAAGATGGCGTTGTAAGGGCTTCATTCGGGTCTAACCCGACCCTAGCCCGAATAACCCTAAATTTTTGCAGGGCTTATGTTGGCTATGGGCTATTGAAAATTAGTCAGACCCGGCCCGACCCGACCCAGAATTTCAGTTTGTTCGGATTAGAGTCTTTGAAAACGAGCCTTGAGTTAAGTTAAAATCGGGTCGGGCTTGCGGAGCTCTATCTCCAGCCCAACTCAATCAACCAGCATGATCCGATTGAATCGGAGAAGGATGCGCACAATGTCTTCACTTGGAATCGAGCTGCGGAAAGGGATTACGAGGGACGTGTTAACGGTCTCGCGAGTAAGAATCGGGTGGTCACGGTTGTGTTGTCTGGATGGCTTGGAGCGGAGCCGAAGCATTTGAAGAGATATGCCGAGCTGTATAACTCCCAGGGGATTCATGCTGTTAATTTCGTGGTGCCTGTTTCCGAGGTTTTGTGTTTTGATTTGGGGAGAAGAGTTGAGAGGCAGATTACGAAGTTGACTAATGACCTGGCTTCCAGGGTTAGTGAATCGGACGGTGATCGCTCCTTGATTTTGCATACCTTTAGCAACATTGGATGGCTTGTGTAGGTTGATTTGATTGTCTGACTTACTATTTTTTGTTCTATAATGGACTGCTTAAAAAAATGTTTCATACCTTCAGCAACACTGCTTGACTTCCTATTTTTTTGTTCTATAGCAGGTTGCATTTAGGACTAAGGTTTTTCATCCAAATATCAACAACAATGGAAGCATTTGTCTTGATATTCTGAAAGAACGATGGAGCCCTGCTCTTACTATTTCAAAGGTTTGGAGCCACGGCTATCTATCCCTGCTCTTACTAGTGCTTTAGGGTTTGATGCCATACTCAATATTGTTTTTTGACGCAGTCTTAAAGTTTGAGATTGATGTGTTAATGTTAATTAAGTAGCAGCAGCATTATAAAGCAACAACATCCTGTCTGCGGTTTAACTTTCAAGTTCAGACTCCGGAACTTGGGTATGAGTTAAAGGATTGAATTTCTTTGTTTTGAACTTCTATGTGAGTTGATTAATTTTATGATTTTGTTATAAGAATCCAGTACAATTTTTCTTGGTTGCGATAAGTATTGTTGGTTTTCAATTTGTTTGTTTTGTTGTCTTTATTTTTGTTTGTATTTTTTATGTAGGAAAAATTTAAAAATGTTGTTCACTCAGGGAACAGTTTGGAATACTGTCACTTAAGATATCTCTTATATGACAGTGGTTCTCGGTGACTGTCGTATATGACTTACGCCACATAAGGTTACGCGACGTTGCTTTTACGACACATGTACAGTCGTATAAGGCTTATGCGACATATTTCGAGCTTAAGCGACTAAAATTAGCCTATCGTATAAAGTTCAAACTGGTGTAGTGATGAGTGAACTCCAAAGGAACACTATCAACTACATTTTCTTCATAGTACTTCTTGCGAAAACGCTTCCATGTTCTGAATTCAATTTGTATGTGTTTCGTGATGAAAGATTTTAGCCATTGCTCTTTTATCTTAAAAAAAGTCTACAAAAGAATAACAAACAGTTTATGTACAATTGGCACACATACAAACCTATCAAACAAGCATCGAAATAAAATTAGATTACTTACACTAAGATGATTGATCAATGTCCTCCAAGTGTTCTATGATAGCACAACAAAGGTTAGAGCAATTATAGGCACCATCTCCCTGACACAGCTGTCAATCTTGTGGATGAGAAGGCTCCTAATATCGCTGTCGGAAAAGCTGACATCATTTGGTCCGACCTCTACTTCTATCTTGTAGTCCTTCCTAAACCTAATAACTTGTTCTAGCTTTGTGCCATTTACAACACCCCATTTTCTCTTTGGATTTTCTCCTCCTATAACATTAAACAACATGACGCGCGTCGTCTGATGAGTAGAATTTAATTTTATTTATTTTCTGCTAGTGACTAGTGTAGCGGTAAGTAGGGTCAAACCCAAGAGAGCTGGTTGTTGAAGCTGTAATCTGTAAACAATTAAAAATGAGGTTTGTAAGTAATTTTGCGAGCACTGGAAAATACGAAAAAGGGTTGTCTTATTCAGAGACAATATTCAGCCTATGGTTTTAACTTTTAACATGTTCATCATTGAAAGCTAATAATCATATTTCAAATCTATAACTGTGGTTATTCCGAAAGAGGTAATAACTCAAAGTATCACGGCAAAGGTGACACACCACAACCTGTTCTGGCAAAAGTAATATACTTCTAGTACTCCTAAGATTAATATTTCAACAAAGGTAATTCTAACTTAGGTGTCACTACTTGTCTTTATGCCAAAGTATCCAACAAGTGTTAACGATAGAAATTTGTTGTAAAACTATCATTTAGCTTAACAATTCAATTCGCAAGATAAAGATCAAGAACTAGTTAAACGAGAAATATCATTAAGTAAAGAATCTCAAAACGTATTGTCACAAGATCAAAACCCTAAATAGAAATAGAAAATTAGCTATTCATCGTCATTGAAATTAAACACAAGTATTCTGAATGAAAAGAAAGTAGAAATTTTTGATCTCGTCAAAAGCTTGCGTTCTTCATCTTCTCCAGTGCTTCGAATGTTGAAACCTCTGATGATTGAATTCTCTCTCCAAAATAGTAATACATATTTTTGATTGGGCTCCAAATCTAATTTTAGGCCAATTTCCAATTTTTTGAATCTGTTGACGTCATTTTTGCACGCTAACAACGTCATCACAGCAGACTGTACATATAAGAGGCGCGGGCCACGTTCCTTTTAGTGCCGCGGACTGCGCACTTAAAATGCACACAGTCCGCGATATGCTCAGAGACACTTCACCCATTTGCGCGTCAATTTTGGCTTTGGCTCTCAGTTCGATCCTCTAAACGACCTTTTCTACCCTTAGTGTGAATTGGAGAGTTGCAAAACATTGAGTGAGCTACGCAACGACGTATAGTTTGTCTCCATCGAATTTTGCTTTTGCTCTCAGGACCTCGTTTAAGCATCAAAGGTCTATTCTGCCATTGTGGTGATTTGGCACCGAAATGCCATCTTTTATTGCACAATTTGTCCTAGAGCTTCCAAAACACCTGAAATGCAAAATCATACTAAAAAGTAAATGTTTGCATATAAAAAAGTTTGAAATAAATGATATCTTTTAGTTCAACTAGTCGGTCAGACTTGCTGGGCAAGTTTCTGGACTGCTATATAAGAAGCATCTGCGCTTCATTTAGAAACACACAGAAAAATGCAAAAGCTCTCCTCCTCATTCGTATCGGTCAGTCAGTCGGTGTTGTTAGCCAAAGACACAGAAAGGTTCGATCGACAAAGCTTAGTGCATAAGTCTATTGCCGAGGATCACTTTATCCTGGGAAGCATACTGCCAGAGAGTCCCAAAGCACAGTAGGGCGTCAATCTTGCTTTAAGAACAGCGTCCAACGTGACTCGATCCATCCTTCGGTTTGCTTTATTTCAACTCACTATCATACGGTTTATGTTTATCTGTCAGTGAATTATTATTGCATATCTGTTTAATTCGTAGTAACTTCATTGATATCCGTCTGTTATATCATTAGTGCTATTTCCAACAATCTTAAAGCAAGATTTGGTTTCGTTTGAAGTTACTAACAGATCTGCCTCTCTGTGTAGACAATGAATTATGAACAAGGACAAAACAATCAGTCAGTGAACATGGAGGGTGTTCAGTATTGATGTTCCCGTAAGTGGCATGTGTTTGGCAAAACGTAGCTTAGACAGTTCGAGCAGGTGTTCAGGGGGAGTTCGAACATATCCTAACACTCGTACACAGCGTGGATAAAACGCAAGGATAGTTCCCGGAAGATATTGGACTACGAAGATCTCGTCAATATGAAGACGGCCAGCGACTTATTCGAGCAATAGATATTCGAATGAATATTTACATCAAGGCGGCAAAGCTTACTTGGGCAAGAAGACTTCGGATTATATTCCAACCGATTCAAAAGATATTCATCAAATATCTAGGAATATTTCCTAAATATTTGATGGGATTATCTTGGGCGAATTAGGGTTTCGCTCGAAGCATATAAATACATTGCAAGAGCAACCCTAATTCTCATCGCTTTCAAAGATCAATTACACACGAGCATATCCTGCTGATTGGAGAAGAAGAAAGCGACGACCGGCTGTGTTTTCTCATTGAGAATACACCGGTGCAAGTGCAAACTGTTCCAGTGCAACACAGACTGCCTGAAGCGTATCAACTTCCGCACACAACAAAGGTGAACAAGCTTTCGAGAGAAAGCATCCGAGCTTCTGGAGAAGGTCGAGAACGTTCAGACTGCAGGTTCTGAACGAAGGGGATCGAGGGGAATTGCGGTGAACCTCGGTTGCAAATCTGAGAGACGGAGTATTAAGGATAGACTATTACAAGGTGTAAGTGTAAGTCCCTGTGGAATTCCTATACTCGTAATAAAGATTTGCTGTCCCTTTTTCGGGTGTGGGAAACCCCCCAGAGTAGGCGGAGCCGAACTGGGTTATCAGTCTGTAGGTCTCTACTGCTTTTATCTGTTTGCTAAAACTGTTGTGATAAGAGTTCAATCTCTGTACGTTGAACTGTTGTGCAAAGAGTCCTAGGTCTGTCGCAACAGTACCCTAGACACAAGCTTGAACAGGGGACATAATTTCAATTGGTATCAGAGCCAAACACTCGACACACTGAGTGGGATCCTGAACTGTTCAAGATGACTCTGAAGGAAGGACAAAGCATAACCAGACCCCCGCTGCTTGAAGGATCGAACTATGCCACATGGAAGCCCGTGATGAGATCTTTTCTGAAATCGCTAGACGAAAAGGCATGGAAGGCTGTTCTGAAAGGGTGGACGGAACCCATAATGAACAATCTCACTGGAGAACCGATCGCCAAACCAGAAGCTCTGTGGACAGAAGAAGAGGACAAAGCTTCCATGGGCAACTCAAAGGCAATGAACGCAATTTTCTCGGTAGTAGATGAAAACGTCATGAAGCTAATCATCAACTGTGAAGTGGCCAAGGAAGCATGGGATATCCTTGACGATTCGCTTGTCGTCAGAGCAAATTGTACAAATAAATTTATAAAGTCCGCTACTCGCGACTACTGGGTAGAAGTGGTAAGTAGGGGTCGAACCCAAGGGAATTAGGGGGATACGTTGTTCTTTTACTAACAGGGACGTGTTTTAGGATGATTGAGATTTTAGCGCGAGTAATTAAACTACTGCTTTTGGTTTTTTGGGTTTTTTGTGCGGAAAAGTAAATACAGAAATTAAATACTGAAAGTAAATACTGAAAGTAAAGAGATAAGGGTTAGAAGACTTACAGTGGGTGATGCGTGATTGCGATTCCTCCGGTTGTTGAGCGGTTGATGGTTGTGGTTGATCGGGACAGTTATACTAGGAAAGTAAATACATGGGGTTTTTGTGATTGAAAGAAAGTATTCGGTTTCAGGTACTCTTGTATTATATCATGTATATAATAAACCGTTAGTAACTTTTCTAAGTATTCAAAGATGAATCGAGGCCCTTTCGTAGCGCAAGACATGCAACATCGTTTAAAGCAACCCTTGTTCTACTTCAGACTAATTCCTCCTTTCGAAGTATCTTAGCCTTCTGTGCATCCACCTGATCTCACAGTTACGATTGACCAAGTGGTGTTTTAGATAAGTCAAACTCCTCAGATAAGCTTTGCCCTTTCGTAGCATCCACTTACCCGAGTATGTTCACGAATCCCACGGAAGAGTTTTGCCCTTTCGTAGCATCCACTCTACCTTGGAAATTCTGACTATAAATGGCACATAGAACAAGTTTTGAATACAAAGAAATGAAACTAAAAGATATTACAACATTATATAATACAATAAAATACCTTCCACCGAATGAAGAGTTTAGCTACGAATATCCATAGAGGTGGATACCATAGCTAAATACTCGGGGGTTTTTGAAAACAGTAAGAGGGAAAGGGGTGGAATACTCAAGAACCAACAGGAGTATTCCCAATTTCCTACTGAATACTCAAGAACCGACAGGAGTATTCTCTATAGTATAATACTCAAGAACAAACAGGAGTATTATTTCATAAACCGAACAAACTTACAAAGTAACCAAACTTAGAGAGATAAGTGTTTTTGTGTATGGATTGGTTATGAAATGAGGAGGGGTTGTGCTCCTTTTATAGCCATGGAGGAGAGGAATGGAGGGAGGAGATTGCTCCATGTGTTTTTGCATCAAGGGTGGAGGAGGAGGCTTTGAAGATGTGGTGGAGGAGGCCACCACATGTCACAAACTTGTGGCTCCTCCCATGGAGGTCAAAGCCGCCGGTCCTAGGTGGTCCAAGGAGGAGGTTTCCTCTTTTGCTCACCACTCCACCAAGTAGCCGGTCACCTTAAGGGAGAAATGAGTTTTGTGTGATTTTGGCACAGTCTTTTCACAAAACTATCGGTCCAATTTCTCCCCGGGCTGTCCTTGATTATTCCTCGGTTGGATTTAATTTGAGTAATCCTTGGTCAGAATCTTGAGATTTCTTCGTTCAGTGTCTGATCTTGACCTCAGACTGACTCTTGTTATCTTTTCAGCGTAAAATCCTCTCCTTAGCGTGTTTTCACTTTTATCTCTCAATTGCCCTGTTGAAATATTTCGGGACTAACACGTAGAAGTTAGATAGACAAACAGTCTAATTTGGTGGGTTTAACTGTATTCATGATGCATACAATTATGGTCCATCAGATCACCCACACTTTTAGTTGTTCGTCCCGAACAATGCTATTAAAGGGCGGCACTAAGTAAGTTTGTTGAAATATGAAAATTAGATTGTGGGACTCGATTTATCCTAATTCATGCATTACTACTTATTGCCAAATTAAACTGCGTAAATAAATAGAAGAAACTTGATACTTGTACCTTCGTGCCGAGATGCAAATTATTTTGGATGTTTCGGGAGATAGCCCTTTTCAGGCTCCTGGACTACACCTTCGGGACCGTCTCGCACTATATGGTTTTCTTGTAGCTTTCTCTAGCACGTGATTCGATTCGGGTTTCAGTGAGTTGAGCCTTTTTTTGATTTTCTTTTTTCTTCTTTGGCGAGGGACTAGATTTTTGTAGTGATTCTGCCTTTGGCTTTATGATCTGTCTTTTTTGAGTGCTTCACTTTTGCTTGGTTAAAATCTTCACAATTTTGGGCCTTAGGCCTCTTTTGATTTTCTTCTTTGAGTTTTTTGCTTCTTTGTGACTTGCTAGTCCATTTTCTCGGCCTTTTTGGGAGGTCCAATCATCGCCCGCAAGCCTATGGAAATACCTCCCCGCTCCTCTCGTCTTCGTCGTTTCGCGCGGGTCAAGATGAGGGTCGCTCATTTATTTTCTCGGCTATTTTGACTAGAGAGAGGACGGTCTGATTCCCGTCCTCGCCTTTGCATAGATGCTTCTTGGCGGAGTTGACTTCAATTATTCACTGAACCCCGAAGTGCAGCCTCCACTGACTTCGAAAACCATATAGTTTGATCTGATCCTTCAAGTGATTGCCAAGCCCCTCTAGGGCAATTTCTATCAACTCCACATCCCTAGGTTATCTCAGCACAAAGGGACAAATGAGAAGTTACATTCTAAGTTTTTAAACAGTTTGCATTTTCATAAGGTTGATGCATGAATTATGATCTATCTTTTTCACATTCTAAAGTTCATAATTCCAAAAAGATACTACTAAAAAAAAGAAAAAACATGCAGTTGGTTCTCACCCCACACTTTTGAACGAAGGAAAGCCTTAGTTCAAAAGTCATGCAATATATACAGGAGAAGGAAATGACATTAAGAAAAAAGAAGAACAGAACTTCCTTTAAGGTGTCTAGTGAACGACATGGCATGAGGCTGGATAATCGAGGGAGTTCAGCTGGGGCCTCGAACTCTCAGCGCAGGCCCGGTAAATTCACGGAAGCTGCCTGGCTGATCCGATCTTGCTCCAAAAACTTAATTCCTACATGAAAGACATTCCTTCTAGAGAAAAAGTGGGTGAGAGCGCTTATTGGAAATTTTAATAACAGAAAGTAAGATAGTGTCGGGTTACCTCCCGACCAGTGCACTTGTTTAACGTCGTTGGCTCGACAGTACCTCGTTCTGGATCATTGGTTGGGATCCCATGGGTGGCTCATGTCAAACTTCACCTCGGCTCCTGGATTGATTCTACCGAGTTCTTTGCTGGTTGATGTGCTTAGGTCAGGACTCCATTGTTCCAGAGGTTTTGCACGTTTGTTACCATAGATGTTATAATATGAAGTTCTGCCTCCGAATGCAAGTGATAACGAGCCCTTGCCCATGTTGATCTTGGCTCCTGTGGTGTAAAGGAACGGTCGTCCTAATATGATTGTTGGAGGGTCGTCCTTGTTGGATTCTTGGACTGGTATTACGTAAAAGTCTGCAGGAACGACGACATTTCCTACACGTAGTAATGAGCTTTCTAATACTCCAACTGGCTGAATGCACGACTTGTCTCCCAGCTCGAGGGAGATTATTGGTGGTTTTAATGGACCGAGCTTTAGTGAGCAATATAGGGGGGTAAGGCAGAATGTTGACGGATGCCCCAAGATCTATTAAGCAATGGTGAATTGGGATTTTGCCAAAAACACAGGTTACGGTGAAGGCTCCTGGGTCCTTGCTCATTTCCAGATATGTCTCCGGGCTCCAATTTAGGCGCTTTTTTGCTATCAGATCATTTTGTTCCTTTATTGGCTCCACTTTTTCTTCTGTCTCATTCCTTGGGGTCATCTGATCTTCTAGGTGGAAGCTTTGTTCTGATGTAAGTGAAAAGTTCCCCTTAGGACTGTCAAAGTCTAGATCATTGTTGACGCCCCAGCCAGATGCTGGTATGTCCAAGGGTGTGATTGGAGGCGGTGTTATACAAACGGTGAAGGCATATCGCCCGTTGTCAGCGTGTGTGACCCATGTTTTACCATCATTGGGTCGGTCTTCCTCTTGATTCAAATCAGGATGACTCCTGCGGTTTAAGTGCTTGTTTGTTAGTCTGTATGCTGGTGATCGTGCAACTTCTCCCAGTGTCGCCTTTTCGTTTGACCCTTTCATCATGCTAAGATTCACCTTTGGATTCTGGATGGTCTGTGAAGGTAGTCTGCCAGTTTCGCTAGTGAGCGTTGACATCGCCGTGGCGAGATGGGACATTTGTTTGGTTAATTCGGAAATTGCCTCGTCAGTTTTCGCCTGGTATTGGTGTAGCCAAGTACCCAATTGATTTATGTTTCCTGCGAGCTCCTTCATTGTGTCATCAAGCGACTTGGTGGGTTCTTGCTGATTATGCTGGCCAGTCTGGTACTGATTTGGTCCTTTTTGCTGATATTGACCCGCTGATGGAGTGTTCTGGTTATACTGCCGGTGTGGAGGTTGGTAGGATGACTGAGCTGATTGTGGGACAGATGGTTGAGCGTTCTTCTGAGGATAGTTGTTATGCCAATTCGGGATGGTTGCTTGACCATACTGTCTGTTTGGTCCGGCTCTGTCATTGCTGTTGTTGTTGTACCCTTGGTATCCTCCTGCCGCATTCACTTATGCTGGTTCCTCTTCCATTAAAGTCGGGCATGCGTCAGTTTTGTGGTCCGTCATGCCACAAAATTCGCAAGGCTTAACTGGAACTGGCTGCCTTCGTAGGATCTGAATCATCATTTCTTTTAACTGTTTCATCTCCTCAGACATAGAGTTCATTGGTGTTTCGGCCTTCGCCACACTTTTTGTTCGGGAGAATTCTTCCTGCCGAGTCGTCTCTTCTCGGAATCGAGCATTTTCAGCAACGTCATTTATTAGTTGCCTAACTCCGCTCAATGATAGATTCATTATGGATCCTCCAGCTGAGGCGTCCAGGAGCATTTTGTCTAAGGGTCTTAATCCATCAATGAGGTACTCGATTATGAGTTTCTCGGGCAGTCCTAGTGTACAGCAACTTCTCTCCAGCTGGTTGAACTTTTCCAGGTAATCGTACATGGTTTCGTTGGGTCCTTGCTTGATGTCCTGCAGTTGCCTTCTTACTTGCATTGCTCTTCTTGCTGGGTAGTATTTGTCTAAGAATTTCTTCTACATCTGAGCCCATGTTCTGATGCTTCCGGAAGGCAATGAAAGGAACCAGTCGTTTGCCGCGTCAATGAGGGAAAAGTAGAACGCTTTTAACTTGAAGTCATCTACGTTTACGCCATTCGGTTTTAAGTTTTGGCAAATACCATGTAAGCGCTGGAGATGGGCCATTGCTGACTCTCCACGATTTCCTGTGAACTTTGGTAAGTTGTGGGCCACTGAAGTGTTGATGTTGATATTTTACAGCTCAGGGCCTTCGTAGATACACCACAGCTGAATTCTAAAATCCGGTGCATTGAGTTCTCCCAAAGTAGGTTCGCGGTAATGGTCGTTATCCCCATAGTAGTTATGGAAGATGGGTTCGCGTCTCGGTACTTGTCGAGGGCGTGGGGGTGGTGGATATGTAGGGGGTTGTACTGGACCAGCTGCATTTCGGTCCTCGGGTGGTTCTTGGTTTCGTCTGTTAGCTTCCCTATCACAAGCTCTTCTGTTTCTGATGAGTTGTTCCGGATCGTCGATAAATGGAAGCGGTATCTCATCATTTCGATCGTACAGGTTTATTTCTTCGTCATCCTGGTAGTCATGGTGACTTTCTTCGCGAGACATGGTCGTTTTGAAGTGCGTATCAATTCGAACAACTTATCCGATTAATTAACTAACTCCCCGGCAACGGCGCCAATTTGACGATTCGCTTGTCGTCAGAGAAAATTGTACAAATAAATTTATAAAGTCCGCTACTCGCGACTACTGGGTAGAAGTGGTAAGTAGGGGTCGAACCCAAGGGAATTAGGGGGATACGTTGTTCTTTTACTAACAGGGACGTGTTTTAGGATGATTGAGATTTTAGCGCGAGTAATTAAACTACTGTTTTTGGTTTTTTGGGTTTTTTGTGCGGAAAAGTAAATACAGAAATTAAATACTGAAAGTAAATACTGAAAGTAAAGAGATAAGGGTTAGAAGACTTACAGTGGGTGATGCGTGATTGCGATTCCTCCGGTTGTTGAGCGGTTGATGGTTGTGGTTGATCGGGACAGTTATACTAGGAAAGTAAATACAGGGGGTTTTTGTGATTGAAAGAAAGTATTCGGTTTCAGGTACTCTTGTATTATAACATGTATATAATAAACCGTTAGTAACTTTTCTAAGTATTCAAAGATGAATCGAGGCCCTTTCGTAGCGCAAGACTTGCAACATCGTTTAAAGCAACCCTTGTTCTACTTCAGACTAATTCCTCCTTTCGAAGTATCTTAGCCTTCTGTGCATCCACCTGATCTCATAGTTACGATTGACCAAGTGGTGTTTTAGATAAGTCGAACTCCTCAGATAAGCTTTGCCCTTTCGTAGCATCCTTTTATAGCCATGGAGGAGAGGAATGGAGGGAGGAGATTGCTCCATGTGTTTTTACATCAAGGGTGGAGGAGGAGGCTTTGAAGATGTGGTGGAGGAGGCCACCACATGTCACAACCTTGTGGCTCCTCCCATGGAGGTCAAAGCCGCCGGTCCTAGGTGGTCCAAGGAGGAGGTTTCCTCTTTTGCTCACCACTCCACCAAGTAGCCGGTCACCTTAAGGGAGAAATGAGTTTTGTGTGATTTTGGCACAGTCTTTTCAAAAAACTATCGGTCCAATTTCTCCCCGGGCTGTCCTTGATTATTCCTCGATTGGATTTAATTTGAGTAATCCTTGGTCAGAATCTTGAGATTTCTTCGTTCAGTGTCTGATCTTGACCTCGGACTGACTCTTGTTATCTTTTCAGCGTAAAATCCTCTCCTTAGCGTGTTTTCACTTTTATCTCTCAATTGCCCTGTGTAAATATTTCGGGACTAACACGTAGAAGTTAGATAGACAAACAGTCTAATTTGGTGGGTTTAACTGTATTTATGATGCATACAATTATGGTCCATCAATCCTCCAAACATCTTTTGAAGGAACAGACAAAGTTCGCAACTCCCGCATGCAAGCTGTCACAACCAGGTTCGAAGAGATGAAGATGAAGGAGAGTGAAACCATCACTGAGTACAACACCAGGGTCCTGGAACTGTCCAACGAGGCATCTGCACTAGGGAAACCCATCGATGAAGAAAGATTGGCCAGTAAGGTCCTAAGGTCTCTTCCTCCGAGATTTGCCATGAAAGTCACGGCCATTGAGGAAATGCATGATATCACCACACTGAAGCTAGATGAGCTAATGGGTTCTCTCAGAACTTACGAAATCAATCATGACTTCCAAACCGGAGAAGAGAAGGGAATCGCTCTTAAAGTAGATATAACGGAAGACAAACTGGATTCTGGGTGCACCACTGAGCAATTGGCCATGATGGCACAGAACTTTGGAAGAATGGTGCGGAAAATCAACAGACGTGGCCCAGAACAAGGCCAGTCTTCGTCAACTGGTTACCGAAACTGGAAATCCAGCAGGCCAAGGTCTACTGATTCGAGGCAAGACTTGTCTGACAAAGGAAAAGAAGAGATTCAGTGTCATGAATGCAAGGGTTTCGGACACATTGCTTCACAGTGTGCAAACACTCTCATGAAGAAGAAGGCGATGGTGGCGAGCTTCAGCGACAGTGAGTCAGACGAAGAAAAAGGTGAAACCACAAACTTTGTGGCCTTTGTCACAACTCTGGATGAATGCAGCGGCACAAGTGAAACTGTTCCACCTCAGCTGGAACTCCCAGGTGAAGACCCCTCGGACAGTGACAATGAAGAACTCACGCAGGACTCTCTGGCTCAGACATATAAAGATATATATGAGAAGTGGCTGCTTCTGATCAAGATAAACAAGAAGCTAAATGACACAGTGGCAAGCGTCACTATGGAAAAGGACAAGGTATGGCAGGAGGTCGAGATACTGCTGACACTAAAGGCGGAACTGGAAGGTACAATTAACTCACTGACTTCTCAACTAGCTGAGATAAAACAGGAAAGGCTGGATCTTCTTGTTCAGAAAATGGAACTCCTGGGTACTGTCTCCTCTCTAAAAGTCGAAATAGAGAAGGATCGGACACTCATCCTGTAGGCATGGCGGGCCTGAGAAAAACCATCGTTGATCTACAGCGCACAGAAATGTTCCAACTAAGGAAGGTAGAACAGCTGGAACTTCAGCTAGAATCTGAGAAGATGGAACACTCTGACACTAAGGAGGAACTCAATCACCTCAAACAGTCGGTAAGAATGCTTAACTCTGGCACTAAAAACTTAAATGATAGTCTTAGATCTCAGAAAATGGAGTCCGGACATAGAGTATTGGGGTTCACAGGAGAAGGCAACTCAAAAGGTACGAGGTTTGTTAAAACAAGACCGGTGTCGGAACAGAAGTCAGAACTGAAGGTGAGACAGCACCCCAGACAGAAAATAGACTTGCACCCAGAACAACCCAATAGCGGTCAAAGAAGGACTGGTACGGTGCACTACGGCTCTCATTCAGCACAAAGGAAAGAATGGCGCACTTGCTGGTATTGCAATCAGATGGGTCACATCAAACTAAAGTGTCGTCTGTTTCTAGCCGAAAGATGTGCTTTCCATCAATGAACCATACCGCAACAGAAACAAGTCTGGTTTCAAAAGGAAGACCGAACCGTCTGCATGGTGGCCTGTTACACCTCAAACTACTCATCGCATGATAGTTGGCACTTCGACAGCGGATGCTCCGCACACATGACAGGTAACTCTCAATATGTTACCCATATTAGACCTGTTGAGCATATGTGGTTTGTCACCTTCGGGGATGGTGAAAAGGGTCAGGTGATCGGCTGTGGGACATTGATGGTTCCGGATCTCCATGCACTCAAGAACACCCTCCTTGTTAAGGGACTGACCAGGAATCTTATCAGCATCAGTCAACTATGCGTCGATGGACACTATGTGTCATTCTCCAGCTACTCATGTCTTGTACTAGACCAGAATGGCGATACACTGATGAAAGGAAAAAGGGATGCCAACAACTGCTATACTATTAGGATGGGTCTGACGGAGTCAATGAACAATGAGAACCATGGCCAGCAACCGGTTGCTCTCCCATGTGTAAACGCTCAACCTAGTTTTCTGCTAGGGGGAGTGGATAAGACCTTGCACACAAGATCTGATTGTCGATGCGCACAAATCAATGTTGCCGGGTGTCCCAGGAAGCTGTTGAATCAGACGGTGGTACAGTTGCGACAGGAGTTCGTACACTGCTCATAGAAATGTGCCTGGAGCCATACAAGAAAATATGAATGCTCACGAAAGATGGTAACTCTGAGGCAGCATACTTTTGTCAAACCATATGGCAGGTCACGGAGTGGAACATCTAGATCCTCAGGGGGTCTATGTGGTGTCAACAACTGAAAGCATCCGACGGTGGTCAGTCATAGTCCAATCTCCAGCTGAACAGTTGGACTGACTACCTAATAAAGAGAGCTGGAACAGAAGTCTCGACAACTTGGAAAATATTTTTTAAATATCCTTGAAGATTTTTTCGGTTGATGGTTTTGGAAAGCTGAAAAGTCATATAGAAAATTTTGATTTTTGAAATCAAATTCATTCCCTGAGTATCGTCTTCTCTCTCTCTCGAAAACCCTAGAACGGAACTCTCCTCTCAACTGCTCCTTCCTCAACCGACAATGGTGAAGATGATAGAAATTTTGAGAGTGGTAGGGTTGTGGCGGTTGACAAAGTCGTTAGTGCAGCTGTTAAAAAGAAGTCCGTCAAGAATGTGGAAGAGGAACCCAGCAAGGCGGCTGGAGGCTCAGGAACGTGGAGAGAAAAGATCTTTGCCACAGGATACATTCCTCCGAAGGCTGGTCGCAGGAAGAAGGTGAAGCGGGCCAGTGACTCTCCCAGTAAATATCTAGCCCAGATCTATGCCACTCGAGGAAGGAAGATTGCAATGTCCGATGAAGAAACAGAGAAGTTCATCGAGTCCTCGGGGGAGAGGAATGTGGTGATGAGTGATGCTGATCCATCTGAGAACCACTTCTTGGCGGAGTTGACTTCAATTATTCACTGAACCCCGAAGTGCAGCCTCCACTGACTTCGAAAACCATATAGTTTGATCTGATCCTTCAAGTGCTTGCCAAGCCCCTCTAGGGCAATTTCTATCAACTCCACATCCCTAGGTTATCTCAGCACAAAGGGACAAATGAGAAGTTACATTCTAAGTTTTTAAACAGTTTGCATTTTCATAAGGTTGATGCATGAATTATGATCTATCTTTTTCACATTCTAAAGTTCATAATTCCAAAAAGATACTACTAAAAAAAAGAAAAAACATGCAGTTGGTTCTCACCCCACACTTTTGAACGAAGGCAAGCCTTAGTTCAAAAGTCATGCAATCTATACAGGAGAAGGAAATGACATTAAGAAAAAAGAAGAACAGAACTCCCTTTAAGGTGTCGAGTGAACGACATGGCATGAGGCTGGATAATCGAGGGAGTTCAGCTGGGGCCTCAAACTCTCAGCGCAGGCCCGGTAAATTCACGGAAGCTGCCTGGCTGATCCGATCTTGCTCCAAAAACTTAATTCCTACATGAAAGACATTCCTTCTAGACAAAAAGTGGGTGAGAGCGCTTATTGGAAATTTTAATAACAGAAAGTAAGATAGTGTCGGGTTACCTCCCGACCAGTGCACTTGTTTAACGTCATTGGCTCGACAGTACCTCGTTCTGGATCATTGGTTGGGATCCCATGGGTGGCTCAGGTCAAACTTCGCCTCGGCTCCTGGATTGATTCTACCGGGTTCTTTGCTGGTTGATGTGCTTAGGTCAGGACTCCATGGTTTTGGTGTCTTTTCTTTCCATTGCTTCTGAGAAGTCGGGGGACTTTTGACCGTAGCTGCTGGTCTTGATGCTTTTTTGGTCTTTTTTGGTAGGTCAGAAATCTGTGTACCGCGTTCTGAGATAGGTATAATGTCTGGCGGTTTCTTTGTATCCGTGCGGCTATTATTAATGTAGAAATTTGCGATTTTGCCGCCGAACTTGAGTGATAATGAGCCCTTGCCCACATCGATTCTTGCTTTAGTATTGTAGAGGAATGGTCGTCCCAATATTATTGTTGGAGGGTCGTCTTTGTTGGTTTCTCCCGTTTGTATTACATAAAAGTCTGCAGCAACGACGAGCTCTCGCACATGGAGTATAACATCTTCCAACACTCCAGTCGGACGGATGCACGATTTCTCTCCCAGCTCGATGTTTGTCCTGGGTGGTTTTAGTGGGCCAAGTCCTAACAAGTAATATAAGGAGGAAGGCATGGCGTTGACAGCAGCCCCAAGATCGATCAAGCATTTATGAACCTGGGTTTCCCCAATACCACAGGTGACTGTGAAGGCCCCTGGGTCTTTATCTCTTTCAGATTGTGGCTCATGTCTGAGGTGAGGGCTCTGTCCATTGTTGGGCCATTCTGCCCATTCCTTAAATTGTTACTGTCATCCCATCCAGATGCTGGTATGTCAGAGTGTATGATTGGTGGCGGTGTTATACACACGGTGAATGCACATCGTCCGTTGTCAGCGTGCGTGACCCATGTTTTACCATCATTAGGTCGGTCTTCCTCTTGATTCCAATCAGGACGACTCCTGCGGTTGAAGTGCTTGTTTGTTAGTCTGTATGCTGGTGATCGTGCAACTTCTCCCAGTGTCGCCTTTCCGTTTGACCCTTTCATCATGCTAAGATTCGCCTTTGGATTCTGGATGGTCTGTGAAGGTAGTCTGCCAGGTTCGCTAGTGAGCGTTGACATCGCAGTGGCGAGATGGGACATTTGTTTGGTTAATTCGGAAATTGCCCCGTCAGCTTTCGCCTGGTATTGGTATAGTGAAGTACCCAATTGATTTATGTTTCCTGCGAGCTCCTTCATTGTGTCATCAAGCGACTTGGTGGGTTCTTGCTGATTATGCTGGCCAGTCTGGTACTGATTTGGTCCTTTTTGCTGATATTGACCCGCTGATGGAGTGTTCTGGTTATACTGCCGGTGTGGAGGTTGGTAGGATGACTGAGCTGATTGGGGGACAGATGGTTGAGCGTTCTTCTGAGGATAGTTGTTATGCCAATTTGGGATGGTTGCTTGACCATACTGTCTGTTTGGTCCGGCTCTGTCATTGATGTTGTTGTTGTACCCTTGGTATCCTCCTGCCGCATTCACTTCTACTGGTTCCTCTTCCATTAAAGTCGGGCATGCGTCAGTTTTGTGGTCCGTCATGCCACAAAGTTCGCAAGGTTTAACTGGAACTGGCTGCCTTTGTAGGATCTGAATCCTCATTTCTTTTAACTGTTTCATCTCCTCAGACATAGAGTTCATTGGTGTTTCGGCCTTCGCCACACTTTTTGTTCGGGAGAATTCTTCCTGCCGAGTCGTCTCTTCTCGGAATCGAGCATTTTCAGCAACATCATTTATTAGTTGCCTAACTCCGCTCAATGATAGATTCATTATGGATCCTCCAGCTGAGGCGTCCAGGAGAATTTTGTCTAAGGGTCTTAATCCATCAATGAGGCACTCGATTATGAGTTTCTCGGGCAGTCCTAGTGTACAGCAACTTCTCTCCAGGTGGTTGAACTTTTCCAGGTAATCGTACATGGTTTCGTTGGGTCCTTGCTTGATGTCCTGCAGTTGCCTTCTTACTTGCATTGCTCTTCCTGCTGGGTAGTATTTGTCTAAGAATTTCTTCTGCATCTGAGCCCATGTTCTGATGCTTCCGGAAGGCAATGAAAGGAACCAGTCGTTTGCCGCGTCAATGAGGGAAAAGTAGAACGCTTTTAACTTGAAGTCGTCTACGTTTACGCCATTCAGTTTTAAGTTTTGGCAAATACCATGTAAGCGCTGGAGATGGGCCATTGCTGACTCTCCATGATTTCCTGCGAACTTCGGTAAGTTGTGGGCCACTGAAGTGTTGATGTTGATATTTTACAGCTCAGGGCCTTCGTAGATACACCACAGCTGAATTCTGAAATCCGGTGCATTGAGTTCTCCCAAAGTAGGTTCGCGGTAATGGTTGTTATCCCCATAGTGGTTATCGAAGATGGGTTCGTGTCTCGCTACTTGTCGAGGGCGTGGGGGTGGTGGATATCTAGGGGGTTGTACTGGACCAGCTGCATTTCGGTCCTCGGGTGGTTCTTGGTTTCGTCTGTTAGCTTCCCTATCACGAGCTCTTCTGTTTCTGATGAGTTGTTCCGGATCGTCGATAAATGGAAGCGGTATCTCATCATTTCGATCATACAGGTTTATTTCTTCGTCATCCTGGTAGTCATGGTGACTTTCTTCGCGAGACATGGTCGTTTTGAAGTGCGTATCGATTCGAACAACTTATCCGATTAATTAACTAACTCCCCGGCAACGGCGCCAATTTGACAGACACTGCCTTGTCGTGAGGTAATGTTGCACAAATAAATTTATAAAGTCCGCTACTCGCGACTACTGGGTAGAAGTGGTAAGTAGGGGTCGAACCCAAGGGAATTAGGGGGATACGTTGTTCTTTTACTAACAGGGACGTGTTTTAGGATGATTGAGATTTTAGCGCGAGTAATTAAACTACTGTTTTTGGTTTTTTGGGTTTTTTGTGCGGAAAAGTAAATACAGAAATTAAATACTGAAAGTAAATACTGAAAGTAAAGAGATAAGGGTTAGAAGACTTACAGTGGGTGATGCGTGATTGCGATTCCTCCGGTTGTTGAGCGGTTGATGGTTGTGGTTGATCGGGACAGTTATACTAGGAAAGTAAATACAGGGGGTTTTTGTGATTGAAAGAAAGTATTTGGTTTCAGGTACTCTTGTATTATAACATGTATATAATAAACCGTTAGTAACTTTTCTAAGTATTCAAAGATGAATCGAGGCCCTTTCGTAGCGCAAGACTTGCAACATCGTTTAAAGCAACCCTTGTTCTACTTCAGACTAATTCCTCCTTTCGAAGTATCTTAGCGTTCTGTGCATCCACCTGATCTCACAGTTACGATTGACCAAGTGGTGTTTTAGATAAGTCGAACTCCTCAGATAAGCTTTGCCCTTTCGTAGCATCCACTTACCCGAGTATGTTCACGAATCCCACGGAAGAGTTTTGCCCTTTCGTAGCATCCACTCAACCTTGGAAATTCTGACTATAAATGGCACATAGAACAAGTTTTGAATACAAAGAAATGAAACTAAAAGATATTACAACATTATATAATACAAGAAAATACCTTCCACCGAATGAAGAGTTTAGCTACGAATATCCATAGAGGTGGATACCATAGCTAAATACTCGGGGGTTTTTGAAAACAGTAAGAGGGAAAGGGGTGGAATACTCAAGAACCAACAGGAGTATTCCCAATTTCCTACTGAATACTCAAGAACCAACAGGAGTATTCTCTATAGTATAATACTCAAGAACAAACAGGAGTATTATTTCATAAACCGAACAAACTTACAAAGTAACCAAACTTAGAGAGATAAGTGTTTTGTGTATGGATTGGTTATACAAATGAGGAGGAGGGCACTTCTATTTATAGCCAAGAGGGGTGGAGATGGGTGGTGGAGATGGTGGCATGTGTTTCTCATCCAAGGGAGGAGGAGGAGGCAAGGAGGATGTGGTGGAGGAGACACCACATGGCACCACCTTGTGGACTCCAAAGAGCCGCCGGTTGGGGGGAAGAAAAGGGGGAGGTTTCTTTCCCTTGGCCACCTCTTGCGAAGGTCTTTGACAGATGCTTGTCGTCAGAGCAAATGTACAAATAAATTTATAAGTCCGCTACTCGCGACTTAACTACTAGGTAGCAAGTGGTAAGTAGGGGTCGAACACAAGGGAGTCAGTGTGGATTAATTGTTCTTTAATGAAGCTTATGCAGAATTTAATTACGATTGGGGTTGGGTTTGAGTGTTTTGGGAACTGAAAGTAAATTACAGCAGTTGATAATTGATTGTAAGGAAAGTATTCGGTTTTAGGGGCCTTGTATTATAATTGTTTATCATCGACCGCTAATGATCATACCAAGTGGTCAAAGATGAATTGAGGCTATTTCTAGCGCAAGATATGATCATGCTAAGTATTCAAACGATGAATCGAGGCTAGTTACAGCTCAAGACTTGCAACACCGGTTTAAAACAACACCTGTTCTATTTCAGTCTAGCGCCAATACCCAAAGGTATGCTAGCCTGTGTGCATCCACCTGATCTCACAGTTACGCTCGACCAGATGGGGTTTAGGATGAGTCGAACTCCTCAGATAGCTTTGCTTGTTACAGCTTCCACTACCTGAGTATGATCACAAATTCCCACAGAAGAGCTTTGCTTGTTACAGCATCCACTCAACCTTGGAAACTCTGACTATATATGGCACATAGAACAAGTTTTGAATACAAAGGTATACTAAGAGTAAAGTCTAAAACATTTATAATACAAGTACGCCCCTTCTACCGAATAACTAATTTAGCTACTAATCATGGCAATGGTTATCATAACTATGAACTTGGAAATAAACAACAGTTTAGCAAGACAATTAAATAAATAAAAGAAGACTTACAAAACTGTTGAAGCGCCAAGGATCAAGCTTTGATGCCCAAAGTAATATTACATGATTAATATTACATGATTAGTGCCCAAAATTCTAGAGAGATAAGTGAATTGTTGTGGTGGTGATGATACAAATGAGGAGGAGAAGCCTCATATTTATAGCCAAGGAGGAGGAGGATGGGTGGTGGAGATGGTTGGCAAGTGTTGCATTTTGATTGGAGGAGAAAATGGAGGGAGGAGATGGCCACATGTGGAGGAAGAGGAGTGGTGGAGGAGGAGGAAGGTGGTGGTGACATGTGGAGGAGCTCCAAAAGCCGCCGGTCACCACCACCAAGAGCCGCCGGTAGGCGGTGGCCCAAGGGGGAGGAGCTCTTCCCTTGGCCACCACTTCATCAAGTGGCCGGTCATCCTTGCCCAATGTGTGAGTTTGTACAGTTTTGTGCAGTCTTTTCACAAAACTGTAAATGTGTTTCTTCCCCGGGCTGTCTTGACTCCACTCCTGATTCTTCTGATTAATTTGTTCTGGTCAATTCAACGTCAGGATCCTTGATATTTCTTCAGTCGGCATATGATCTTGACCTTGGATTGACTCTTGTTATCTTTTCAGCATAAAATCCTCTCCTTAGCGTGTTTTCACTTCAGTCTCTAAAATGCCTTGTGGAAATATATCGGGACTAACACGTAGAAGTTAGATAGACAAACAGTCTAATTAAAGGGGGTTTTACTGTGTTTCTGACTCGTATAACTTTGGTCCTTCAGTCTTCAAGTCATCCAAGGAGGAGAAAGGGAGGAGGCCACCCATGACTCATCATCTCTCACCTAGCCGCCGGTCATGGAGGAGGAAATGGATGAGTTTTGACAGTTTTGTACAGTCTTTACAAAACTATCAATTCAATTCCTCTCCGATCTGACTTTGATTATTCCTCGGTTGGATTTAATTTGAGTAATCCTCGGTCAGAATCTTGAGATTTCTTCATTCAGCGTCTGATATTGACCTTGGATTGACTCTTGTTATCTTTTCAGCGTAAAATCCTCTCCTTAGCGTGTTTTCACTTTTATCTCTCAATTGCCCTGTGGAAATATTTCGGGACTAACACGTAGAAGTTAGATAGACAAACAGTCTAATTTGGTGGGTTTAACTGTATTTATGATGCATACAATTATGGTCCATCATGAGGCCATGGCAAACTTGCCTCCCAAGTTTGGGGTCATTGGAGAGGCTGAGTATGGGGTCTTCTATGTGAGAGGAAGAAGGATCAAGATTGATCCAGAACTAATCAATGTATATTTCTCCATGGACGACCCAACAGTTGATGAAGAAGAATCCAGCTTTGAGAAGATAGTGAGCACCATCACTGCAGGCTCTGTTCAGTGGAGGCCTGAGTGAGTTGTGCATACAGCAGATCTGTCTACTTTCTATTCAATGTTGTTCTTCATTGCGGTGTTCAACTGGAGGCCATTTACTCATCGCTCTACTGTCAACAAGGACATGGCCCGGCTGATTTATCAGATAGGCAACAAGCGGAAGTTCAACCTGGGCAGAATAATGTTCAAACAGATTGCTGAACACGCCACATCAATGAGAACTCTGCACCAGATCTGCTTTCCATCCCTGATTTATGAGTTGATTATTCATCAAGCCCCTGATTTGAAAGCCCTGTCTGATCTCCTTACTAAAGCTCCCAACAAATTCACAGTGGACCACAAGTTATACAAAGGGCGGCATGTGAATGATCTGAAAGGGGGGAGCAAGCCAGGTAAAGAATTTGGGGAATCCAGTCGAGGGCGAGCTAGAATGGGAATGGATGAGAGGAGCAAACTTCTGAAGGACCTACAGGCTATCATTGCTGCGAACAAAGAACAGCGCCGCCGGATCAACAGGCTTGCTCGAGCACTCAGCTACCCCAGTGATGATGAATCAGAAGCTACTGCCTCTGAAAAAGACTCCATTGAAGAATTCTCCGATTAAAGGTCCATTGAAACACTAAACTCTCTGAACTTTTTCAAACATTCTGCTCATATGTGCTTGTTCTGGCACAATTTATTTTACTTGACTGTTCGAACTAGTTGGACCCCTTGCCAGTTTATGGCAAAAAGGGGGAGTAATTTTGAGAGGACAAATTTTGTGCTCCCTCAAGATGTCTAAGTCTAGATAGTTAGCTAGTAGTAGTTATCTAGATGATTTGGTTTTGCCAAAATGCCAAGGGGGAGATTGATGTTCCCGTAAGTGGCATGTGTTTGGCAAAACGTAGCTTAGACAGTTCGAGCAGGTGTTCAGGGGGAGTTCGAACATATCCTAACACTCGTACACATCGTGGATAAAACGCAAGGATAGTTCCCGGAAGATATTGAACTACGAAGATCTCGTCAAAATGAAGACGGCCAGCGACTTATTCGAGCAATAGATATTCGAATGAATATTTACATCAAGGCGGCAAAGCTTACTTGGGCAAGAAGACTTCGGATTATCTTCCAACCGATTCAAAAGATATTCATTAAATATCTAGGAATATTTCCTAAATATTTGATGGGATTATCTTGGGCGAATTAGGGTTTCGCTCGAAGCATATAAATACATTGCAAGAGCAACCCTAATTCTCATCGCTTTCAAAGATCAATTACACACGAGCATATCCTGCTGATTGGAGAAGAAGAAAGCGACGACCGGCTGTGGTTTCTCATTGAGAATACACCGGTGCAAGTGCAGTCTGTTCAAGTGCAACGCAGACTGCCGGAAGCGTATCAACTGCCGCACACAACAAAGGTGAATAAGCTTTCGAGAGAAAGCATCCGAGCTTCTGGAGAAGGTCGAGAACGTTTAGACTGCAGGTTCTGAACGAAGGGGATCGAGGGGAATTGCGGTGAACCTCGGTTGCAAATCTGAGAGACGGAGTATTAAGGATAGGCTATTACAAGGTGTAAGTGTAAGTCCCTGTGGAATTCCTATACTCGTAATAAAGATTTGCTGTCCCTTTTTCGGGTGGGGGAAACCCCCCAGAGTAGGCGGAGCCGAACTGGGTTATCAGTCGGTGAGTCTCTACTGCTTTTGTCTGTTTGGTAAAACTGTTGTGATAAGAGTTCAATCTCTATACGTTGAACTGTTGTGCAAAGAGTCCCAGGTCTGTCGCAACAGTACCCTGGGCACAAGCTTGAACAGGGGACATAATTTCAAGTATCCTCATCATGATGCTGTTGAGTCGGCTGCGACAACCCCGTTTGTGATGGCTACGGCAGGGAAAGGACCTGCGGGTCCAGTTCCAAATAATGCACTGGCAAAAGTGCCTGCTGCGGTGATGGCATCTGAATAGCCCGAAAAGTTCAATGGACAAAACTTTAATACGTGGCAGCCGAAGATGCACTTCTATCAGACCCAAATAGGTTTTGCCAGGTATCTGACCGAGGTAACACCTAGGGTTGCTGAGGATGAGTCTGATAATCAAGTGCTCATGGCGTACATTGCTTGGAAAGATGCTGAATATCTTTGCCGAAATTATGTGCTTAACGGCCTTAATGATGTGTTGTACAAGGTGTACTGCACCAAGAGCTCAGCCAAGTGCAAGACCTGTGACCAGTCAAGTGGGGCGTTTCGTCAAATTCCAGATGGTGGACTCGAAGACTGTGACCAGTCAAGTGCAAGACCTGCAGCTCATTATGCATGAGATGAACTCTGAAGGAATGAAGGTCAATGAACCATTCCAGGTCGCTGCAGTCATTGAGAAGCTACCTTCGAGGTGGAAGGACTTCAAGAATTACCTTAAGCACAAGTGAAAGAAAATGTCTATGGAAGACTTGGTGATTTGCCTCAAGAATGAAGAGGATAATCGACTCTCTGATAAGAGGATCAAGATCCCAGCTGAGAGAGCCAACATGGTGGAGCATGGTGGCAGTTCCAAAGTGAAGAAGCCCTTCAACAAACTTGGACCCAAGAGTGGGGCTATCAAGAAGAAGGTGCAGCCAAAGTTCACTGGCAAGTGCTTCAACTGTGACAAAGAGGGTCACAGAGCTACTAACTGCAAGAAGCCACAGAAAAAGAAGAAAAAGGCGAATGTTGCTGAGGTAGAGGAAGATTGCCTAGTGGCTGTGATTTGTCAGCTAAGCCTGGTGGATTCCAACCCTAAGGAGTGGTGGCTAGATACTGGAGCTACCCACCACATCTGTTCTGATAAGAATGCCTTCTGAGAGTTCAAATTAACTGATGCGGGAGAGAAGGTATACATGGGTAACTCTGCCACCTCAGAAGTCAAAGGGAAAGGAAGCGTGGTTTTGAAGATGACCTCTGGGAAGGAGCTGAAGCTGACTAATGTCTCATATGTGCCTGACACTAGGAAGAACTTAGTATCTGGAGCCCTGCTTGATGCGCAAGGTTTTAAGATAGTATTTGAGTCTCAGAAAGTCTTTCTTTCTAAGAACAGAATGTATGTGGGACGTGGGTATGTGAAAGATGGCAGGTGGAAACTTAATGTACTTGCCATCAAGTCTATAAATAAAGAAAGTTCTTCTACTTACTTGCTTGAATCTTCAAATTTATGGCATAGTAGATTAGGTCATGTGAATTATGACTCAATAAGGAATCTAATGAAATTGGATTGTCTACCAAAACTTCAAATTGATTCCGAACATAAGTGTGAAATTTGCGTTGAGGCATAATCAACACGAACATCCTTTCATACTGTTGAAAGAGACACTGAACCCCTTGACTTAATACATAGTGATCTATGTGATTTGAAATTCATGCCGACCAAAGGTGGGAATAAGTATTTCGTAACGTTCATAGATGATAGTTCAAAATATTGTTCAATATACTTGCTAAAGAGCAAGGATTAAGCAACAGAGAACTTTGCCATGTATAAGTTGGAAGTGGAAAACCAACTAAATAAAAAGATCAAAAGATTACGAAGTGATCGTGGTGGTGAATATGTTCCCTTACAAAACTAAGGATTTGAGACAGAGTTCACCTGATGAGGTAGGCGAAGAACTCACTGAATTGTCTCAACAACAAGAAGAAGAAGTGTTCGAGGAGAATACGAATTTAGGGGAACCTAGATGAAGCAAAAGAGCTAGAGTTGAAAATTCGTTCAGACCTGATTTTCTAACCTTTATGGTTGAGGCAATACCTCGTACATATGATGAAGCAATTAGCTCGGTTGAAGGTCCTTTATGGAAAGAAACCATAAAAAGTGAACTAGACTCCATTATGCAAAATCATGTAAACCACTTGACTCTAAGTGGATTTTTACTAAGAAACTGAAAGTAGACAGTACTATTGAAAAGTACAAAGCGAGACTTGTTATCAAAGGGTATAGACAAAAGGAAGGTCTAGACTACTTCGATACATTCTCCCCTGTGACAAGGATCACCTCCATTAGAATGATAATTGACATTGCAACATTGCGCAATTTAGAAATTTATCAAATGGATGGAAAGACTGCTTTCTTAAATGGAGACCTTGAGAAAGAAATATCTATGGAACAACCTGAGGGTTGTAGAGTGGCAGGACCAGAGAGAAAAGTTTGTAAACTTGTGAAGTCTCTCTATGGTCTGAAACAAGCGCCAAAACAATGGATGAGAAATTTGACAAAGTAATGTTGTCAAACGGATTCAAAATCAACGAGTGTGACAAATGTATTTACATCAAGAACACTGAACACGGATATGTGATTTTGTGTTTATATGTCGATGACATACTCATTGTAGGAAGCAATGAAAAATTGATCAAGTCCACTAAGGTCTTATTAAACTCAAGGTTTGATATGAAATACATGGGACGAGCTGATGTAATTTTAGGGATTAAAATTACAAGAACAGCAGATGGATTTGTTTTAAGCCAATCACATTATGTTGATAAAATCTTCGACAAGTTTGGAAAGGACAGTCAAGGAGTATGTTGGACTCCTATAGAAATGACTCAACACCTGTCTAAAAACAAAGGAGAGAGTATCTCCCAAGTAGAGTACTCAAAAGTGTTTCAAAAAAAAAGTAGAGTACTCAAAAGTAATAGGCAGTCTAATGTACTTAATGAATTGTACTAGACCCGATATTGCCTATACTGTGAGTAGACTTCCAAGATATACGAGTAATCCAGGAACGATACACTGGAATGCTATCATGAGAATACTAAAGTATTTACGAGCAACTCGCAATTTTTGTCTTCATTATACCAGATATCCTGAAGTTATTGAAGGATACACTGACGCAAGCTGGATATCTGATATACAAGACTCAAAGGCCACCAGTGGATATGTATTCACTCTCGGGGGTGCGGCCGTCTCGTGGAAATCCTCTAAACAAACACTAATAACCCGGTCCACGATGGAAGCTGAGTTCGTGGCATTAGATAAATGTGGCGAAGAAGCAGAGTGGTTAAGAAACTTTGTAGAGGATATTCCTGAATGGAAAAACCCTGTGCCACCAATATGTTTATATTGTGATAATCAATCAACCATTGGTAGGGCAGAGAATGTCATGTATAATGGTAAGTCTAGACACATGCGTCGTAGACACAACACCATTAGACAACTTCTCTCATCCGGAGTCATATGCATTGACTACGTGAGGTCCAAAGAAAACATAGCGGATCCGTTAACCAAAGGGTTAAACAGGGACCAAGTAGAGAAGACGACAAAGGGACTGGGACTGAAGCCTTTTGATTGCTGATATCAAAACATAGGCTTAAGCCCTTTTGGAACTAAAGTTGAGGCAACGGAAAACCCTACCATTAGGGGTGGGCGTTGGACGGATTGGGACGGGTTGTGCTTGGTCCTAACCCGACCCGAAATAATGATCGGGTCAGTTATTCGAACTCTAACCCGGCTCGAAAGACCGGGTCAATTATGTGAACCCGAACCCGACCCTAAAACTAAATTTTTTAAAAGACATAAAACATTCATGGTCATCTATCATGATATAAATACTTTAAAGTTTAGTATTACAGTTTTATTTTTCATTGCAAATCAATTACATATTCATATGTAGTGTGATATATCACGAGAACACAAATAAATTTTTATTCAGATGAGGTATAATGTTTGAATCTCATTAAAAATCTAGTATTTTTTATATTACTTATGAAATCGGGTAACCCGAACCTCAACCCTAACCCGACCCGGAAATTATACCGGATTGATTAATTGGACCCTAACCCGACATTAAGTGGACCGGGTCGGGCCGGGTTTTCGGGTCGGGCCGGGTTTTGTTTACCCCTACCTACCATGATGACTGGAGATTGATGGACCATAATTGTATGAATCATAAACACAGTTAAACCCACCAAATCAGACTGTTTGTCTATTTAACTTTTGCTTGTTAGTTCCGATATTTATCTACAGGGTATTTTGGAGTCTAGAGAGAATACAGGCTAAGGAGGAGTTTTTAAGCTGAAAATATATTACGAGTCATTCCAAGGTCACGACCAGATGCTGACTGAAGAAATCTCAAGATCCTGACATGGAATCACTCAAAACAAGTCCAACCGAAGAGCAACCAGAGTCAGTCCGGAGCTGAAATGCACCGATGGCTTTTGTGAAAGATCACAAAACCACACAACTTCTCTCCTTCCTCCACATGGCCGGCGGCTTCCTCCTCACAAACCTCTCCTCCTCTCCCCTTCCTCCACATGGAGGGGAGGCTCCTCCTCAAATGGGCGGCTCCCCTCTCACACTCCCCCTCCCCCTCTCATCTTGTGGCATGTGTTGGCCTCTCCTCACTCTCCATGGCCTATAAATACAAGCCTTCCCTCCTTTGTAATCAACATCCCACAATCCACAATTCCAACATCACAAACACAAGTCACTTATCTCTCTAGATTTTGGGTACTATTGTAAACACTTGTTTTAAATCTATAATACTCCTGTTGGTTCTTGAGTATTCTAGTAGTTCTTGAGTACTCTTGTCGGTTCTTGAAGTACTCAAGCTTGTCTTTACTTTTCACTATTCTTGAGTACTCTTGTCGGTTCTTGAAGTACTCACCCCTTTCCTTTACTGTCTTTTACTTTCGAAACCTTTACTTTCCTGTCTTTCTAAACTGCAACTTTACTTTCCTTGTCTTTACTTTCAAAACATTTACTATTCCTGCCTTTCAAAACCTTTACTTTTTAAGTACTTAGCTATGATGTCCATTTCCATGGATAATCGTAGCTAAACCCTTCATTCGGTTGAAGGGGTGTACTTGTGTCATAAAATGTTTTAGACCCTTTTCTTAATGCCTCTTTGTGTTCAACTTGTTCTAAGTGCCTTATATTAGGTCAGAACTTCATTGGTAGAGTGGATGCTCGGAAGAGCAAAGCTCTATCATGAACTCGCGACCTCCGTGGATAAGTGGAGGCTCGGAAGATCACAGCTTATTTGTGGAGATCAACCTCTTCCAAAAACCATTTGATTTATCAGGAATGATGGTCAAATGGATGCACATATTAGACAAGAGTACTACGTCTTGCAAAAGACTAGACGGTGTGGCAAGTCTTGTGCTAGGAATAGCCTCGATTCACTTTTGAACACTTAGTATGGTCATTAGCGGTCAATGATAAACGGATTATGATACAAGGCCCCTGAAACAGAATCTTTCCTTAACTTAGAACTTTACCTGCATTTTACTTTCTCAATATCAACTGCAATATCAACCGCTACTCTCCAAAAAACTTGTCCTTCACGCAACACTCACTGTAAGTCTTCTCCTTTTATTTTCAGTACTTTACTTTTCTGTCATTTACTTTTCCGTACAAAAAACCAAAACCAACCAAAAAGACACGCACTTGTTAACACTAAAACCTCAATCAACCTAAAATCATGCTCCCTTCCTGTACAAATCCTCAAAGAACAACTTATCCCCCTAATTCCCTTGGGTTCGACCCCTACTTACCACTTGCTACCCAATAGTAAAGTCGCGAGTAGCGGAGATATAAATTAATTTTTGCACAGAGAACATCGCACCTTAACGACAGTGCGGTGGGCTCCGTCAAAATTGGCGCCGTTGCCGGGGAATTAGCAAATGGATAGTTGTTCTTTTTTCTGTTATACATAATTCGCCATGTCTTCCTACTACGAAAGCGAGCCTTGGTACTATGAGGAGTTTTCCCCACCATCTTTCGAACTTGAAATCCGCAAGAAGATCATCAACCTTACGCAATCCCGGGATGAAACTTTGGACGAGTACTTGGCGTACTTCGATTCCATTGTGGCGAGCTGCCCGCACCACGGATTCGCAGATTCATATCTTCTTCGGACATTTCTTATTGGGATGAGATTTCTGGAGCTTTGCTTGCTAGATACTGCCGCAGGAGGGTCAATGATGGAATTAAGCGAAGATGAAGCCTGGGGCCTCATTGATGATTTGGCCAAAAGCATAAAACGAGGGCCAATGCACCAAACTGAAGATAAGGCACTAACGATGAAAGTGGACTCAGTACAGAACGAGCCCGACACCACACCCATTATAAGCTTGCCCACAACAAAACCGAGAGAAGACATTAGTATAAGGGCAGTAATGGATGTGGAGGCAGCTCTAAAGGAACCAACATTGGAGCCCACAAGGCTGACAGAGGATGAGGACGCATGGATAACTGAAGAGGAGCCTACATGGGATCTCACTCCCGAGCCATCAGAAGACTTAGAACCAGAAATCGATACAGTGTGGGACGAGGAAGAGCCTACATGGGATATCACTCCCGAACCATCTGAAGTGATGGACGAATCAGATACAGAAAGCATCGAGGGGGAAGAATTGGCAGCTAGCATCCAGCAAATGAGTGCCCCGATACACCAAGACGAGGTCGAAAATGAGGAATTCTGGGTGGCTACACAACTAATCTGGGACCACATTGCCAAACTGCCCAAATCAATTTCAGTCCTAACTGCCGAGCCAACAGAAGTCCTGAACCTCACTTCCAAAGCGGCCGAAGAAATCAAGCCAGGCCCGGTCCTCACTGAAGAGATGCTCGAGAAAGACCCAGTCTTCATGGCCCAGAAGCCCCTACCTGACCCTTTATGTTCTATACCTATCATGGCCACCAGAGACGATATGATCAATGATGATGCAGTGATAGACGAGTTGGAGGAGAAGCATGAGCCAAAACAGCCAACGAAGCAGCTCCCACTCGTCATAAGCCAAGAAGAGCCTCCTGAAAGGTGTAAGGACCAAGGATGGCCAATCATCTCTGCCACAAAGAAGAGGGTCGGCATGGGAGCATACTTGAGGTCGCTTGGCAAAAGACTGAACTTCCAAATCTGCAAAGATGCCAACCGACCATACATGAAGAAACGGCCAAGGCATGGGCCAAAGGAATGGAAGCCGGGAAGGAGGAACAAGAGAGCTCGACTTGATGGACCAGCAGCTATGGTCAAGGAAGCCTCACCTTCTCGGAGCTATGAAAAGAAGAACCTGCCAAACCAATGGAGAGCCAAACCGAGCCCATCACTCCACAAGTTCTTTGGACAGAGTAAAAGGGCAGCCGAAAAGAAGTTCGACCTCACAAACCCATGGGACCCGAACTTATGATCCAGGAATGAGGTATCGTCGAGCCAACGACGTTAAACAAAGGCACTGGTCGGGAGGTAACCCGACACCTATCTTACTTTCAGTCATTTTATTTTATGTCATTTAGTTTTTGCCTTGTGCCGTTCTCACCTTTCCTGTAAATATTTGCTTGCAATCGGCTTTTGAACTAAGTCGTGCTGTGAGGCACGCTGACAGAACCGCTCGTCGTCAAAGCAATTTGTGCAAATAAATTTATAATAGTCCGCTACTAGCAACTATACTACTGGGTAGTACTTGGTAAGTAGGGGTCGAACCCAAGGGAACCAGGGGAATAATTGTTCTTCGGGGGGATTACGCAGCGTGGGAGCGTGTTTAAGGTCGGTTGGTTGGTTTTAAAGCTACCAGCTATTTTGATTGATTGATTGGTTGGTTGGTTGATTTTAATACTGGAAAGTAAATTACAGTTTATAATTAAAGAGAAATGTTCGGTTTCAGGGGACTTGTATTATATCCTATTTATCATTGACCTTTAGTGACTCTCCTAAGTATTCAAACGGTGTATCAAGGCCATTCCAAGCACTCGATTTGCGTACACTGTCTAGCCTATTCCAAGGACGTAGAACACTTATTCTATTTAGACTAATACTCCATTCCCGGTTATATTAGCCTATGTGCATCCATTTGATCAATCATTCCCGATCAACCAAATGGTGTTTAAGATGAGTCAAACTTCTCAGATAAGCTTTGCCATTCCAAGCATCCACTTATCCGTACAAGTTTACGAACCCCGCTGTAGAGTTTTGCCATTCCAAGCATCCACTCTACCTTGGACGTTCTGACTTAATATATGGCACATAGAATAAGTTTTGAATACTTAGACTAGACACTAAGTTAATAGTCTAAAACATTTTATAATACAAGTGCACCCCTTAGACCGAACTACAAGTTTAGCTACTATTCATCGCGCTAAACATTATAACTAAGGAAATAAAACAGTTGAATAAATACTAAGAATTACTTACAACCGTTGAAGCGCCAAGGGAGCTATCCTTTATTTCCAAAGCAAGATTACAACATTACAAATATTACAATTTCTAGAGAGAGAAGTGAAATGAGATTGAAGTGTGTTGAAATGAGGAGGAGGAGGCCTCCTTTTATAGCCAAAAGGGGAGGAGATGGGTGGTGGAGATGGTGGACATGTGCATTTGATCCAAGGGAGGAGAAGGGAGGAGGAGGAGGAGGTGACATGTGGAGGAATAGTGAAGCCGCCGGTCATTCTTCCCATAGCCGCCGGTTGCCGGTGGCCCAAGGGGGAGGAGCTCCTCCCTTGGCCACCACTTCATCAAGTGGCCGGTCATCCTTGCCCATATGTGAGTTTTGTACAGTTTTGTGCAGTCTTTTCACAAAACTGTCAATGTGTTTCTTCCCCGGGCTGTCTTGATTCCACTCCTGATTCTTCTGATTAATTTGTTATGGTCAATTCAACGTCAGGATCCTTGATATTTCTTCAGTCGGCATATGATCTTGACCTTGGATTGACTCTTGTTATCTTTTCAGCATAAAATCCTCTCCTTAGCGTGTTTTCACTTCAGTCTCTAAAATTCCCTGCAAAAATATATCGGGACTAACACGTAGAAGTTAGATAGACAAACAGTCTAATTTGGTGGGTTTAACTGCATTTATGTTTCATACAATTATGGTCCATCAGATCACCCCACACTTTTAGTTGTTCGTCCCGAACAATGCTATTAAAGGGCGTAAGTTCTAAGTTTGGCTTTGGAATATGAAAATTAGACTGTGGTACTCGATCTATCCTAATTCATGCATTGCTTACTTATTACCAAATTAAACTGCGTAAATAAATAGAAGAAACTTAATACTTGAACCTCCGTGCTGAGATGCAAATTATATTGGATGTCTCAGGAGATAGCCCTTTTTTGGCTCCTGGACTGCAACCTCGGGATCGTCTCTTACTATATGGTTTTCTGGTAGCTTTCTCTAGCACGTGATTCGGTTCAGGTTTCAGTGGTTTGAGTACTTTGATTTTTTTTGGCGAGGGACTGCTTTTGTATTGAGTCGGCATTTGGCCTTTGTTTTGACTTTTTGAGTTCTTCACTTTTTGTTCGGTTAAAACCTTCACAATTTTGGGCCTTTGGCCTCTTGATTTGCTTCATTGAGCTTTTTGCCTTTTTGTGACTGCTAGTCCATTTTCTCGAGCCTTTTTGGGAGGTCCAATCATCGCCCGCAAGCCTATGGAAATACCTCCCCGCTCCTCTCTTTTTTGTCGTTTTCGCGGGGGTCAAGGTGAGGGTCGCTCATCTATTTTCTCGGCTACTTTTACTGTCCTTTTCACGCGGGTCAAGATGAGGGTCGCTCATCTATTTTCTCGGCTACTTTGATCGGAGATAGGACGGTCTGATTCCCGTCCTCGCCTTTTGCATTGCATGGCGGAGATGACTTCAATTTTCACTAAAACCCGAAGTGCAACCTCCACTGACTTCGAAAACCATATAGTTTGATCTGATCCTTTGATTGCTTGCCAAGCCTCTCTAGGGCAGTTTATGTCAACTCCACATCCCTAGTTATCTCAGCACAAAGGACAAATGGAAATTTACATTCTAAGTTTGTAAACAGTTGAATTTTCACAAGGTTAATGCATGAATTACGATTTATCTTTTTCACATTCTTAAGTTCATATTTTCAAAAAGATACTATTACTAAAAAAAGAAAAAATAGCAAGCATGTTATTTATGTACATAGGTGGTTCTCACCCCCCACTTTTGAACAAAGGCGTGCCTTAGTTCAAAAGTCATGCAAGCTTAAAACTAAATACTGAATTTAAAAGACAGAAATTAAAGTGCGGAAAAGTAAGATAGTGTCGGGTTACCTCCCGACCAGTGCACTTGTTTAACGTCGTTGGCTCGACGATACCTCGTTTGTGGTTCATTGGTTTGGGTCCCATGGGTGGCTGAGGTCAAACTTTGCCACCGTTCCAGTGTTGCTTCTTCCTGACTTCTTGCTGGATGTTGTGTTCTGGTTAGGACTCCTTGGTTTCGGGATCTTTTCTTTCCAATACCCCGGAGGGAGTGATGGACCTTTCACTACCAGCCTTTCGAAGTTTTTGTATTTGGGACTGCCTAGTCCGGTTGCGGCATAGCACTGCTCCATCGAGGGGTCATTCTGCAGAGGTGCTTTTCCCATTCTCCTTTGAGCTTCTTCTTGGATCGCATAGTTCGCGGCGACTTGCTCATTAATTAAGGGGAAAAGTCGAGAAGGCCTCATGAGGCTTGGTTCTGCCTCGTTATGTTGGTTCGTGAAGAACTGATCGTAGATAGTTTCAGCTGCCTGGGTAATGATAGTCGGGTATGGCTTGGGCAGTTCGTCAGTGGTGTTCTGGACTCCTACTTCGTTGCTTCCGGTGCTTTCCATGTCTGATTCTTCAGACGGTTCAGGAGTCTCTTCCGACGGTTCGGTGGTTTCTTCTTCATCAGCCTCAGGATCAGCTTCTTCTGTCTGCATTTCCTCTTCAGTTTGGGGTACTCGTCTTGTGGTAGCGGTCAGGCCGATTATAAGGCACCACATGTCTGCAACGGTGAAGTTTGTTGTAGACCTTTTCATAGCTTCGTTAACTCTTCCCAGCTCTTCGGCCCTCATCCCACGAAGAAATTTTTGGAGAAGAACTTTCTTCGTAAATCCATAGTGCGGGCAGCTTGAGACGATGGTATCGTAGTTCATGTAGTATTCGTCCAAAGTCTCATCCCGGGATTGATGAAGGCTCATGATCTTCTCACGGGTTTCTTGGCGTAAAGATGGTGGGGAGAATTCTTTCAGGAACGGAACGCAGAGGTCTACAAAACGTTCTGCACTGCAAGCGGTGGATGTGTAGTACCATATCGTGGCGAAGTCGGTTAGAGAGAATTTAAAGCATTTAAGCTTAAATTCCTCTAATACTTCGTTCTCCGGTTTGATGTGATGGCAGACGTGGTGGAAGTTTCGGTAGTGCTATACAGGGTCTTCTCCCTCCGTTCCTCCGAACAGGGGCAGAAATCGCGTTGTCCATGCATGCGTAATGGGTAATGACATAGGAAAAAGAAAGAAAAAGAAAGGGGAGGGAAAGAACAACTATCCGATAACTGATTCCCCGGCAACGGCGCCAATTTGACAGAACCGCTCGTCGTCAAAGCGATTTGTGCAAATAAATTTATAATAGTCCGCTACTAGCAACTATACTACTGGGTAGTACTTGGTAAGTAGGGGTCGAACCCAAGGGAACCAGGGGAATAATTGGTCTTCGGGGGGATTACGCAGCGTGGGAGCGTGTTTAAGGTCGGTTGGTTGGTTTTAAAGCTACCAGCTATTTTGATTGATTGATTGGTTGGTTGGTTGATTTTAATACTGGAAAGTAAATTACAGTTTATAATTAAAGAGAAATGTTCGGTTTCAGGGGACTTGTATTATATCCTGTTTATCATTGACCTTTAGTGACTCTCCTAAGTATTCAAACGGTGTATCAAGGCCATTCCAAGCACTCGATTTGCGTACACTATCTAGCCTATTCCAAGGACGTAGAACACTTATTCTATTTAGACTAATACTCCATTCACGGTTATATTAGCCTATGTGCATCCATTTGATCAATCATTCCTGATCAACCAAATGGTGTTTAAGATGAGTCAAACTTCTCAGATAAGCTTTGCCATTCCAAGCATCCACTTATCCGTATAAGTTTACGAACCCCGCTGTAGAGTTTTGCCATTCCAAGCATCCACTCTACCTTGGACGTTCTGACTTAATATATGGCACATAGAATAAGTTTTGAATACTTAGACTAGACACTAAGTTAATAGTCTAAAACATTTTATAATACAAGTGCACCCCTTAGACCGAACTACAAGTTTAGCTACTATTCATCGCGCTAAACATTATAACTAAGGAAATAAAACAGTTGAATAAATACTAAGAATTACTTACAACCGTTGAAGCGCCAAGGGAGCTATCCTTTATTTCCAAAGCAAGATTACAACATTACAAATATTACAATTTCTAGAGAGAGAAGTGAAATGAGATTGAAGTGTGTTGAAATGAGGAGGAGGAGGCCTCCTTTTATAGCCAAAAGGGGAGGAGATGGGTGGTGGAGATGGTGGACATGTGCATTTGATCCAAGGGAGGAGAAGGGAGGAGGAGGAGGAGGTGACATGTGGAGGAATAGTGAAGCCGCCGGTCACTCCTCCCATAGCCGCCGGTTGCCGGTGGCCCAAGGGGGAGGAGCTCCTCCCTTGGCCACCACTTCATCAAGTGGCCGGTCATCCTTGCCCATATGTGAGTTTTGTACAGTTTTGTGCAGTCTTTTCACAAAACTGTCAATGTGTTTCTTCCCGGGGCTGTCTTGATTCCACTCCTGATTCTTCTGATTAATTTGTTATGGTCAATTCAACGTCAGGATCCTTGATATTTCTTCAGTCGGCATATGATCTTGACCTTGGATTGACTGTTGTTATCTTTTCAGCATAAAATCCTCTCCTTAGCGTGTTTTCACTTCAGTCTCTAAAATGCCCTGCAAAAATATATCGGGACTAACACGTAGAAGTTAGATAGACAAACAGTCTAATTTGGTGGGTTTAACTGCATTTATGTTTCATACAATTATGGTCCATCACACGCCTTCGTTCAAAAGTGTGGGGTGAGAACCGCCTTTGCACATAGATAATTATCATGCTTTCTTTTTTCCTTTTCCCTTTATATTATCTTTTTGAAAATATGAACTTGAGAATGTGAAAAAGATAGATCATAATTCATGCATTTACCTTGTGAAAATTCAACTGTTTAAAAACTTAGGATGTAACTTCTCATTTGTCCCTTTGTGCTGAGATAAACAGGGGATGTGGAGTTGATAGAAAATGCCCTAGAGGGGCTTGGCAAGCAATCAAAGAACTGAATTTCGCTATATGGTTTACGAAGTCAGTGGAGGCTGCACTTCGGGTTTCAGTTGAATCAGAGTCATCTCCGCCATGCAGCGTTTATGCAGAAAAAAGGCGGGACGGGAATCAAACCGTCCTATCTCTAGTCAGAGTAGCCAGGAAAACAAATGAGCGACCCTCATTTTGACCCGCGCAAAATGGCGAGGATGAGAGAGAGCGGGGAGGTATTTCCATATGCTCGCGGGCGATGATTGGACCTCCCAAAAAGGCTTGAGAAAATGGACTAGCAAGCCACAAAAAGGCAAAAGCTCAAAGAAGCAAATCAAAGGCCAAAGGCCAAAGTTGTGAAGGTTTTAACCGAACAAAAGTGAAGTACTCAAAGAGTCAAATCAAAGGCCAAAGGCCGATTCACTACAAAAAAGCTGTCCCTCGCCAAAAAGAAATCAAAAAGGCTCAACTCAGTGAAACCCGAACCGAATCACGTGCTAGAGAAAGCTACAAGGAAAACCATATAGTGCGAGACGGTCCCAAGAATGCAGTCCAGGAGCCTAAAAAGGGCTATCTCCCGAAACATCCGAATTAATTTGCATCTCGGCATGGAGGTACAAGTATCAAGTTTCTTCTATTTATTTACACGGTTTAATTTGGTAATAAGTAAGTAATGCAAGAATTAGGATAAATCTAGTCCCACAGTCTCACTTTCATATTTTAAAAGTTTACTTAGATAGTGTGCCGCCCTTTAATAGCATTGTTTGGGACGAACAACTAAAAGTGTGGGGTGATCTGATGGACCATAATTGTATGAATCATAAACACAGTTAAACCCACCAAATCAGACTGTTTGTCTATTTAACTTTTGCTTGTTAGTTCCGATATTTATCTCCAGGGTATTTTGGAGTCTAGAGAGAATACAGGCTAAGGAGGAGTTTTTAAGCTGAAAATATATTACGAGTCATTCCAAGGTCACGACCAGATGCCGACTGAAGAAATCTCAAGATCCTGACATGGAATCACTCAAAACAAGTCCAACCGAAGAGCAACCAGAGTCAGTCCGGAGCTGAAATGCACCGATGGCTTTTGTGAAAGATCACAAAACCACACAACTTCTCTCCTTCCTCCACATGGCCGGCGGCTTCCTCCTCACAAACCTCTCCTCCTCTCCCCTTCCTCCACATGGAGGGGAGGCTCCTCCTTACATGGGCGGCTCCCCTCTCACACTCCCCCTCCCCCTCTCATCTTGTGCCATGTGTTGGCCTCTCCTCACTCTCCATGGCCTATAAATACAAGCCTTCCCTCCTTTGTAATCAACATCCCACAATCCACAATTCCAACATCACAAACACAAGTCACTTATCTCTCTAGATTTTGGGCAATATTGTAAACACTTGTTTTAAATCTATAATACTCCTGTTGGTTCTTGAGTATTCTAGTAGTTCTTGAGTACTCTTGTCGGTTCTTGAAGTACTCAAGCTTGTCTTTACTTTTCACTGTTCTTGAGTACTCTTGTCGGCTCTTGAAGTACTCACCCCTTTCCTTTACTGTCTTTTACTTTCGAAACCTTTACTTTCCTGTCTTTCAAAACTGCAACTTTACTTTCCTTGTCTTTACTTTCAAACATTTACTATTCTAGCCTTTCAAAACCTTTACTTTTTAAGTACTTAGCTATGATGTCCTCTTCCATGGATAATCGTAGCTAAACCCTTCATTCGGTTGAAGGGGTGTACTTGTGTCATAAAATGTTTTAGACCCTTTTCTTAATGCCTCTTTGTGTTCAACTTGTTCTAAGTGCCTTATATTAGGTCAGAACTTCATTGGTAGAGTGGATGCTCGGAAGAGCAAAGTTCTATCATGAACTCGCGACCTCCGTGGATTAGTGGAGGCTCGGAAGAGCACAGCTTATTTGTGGAGATCAACCTCTTCCAAAAACCATTTGATTTATCAGGAATGATAGTCAAATGGATGCACATATTAGACAAGAGTACTACGTCTTGCACAAGACTAGACGGTGTGGCAAGTCTTGTGCTAGGAATAGCCTCGATTCACTTTTGAACACTTAGTATGGTCATTAGCGGTCAATGATAAACGGATTATGATACAAGGCCCCTGAATCCGAATCTTTCCTTAACTTAGAACTTTACCTGCATTTTACTTTCTCAATATCAACTGCAATATCAACCGCTACTCTCCGAAAAACTTGTCCTTCACGCAACACTCACTGTAAGTCTTCTCCTTTTATTTTCAGTACTTTACGTTTCTGTCATTTACTTTTCCGTACTAAAAACCAAAACCAACCAAAAAGCACGCACTTGTTAACACTAAAACCTCAATCAACCTAAAATCACGCTCCCTTCCTGTACAAATCCTCAAAGAACAACTTATCCCCCTAATTCCCTTGGGTTCGACCCCTACTTACCACTTGCTACCCAATAGTAAAGTCGCGAGTAGCGGAGATATAAATTATTTTTTGCACAGAGAACATCGAACCTTAACGACAGTGCGGTGGGCTCCGTCAGAGATCCCAAGAATATAGTTCAAAGGGATCACCTAACTGCTAAGACTATTAGGTCACTATGGGGGTAACACCCCAGTCCTATTCCCAGATCAAACAGTGACTCCCGCACGAGGCTAAGCTCGAAGCTTTTAATGATTCTAGTAATTTGAATAGTGAGATTCAAATGGGTAACGCGGGTTTACTTAAGAAAGAATCATCTATATGAGAGAGAAGTGGGGCCGCTTCAAAGGAGAATTCTGAGGGCTTAATTCTTTAGAAACTCTTGCAGAACCAGGAACGGGGTGTCATGGCCAAAATGAACCAACCATTAAGAACCAAGTATGGTCAGGAAGATATCTGTGGGAGATATGGCTTTCGTTTACATTATAAGACGAACAGTTCAAGGACAATCACGTCTACTGAATAGTCAGTAAAGAGAACATATTTTCCCAATGGAAGGTTTAAGGGCGCTGCCTACCTATCTTATGCAAATATCAACCGTAGAAGCTATCACCATATAGAGTCGAGTCATAATTTTTGATTTTGATTGTTTTTCGTTTGCACTTGATTTTCTTCATGTGGGGGATTGTTGAAATATGTGTTTGGAATGTGTGAAGAAAATGGAGGTGCGCCTCATTTTGAGACTCAATTTGAGTGTGGAGAACACATCAAAATAAGTTGATAAAATCATATTAAAATACCTTACAGTGAGAGGTATGGAATCAAAGGTGGAATTGCCAAAATTGGAATCAAATCGAATGAGTAATTGATGCTCAAAATAGGACCAAAATCCATGTTTAAGTAATGATGGTAGGAATGGATGGTGGATTGGTTTCATAAGTTTGAAACCTTATATCCCACATTGGAACATTGTGTGGGAGATTATGTGTTTATATATAATCATAGATTCTTACATGGTAAGCTAATAAACAAATACCAAACAAAAACTCCTACGCGCCCGCCCAGGGGGGGTGCAAATCATCAACTCGACGACGTCGGATTTGGCCTATTGACAGGCGTCGTTGGTACCTGCAAATTTGAATTTATATTTTCCTTACTCTGGACTGTGGGTTAGTACAGTGACAAGCAAGGGTCGAACCCAAGGGAGCTAGAGTGGTTACTACTTTGTTCTGAAAAGGAAATAAAAGACAGTTGGGTAAAAGCAACAGTTTAAGAAACAGTAATAAGGCACGAAAATTGCTGGGGTTTTATCAATCAGAGAAGATATTCAGGTTAGGGTTTTATTCAATTGTGACTTTGTTTATCCTTGATTTCTAAATATTTATTCTTGCTTTCTTAGGGTTACTCCTGGTCTGGTTATAACCGTTTAATTCTAGCAAACCTAATACTCCTGGTCTGGTTATATTAGGTTTAGTGCAACTACTTATTCTAACGGGTCAGTATCAAATAAGTAGTGAATAGATAGTAAGTATTACTAGGTTAAGTTGTACCCTTTCGGATCTCCCCTTAACCTAATAATTCAAACTGATAATTTGCACAAGAACTAAATAGAATGCAATAATAATAGTGAAGAACAAAATCTCAAAACATCGTCACAATTATTTAACCCTAACCCGAATAGAGGGTTTAGTTACACATACTCATGAAGAACAATGCAAGTAATAAAAGGGAACAAGAACTTCACTATGAACCGAGTAACAAGGGAACAAGGCACGGCTGAGCTAGCTGATGAGGCCGGAGCAGCAGCGGCGCACGGAGGCAGAACGGGCGGAGCAAGGGCGGACGGTGGAGAGAACTAGGGCTCGGCCGTGAGTGAGAAGAGAGAATTTTGTAGAGAGAGGAGCTCTCTACTTTTTGGGATGCTTTAGAAGGCTGAGGAGAGCTCTTATTTATAGAGTTTGAGAATGCCCCAAAGTTCCCTAAATAATCCCAAAAGATTATTTAGGAAATATTCCCATATCTTCCTTGCTTTATCTTTAAGCTACTTCTTTGCTTGATAATTAAGCCACCTTAAACCTTCTGGAATATTCCGAAACCCTAGATGTAAGTTTTCCCTAATATGACATTGGGCTGGACGAATTTTGGGCTTTAAACTCGGTCAAACTCGGTAAAACTCGGACTCAACTCAGTTTCAACTCGGCTGGAACTCAGATGAACGCTGATCGTACTAGGTACTTTGGGGCCGATTTGACTCGCCTTCGGACACTCTTCTGGCCGGGATCTTGAGCTGGAGCACTAGCTGGACATGTATACTTGATGTCCAAACCTTGAAATCACCCCATTGTGTAGACGGATTAGGCCGGGGCGGCTCTCAAAGTTGGCATCTCAGCCAGCCGGGAAACAGGCCCTGAATTTGGCTAAGTCCTGAAATCTGCGCTGATTGGACTAGTGACTTCGGCGATTATTTACTCCGGCCTCGGACAAGCTTTTGGCCGGGCTCTTGACCTGGGGCAGTAGGTGGACATGCATACTTGATTCCTGGACCTTGAAATCACCCCCATGTGTGGACGGTTTAGGCCGGGGAGGCTTCCAAAGTAGCGGTCTCAGTCATGGTGCACCGGGCCCAAAAATCTGCCGGAGCGTCCGATTTGCGCCATTTTGCTCCCGAATGAAGTTCCTTGACTCCAAAATCATCTTGTGATGCATTTATGGCCTAAAATGCCATCTTTAAGCGCAATTCCTCCTAGAGCTTCCAAATCACCTGAAATACGAAACAACACTAAAAAGTAACTGTTCGCATAATAAAGTGAATGAAATGGTGGGATTTAATGACTCGATGAGTCATATAAATACGGCTCATCAAACCACCCCACACTTAAACTTGTTCGTCCCGAACAAGAACTAGGTCATAGGAGGAACGACTAATGTAACACCACAATGCTTCGGTCATCCTAGACGTGCTACATGGACATGAAATGGTTACTCTAGATCTCGCCTGATATGCATGCTTGCTACTAATATCTTTGTGCGAGAAACATGGGTTAATGAGACGTGTTACCTTTGGGTCGAGATGCAAATCAATTCGGATGTCTCGGGAGATAGCCCTTTTTAGACCCATGAACCCTCATTCTAGGACTCGAACTCGCTGCTATATGGTTATGTTTTGCCGCTTTTTCTTGCACGTGATTGATTCGAGCTTCAAAGTGTTGAGTGTTTTTCGGTCAGCTATAGTGTCTGGTTTTGATGTATCAGTGGTACTCTTCACTTGTTTCGGTGCAAACCTTCACAATGATGATGGATTTAATGCTTTGTAGTGCGGATTGTGACTTGCTCGAACCGTGGTTCCTTCTCCTTTTGACGCGAGTCAAGCCGAGGGTCGCTCGTCTGTTTTCCCGGTTACTCGGATTAGAAACCTTCCTGCTCTCACTCATCCTCGTCCTTTTGACACGGGTCAAGTCAAGGTTCGCTTGCCTATTTTCTCGGCTACTTGGACTAGAGCTTGGACGGTGTGAAGTATTCCCGTCCCGACCAACCGCAAAGGGTACCGCAGTGGCGGAGCAGACTCGTACTATGTTGCCTCGAAGTGCTAGCCTCCACGAGCTCCACATAACCATATATCCTGAGTTCGGTCTTTGAATGATCTGTCAAGTCTCTCTAGGGCGTTTCTATCAACTCCACATCCCTGTTTATCTCAACTAACAAAGGCAAGCAAAAAATTTAAGATCACATGTTAGTCGCACAAATCAAGTTTCATCAAAGACATGCATGTAAAATCGGCTATATCTATTTCACCGAATCATTATCCAATACTGCAAGTCTAGGAAATAGTGAAGTATCATGTACAAAAATTTTAAAATTGACCCGAAACGTGTTGACTCTGTGCAGGGTGCAGGAAATAAACGTGCTGACTCACCGACTGACTCTCCCACCCCACACTTTTGAAATAAGCCGTGTCCTCACGGCACGACTTAAATCTAGACTCACAATGCATGCAATAAATAGAAAAGGAAATAAGAAGAGAGTAAAGTTGGACAGGCACTTCCCTCGTGCGATGCGTGACGATCAGAAACAACTGATTATTCTCCTATGAGTCCTCGAAGAGCACCATTGGAGCTTGTATCGCAACGTGAGTTCGTCACACAATGAAGGGTCTACGTCAATGACATTAAGACGAATAAAAGATTCCCAGGAGGTTGGAGGAGTCACAACGGTCTCACTTAAAACCCAACCTCCTTAGACCCGTAAGTCTTTGTGACAGAATCTTTAAACGCTCATGTTTCCCGACGCAACTTATTCAGGGTGTGAACTACTCACGTTGGATACAGTCTTATGCTAACATCTCTGATATGTTCGCCTCTGTCCCTGCATGAAAACCATCTTTTCTCCCGAGTACAATGTGATGATAAGACTCAAACAAACATAAACATAGCAAGTAACTAAACTGAAATGCAAACCGTGCAGGGCTGCCTCCCTGGGAGCGCCTTTGTTTAACGTCGTTGGCTCGACAGTACCTCTTTAGGAATCACAAGTTAGGATCCCAAGGCTGCTCCAAATTAAACTTCTGTACTCCCTTGTGAAGCTTATAGCCTTCATCAAGGTGCTCTCTTGTCTCTCCATCCTGGTTTCCATCCAAACGCACCATGTCTCGGTTGCTTTCTCATGTATGGATGGTTGGCATCCTTGTAACTATGGAAGTTTGGTCTCTTGCCAGCAAACGCTTGTGACATCAAGCATGTTCCCATGCCAATCTTCCTCTTTCTGGTAGAGATGAATGGTCGTCCAGGAATAAGTGGTGGAGGATCAGTATTTCTACCATCTCCTATCTGCAAAATATATGAGTCTATAGGAACAACAATACTTCCAACATGGAGTGTTAGATCCTCAAGTAAACCAATAGGACGAATATGGGATGTATTTCCTAACTCTACCAATAGTTTAGGAAATTTCAATGGTCCCAAATTCAAAGAGCGAGATAACGAGTATGGCATGGCATTAATATAAGCACCCAAATCGATTAAGCAGTGATGTATGAGGGTCTTACCAACACAACGGGTGACTGTCAAGGCAGCTGAGGTCTTACCCTTTTCAGGCGGCTCTTCTTGAACTGTAACGAGTGAATACTCCATCGTTGGCTTCTCTGGCTCATGCTTCGCCTCTAATTTGCCTTCAAGATCATCCTTGTCGATCGAGTGGTCCTTAGGAGCAATCACCTGTATTGGGAATAGAAGATATGGGTCAAAAATTAGAGTTTTGTTAACTGCATCAGTGCAGCCTGCGGAGGTCTCTTGAATAAGTTCCGCGGACGTCTCTGTATTTTGCACTAATTCCTCAGACTTCCGCGCCATAATTGGTGAGGCGTCCGTGTTCTGCACTGAGGTAGAATCTTTGTTCAGCTCTTCTTCGGGTGTGATGCTCACGGCCTCTGACTTATTTTCTTCGTTCTCTGCCCCTGGTTCATTTATCATGGCCAATGCGGTATCGTGCACAATCTTGCACTAAATCAGCTTCCATTGTCTGCGCCTTATTATCCATTTTGTGCATTTGAGCATGTCTTTGCCTTGATCTTTCTTCCACATCATATATCAGGTTCCAGAGGTCATACATGCCTACATTCATTACCGAACCACCTGCTGCAGCATCGAGCATATTACGTGTATGTGGCATCATCCCTTCAAGAAACCTCTGCATAAGAAATAAATCTGGGAATCCATGGTGTGGGCAGCTTTCTCGAAGGTCTTCGAAGCGCGCAGAGTACTCATAGAATAGTTCGCCCTTGAATTGCTTAAAGTTACGAAGCTTCACGCGGATACCAATTCGAAAGGACGGCGGAGTAAACTCCTCAAGAAATTGGGCTCGTAGATTCCAATAACTTCTTTCATAATTTGCACCTGATGAGTAAAACCACTCATCAGCGGAGTCAGTTAAAGAAAACTTAAAATATCTAAGCTGGAACTCCTCCAATGGCTCGTCTTCAGGCTTGATGTAGTAGCAGATGGCGTGAAATGTTTGCTCATGTCTCACGGGGTCTTCTCCGATGGCACCTCCAAATTGGGGAATATTCCGCATCATCCAAAATGCGACCTTGCTGCCCTCGCATCCATCATCCCTGTTGTCTTCATCGTTCCAAGGTTCTCTACTATAATAAGAGGGTGGGTTTTTGTCAAGGTTTTCAAGCTCGTATTGTTCTTCATCATAAACTCTACTACCTGCACGAGACATGGTGCAAGAGTAGCCAAGCACAAACTAGCAAGCACCGAATAGCAAACACATACTAGCAACAAAGGGTCCCCAGGAAATTGGAGGAGTCAGAATGGTCTCACTTAAAACCCAATTTCCTTAGACTCGTAAGTCTTGGTGACAGAACCCTCTGAGAGCTAGAAATTGGAAATCGAATAACCGGAAAACAAGAAATCGAGAATAAAAATAAAAACAGAGTTCGAATATAGCAATCACCGAATAAGGAAATAACCAAAATTAAAACAGAATAAACGAAAAAGGAAAGAGAGAACAAATTTCACCGTGCGTAGCTCCCCGGCAATGGCGCCAAAATTTGACAGGTTGTCGTTGGTACCTGCAAATTTGAATTTATATTTTCCTTACTCTGGACTGTGGGTTAGTACAGTGACAAGCAAGGGTCGAACCCAAGGGAGCTAGAGTGGTTACTACTTTGTTCTGAAAAGGAAATAAAAGACAGTTGGGTAAAAGCAACAGTTTAAGAAACAGTAATAAGGCACGAAAATTGCTGGGGTTTTATCAATCAGAGAAGATATTCAGGTTAGGGTTTTATTCAATTGTGACTTTGTTTATCCTTGATTTCTAAATATTTATTCTTGCTTTCTTAGGGTTACTCCTGGTCTGGTTATAACCGTTTAATTCTAGCAAACCTAATACTCCTGGTCTGGTTATATTAGGTTTAGTGCAACTACTTATTCTAACGGGTCAGTATCAAATAAGTAGTGAATAGATAGTAAGTATTACTAGGTTAAGTTGTACCCTTTCGGATCTCCCCTTAACCTAATAATTCAAACTGATAATTTGCACAAGAACTAAATAGAATGCAATAATAATAGTGAAGAACAAAATCTCAAAACATCGTCACAATTATTTAACCCTAACCCGAATAGAGGGTTTAGTTACACATACTCATGAAGAACAATGCAAGTAATAAAAGGGAACAAGAACTTCACTATGAACCGAGTAACAAGGGAACAAGGCACGGCTGAGCTAGCTGATGAGGCCGGAGCAGCAGCGGCGCACGGAGGCAGAACGGGCGGAGCAAGGGCGGACGGTGGAGAGAACTAGGGCTCGGCCGTGAGTGAGAAGAGAGAATTTTGTAGAGAGAGGAGCTCTCTACTTTTTGGGATGCTTTAGAAGGCTGAGGAGAGCTCTTATTTATAGAGTTTGAGAATGCCCCAAAGTTCCCTAAATAATCCCAAAAGATTATTTAGGAAATATTCCCATATCTTCCTTGCTTTATCTTTAAGCTACTTCTTTGCTTGATAATTAAGCCACCTTAAACCTTCTTGAATATTCCGAAACCCTAGATGTAAGTTTTCCCTAATATGACATTGGGCTGGACGAATTTTGGGCTTTAAACTCGGTCAAACTCGGTAAAACTCGGACTCAACTCAGTTTCAACTCGGCTGGAACTCAGATGAACGCTGATCGTACTAGGTACTTTGGGGCCGATTTGACTCGCCTTCGGACACTCTTCTGGCCGGGATCTTGAGCTGGAGCACTAGCGGGACATGTATACTTGATGTCCAAACCTTGAAATCACCCCATTGTGTAGACGGATTAGGCCGGGGCGGCTCTCAAAGTTGGCATCTCAGCCAGCCGGGAAACAGGCCCTGAATTTGGCTAAGTCCTGAAATCTGTGCTGATTGGACTAGTGACTTCGGCGATTATTTACTCCGGCCTCGGACAAGCTTTTGGCCGGGCTCTTGACCTGGGGCAGTAGGTGGACATGCATACTTGATTCCTGGACCTTGAAATCACCCCCATGTGTGGACGGTTTAGGCCGGGGAGGCTTCCAAAGTAGGGGTCTCAGTCATGGTGCACCGGGCCCAAAAATCTGCCGGAGCGTCCGATTTGCGCCATTTTGCTCCCGAATGAAGTTCCTTGACTCCAAAATCATCTTGTGATGCATTTATGGCCTAAAATGCCATCTTTAAGCGCAATTCCTCCTAGAGCTTCCAAATCACCTGAAATACGAAACAACACTAAAAAGTAACTGTTCGCATAATAAAGTGAATGAAATGGTGGGATTTAATGACTCGATGAGTCATATAAATACGGCTCATCACCTATCTTGTGCGGACACGAATGGTGCTTGATTTCTCAGCGGGTTGCGCGGTTCCATTTTGCAGAATTCAATTTTGAATTTTGAGTATAGAATCAAAACAGATTTGATTTAGTCTTCCTTTTTGGAAACAGTTTCAATAATTATCGGAACAGTCCGAGTTTATCTTTTGGAAACTGTATCGTTATCAACTTGAGTTATTTTTGGAAACTGAATATTATCTTTGACGATATCTTTTCAAAACCGAAGTCGGTCAGACTTGCTGGGCAAGTTTCTGGACTGCTATATAAGAAGCATCTGCGCTTTACTTAGAAACACACAGAAAAATGCAAAAGCTCTCCTCCTCATTCGTATCGGTCAGTCAGTCGGTGTTGATAGCCAAAGACACAGAAAGGTTTGATCGGCAAAGCTTAGTGCTTAAGTCTGTTGCCGAGGATCGTTTTATCCTGGGAAGCATACTGCCTAGGGGTGGACAAAACCCGGCCCGACCTGAAAACCCGGCCCGACCCGGTCCACTTAATGTCGGGTTAGGGTCCAATTAATCAATCCGGTATAATTTTCGGGTCAGGTTAGGGTTGAGGCTCGGGTTACCCGATTTCATAAGTAATATAAAAAATACTAGATTTTTAATGAGATTCAAACATTATACCTCATCTGAATAAAAATTTATTTGTGTTCTCGTGATATATCACACTACATATGAATATGTAATTTATTTGCAATGAAAAATAAAACTGTAATACTAAACTTTAAAGTATTTATATCATGATAGATGACCATGAATGTTTTATGTCTTTTAAAAAATTTAGTTTTAGGGTCGGGTTCGGGTTCACATAGTTGACCCGATCTTTCGGGCCGGGTTAGAATTCGAATAACTGACCCGATCATTATTTCGGGTCGGGTTAGGACCAAGCACAACCCGTCCCAACCCGTCCAACGCCCACCCCTAATGGGAACCACTAAATGTGACATTTTCCGATTCAAAGTTATTAAGCATTATATTTTCAGTTAAAATAAAGTTTGTGTTGGTAATTGGCTGCAACTCTTTTAACCAGATACTGAAGCATCTAAAGCTAGAGGATCGTCAACATAGGGGTAGGCATTTGACCCTAGGGGAAAAATGCCCTTAGGGCTACCCTTACCCTGCCCGATCCGTACCCTGCCCTGCCTTATCCTCGTACCCTAACATACCCTGCCCTTCTACCCTAAGGCAGGGTAAGGGTCATGAAAAAATAGACCCTACCCTGCCCTCCTACCCTATCATACCTTGTTTTACCCTACTATTTTCATTCATATTATGAATTTTTTTCCAAAATATGCTTAAATTTGCCTTACTTGACCCTATCCTACCCGACCCGACCCTATCCTACCCTAATATTACCCTGCCCATGGTACCCTACGGGCTTAGAAAAATTGCTCTACCCCACCCTTACCCTGCCCTGTACTGTTCATAGGGTCAATAAAAATGGTCTTACCCTGCCCTTACCCTGCCCGTTAGGGTAAGGGTCACCCTTACCCTACCCATTGCCGACCCCTACGTCAACTAATACTTACCCCTCGTTAAGCGACAGTCGCTTAACTCGTTTGTTCTGATATTCATATTCTACACATCACATATGGTAATGGCCGACTTCTCAAGTTCAATCACAAGGTGGATCTAAATGTTGGTTGCGATCAGTTACTCATCTCTCACATCACAAAAAGAAAATAAGTAGAAATGTAATCTCGTGTTCGCATTTTGTAACACAACCTAGAAGTTATATATACATTTGGGAAGTGAAATAACACAATATGCATCCTCATTTTCACATTATCACTTATCTACCTCATGGGTGATCTCCTTTTTCATCTTGGAATGAACAAGAAAATGAAGAGGGAGAAGAAATAGAAGATGCAGCAGAGGAGTAGTATGTGGATGTCGGATTGTTTTTTAAAGAAATGCTTAGCAGATCAACAAATGCTCCGATTATGAATCTGTGAGTTTCTTTTCTATTAACCTTGAGGTACCACTCTAGAAGCTGCTCTAGATGCCGCCATTCTTGAAGCCCGTGGCATTCGACGATTTCCTCCATTGATCTCCTGAAGTCTGCGTACAGGTTTTCTGACTCCATCGCTAGCGCCACGCTCTCTTTGAACGGAACCTGATCATTACGATCATCGTTATAATTATCCGGTAGGATGAAATTTGTCTGATGAGGCTCAAAAATGAGCCTGTCTGATTTGACGACACGACTTATAACTGTCTCGAGTGATTCGTCATCGGAGTAATCTGGTGATGCGCTAGTGGATTGACATGAGTTAGAGTTAGTGAAGAAGCAGCCAGATTGATCAGGCGGCGTAATGTCGTTGATCCCGTCATCGGAAATCTCAAGATAAACAGAGTTAACAGTCTTGAACATATCATCATCTTCGGTGAGTTTGAATGAAATGGCGTTGGGGTGGTTGCATGAAGAATGCCAGTGGCCCCACGTATGCTTTTTTACTTGACATCTGCTGCTTCTGAAGAGACGAGTGAGCTTCTTCATCTGATCTACCTAAGGAAAAGAGATTGTGAAGTTGAGTTTATTTGTGTCTAGTCTATTAGTGAGGTGGTATTTAATGGTAGTTGTACGAAGGAGGGAGGGCGGGGTTGATTGTAAGGCTTCATGTGACATGACTATATTCAATTATGAGCTTTTATGTCTTCAATAAATGACTCAATAACAACGAAACAGCTCTCCTGTACACATTCAATGATCAGAGTTCGGACCTCAGGAATGTATCTTATGGCCGCAGAAAAGTAACATAAGCCAATACAAAAAATTGGTACAAGACATTGCAAGCAACATCTCAACATACAAGCCACCACTCTATTGACGACTTAAGTGATATAAGTTTATTAGTAATAATCTAAAGAAGATGTTAAGGCACATGTAGTTGTGGGAACGTTGAGGATGAGGGAATATTATCTTGTTTTTGAGTGGTAATATGATAGCAGTTGCTTGTTAATAATAATTGCAAGTAGTCTTTGTTAGTTTATATGGCATGTAGTTTGGCAAAACTTAGTATAGTTGTTCTAGCTGTTGTTCAAGACTGGAAGAGACAACTGTCCTAGAACAAGTTGAAGCAAAAGAAGTGTTTCCTCAATCAGATTAGGAAACCTAGTCGACCGTTGGAAGATCAAGGCGGTTGCACATCAGTGGACAGAAGTTGGAAGTTTCCATATTCGGATTTGGAAACTTGTCTAAGCCGACTTAGCACAACTCTGACGCAGCAGTGAATTTCCTAAATCATCTTTGTCGAGTCAGGTGCTTATGGTTTATTGGAAATATCCTTGGAGTCGGTTGCTTGCGCTTGAAGCTATCTTAGTCGAGAAGATAATCGAAGGTTGCTTAATCTAGTTTGAAGACTCGAACGGAGGATTATCTACAAGAGATATGCGCAAGAGATTAGGAAAGGTTTCCTAAAGATAGAGGCGGTTTAGTTTAGGAATCCTTATTGTTTTAGGGTTTCGACCGCTTTATATAAGGAGTGCTAATACTCGGTTATTAGCAGCACTCACGGAGATACAATACACGCTCATACTCATTGAAGGGAGGAGGAGGCAAACGGCGGTGAATCAATCGTAACTGGTTATTTACGACGCACGTATACGGCTGGAGAACTAACCGTCACTGGTTACTCGAAGGCGCTCGGATCAATCTGCATTGGTGCTCAACAGATTGATCGCAGGACGAAGCTGAAGGCTCGCACTGAAGTTCTGTTACTGCGCATTCGGGAGAAGGCGCTGATTCTCACGGAGAATCATTCTGGTGGATACGGAGCGGGAGCGAAGATCTAGGGGGAGACCTAGATTGCAATTACTAGAGTGTCCGAGGCTCATGTTGTTTAAGAGGGCTTCTGTAAACGGTAAACCCTGTACTCACAATACTCAATAATAGTGAATTTCTATCCACCGGGCTAGAGAACGCCCCCCAGACGTAGGCTCGTTAACGCCGAACTGGGTAACAACTTTGCGTGTCGTTTTATTTCCGCATTACTTGTTTTAGCGCATAAGTTGTTTTAGGAGTTGCTCTGGATCTCGACCAGAACAACATCTCATCTACCAGGGGAAGATTTCAATTGGTATCAAAGCAAATACTCGACACACAGAGTAAGATCCGAAGGCTGGTGAGATGGATTTAAGAGAAGGGCAGAACATCACGAGACCTCCTCTGCTCGAAGGAAACAAATATGGCTACTGGAGGGTACGAATGAAGGCGTTTCTAAAGTCTCAAGATGAATCAGTCTGGGAAGCTGTTGAACATGGATGGACTCACCCAGTGGCTACCGACGAAGAAGGTAAGGTTAGCCTTCTTGCTAAAGACAAGTGGACTGAGGTTCAAAAGAAAGCTGAAGCGGCGAACTCTAAAGCAATGAATGCCATATTCTCTGGAGTTGATGGAAAGAACTTCAAGATGATCTCTACCTGTGAGATTGCCAAGGCGGCTTGGCACATACTACAAACTGCTCATGAAGGAACAACCAAAGTTAAAATCTCTAGAATGGAGACGGTCACATCAAAATTCAAAAATCTGAGAATGCAGGAGGATGAGACCATTGCTGACTTCAACACTCGGGTTCTTGACATCTCTAACGAAGCATTCGCGCTAGGAGAACCAATGACTGAGGAAACACTGGTGAGAAAGGTGTTGAGATCTCTCACAAAGCGGTTCGCCATGAAAGCTCTTGCCGTCAAGGAAGCCAATGATGTGAAAACCATGAGACTAGATGAACTGATGGGCTCCCTGCAGACCCATGAGATGGACATGAATGAAGAAGACCGTCTCACAAAAGTCTCCAACGTTGGTCTAAAGGCTGAAGTTGTTAAGGACAAGGCAGACGATGCGTCAGAACAACAGTATGCCATGTTTGCCAAAAACTTTGGGAAATTTATAAGAAGGCAGTACGGTAAAGGGACTGAGTCCAGCCAGTCGTCTGACTCAAGATTCCAGAAGAATAACAGAACCAAGTTTCAAAAAGAAGAAAAAAATTACAAGAAAAATAGTGCTGAAGACTCCTTATCCGAGAACAAGGGCAAAGGGATCCAATGTAAAGAATGTGAAGGCTTTGGTCATATCCGGGCAGAATGTATTAACACACAGAAGAAAAAGAATGCATATGCTGTGAATTGGAGTAATAGTGACTCTGAGGGGGAAACCAACAACTTTGTTGCTCTTACCGGATGTGTCAAACCCACAAAGGACCAAAGCATAGAAGAGGAGACCATGAAATCACCTGAAGATCACACTCTATATTCTAGCTACAGTGACCATGATGAAATTACTGACGAGGAAATTGCTAACAACTACAAAGATCTATATCAACAATGGCTGGTTGATATCAAGCGAAAAACAGATCTACAGAATTCTCTAGAAGATCTAACTGCAGAAAAGGAGAAGCTCAAGAAAGAGGTTAGCACCTTAAAACTAAATTATCAGTAGACTATTACTGATCTCAAAGCCCAGTTGATGGCAGCGACAAACGAAAGAGCTGAGCTAAGCTCCCAAAAAACGGAGTTACTGGCAGTTATATCCTCCCTGAAACTTCGAAGTAACAACTACCAAGGAGATCATTCAGGAGATACAGATGACCTAAAGCAAGAAAATGATACTCTGAAAAGAAGAGAGGTAAATCTTACTGATATTATTGATTCCCTCAAATGTGAAATCGAAACAGGCAAACTTGCTCATGAGGCGACAATAGAAGAGCTGAATCACTTGAAAAAGACAGTCAAAATGCTGAACTCTAGAACAAAATATCTAGACTCTATTCTGGGAGCACAAAGGATATGGGGTGGTCATAAAGGGCTTGGATTTACTCGAGGATCAAGCTCCGGAAAGACGGCTTTTGTTAAGGCTGTGCCACAACTACTACCACAACTTGTTCCAGCTGAACATCGTACTCAAAGAAGATCTTTTGCTAAGCCAGAACTAGAAACTGTTCCAGCCAATCATTTCCCACAAAGAAAATTATCTTGGCTTACCACACGACATCTCACAAGACAGCGAGACAGACGAAGATGTTTCTTCTGTAATCAAATGGGACACATTAAGGCAAGATGTCATGAGTTTCATATGTCCTTCAGAAAGGTGAAACAAGTTCAGAAACCACGAATGAAGCAAGTTTGGAGAGTTAAGCAAAGAAGTGAAGTGTGCTATGTTGCATTCAGTTCGTCCAGTCATCTGAAGAAAGAAAAGTGGTACTTTGACAGTGGATGTTCGAGACATATGACTGGCAATCCCGAGTTTCTAACCAGTATAGAAGAATGCAAAGGAAGTTCTAATGTGACTTTTGGTGATGGTGTAGAGAGCAAAGTCATTGGGAAAGGAATCCTAAATGTTAAAGGTCTACCCAGATTGAAAGAAGTTCTTCTTGTCAAAGGTTTACAGGCCAATCTTATCAGCATAAGTCAGTTGTGCGATGGAGAGCATCATGTTCAATTCTCCCAGGATGAATGCGTGGTGTTAAACCAGAAGAATGAACCAGTCCTCACAGGAAGAAGGTCGTCAAATAACTGCTATCTTCTCAACCTAGGTAAACCCAATGCTGAAACTACATGCTTACTGAGCCGTACTGAAGAGATGAACTTATGGCATCAGCGAATAGGACATGTGAACCTTAGAACGTTACAGAAGATTACTTCAGAGGGGCTTGTTCGAGGCATTCCCAGAGTTCGAGGAGAACTTAGCATTGTTTGCGGAGACTGTCAGATTGGAAAACAAATCAAAGTCCCTCACAAGAGCACCACTCAGATTAATACAAGTAGACCCCTGGAACTGCTTCATATTGACCTAATGGGGCCTATGCAAGTGGAAAGTTATTCTGGCAAAAGGTATGTTCTTGTTTGTGTTGACAATTTCACAAGGTTCACCTGGCCTTGTTTTTTGAGAGAAAAGTCAGATGCAGTTCAGGCGTTTGTTCAGCTGTGCACTCAACTGGAACGCGAAAGAGAAGATAAAGACGAGCATATAGTAAAAATCAGAAGTGATCATGGGAAAGAGTTTGAGAATGCTGCTCTTGCTGATTTCTGCTCAAAAAGAGAGATTATACAACAATTCTCTTCTCCTATCACTCCTCAACAGAATGGAGTTGTGGAGAGAAAGAATCGAACTATTCAGGAGATGACTTGAGTTATGCTTCACGCAAAGAAGGTGTCTTTAAAATTTTGGGCGGAAGCAATGAATACAGCCTGCTATGTCATTAACAGAGTGACGATTCGATCCGGAACAGAGAAGACTTGCTACGAGTTATGGAAGGGTAAACGACCTACAGTAAAGTACTTTCATGTCTTCGGAAGCCAGTGCTATATTCTCAGAGATCGAGAGTATCTACAGAAGCTGGATCCTAAAAGTGATGAAGGGATCTTTCTGGGTTACTCTACTAACAGCAGGGCATATCGTGTCTACAACAAGCGCACTGGAGTCGTCATGGAATCCATTAATGTGGTTATTCAAGATGTTGTGCCAGAAGCTCCTGAGACACATACTGCAGATGATGATGATACTCCGTCCCTTCCAGACCAATTGGGAATCAATTGTCCCAACACAACTGTCATTTCTAACACAGATCCCAAACTTCCGACCTCGAATGACAATCAGCCAGAAGAAGATAATAATCCGGATACAACGTCTCCTGATTCCCCTCGTGTCCTTCATCCCTCAAGGGCCATCGAGAAGAATCATCCCATCAGCGAGGTGATTGGTGATCTAAATGAAGGCATCATTACTAGAGGTAAACAAGTAAACTTTCGAGATCTGGCTGGCTTTGCATGCTTCACTTCTTCTATCGAACCCAAGAACGTCAAGGAAGCCATCAATGATGAATACTGGGTTGTTGCCATGCAAGAAGAACTTGGTGAATTTCAGCGCAATGATGTTTGGAACCTTGTTCCACGTCCTGATAATGTGAATGTTATTGGCACGAAGTGGATTTTCAAGAACAAGTCTGATGAGCAAGGAAACATCACTAGAAACAAGGCAAGACTTGTGGCTCAAGGCTATACTCAGATTGAAGGAATAGACTTTGATGAGACATTTGCCCCTGTTGCTCGTTTGGAAGCCATTCGACTTCTCTTAGCTCTTGCATGCCACCTGAAGTTCAAGTTGTTTCAGATGGACGTAAAGAGTGCTTTTCTCAACGGGGTGCTAAATGAAGAAGTTTATGTAGCCCAACCAAAGGGATTCGAAGATCCTCATCACCCGGAATATGTGTATCACCTGAAGAAGGCTCTATATGGTCTTAAATAGGCGCCCAGGGCCTGGTATGAGCGGCTTACAGAGTTCCTTGTCTCTCATGAATATGTGCAAGGGGGAGTAGATAAGACGCTGTTTGTGAAGCACACAGGGTCAGACTTCATCATTGCTCAGATTTACGTGGATGATATTGTGTTCGGCTCTAGCAGACAGACGCTGGTGGACAAATTTGTTGAACAAATGAAAAGCGAATTCCAGATGAGCATGGTAGGAGAGATGAGTTATTTCCTAGGGTTACAAGTTAAACAGAAGGCAGATGGAATATTTATCTCCCAAAGCAAGTATGCAAGGAACCTTATCAAGAAGTTTAATCTGGAGAAAGCAACTCATAAGAGAACCCCTGCTGCAACTCATGTGAAGGTCACAAAGGATGATGCTGGTACTAAGGTGGATCAAACCTTGTACAGAAGCATGATTGGCAGTCTTCTATACCTAACAGCCAGTAGACCGGACATTGCTCATGCAGTTGGTGTCTGTGCCAGATATCAAGCTAATCCCAAGGAGAGTCACCTGATGAATGTGAAGAGAATTATCAGATATGTTTGTGGAACAGCTGAATATGGTATATGGTATACCAAGGATACTAACGCATGTCTGGTAGGCTATTGTGATGCAGATTGGGCTGGGAATGCAGAGGATCGCAAAAGTACCTCTGGAGGATGTTTCTTTCTAGGAAACAATCTGGTCTCTTGGTTCAGTAAGAAGCAGAATAGTATATCCTTATCTACCGCTGAAGCAGAATATATTGCAGCCGGAAGTTGTTGTACCCAGATGGTATGGATGAAACAGATGCTAGAGGAATACGGGGTAAAACAAGGTATGATGACTCTCTACTGTGACAACATGAGTGCCATCAATATATCTAAGAATCCGGTACAACATTCTAGAACAAAGCATATCGATATCAGGCATCATTTCATTCGGGAACTTGTAGAAAAGAAGACTCTCACCCTGACCCACGTATCAACGGAGAAACAGCTTGCAGACATATTCATAAAGGCTTTGGACAATCTTCAGTTTGAGACACTTAGTTCCTCTCTGGGTCTGTGTGTCATTGACAACTAAGTGGTTTCGGATCAAGGTGGTCAACCGGTTCTCTCTTATCTATACGTGATAGGTTGACCTGGAGGCAGTATGGATAGAATGAGTTTCAAAGGATTTTCAAGGTATTTCATATTATCTGCATCTTGTGAAGTCGTGGTACTCCCTTGTCACTTTATGGCAAAAAGGGGGAGTAAATTTGGAGTTTGAAAGCTCCTTAAAAGATTCAGTTGTGCTAGAGTGTTTATCATGTTTGGAGTTTGAAATCTCCTTAAAAGATTCGTTGTGCTTTTTATTGTGTTTGGAGTTTGAAATCTCCTCAAAGATTCAGTTGGTAGCTTAGTTAGTAGCACAACTAGGGAGTTTGAAATCTTCTCAAAGATTCATCTGTATTAGTAGTACAGGTAGCTTCAAATAGGTAGTTTTGCCAAAAATGCAAAGGGGGAGATTGTTAGTTTATATGGCATGTAGTTTGGCAAAACTTAGTATAGTTGTTCTAGCTGTTGTTCAAGACTGGAAGAGACAACTGTCCTAGAACAAGTTGAAGCAGAAGAAGTGTTTCCTAAATCCGATTAGGAAACCTAGTCGACCGTTGGAAGATCAAGGCGGTTGCACATCAGTGGACAGAAGTTGGAAGTTTCCATATTCGGATTTGGAAACTTGTCTAAGCCGACTTAGCACAACTCTGACGCAGCAGTGAATTTCCTAAATCATCTTTGTCGAGTCAGGTGCTTATGGTTTATTGGAAATATCCTTGGAGTCGGTTGCTTGCGCTTGAAGCTATCTTAGTCGAGAAGATAATCGAAGGTTGCTTAATCTAGTTTGAAGACTCGAACGGAGGATTATCTACAAGAGATATGCGCAGAAGATTAGGAAAGGTTTCCTGAATATATAGAGGCGATTTAGTTTAGGAATCCTTATTGTTTTAGGGTTTCGACCGCTCTATATAAGGAGTGCTAATACTCGGTTATTAGCAGCACTCACGGAGATACAATACACGCTCATACTCATTGAAGGGAGGAGGAGGCAAACGGCGGTGAATCAATCGTAACTGGTTATTCACGACGCACGTATACGGCTGGAGAACTAACCGTCACTGGTTACTCGAAGGCGCTCGGATCAATCTGCATTGGTGCTCAACAGATTGATCGAAGGACGAAGCTGAAGGCTCGCACTGAAGTTCTGTTACTGCGCATTCGGGAGAAGGCGCTGATTCTCACGGAGAATCATTCTGGTGGATACGGAGCGGGAGCGAAGATCTAGGGGGAGACCTAGATTGCAATTACTAGAGTGTCCGAGGCTCAGGTTGTTTAAGAGGGATTCAGTAAACGGTAAACCATGTACTCGCAATACTCAGTAATAGTGAATTGCTATCCATCGGGCTAGAGAACGCCCCCCAGACGTAGGCTCGTTAACGCCGAACTGGATAACAACTTTGCGTGTCGTTTTATTTCCGCATTACTTGTTTTAGCGCATAAGTTATTTTAGGAGTTGCTCTGGATCTCGACCAGAACAACATCTCATCTACCAGGGGAAGATTTCAGTCTTTCCTGAGTAAGTTTTGTATTTAGCCTCTAATTAATAACAAAATGAAGTGTCTCTCTATCCATGCTTTAGTTATATTAAATTACTGGTATTATTTAATAAGGCCGGCGCCACAGGGAAGGAGGTTGTATAGAGAAGACCGCATACTTTATGTGACTTATTTAATGTGTAATGTTATTCGGTATGATACACTATGGGTGAAAGATCAAAATACTCATAAATGTTAGATTAGTTTTGTATGTCACATATATATAAGTAAGATAAGAGTTCGGTTCCGGTGAGAAGTGTATGTTACGGTGAGAAATGAGAACTAATCTCATCCATTCATATTTGTAATCAATGACTACGATTAATAGGAATTAAATACATTATTCGTAGCTTTTCATTTACTACGAATAATGTATTTAATGCATAATCTTTTGAAAAGATACGAATAATATATTTAATTCTATTTAATCCTAGTCATTGATTACAAAATATGAATGGATGAGATTAGTTCTCATTTCTCACCGTAACATACACTTCTCATGTGATCTTTACTCAGTAAGATAAATGTATACACGATGGGTGAAAGATCAAAATACTCAAAGTTAGATTAGTTTTGTATGTCACATATATATAAGTAAGATAAATGTTTGTGTTATTATTTAAAGAAGTATAACTAAAGTAATCTAATAAGATATATGTCACGGGGTTATTGGGTAAATGTCATATGGTAATTATATTTCTATGAGTGGCAGAAACATATTTAAAACAATAAAAATTGTCGTGACACATCACTATTTATATGCGTTATGGTCCCCGGTGCACTATATCATAAAGATTATCAGTTTTTTTGCTGTTTCGATGGATAGTTTTAGGTGACTCTGGTGGCAGAAATGGTAGACCTAGTTCGATGTACTCATGTACACATCTGTTTCAAGAAGTAACGCTTCCACGTAGTCTGTATACGCTACATACAAACTACTCAACCAATTTGCTCAATTTTTTGGAGTTATTTTTTTTCTAACTAGTGGTATTACACTACAAATTTGGGCAAATTTTACAGCAGTAATATATCACCACAAACCCGCTGCAAAATTACTAGTAAACGGTATTTACCGTGGTTATACAATGGTAATTTTACCATCGTATTTCTTATCGCAGCAAAAATATTTGCGGTGATTTTTCGTTACAATAGCGGTAAAATTTGCGATAGTTTTGTAGTGATATACGATGACCGTTGGAAAACTGTGTGTTAACTCTCGTAAAATTACATAACTAAATGCAAGGAATATGAAATGGTTTTGCAGTACAACCTCTCATGCGGTTGTGCGGTAGTTTTACAACGGTTTCAAGTTCTAGTGGCATTGCGTGGATTATCCAATGATAAACATACCATACATTTACAGTGCATTTGCGGTGGTTTTCAAAAAATTAATACTGTGATGTTCCCATGGTTTTCCTGTATCATTATTTTTATGTAATTATGATCAAATGTCCGTAAACAATTTAATAAAAATTACAATTTTGAAAATAATAAGATATTTAAGTAAAGAAGCATGGGTGAAATTCAAAATGATGATGGTTTTACATTAAGAGTTTATATTCATCCAAATACCGCTAAAAATACATATGCTATAGAAAATATTTCTAATGTCAAAGGCGTCATGGGTCTATCCCATCGACAATCATCTCTGAAAGGTGCGTCGACGTTGAATCAACAGTTGCAGCATCTGATGCGCCTGTTGTGGGTTCTGTCTCGTGATCACCTCCGCCTTGTCCTTGTACAGATCTAAAGCATTGCAATACAAAAAAGGATGATCATTCCAAACATCACAATATTATACATTCGGATCAACACAATCCCAACTAAAAAAGCAAACAGAATACACAAAGCAAATTGAGCTAACAATAGATGTGTTCCTTCACATTAAAACTGAAACTAACATAAAATTAAAAAACCAATTGAAAATTAAACACATACTCCTTGAAACCAAATGTCAAATGGAACTGGATTCGAATAAGTAAATCATGAAGTCTATACCATTTCCCAATATGAATCAAATTTGAAACATGTATATTACTAACCTGCTGATCATTGGGATACATAACCTCAACATGTAAAATTCTGATCATTGGGATACATAACCTGGATACATAACCTCAGAATTTATATAGTGAGCAAGACAAGCTTATATGTATAAATAGACAAACACAACAGAAAAAGCAAACGGTAAAAGTTGAGAGTTTGATCCAAATGAAGAACCTTTTAGTCAGGTTCTTCCAAACAACCAACACAATCAGACACAATCCTCACATTAGACACAATTCTCCACGTTAACCATTTGCTTCAAATTAGTCGAAAATGATAACATGAGCACCCATTTCACAGCGAATTCACAATTAAACACCACAACAATCAAATTGATCAACAACCCACACTACTACATCAAACACCAATTTAAGAACTCAAGTGAAAAACCAACACCGGAAAAAGCAATTCATACACAATTGATGAAACCACCAAAGTCCAAATCCGTGCTCAATATGACTAGATCTCAACATATACACAGCAGGGACGCAACCGCAGCTAACGTATTTAAGACGAGGCTAAAGAGACGAACCGACTGAAGACGACCCGGAAACACAACGACGCACAACCATTGAAACCTAGGGCTTCGGCGAGAAGACGAAATCCAGATGGAGCTTTGGTGTGATGGGTATTCGGACTAAAATCGAAACGGAATCCAAAATCAAATGGAGCTTAACGCAGCTGGAGATAGGTTTGCCGATTTAGGGGTGAGATATGAGAGAGAAGTCGGTGTATGAGAGTAGACATATGGAAAACCTATTGCAGTCGCCTGCAGATGAAGAACGCAACACTTTAGTCAAAACAATGTGTTTTGACCAACCCAAATAAACTTGGTCCATAAAACTTTAGTCAAAACGAAGCACTTCAGGAGAAAAATGACGTGGTTTAGAGGGAAAATATTTTACATAAAAAATCATCGTAAAACCACCGTAAAATTGCTGCTAGTTTATCACTGAACATTTTGCGTTATCACTGAACATTTAGCTTTATCATTGAACATTTAGCTAAAATCACTGAAAAGTCAAAAAATACATGGACAATTTGAAAACTTTTACGGGAACATGTCTTGTAACATGTAAAATTTAGCCAAAATACGTGGAAACCTTGAAAAAGCTAAACGTTCGGTGATAAAGCTAAATGTTCAGTGATAAACTAAATGTCAAGTGAACATAAAATCAAATTTTGATGAATTGAAGCGAAAAGTAAGGATTTGGACATATCACTGAAAATATAGCTACATAACTGAATAATAAAACCGGAAATTGGAAAAGACTATATTACCCTTGACGTGTCATAATATTAAGTGTTTTATAATTTATATAAAAAGATAAAGTTTATATTTTACCGAGTCTCTCTATCAGAATATATATGTACTGAAATTTCTTTATAAAGAGTGGGGCTCCGTTATAAATTGGGCTTTTTTATACGAACTCTAAACATCCTCAAAAGTTGATACGTGGCAGATTTGTCAAAATTTCATAATCGGACACCGAGAGGCAGTATAGTCGTTTCGTAATTAAATTTCATTTAATTTAGACCTTCACTATTTCGAACAAGTGTTGGGAGCAAAAAAATTATCCGATGGAGGCGAGCTTTATACCGTTGCTTAGCTAACTTTAAGCCCTACAAAACCGCTTGTTTACACTGAGATTAGACAAGATCGTTTAGAAGATCGAAGCACGAGTCAAAGTAAGACATCAATCTGTACCGCTATGAACTCATCAATTCCACTTAATGTTCAGACTTAAAGCAAAATGTTCAGACTTAAACCAAAAAGTTCAGACTTGAGATTAAATATTTAGCCACATAATGTATTGCTCAGCAGTCATAAACCTTATAAAATGTGTTGTGAAATGATATTGAAGCGAAATAAAGAGTCCTTGGCTCATATTGGTCATGAATGAAATGAATTTACGCCACAATGGTAGATTAGACTTTTGGTGTTACAAAGAAGTGATGGGAGCAAATGAAAAATTCGATGGAGGCGAGCAATATATCGTTGCATTGCTAACTTAAAGCCATAGAGTAGAAAAGGTTGTTTTGATGGTTAAAACACGAGTCATAGTCGGAGTAGCTGTAGAAATCTTTGGGGACCTTTGATGCTTTGACAGAATGCTAGGAACAAACAAAAGCTCAATGGAGGGAGCTATACATTTTTCATAACTAACTCAATGTTCTACAAGTTTCTGGTTCACAACAAGAGCAGAAAAAGTCGTTTAGTGGGTTGAAACACGAGTGGAGGTGAGACATCATTGTGTAACGCTACGAATTCGGCTTCATATTCAGATTTAAGGCTAAACGACTATGAAATGGGAAAAGTGTCACTTTATGGTGTAGGATGGTATAGTATTGGGACATCTCGTCTCAAACAGAGGCATTGAAGTCGATCGTGCAAAGGTGGAAGTGATTGATAAATTGCCACCACCAAAAGACAAGAAAGGAATCAGGAGTTTTCTAGGGCACGGAGGATTCTACAGGTGCTTCATTAAGGACTTTTCAAAGATAGAGAAACCCCTCACTGTTAAGTTTAACTTCAAAGAATCATGTTTTAACACGTTATATACACTATGCAGCCCCCTAATTAAGAGCTGCCATTGGAACTAACTGTGATGCTAGTGATTTTGTAGTGGGAGCAGTCTTAGAGAGCGCATTGACAAGAAGCTACACATGATTTCTTACACGAGTAAAGTCTTATCTTGTGCCACAGCAAATTACACTACGATAAAGAAAGAAATGCTGGCTATCATTTATGCTTTCGAGAAGTTCAGGCAGTATTGGATTGGCTCAAAAACCATAATGTACACTAATCACGCTGCAATTAAGTATCTGCTGTCCAAAAAGGATTCCAAATCAAAATTAATTCAATGGGTGCTTCTCCTGAAAGAGTTCGACATTGAAGTTAGAGACAAGAAAGGAGCCAAAAATCTGGTTGCGGACCACCTATCGCGTTTTGAGTTAGGAGAGCTCGAATGCGAAGAGGACATACTCCTGATATCTGATTCTCTAATCGGAGAGCAGCTGATGAGTGTCGATGTGGAAGCCACGATGTGGTACGCAAATTTTGTCAACTACTTGGCCTGCGATATTGTTACGCAGGACCTGTCACGCAATCAAAAGAAGAAATTCCTCTCTGACGTAAAGAGGTACTTCTAGGATGATCCTTTTCTTTATAAATTATGTGTTGACGGTCTCTATATATAAGACTTGTGTCGACGAGGACCATATCTGATGGATCCTAGAGTGTATTCATTCTTCATTGTATGGTGGACACGTGGCTAGTTTGAAGATAGCTACGATGGTACTGTAGTCCAGATTCTATTGGGCTACTATATTCAAATATGCCCACGAGTTTGTCAAAGCTTGTGATCAGTGCCAGAGGAAAGGAAATATTTCTAAGCAACAAGAGATGCCCTAGCAGAGTATTCTTGCACAGAGTTGTTCAATGTATGTGGAACCGATTTCATGGGCCCATTCCCATCATCCAACGAAAATCAGTATATCTCATTAGTAGTCGACTACGTTTCCAAGTTGGCAGAGGTAGTGGCTGCTTCCACTTGCGACACCAAGGTAGTTACGAAGATGTTTCAAAAAGTTATATTCTCTTGGTTTGTCGTCCCCAGAACTATGATCAGTGACGGCGGCTCTCACTTCAAGGAGAGGAAGTTCGAGACCTTGCTGAAGAAATATGGTGTCTACCACAAGTTGACACCCCATATCACCCTCACACTAGTGCGCATGTGTAGATATCAAATAGGGAACTTAAGAGTATTCTGTAGAAGATGGTTTCTAGTCATAGAAAAGACTGAGCGTCCAAGCTACATGATGCGATGTGGGTATAGAGGACTGCCTTAAGACTCTGATCGGTATGAGTGCTTTCAGACTAGTTTACGGGAAGACTTGTTACCTGCCAGTCGAGCTTGAGTACAAAGCGACGTGGGCTATCAGAAAACTCAACATGGACCTGAAGGTAGCTGGTGAAAAGTGACTGTTGCAGCTAAATGAGCTCGTTGAGATCAGATTAAACTCCTATGAAAACACTCGAATCTACAAAAGAGAACGGAAAAATGGCATGACAAACGGATAATGCGTAGACAATTCAATAAAGGTGAGCAAGTTCTTCTCTACAACTCTCGCCTCAGATTGTTTCTTGAAAACCTAAGCAACAAATGGAGTGGTCCCTATACAGTGGAAAGAGCATACCCGGATGGTCACGTAGAGCTCAATGTCAAAGGAGAAAAATCTATGGTAGTCAACGGGCAGCGCCTTAAGCACTACCACGTCTTGAAGCACCTGGCACCACCTGAAGGCATTCACGATGACCTACTTCTCGGGAAGGGATCTCAAAGGGATATTACGAGAATGCTTATAGCCCTATCTCCCTGGCCATGTCTCGCTAAGACGTTAAACTATGCCTCCTCGGGGAGTATCCCGGACTGTAACTATCAGTTAGTTACATTCTGTATTTGCATTCCGCGCCTTATGTGTGATGTCATGGACGTCACGGCTGGGCAAATAGGCAGAAGCTTTTCAGGGGTACCGTGACACTTGTAACACAAGGGAAACGTCACGGTTGTCACGAGGTGTCCGTGTCACAGTGGAATTCAGGGCAGCCACAACACCCGTGACATTGTCATATGTCACGAATGTCACGGCTCATTCAAAAACTCAGAAAAAAACACAAAGCTTCGTGTTCCTCTAATCAGCGACGAAACAAAAACCTAGCTCCGCCTTTCCCAGCCCCAACATCTAACAATCGACCTTTGTCGCAGCCGATTTAACCACCCACCGTTCGACCCATAGCCGTCCTCAATTCGCCCCCAGGCACCTTCGTGACACCGGACAATCCCACTACACCACACCATTCGACTATCTTCCACCACGACGACCACCTCCCAATCTCCACTTGCCGACCCCGACCACTAAATAGCTCTGACCACCACGGCTCAAAAGTCTACTTGCCTGCAGTCCCAACCTCCGCCCGTGCTACAAGGAATGCTTCACCTCCTCCGGCGGTGGAAAACACCATTATCCCAACTCCACTGGCAACCCGTACATGCCCCTATTCGGCTGACCGACCCATACGATTTTGAAATGATCACGATCACCAGAGGAGGTTCAATGAGATCATCCCACTGAAAAAGGTAAAGCCTACTATTGTCATACATCATTAAATACGTTGATGATGTTGCAACAGTGCCGCAAAATGTTTATGGCTTTGAGTCTCGATGTCGCATTTGCTCATCAAGCCATGACGTATCCTAAATTGATTAATGAATTTTTAGCATCTTTTGAGATTGTGGGTAGCCCCTCGAGCGTCACTCACTAGAACTTTAGGATTGGTGGGAAGTATTATACCATGTCTAAGGAGGAGGTTTGTGAGGTGTTAAGGTTTGCTATATGTGGGTAGCCCCTTGACATCAAGGAGCCGTTGTGGAAGATTGTTCACCTTTTGTTCTGGATGACATCAACTCTGGTGTCGAGGACGCTACCGTAGTCACTAACTCCGGTATTGACATCATGATTTCTGTGCATAAGGAGGTGGCGGTTGATTTCTTTCAGTTTCTTAGTGGTATGATGATGGTTTGGATTACCTCCTTGGATACCAAGTCCATGGGAGGAGGTTTATTCGTTACTTTTCACACCGAGGCCAAGGATTGGGACCTCTGACCCTTGGATAAGACCAACAAGACTTCATTGCTGAATTTGTTAAGATGTCAGAGTGTAAGAGATGGGAAATGGACCCACAGAGACGACCTTCCTCTTGGGCAAAGAGATGACGCAAGGGTAGTAAGAAGACGAAACTCGATCGATCTAGGGGCAGAGGGCCCACACCCGAGCCACCAGTACCAGTTGTGAGTGAGGACCAGATGCCACCAGCACCTCCGGCCGATGAGCAGCAGCCACCACCCACCCATCCAGCTACAAACGCGAGTCATGACAACCCTTGGCTTCAGAGTATCAGCGAGCAACTCTTCTTGATCGAGGAGACACAAAGCCAGATTCTCGCGACCCAGGCACAACTAACCTCTGCCCAGGCCCAGAATGTTGCGGATATCTCAGACTTTTGCTATCAGGCTAATAGATCACATTAGTGGGCACATGAGTCCTGAGTTGCGTTTTTCCACCACCAGCACTTCTATAGGTTTGCCCCTCCTCCATCTACGCAGTTTGTCGCTCTTGACCCATTTGAGGCAGAGTTCACCATGGATGTTGATCTTAGCCTTACCCGCCATGACGATGAGGTTGGACACTCCCGTACTGCTGATGATCCGGGTACTAATGATTTGGGTGCTGCGACCGCTATCGATGATATGGCCAACGATGATGATGACGGCGCTGTCTAGCTCATCCTGCTCTCTTCCACGTGCTTTTTGGTCTCTTTTTCATTGGATATTCTGCTTTTGTTTATGATGGATATTCTCTACATGTTATTTGATAATTGAGATGTGTTATTTGCTCTATTTTCTGCTCGCATCATTTATCACTCTTTTTTCTCTGGAAAGTCTCATTACTACATGCTCGTCTATCTAGTCCATCATCTCTTTGTGATTATCCATGTTGACATATCACTTGTGTAGCTATGCGTTTCTTTATATATTAACTCACAACTCACAAGTCGTGTTTTATTCCCTGGGCATATTTTAATCACTACGGATATCGAGCTATCAACACACGAGAGAAGTTCCTATTTGCTATTCTCATATTTTATTTCTTCGCTTAGGGACTAAGCTCATTTTTAAATGTGGAGTGGGTAGCGCATTGTCACACACATCGCATGTCACGCATTCATTTATGCATATGCTCAACTGTCTAAGTATCGAGATTGAAATCTTCATTTTCTACGGACCTCATTGATTGATGATTATTATTTTTTGATTCAAAGTCTGGGACTTGTAAAAGTTTTATTTGTGTGTATACTCTCTCGTGTCAGTATCATTCATACCTATTGCCTATCACATGTTCTACGTATCTCTTGAAGCATGTTTAAGACTTGATATTAGTAGGCACCGGTACTAAAAGTTAAAAACTTAAATTGCATCTCTTTTTATCGGTGATCTTAGTACTAGTATATGTTTTTCTCTACTTGTTGTGATTTGCACGCACCCGCCTCTATTTGTACACTATGTCAAGTTTTTAGTGTGAAGTTAGAAAAAAAGTGTGAAAAGAGGGCAAAAAGAAAAAAAACCCCAATTAAGATCAAAGTTCTGAAATTTCAAAAGAGAGTAAAAAATTGACCCCAAACAAAGTTGTTTTGAAAAAAATATTACCAAGGGCAAATTAAGAAAAGTCACCCCTAGTGTATGAAAATCAAAAGAAAAGAAAAAAATACTGCCCCTTTTGCTTGGCATAGTGTATTCCACCTTTTCATTGCGTGCGACTATAACATTTTTTGGAATTCGTGTACTAAAAACTAAGGGACGATCCTCGTACACTGCACTGAAATTTTGATGTGATTTTGGTAATATTTTGTTTTCAGAAAATTCATAACCCAGTCTCCTCTTCTCTTATGGGCCATTGCCTAGTCCTTGGCACTTGAGATGAGCTTTGCGCCAAGAGTTCGTGGACTATCCCTAGATAGCATAGGTAAATGGTGAGCATGTTTTGTGTAACTAGCTTCTCATTCTTGACACATTATTATAGAACTATTTAGAACTTGTGATGCTAGCCCAATGTACTGACTGCTTGAATGCATATCACGTTTGAACTATGATTGTCTGAAAATTATGATGAAGATGTTTGATTTGAAATCGAGGTAACACAATGAATCCGGGGTATGACATGACTCTACTATGAGTTATTGAGCATCATTTCACGCATACACGTTAGTTAGTTGCATAGGGTTTTTGTAGGTAATCCCTTTCCTGATGACCTTCATGAGACTATACTCGTTCTACTAGGACAGCCTAGGTGTTTATTGGCTTGATGCATAAGCTAAATGCATTTGTGACCTCGACAACATTGAGTTAGGATTTGGATCTTAATTTAGTTATATTTTATCACATGATATATGGGTAGGTAGCTATATTGTCATTTATTAACGTGTGCATTAGGTTGTTCGGGACGAACAAATCCTAAGTGTGGAGTGTTTTGATCGGTTGAATTCTTAACCAATTAATCGCACCACTCGATGACGGACTGGTTCGATTATCCCGGCATTTTAGTGTTATTCGACGGTTTGTATAAGCATTTCAGGTTTGATATCTCAAAGACTCCGTCTAAGCTCGAATGCGCAAAAAGACGAAGAAATCATCCAAAAGGAGACATTTCAGTGTGAAAAAATGCAATGGAAAATTAGACCTTTGAGGCTTCAACGAAGTGATGGGAGCTAATAAAAGATCCACAAAATACAAGCTAGGTATCGTTGCAAAGTAAATTGAATTGCTTTATAACTCTCCAGTTCACCGCGAGAGCAGAAGAGGTCGGTTGGATTGCCAAAACGATAGTCTAAGTGAAGACTAAAAATATGGCAGCGATTTCCACTTGCAAAAATGCATCATGATGACATTAGCAACGATCTTGATTTCTAAAATGCCCAAAATATCTTATTTTCTTGCTGAATAAGCAAAAGATATTGGGAAAATCAAAGGTATTAATTTTTGGAAATTCTCAAGGAGTAAGGGCATCCGCACCCCTGAAGACATTCTATCTCTTTGAGGACATCCTGAATGAGAAATTTCTATTACTATTCACCAAACAGTAATAGTATTTTTCGGCATTCTGTGCACCCATGACATTCTACAAAAAGACATCCTATTGCTATTTATAATAAAAAATAATATTAAATGATATTTTGAATTTGTATGTTGTTTAGAATTAATCAAGCGAATTCTATTAAAAAAAATTATCCACCAATTACAAGAATTTGTTAACATTAATTAAAAAATATATCCACCAATTACAAGGAATTTTTTATCCACAAGTTTTTAAATTGTTTATGATTTTTTGAATTTTTTAAACATTGTACCGTTTTTTATATCTGTTGAGATATTTTCTATTTTAAAAATAATAAAAAACATTTTTTATTACCGTTAGGCCAAAAATAACGACGGGCCCAAAAGGCATCACTTCGTTAAGTTACATTAAATTGTTTTTTCATTATTATATTTTTTCGGCTTTTCGTTTGAAATCCTAAATCGGACGTTTGCGCAGCCATCCTCCATCTCGGACGTCCTTTGCACTTCCTGCTTCAGCACGCTGCGCTGCACAGCTCAACCACTTCGGATGTCCCCAAATCTGCCCAGGACGTCCTCAAATTCGTCCGCGGTGCAGATGCTCTAAGAAATGAAGACTTAGAAGGAGATACTTATCAAGATTCTACCCAATCAAGATTTGGAAACTCTAAGCACTATATAAGAAGTCCTCCCTACAGAATTATAAATCATCGGAAGACCAAACTTGACGAGAGATTGAAGACTTAACGAGCTACATCGCAAATACGGTTTCCTCGTCCTTGATCCCGTGTTGTACCCAACTCTTCTTGTGATCAATAGAAACTCTTATCATTATTTCAATTCGAGTATTCGATTTCATAGTGCTTATTTTTAATGTTATTGCAAGTTCTACTTTGAATAGGATGTTTGCATGCTAGAACGTATTTAGGTTTATAACCAAAAGATGGATGGGTCTTAGGTTGTAAACCGAATTGCATGAAATTGATATTAGGTCATAGTTGCTATGCTGGTAGTACATGAGTTAATAGGAAAGTCGAATCTATCGTCTGAAAAAAACCCTAGGCTTAATAATCGAAGTCGTTGATAATCCGTGGATGGGCGGCGTTCAACGATCTAGGTTAATGTAGACAATGATCCGTGGATGGGAGGCTTGTCTAGTGTTATTTGGGTTTATTTCTATACTCGATAGCATGATTGAATACCGTAATATCATTGCATGAGTAGTGGGGTTGGCAGGAGTGAAATTTGAATTGGGATTTCTTCTCTGATCAAATCAACCTTTCTTATTTTCTGCATTTAATTGTAGGAAATTTCTTTGCACCGTATTTTCTCTTATTAGTTGGAATAGCTAAATAGGCCGCTTGTTAGCTAGTACTCACACACGTTGTTCCTTGGATCGGCTCTTGGCTTACCAAGGTTTAAAATTTGTATTTTACTCCAACTTGACCCTTAAAACTTATAACTCGACAACTATAAAAGGTTAACAGTACGCTTGTCAATGTTTAGACTTGAGGATAAAAGTTTACACTTGATGCCAAAATATTCAGACTTGGGACTAAATGTTTAACCGTAAAAAGTATTGCTCAGCAATCACAAAGCTTATACAATGTGTTGAGAAATGACATTGAAGCAAAATAAAGAGTCCTTAGCTCATATTGGTGATGAAAGAAATGAATGTACACAACAATGGTAGAATGGACCTTTGCTGTTACAAATGAGTGTTGTAAGAAAATGAATAATCCGATAGAGGCAAGCTAGATATTATTGCGTAAGTAATTAAAAACCCTACAACTCCCTAGTTCAAGAGTAGAAAAAGACGTTTAGGAGGTCGAAACATGAGTCAAAATCAAAACAGATGTATAAATCTATGGGACCTTTGATGCTTTGAACGAGTGGTGGGGACAGAGGAAAGCTCCGACGAACGTGAGCTTTACGTCGCTACGTAGCTAACTCAAAGGTATACAAGTTTTTAATTCACACCAAGAGCAGAAAATGTCGATTAGGAGGTCGAAACACGAGTCAAAGTCAAACATCAATGTGTACCGCTATGAACTCGTCAATTCCTCTTAATGTTCAGACTTAAGGCAAAATATTAAGACTTGGGATTAAATATTCAGCCACGTAATGTATTACTCAGCAGCCGTAAATCTTATAAAATGTGTTGTGAAATGATATTGAAGTAAAATAAAGAGTCCTTAGCTCATATTTGCCATGAATGAAATGAATTTACACGACAATGGTAGATTAGACTTTTGCTGTTTCAAAGAAGTGATGGGAGAAATGAAAAATTTGATGGAGACGAGCTATATATCGTTGTATATCTCCTCATCAAGAGCAGAAAAGGTTGTGTAGAAGGTCAAAACACCAGTCATAGTCGGAGCGGCTGCAGAAATCTGTGGGACCTTTGATGCGTTGAAAGAGGCGTCGGAACAAACGAAAGCTCCAATAGAGGAGAGCTATACATTTTTGCATAGCTAACACAATGTTCTAAAAGGTTTTAGTTCACAACAAGAGTAGAAAAAGTCATTTCGAAGGTTGCAACATGAGTGGAATTGTGACATCAGTGTGTAACGCTGCAAATTCTGCTTAATATTCAAATTTAAGGCTAAATGTTCATACTTGAGGCTAAATGTTCAAACTTGAGACGAAAATGTTCAGACTTAAGACTAAATTTGTCGCCATAAAACGTATTGCTCAGCAATTAAAGAGCTTATGCAATGTGTTGTGAAATGATATTGAAGCAAAATAAAGAGTCCTTGGCTCATATTGGTGATGAATGAAATGAATTTAAAAAATAATGGTAGATTAGACCTTTTCCGTTTCAAAAGAGTGCTAGGAAAATATGAAAAATCCAATAGAGGCAAGCTATAAATTATTGCGTAGGTGACTCAAAGCCCACCAAGTCCCTAGTTCAAGATCAGAAAAAGACTTTCGGAAGGTCGAAACACGAGTCAAAGTCGCAGCAGCTATAGATATTTGTGTGACCGGTGGTGGGGACATATGAAAGCTCCGACAGAGGCAAGTTATACGTTGCTGCGTAGCTAACTCAAAGGTCTACAAGTGTCTAATTCACACCGAGAGCGGAAAAGCTTGTTTAGAAAGTCGAAACACAAGTAGTACTCGAATATCGGTGTGTACGGCTATGAATTTAGCTTAATATTCAGATTTAAGACAAAATGTTCAGCCTTACGACAAAATGTTCAGACTAAAGACAAAATGTTCAGCCTTAAAATATATTGCTCAGATATTATAAAGCTTATACAATGCGTTGTGAAATGATATTGAACCAAAATAAAGAGTCCTTAGCTTATATTGGTCATGAATGAAATGAATTTACACGATTATGGCAGATTAGACCTTTGCTATCTCAAATAAGTGCTTAAAGCAAATAAAAAGCCCGATGGAGGCAAGATGTATATTATTGCGTAGCTAACTCATCAATGTGCAACTCCCTAGTTCTTGTAAAGAGCAGAAAAGGTCGTTTAGAAGGTCAAACCACGAGTCAAAGTCAGAGCAGTTGCAGATAACCATGGGACCTTTGATGCTTAGAAGGAGTGCTAGGAAGAGACGAAAGCTCTGATGGAGGCGAGCTATACGTTGTTGCGCATCTAACTCAAAGGTATACAAGTGTCTAGTTCGCACCAAGAGCAAAGGTTGTTTAGAAGGTAGAAACATAAGTGAAAGTCAGACATAATTTTGTACAAATTCTACTAGTTAATTATTTAAGGAAATTTTTACCCTCAAACTTTTATAACATTCAAAAATAAGTCTGTTTTGATTTTTCAATTTAAAAAAACCTTAATTTCTTATTGGTGTAAGCTGCTAGGTGTCACTTTTAGGGAGTTTGTAGCTAACATATTTAATTGTGATTTATATTTGATTCATTTTATCCGATCAATATATATGACCCCTCCCACGAGGCTCTATATGAGCCACAAGCCACACAATTCACGTGAGTTGTTGAGGAGAGAGTTTTCTCTGAGATGAATCTGATGATGCCAAATTAGTTTTTAGGGCACCTTTAGTGATGATCTTTGAAATAAGATCATCAACATTTATTTTCCTTAAAAGATCAACTTACAATCTTTTTCTCAACTTGCTCCTTAATAATGATTGATAACTTATTAATAACCATTTTTTAATATAGCTTTGAGTCGTTTCCGACTATATTTTGATGTCATTTGACCTCTATCTCTACATTTCCGTAAGAAAACATTTCTCCCCCCATGGTCAAATCCTAGAAACGAACACTGAGGGAAAAACCAAAGATTTAGAGCAAAAAGTGGGCAAAAAGGACTCCCAGCCGACCGGTTCGGAAATTACCCTGAACTAGTCGGTCGGATGGATGAAAGAGCTAGACTTGAGAGCAACCACTCACTTTGAATCGGTCGTTTGGACTCACCAGCTGACCGGCTGGATGAAGGACTTCAGAAAGCTCACAACCGCACACTTTGAGTCGTCGACTGAGCATCCAACTGGTCAGCTAGAGAAGAGCTATCCAAATGATTGCCCTCACACATGATGGACTGGTCAGCTCACCTGGCCAACCGGTCGGCTTAAGTTAGGGGAATTCCAAGCATCAACCACTCACTTTAAGTTGGTCGGTTGACAATTCCAACCCGTCGACTGGTCCATGCCATGTATAAGCAATGCAATCGTTCACTTTGAGTCGATCGGTTGACAATTCCAACTGGTCGGCTAATCCAAAAGGTCGGTTGGACTTTTACACATAAATAGTATGGACTTCAGCTACCAACCGACCGACTAGATTTTAGACACTATACCAGCCGACCATCTGGACCTGCTATTTTAGGATTTTCTACCCTATAAATAGAATAAAGGGGTTTCGACAAAGGGAGCTGAGTTCTTGGGAGAAAAAGTTCAGAAAAAGAGGCTAAATCAGGGTCATCATTAAGGATCCAACTAAGGATAAGAGGAGAAGATCAAAGGGAGATTCTAAGACTAATCATCTTACTTCCTCTACACTTTCTCCATTCTACTTGTTGTTTTCTATGAACCCTACTCACACTATATTGTCTTACATGATGTGTGAGTAGTCTTACCTTGTGTTTTGAGGGTTTTACAACCCTCCTTGGTACTCTATGATCATGTATACACATTTGATTCTATATTACGTGGTGTTAAATTCATGTTCACTAAGCTCTTCATAATTGATATGTAACTAAGTGTTTGATGAAATGCCTAAGTAACATGTTGATCTTAAAACTTAACCAAAGTATCGATGGACCTTAGGGAAGGTTTGGATGTAGTGAATATGATCATATCTAGAGTTTACGACGGTAAATGCATAGAAATGAAGTGAACTAGTGCTTTAAGCCTATGGCATTTATTACCTTGGGAGATGTTCCAAGGATAATAAAGGCTATAGAGTGAACCATCAATCTCGATGGAGTGAGGTTCTAGTTAAGAATGGTTGACTAAGATTAGAATCACATGAAAATTATTCTACCTTAGCCTGGGCTAGGTTCTAAACTATTTGACACCTTATTATCCTTAATTCTCGTATACGTGACAATGAGAATGCGAAGGAGGGGAGTAATGATCGGTTGAGTTATTGACCAATTAATCGCGCCATTCGATGATGGATTAGCTCAACTTTTCCCAGCGTTTTAGTGTTTTTTAACGGTTTTCCCTAGTGTTTCAGGTCTGTTTCTCTCCCAGAGCCGATGAATGGCGAATGGACGAAAAGTTAAAGGATCGAGGGGAAATGGCACTTTTCTAACGAAGACCCCTGTGACCTCCGTGACGACTTCATTGGTCACGGGCGTAGGCCCCGTGACGCAACACAACCACCACGGGATGCACGGGCGTCACGGGTCCGTCCTAAATGGATCAGAAATTGTGAAGATTGAAGACTCCGTGACGACCCTTGATGACTTCATTGGGCACGGGCGTAGACCCCGTGACGGCCTCCCATGTCATGGGTGTTTCAAAATATTGGAGCAGAATTAGGAAATTCAGGCCCATAAATAGAAAGCTTGGTTTTTGAGAAGACCAACTTGGGTTTGAGAGAAGAAGACTGAGCCGATTATTGTGAGAGATCAGCGACTCAACGAGCTACATCGTCTACACGATTTCCTTGTCCTTGATTTCTACATCTATACTATTTTGGTTAACTTACCATGCGTAGTGAATAACTTACCTCGTCATGTGATTAACTGAACGTTTATTATTTATGCAATTCGAATATTCAATTTCATTGTGCTTAATTTTATCGTTCCTGGATGTTTGCATGCTAGAACGTATTTAGGTTAACTACCAAAAGATGAATGAGTCCTAGATATTAACCAGATTACATGACATTGGTATTAGGTCATGGTAGCTACACTGGTAGTACATGAATTAATAGGAAAGTTGACTTTATCATCTGAAAAACCCTGGGCTTTATAATCGAAACCATTAATAATCCATGGATGAGCGTTGTTCAATGTTTGAGATTAATCTAGACAATGATCCGAGGATGGGCGGCTTGTCTAGTGTTATTTCGGTTTATTCCCATACTCGATAGCATGATGAATTTACGTGATATTGTTGCATGAATTGTGGGTTGGAATGGGTGAAGTTTGATTCTCGGATTCTTTCTTTGATCAAGCCAAAACCTTTTTATTTTGTGCATTAATTTCTGCTATTTGTTTCACACCAAAACCTTTAATTGTTTGGAATAGCTGAATAGGTCACTTGTTAACTAGTATTCACACACGCTGTTCCTTGGATCGACCCTTGGCTTTCCAAGGTTTATAAATTGTTTTTTACTACAATTTGACCCCAAAAACATATAACTTGACAACTATAAAGGGTTAAAAATATGCCTGTCAAAATGGCGCTGTTGCCGGGGAACAGAGCTTAGTGTGATATTAAGATTTAACGTGTAGTTTAGACTATTCCACCTTATACGTCGTTTGACCTTTTTCTGCCTAATTTGGTTCACTCACGGTGATTCTTGGTTCTCGCAGATACTGACTAGTTCATGCCAAAGAAAACACCCAGTCGGAAGAAACAGGTTCAAGTATCAGACGAGGACTCATTGGACCAGCAAAGAACTCTTCGACGGGTCCAAAACAAAGCTCGTCAAACCTGAGCACAGAATCGCAGATTCGCAGCACTCAACATGGACCCCTGACAGATGCTTGTCGTCAGAGCAAATGTACAAATAAATTTATAAGTCCGCTACTCGCGACTTAACTACTGGGTAGCAAGTGGTAAGTAGGGGTCGAACCCAAGGGAGTCAGTGTGGATTAATTATTCTTTAATGAAGCTTATGCAGAATTTAATTACGATTGGGGTTGGGTTTGAGTGTGTTTTTAGAACTGAAAGTAAATTACAGCAGTTGATAATGGATTGTAAGGAAAGTATTCAGTTTTAGGGGCCTTGTATTATAATTGTTTATCATCGACCGCTAATGATCATACCAAGTGGTCAAAGATGAATTGAGGCTATTTCTAGCGCAAGACATGATCATGCTAAGTATCCAAAGATGAATCGAGGCCCTTTCGTAGCGCAAGACTTGCAACATCGTTTAAAGCAACACTTGTTCTAAGCAAAACTAATTCCTCCTTTCGAAGTATCTTAGCTGTAAGTGCATCCACTTGATCTCCCAGTTACGTTATTGACCAAGTGGTGTTTTAGATAAGTCGAACTCCTCGATAAGTTTTGCTTGTGACAGCTTCCACTTACCGAGTATGATCACGAATTTCCACGGAAGAGCTTTGCTTGTGACAGCTTCCACTCAACCTTGGAAACTCTGACTATATATGGCACATAGAACAAGTTTTGAATACAAAGGTGTACTAAGAGTAAAGTCTAAAACATTTATAATACAAGCGCGCCCCTTCAACCGAATAACTAGTTTAGCTACTATTCATCGCGCTAAACATTATAACTAAGGAAATAAAACAGTTGAATAAATACTAAAAATAATACTTACAACCGTTGAAGCGCCAAGGGAGCTATCCTTTATTTCCAAAGCGAAGAACAATTTTATTGAAAATGAAGAGAGGAGGGTTAAGCCCTCTCTCTCTCTAAAGTGTGTATAAGTATGGGATGGGATGATTCAAATGAGGAGGAGGAGCTCCATATTTATAGCCATGGGAGGAGGAGATGGGTGGTGGAGATGGAAGCACATGGCATCATCCAAGGAGGAGGAAGGAGGAGCCACCACATGGCAATCATCCATGGAGGAGGAGTGGAGAGCAAGTTTTGGAGATGTGTGGTTTGGATGGAAACACATGGAGGAGGAGGAGGAGGAGCCGCCGGTCATGGTGGCCAAAAGCCGCCGGTCATGGTGGCCAAAAGCCGCCGGTGGTGGGTGGTGGAAAGGGGAGGAGCTCCTCCCTTGGCAACCTTCTCATCAAGTGGCCGGTCACTTTGCCCATATGTGAGTATTGTACAGTTTTGTGCAGTCTTTTCACAAAACTGTCAATGTGTTTCTTCCCCGGACTGTCTTGATTCCTCTCCTGATTCTCCTGATTAATTTGTTATGAGTGATTCAATGTCAGGATCCTTAATATTTCTTCAGTCGGCATATGATCTTGACCTTGGATTGACTCGTAATATCTTTTCTGCTTTAAAAGCTCCTCTTTAGCATGTATTCTCTCTAAGCTCTAAAATACACTGTAGAAATATATCGGAACTAACAAGCAAAAGTTAACTAGACAAAGTGTCTAATTTGGTGGGTTTAAATGTGTTTATGATTCGTATAATTATGGTCCATCAACCCCCCTGCACTACCTGGGCTGGTCAGTGATGACCAGCAGCGTCTCGCGTAGCAGCCAGCTCGCAGGACTCTTGGAGACTACACTACCCCACAAGTCTCAGCATTTCAGTCCACCACTGCACCACCTGATGTGGACAATAACAACTGGGAGATTAAAACTGGACTTATTCAGATGGTGCAGAACAGTCAATTCTCGGGAAGAATGAATGAGGACCCTCACTAACACCTTAAACAGTTCGTGTGCAACACAGTGAAGACTAACGGCGTTCCTACTGAATCCTACTACCTAAGGTTGTTTCCATTCTCACTCTCCAACAAGGCTCATCGGTGGCTAGACAGTCATGCAGAGGGCACCTTCACTACTTGGGATAAATTAGCTGAAGATTTTCTGTAACAATACTTCCCACCATCAAAGACATCACATTTCAGGAACAAGATCATATTGTTCCGTTCTATGGATTGTGAGACTGTCTACGAGGCTTGGGAGAGGTACACAGAGATGATGAGATTGTGCCCCCACCACAACCTGGAGCTGTGGCAGATCATGGACACCTTCTATCATAGAATCGACCAGTAGATGCGCACCTTGATAAATCAAACAACTAGTTGAGGACTTACTAGAGTTCCACGGGAAGAGACCTATGCTATCGTAGAAAAAGCAACTCAAGATTACCACCTCTGGACAAGTGATCGAGGTAATCCTAATAACAAGAAGGGCGTGCAAGACCTTTACCTGACTGATGGAACTAACGATATTGCTGAATTGACCACCACAGTGAAGATGCTTGCGGCTAAAATCAAAAATCTGAAGATAGACTCCTCTATGAAGTCATCTGTTGTTGCTAATGTGAATGTCTACTGTCAGATATGTGGCTCTCCTTATCATTTTGTTGATGGCTGTCCAGCAATGGGACAAGACAGTAACGGCGAAAATCAGGAGGATGCCAACTTTGTAGGGCGGAATAATCAGGGAAATGGTTTCACTTCCGGCTTAGGCATGAACAAATGGGATAACAAAACTGGAACAATCCTAACCTCTGGAACAAGCTGCATAATCAGGCACCTCCGGGGTTTCCCTACAGACAACAGCAAAACAATGCTCCCTGCCAACCAAGGAATCAGTACAACAACCAGTCTCAACAACAGAAGAGTCAGGGCTCAAGGCAATACAATAACCAGGGACAGTAACAACAAAATTAGTCATCTGGTGTCTTGTCAAATCTGGAATCAGTACTGACAAACTTCCTACAAAAAAAGAGAAGCGGAACCAGGAGCAGGATAGAAGGCTTCAAGTGATTGAGAAATCGATAGCCCAGCTCGCCATTCAGAATAGAATGTTGGAAACTGAGGTGGCTCAGTAAGCAAACTCGGCAAACACGGAGCATGGAAAACTCTCATCAAAACCAGATTTGAATCCTAGGGAATCAGTGAATGCCACCACACTCTGAGGAGGAAAACAGCTTGAGATGCTGCCAGATAAAGCCACTCGACCTCCAGCTACAACATCAGCACCTGACCCTACACCTGCTGAGGAGGAAACGTCGAAGGAAGCTAAAAATTGAGCTAAAAATTCTGCGCATACAGTGGAGCCAGCCCCTTATAGACCTGTAGTTTCATTCCCTCAGAGGCTGGCAGCAAGGACAAAGCTTTCAAGTAGTTCATGGACAAGATCCAAACTCTTTACTTCACTATACCACTCACCGACGCCATCACCCAGATTCCTACCTATGCCAAATTCATGAAGCAAATTCGTACTAGGAAGAGGAAGATTGAAGGATCCGAGACAGTGGCCCTGAGCGAGGAGTGTAGTGCAGCCATGCACCAGCCCATGCCGCCCAAACTTAAAGACTCAGGGAGTTTTTCTATCCCTTGTGATATTGGTGGTATTACTATTTGTCGTGCTCTTTGTGATCTTGGTGCTAGTGTGTCTATCATGCCATATTCCTTGTATGCTAAACTGAATTTGGGTGATCTTTGTCCTACTAATGTCACTATTTGCCTTTGGGATCGTTCTAGTAGACTCCCAAGAGGGATTCTGAAGGATGTACCTATCAAGGTGAAGAACATTTACATCCCTGCTGATGTTATAGTGCTAGAGAACGAGGACATAGCTATCTCGATTATACTTGGTAGACCATTTCTTTACACGGCTAAAGTAGTCATTGACATGGATAGAGGGTCTATAGCTTTGCGAGTAGGCAGTGAAAGAATCGTCTTTTATTTGCCTAACATGTGTAAGAGTCCTAGTTTGTTAGCTGACTGTGATGTACTGGACTCTACTGATATTTTGATGACCCTATTACACTAACCTCTATTGAGTCTTACAGAGTTGTACCAGGCTACCCAATACCGATGGATATAGGCATAGTGAGCACTGAGGGAGCAGATGAAGTTAAACAGACCACCGACTCAGGTAAGGAACCTTAAAAGGTAGAGCTTAAACCTCTGCATGCAAGTCTCATGTATGAATTTCTTTGTCCCAGCTCCACCTACCCGGTGATTGTTAATGCATCCTTGACTAATGTAGAGACCCAGAGATTGCTAGATGTCATGAGAGAGCACATGCCAGCCCTTGGTTATTCTATCGATGATCTTAAAGGGATTAGCCCAGATATGTGCATGCATAAAACCCATCTAGACACTAGGGAAGCTTTGAGACGTCTGAATCCTAAGGTGAATGATGTAGTGAAGAAAGAAATTCTGAAATTGTTGGATGCTGGCATTATTTATTCTATTGGTGAGTGAGTGGGTAAGTCATGTGCATGTTGTCCCTAAGAAGGGAGGTTTGACTGTAGTGCGTAATGAGAATAATGATTTAATTCCTACTCGTATTGTGACTGGTTGGCGCATTTGCATAGACTATAGGAAGTTAAATAAGGCTACTCGTAAGGATCACTTTCCTCTGCCTTTCATTGATCAAATGCTAGAGCGTCTTACGAAGTATAAGTTTTTCTGCTACCTCGACAGTTATAGTGGGTTCTTCCAGATCCCTATACACCCCGAGGACTAGGAGAAGACTACTTTCACTTGCCCTTTTGGCACATTTGCTTATAGACGCATGCCTTTCGGTCGTTGCAATGCACCAGCCACTTTTCAGCATTGTATAATGACCATATTTTCTAATTTTATAGAAAACACCATGGAAGTATTTATGGATGATTTTTCGGTGTATGGCTCTTCATTTGAATCTTGCCTCTCTAACCTTACTAATGTTCTTCGTCATTGTGTTGACACTAACCTGGTTTTAAATTGGGAGAAGTGTCACTTTATGGTGTGGGAAGGTATTGTGTTGGGACACCTAGTCTCCGACAGAGGCATCAAGGTCGATCGCGCGAAGGTAGAGGTGATTTAAAAGTTGCCCCCTCCAAAAGATGTGAAAGGAATTAGGAGCTTTCTGGAGCACCCAGGATTCTATTGGCGCTTCATAAAGGATTTCTCAAAGATGGGCAAGCCACTCACTGATCTACTTTTCCAGGAAGCTGAGTTTAATTTCGATGAATCATGTTTTAATGCTTTCCACACTCTGAAATCAGCCCTTACTTCTACCCCTATAGTGCATCCCCATGACTAGGAGCTGCCATTTGAACTAATATGTGATGCTAGTGACTTTGCAATGGGAGCAGTCTTAGGGCAGCGCATGGACAAGAAGCTACAAGTGATTTGCTATGCGATTAAAGTTCTCGCTGGCGCAGCAGCAAATTACACTACAACAGAGAAGGAGATGGTAGCCATCGTTTATGCTTTTGAGAAGTTCAGGTAGTACCTAATAGGCTCAAGGACCATAGTGTAAACCGACTACGATGTGATTAAGTATTTGCTATCAAAGAAAGATTCGAAGCCTAGGTTGATTCGATGGGTTCTCCTCCTCTAGGAATTCAAAATTGAGATTAGAGACAAGAAGGGAGCTGAAAATCTGGTTACAGACCACATGTCGCGCCTCGAGTTAGGAGAACTCGACCGCGATTAAGACAAACTCCCGATGACCGACTCTCTAGCGGGTGAGCAGCTCATGCGTGTCAAGGTAGACATCGCCCCGTGGTACGTCGATTTTGTCAATTACTTGGCATGCGGTATTATTCCTCCTGACTTATCACACAACCAGAAGAAGAAATTTCTGGCCGACGTAAAGAGGTACTTCTGGGATGACTCTTTTCTATACAAATTATGTGCTGACGGTCTCTACAAGACCTGTGTTGACAAGGACCAGATCCGATGGATCCTAGAACGCTGCCATTCATCGCAGTATAGTGGACACGGGGCTGGTTCAAAAATAGCTGCTAAAGTTCTACAATCCAGTTTTTTTTGGCCTACTTTATTCAAGGACGCCCACGAGTTCGTAAAAGCTTGCGATCAGTGCCAGAGGACTGGAAACATTTCAAAGCAGCAGGAGATGCCCCAGCAGAGCATTCTTGCACTCAAGTTATTTGATGTATGGGGCATCGATTTTATGGGACCATTCCCACCTAATGGAAATCAGTATATCTTGGTAGCAGTCATTTACGTCTCCAAGTGGGTTGAAGCATGGCTACTCCTACTTGCGACGCCAAGGTTCTTATAAAGATGTTTCAGAAGGTTATATTTCCTTGGTTTGGTGTTCCCAGAATAGTAATTAGTGATGGAGGCTCCCACTTCAAAGAAAGAAATTTTGAGACCTTGCTGAAGAAATACGGTGTTTATCACACGGTGGGCACTCATATCACCCTCAGACTAGTGGGCAGGTAGAGATCTCTAACAGAGAAATTAAGGGCATCCTGGGAAAGACAGTCTCCAGCCACAGGAAAGACTGGGCGTCCAAGCTAGATGACGCGATGTGGGCATATAGGGCTGCATTCAAGACCCCTATCGGAATGAGTCCTTTTAGGCTCTTATGGGAAAACCGGCCATCTACCGGTCGAGCTCGAGTACCAGGCTCAATGGGCAATTAGAAAGCTGAACATGGACCCAAAAGCAGCTGGTGAAAAGAGACTGCTGCAGCTCAATGAGCTCGACGAGATCATAATGGACTCCTACAAGAATGCTCGTATCTATAAGGAGAAGAGGAAGAAATGGCATGACAAATGAATCGTGCGTAGAGAATTCAATGAAGGCGAGCGAGTTCTTCTCTACAACTCCCGCCTTAGATTATTTCCTGGGAAGCTATGCACCAAGTGAAATGGTCCATACACAGTAGAGAGAGCATACCCAAATGGCCACGTAGAGCTTAGCATTAAGGGATGAAAATCAATGGTGGTCAATGGGCAGCGCCTCAAGCATTACCACGTCCGGAACCACCTGGAACCACCAGACGACATTGATGATAACCTACTTCTCGGGAAGGGAGCTCAGCAAGGGACTTCCCGAGAATGTTTCTAGTCCTATCTCCCTCGCTATGTCTTGCCAAAACATTAAAGTAGGCCTCCTCGGAGAGTATCCTGAACTGTAAGTATCAGTTAGTTGCATTTGCATTGTGTGCTTTCTGTGTGAACATTGTAGACCCATTAAGTGTGGTGTTTTCATACCGGACGAGCAACCGTTATGGGACAGATTTGATAAAGGATATTCCTGGTCAATGCACATAGGCCTGTGACATCGAGCTTGGTCATGTGCGTCACGGGGCACATCAGTGGCAATGAACGAGAAGGACTCCATGACAAGCAGAATGTCACGAGCGATCACCAGATCGTCACGGGCATCTCCAAGTGTGTTACGGGCGTTACGCGCATCATCAGTTTGGTTCAGCTTCAAGACCTCGTGACGGCCCATGACAAAAGGAACGTCACGAGTGTCGTTGCTCATGACAAACGAGGACGTCACGGGTGTCACGGGGAATTTGCGAATACAGAAGAAAAAAAGAAAAAAAAGGGGTTTACAAACTGCTTCGATTTCCATATTGCAATCGGACAAATTCTCTCACCTTCACTCCTCTCCTCCGGCCGCTGCACACCTCCCACATTCCGTCTGCTCCGACGCCATTCGTCTGCTCCGCTGCTGCATTCATCCTCTCCATCTCCTCCATTGCTATCGTCCTCCCTCTCCAAGCCCTAGAAACCAAATCCAAAATCCTCCCTCGACCGCACCCCAATCCGCACCCAATGGCTCGTCAGAACCCACGGCAGAGTGCTCGACAAACCACCGCCAATCTGCCTCCCGCCCCTTCCAACTGAGCCCCTCCAGTGCTACAGGCTCCTCCGCAGCCCCTGCTTGTCGCCAGTATGCCCACCAATCCACCTCTCGTTTCCCATCTCAGGAGATGCGGGACACTTACAAGGATCTCTGAAGGTATAAAATCACCAAGCCTACCTTAGTTCCTCATTTAACATCATTGAATGACTATGCCGTGTTGGATCCTATTCGTGAAAAGTTTCTTGCTTCCGGTTTGGATATTATCTTTGCTCGTCAAGGTGCCACACACCAAGGTCCTTTGTTTGAATTTGTGGCCTCTTTTGCGCCCATTCGGGAAGGTGAACGTATTACTCACTAGACATTTCAGCTTAATGGCACCCAGTTCTCATTGGATAGAGCCGAGGTGTGTCACCTACTGGGGTTTCCTATGGAGGGACACGACTCACACTATACCGATGCCGAGCACACTGATTTTTGGCAATATATTTCTGTGGCACCGACTCATACTACCTAGCCACGCATCCAGCAGCTTGTATTAAGCGTGTAGAGTGCAAGATGATACACTGCTTAATTGCCATGGCTGTGAATGTTCGAGGGGAGGGCGGCATCGTATGCAATGAGAAGGACATAGACGTGATGATTTCAGTGATTTGTGGCCTTCCCATTGACTGGTTTGCAATCCCGACATCTCGTTTCTTGGATTGGCGCCAGCTCACTGGTATTAATGTCAACATCACGATCAGTGGTGGCCTTTAAGTTACTATACTGGGAGAGGAGCTAGGTTTTGATTTTGGTTCTCCCCAGGACGCTCGTTGATGGACCATAATTATACGAATCAGAAACACAGTAAAACCCCCTTATTTAGACATTTTGTCTATTTAACTTTTGCTTGTTAGTTCAGATATATTTTTACAGGGCATTTTAGAGATTAAAGTGAAAACACGCTAAGGAGAGGATTTTATGCTGAAAAGATATCAAGAGTCAATTGAAGGTCAAGATCAAGCACTGAACGAAGAAATCTCAAGATCTTGACGATGAATTACTCAAATTAAATCCAAATGAGGAATTATCAAAATCAGCCTGGAGTGAAATTGGACAGATAGTTTTGTAAAGACTGTACAAAACCGTCAAGATTCATCCATATGCAAGGATGACTCATGGGTGGCCTCCCCCCCTCCTCCTCACATGGGCGGCTAGAAGGGGAGGAGCCTCCTCCTCACATGGGCGGCTCCTCCTCACATGGTGGCTCCACCACTCCTCTTCCTCCATGTGTTTCCATCCAAGCCATACACCTCCAAACTTGCTCTCCACTCCTCCTCCATGGCTATAAATATGGAGCTCCTCCTCCTCATTTGTATCATCACCACCACAACAATTCACTTATCTCTCTAGAATTTTGGGCACTAATCATGTAATATTAATCATGTAATATTACTTTGGGAATCAAAGCTTGATCCTTGGCGCTTCAACGGTTTTGTAAGTCTTCTTTTATTTATTTAATTGTCTTGCTAAACTGTTGTTTATTTCCAAGTTCATAGTTATGATAACCATTGCCATGATTAGTAGCTAAAATAATTATTCGGTTTAAGGGTGTGTACTTGTATTATAAATGTTTTAGACTTTACTCTTAGTATACCTTTATGTTCGATACTTGTTCTATGTGCCATATATAAAAGTTAGAATGTCTAAGGTCAAGTAAACCATTTGGAAATGTGACCATAGGGGTCCAAATTCGTAAACTCTTCCTTAGATATTCGTGATCACACTCGGGTAAGTGGACCATTTGGAAACTGGACCAAAGGGACCAAATGGATAAACTTATCTGAAGAGGTCGACTATTCTAAAAACCATTTAAAAACTGGGCCAAAGGGATTAAATGGACGCACTTACGGCTAAGATACTTCAAAAGGAGGAATTAGTTTTGCTTAGAACAAGTGTTTTAAATGATGTTGCAAGTCTTGTGCTAGGAATAGCCTCGATTCATCTTTGAACATTTAGCATGATCATGTCTTGCGCTAGAAATAGTTTCAATTCATCTTTGACCACTTGGTATGATCATTAGCGGTCGATGATAAACAATTATAATACAAGGCCCCTAAAACCGAATACTTTCCTCACAGTCCATTATTAATTATTGTAATTTACTTTCAGTTCCCAAAACACTCAAACCCAACCCCCAACTATATTTACTTTCGTGACAATCCCGTAAAAACAGCTAATCCACACTGACTCCTATGGGTTCGACCCCTACTTACCACTTGCTACCCAGTAGTTAAGTCGCGAGTAGCGGACTATAAATTTATTTGCACAAATCGCTTTAACGACGAGCGGTTCTGTCAAATTGGCGCCGTTGTCGGGGAGTTGTGCATCGGAATAGTTGTTCTGTTTTTTTTTCTTTTTCGTTTTATCATGCAATTCAACAAGTCGTACTACTACGGAATGGAACCTTGGAACAATGCGGAGTTTTCCCCACCATCCTTCAAACTTGAAATCCGTGAGAAGATCAACAACTTGGAGCAATCCCGGGACGAAACATTGGATGAGTACTTATGGTACTTCGATTCCATTGTGACGAGCTGCCCGCACCATGGATTCACCAACTTCGATCTTCAAACAAAGTTTCTCTGTGGGATGTTGCCACATGAGTGGAAAGGGCTAAATGACGCAGCAGGAGGATCGTTGATGGGCATAACCGTGGATGATCTTTGGATATTAATCAATGATTTGGCCGCGAGGTCAAGACCAAGCCAAGATCAGGCCGAGCCAATCGAGGACAGTATAACGGAGCTGGCATCTAGCATCCAGCAGTTGGACAACACGATGCAACAAATCAGGGCCAAAACTGAACTATGGGCGGCAGAAAAGGAGCTGGCAGCTAGCACCCAGCAATTGGCCGCAGACATGCAGCAATTGAGTGCATTGATGCACCAATTCACGGCTGAACCCGAGGAGTCGACTGAGGATGAGGACCCGCAAATGACCGAAGAAGAACTGCCCCAATCAGACCCGGTCCTTATCACCAATCTATCCGAGGAAATCACTGTCCTAACTACCGAGCCTACAGAAGTCCCGAACCTCACTGCTGAAGCGGCCGAAGAAATCAAGCCAGGCCCAGTCCTTGCGCTCGGAGCACCCGAGAAAGTCCCGGACCTCATTGCCGAACTATCCGAGAAAGCCCCAATCCCACTCACCACAACTCAACAAGGAAAACCACCCGGGAACTCAATCATTCCAAGACAACCATTCGTAGCTACCACCAAGAAGAGGCCTCACATGGGAACATGCCTGTGGTCGCCGATGTTTGAAGGCACAAAACCTAACTTCCAAACTCGCGAAAGTGCCAACTATTCCAACATGAAGAGGCGGCAAAAACATGGGCCGAAAGAATGGAAACCCGGAAGGAGCAACAAACAAGAACGACTCATTGGACCAGCAGCTATGGCCAAGGAAACCTCACCCTCTCGGAGCAAAAGGGCTGCCGAGAAAAAGTTTGACCTCACTCACCCTTGGGATCCGACCTTATGATCCATGATTGAGGTACTGTCGAGCCAACGACGTTAAACAAGTGCACTGGTCGGGAGGTAACCCGACACTATCTTACTTTCTGCACTTTATTTTCTGTCTTTTTATTTTCTGTGTTTTAGTTTTTATCAATAAGTTGCTCTCACCCACTTGGTGCATAGAAGAAATGACTATTCAGGAATCGGACTTGGGTGCAACATTAGGCCAGATAGGGCTACGCTCAGAGTTCAAGGCCCCAGCCGAACTCCCTCGATTATCCAGCCTCGAGCCATGTCGTTCACTCGACACCTTAAAGGGAGTTCTGTCTTTCCTTTTCCTTAATATTATTTCCTTCTCGTATAACATCTGCTTGCATGGCTTTTGAACTCAGTCTTGCTGAAAGGCACGACTTCGTTCAGAAGTGTGGGGTGAGAACCACCTGTATATAGTAGTTAATAAATAATATCTTTTTGAAAGTATGAACTTAAGAATGTGAAAAAGATAGACCGAAATTCATGCATTTACCTTTTGAAAATTCAACTGTTTAAAAACTTAGAATGTAACTTTTCTATTGTCCTTTGTGCTGAGATAACTAGGGATGTGGAGTTGATATAAACTGCCCTAGAGAGGCTTGGCAAGCAATCAAAGGATCAGATCAAACTATATGGTTTTCGAAGTCAGTGGAGGCTGCACTTCGGGTTTTCAGTGAATAATTGAAGTCAACTCCGCCATGAAGCATCTATGCAAAGGCGAGGACGGGAATCAGACCGTCCTATCTCCGGTCAAAGTAGCCAAGAAAATAGATGAGCGACCCTCATCTTGACCCGCACGAAAACGACAGTCAAAGTAGCCGAGAAAATAGCTGAGCGACCCTCACCTTGACCCGCGCGAAAACGGCAAAAACGAGAGGAGCGGGGAGGTATTTCCATAGGCTTGCGGGCGATGATTGGACCTCCCAAAAAAGGCTCGAGAAAATGGACTAGCAATCACAAAAAGACGAAAAGCTCAATGAAGCAAATCAAAAGAGGCCAAAGGCCCAAAATTGTGAAGGTTTTAACCGAGCAAAAGTGAAGCACTCAAAAAAGTCAAATCAAAGGCCAAAGGCCGATTCACTACAACAAAAAAGCAGTCCCTCGCCAAAGAAGAAAATCAAAAAGGCTCAACTCACTGAAACCTGAACCGAATCACGTGCTAGAGAAAGCTACCAGAAAACCATATAGTGCGAGACGATCCCGAGGTTGCAGTCCAGGAGCCTAAACAGGGCTATCTCCCGAGACATCCAATATAATTTGCATCTCAGCACGGAGGTACAAGCATTAAGTTTCTTCTATTTATTTACACAGTTTAATTTGGTAATAAGTAGTAATGCATGAGTTAGGATAAATCTAGTTCATAGTCTCACTTTCATATTCAAAGTTTTTACATGGATTGTGTGCACGCCCTTTAATAGCATTGTTCGGGACGAACAACTAAAAGTGTGGGGTGATCTGATGGACCATAATTATACGAATCAGAAACACAGTAAAACCCCCTTATTTAGACATTTTGTCTATTTAACTTTTGCTTGTTAGTTCAGATATATTTTTACAGGGCATTTTAGAGATTAAAGTGAAAACACGCTAAGGAGAGGATTTTATGCTGAAAAGATATCAAGAGTCAATTGAAGGTCAAGATCAAGCACTGAACGAAGAAATCTCAAGATCTTGACGATGAATTACTCAAATTAAATCCAAATGAGGAATTATCAAAAACAGCCTGGAGTGAAATTGGACAGATAGTTTTGTAAAGACTGTACAAAACCGTCAAGATTCATCCATATGCAAGGATGACTCATGGGTGGCCTCCCCCCCTCCTCCTCACATGGGCGGCTAGAAGGGGAGGAGCCTCCTCCTCACATGGGCGGCTCCTCCTCACATGGTGGCTCCACCACTCCTCTTCCTCCATGTGTTTCCATCCAAGCCATACACCTCCAAACTTGCTCTCCACTCCTCCTCCATGGCTATAAATATGGAGCTCCTCCTCCTCATTTGTATCATCACCACCACAACAATTTACTTATCTCTCTAGAATTTTGGGCACTAATCATGTAATATTAATCAGGTAATATTACTTTGGGAATCAAAGCTTGATCCTTGGCGCTTCAACGGTTTTGTAAGTCTTCTTTTATTTATTTAATTGTCTTGCTAAACTGTTGTTTATTTCCAAGTTCATAGTTATGATAACCATTGCCATGATTAGTAGCTAAATTAATTATTCGGTTTAAGGGTGTGTACTTGTATTATAAATGTTTTAGACTTTACTCTTAGTATACCTTTATGTTCGATACTTGTTCTATGTGCCATATATAAAAGTTAGAATGTCTAAGGTCAAGTAAACCATTTGGAAATGTGACCATAGGGGTCCAAATTCGTAAACTCTTCCTTAGATATTCGTGATCACACTCGGGTAAGTGGACCATTTGGAAACTGGACCAAAGGGACCAAATGGATAAACTTATCTGAAGAGGTCGACTATTCTAAAAACCATTTAAAAACTGGGCCAAAGGGATTAAATGGACGCACTTACGGCTAAGATACTTCGAAAGGAGGAATTAGTTTTGCTTAGAACAAGTGTTTTAAATGATGTTGCAAGTCTTGTGCTAGGAATAGCCTCGATTCATCTTTGAACATTTAGCATGATCATGTCTTGCGCTAGAAATAGTTTCAATTCATCTTTGACCACTTGGTATGATCATTAGCGGTCGATGATAAACAATTATAATACAAGGCCCCTAAAACCGAATACTTTCCTCACAGTCCATTATTAATTATTGTAATTTACTTTCAGTTCCCAAAACACTCAAACCCAACCCCCAACTATATTTACTTTCGTGACAATCCCGTAAAAACAGCTAATCCACACTGACTCCCTTGGGTTCGACCCCTACTTACCACTTGCTACCCAGTAGTTAAGTCGCGAGTAGCGGACTATAAATTTATTTGCACAAATCGCTTTAACGACGAGCGGTTCTGTCAAATTGGCGCCGTTGCCGGGGAGTTGTGCATCGGAATAGTTGTTCTGTTTTTTTTTTCTTTTTCGTTTTATCATGCAATTCACCAAGTCGTACTACTACGGAATGGAACCTTGGAACAATGCGGAGTTTTCCCCACCATCCTTCAAACTTGAAATCCGTGAGAAGATCAACAACTTGGAGCAATCCCGGGACGAAACATTGGATGAGTACTTATGGTACTTCGATTCCATTGTGACGAGCTGCCCGCACCATGGATTCACCAACTTCGATCTTCAAACAAAGTTTCTCTGTGGGATGTTGCCACATGAGTGGAAAGGGCTAAATGACGCAGCAGGAGGATCGTTGATGGGCATAACCGTGGATGATCTTTGGATATTAATCAATGATTTGGCCGCGAGGTCAAGACCAAGCCAAGATCAGGCCGAGCCAATCGAGGACAGTATAACGGAGCTGGCATCTAGCATCCAGCAGTTGGACAACACGATGCAACAAATCAGGGCCAAAACTGAACTATGGGCGGCAGAAAAGGAGCTGGCAGCTAGCACCCAGCAATTGGCCGCAGACATGCAGCAATTGAGTGCATTGATGCACCAATTCACGGCTGAACCCGAGGAGTCGACTGAGGATGAGGACCCGCAAATGACCGAAGAAGAACTGACCCAATCAGACCCGGTCCTTATCACCAATCTATCCGAGGAAATCACTGTCCTAACTGCCGAGCCTACAGAAGTCCCGAACCTCACTGCTGAAGCGGCCGAAGAAATCAAGCCAGGCCCAGTCCTTGCGCTCGGAGCACCCGAGAAAGTCCCGGACCTCATTGCCGAACTATCCGAGAAAGCCCCAATCCCACTCACCACAACTCAACAAGGAAAACCACCCGGGAACTCAATCATTCCAAGACAACCATTCGTAGCTACCACCAAGAAGAGGCCTCACATGGGAACATGCCTGTGGTCGCCGATGTTTGAAGGCACAAAACCTAACTTCCAAACTCGCGAAAGTGCCAACTATTCCAACATGAAGAGGCGGCAAAAACATGGGCCGAAAGAATGGAAACCCGGAAGGAGCAACAAACAAGAACGACTCATTGGACCAGCAGCTATGGCCAAGGAAACCTCACCCTCTCGGAGCAAAAGGGCTGCCGAGAAAAAGTTTGACCTCACTCACCCTTGGGATCCGACCTTATGATCCATGATTGAGGTACTGTCGAGCCAACGACGTTAAACAAGTGCACTGGTCGGGAGGTAACCCGACACTATCTTACTTTCTGCACTTTATTTTCTGTCTTTTTATTTTCTGTGTTTTAGTTTTTATCAATAAGTTGCTCTCACCCACTTGGTGCATAGAAGAAATGACTATTCAGGAATCGGACTTGGGTGCAACATTAGGCCAGATAGGGCTACGCTCAGAGTTCAAGGCCCCAGCCGAACTCCCTCGATTATCCAGCCTCGAGCCATGTCGTTCACTCGACACCTTAAAGGGAGTTCTGTCTTTCCTTTTCCTTAATATTATTTCCTTCTCGTATAACATCTGCTTGCATGGCTTTTGAACTCAGTCTTGCTGAAAGGCACGACTTCGTTCAGAAGTGTGGGGTGAGAACCACCTGTATATAGTAGTTAATAAATAATATCTTTTTGAAAGTATGAACTTAAGAATGTGAAAAAGATAGACCGAAATTCATGCATTTACCTTTTGAAAATTCAACTGTTTAAAAACTTAGAATGTAACTTTTCTATTGTCCTTTGTGCTGAGATAACTAGGGATGTGGAGTTGATATAAACTGCCCTAGAGAGGCTTGGCAAGCAATCAAAGGATCAGATCAAACTATATGGTTTTTGAAGTCAGTGGAGGCTGCACTTCGGGTTTTCAGTGAATAATTGAAGTCAACTCCGACATGAAGCATCTATGCAAAGGCGAGGACGGGAATCAGACCGTCCTATCTCCGGTCAAAGTAGCCAAGAAAATAGATGAGCGACCCTCATCTTGACCCGCGCGAAAACGACAGTCAAAGTAGCCGAGAAAATAGCTGAGCGACCCTCACCTTGACCCGCGCGAAAACGGCAAAAACGAGAGGAGCGGGGAGGTATTTCCATAGGCTTGCGGGCGATGATTGGACCTCCCAAAAAAGGCTCGAGAAAATGGACTAGCAATCACAAAAAGACGAAAAGCTCAATGAAGCAAATCAAAAGAGGCCAAAGGCCCAAAATTGTGAAGGTTTTAACCGAGCAAAAGTGAAGCACTCAAAAAAGTCAAATCAAAGGCCAAAGGCCGATTCACTACAACAAAAAAGCAGTCCCTCGCCAAAGAAGAAAATCAAAAAGGCTCAACTCACTGAAACCTGAACCGAATCACGTGCTAGAGAAAGCTACCAGAAAACCATATAGTGCGAGACGATCCCGAGGTTGCAGTCCAGGAGCCTAAACAGGGCTATCTCCCGAGACATCCAATATAATTTGCATCTCAGCACGGAGGTACAAGCATTAAGTTTCTTCTATTTATTTACACAGTTTAATTTGGTAATAAGTAGTAATGCATGAGTTAGGATAAATCTAGTTCATAGTCTCACTTTCATATTCAAAGTTTTTACATGGATTGTGTGCACGCCCTTTAATAGCATTGTTCGGGACGAACAACTAAAAGTGTGGGGTGATCTGATGGACCATAATTATACGAATCAGAAACACAGTAAAACCCCCTTATTTAGACATTTTGTCTATTTAACTTTTGCTTGTTAGTTCAGATATATTTTTACAGGGCATTTTAGAGATTAAAGTGAAAACACGCTAAGGAGAGGATTTTATGCTGAAAAGATATCAAGAGTCAATTGAAGGTCAAGATCAAGCACTGAACGAAGAAATCTCAAGATCTTGACGATGAATTACTCAAATTAAATCCAAATGAGGAATTATCAAAAACAGCCTGGAGTGAAATTGGACAGATAGTTTTGTAAAGACTGTACAAAACCGTCAAGATTCATCCATATGCAAGGATGACTCATGGGTGGCCTCCCCCCCTCCTCCTCACATGGGCGGCTAGAAGGGGAGGAGCCTCCTCCTCACATGGGCGGCTCCTCCTCACATGGTGGCTCCACCACTCCTCTTCCTCCATGTGTTTCCATCCAAGCCATACACCTCCAAACTTGCTCTCCACTCCTCCTCCATGGCTATAAATATGGAGCTCCTCCTCCTCATTTGTATCATCACCACCACAACAATTTACTTATCTCTCTAGAATTTTGGGCACTAATCATGTAATATTAATCAGGTAATATTACTTTGGGAATCAAAGCTTGATCCTTGGCGCTTCAACGGTTTTGTAAGTCTTCTTTTATTTATTTAATTGTCTTGCTAAACTGTTGTTTATTTCCAAGTTCATAGTTATGATAACCATTGCCATGATTAGTAGCTAAATTAATTATTCGGTTTAAGGGTGTGTACTTGTATTATAAATGTTTTAGACTTTACTCTTAGTATACCTTTATGTTCGATACTTGTTCTATGTGCCATATATAAAAGTTAGAATGTCTAAGGTCAAGTAAACCATTTGGAAATGTGACCATAGGGGTCCAAATTCGTAAACTCTTCCTTAGATATTCGTGATCACACTCGGGTAAGTGGACCATTTGGAAACTGGACCAAAGGGACCAAATGGATAAACTTATCTGAAGAGGTCGACTATTCTAAAAACCATTTAAAAACTGGGCCAAAGGGATTAAATGGACGCACTTACGGCTAAGATACTTCGAAAGGAGGAATTAGTTTTGCTTAGAACAAGTGTTTTAAATGATGTTGCAAGTCTTGTGCTAGGAATAGCCTCGATTCATCTTTGAACATTTAGCATGATCATGTCTTGCGCTAGAAATAGTTTCAATTCATCTTTGACCACTTGGTATGATCATTAGCGGTCGATGATAAACAATTATAATACAAGGCCCCTAAAACCGAATACTTTCCTCACAGTCCATTATTAATTATTGTAATTTACTTTCAGTTCCCAAAACACTCAAACCCAACCCCCAACTATATTTACTTTCGTGACAATCCCGTAAAAACAGCTAATCCACACTGACTCCCTTGGGTTCGACCCCTACTTACCACTTGCTACCCAGTAGTTAAGTCGCGAGTAGCGGACTATAAATTTATTTGCACAAATCGCTTTAACGACGAGCGGTTCTGTCAAATTGGCGCCGTTGCCGGGGAGTTGTGCATCGGAATAGTTGTTCTGTTTTTTTTTTCTTTTTCGTTTTATCATGCAATTCACCAAGTCGTACTACTACGGAATGGAACCTTGGAACAATGCGGAGTTTTCCCCACCATCCTTCAAACTTGAAATCCGTGAGAAGATCAACAACTTGGAGCAATCCCGGGACGAAACATTGGATGAGTACTTATGGTACTTCGATTCCATTGTGACGAGCTGCCCGCACCATGGATTCACCAACTTCGATCTTCAAACAAAGTTTCTCTGTGGGATGTTGCCACATGAGTGGAAAGGGCTAAATGACGCAGCAGGAGGATCGTTGATGGGCATAACCGTGGATGATCTTTGGATATTAATCAATGATTTGGCCGCGAGGTCAAGACCAAGCCAAGATCAGGCCGAGCCAATCGAGGACAGTATAACGGAGCTGGCATCTAGCATCCAGCAGTTGGACAACACGATGCAACAAATCAGGGCCAAAACTGAACTATGGGCGGCAGAAAAGGAGCTGGCAGCTAGCACCCAGCAATTGGCCGCAGACATGCAGCAATTGAGTGCATTGATGCACCAATTCACGGCTGAACCCGAGGAGTCGACTGAGGATGAGGACCCGCAAATGACCGAAGAAGAACTGCCCCAATCAGACCCGGTCCTTATCACCAATCTATCCGAGGAAATCACTGTCCTAACTGCCGAGCCTACAGAAGTCCCGAACCTCACTGCTGAAGCGGCCGAAGAAATCAAGCCAGGCCCAGTCCTTGCGCTCGGAGCACCCGAGAAAGTCCCGGACCTCATTGCCGAACTATCCGAGAAAGCCCCAATCCCACTCACCACAACTCAACAAGGAAAACCACCCGGGAACTCAATCATTCCAAGACAACCATTCGTAGCTACCACCAAGAAGAGGCCTCACATGGGAACATGTCTGTGGTCGCCGATGTTTGAAGGCACAAAACCTAACTTCCAAACTCGCGAAAGTGCCAACTATTCCAACATGAAGAGGCGGCAAAAACATGGGCCGAAAGAATGGAAACCCGGAAGGAGCAACAAACAAGAACGACTCATTGGACCAGCAGCTATGGCCAAGGAAACCTCACCCTCTCGGAGCAAAAGGGCTGCCGAGAAAAAGTTTGACCTCACTCACCCTTGGGATCCGACCTTATGATCCATGATTGAGGTACTGTCGAGCCAACGACGTTAAACAAGTGCACTGGTCGGGAGGTAACCCGACACTATCTTACTTTCTGCACTTTATTTTCTGTCTTTTTATTTTCTGTGTTTTAGTTTTTATCAATAAGTTGCTCTCACCCACTTGGTGCATAGAAGAAATGACTATTCAGGAATCGGACTTGGGTGAAACATTAGGCCAGATAGGGCTACGCTCAGATTTCAAGGCCCCAGCCGAACTCCCTCGATTATCCAGCCTCAAGCCATGTCGTTCACTCGACACCTTAAAGGGAGTTCTGTCTTTCCTTTTCCTTAATATTATTTCCTTCTCGTATAACATCTGCTTGCATGGCTTTTGAACTCAGTCTTGCTGAAAGGCACGACTTCGTTCAGAATTGTGGGGTGAGAACCACCTGTATATAGTAGTTAATAAATAATATCTTTTTGAAAGTATGAACTTAAGAATGTGAAAAAGATAGACCGAAATTCATGCATTTACCTTTTGAAAATTCAACTATTTAAAAACTTAGAATGTAACTTTTCTATTGTCCTTTGTGCTGAGATAACTAGGGACGTGGAGTTGATATAAACTGCCCTAGAGAGGCTTGGCAAGCAATCAAAGGATCAGATCAAACTATATGGTTTTCGAAGTCAGTGGAGGCTGCACTTCGGGTTTTCAGTGAATAATTGAAGTCAACTCCGCCATGAAGCATCTATGCAAAGGCGAGGACGGGAATCATACCGTCCTATCTCCGGTCAAAGTAGCCAAGAAAATAGATGAGCGACCCTAATCTTGACCCGCGCGAAAACGACAGTCAAAGTAGCCGAGAAAATAGCTGAGCGACCCTCACCTTGACCCGCGCGAAAACGGCAAAAACGAGAGGAGCGGGGAGGTATTTCCATAGGCTTGCGGGCGATGATTGGACCTCCCAAAAAAGGCTCGAGAAAATGGACTAGCAATCACAAAAAGACGAAAAGCTCAGTGAAGCAAATCAAAAGAGGCCAAAGGCCCAAAATTGTGAAGGTTTTAACCGAGCAAAAGTGAAGCACTCAAAAAAGTCAAATCAAAGGCCAAAGGCCGATTCACTACAACAAAAAAGCAGTCCCTCGCCAAAGAAGAAAATCAAAAAGGCTCAACTCACTGAAACCTGAACCGAATCACGTGCTAGAGAAAGCTACCAGAAAACCATATAGTGCGAGACGATCCCGAGGTTGCAGTCCAGGAGCCTAAACAGGGCTATCTCCCGAGACATCCAATATAATTTGCATCTCAGCACGGAGGTACAAGCATTAAGTTTCTTCTATTTATTTACACAGTTTAATTTGGTAATAAGTAGTAATGCATGAGTTAGGATAAATCTAGTTCATAGTCTCACTTTCATATTCAAAGTTTTTACATGGATTGTGTGCACGCCCTTTAATAGCATTGTTCGGGACGAACAACTAAAAGTGTGGGGTGATCTGATGGACCATAATTATACGAATCAGAAACACAGTAAAACCCCCTTATTTAGACATTTTGTCTATTTAACTTTTGCTTGTTAGTTCAGATATATTTTTACAGGGCATTTTAGAGATTAAAGTGAAAACACGCTAAGGAGAGGATTTTATGCTGAAAAGATATCAAGAGTCAATTGAAGGTCAAGATCAAGCACTGAACGAAGAAATCTCAAGATCTTGACGATGAATTACTCAAATTAAATCTAAATGAGGAATTATCAAAAACAGCCTGGAGTGAAATTGGACAGATAGTTTTGTAAAGACTGTACAAAACCATCAAGATTCATCCATATGCAAGGATGACTCATGGGTGGCCTCCCCCCCTCCTCCTCACATGGGCGGCTAGAAGGGGAGGAGCCTCCTCCTCACATGGGCGGCTCCTCCTCACATGGTGGCTCCACCACTCCTCTTCCTCCATGTGTTTCCATCCAAGCCATACACCTCCAAACTTGCTCTCCACTCCTCCTCCATGGATGCTTTCCATGTGGTGGCTCCTCCTTCCTCCTCGATGGATGCTTGCCATGTGCTACCATCTCCACCCTCCATCCTCCTCCTCCATGGCTATAAATATGGAGCTCCTCCTCCTCATTTGTATCATCACCACCACAACAATTCACTTATCTCTCTAGAATTTTGGGCACTAATCATGTAATATTAATCATGTAATATTACTTTGGGAATCAAAGCTTGATCCTTGGCGCTTCAACGGTTTTGTAAGTCTTCTTTTATTTATTTAATTGTCTTGCTAAACTGTTGTTTATTTCCAAGTTCATAGTTATGATAACCATTGCCATGATTAGTAGCTAAATTAATTATTCGGTTTAAGGGTGTGTACTTGTATTATAAATGTTTTAGACTTTACTCTTAGTATACCTTTATGTTCGATACTTGTTCTATGTGCCATATATAAAAGTTAGAATGTCTAAGGTCAAGTAAACCATTTGGAAATGTGACCATAGGGGTCCAAATTCGTAAACTCTTCCTTAGATATTCGTGATCACACTCGGGTAAGTGGACCATTTGGAAACTGGACCAAAGGGACCAAATGGATAAACTTATCTGAAGAGGTCGACTATTCTAAAAACCATTTAAAAACTGGGCCAAAGGGATTAAATGGACGCACTTACGGCTAAGATACTTCGAAAGGAGGAATTAGTTTTGCTTAGAACAAGTGTTTTAAATGATGTTGCAAGTCTTGTGCTAGGAATAGCCTCGATTCATCTTTGAACATTTAGCATGATCATGTCTTGCGCTAGAAATAGTTTCAATTCATCTTTGACCACTTGGTATGATCATTAGCGGTCGATGATAAACAATTATAATACAAGGCCCCTAAAACCGAATACTTTCCTCACGGTCCATTATTAATTATTGTAATTTACTTTCAGTTCCCAAAACACTCAAACCCAACCCCCAACTATATTTACTTTCGTGACAATCCCGTAAAAACAGCTAATCCACACTGACTCCCTTGGGTTCGACCCCTACTTACCACTTGCTACCCAGTAGTTAAGTCGCGAGTAGCGGACTATAAATTTATTTGCACAAATCGCTTTAACGACGAGCGGTTCTGTCACTCGTGTTTGGGAATTGGACACCAAGAAGCTACTCGCTTGTCGCATGCTTAAGAAGGACTTGACATGGGACCGCATGCCGACCTTGTCAGATACTGGTGTCAAGGGGAAGAGGCTTGAGGCGAAGAGGAGATTCATGGAACAAGGGCAGAGCGACCCTCTAACATCATAACCAGATTCTAATGCACCTGAGGCACAGGAGCAGCCGATGCCTGAGTAACCACGCACGCACGGTGCCGTACCATCGACTTTTGAGGAGCGCTTCGCGTGTTTAGAAACCCAGCAGAGCCAAATCCTAGCCAACCAGAGTCAGTCAGTCAGATACTTGCAACACGGAGTCAGCTCGCCTCAGCCCAGACTCGTATGGCCTCTGACATTTTTAACTTCCGATTTCATGCTGACCGAGCCCAGCAGTGGGTGCAGGAGTCCTGGACTGAGTTTTTCCGCCACCAGTAGTTCTACATATTCACCGACCCTCCTCCCACTAAGTTTGCTTCCCCTAACCCATTCGAGGCCGACTTCACTATGGTCGACGACCTCATTCCTGCACACCAAGCACCTCCCACCCGTCATGACTTCGAAGCTGGCCCCTCTCGCCCCGCCGGTGCTGCAGATTCCATGGATACTGCAGCTTTGTTTGGTGATGCCGATGTTGCTGATGAGGACGATGGTGCTTCTTAGCTCTTCATCCGGTTCTTATCACATGATTTTTTTTGTTGCTCCGTCGGCTGTTTTCCTTTTGTGTCTAATGGATATTACTTGTATGCCGAACGTTTTGCCATGACTTTTCATTTTATATCTTAATTGATGCTTTAGCTGTGTTTTACACTTTACATTGTGCTCGCATTATTTATCATACCTTTTATTTGACACCACTTGCCTTGCTTCTTCGTGATTATCGTTGCTAACCTATCACTTGTGCAGCTCTATGTTTTTATCTATATATCTACCAGAGCATGAGTCCTGTTGCACTCCTCGGGCATCGCTTAATCCTTATGGATATCGCACTATCACACACGAGGGAAGTTCCTATGCGCCTTTTCTTCTCTTTTATTTCTTTCTTTTCGGACTAAGCTCAATTTTAAGTGTGGAGTGGGTAGCGCATAATCACACACATCGCTTATCACATTCACTCTTCCATATGCTCAACTGTCTACGTATTCCGATTGAAATCCTCATTTTTCTACGATACTCCTTGATTGATTGTCATTCTTTTCGATTCGAAGTCTAGGACTTGAAATAGTTTTATTCGTGTGTATTCTCTCACATCAGTAGCATTGCTAGCCTTTGTCTATCACGTATTCTACGTATTTCTTAAAGCATGTTTGAGACTTGAAATTAGTAGGGACCGGTTCAAAATGTCTAAAAACTTAAATCACATCTCTTTTTCTAGGTGACCTTGGTACTGATACATGTTTCTATATACTTGTGATTTGCATGCACCCGCCTCTATTCATACACTATGTCAAGTTTTAAGTGTAGAGTTAGAAAAAGAATAGCCAAAAGAGGGGCGCAAAATAGGCCCCCAATCAAGAATAAAGTTCTGAAATTTCAAAAGATGGTGAAAAATTGACCCCAAGCATAGTTGCTTTTCAAGAAAAAACCAGAAAAATACTACCAAGGGCAAAGTGAGAAAAGTCACCCCTTGTGTATGAAATTTATTTTTGAAATTTCTGCCCCATTTTGCTTGATGTAGTGTATTTCCACCTTTCCAATGCATGTAGTCATGACTTGTTTTGAAACATCATGTATTAGAAACTAAGGGACGATCCTCGTGCTTGCACTGAAATTTTGATGTGATTTTCGTACTATTTTTTAGAAATACACTTAAGCCATGCTCCTCTTTTCTTACGGGTCATTGCCTAGTCCTTGGCACTTGAGAATGAGCTTTGCGCCAAGAGCCCGTGGACTATCCCTAGATAGCATAGGGGAATGGCGAGCATGTTTTGTGTAACTATTCATGTTCTTATTCCGTTGTTATAGAACTATTTAGAACATGTGATTAGTCGCTTGCTAGCGGTGTGTACTGACAGTTTGAATGCATGACTCGTTTAAACTATGATTGTCTGACAACTTTGATGAAGATGTATGACTTGAAGTCGAGGTAACACGATGAATCCGAGGTATGACATGACTTTACTATGACTCGTTGAGCATCATTTCATGCATACACGTTAGTTAGTTGTACAGGGGATTTATAGGTAGTTCAATTCCTGAAAACATTCACGAGACTATACTTATCCTACCAGAGCAGCCTAGGGGTTTAAAGGCTTGATGCATATTGATGGACCATAATTGTATGAATCATAAACACAGTTAAACCCACCAAATTAGACTCTTTGTCTATTTAACTTTTTCTTGTTAGTTCCGATATTTATCTACAGGATATTTTGAAGTCTAGAGAGAATACAGGCTAAGGAGGAGTTTTTAAGCTGAAAATAAATTACGAGTCATTCCAAGTCACGACCAGACTCCGACTATACAAATCTCATGAACCTGACATGGAATCAATCAAAACAAGTCCAACCGAAGAGCAACCAGAGTCAGTCCGGAGCTGAAAGGACCCGATGGCTTTTGGAAAAAGTCACAAAATCACACAAACTCTCTTCTCTCCTCCTTCTAGCCGGCGGCTCTTCCTCCTTGGTGACTCACCACCGGCGGCTTTGGGGAGAAAAGCCACATGGGCCGGCGGCTTTGAGAGCTTCTCCTCCCATTTTGTGCCATGTGTTGTGATCTAGATCCTTCCCTTGGCTATAAATAGAACTCATCCCTTCCCTTTGTAAATCATCCCACAATCCTCATTTCAAAACATCATCCATCACAAAGCTCTAGCTTCTCTCTAGATTTTGGGCACTACTCTTGTAAACACTTGTTTTAAATCTATAATACTCCTGTTGGTTCTTGAGTATTCTAGTTGTTCTTGAGTTTACTCCTGTTGGTTCTTGAGTATTCTCCCTTTACTTTACTGTCTTTCGAAAACCTTCAAGTACTTTGCTATGATATCCACCTCTATGGATATTCGTAGCTAAACCCTTCATTCGGTTGAAGGGGTGTACTTGTGTCATAAAATGTTTTAGGCCCTACTCTTAATACCTCTATGTGTTCAAAACTTGTTCTATGTGCCACATATTAGGTTAGAACTTCCAAGGTTGAGTGGATGCTTGGAATGGCAAAACTCTTCCGTGGGGTTCGTAAACATACTCTGATAAGTGGATGCTTGGAATGGCAAAGCTTATCTGAGAAGTTTGACCTCTTTAAAACACCATTTGGTTGATCGGGAATGATTGATCAAATGGATGCACACAAGGCTTATATACCTTGGAATGGGGTGTTAGTCTAAATAGAACAAGTGCTCTATGTCTTGGAATGGACTAGACAATGTGGCAAATCAAGTGCTTGGAATGGCCTTGATACACTTTTGAATACTTAGTATGATCATTAGAGGTCAATGATAAACAGACTATGATACAAGGCCCCTAAAACCGAATACTTTCCTTAACTTAAAACATCACCTGCACTTTACATTCAGTTTAAATATCAACTGCTTACTTTTCGCAAGACTTGCCCTTCAAGCAACCCACTCTCTGTAAGTCTTCTTTTTCAAGCAATTACTTTCAGTACTTTACTTTCTGCACTAAAATCACGACCAACCCACTTACTTTTCTATACTAAAACTAAAACCAACAACCAACCACTCACTTTTCATCGCTAAAACCTCAATCCACCTAAAATCACGCTCCCTTTCAGTACATTCCTCAAAGAACAACTATCCCCCTAATTCCCTTGGGTTCGACCCCTACTTACCACTTGCTACCCAGTAGTGAAGTCGCGAGTAGCGGACTTATAAATATATTCTTTACTTTTGCACACGACGATTGTGCATCCGTCAAAATTGGCGCCGTTGCCGGGGAATTAGTCGTCGGATTAGTTGTTCTTTTCTTTCCCTTCTCATCTCTTCATCACACTATGTATGCATGGACTACGCGACATCTTCCTCAGTTCGGAGGAACGGTCGGAGAAGACCCCGTAATACATTGCCAAAACTTCCACCATATTTGCCGCCACATAAAACCTGAAAACAAAATGTTAGTGGAATTTAAGTTAAAATGCTTCAAATTTTCTTTAACTGACTTCGCGACAATTTGGTATTACACATCAACCGCTATGCATGCTGAATATTATGTGGACCTTCGCACTCAATTCCTGAAGGAATTCTCCCCCCATCCTTACGACATAACACCCGAGAGAAGATCATGTGCCTTCAACAATCCCGGGATGAGACTTTGGACGAATACTACACGTACTATGACACCATCGTCTCACGCTGCCCGCACTATGGATTCACGGAAGTGTTTCTTCTTCAAAAATTTCTTTGTGGGATGAGGGCTGATGAGCAGACCAGGATTAACGAAGCAGTGGGAGAATCAGCCAGGAACTTATCCATGGCAGATATGTGGAACCTCATAGATGACATGGCCAAAGACACAAAACGAAGGCCAATGCCCAGAGCTAATAGAGGAATACAGATAGTAGAGGCTGTCCCAGAGACGAATGAAGAAGAAACTCTCGAGCCATCAGAAGAATTAGATACAGAAAGCACCGGAAGCAGCGAGGAAGAAGTCCATAATACCACTGGCGAGCTGCCCGAGTCATACCCAACTATCATTACCAAAGCAGCCGAGACCATCCGAGACCGGATCCTCACAGACAGACAGGACGGGACAAGACCAAGCCTTAAGATGCAAGCTTCCCAACTTTTTCCCTTGATCAATAAACAAATTGCAGAAAACTATGTGATCAATGAAGAGGCTAAAAGGAGGATGGAAGAAGGGCCTAATCAGAACGACTCCTTGATGGAGCAATTTTTTGCCACAACTAGACAAGGCAGCCCTGAACAGAAGAGAACCCAATTCAAGAGACTAGTAGTGAAAGGTCCCTCGCCTTCTCAGAGACGATGGAAGGAGAAACCACCAGAACCATGGGAACTGGACCCAAGCCCATCATCCCCCAAAAACCCAGGAAAAGGCAAGGCAAGAATCAAGGTTGGCACAATAGAGAAATACGACCTGAGCCACCCATGGGATCCAAACTTGTGATCCCTACGACGTTAAACAAAGGCACTGGTCGGGAGGTAACCCGACACCTATCTTACTTTCAGTCATTTATTTTCAGTCATTTAGTTTTTACCTTAACAGTCGCTCTCACCCACTTTTTGTATAGAAGGAATGACCCCTTGTAGGAATCAATTTTTGGAGCAAGATCAGATCAGCCAGGCAGCTTCCGAGAAATTACCGGGCCCGCGCTGAGAGTTCAAGGCCCCAGCCGAACCCCCTCGATTATCCAGCTCAAGCTATGACGTTCCACGACACGACACAGTAAAAGGGAGTTCAGTTCTTCTCTTTTCCTTAATGTCATTTCCTTCTCTTGTATATATTTGCATGACTTTTGAAGTAAGTCGTGCTGAAAGACACGCCTTCGTTCAAAAGTGTGGGGTGAGAACCGCCTGTGTACATAGTTAACATGCTTTTTCTTTTTCCTTTTCCCTTAATATTATCTTTTTGAAAATATGAACTTGAAAATGTGAAAAAGATAGATCTAAATTCATGCATTTACCTTGTGAAAATTCAACTGTTTGAAAACTTAGAATGTAACTTCTCATTTGTCCCTTTGTGCTGAGATATACAGGGGATGTGGAGTTGATATAAACTGCCCTAGAGAGGCTTGGCAAGCAATCAAAGGATCGAATCTAACTATATGGTTTTCGAAGTCAGTGGAGGCTGCACTTCGGGTTTCAGTGAAGATTGAAGTCATCTCCACCGTGCAGCGTTTATGCAAGAGGCGGGACGGGAATCAAACCGTCCTATCTCTAGTCCTAGTAGCCGGGAAAATAGATGAGCGACCCTCATCTTGACCATGCGAAACAGCAAGGATGAGAAAGAGCGGGGAGGTATTTCCATATGCTTTCGGGCGACTATTGGACCTACCAAAAAGGCTGAGAAAATGGACTAGCAAGTCACAAAGAAGTAAAAGCTCAAAGAAGCTAATCAAAGGCCAAAGGCCGATTGACGAAGCCCACCGCACTGTCGTTAAGGTGCGGTGTTCTCTGTGCAAAATAAAATTTATATCTCCGCTACTCGTGACTTTACTACTGGGTAGCAAGTGGTAAGTAGGGGTCGAACCCAAGGGAATTAGGGGGATAAGTTGTTCTTTGAGGGATCGTACAGGGAGGGAGCGTGTTTTAGGTTGATTGAGGTTTTAGTGCGGAAAAGTAAGTGTTTTTTTGGTTGGTTTTGGTTTTTAGTGCGGAAAAGTAAATGACAGAAAACTAAATACTGAAAATAAAAGAGAAGACTTACAGCGGTTGTTGCGTGATCGGCAAGTCTTGCAGAACGTCAGCAGTTGATATTGCGGTTTATACTAAAATTGAAAGTAAATGCAGGTGGTGTTTTAATCTAAGGAAAAATTCGGTTTCAGGGGCCTTGTATCATAATCCGTTTATCATTGACCGTTAATGACCATACTAAGTGTTCAAAAGTGAATCGAGGCTATTCCTAGCACAAGACTACCCACACCGTCTAGTCTTTTGCAAGACGTAGTACTCTTGTCTAATATGTGCATCCATTTGACCATCATTCCTGATAAATCAAATGGTTTTAGGAAGAGGTTGATCTCCACAAATAAGCTGTGCTCTTCCGAGCCTCCACTTATCCACGGAGGTCGCGATTTCATGATAGAGCTTTGCTCTTCCGAGCATCCACTCTACCAGTGAAGTTCTGACCTAATATAAGGCACTTAGAACAAGTTGAACACAAAGAGGCATTAAGAAAAGGGTCTAAAACATTTTATGACACAAGTACACCCCTTCAACCGAATGAAGGGTTTAGCTACGATTATCCATGGAAGAGGACATCATAGCTAAGTACTTAAAAAGTAAAGGTTTTGAAAGGCAGGAATAGTAAATGTTTTGAAAGTAAAGACAAGGAAAGTAAAGTTACAGTTTTGAAAGATGGGAAAGTAAAGGTTTCGAAAGTAAAAGACAGTAAAGGAAAGGGGTGAGTACTTCAAGAACCGACAAGAGTACTCAAGAACAGTGAAAAGTAAAGACAAGCTTGAGTACTTCAAGAACCGACAAGAGTACTCAAGAACTACTAGAATACTCAAGAACCAACAGGAGTATTATAGATTTAAAACAAGTGTTTACAATAGTGCCCAAAATCTAGAGAGATAAGTGACTTGTGTTTGTGATGTTGGAATTGTGGATGATTTACAAAGGGAATGAGGCATGGTATTTATAGTCTAAGGGAGGTGAGTTTTGTGGAGGAGATGAGGCCACTTGTCACAAGGGAAGAGGAGGAGGAGAAAGCCATCAGGAAGGATCTAGATCTCAAACACATGGCATGCAATGGAGTGGAGGAGCTTGTAGCCGCCCATGTGGAGGAGATGAGTGTGAGTCTGAGATATTTCTCCAAAAGCCATCCCCATGTGTCATCTTCCCATGGTTTAGCCGCCCATGTGAGGTGGAGGAGGAGAGTTTGTGAGTTTTGTGATCTTTTCACAAAAGCCATCAGTCCTTTCAGCTCCGGACAGACTCTGGTTGCTCTTCGGTTGGACTTGTTTTGAGTGATTCAACGTCCGGTTCTTGAAAGTCAGAATTTGGTCGTGACCTGGAATGACTCGTAATTCATTTTCAGCTTAAAAACTCCTCCTTAGCCTGTATTCTCTCTAGACTTCAAAATACCCTGTAGATAAATATCGGAACTAACAAGCAAAAGTTAAATAAACAAAGAGTCTAATTTGGTGGGTTTAATTGTGTTTATGATTCATACAATTATGGTCCATCAGATTACCCCACACTTTTAGTTGTTCGTCCCGAATAATGCTATTAAAGGGCGGCACACACTATCTAAGTAAACTTTTAAAATATGAAAGTGAGACTGTAGGGCTAGATTTATCCTAATTCATGCATTACTTACTTATTACCAAATTAAACTGTGTAAATACTTAGAAGAAACATGATACTTGTACCTTCGCGCCGAGATGCAAATTAATTCGGATGTTTCAGGAGATAGCCCTTTTTAGGCTCCTGGACTGCATTCTCGGAACCGTCTCGCACTATATGGTTTCCTTGTAGCTTTCTCTAGCACGTGATTCGGTTCGGGTTTCACTGAGTTGAGCCTTTTTGATTTCTTTTTGGCGAGGGACAGCTTTTTTTGGGTAGTAAATCGGCCTTTGGCCTTTGATTTGACTCTTTGAGTACTTCACTTTTGGTCGGTTAAACTTGCACAACTTTGGCCTTTGGCCTTTTGATTAGCTTCTTTGAGCTTTTCCCTTTTTGTGGCTTGCTAGTCCATTTTCTCAAGCCTTTTTTGGGAGGTCCAATCATCGCCCGCGAGCATATGGAAATACCTCCCCGCTCTCTCTCATCCTCGCCGTTTCGCGCGAGTCAAAATGAGGGTCGTTCATTTATTTTCCCGGCTACTCTGACTAGAGATAGGACGGTTTGATTCCCGTCCCGCCTTTTTTCTGCATAAACGCTGCATGGCGGAGATGACTTCAATCTTCACTGAAACCCGAAGTGCAGCCTCCACTGACTTCGAAAACCATATAGTTAGATTCGATCCTTCGAGTGCTTGCCAAGCCTCTCTAGGGAAGTTTATTTCAACTCCACATCCCCTGTTTATCTCAGCACAAAGGGACAAGTGAGAAGTTACATCCTAAGTTTTTAGACAGTTGAATTTTCACAAGGTAAATGCATTAATTATGATCTATCTTTTTCACATTCTCAAGTTCATATTTTCAAAAAGATAATATTAAGAGAAAAGGAAAAAAGAAAGCATGATAATTATCTATGTGCAAAGGCGGTTCTCACCCCACACTTTTGAACGAAGGCGTGCCTCACAGCACGACTTAGTTCAAAAGGCGATTGCAAGCAAATATTTACAGGAAAGGTGAGAACGGCACAAGGCAAAAACTAAATGACATAAAATAAAATGACTGAAAGTAAGATAGGTGTCGAGTTACCTCCCGACCAGTGCCTTTGTTTAACGTCGTTGGCTCGACGATACCTCAATCATGGATCATAAGGTCGGATCTCATGGGTGACTTAGGTCATATTTTTCTGTTGTCAAGTTGACCTCGCCATGGTAGTGTTTGACTTGCTGTCCATTCGCATTGAATCGTCTTCCATCCTCCATGCTTTCCAACTCAAGCATCCCATGGTTGAATATCTTAGTCACGGTATAAGGACCGGTCCATCTTGATTTCAGTTTGCTTGGCATAAACTTCAACCGTGAGGAGAAGAGTAGTACTTGTTGTCCTTCCTCAAATGAGCGCCGGAGGATGAATTTGTCATGATATAATTTTGTCCGCGCCTTGTAGTCCGTTTGCCCTTCATAGGCATCAAGCCGCAATTCTTCAAGTTCGCATAGCTTAAGCTTACTATCTAGTCCGGCAGCTTTTAAATCTGGATTGCACTGCTTGAGCGCCCAATAGGCTTTATGTTCTAATTCCACCGGAAGGTGGCATGCTTTTCCATAAACAAGTCTAAATGGAGAGGTCCCAATTGGCGTCTTGTATGCCGTCCGGTAAGCCCAAAGAGCTTCATCCAGCCTTTGACTCCAATCTTTCCTTGCCGGCTTCACCATCTTTTCTAGAATACTCTTGATTTCGCGGTTGGAGATCTCCGCTTGACCATTGCTTTGAGGGTGATATGCCGTGGACGTCCGGTGGTGGACATGGTAGTTTTTTTAAGGTGGAAGCCATCATGCGGTTGCAGAAATGAGTTCCTTGGTCGCTGATTATGGCCTTGGGTACTCCATACCTACAAAACAGGTTAGTGCGCAAAAATTCTATGACAGTTTTTGCATCGTCGCACCTTGTGGCCTTGGCTTCTACCCATTTTGACACATAATCTACAGCATCTAAAATGTAAGTATACCCGCATGAAACTGGGAATGGTCCCATAAAATCAATGCCCCAAATGTCAAAAACATTGTTGACCATTATGGGTACTTGAGGCATCTCATTTCTAGCTGACACATTTCCTACCCTTTGACACCTATCGCACTTTTGACACTTTTCATATGCATTTCTAAATATACTTGGCCAGAAAAAGCCGCTATCTAGGATTTTTCTAGCGGTTCTCCTAGGCCCGAAGTGTCCTCCACATGCAAACTCATGGCAAAAGCTAATAACAGAAGCTATTTCATTATCGGGGATGCATCTCCCAAGTATTTGATCTGCTCCTATTTTCCACAAATAAGGATCATCCCATAAGTAATGTTTAGCATTATGCCTAAGTTTCATGCATTGTGCTTTAGTAAAAGGAGGAAATGTACCTCCTACAAGGTAGTTGACGATTGAGGCATACCACGGCACCTTGGTTGAGACGGCGTATAGGTGCTCGTCTGGAAATGACTTGGTTATGTGCCCTTCTTCTTCCTCCCGGACAATCCTGCTTAGATGGTCTGCCACAGTATTCTCAATCCCCTTTTTGTCCCTTATCTCCACATCGAATTCTTGCAGTAGCAAGATCCACCGAATGAGCCTTGGCTTGGCCTCCTTTTTCTTTATTAGGTAACGGATGGCAGCATGGTCAGAATAAACTATCACTTTTGCTCCAAGCAAATAGGATCTAAATTTTTCCAGAGCAAATACTACTTCCAGGAGTTCCTTCTCGGTGGTGGAGTAGTTTCGTTGGGCTGAATCTAGGGTTCTTGAGGCATAGTAGATCACTCCCGCCTTCTTATCAATTTTTTGGCCGAGAACTGCCCCCACAGCAAAATCGCTCGCGTCGCACATGATTTCAAATGGTTTTCCCCAATCCGGAGTTTGGATGATGGGTGTGCTAGTGAGGGCTTTCTTCAGTTTATCAAAGGCCTCCTTGCATGTATTAGTGAATTCAAAATGGACTTCTTTTTGGAGAAGAGTGGATAGAGGCAACGCCTTTTTGGAGAAGTCCTTGATGAATCGTCGGTAGAATCCCGCATGCCCAAGGAAGGATTGAATTTCTCGGACAGTGGAGGGGTATGGTAGAGTCATGATCAGGTCTATTGATGGACCATAATTATACGAATCAAAAACACAGTAAAACCCACCAAATTAGACTGTTTGTCTATCTAACTTCTGCTTGTTAGTCCCGATATATTTCTACAGGGTATTTTGGCACTTAGAGAGAAAACACGCTAAGGAGAGGATTTTACGCTGAAAAGATGTTACGAGTCATTCCAAGGTCAAGATCAGACGCTGAATGAAGAAATCTCAACATCCTGACATTGAATTACTCAATTCAAATCCAACCGAGGAACAACCAAAGTCAGACCGGAGCAAAATTGGACAGATAGTTTTGTGAAAAGACTGCACAAAACTCACAAAACTCATCCTTATCTCCTAGTGACCGGCGGCTTTGGGAAGAAGAGATGACTCATGGGTGGCCAAGCCACCTCACCCCTCCCTTCCTCCTCTTCCAACCGGCGGCTTCTCCACCCCATGACCGGCCACCGGCGGCTTTTGCTCCCCCCCCCCCCCCCATGTGGCTTCTCCTCCTTGCTCCTCCTCTCCCCATGTGACAAGTGTATGGCTCTCATCCCTCTCCCATGGCTATAAATACAAGCCAATTCCTTTGTAAATCATCATCAACATCATCCAAAATCAATAAACACTTATCTCTCTACATTTTGTTACTTTGCCAGTTTGGTTTGAAATTATAATACTCCTGTTGGTTCTTGAGTATTATAATACTGCAGAGAATACTCTTGTTGGTTCTTGAGTATTCAGTAGGAATTGGGAATACTCATGTTGGTTCTTGAGTATTCCACCCCCTCTCCTCTTACTGTTTTCAAAAACCCCCGAGTATTTAGCTATGGTATCCACCTCTATGGATATTCGTAGCTAAACTCTTTATTCGGTTAAAGGGGTGTACTTGTATTGTAAAATGTTTTAGACCCTGCACCTAGTGCATCTTTGTGTTCAAAACTTGTTCTATGTGCCATATATAGTCAGAATTTCCAAGGTTGAGTGGAAGCTGTAACAAGCAAAGCTCTTCCGTGGGAATTTGTGAACATACTCGGGTAGTGGAAGCTGTAACAAGCAAAGCTATCTGAGGAGTTTGACTTATCTAAAAAACCATTTTGGGAAATCGTAACAGAAGATCAAATGGATGCACATAAGGCTAAGATACTTCGAAAGGAGGAATTAGTCTTAAGTAGAACAAGTGTTTTAAACGATGTTGCAAGTCTTGCGCTTAGAAATGGCCTCGATTCATCTTTGAACACTTAGGATGATCATTAGCGGTCAATGATAAACAACTATGATACAAGGCCCTTGAAACCGAATGTTTTCCTTGAATTACTAAACCCCCCTGTATTTACTTTTAATATTAGTATAACTACAATCATCAACCGCTCATCTTCCGGAGGACTCGCAAATCACGCATCACCCACTGTAAGTCTTTCTTTTTGCTTTTCAGTATTTATTTTCTGTAATTTACTTTTCCGCACTCAAAACCAAAAACAACCAAAAAAGTCACTTAGTCATAACCGCTAAAACTCAATCAACCTTAAAACACGCTCCCTCGCTGTACAAATCCCTTAAAGAACAACGTATCCCCCTAATTCCCTTGGGTTCGACCCCTACTTACCACTTGCTACCCAGTAGTAAAGTCGCGAGTAGCGGAAAAATATAAATTTATTTGTACAGAGAACATTGCACCTTAACGACAGTGCAGTGGGCTCCGTCAAATTGGCGCCGTTGCCGGGGAATTAGCCATCGGATAAGTTGTTCTTTCCCTCCCATGTCCTCATGACGCAACCCCCTTCATATGCATGGACAACAAGACATCTCCCTCTGTTCGGAGGTACGGATGGAGAAGACCCAGTACAACACTGCCGAAACTTTCACCACGTTTGCCACCTCATAAAACCTGCAAATGAAATGTTAGAGGAGTTTAAACTTAAATGCTTTAAATTTTCTTTAACTGATTTTGCAACGATCTGGTATTATACGTCAACCGCTAGTAGTGCAGTACATTTTGTGGACCTCTGCGTTCCATTCCTACGAGAATTCCCCCCCCCCATCCTTACGACAACAAACCCGAGAAAAAATCATGAGCCTTAAACAATCCCGGGATGAGACTTTGGACGAATACTACACGAGCTATGACACCATCGTCTCAAGCTGCCCGCACCATGGATTCACGAAGAAAGTTCTGCTTCAAAAATTTCTTCGTGGGATGAAGGCCGATGATCTAACAAGGATTAACGAAGCAATGAGGAGATCAGCCAGGAACTTCTCCCTAGCAGACATGTGGTACCTCATAAATGACCTGGCCGCAGCCACAAAACGAATGCCCCAAGCTGATAGAGAAATGCAAGAGGCTGGTCCAGAGACAGAAGGAGAAACTCCCGAGCCATCAGAAGAAACTCCCGAGCCATCAGAAGACTGGGATATAGAAAGTATCGGGAGCAACGAGGAAGTGTCAGCAATGGAAGAAGTCCAGAATACCACCGACATGCGGCCGAAGCCATACCCATCTATCATCACCCAAGCAGCCGAAACCATCTATGACCAGTTCCTCACAAACAGACACGACAAGGCAGAACCGAGCCTTAAGATGCAAGCTTCCCGACTTTTCCCCTCGATCAATAGACAAATCGCTGAAAACTATGTGATCCTTGAAGAGGCTGAAAAGAGAATGGGAAAAGGGCCTGAGCAGAACGACTCCTCGATGGAGCATGTTTTCGCCATGACTGGACAAGGCAGCCCTAAACACCCGAAAACCCAGTTCAAGAGACTAGTTGTAAAGGGTCCCCCGCCTTCTCAGAGACGTTGGAAGGAGAAATCACCAGAACAACGGGAACTGGACCCAAGCACATCATCTCGTAAGAAATCGGGAAAAGGCAAGGCAAGAAGCAACACAGGAACAGTGGCAAAATTCGACCTGAGCCACCCATGGGACCCCAACCAGTGATCCAGGAATAAGGTACTGTCGAGCCAACGACGTTAAACAAGTGCACAGGTCGGGAGGTAACCCGACACTATCTTACTTTCTGTTTTTTTTTTTATTTTCTATCTTTTAGTTTTTATCAATAAGTCGCTCTCACCCACTTGGTGCATAGAATGATTTGACTATTTAGGAATTGGTTTTTGGAGCACGATTTGATCAGCCAGGCAGCTTCCGTGAACTACCGGGCCTGCGCTGAGAGTTCAAGGCCCCAGCCGAACTCCCTCGATTATCCAGCCTCATGCCATGTCATTCGACACAGAAAGGGAGTTCTGATCTTACCTTTCCTTAATATCATTTTCTTCTCGTAATTGTCTGCTTGCATGGCTTTTGAACTAAGTAGTGCTGAAAGGCACGCCTTCGTTCAAAAGTGTGTGGTGAGATCCGCAAGTGTACATAAATAAATAACATGTTTTTCTTTTTTAGTGTTATCTTTTTGAAAATATGAACTTAAGAATGTGAAAAAGATAGATCTAAAATTCATGCATTTACCTTGTGAAAATTCAACTGTCTAAAAACTTAGAACGTAACTTCTCATTTGTCCCTTTGTGCTGAGATAAACTAGGGATGTAGAGTTGATAGAAATGCCCTAGAGAGGCTTGGCAAGCAATCGAAGGATCGAATCAAACTATATGGTTTTCGAAGTCAGTGGAGGCTGCACTTCGGGTTTCAGTGAAGATTGAAGTCATCTCCGCCATGCAGTGTTTATGCAAAAAGAAAAAAAGGCGAGGACGGGAATCAGACCGTCCTCTCTCTAGTCAAAGTAGCCGAGAAAATAGATGAGCGACCCTCATCTTCACCCGCGCGAAACGACAAGGATGAGAGGAGCGGGGAGGTATTTCCATAGGCTTTCGGGCGATGATTGGACCTCCCAAAAAAGGCTTGAGAAAATGGACTAGCAAGTCACAAAGACGCAAAAAGCTCAAAGAAGCAAATGAAGAGGCCAAAGGCCCAAAATTGTGAGGGTTTTAACCGAACAAAAAGTGAAGTACTCAAAGAGTCAAATCAAAGGCCAAAGGCCGATTCACTACAAAAGTAGTCCCTCGCCAAAAGAAAATCAAAGTACTCAAACCATTGAAACCCGAACCGAATCACGTGCTAGAGAAAGCTACAAGGAAACCATATAGTGCGAGACGGTCCCGAGGTTGCAGTCCAGGAGCCTAAAAAGGGCTATCTCCCGAAACATCCAGAATAATTTGCATCTCAGCACGGAGGTACAAGTATCAAGTTTCTTCTATTTATTTACACAGTTCAATTTGGTAATAAGTAAGTAATGCATGAATTAGGATAAATCTAGTACCACAGTCTAATTTTCATATTTCAACAAACTTACTTAGTGTGCCGCCCTTTAATAGCATTGTTCAGGACGAACAACTAAAAGTGTGGGGTAATCTGATGCACCATAATTATACGAATCAAAAACACAGTAAAACCCACCAAATTAGACTATTTGTCTATCTAACTTCTGCTTATTAGTCCCGATATATTTCTACAGGGTATTTTGGCACTTAGAGAGAAAACACGCTAAGGAGAGGATTTTACGCTGAAAAGATGTTACGAGTCATTCCAAGGTCAAGATCAGACGCTGAATGAAGAAATCTCAAGATCCTGACATTGAATTACTCAATTCAAATCCAACCGAGGAACAACCAAAGTCAGACCGGAGCAAAATTGGACTGATAGTTTTGTGAAAAGACTGCACAAAACTCACAAAACTCATCCTTATCTCCTAGTGACCGGCGGCTTTGGGAAGAAGAGATGACTCATGGGTGGCCAAGCCACCTCACCCCTCCCTTCCTCCTCTTCCAACCGGCGTCTTCTCCTCCCCATGACCGGCCACCGGCGGCTTTTGCTCCCCCCTCCATGTGGCTTCTCCTCCTTGCTCCTCCTCTCCCCATGTGACAAGTGTATGGCTCTCATCCCTCTCCCATGGCTATAAATACAAGCCAATTCCTTTGTAAATCATCATCAACATCATCCAAAATCAATAAACATTTATCTCTCTACATTTTGTTACTTTGCAAGTTTGGTTTGAAATTATAATACTCCTGTTGGTTCTTGAGTATTATAATACTGTAGAGAATACTCCTGTTGGTTCTTGAGTATTCAGTAGGAATTGGGAATACTCCTGTTGGTTCTTGAGTATTCCACCCCCTCTCCTCTTACTGTTTTCAAAATCCCCCGAGTATTTAGCTATGGTATCCACCTCTATGGATATTCGTAGGTAAACTCTTTATTCGGTTAAAGGGGTGTACTTGTATTGTAAAATGTTTTAGACCCTGCACCTAGTGCATCTTTGTGTTCAAAACTTGTTCTATGTGCCATATATAGTCAGAATTTCCAAGGTTGAGTGGAAGCTGTAACAAGCAAAGCTCTTCCGTGGGAATTCGTGAACATACTCGGGTAGTGGAAGCTGTAACAAGCAAAGCTATCTGAGGAGTTCGACTTATCTAAAAAACCATTTTGGGAAATCGTAACAGAAGATCAAATGGATGCACATAAGGCTAAGATACTTCGAAAGGAGGAATTAGTCTTAAGTAGAACAAGTGTTTTAAACGATGTTGCAAGTCTTGCGCTTAGAAATGGCCTCGATTCATCTTTGAACACTTAGTATGATCATTAGCGGTCAATGATAAACAACTATGATACAAGTCCCCTGAAACCGAATGTTTTCCTTGAATTACAAAACCTCCCTGTATTTACTTTTAATATTAGTATAACTACAATCATCAACCGCTCATCTTCCGGAGGACTCGCAAATCACGCATCACCCACTGTAAGTCTTTCTTTTTACTTTTCAGTATTTATTTTCTGTAATTTACTTTTCCGCACTCAAAACCAAAAACAACCAAAAAAGTCACTTAGTCATAACCGCTAAAACTCAATCAACCTTAAAACACGCTCCCTCGCTGATGGACCAAAGTTATACGAGTCAGAAACACAGTAAAACCCCCTTAATTAGACTGTTTGTCTATCTAACTTCTACGTGTTAGTCCCGATATATTTCCACAGGGCATTTTAGAGACTGAAGTGAAAACACGCTAAGGAGAGGATTTTATGCTGAAAAGATAACAAGAGTCAATCCAAGGTCAAGATCATATGCCGACTGAAGAAATATCAAGGATCCTGACGTTGAATTGACCAGAACAAATTAATCAGAAGAATCAGGAGTGGAGTCAAGACAGCCCGGAGAAGAAACACATTGACAGTTTTGTGAAAAGACTGCACAAAACTGTACAAATCTCACATTGGACAAGGATGACCGGCCACTTAAAGAAGTCGTGGCCAAGGGAGGAGCTCCTCCTCCTTTGCCACCGCCTACCGGCGGCTTGGGGTGGTGGTGACCGGCGGCTTTTGCCCCTCCTCCACATGTCACCACCACCTTCCTCCTCCTCCACCACTCCTCTTCCTCCATGTGTGGCCATCTCCTCCATCCATTTTCTCCTCCAATCAAAATGCAACACTTACCACCCATCTCCACCACCCATCTCCTCCCCTTTGGGCTATAAAAGGAGGAGCTCCTCCTCCTCATTTCACACACCAAAATCCAAATTCACTTCTCTCTCTAGAAGTTGTAATATTTGTAACGTTGTAATTTTGCTTTGGAAATAAAGGAAAGCTCCCTTGGCGCTTCAACGGTTGTAAGTATTATTTTTAGTATTTATTTAACTGATGTCTTTAATTCCTTAGTATAATGTTTAGCGCGATGAATAGTAGCTAAACTTGTAGTTCGGTCTAAGGGGCGCACTTGTATTATAAAATGTTTTAGACTATTAACTTAGTGTATAGTCTTAGTATTCAAAACTTGTTCTATGTGCCATATATAGTCAGAGTTTCCAAGGTTGAGTGGATGCTGTAACAAGCAAAGCTCTTCTGTGGGAATTCGTGATCATACTCAGGTAGTGGAAGTTGTAACAAGCAAAGCTATCTGAGGAGTTCGACTCATCCTAAACCCCATCTGGTCGAGCGTAACTGTGAGATCAGGTGGATGCACCCAGGCTAGCATACCTTAGGGTATTGGCGCTAGACTGAAATAGAACAGGAGTTGCTTTAAACCGGTGTTGCAAGTCTTGAGCTGTAACTAGCCTCGATTCACCGTTTGAATACTTAGATGATTCACTAATGGTCAATGATAAACAGGATATAATACAAGTCCCCTGAAACCGAACATTTCTCTTTAATTATAAACTGTAATTTACTTTTCAGTATTAAAATCAACCAACCAATCAATCAATCAAAATAGCTGGTAGCTTTAAAACCAACCAACCGACCTTAAACACGCTCCCACACTGCGTAATCCCCCCGAAGAACAATTATTCCCCTAGTTCCCTTGGGTTCGACCCCTACTTACCAAGTACTACCCAGTAGTATAGTTGCGAGTAGCGGACTATTATAAATTTATTTGCACAATCGCTTTGACGACGAGCGGTTCTGTCAAATTGGCGTCGTTGCCGGGGAACTAGTCATCGGATAACTGTTCTTTAAACCGTTACGCGCTTCAAAAACAAACCATGTCTCGCGAAGAAAGTCACCATGACTACCAGGATGACGAAGAAATAAACCTGTACGATCAAAATGATGAGGTACCGTTTCCATTCGTCGACGATCCGGAACAACTCATCAGGAACAGAAGAGCTCGTGATAGGGAAGCAGTCAGAAGAAACCAAGAATTACCCGAGGACCGAAATGCAGCTGGTCCAGTACAACCTCCTATCCATCCCCCACGACCACAACCTCAACCTCGATACATGCCAAGAAGAGAACCCGCTTTCGACGACTACTACGGGGACAACTACTACCGTGAACCAACTATGGGCGAGTTAAATGCCCCTAATTTCGAGACACGGTCGTGGTGCATCTATGAGAGCCCTGAATTAGAAAATATAACCATCAACGCATCAGTGGCACACAGCCTGCCAAAATTCTCAGGATCTCAAGGAGAATTTGCCGCAACTCACCTCCAACGCCTACATGGCATTTGCCAGAATCTAAAGCCCAATCGAGTGAATATGGACGACTTCAAGTTAAAAGCGTTCTATTTTTCCCTCATAGACTCGGCAAGCGACTGGTTCCTTTCATTGCCTTCCGGAAGCATCAGAACATGGGCTCAGATGCAGAAGAAATTCTTAGACAAGTACTACCCGGCTGGAAGAGCAATACAAGTAAGGAAGCAACTACAGGAAATCAAACAAGGTCCCAATGAAACCATGTACGATTACCTGGAAAAGTTCAATCACCTAGAAAGGAGCTGCTGTACCCTTGGACTGCCCGAGAAACTCGTCATCGAGTACCTTATTGATGGATTAAGACCATTAGACAAAATGCTCTTGGATGCCTCAGCGGGAGGGTCCATGATGAATCTATCATTAAGTGGCATCAGAAATCTCATCGCCAACGTTGCTGAAAATGCTCGATTTAGAGAAGAAACCACTCGCCAAGATGAATTCTCTCGATCAAAAAGGGTAGCACAAACCGAGGCATCAGTAAACTCCATAACTGAAGAGATGAAACAGTTAAAGGAGATGATGATTGAGATCATACGTAGACAGCCAGTTACGGTAAAACCTTGCGAGTTCTGTGATTCTACAGACCACAAAACGGACGCATGCCCAACATTGATAGAAGAAAAACCGGCTGACGTAAATACAGTGGGAGGATATCAAGGATACAACAACGACAGAGCTGGACAAAATAGACAGTACGGTCAAACATCAAACCCAGGCTGGCGTAACAACAACAGCTATCTTCAGAAGGAGACACAACCAGCTGTCCCTCAACTAGCGCAGTCATTCTACCAACCACCCCACCGACAGTACAACCAGACCACCCCACCACCAAGCCAATACCAACAAGAGGAGCCAAACCTATACCATGCAAGCTCAAACAATTCTCGAGAGCCAAACGAATCACTAGAGGACATGATGCTGCAATTACCTAGTACTGTGCAGCAGTTGAATACTACTATGCATCAAAATCAAACCGAAACAAAAAAAGAATTATCAGACTTGAAGGAGCATATCTCCCAACTCGCTGCATCAGTATCCGCACTCTCTAGTGAACCCGGCAAACTCCTGTCTCAAACTATTCAAGGCTCGCAGTAGAACATGAATACTGTGACTCTTAGGAGTGGGAAAACGCTTGTCGGCAAACCTGTGGAGCAAATGAAAGACAGAGACCCAAGGTTACCAGGAAAAGAGCAAATAAGGCCCGAACCTCTCGAAATTCTAGATGAAGAAGAGACCGATAAAGATGACGACATATTTGAGGAAGAGCGGCAAGTAACCGAAGAAGAAGAAAATACATTTAAAGAACACAGGCCTAACCCGGTACCCAGAACCGAAACCCCTAAAATAAGCACGACACTTCCATTTCCAGTACCGGATCGCGTGCAAAAACAACATGTCATGGATAAGGAAGTACTTGAGTTGTTCAGCAAGGTCGAAATCAACATTCCCCTTTTAGAAGCCATCAAACAAATTCCTCGGTATGCCAAGTTTTTAAAAGAACTATGCACCAACCGGAGAAGGAATGCTGGAAACGATCAAGAGCTGATGAGTAAAAACGTGTCGGCTGTCATACAACAAAAAGTTCCCTTCAAATGTGGAGATCCAGGAACTTACACCATTCCTTGCACAATTGGTAACATAAGGATCGAGAATTGCATGCTAGACCTTGGAGCATCAATCAATGTTCTCCCATTCTCTATCTACTCATGCCTTAAGATTGGACCACTCAAACCCACCGGTCTCACTATTCAACTAGCAGATCGATCCTGCAAACAACCCGAGGGCAAAATAGAAGACGTCCTGGTTCAAGTAGGCAAGTTAGTGTTTCCAGCAGACTTCTACGTTTTAAAGATGGAAAATGGCGGACCTACTGATCATGCACCTATTCTTCTCGGCCGTCCATTCCTCAAAACATCAAAAATGAAGATAGATTGTGGAAGTGGAATGCTTTCAATGGAAGTAGAAGGAGAGGTCTACAGCTTTGACATATTCCAAGCAATGAAGCACCCTATGGAATTCGAGGAAATACACGCACTCGATACTTTGGACGACCTGGTCCAAGAAATTCGACCAGAACTAAGAACAGATCCCTTGGAAGCCGTGCTCAATGGAGCCATAAGCCCATACAAATTAACCAAAGACTTGCACGAAACAGTGGCCCACTTAACGATCTCAGAGCCTCTCACACCAGAATTTGAAGTCAACGAGGTAAAACTATTCAAATCGAATACTTTTCTGCCCTCGGTGGTGCAAGCCCCCAAAACAGAATTAAAGCCCCTTCCTGGACATCTGAAGTACGCCTTCCTGGGGGATAAGGACACACTCCCAGTAATCATCAAAAGTGGCTTGGAAACAAGCCAGGAACAAAGTTTGATAAAAGTCCTGAAGCAACACAAGTTGGCTATTGGATGGACTCTGGCCGACTTAAGGGGAGTCAGCCCGGCTGTATGCATGCACCGTATTCTACTTGAGGATGGAGCAAAACCATCAAGAGAGCCCCAACGACGGCTCAACCCAATCATGATGGAGATCGTCCAAAAGGAAATACAAAAGCTTCTAGATGCAGATGTTATCTATCCCATATCAGATAGTCAATGGGTGAGTCCTGTTCACGTAGTACCAAAGAAAAGTGGAGTCACAGTCGAGGAAGATGCTGAAGGAAACATGGTCACAACACGGGTAAAGAATGGGTGGCGCATGTGCATTGATTATCGACAGCTGAACGCGGTGACTCGAAAGGATCATTTCCCGCTCCCATTCATTGATCAAATGCTAGATAGATTGGCAGGAAAACCATATTTTTGCTTCTTGGACGGGTTCTCAGGATACAACCAGATCCCCATAGCACCTACGGACCAAGAGAAGACTACATTCACCTGCCCATTCGGTACATTTGCCTTCAGAAGAATGTCATTCGGCCTCTGCAATGCTCCTGGAACTTTCCAAAGGGTTGTAACCAGCATCTTTTCAGACATGATCGGAGAATTCATCGAAGTCTTCATGGACGACTTCACCATCCATGGAGACACATTTGATGCATGCTTGAGCAATTTGAACTCAGTTTTGGAACGATGTGTATCCATGAACTTAGTGCTCAATTATGAAAAATGCCACTTCATGGTAACACATGGAATAGTCTTAGGACATGTTGTCTCACAAAAAGGCATGGAAGTGGACAAAGCAAAGATCGACCTGATCACGACTCTACCATACCCATCCACGGTCCGAGACATCCAATCATTCCTTGGCCATGCAGGATTCTACCGACGATTCATCAAAGACTTCTCCAAAAGAGCATTGCCCCTATCCTCTCTTCTACAAAAAGAAGTTCCATTTGAATTCACCAGTACATGCAAAAAGGCTTTTGATGATCTAAAGGAAGCCCTCACCAGCACACCCATCATCCAAACACCAAATTGGGAACTACCATTCGAAATAATGTGCGACGCAAGCGACTTCGCTGTGGGGGCAGTTCTCGGCCAAAAGATTGAAAAGAAAGCAGGAGTGATCTATTACGCCTCACGAACCCTAGATCCTGCCCAACGGAACTATTCCACCACTGAAAAGAAACTTCTTGCAGTAGTATTTGCTCTGGAAAAATTCAGACCCTACTTACTTGGAGCAAAAGTAATAGTTTATTCAGACCATGCCGCCATCCGATACCTAATGAAGAAGAAGGAGGCTAAACCAAGGCTTATTCGGTGGATATTACTACTGCAAGAATTCAATGTGGAAATAAGGGACAAAAAGGGGATCGAGAATACTGTGGCAGATCACCTAAGCAGGATTGTCAGAGAGGAAGAAGAAGGGCACATAACAGAGTCATTCCCTGACGAGCACCTATACGCCATCTCAACCAAGGTGCCATGGTACGCCCCAATCGCCAACTACCTTGTAGGAGGTACATTTCCTCCTTCTTTTACTAAAGCACAATGCATGAAACTTAAACACGATGCTAAACAATACTTATGGGATGATCCTTATTTATGGAAAATAGGAGTAGATCAAATACTTAGGAGATGCATCCCTGATAATGAAATAGCTTCTGTTATTAGCTTTTGCCATGAGTTTACATGTGGAGGACACTTCGGGCCAAGGAAAACCGCTAGAAAAATCTTAGATAGCGGATTTTTCTGGCCAATAATATTTAAAGATGCCAACGAAAAGTGTAAAAAATGCGATAAGTGTCAAAGAGTAGGAAATGTGTCAGCTAGAAATGAAATGCCTCAAGTCCCCATATTTGTCAACGATGTCTTCGACGTTTGGGGTCTTGATTTTATGGGACCATTTCCAGTTTCATGCGGTTATACCTATATTCTAGTTGCAGTAGACTATGTGTCGAAATGGGTAGAAGCTAAGGCCACAAGGTGCGACGATGCAAAAACTGTCATAGAATTTTTGCGCACTAACCTGTTTTGTAGGTATGGGGTAGGCCATAATAAGCGACCAAGGAACTCATTTCTGCAACCGCATGATGGCTGCTACCTTAAAACGCTACCATGTCCACCACCGGACGTCCACGGCATATCACCCCCAGTCCAATGGTCAAGCAGAAATCTCCAACCGCGAAATCAAAGGAATTTTAGAAAAAATGGTGAAACCAAGCAGGAAAGATTGGAGCCAGAGGTTAGACGAAGCCCTTTGGGCTTACCGGACGGCATACAAGACGCCAATTGGAACCTCTCCCTTTCGGCTTGTTTATGGGAAGGCATGCCATCTTCCGGTAGAAATAGAGCATAAGGCATATTGGGCGCTCAAGCAATGCAATCCAGATTTAAAAGCTGCCGGACTAGATAGGAAGCTTAAGCTATGCGAACTTGAAGAGTTGCGGCTTGAAGCCTACGAAGAGCAAACAGACTACAAGGCACGGACAAAATTATATCATGACAAATTCATCCTCCGGCGCTCATTCGAGGAAGGACAACTAGTATTACTCTTCTCCTCACGACTGAAGATAATGCCCGGGAAGCTTAAATCTAGATGGACCGGTCCCTTCACAATAACCAAGGTATACAACCATGGGATGCTTGAGTTGGAAAGCATGGAGAATGGAAGCAAATTCAATGTAAATGGGCAACGAGTCAAACACTACCATGACGAAGTCAACTTTGCCGCGGCAAAGTTTGACCTCAGCCACCCATGGGACCCAAACCAATGAACCACAAACGAGGTATCGTCGAGCCAACGACGTTAAACAAGTGCACTGGTCGGGAGGTAACCCGACACTATCTTACTTTTCCGCACTTTAATTTCTGTCATTTAAAATTCAGTATTTAGTTTTAAGCTTGCATGACTTTTGAACTAAGGCACGCCTTCGTTCAAAAGTGGGGGGTGAGAACCACCTGTGTACATAAATAACATGCAGCTGTTTTTCTTTTTTAATAAGTACCTTTTTAAAAATATGAACTTAAGAATGTGAAAAAGATAAATCATAATTCATGCATTAACCTTGTGAAAATTCAAACTGTTTAAAAACTTAGAATGTAACTTTCCATTTGTCCTTTATGCTGAGATAACTAGGGATGTGGAGTTGACATAAACTGCCCTAGAGAGGCTTGGAAAGCAATCAAAGGATCAGATCAAACTATATGGTTTTCGAAGTCAGTGGAGGCTGCACTTCGGGTTTTCAGTGAATAATTGAAGTCAACTCCGCCAAGAAGCATCTATGCAAAGGCGAGGACGGGAATCAGACCGTCCTCTCTCTAGTCAAAATAGCCGAGAAAATAGATGAGCGACCCTCATCTTGACCCGCGCAAAACGACAAAGACAAGAGGAGCGGGGAGGTATTTCCATAGGCTTGCGGGTGATGATTGGACCTCCCAAAAAGGCTTGAGAAAATGGACTAGCAGTCACAAAAAGGCGAAAAACTCAAAGAAGAAAATCAAAAGAGGCCAAAGGCCCAAAATTGTGAAGGTTTTAACCGAGCAAAAGTGAAGCACTCAAAAAAGTCAAATCAAAGGCCAAAGGCCGATTCACTACAACAAAAAAGCAGTCCCTCGCCAAAGAAGAAAATCAAAAAGGCTCAACTCACTGAAACCCGAATCGAATCATGTGCTAGAGAAAGCTACAAGAAAACCATATAGTACGAGACGATCCCAAGATTGCAGTCCAGGAGCCTAAAAAGGGCTATCTCCCGAGACATCCAATATAATTTGCATCTCAGCACGGAGGTACAAGTATTAAGTTTCTTCTATTTATTTACACAGTTTAATTTGGTAATAAGTAAGCAATGCATGAATTAGGATAGATCGAGTACCATAGTCTAATTTTCATATTCCAAAGCCAAACTTAGAACTTACGCCCTTTAATAGCATTGTTCGGGACGAACAACTAAAAGTGGGGGGTAATCTGATGGACCAAAGTTATACGAGTCAGAAACACAGTAAAACCCCCTTAATTAGACTGTTTGTCTATCTAACTTCTACGTGTTAGTCCCGATATATTTCCACAGGGCATTTTAGAGACTGAAGTGAAAACACGCTAAGGAGAGGATTTTATGCTGAAAAGATAACAAGAGTCAATCCAAGGTCAAGATCATATGCCGACTGAAGAAATATCAAGGATCCTGACGTTGAATTGACCAGAACAAATTAATCAGAAGAATCAGGAGTGGAGTCAAGACAGCCCGGAGAAGAAACACATTGACAGTTTTGTGAAAAGACTGCACAAAACTGTACAAATCTCACATTGGACAAGGATGACCGGCCACTTAAAGAAGTCGTGGCCAAGGGAGGAGCTCCTCCTCCTTTGCCACCGCCTACCGGCGGCTTGGGGTGGTGGTGACCGGCGGCTTTTGCCCCTCCTCCACATGTCACCACCACCTTCCTCCTCCTCCACCACTCCTCTTCCTCCATGTGTGGCCATCTCCTCCATCCATTTTCTCCTCCAATCAAAATGCAACACTTACCACCCATCTCCACCACCCATCTCCTCCCCTTTGGGCTATAAAAGGAGGAGCTCCTCCTCCTCGTTTCACACTCCATAATCCAAATTCACTTCTCTCTCTAGAAGTTGTAATATTTGTAACAATGTAATTTTGCTTTGGAAATAAAGGAAAGCTCTCTTGGCGCTTCAACGGTTGTAAGTATTATTTTTAGTATTTATTTAACTGTTGTCTTTAATTCCTTAGTATAATGTTTAGCGCGATGAATAGTAGCTAAACTTGTAGTTCGGTCTAAGGGGCGCACTTGTATTATAAAATGTTTTAGACTATTAACTTAGTGTATAGTCTTAGTATTCAAAACTTGTTCTATGTGCCATATATAGTCAGAGTTTCCAAGGTTGAGTGGATGCTGTAACAAGCAAAGCTCTTCTGTGGGAATTCGTGATCATACTCAGGTAGTGGAAGCTGTAACAAGCAAAGCTATCTGAGGAGTTCGACTCATCCTAAACCCCATCTGGTCGAGCGTAACTGTAAGATCAGGTGGATGCACCCAGGCTAGCATACCTTAGGGTATTGGCGCTAGATTGAAATAGAACAGGAGTTGCTTTAAACCGGTGTTGCAAGTCTTGAGCTGTAACTAGCCTCGATTCACCGTTTGAATACTTAGATGATTCACTAATGGTCAATGATAAACAGGATATAATACAAGTCCCCTGAAACCGAACATTTCTCTTTAATTATAAACTGTAATTTACTTTCCAGTATTAAAATCAACCAACCAATCAATCAATCAAAATAGCTGGTAGCTTTAAAACCAACCAACCGACCTTAAACACGCTCCCACGCTGCGTAATCCCCCCGAAGAACAATTATTCCCCTAGTTCCCTTGGGTTCGACCCCTACTTACCAAGTACTACCCAGTAGTATAGTTGCGAGTAGCGGACTATTATAAATTTATTTGCACAATCGCTTTGACGACGAGCGGTTCTGTCACTCGCTGTACAAATCCCTTAAAGAACAACGTATCCCCCTAATTCCCTTGGGTTTGACCCCTACTTACCACTTGCTACCCAGTAGTAAAGTCGCGAGTAGCGGAAAAATATAAATTTATTTGTACAGAGAACATTGTACCTTAACGACAGTGCAGTGGGCTCCGTCATCTATCTTAGATTTGTCCACCTCTATGCCTTCTTGTGAGACGACGTGCCCTAAGACCACTCCATGAGTTACCATGAAATGGCACTTCTCATAGTTGAGCACAAGGTTCATCGAGACACATCGTGCCAGAACCGTGCTTAAGTTGTCTAGGCAAGCGTCGAATGTATCGCCATAGATGGTGAAGTCGTCCATGAAGACTTCGATGAATATTCCGATCATGTCTGAGAAGATGCTGGTCACCACTCTTTGGAAAGTCCCCGGAGCATTGCATAGACCGAACGACATTCTTCTGAAAGCAAATTTGCCGAATGGGCAGGTGAATGTGGTCTTCTCTTGGTCCTCAGGCGCTATGGGAATCTGGTTGTAGCCTGAGAATCCGTCCAGGAAGCAAAAGTACGGTTTGCCTGCCAGTCGGTCTAACATTTGATCGATGAATGGCAGAGGGAAATGGTCCTTTCTTGTGACGGCGTTCAATTTTCTGTAGTCGATGCACATTCTCCAGCCGTTCTTGACCCTTGTTGTCACCATTTTTCCTTCGGCATCTCCCTCGATTGTGATTCCAATTTTCTTCGGGACTATGTGGACTGGACTCACCCAATGGCTATCCGATATTGGATAGATTACATCTGCATCCAGGAGCTTCTGTATTTCCTTCTGGACGATTTCCATCATGATTGGATTAAGTCGTCGCTGAGGTTCTCTTGACGGCTTAGCTCCATCCTCGAGTAAGATGCGATGCATGCAAACTGCTGGGTTGAATCCTCTCAAGTCGGCTAGAGTCCATCCAATAGCCAACTTATGTTGTCTCAGCACTTTTATCAAACGACGCTCCTGGTCTATTTCTAGGCCACTTTTTATGATTATCGGGAGCGTGTTATTTTCCCCTAGGAATGCGTATTTCAGATGCACGGGCAGGGGCTTCAATTCTATTTTTGGAGCTTGCATCACCGAGGGTGAAAAGGTATTTGATTTGAATAATTTTACCTCGTTGACTTCATATCCTGGTGTGAGAGGCTCCGAGATTGTTAAGTGGGCTAGTGTTTCATGCAGGCCTTCGGCCAAGTCATATGAGCTCTTGGCTCCATTGAGTATGAGTTCTAAGGGATCCGCTCTTGGTTCTGGTTGAACTTCTTGGATTAGGTCGTCCAAAGCGTCGAGAGCGTGCACTTCCTCGAACTCCATGGGATGCTTCATTGCTCTGAATATGTCGAAGCTGAAGACCTCTCCTTCTACTTCCATTGATAGCATCCCACTCCCGCAGTCTATTTTCATTTTTGAGGTTTTAAGAAATGGTCGACCGAGAAGGAAAGGAGCATGGTCAGTTGGCCCACTATTCTCCATTTTAAGGAAGTAGAAGTCTGCTGGAAACACCAATTCTCCTACTTGGACCAAAACGTCTTCAATTTTGCCCTCGGGCTGTTTGCAGGACCGGTCTGCCAGTTGAATAGTGAGACCGGTGGGTTCGAGCGGCCCGATCCTAAGGCATGAGTAGATAGAGAAGGGCAAGACGTTGATTGATGCTCCAAGGTCTAGCATGCAGTTCTCGATTCGGATGTTGCCAATTGTGCATGGAATGGTGTAAGTTCCCGGATCTCCATATTTGGGGGGGCACCTTTCGTTGCATGACAGCCGATACGTCCCTTCTCATTAGTTCTTGATCATTTCTATTGCTCCTCCTCCGGTTGGTGCAAAGGTCCTTTAGAAACTTAGCATATCGAGGGATTTGCTTGATGGCTTCTAAGAGGGGGATGTTGATTTCGACTTTGCTGAACAATTCAAACACGTCCTCATCCATGACATGTTGTTTTGGTACTCGAGTTGGCACTGGAAATGGAAGTGCGGCGCGTATCTTGGAGGTCTCGGTTCTGGACACCGGGTGTGGCCTGTGTTCTTCGGGTGCGTCCCCATTTTTCTCGGCCGCATCCTGCTCAAGAGTTCCGCGAGTCTCGGGCCTCATTTGTTCTTCTCCGGACAACCTTGGGCTTTTGTCCTCCGCTTGCTCCATGGGTTTGACGGCAAGCTTTTTTCCACTCCTTAGGGTCACGGCATTAACATTTTCCTTCGGGTTTTGAATGGTTTGTGAAGGAATTTGACCAGGCTCATTATTTCTCTCGAATATTGAGGTGGCGAGCTGAGACATTTGTTTTTTCAGGTCGGCTATTGCTCCATCATTTTTTGCCTGGTTTTGATACACAGTAGTACTCAACCGCTGCACAGAGCCCGACAATTGCTACACAGTACTCGAGGATTGTTGCACAGTACCCTTCAATTGCTGCACAGCACTCGAGGATTGCTGCACAGTACTAGAGAGTTTCTTCATCATGTCCTCCAGCCACTTGTTTGGTCCTTGCTGATTACTCGGGCCCGCCTGATATTGATTTGGAGCCTTCTGTTGATATTGGCCCATCGGGTACTGGTCTGGTCCCCTTTGTTGATACTGGCTCGTTGGTGGGGCGTTCTGGTTGTACTGCTTGTGGGGAGGTTGGTAGAGCGTCTGAGCTGGTTGGGGTACGGCTTTGTTGTTGTTCCCTTGGTATCCTCCCACTACATTGGCCTCCACCGGGTTGACTTCGATCAAAGTTGGGCATGCATCAGTCTTGTGGTCCGTAGAGCCACAAAACTCGCAAGGTCTTACTTGAACTGTCTGCTTTTGTAATAATTGCATCATCATTTCCTTCATTTGTCTCATCTCTTCTGGCATGGAGTTTACTGATGTCTCGGCTTGTGATACGTTTTTTGTTCGGAAGAATTCATTTTGACGAGTAGTTTCCTCTCTAAACCGGGCATTTTCAGCAACGTTGGTAATGAGATCCCTTATGCCACTTAATGATAGATTCATCATGGATCCTCCAGCTGAGGCATCCAGGAGCATTTTGTCTAACTCAGTTAGTCCATTAATTAGGTACTCGATGATGATCTTCTCGGTTAGTCCAAGAGTGCAGCAGCTTCTCTCCAGGTGGTTGAATTTCTCCAGGTAGTCGTACATGGTCTCATTAGGTCCTTGCCTTATGTCCTGCAGTTGTCTTCTTACTTGCATTGCTCTTCCTGCTGGGTAGTATTTGTCAAGGAATTTCCTTTGCATCTGAACCCATGTTCTGATGCTTCCCGAAGGCAATGAAAGGAACCAGTCGTTTGCCAAGTCAATGAGGGAAAAATAGAACGCTTTCAACTTGAAGTCGTCTACATTCACTCGATTGGGCTTTAGATTTTGGCAAATGCCATGTAAGCATTAGAGATGAGTTGTCGCAGATTCTCCATTAGTTCATGAGAACTTTGGCAAATTATGGACCACGGACATGTCGATGGCAATGTTTTCTAGTTCAGGGCCCTCGCAAATGCACCATGGCTGCGTTTCGAGGTCTGGGGCATTGAGTTCTCCCATAGTGGGTGCGCGGTAATTGTTATCCCAATAATCATCAAAGATGGGTCCTCGTCTCGGCATTTGTTGATGTTGAGGGAGTGGGGGATGTCTAAGGGGTGGTACTGGACCAGCTTCATTTCGGTCCTCAGGTGGTCCTTGGTTTCTTCGGATAGCTTCCCTATCACGAGCTCTTCTGTCTCAGATGATTTGTTCCGGATCGTCCACAAATGGAAGTGGCATCTCATCATTTTGATCGTACAGGTTTATCTCTTCGTCATCCTGGTAGTTATGGTGGCTTCCTTCGCGAGACATGGTTGTTTTGAAGCGTGTATCGTTTCAAAAAACTTATCCGATTAAGTAACTAATTCCCCGGCAACGGCGCCAATTTTGACGGAGCCCACCGCACTGTCGTTAAGGTGCGGTGTTCTCTGTCGAAAACAAAATTTATATCTCCGTTACTCGTGACTTTACTACTGGGTAGCAAGTGGTAAGTAGGGGTCGAACCCAAGGGAATTAGGGGGATAAGTTGTTCTTTGAGGGATCGTACAGGGAGGGAGGGTGTTTTAGGTTGATTGAGGTTTTAGTGCGGAAAAGTAAATGTTTTTTTTGTTGGTTTTGGTTTTTAGTGCGGAAAAGTAAATGACAGAAAAGTAAATACTGAAAATAAAAGAGAAGACTTACAGCGGTTGTTGCGTGATCGGCAAGTCTTGCGGAACGTCAGCAGTTGATATTGCGGTTTATACTAAAATTGAAAGTAAATGCAGGTGGTGTTTTAATCTAAGGAAAAATTCGGTTTCAGGGGCCTTGTATCATAATCCGTTTATCATTGACCGTTAATGACCATACTAAGTGTTCAAAAGTGAATCGAGGCTATTCCTAGCACAAGACTACCCACACCGTCTAGTCTTTTGCAAGACGTAGTACTCTTGTCTAATATGTGCATCCATTTGACCATCATTCCTGATAAATCAAATGGTTTTAGGAAGAGGTTGATCTCCACAAATAAGCTCTGCTCTTCCGAGCCTCCACTTATCCACGGAGGTCGCGAGTTCATGATAGAGCTTTGCTCTTCCGAGCATCCACTCTACCAATGAAGTTCTGGCCTAATATAAGGCACTTAGAACAAGTTGAACACAAAAAGGCATTAAGAAAAGGGTCTAAAACATTGTATGACACAAGTACACCCCTTCAACCGAATGAAGGGTTTAGCTACGATTATCCATGGAAGAGGACATCATAGCTAAGTACTTAAAAAGTAAAGGTTTTGAAACGCAGGAATAGTAAATGTTTTGAAAGTAAAGACAAGGAAAGTAAAGTTACAGTTTTGAAAGACATGAAAGTAAAGGTTTCGAAAGTAAAAGACAGTAAAGGAAAGGGGTGAGTACTTCAAGAACCGACAAGAGTACTCAAGAACAGTGAAAAGTAAAGACAAGCTTGAGTACTTCAAGAACCGACAAGAGTACTCAAGAACTACTAGAATACTCAAGAACCAACAGGAGTATTATAGATTTAAAACAAGTGTTTACAATAGTGCCCAAAATCTAGAGAGATAAGTGACTTGTGTTTGTGATGTTGGAATTGTGGATGATTTACAAAGGGAATGAGGCATGGTATTTATAGGCTAAGGGAGGTGAGTTTTGTGGAGGAGATGAGGCCACTTGTCACAATGGAAGAGGAGGAGGAGAAAGCCATCGCGAAGGATCTAGATCTCAAACACATGGCATGCAATGGAGTGGAGGAGCTTGTAGCGGCCCATGTGGAGGAGATGAGTGTGAGTTTGAGATATTTCTCCAAAAGCCATCCCCATGTGTCATCTTCCCATGGTTTAGCCGCCCATGTGAGGTGGAGGAGGAGAGTTTGTGAGTTTTGTGATCTTTTCACAAAAGACATCGGTCCTTTCAGCTCCGGACAGACTCTGGTTGCTCTTCGGTTGGACTTGTTTTGAGTGATTCCACGTCCGGTTCTTGAAAGTCAGAATTTGGTCGTGACCTGGAATGACTCGTAATTCATTTTCAGCTTAAAAACTCCTCCTTAGCCTGTATTCTCTCTAGACTTCAAAATACCCTGTAGATAAATATCGGAACTAACAAGCAAAAGTTAAACAGACAAAGAGTCTAATTTGGTGGGTTTAACTGTGTTTATGATTCATACAATTATGGTCCATCACCGATTCACTACAGAAGCTATCCCTCGCCAAAAAGAAATCAAAGTGCTCAACTCAGTGAAACCCGAACCGAATCACGTGCTAGAGAAAGCTACAAGGAAACCATATAGTGCGAGTCGGTCCCGAGAATGCAGCCCAGGAGCCTGAAAAGGGCTATCTCCCGAAACATCCAAATTAATTTGCATCTCGGCGCGAAGGTACAAGTATCAAGTTTCTTCTAAGTATTTACACGGTTTAGTTTGGTAATAAGTAAGTAATGCATGAATTAAGATAAATCTAGTCCCACAGTCTCACTTTCATATTTAAAAGTTTTCACTTAGATTGTGTTCCGCCCTTAAAAAGCATTGTTCGGGACGAACAACTAAAAGTGTGGGGTGATCTGATGGACCATAATTGTATGAATCATAAACACAGTTAAACCCACCAAATTAGACTCTTTGTCTATTTAACTTTTGCTTGTTAGTTCCGATATTTATCTACAGGGTATTTTGAAGTCTAGAGAGAATACAGGCTAAGGAGGAGTTTTTAAGCTGAAAATGAATTACGAGTCATTCCAAGTCACGCCCAGACTCCGACTATACAAATCTCATGAACATGACATAATATCACTCAAAACAAGTCCAACCGAAGAGCAACCAGAGTCAGTCCGGAGCTGAAAGGACCCGATGGCTTTTGGAAAAAGTCACAAAATCACACAAACTCTCTTCTCTCCTCCACTTAGCCGGCGGCTCTTCCTCCTTGGTGACTCACCACCGGCGGCTTTGGGGAGAAAAGCCACATGGGCCTGCGGCTTTGAGAGCTTCTCCTCCCATTTTGTGCCATGTGTTGTGATCTAGATCCTTCCCTTGGCTATAAATAGAACTCATCCCTTCCCTTTGTAAATCATCCCACAATCCTCATTTCAAAACATCATCCATCACAAAGCTCTAGCTTCTCTCTAGATTTTGGGCACTACTCTTGTAAACACTTGTTTTAAATCTATAATACTCCTGTTGGTTCTTGAGTATTCTAGTTGTTCTTGAGTTTACTCCTGTTGGTTCTTGAGTATTCTCCCTTTACTTTACTGTCTTTCGAAATCCTTCAAGTACTTAGCTATGATATCCACCTCTATGGATATTCGTAGCTAAACCCTTCATTCGGTTGAAGGGGTGTACTTGTGTCATAAAATGTTTTAGGCCCTACTCTTAATACCTCTATGTGTTCAAAACGTATTCTATGTGCCACATATTAGGTTAGAACTTCCAAGGTTGAGTGGATGCTTGGAATGGCAAAACTCTTCCGTGGGGTTCGTAAACATACTCGGATAAGTGGATGCTTGGAATGGCAAAGCTTATCTGAGAAGTTTGACCTCTTTAAAACACCATTTGGTTGATCGGGAATGATTGATCAAATGGATGCACACAAGGCTAATATACCTTGGAATGGGGTGTTAGTCTAAATAGAACAAGTGCTCTATGTCTTGGAATGGACTAGACAGTGTGGCAAATCAAGTCCTTGGAATGGCCTTGATACACTTTTGAATACTTAGTATGATCATTAGAGGTCAATGATAAACAGACTATGATACAAGGCCCCTAAAACCGAATACTTTCCTTAACTTAAAACATCACCTGCACTTTACATTCAGTCTAAATATCAACTGCTTACTTTTCGCAAGACTTGCCCTTCAAGCAACCCACTCTCTGTAAGTCTTCTTTTTCAAGCAATTACTTTCAATACTTTACTTTCTGCACTAAAATCACGACCAACCCACTTACTTTTCTGTACTAAAACTAAAACCAACAACCAACCACTATTTTTTCATCGCTAAAACCTCAATCCACCTAAAATCACACTCCCTTTCAGTACATTCCTCAAAGAACAACTATCCCCCTAATTCCCTTGGGTTCGACCCATACTTACCACTTGCTACCCAGTAGTGAAGTCGCGAGTAGCGGACTTATAAATATATTCTTGACTTTTGCACACGACGACTGTGCATCCGTCACATATGCTAAATGCATTCGTGCCCTCTTTGAAAGTGAGTTATGATTTTTGTTTTAGCTAGAACTGATCACATGATATACGAGTGGGTAGTTATTTTTCCGTTTGTTGACTTGTGCTTTATATTGCTCGGGATGAACAAATCCTAAGTGTGGAGTGTTTTGATCGGTTGAGTTATTGACCACTTAATCACGCCATTCGATGATGGATTAGCTCAACTTTCCCCAGCGTTTTAGTATCTTTTAACGGGTTTCACTAGTGTTTCATGTCTGTTTCTCTCCCAGAGCCGATGAATGGCGAATGGATGAAAAGTTGAAGGATCGAGGGGAAATGGCACTTTTTCTAACGAAGACCTTGTGACCTCCCGTGACGACTTCATTGGTCACGGGCGTAGGCCCCATGACGCGGCACAACCGCTGCGGGATGCACGTATGTCACGGGTCTGTCCTGAATGGATCAGAAATTGTGAAGATTGAAGACTCCATGACGACCCGTGATGACTTCATTGGGCATAGGCCTAGACCCCTTGACAGCCTCCCATGTCACGGGTATTTCCAAATATCGAAGCAGAATTAGGAAATTCGGGCCTATAAATAGAAAGCTTGGTTTTTTAGAAGAACGACCTGATTTTCAGAGAAGAAGACTAACCCGATTATTGCGAGAGAATAGGGACTCAACGAGCTACATCGTCTACACGGTTTCCTCGTTCTTGATTTCTTTATCTATACTATTTTTGGTTAACTTACCATGAGTAGTGAGTAGTCTTCCATATTCTGGGATCCTACGGATCCCGTACCTTGTACCAAACTCTTCATTTGATTAATTGAACGTTTATTATTTATCCAATTTGAATATTCAATTTCATTGTGCTTAATTTTATCGTTCTTGCAAGTTTTACATTGAATGAGATGTTTGCATGCTAAAACGTATTTAGGTTAATTACCAAAAGATGAATGGGTCCTAGGTATTAACCAGATTGCATGAAATTGATACTAGGTCATGGTAGCTACACTGGTAGTACATGAATTAATAGGAAAGTTGACTTTATCGTCTGAAAAACCCTAGGCTTAATCATCGAAACCATTGATAATCCGTGGATGGGCGGCGTTCAATAATTGAGATTAATCTAGACAATGATCCATGGATGGGCGGCTTGTCTAGTGTTATTTCGGTTTATTTTCATACTCGATGGCATGATGAATTTACGTGATATTGTTGCATGAATTGTGGGTTGGCATGGGTGAAGTTTGATCCTAGGATTCTTTCTCTAATCAAGCCAAAACCTTTTTATTTTCTGCATTTAATTTCTGCTATTTGTTTCACTCCAAAACCTTTAATTGTTTGGAATAGCTGAATAGGTCACTTGTTAGCTAGTATTCACACACGGTGTTCCTTGGATCGACCATTGGCTTACCAAGGTTTATAAATTGTTTTTGACAATTTGACCCCTAAAACATATAACTTGACAACTATAAAGGGTTAAAAATACGTCTATCAATGCGACGGTAAATGCAGAAATGAAGTGAACTAGAAATGCATAGAAATGAAGTGAACTAGTGCTTTAAGCCTATGTCATTTATTACCTTGGGAGATGTTTCAAGGATAATAAAGGCTATAGAGTGAACCATCAATCTAGATGGAGTGAGGTTCTAGTTAAGAATGCATGACTAAGATTAGAATCACATGAAAATTATTCTACCTTAGTCTAGGCTAGGTTCTAAACTATTTGACACCTTGTTATCCTTAATTCTCGTATACATGACAATGAGAAATGCCAAGGAGGGGAGTAACCCCTCGAAACTCTCTTTTAATTGAAGTTTAAACCCTTGAAACTCTTGCATTGTTAGATTTCAATCGAAATTCACCGCATACTTGATTTGTAGAAGTAGCCAATTAATATATGCAAAATTGTCCTAGTGCATAATCGCGTTTGGTCTTTTGGGTTCGACTCGGTCTTACCAAAAAATCTATAAATTCTTTTGACTAAAAAAAGATTTTGTGTTAAAATCTACAACTGTCAATGATCAAATAAGAAAAGATCATCAAATATTTTATATCATACACTCGTGCCATACCGAACTATCTGGTGCTGCGCAGCTAATTGCTGTCAGCACCGAAATGACACCGTTTGATATTTTCTATTTTTTTAATAAGGCTTGGCCGTGATCTATCCTGCTCTGCCTCCTTTCTTCTACCATGCACATCAGTGTGTTCGCGGTGGTGCTGAATGAGTGCGACAATTTCAACCCTCAGATCTAACATTTTGCTAAATCAGCAGCGACATATACTTGTAATCAAATAAAAGGTCTCAGCTACTATCACGCATCGAGCCCCAATCGAAAACAAAACTTAACACTGGTGCCTAGAGCGAGCACCGTCCCACAACTTCAACAATTGGTCTTAAAAGGAAGTAGCAAGGGATGATAGATGGGCAGGAAAAATAGGCATGGACTAGAAGATGGATATGGTGATTTTTTTAGGCGATCTCAAGGATTTGTATTGAGGGGCAAGTTAGAGAATGGTCACCCTACAGAAGTGCATTTGTAGGACCAGAACATGTTTTAGTTACTGGTGTGACCCTGTGCGTGATTTTTAAAGTTGTTCAGGGTCTATTTCTTCCTAGGGGCTTGTGTTCTTCTCCTGTTGTATTGTATTCGTGTTATAGTCATGTATGGGGAAAGTTGTTGAAAGTAACGAAGTTCTCAATCTTCTTGGACTGCTTTCATGTTCTTACTCCGAATCAAAAACAAAATACAAACAACCCTCAACTCACAAGCATCAGTTCACAAGGAGCACTCTACCAATGTTAGAGTTAGCTCCTGTAAAAGATGAAGCATATTATCCAAGTGAAAGAAGGCATTGATGTTTTATATCAAACACTCTAAAAAGAGGAGGCGCATCAAGCCCTGGTCTTAAGAAGTCAAGAGAATCGAGTAACTTTGCACTTTGGGCTGACTCCAACTAGTACAACATTTGGATACAAAAAAGGCAAGAATAACTCAAATCAGTGACCAAATTTTGAGCTTTGGGCACATTGTGTAGTTCCTGGATCGTCTGAAAAAACTTCGAATAATGATAACTTGGATGACCTTGGATCACGAAGTAAGGGGTTGTTCTTTTGAGCTTTATTGAATTGGAACTTTATTGTACTGAACTTAATTAAACTGTATTGAGTTTAATTTAATTGTACTGAACTTAATTAAACTATATCGAGTTTAATTTAACTGTACTGAACTTAATTAAACTGTATTGAGTTTAATTTAATTGTACTGAACTTAATTCAGCTGTATCGAGTTTAATTTAACTGTACTGAACTTAATTCAACTGTATCGAATTTAATTTAACTTAATTTTATTGAAATTGACATATATATAGAGGAGCGTTCAAATGAGGCAAGCCTTCCAAATGTGAGGCAACGTGAGGCACGATCTCAACCATCCATCAACCCCCGTGCATTGTGGGCGCGCCACGTGTCCAAATAGTAAAACCCAATACCAACAGTAAAAAGTAAAAAGTAAAAAGCAAAACATTATTCCGGTACTATTCCCTGCCACATATACAAAATGAGTGGCTCACAATGTGCCTCATTCTTACAATCCTGCCTCAAAAATACGTCATTGTATAAACTCTTTTTTCCTTCACTACCATTCTCTACTTCTTGCTCTTATTTCCCCGCATGATGCTCCTCAATCTTTTACTCAACTTCAAGCTTCTTCTCCACATGGTGCTCCTTAAGCGGGGCTTAGATTGTCCAAACAGATTGTCTTTTATGAGTTTCTGATTCTTTGGAGCATCAATCTGTCTCTTGAATAATCACCGCGACACAAAATCAAGTTGGTCGACCTGCACCTGCACAAAATCAACAAATCTCAATCATATCCTAATCTGAATATTTTTGTAAAGTTCTGCCAGAATATTTTTCGAGGTAACTGGATAACAAATAGCAACAAATCAAATATGTTTCCAATAAACATCATTTGTGGTTGACTAATAACAGTTACAAACACACAGAATCGGATAAGAACAAGGATGCACTCCACCAAAATGTGGTTACTCAATAAGCGGTCACAAATACTTGCGCATCAAAATCAAACATGGCACTCAAATTTTTTGACACAAATGAAAAAAAGAACAACATCATATCAAGGAGTACAAACTACCTTGCAATGCATCAAAGTTCTCCACTTACACGCAACATCCATAACGGAATCAATCAGCCACGCTTTCTGTGTAATGTCCTTTGGCCCAATTGTTCCCCCAGCAACTGAAGCGCGGCATAAAACACAGATCCCCGTCATAGAGAGTAAATTTGTGAGCTATTAGTTATAATCAGTTTTTGTATTACTTCATCTACAATGGAAACAAATCCTTCGCAGTTAAAAAATTACCTTGTAATCCTTTTGTCTGTACATCAAAACCAAGTGACTTTGCAGCCTTCGTAATTTTGTTTATAATGTCATCTGCCGGGCATTAATCGAGTTTCTCGCTTGAATTCCTGAACAACATGATGTAACACAGAATCGATTACCCTGCTTCAAATTGCAAAATTGAAAATCTTCAACAAATAATCACCCACAACTCCATCAATTCATACAAAATACAAGCAGTCAAGGTTCATATAAATTAACCTACAACCAGTCAAGATTGAAAATCGAACCTTCGCAATTTGGGTGTACTTCCGATTTGAAACCTTGAGGGGCTGTTTTCGTTCGACCACTCTTCCGCCGCCACAATAGCTGCTCAGCCGCTTCCTCACTCCCACGGCCGCTTCCTCCAATTTGGGAAGATCCTCAAGCGATTCTCGGAGGCTAAAAATCAACCGGCTGCGCCCGCGTGGCCGACCTGCCTCAAGCGCCAGCTTCACATGTCTCAAATCGTCCTCGCCGGCAAATCTCGAACTGGTTGAAGCTGGGCGATATGGTTTGGAGAAAATTTCGAATTCGAGGGAGAGAAAGAAACTGATGAGAGATAATCAAAAGGAGATGAAGATGAGTGGTTAGGTCAGAGGCAGAGAATAATTAAATGCAAAATATTTATTATGCCGAACGTACCCTTGAAGCCAAAATTTGAATTTTTTATAATGGGACACGTGGGGCTTAAATGGAGAGTGGATGCAAGTTGATCAACGGCTGAAAATAGAGTAACAGGTAACACAATAAAATCAAGGTAACATTTGAACACCCCTATATATATATATACATATAGGGGCGCGCTCAAATGAGAACTCTTCTTAGGCTAAGAACATGAGAATTATTTTGTACCTTTGGATCAAATGATCTAAGGGTGTAGATTGATTCTGCACTTTTGTCTTTTAGGTAAAAGACAAAAGTGCAGAATAGTAAAAGCAGAAAGTGCATAGTAAAAAGCAGAAAGTGCATAATAGATGACGTGGTGCATTTTGGACCACTCATTTCAACAAAATGAGTGGCTGAGAATGATTCTCATGTTCTTAGCCTAAGAGGGTGTTCTCATTTGAGCGCATCTCTATACATATATATATATATATATGGGGCGTTCAAATGTTATGTGTTGTTAGAGTGTTATGTGTTACATGATTCTGAGCCAATCATTTTTTCAAGGAACCAATCAGAAGCGAAGAACACGGGCTTACGGTGCACCCTCACAAGCACGGGGGTTGTGTGGGTGATGGTGCACCGTAGTTACGGTGTTCCTCGCTTCTGATTGGTTCCTTGTTTTTCATTAACCAATCAGAATCGACATAACACATAACACAATAAGAAGCTTATAACATTTGAACGTCCGTATATATATATATATATATATATATATATATATATATATATATATATATATATATATATATATATGTATAGGGGTGCGCTCAAATGAGAACTAGCCTAATACTAAGAACCTAAGAACACTTCTCAGCCATTGATCAAGTTGAATCTCATGGATCAAAATAAGACACGTCACTGCCCATGTGGCAGGTTGAATCAGCCCAATATTGGGCATTGAGGGCAATTTGGTCCTGTGATCATTTTTCTCTCTCCCAGACTGTCAGACTCTCTCTCCCACATTTCGCGTGCCTGACTCTCCCTCTCTTCAATTCCAGATCTGTGAATCCGTCTTTGCTGAAATACAGATCCTGCAACAACGACCCATCGCGACGCCGATGCTGGGACCAAATTATGAGGCCGATGCTGGGCGGCATCCGTCTTCTACGACACTGACGCTAGCTTCTTCCGGGAACGACGGCGAAGTTGTTGCTGAAGAATTTCAGTGAACGACGGCGAAGTTGTTGTTGAGAACTACTTTCTCTCACCCTAATTTCGGTGAATTTACGGCTTCTTCCGGGAACGACGACGAAGTTGTTGTTGTTGTTGCGAAGTTGTAGCAGAAAGAGGCGTGATTCAATTAAGGAGACTGGATACCTCAAGGTCTGGGTTTTATCTAGTTTGGGTGTGTCTGATTTCATGAAATTCGAGGCTGTTATGCCTGAATGGGTTTCTGTTTGTGCAGGGGAGAAACTTGTCCAGCTGGAGCGAGAGAAGGGATGATGCTAGGTTGTTTGTTTTTACTTGAACTGGTTGTTTGTTTTTACATATGACCGCAGGGCAACCTCAAACTGCATTTTGTTTCCCTTCTGGATGGCATAACTGAGTTGCTTCTGTGTAGTTGACGCGGAAAAATGGTTGCGTATGTTTAGTGTGTTGAATTTTTATATTCATTTCTATGTATTTGCCGGCCTTCCTTAATCTGGTGTATGTATGGGTAACCTGTGTGTCTTTGTTTAGAACATGTGTTTTTTGTTTGTTTTTTTTATGTTTGAAGATTGGTTGTGAAAATTTTGAGGAACGTGGCCTGCATTGAGGAGAAGCTTTTGTAGTCTGGATGAGACATAAAATGCATCAGTTGTTGCATTTTACAAAGTAGCTTCATTTTCCTGTAGAATCAGTCAGCTAAATATCCCTAGGAGCCTATCAATTTGATAGAGAATATCAACAATTTTTGTGTAACTGAGTTCTCTTTTCTGATTTCAGTATGTACCTTGCTTGGAGGACCAAATTATTGGGATAGTCGTGGACCCAAATTGATGTAAGAACTTGTGGTTTTATTTTAGTCAAGGCTTCTGATCCAAGTCAAGTTAGGAACTATATATTCTGTTGTTTGGTTTTTGATGTCAATCCATCTTTTTCAGTCTAGCTAAGATGGCCGATTGTCGGCGCTGAGATTCTGGTATGTGATAAAATAAATTGTGTGGTGTGCACCTACACGAGTATGACTTAGGAGTAGCAGTTTATTGCTTAAACATATTATTTGCTTGAAATATTTGTGTTTGAGGTTTTTGTGTTATTTGATAAAAATTGTTGAATGGAAGTTTTCTGTGTAGTTGATGTGCTCAAATATTGGAAAGGACGGAAGGGCATTGGCCATGTCACTGATGATGGAAGGTTGCAAGAAGGATTTGAATGCAGATTGTAAATTTCGGAGTTACGTGTTTGGTTTTGAACCTATTTGTGTTCACTCATTTGTTTTGTTAGTTGTTTTTTTTAAACCCGAAGTGCAAAGTTGTAAATTTTGTTGTAAACTCATTTGTAATTTTTTTTCACATGAACGAGAATGATGTATTTTTTCAGTTTCTTCTTATGCACTCAATCTTTGCTCACGTCGCCGTATTATGCACTCAATTTTACCTCACTTTGCCCTATTATACATTTAATATTTCCTTATACTGTTGAGGGAATGCAGTCTGGAGTTGATAATGTTGTTGAGAGAGTGCGGACTGGAACTGAAAATGTTGGTGATGGAGTGTATTCTGGAACTGATAATGATGTTGAGGGAGTGCAGTTTGGAGCTGATACTGCTGTTGCGGGAGTGCAGTCTGGAGTGCGGACTGCACTCCCTCGACATCATTATCAGCTCCCAGACTGCACTCCCTCAACAGCATTTGCAGTTCCAGACTGCACTCCCTCAACAGCATTATCAACTCCAAACTGCACTCCCTCAACATCATATTCAGGGCCAGACTGCACTCCCGCAATAGCAGTATCAGTTTCAAACTGCACTCCCTCAACATCATTATCAGTTCTAGAATGCACTCCTACAATAACATTTTCAGTTCCAGACTGCACTCCCACAACAGAAGTGCAGTCTGGAGCTGAAAACAATGTTGAGAGAGTGCAGTCTGGAGCTGATAATGCTGTTGAGGGCGTGCAGTCTGGAGCTAAAAATAATGTTGAGGAAGTGCATTCTGGAGCTGATAATGATGTTGAGAGAGTGCAGTTTAGAGCTGATAATGTTGCTGAAGGAGTCCAGACTGCACTCCCTCAACAGTATTTTCAGTTCCAGATTGCACTCCCTCAACAACATTATCAACTCCAGACTGCACTCCCTCAACAGCATTTTTAATTTTAACCTGCACTTCCTCAACAACATTATCAGTTCCAGACCGCACTCCCTCAACAACATTTTTAGTTCCAGCCTGCACTACATCAACAACATTATCAGTTCCAGACTGCACTCCCTCAACATCATTATCAGCTCCAGACTGCCTTCTCCAACAACATTTTAAGTTAGCATGCACTCCCTCGACAACATTGTAAGTGCAGACTGAAATCAAAGATGGTATAATATTAAGTGCAAACTGAGGGTAGAATAGGAGGAGCAAGAGGAAGAAAGTGCAAACTGAGCGCAAAATAAAACGAGTATGAAAGCAGAAGTGCAAATTGAGTATGAAGTTGAGTGTGAAGAGTGCAAAACAAGACGAGCGTGAAGTAATAAGTGCAAATTGATTTGGTTGGCAGTGAATTTAAGTTCAAGATGGAAACAATTGAGGCCAGTGTGAAGGAAAGATAAAAAAACAGAGTGCAAAATAGAAGAGAGGATGTACAAACTAAAGTGCAAAATAAAGCAATTGTAAGGAAATAAGTGCAAACTGAGTACAAAATAAGGCGAGAGTGACGGAGGAAGTGCAATCTAAGTGTAATATAGGACAACCGCAAAGGAGGAAGTGCAAACTGAGTGTAATATAAGACGAGCGAAGAAGTGTAAATTTAACAATGAGCATAATATTTGTACACATTGTGTAAAAACTGACGTAACAAGGAACGAAGAAAGCAAAATCGGACGAAGAAAAAAGTGTAGACTTTGTGCAATATTTGTAAAGCATAATATTTGTAATGTATACGAAACCAAAAAATACACTGTGATTATTCATACAATAATAATACTCATGCAAAACCTGGAATGTGCATTGTTTCGAATTTATACAACCTTGATTTGATAAACAATCATTTTCCCCGATTCGTCCGGGCTCATCTTCACTTAACTTCTTCCTCGCTTCGTCCGGGCTCATCTTCAAAACCTCCAAAAGCCTCCCTAGTTGAACATCACCTCTCCTCGCTTCGTCCGGGCCCATCTTCTCTTAACATCAATCAGAACTTCCAAACACCACCCAATGTCCGTCCATGAGTTTTAACCACACTGATAAAATTGTCGACAGCTGGCACTCTTGCACCGACTTCTGCAGTCATACAATGGAAATAAATTACAATGATATATGCAGCAATTAAGAATTAACAGAAGATAGAAGTATAAAACACTAATTCAATCACCGTATAAAATCTGTGAAACCTATAGATGAGTTACCCATCATCAAACCCCAAATAATATCCAGCCACCATGAAAAATGAATACAAAGCTAACCCTGTAAAAACAACTCAGTACAGAACCTCTAATTGAAAAGAAAAAAACAACAATACAAACATGAACACGCACTCAACATTATAATTTACTCCCATCAAACAGAGCTAGTAAATGCCAAGATCAACAACTTAAACAGCTAAACCACTTTAGAAACAAGTATGATAAAATCAGTTAACAAACACACAATCATGAGCTTAATGAAGACCACACTTAGGACCAAGAAGAGCCCTTATATAGAAAGCTCAAGCCAATTACAAATAAAACAGCTTTAAACATGTCAGCATTCTGCTAAAATAAAACCCTAATTGTGAAACAGAAGTACTAGAAATCACATGAAAGATCCGAGCTGCATATACCTTGCCGATGTTCAGAATTAGCACAAACAGAAGTACTAGAAATCCACAACAATCAAACCTTCAAAATCCATAGAAAAATCAGATCGATTTTGCCGATGTTCATAAAAGAAGCTGCAATCAAAGCACAATAACCGTTCCAAATCCACAACAATCAAACCTTCAAAATCCATAGAAAAATCAGATCGATTCCACCAATACCTTCAAATCTATCCTCGAAGAAAATCTCGCCTGCTGACAAGCTAACCATAATGGTACCGAGTTCGATGGCTTTTTCACCTCAGGCGGATCCTTGGCAGGCAAATTTGATGGCGTTTTCACCTCAGGCGGATCCTCTGACTAAGCTTCCAATCCGCAGTAGGCAAAAACTCTAGCTCAAGCGCTGAAACCGGTACCGAGAAACCGCATCGCCATCCTCAACGTCGCCGCTTGATGCCCTGACGAGAGAGAGAGAGAGAGGAGTCGACGTCCTCCCCTTTAGATGAGAGAATACGTAGCGGAGGACTGATGGCGCGAAGGAGAGAGACGATGCGAGTACGGGGCATCAAACAAATTGTCCAATTTTCCCTTTGATCATTTTTTTTCAAACAAATGAATTGTTTTTGAGTGGGACACGTGGATGAAGGGGAGAGGGTGGATCAAAGACAATCAATGGTTGAGATGTGTTCATAGATTCTTAGTGTTAGAGGTAGTTCTCATTTGAGCACTCCTCTGTATGTATGTATGTATATATATATATATATGTATGTATGTATTTTTTCAGTATATTTTTATGATTATATTTTAGAAAGTATATAATATAATATTATGTAAGAAAGTATTTCACTCCTTCGAACTTTTCCAATTTCCCAAAGTTTGCAGTCATTTCCCTAACCGAAGCAGCAGACATCTTGAGATATTGAATTAGATTGTAGTTCCTGGATCGTCTGAAAAAACTTCGAATAATGACAACTTGGATGACCTTGAATCACAAATTAACTTCGTTTTCCTAATTCAATATTTCAACCAGGTAGGGTTTACGAAATCCTTGAATTGAGATAAGACAAAAGTCCTTTGAACTTGAATAATGAAAACGGTGAGTAAACTTTGTGGAACAAAATCGAACAAGCCAAATCGAAGGAGATCAATCCACTGAACTTTTCTATATTTCTCTGTGTTTATTTCAAACCCAGAACATGATCAAAAAGTGGCAGTTTTTTGACAGTTAACTGTCCAAACGACATCAACATTTGGACAAAAACTTTCCTCACTCGGCCGGTTCAAAAGTACAGAGAAATAGCTTGTTTCAGTGCCTTTTATCAGCCGGTCGGCTCATGCCATTCAACACAGTCTTCAGCTCAGCATGCCGATTCAAAACCTCAGAGAAATCACTTGTTCCATTATGATTTCTGAGCCAGCCGGCTCAAGCTTAGACAGCCCTTTTTGCGTTGATGCAATTTGCCAATTCGAATTCAAATGAGTTCAAATGAAATCCAAAGAGTTTCATATATTCATAAAGCATTTTTACAAGGTTGTATACATGTTTACAATACATAAACCTAAAATCTCCAACAATCCTCTCCCATTTTAGGGTTATACTCTTGAATACTAATAGTATTCATTCCGAACAAAACTTGCGCATAAGTGAAGTGTCCCATTCGATTGAACTTCACATAGTGTAGTATTTTCCAATACTCGAGAATCAGGGTGTTCTACGAATTGAACCCATCAACCCATTTGAGTATGGGAAAATAAAACACACAAATGTTTACTACTATTCCAAGTACAACTTGACACTATTTTAGCCATGTGTCACTATCGATTCATAAGTGCATCCTTAGACAAGCACAAGCTAATTGAAGCGGCTCACTTCACACTTACATAGGTGGATTCTTTTCGCATGCACCTGCAATGCACTTTTCCAAAAGATCCATTAAGAAGGTAACCTTCATCCTCCCTTTCTTTGCAGGAAAACAAGCACAACCTTGGGATGGATATAACCATGTGCTTCAAATCTCTCAGAATAGGCTTTCCACAATTCAGCTCTTAGCGTCATACTAAGAGGGAATATAGGTGTCCTACGATAAGAGATTTAGATGTGCTTTAAGCCCATCCATATACACGACTTGTGCACCAAGTCCCTAGCTGATCCTTTCGTCAAATGATCAGCTAGGTTTTGATGTGTCCGGACATAATCAATCGAGATTACCCCGTGAGTGATCAGTTCACGAACCGCGCTATGCCTAACGCCCAGGTGTCTTGATTTACCATTGTACATTTGGCTATAAGCTTTAGCCAAAGTTGCCTTACTATCACAATGGATAGAAATAGGTGCTACCGGTTTTGGCCACAATGGAATCTCATGCACCAAGTTCCTTAGCCATTCTGCCTCTTTACCGGCAACTGCTAAGGCTATAAATTCATATTCCATTATCGAGCTGGTAATGCAAGTTTGCTTCTTTGAGGCCCAAGATATGGCACCTCCCCCAAGCAAGAATATCCAACCACTTGTAGAAGAATGATCTTCTAAATTGGTAATCCAACTTGCATCGGTATATCCCTCCAAGACCGAGGGAAAACCAGTATACACCAAACCGTAATTCATGGTTCCCTTAAGGTATTTGAGTACCCGCTTAATAGCTTCCCAGTGTAGATTACTAGGATTACTAGTATATCTGCTTAATTTTCCCACTGCATAAGCTATATCAGGCCTTGTACTCGTCATCGCATACATTAAGCAACCGATTACTTTAGAATACTCAAGCTGACCCGTGTTAGGCAAAAGCTTCACACTTGGGTCCATGGGAGTGCTAACTGGAGAATAGTTCAAACAGTTGAACTTCTTTAGCACTTTCTCAACGTATTGAGACTGTGACAGTGCCAAACCCTTATTCTCACGCTTGATCCTAATCCCAAGAATCACATCCGCTTCTTCAATATCTTTCATAGCAAAACTAGATGATAAGAAGTCCTTAGCAAGGTCTACTTGTTTTTGGTCAGTACCAAAAATCAGCATATCATCAACATAGTGACAAATGATTACTCCATTTCCGGAGTTGTCAAATTTGCTATAAATACACTTGTCTGCTTGATTCAACTTGAATCCACTTGACAAGATTACCTCATCAAACTTTTGATGCCACTGTTTGGGTGCTTGTTTCAGCCCATACAATGATTTGATCAACTTGTAAACCTTGTTTTCATTTCCCGGCATGATGAATCCTTCCGGTTTCTTCATATAGATTTCCTCATCCAAATCACCATTCAAGAACGATGTCTTGACATCCATTTGGTGTACAACCAGATTGTTAATTGATGCAAGTGAAATCAACAACCTAATAGTAGATGTCCTTGCAACCAGAGCATAAGTATCGAAAAAATCAATACCCTCTGTTTGCCTAAAGCCTTGAATAACCAATCTGGCTTTAAACTTGTCAACCGATCCATCAACCTTCATTTTCCTTTTGAAAATCCATTTGCAGCCTAATGGCTTGCAACCCGGTGGAAGATCCGATAATACCCAAGTATTATTTCCTATGATAGAATCCATCTCATCATTTATTGCCTCTTTCCAGAAGGATACATCTTGCGACCTCATAGCCTCATCATAGGTTCTAGGATCATCATCAATGTGATAACAGTATGAGTATTGATACTCAATATCCTCTCTAGAACCTTCAATCAAGTAAACTTGATAATCTGGTGTGAAGGATTTTTCAATCCTTCCTCGTTTGCTTCTACGAGGCTCAAACGATGTACTATTAGAAGATGTGCTAATATCATCTTCCAACACAGCTTTTGTAGAACTAGAAATCAAATCTTGAGGTCTAGGTATCGATGAAAATCGATTCTCATCAAAAATTGCATCTCTTGATTCAATTACGGTGTGAGCCAAAATAGAATCATTCGTTCTAGTCACATAGAACCAATATGCTTTAGAATTTTCAGCATATCCAATGAATATGCAATCAACACCTCTCTCTCCCAAACTAGTTATTTGGGAGCTGATAGTCTCACTACTGCTCTACATCCCCAAACTCGGAGATAATTCAGATTTGGTTTCTTATTGTGCCAAAGCTCATATGGGGTCACATCATTCCTTTTGTTAGGAATTCTGTTAAGCAAATAACAGGCTGTTAACATAGCCTCACCCCAAAATCCTTTACTCAAACCAGAGTAGGATAACATGGAATTAACCATTTCTTTTAGGACTCTATTCTTCCTTTCAGCTACACCATTTTGATGTGGTGTATAAGGTGTTGTAGTCTCATGAATGATACCATTCATCTGGAAATATACAGGATCGTAATATTCCCCACCTCTATCGGTTCTAAGCCTCTTAATCAAGTCATGCATCAATTCTACTTCAGCTTTATAAACGTTAAACTTGTCTAAAGCTTCATCTTTAGCATGCAGCAAGTACACATAACAATATCTAGAACAATCATCTATAAAAGTTATGTGGTACTTCTTATTTCCTAAAGATGGAGTAGAATATAAGTCACCCAAATCACTATGAACAAGTTCAAGTAAGTTTGATGATCTTGATATACTTTTGAATGGCAACCTAGTGATTTTTGTAAGCATGCAAGTAGTACATTTATCAACATTCATGTCAACTTTAGGTATCAAACCTTCCTTAGACATAGTATTTATACGCTGATAGTGAACATGTCCTAATCTAGCATGCCACAAAGTAGTTTCATCACTAGTAGAAGACATGTAAACATAATTCTTCACTTTATTTACATTCAACATAAACATGCCATTACAAAAGTAGCCAAATCCCACAAAGACACCACACTTCGACAATACATATTTGTCGGATTCATACACTTGCTTAAACCCAAATTTGTTCAACAAACTACTGGAAGCCAAGTTTTTCCGAATAAGAGGTACATGTAAAACATTCAACAACTCAAGGGTTTTTCCCGAACTGAACTCTAATACTACAGTTCCTTGTCCAATTATTGGTGCGGTTGACTCGTTTCCCATATGAAGGACAGCTCCTTCTTTCACCGTTTCATAAGTCTTGAAACTATGACGATCTTTGCACACGTGCTTGTTAGCATCCGAGTCAATCCACCACGCCACTTCATCATCCTGAACATAAAATGCTTCAGCAATAAGTGACACATAATTCACACTAGAATTATAATCAGAAATACAAAGCTGACCTTGAAGGTTGGAAGGGCATTTTTCTATGCCCTTATCCACAACATTCACTTTCGCTTTTCCTTTCTCATTCTTAGCCATCCTACAATCATTTTTGTAGTGTCCCGGTTTGCCACAAAATCCAACAGCAACCCTTAGGTTTCTCTTTGAATGTGCTACCATGTTTCTCATTGAAACGTTTCTTCCCCTTGAATTTTAGAAAACCTCCCTTGTCCTCTACCATATGCATAGAAGACGACTCAATAGTCTCTTTCTGTTTCGCATCCTCTTGAATCCTAATTGATTCCTCCACTTGCAACTCTCTACCGAGTTCCTCAAGAGACATGTCCTCTTTCTTATGTTTAAGCTTGTGCTTGAAATCCTTCTACGAAGGTGGTAACTTGTCTATGATGTTAGACACATCAATGGAATCATCCATCTTCATATTGTACTGAGTAAACTATCCCAATATGCGAGTCAATTCATTGAATTGCTCCGGCACTGGTCTAGAATCAACCATCTTATAACTATTAAAGATACTCACGAGAAATTTCTTGCTAGAAGCATCCTCTCGCATATACTTTGCCACGAGTGCATCCCACAGTTCCTTTGCGGATTCAACATTTTGATAAACATCAAAGAGGTTATCAGCCATACCATTAAGAATGTGACCACGATAGATGTAGTCATCATTCTCCCACTTGCTTCTCTTCCTAATTGCATCAATCGGAAAATTTTTGCCCGCTTCCGGCATAGGAGTAGAAAGTACATGCACCACCTTCAAGTTAGTCAACAAGAAGTGCATCTTCTTCTGCCATCTCCTGAAATTCACTCCTTCGAACTTTTCCAATTTCCCAAAGTTTGCAGTCATTTCCCTAACCGAAGCAGCAGCCATCTTGAGATATTGAATTAGATTGTAGTTCCTGCATCGTCTGAAAAAACTTTGAATAATGACAACTTGGATAACCTTGAATCACGAAGCAACTTCACTTTCCTAATTCAATATTTCAAACCAGGTAGGGTTTACAAAATCCTTGAATTGAGATAAGACAAAAGTCTTTTGAACTTGAATAATGAAAACGGTGAGTAAATTTTGTGGAACAAAATCGAACAAGCCAAATCGAAGGAGATCAATCCACTGAACTTTTCTGTATTTCTCTGTGTTTATTCCAAACCCAGAATATGATCAAAAAGTGGTAGTTTTCTGACAGTTAACTGTCCAAACAACATCAACATTTGGACAAAAACTGTCCTCAGTCGGCCGGTTCAAAAGTACAGAGAAATAGCTTGTTTCGGTGCCTTTTATCAGCCGGTCGGCTCATGCCATTTAACACAGTCTTCAGCTCAGCGTGCCGGTTCAAAACCTCAGGAAATCACTTGTTCCATTGTGATTTTTGAGCCGGCCGGCTCAAGCTTAGACAGCCCTTTTTGCCTTGATGCAATTTGCCAATTCGAATTCAAATGAAATCCAAAGAGTTTCATATATTCATAAAGCATCTTTACAAGGTTGTATACATGTTTACAATGCATAAACCTAAAATCTCCAACACAATGACCATGAATGTTCAGAAGGAAAGTTGATCAGATATTCTGATGGAAGAAGCCGAAACCGCAACTTGTCGAATATGAACCTGAAACAGAGTCGTAAAATCTCACAGTAACCTTCTGCGTACTCAAAAATTCTCCCCATACTACTAAACAGAGTCATTTGATTGAGCCCAAATCATCCATATCCATCGTAATTACTTTCACTGAGTTGCCTGAATCATGCCGGAGACACGTAGCTTGACGGAAGCTATTGCCAACCTTACCCAAACAGGCGCTGAACTCACCACCGCCCGCACTCAAGCTCTCAAAGCAAAGCAAGCTGAAAGCGAGACAAGAAATGAAACTCCTTTTCAGCGCATTTTGTCCTTGCTGGAGCAGATGAACACACCACCCGCCAGAAATGATAAGCAACCCCTCATCCCGCCTGAGCACGGAGCACTACTACCAACCCCAACCCTTCAGGTGGGTGATAGCAACATCACTCCACCTCACCAGCTTGTTCCTCATCAGTCCGGACCTCCCCACACTGAGGGTAGCAGATGACCACTTTGTGTGGATGTTCCCACGTTCACCGGAGCAGTCGCAGAGAGCTGACTGTTCCAAATGGAACACTTCTTTGAGCATAACTGAGTTCCTCCTAATCAGCGCATGAGCCTTGCTCCATTTTGCTTGGGTGGTGAAGCTCTCTAACGGTATCAATACTGGCTTTCCATCACTCACCAGATGAAAGATTGGGATGGCTTTGCGAAGGATGTGCTGCAGAAATTTTGCCCCTCCCAATACTATAGCGCATCTGTTTTTCTCAACAAGCTCCATCAGAAGTCATCCGTTGCTGCCTATACTACTGAGTTTGAGTTCACCTAGGACATACTCTTCAGTCGTTTCTTGGTTGGTTTGAAGGAGGAAATCCAATGTGAGATGGCGCTGCTCTGCCCACCCGACTTGCAGGTGGCCATGGGGATGGCCCACACAGCCGGTGAAGATAGCCTTGATTAGATGGTCTGCACCTCAACCACCTTGTCCCGACCCAATAAATGAATCGAGACCGGCGCTTAACACTTATACAAAATGCTAAGCAAGCCTCCAACAAATATACCGATAACGCTAATAATTTGATTATTCAATTTAGTAGTAATAGAGTAGCAAAAATAAAACAGTAATAAGTCTGACATCAAACTTCCTGCTAAAGTACCACGGAGCGAAACCACAGACTAACTAGGGACAAAGAAAAATAAGTAAAAGACTCCCAAGAAGCTGAGCAGCTGGATGGCACAGTACTTGAAAAGAATGACTTACTCGCGAATGTGAATGACAACTTCAACTAGCAGCTGAACGATCTGAAAAATAGTTGGGTAACAACGGGGTGAGTCATATTGACTCAGTGAATAAATAACATACTTAATAACACTATTAATCCAAATATAATCCGTGTTTCATAATACTCCATAATCAACCAGATATATGAGACATAAAAATGCAAGTGATGCAGATGCAGCTTGATGATGATGCAATGTAACCGATCGATCGTACTATCCATGGTGGGAAGTCGTCGCTGTTGGTCCAGACCATCATATCAGAGTGCGGGCTGAGCCTCGCCATATCACATCCTGTCTGAATCATAAGCCATATGGTGGGCAGTCGTCATCACTGCCGGTCTGGACCATCATATCAATCCGCGAGATGAGTCTCGCCAAATCACATGTCGTCGCCATGATAATGCATGTAGTGTATGCCGAGATGTACATATGTATAACGTATGTCTCCACATCAACTTATAATATACTTATGCCATGTTTTTGTATTGACATACAACATATAATGTCTTCGTAAAGACTATGGGGATTCGTGTTCAATCCCACATCATTATCCATATAACAATATAATGATATACGTGAGTACTATTACGTATAGCATTAATGGTATAAATAAATAAGTACATTATTTACTCACCAATCTCAATCGAGTCCAAAGCTTGTGTTTGCAAATATGATTACTTTACTCGATGACTGAACCTCTTACGCCACCTGAATTCATACACACAATTTAATCTATCTACGTTGCGCACCCACTAATAACGGTAATCATATACTTGAAATCCATAATCATGCGACTGAACTCAGCTAGCCTGCAGAATTTTTGACAGTGCGACCTAAAATAATCGGCATCATCCATGCACACACAATGCATACTGTTCCTTATTTATCCCATGATTTAAAATAAAAATTTTGACTTTTAAACTCAGCCCACTAATGTCGCTGGACATCACACAAAATCAAGTTAACATATCAATATCATTCAAAGCATCCCGTCAGCCTCCCCTGTCGTTTTCCCAGAACATAGTCGAAGTTTTCAGAAGCCAAGCACAGGAGCGTCGGAGCTCCTTCCTCCCCCGGTTAGCCTCCCCTGTCGCTTTCCCTTCACTCCCAAGGTTATCCGCTGGCGTCGGCGGGGGTGCTTGGTTTCGGGCGGTGGTGGGGGTTTCCGGTGGGGGTGTATATATATTTTGGTTTTGTTTTTTCCATGGCGCCGGCTGCTGTGGAGGGCCTGGAGGGGTGGAGCGACCCGTTTGGTGTGGGGTGGTGCTCTGGTGGCGCTGCAGCTCTGCCGGATCGCGTCGGCTCTGGTTGCTGGCGTCGCTGGGCAGTTCTGTCGGGTGGAGAGGCTCCGATTGGCGAGCAAGGCAGCATGTGGACTTTGGTCGGCTTGGCAGGGACGCTGGAGCAGGGTGGAGGTTTGGCTTCGGTTAGCGTTGTTGCGGTTGCTGGCTCAAGTTCAGGAGGCCGGTTGCTTCGGTGTAGGGGTCGCTTTTGGAGGTCTCCAGCGGTGCTTGGGTTGTTTCGTTATAGTTGTTTGTAGTTGTAGTTTAGTTAGTTTAGTTTAGTTAGATTAGCTTTACGTTGTGTTTGAATAAGTGGCTATTCTCAGCCGGTCTCCGGACTGAGTGAGTTGATCGTCCTCAGCCGCTCGCGGATTGAGTAATAGTCGTAGTAGTTGTCCTAGTTGTCCTTTCCCCCGACTCTGGTCAAGGGATGTTAGTGGCTTTGAGGACGTTTCTGACAAGATGGGTTGGCCATTTTAGGCCTGTGCGTTAACCTGACTATATGTACTAAATCGAGTCATTGAATCGTCGATGTCCGACTTCTGTACAACTTTTCCCATAAAAAAAAAAGCATCCCGTCACTTTCGATCCGCCCAATGCCCTAGCCTCACAAGGCAACCACGTGTTGTCAAAATCAAGTATCACAAAGGCTAAAAAAATTGACAGCTCACCTCTCTTATTGTTGTTCATCAAGTTGTCAAATCATAATTTTTGTTTTTCCTTGTCTCCCATTTCCGCTTGATTGACAACCTACTGCAAAGCTTATAACTTTCAGCCACTTAGCTAAAATCAACCCCCACTTCTTTTCATTAAATGATGGACGCAGATTTACCGGTGTTGCTATGGTAACGCCGCCTCTGTTCTTCCTCTTGATACGCGTCTGTTCTTCAGTGAACCCTAAGCCATTTATTTATCTAGCAGTTCGTATTTGGCTAAAATTTAGGGATATCGATTTCCCCTCAACTAACTGTATCCACATCACCCAATCCACCGTCGTAGTTTGACCTTATCAAAAATCTAATTGTCTTTTTTTTTGAAAACTTATAAATAAACAGGGATATAACACACCTGGAGGACGATAAAGCTTCTCATCAAGCTCTGACACTGGAGGTCTCCAGATCAAACTTTTAAGCACAACTAAAATGGCGGCAAGCGAGAGAAGGGCTTGTGCTTCAAGTGCGATGAGCGGATTAGCCCAGGGCACAAATGCAAGCCGAAGTTCCTTTGCATGCTCCTAGAAGATGATGATGATGACACAAATGAGGAGGAGCTGGAGCAGCTGGGCGTAACTAAAGAGCTGGCCGAGGACACCAACAATATCTTTTTACAACATACAGGGAAAAGCGGTTCCACGCACCTTGTGTCTGGAGGGTTGCCTTGATGGTCGGCAAGTACTTATATTGGTTTATGTTGGTTTGACTCATAATTTTATACAAACACGCGTGGCTAAAAATGCAGGCCTCACCACGGAAGCAGCCAAGCACCTTAGCGTGCCTGTTGGAAATGGCAAGGAGCATAGGTGCGAGGGCATGTGTCGATACGTGCCACTAACTCTGGGAGGGAAGGTATTCCGCGTCGACTTTTATCTCTTTCCTATATATGGTGCTGATGTTGTCTTAGGGGCTCAATGGTTGGCCAATGTTGGCTCTGTTATATTTGATTACAAGGAGTTGTGACTTAGCCTAAATTATGAGGGCACTAAACTAAAGTTGCAGAAGATCCAACCTATCAGTCAGTTCTCAGCATTACCATTGGGTTAGTTCCGACGAGCACATCAAATTGATTCCCTCATGACCATGTATCACATGTCCATCACTGAGATTTCTCCCCAACCACTCCAACACATTTCCCTCCTACCAACTATCCTAAACTCCCTCACCCCTATTTAACGCCAGGATGTGCTCCAAGTCCTTCATACTCATGCCACAGTTTTTGGTGAACCATGTGGCTTACAACCTAACCGCTCTCATGACCACCATATCCCATTAAGGAATGGAACTAAGCCAGTAAGTGTACGCTCGTACTGTTACCCACGTTACCAAAATCTTGAAATGGAGAGGTTGATTGCAAGCATGCTAATAGAGGGCATCATAAGGCCTAGTACTAGTCCATTCTCTTGCCCGTGTTATAAGTCTGCAAAAAGGATTGTTCATGGCGGCTTTGTGTGTATTACCATTTTGAAGTTCTTTATAATCCTGGTCAAGACAACATGCCAGCCGACACCTTGTCGAGGTCATCTCCAGCAACATGCCAGGCCATGCAAGGTGTGACCAGACATGTTTTTTTACTTCTACGTGCCTTGAGGGCCTTATACACTTCTGATGGCGCATCCCATGCTTTGTTCTGAAAGGTCCACGACTTCCCTGAGTTGTGTGAACATATGCAAATCAGAGATGGCCTAGTACTACCCAAGTCCAACGGTAAGATAGTGATTATGGTGGCCGTGGATCACCTTTCGAAGTACACCCATTTCTGCAGCATGATGGAAGGCCGGATTCTCGATTGAGTCTGTGGAAAAAGCCTTTGTCCAAGAGATTTGTCGTCTCCATGGCGTACCCACCACCATTGTTTCGAACCAAGACCCAGTCTTATGAGTCTCTTATCGCAAGAGCTCTTTCATCGCCAAGGCGCTATCCTATCCCACAGCTCCGCTTACCACCCACAGTCCGATGGCCAAATCAAACTCATCAATCGAATCTCGGAGGACTATTTGCGCGCCTATGTCAGCAACAAGCAAAATGACTGGGTTGCAATGTTACATTGAGATGGGTATCACTACAATACCGCCACACATTACGAACTCCGTACCTCACCTTTTGAAGTTGTGTATGGGAGACAACCACCAAACCTGGTCGACTACGAACCAGGCAATAGCAAATTTGCGTCTGTGGATGCTTTACTCACAGCCTGAGCCTCCTTGCTACCTAGACTGCGCAGCAATCTTCCACATGCCCAGCAGCGCATGACAAGCCAAACCAACAAACATCACACTCCAGTTGACTATTGACGGACGCACAGTCATCGTGTGCAAACGTCAAGAATAAATTTATAAGTCTGCTACTCGCGACTTTACTACTGAGTAGCAAGTGGTAAGTAGGGGTTGAACCCAAGGGAATTAGGGGGATACGTTGTTCTTTAAGGGGTTTGTACAGCGAGGGAGCATGTTTTAAGGTTGATTGAGATTTTAGCGGTTATGACTAAGTGACTTTTTTGGTTGTTTTTGGTTTTGAGTGCGGAAAAGTAAATTACAGAAAAATAAATACTGAAAAGTAAAAAGAAAGACTTACAGTGGGTGATGCGTGATTTGCGAGTCCTCCGGTAGGTGAGTGCAGTTGATTAAGGCAGTTATACTAGAAAAGTAAATACAAGGGGGTTTTGTAATTCAAGGGAAGCATTCGGTTTCGGGGGCATTGCATCATAGCCTGTTTTATCATTTTAGTAATCCTTCTAAGTATTCAAACGTGCATCAAGGTCATTTCAAGCGCTCGATTTGCCACACTGTCTAGTCTTTTGCAAAAGTGTTCGAAAGTGAATCAAGACCATTTCAAGCACTCGACTTGCAACACTATCTAATCTTTTGCAAAAAACATAGAGCCCTTGTTCTACTCAGACTAGCACCCCATTTCAAGGTATACTAGCCTATGTGCATCCATTTGGATTGTCTTTTCCGATTTATCCAAATGGTGTTTGAGAGAGATCGAACTCCTCAGATAAGCTTTGCCATTTCAAGCATCCACTTACCCGAGTATGTTCACGAACTTCCACAGAAGAGCTTTGCCATTTCAAGCATCCACTCAACCTTGGAAATTCTGATCTAATATATGGCACATAGAACAAGTTTTGAATACAGAGAAAAACACTAAAATAGTCTAAAACATTTTATAATACAAGTACGCCCCTTCAACCGAATAAAGAGTTTAGATACGATTATCCATGGAAGAGGATATCATAGCTAAATACTCGGGGGTTTTTGAAAGACAGTAAGTAAAGGGGAATACTCAAGAACCAACAGGAGTATTCCCAAATCCTACTTGAATACTCAAGAACCAACAGGAGTATTCTCTAAAATTGTTATAATACTCAAGAACCAACAGGAGTATTATTTCAAACTGTTATAATACTCAAGAACCAACAGGAGTATTATTTCAAAACCAAACTTTTAGAGAGAGAAGTGAATTGTGTTTTGTGGATGTTGAAATACAAAGGGAGGAGCTTCTATTTATAGGAGGGGAGGAGGAGGAGATGTGGTGGAGGAGAGTGACACTTGTCACAAAGTTGTGGTGAGGAGGGGAGGAGGTAAAGCCGCCGGGTAGCCGGTCATGGAGGAGGAGGGGAGGTGGCTTTGGCCACCTCTTGCACAAAGCCGCCGGTCATCAAGGCAATGAGGAGGTTTTTGTGTGAGCTTTGTGATGTTTTCACAAAACTATCAGTCCAATTTTGCTCCGGTCTGACTTTGGTTGTTCCTCGGTTGGATTTGTTTTGAGTGATTCCACGTCAGGATCTTGAGATTTCTGCATTCAGCGTCTGATCGTGACCTTGGACTCACTCGTAATATCTTTTCAGCGTAAAATCCTCTCCTTAGCGTGTATTCTCTCTAGAGTCCAAAATACCCTGTAGAAATATATCGGAACTAACAAGCAAAAGTTAAATAGACCAACAGTCTAATTTAGTGGGTTTTACTGTGTTTTTTATTCGTATAATTATGGTCCATCAGATCACCCCACACTTTTAGTTGTTCATCCCGAACAATGCTATTAAAGGGCGGCACATTAAGTTTGGTTTTAAAATATGAAAGTTAGACTGTGGGACTCGATTTATCCTAATTCATGCATTACTTACTTATTACCAAATTGAACTGTGTAAATAAATAGAAGAAACTTGATACGTGTACCTTCGTGCTGAGATGCAAATTATTTTGGATGTTTCGGGAGATAGCCCTTTTTAGGCTCCTGGACTGCATTCTTGGGATCGTCTCGCACTATATGGTTTCCTTGTAGCTTTCTCTAGCACGTGATTCGGTTCGGGTTTCAATGGTTTGGTCTTTGATTTTCTTTTGGCGAGGGACAGCTTTTTGTAGTGAATCGGCCTTTCGCCTTTGATTTGACTCTTTGACTACTTCACTTTTTGTTCGGTTAAAACCTTCACAATTTTGGGCCTTTAGCCTCTTGATTTGCTTCTTTGAGCTTTTTGCGTCTTTGTGACTTGCTAGTCCATTTTCTCAAGCCTTTTTGGGAGGTCCAATTATCGCCCGCAAGCCTATGGAAATACCTCCCCGCTCCTCTCATCCTTACCGTTTCGCGCGGGTCAAGATGAGGATCGCTCATCTATTTTCTCGGCTACTTTGACTAGAGATAAGACGGTCTGATTCCCGTCCTCGCCTTTTTTTCTTTTTGCATAAACACTGCATGGTGGAGATTAGGGGAGAGCAAAATTCGGTAATTACCGTTTACCGTCGGTAAATTTACCGTTATCGAATCAATTCGGTTCGGTAAATCGGTAAAACGGTAAATCGGTAAATTTACCAACGGTAAAACGGTAAAAATAAGTCGGTAAACGGAATAAATTCTGAAATCGGTAAATTTACCGTTTTACCGTTTTACCGAAAATATAAATAAATAAATAAATAAATAATATATTATAAAGAAAAAAATTACAAAAAAATTTATATATATTAAAAATCAACATATATATTTATAAGATTTATAATATATATTTAAAAAATTAGAAAAATAATAATTTTCGGTAAATTCGGTAAATTCGGTAAATTTACCGAAATTTACCGATTTACCGTTTTACCGAAATATCGGTAAATTGGTAAATCGGTAACGGTAAACGGAATAGAATTTTACATGTCGGTAAATCGGTAAACGGTAAAACGGTAAACGGTAAAACGGTAAATTACCGTTTGCTCTCCCCTAGTGGAGATGACTTCAATCTTCACTGAAACCCGAAGTGCAGCCTCCACTGACTTCGAAAACCATATAGTTTGATTCGATCCTTCGAGTGCTTGCCAAGCCTTTCTAGGGCAGTTTATGTCAACTCCACATCCCTAGTTTATCTCAGCACAAAGGGACAAATGAGAAGTTACATTCTAAGTTTTTAAACAGTTGAATTTTCACAAGGTAAATGCATGAATTTTAGATCTATCTTTTTCACATTCTCAAGTTCATATTTTCAAAAAGACAATATTAAAAAAGGAAAAGAAAAACATGTTATGTACACAGGTGGTTCTCACCCCACACTTTTGAACGAAGGCGTGCCTTTCAGCAAGACTTAGTTCAAAAGCCATGCAAGCAGATATTATACGAGAAGGAAATGACGTTAAGGAAAAGGGAAGAACATAACTCCCTTTAAAGTGTCGAGTGAACGACATGGCATGAGGCTGGATAATCGAGGGAGTTCGGCTGGGGTCTTGAACTCTCAGCGCAGGCCCGGTAACTCACGGAAGCTGACTGGTGACGGAGCCCACTGCACTGTCGTTAAGGTGCAATGTTCTCTGTGCAAATAAATTTATATTTTCCGCTACTCGCAACTACACTACTGGGTAGCAAGTGGTAAGTAGGGGTCGAACCCAAGGGAATTAGGAGGATACGTTGTTCTTTGTGGGATTTGTACAGGATGGGAGCATTTTTTAGGTTTGATTGAGATTTTAGCGGTTATGACTAAGTGACTTTTTTGGTTGTTTTTGGTTTTGAGTGCAGAAAAGTAAATTACAGAAAAGTAAATACAGAAATTAAAATACTGAAAATAAAAAGAAAGACTTACAGTGGGTGATGCGTGATTTGCGAGTCCTCCGGTAGATGAGCGGTTGGTGATTGCAGATGATCGAGCAATAAAAGTAAATACAGGGGGTTTTGTAATTCAAGGAAAACATTCGGTTTCAGGGGCCTTGTATCATAGTTGTTTATCATTGACCGTTAATGATCATACTAAGTGTTCAAAGATGAATCGAGGCCAATTCTAAGCGCAAGACTTGCAACATCGTTTAAAACACTTGTTCTACTTAAGACTAATTCCTCCTTTCGAAGTATCTTAGCCTTATGTGCATCCATTTGATCTTCTGTTACGATTTCCCAAAATGGTTTTTAAGATAAGTCGAACTCCTCAGATAAGTTTTGCTTGTTACAGCTTCCACTTACCGAGTATGTTCACGAATTCCCACGGAAGAGCTTTGCTTGTTACAGCTTCCACTCAACCTTGGAAATTCTGACTATATATGGCACATAGAACAAGTTTTGAACACAAAGATGCACTAGGTGCAGTGTCTAAAACATTTTACAATACAAGTACACCCCTTTAACCGAATAAAGAGTTTAGCTACGAATATCCATAGAGGTGGATACCATAGCTAAATACTCGGGGGTTTTTGAAAATAGTAAGAGGAGAGGGGGTGGAATACTCAAGAACCAACATGAGTATTCCTAATTCCTACTGAATACTCAAGAACCAACAGGAGTATTCTCTACAGTATTATAATACTCAAGAACCGACAGGAGTATTATAATTTCAAACCGTTATAATACTCAAGAACCAACAAGAGTATTATTTCAAAAACCAAACTTACAAAGTAACAAACTTAGAGAGAGAAGTGTATTATGATTTGTGGATGATGAAATGAGGAGGAGGAGCTCTCCTTTTATAGCCACAAGGGGAGGAGATGGGTGGTGGAGATGGTGGCATGTGGCTTTGCATCCAAGGGTGGAGGAGGAGGGGAGGAAGATGTGGTGGAGGAGCCACCACATGGCAACTTCTTGTGGCTTCTCCCCATAGCCGCCGGTAGCAAGTCCAAATGGAGGGGAGTTTTGTGGCTTTGGCTACCTCCAAGCCAAAGCCACCGGTCATAAGGAGGAGGAGGAGGAAGGCCACCCATGAGTCATCTTCTTCACCAAAGCTGCCGGTCACTTGGTCCATGGATGAGTTTTGACAGTTTTGTGCAGTCTTTTCACAAAACTGTCAATCCAATTTTGCTCCGGTCTGACTTGGTTGTTCCTCGGTTGAATTTGTATTGAGTAATTCAATGTCAAGATCTTGAGAGAGATCGAACTCCTATGTGCATCCATTTGGATTGTCTTTTCCGATTTATCCAAATGGTGTTTGAGAGAGATCGAACTCCTCAGATAAGCTTTGCCATTTCAAGCATCCACTTACCCGAGTATGTTCGCGAACTTCCACCGAAGAGCTTTGCCATTTCAAGCATCCACTCAACCTTGGAAATTCTGATCTAATATATGACACATAGAACAAGTTTTGAATACAGAGAAAAAACACTAAAATAGTCTAAAACATTTTATAATACAAGTACGCCCCTTCAACCGAATAAAGAGTTTAGCTACGATTATCCATGGAAGATGATATCATAGCTAAATACTCGGGGGTTTTTGAAAGACAGTAAGTAAAGGGGAATACTCAAGAATCAACAGGAGTATTCCCAAATCCAACTTGAATACTCAAGAACCAACAGGAGTATTCTCTAAAACTGTTATAATACTCAAGAACCAACAGGAGTATTATTTCAAACTGTTATAATATTCAAGAACCAACAGGTGTATTATTTCAAAACCAAACTTACAAAGTACCAAACTTTTAGAGAGAGAAGTGAATTGTGTTTTGTGGATGTTGAAATACAAAGGGAGGAGCTTCTATTTATAGGAGGGGAGGAGGAGGAGATGTGGTGGAGGAGAGTGACACTTGTCACAAAGTTGTGGTGAGGAGGGGAGGAGGTAAAGCCGCCGGGTAGCCGGTCATGGAGGAGGAGGGGAGGTGGCTTTGGCCACCTCTTGCACAAAGCCGCCGGTCATCAAGGCAATGAGGAGGTTTTTGTGTGAGTTTTGTGATGTTTTCACAAAACTATCAGTCCAATTTCGCTCCGGTCTGACTTTGGTTGTTCCTCGGTTGGATTTGTTTTGAGTGATTCCACGTCAGGATCTTGAGATTTCTACATTCAGCGTCTGATCGTGACCTTGGACTGACTCGTAATATCTTTTCAGCGTAAAATCCTCTCCTTAGCGTGTATTCTCTCTAGAGTCCAAAATACCCTGTAGAAATATATCGGAACTAACAAGCAAAAGTTAAATAGACCAACAGTCTAATTTAGTGGGTTTTACTGTGTTTTTGATTCGTATAATTATGGTCCATCAACTATGTCATTGGGTTTGTTCGACTTCAGCTATATCTTCTAACCTCTATACGTCCCCACAAAGCTGATAAGCTGTCTAAACGCTACTATGGCCCCTTTCAGATCTTTGCCAAAGTCGGTCCAGTAGCCTACTAGTTAGAACTTCCAACGTATAGCAAGGTTCACAACGTGTTCCATGCATATGTCCATAAGAAATGTCGTACCTCACCTCAATTACCACCTCGTAACCATTATGCGCCAAGGACTGAGTCGGCGCCTGAACAGGCTGTCGTCGTACCTGTGCAAAAACAATTTATAATTTCCTCACTTCAAACTGTGGGTTAGTACAGCGGCAAGCAAGGGTCGAACCCAAGGGAGCTAGATGGTTACTACTTCGTTCTGTAATGGAGAAAAACAAGAAACTAGAGTGAAAGTATTGGTTAGTGAACACTGAGAAGGCACGAAAATTGCTGGGGTTTTATCAATCAGAGAAGATATTCAGGTTAGGGTATTATTCAATTGTGACTTCGTTTATCCTTGATTTCTAAGTATTTATTCTAGCTTTCTTAGGGTTACTCCTGGTCTGGTTATAACCGTTTAATTCTAGCAAACCTAATACTCCTGGTCTGGTTATATTAGGTTTCGTGCAACTACTTATTCTAACTGGGTCGGTATCAAATAAGCAGTGAAAAGATAGCAAGGATTACTATGTTAAGTTGTACCCTTTCGGATCTCCCCTTAACCTAATAAATTCAAACTAATAATGTGCACAAGAACTAAATAAAAAGCATGAATAATGTTGAAGAACAGAATCTCAAAACAATCGTCACAATTATTTAACCCTAACCCGAATAATTGGATTAGTTACACATCGACATAAGTAAACGATGCAAATAATAAAAGGAAGAAACTTCACTAATTGACCGAGATGAAGAACAGGAGGAGCAAGGCACGGCTGTGTGTTGTGAGATCGATGGATTTCTCTGTGATTTTCGGATGCTTTGAAGACTGCAGGATCTCCTGTATTTATAGGGTTTGAGAAACCCTAACTTGGTGATAAAGCTACGAAACCCTAGCATCGCATGCACATTGGGCCGGCTGCTGGACTTTGATTGGATGGGATAAGGCTGGAATGCTCGAATGGCCGGACGCATGGAGCTCGGAGGCTCGCTCGGAGGAATGCGCCAAAGAGCTCGGATGGCCGGTCGGGGGTGCGGGCTGGAGGTCGGATGCTCGATCGGCTGGACGGGCTGGAGCTCGCATGCCCGCTCGGAGGCACGCTCGCATGCCCGCTCGGATGGAGCTCGGATGGCCGAGTGGATGGCCGGCTGGAGCTCGGATGGCCGAGTGGATGGCCGGCTGGAGCTCGGATGGCCGCTCGGACGTGGCCTGCTTCTTCCCGGACGCGACCTGGTTTTCTTCGGCCATCTTTTGATTTCCTCGGGCCATTCTTCATTTTTCTCAGCCATTCTTCATTTCAAGTGCCTATGGACCGGTCAAAAACTCCTTGTGATGTTTTTGGCTCCAAAAGCCATCTTTTGAATGCGATTCCTCTTAGAGTGTCCAAATTACCTGAAATGCGAAACAACACTAAGAAGTAACTGTTTGCATATAAAAGTACTGGAATTGGTGGGATTTGATGACTCGATGAGTCGTATAAATACGGCTCATCAAACCACCCCACACTTAAACTTGTTCGTCCCGAACAAGAACTAGGTCAAGAGGAAATAAGTGAAGTGCGAACATCACAAAGCTTCGGTCATCCTAGACGTGCTACATGGACATGAATTGATTACTCTAGATCTCGCCTGTTATGCATGCTTGCTACTAATGTCTTTGTGCGAAAACATGGGTTAAAGATACGTGTTACCTTTGGGTCGAGATGCAAATCAATTCGGATGTATCTGGAGATAGCCGTTTTCAGACCCATGAACCCTCATTCTCGGACTCGAACTCGCTGCTATATGGTTGTGCTTTGCCGCTTTTTCTTGCACGTGATTGATTCGAGCTTCAAAGTGTTGAGTGTTTTTCGGTCAGCTATAGTGTCTGATTTTGATGTATCAGTGGTACTCTTCACTTGTTTCGGTGTAAACCTTCACAATGATGATGGATTTGAACTTTTGTAGTGCGGATTGTGACTTGCTCGAACCGTGATTTCTTCTCCTTTTGACGCGAGTCAAGCCGAGGGTCGCTCGTCTATTTTCCCGGTTACTCGGATTAGAAACCTTCCTGCTCTCACTCATCATCGTCCTTTTGACACGGGTCAAGTCAAGGGTCGCTTGCCTATTTTCTCGGCTACTTGGACTAGAGCTTGGACGGTGTGAAGTTTTCCCGTCCCGACCAACCGCAAGGGTGCCGCAGTGGCGGAGCAGACTCGTACTATGTCGTCTCGAAGTGCTAGCCTCCACGAGCTCTACATAACCATACATCCTGAGTTCGGTCTTTGAATGATCTGTCAAGTCTCTCTAGGGCGTTTCTATCAACTCCACATCCCTGTTTATCTCAACTAACAAAGGCACGTAAAGATTTTAAGATCACATGTTAGTCGCACAAATCAAGTTTCATCAAAGACATGCATGTAAAATTGGCTATATCTATTTCACCTAATCATTATCCACTACTGCAAGTCTAGGAAATAGTGAAGTATCATGTACAAAAAATTTTAAAATTGACCCAAAACGTGCTGACTCTGTGCAGGGTGCAGGAAATAAATGTGCTGACTCAATACTGACTCTCCCACCCCACACTTTTGAAATAAGCCGTGTCCTCACGGTACGACTTAAATCAAGACTCACAATGCATGCAAACAATAGATAAGGAAAGGAAGAGGGTAGAACAATACTCCCCTGGGATGTAGACGGCAGTCGGCTGAACTTGGATCTAAGGGCTCTCCCGGCGGACTAAAATGCGTAGCTCCGCAAGCAAAGTGCGTAACTCGCAAAGGGAATTTCCGGCCGACTAAGTCAGGTCCCTACAAAATGAAACCAAATCCTTTCCAAGGTACAATGTGACAATTAAAGACTCATAAATAAACATAGTAAATAAACAAACTGAAATGTAAAGACGTGCAAACCATGCAGGGCTGCCTCCCTGCGAGCGCCTTCGTTTAACGTCGTTCGCTCGACAGTACCTCTTTAGGGATCACAAGGTAGGATCCCAAGGTTGCTTCAAATCAAACTTCTGTACTCCCTTGTGAAGCTTATAGCCCTCATCGAATGGTGCTCTCATGTCTCTCCATCCGGGTTTCCACTCAAACGTGCCATGTCTCGGTCGCTTCCTCATGTATGGACGGTCAGAATCCTTGCGATCATGGAAGTTTGATTTCTTTCCAGCAAGCGCAGGTGACAACCTTTTTGTTCCCATGTCATTCTTGGTCCATGTGTCCAAGATGACCGATTTTCCCAGAATGAGTGCAATAGGACTGTGAGCGCAGGCATCTCCCGTCTGCAAAATATAAGAGTCAATATCACGGGTGAGTGTGAGAATACCTGGATCCTTGCCTGAATCAGTGCTTCCCGCGGACGTCTTCTGTTCAACCACCGCGGACGTCCCTTGATTTACTGGTAATTCTTCATACGTCCGTGCATAAATTGTAGAGGCGTCCGCGCCCTTTACTGAGGTAGAACCTTCAATGGATGTGACCTTGATTTCCTCGGTTGCCTTGACCGGTTCTGCCTCGGGTAGGTCTGTAATGAGGTCTGAGCATGTCTCGGGCAGCTTGATAATGAGGTCTGACTCGAGTGGCCCGGTCGGCTCTTCCTGAGGTGCCAGCGGGATGTCTTCTTCCAAACATTCGGGGTAGTCCCACTGGAGCTCTTCTTCCTTCAACCATTGGTCCTCATCTTCTGCCGGTTCTATGGGCTCCAAGATAGGTTCTATTAGAGCCTCTGCCATGTCCTCCTCTGTTTTTGTTCCGACATCTTCTTCCTGCTTTCTCATCAACTCGGACACGATCTGATTCAAGTCGAACAATGTTCCTGATAACTCGGCCAAGTCTCTCTTGTTTTCGGCCCGAGATTGCTCCACTATGTTGGCCAACTGTCGGATGCTAGCTGTCAACTCTTTCTCTTTGTCCTCTAGTGCCTCGGTCTGATCTTGTATTGGTCTTGATCTCTCGGCCAAATCGTCTATCAAGTCCCAAATAACACTTATGGTCATGTCATAGACCGAGCATCCTGCCTCCTCAGTGAGCCAACTCCACTCATGTGGTAACATCCCGGCGAGAAACACTTGAAGAAGAAATAAGTCTGTGAATCCATGGTGCGGGCAGCTTATCACAAGGGAATCAAAGTACCGTAAGTACTCATCCAAAGTTTCATCCCGGGATTGCTCAAGGTGCATGATCATTTCTCGGACTTCTTGTCGGGAGGGTGGTGGATAGTACTCCCCATAATTCCACGGCTCACTTCCGTAGTAGGAAGTCATGTCGAATCTGCAAGTGAATCAGAAAAATGTGCAAGCTAGCATGGCACCGAATATCAAGCACATACTAACAACAAAGGGTCCCCAGGAAATTGGAGGGGTCACAGCGGTCCCACTTAAAACCCAATTTCCTTAGACTCGTAAGTCTTGGTGACAGGACCCTCTGAGAGCTAGAAAATGAAATCGAAAGAAATTGAAAACAAAAATCGAACAGTTGGGGTTTTTGAATTATTGAAATCACCGAATAGCAAATTTCGAAATAAGCAAGAAAGAAAAATAAACGAAAAAGAAAAGAAGAACAAATTTCACCGTGCGTAGCTCCCCGGCAACGGCGCCATTTTGAACAGGCTGTCGTCGTACCTGTGCAAAAACAATTTATAATTTCCTCACTTCAAACTGTGGGTTAGTACAGCGGCAAGCAAGGGTCGAACCCAAGGGAGCTAGATGGTTACTACTTCGTTCTGTAATGGAGAAAAACAAGAAACTAGAGTGAAAGTATTGGTTAGTGAACACTGAGAAGGCACGAAAATTGCTGGGGTTTTATCAATCAGAGAAGATATTCAGGTTAGGGTATTATTCAATTGTGACTTCGTTTATCCTTGATTTCTAAGTATTTATTCTAGCTTTCTTAGGGTTACTCCTGGTCTGGTTATAACCGTTTAATTCTAGCAAACCTAATACTCCTGGTCTGGTTATATTAGGTTTCGTGCAACTACTTATTCTAACTGGGTCGGTATCAAATAAGCAGTGAAAAGATAGCAAGGATTACTATGTTAAGTTGTACCCTTTCGGATCTCCCCTTAACCTAATAAATTCAAACTAATAATGTGCACAAGAACTAAATAAAAAGCATGAATAATGTTGAAGAACAGAATCTCAAAACAATCGTCACAATTATTTAACCCTAACCCGAATAATTGGATTAGTTACACATCGACATAAGTAAACGATGCAAATAATAAAAGGAAGAAACTTCACTAATTGACCGAGATGAAGAACAGGAGGAGCAAGGCACGGCTGTGTGTTGTGAGATCGATGGATTTCTCTGTGATTTTCGGATGCTTTGAAGACTGCAGGATCTCCTGTATTTATAGGGTTTGAGAAACCCTAACTTGGTGATAAAGCTACGAAACCCTAGCATCGCATGCACATTGGGCCGGCTGCTGGACTTTGATTGGATGGGATAAGGCTGGAATGCTCGAATGGCCGGACGCATGGAGCTCGGAGGCTCGCTCGGAGGAATGCGCCAAAGAGCTCGGATGGCCGGTCGGGGGTGCGGGCTGGAGGTCGGATGCTCGATCGGCTGGACGGGCTGGAGCTCGCATGCCCGCTCGGAGGCACGCTCGCATGCCCGCTCGGATGGAGCTCGGATGGCCGAGTGGATGGCCGGCTGGAGCTCGGATGGCCGAGTGGATGGCCGGCTGGAGCTCGGATGGCCGCTCGGACGTGGCCTGCTTCTTCCCGGACGCGACCTGGTTTTCTTCGGCCATCTTTTGATTTCCTCGGGCCATTCTTCATTTTTCTCGGCCATTCTTCATTTCAAGTGCCTATGGACCGGTCAAAAACTCCTTGTGATGTTTTTGGCTCCAAAAGCCGTCTTTTGAATGCGATTCCTCTTAGAGCGTCCAAATTACCTGAAATGCGAAACAACACTAAGAAGTAACTGTTTGCATATAAAAGTACTGGAATTGGTGGGATTTGATGACTCGATGAGTCGTATAAATACGGCTCATCAGCGCCAAAAATAGGAAGCAAGTGGAGTTCGACAGAGAACACGGCACCATCAATCATCACTATTACATCTCGGCATATGCCTTCGCACTTCATTTCATCGTCATTGCTAACAATCACGCTTAAGTGTTTGAAGGTTCTATAGCCAGTTTAAGGAAGCGACCGACCCTTGTGTGGAGGATATTGTCCGTCAAACCGCTGTCCACTAATGCCAGCACTGGTTGGCCTCGGATGGTGCCTTGAAAATGTAAGGTACATGAACCTGCCCTGCCTTATAAGGCATGGAATGTGATGCAAGGTGCTTGCACCAGTTGTGGTGTGACCTCAGTTGTTTCAGCCTCAAGGGCATGAGTCCCTGGTGCATGGTCGATGATCTCGAAGCCATCAGGATCAGTTGGATCCTCCATCAGTAGACATTGAAAGCGAGGTCGGAAGTTGTGACCGGGAATAAACTTTTCATTGCAGTTAAAGCATAGTCCCTTCTCTCGGTGGGCAGCTATCTCCGGTGTACTAAGTCGTTTGATGGGTAGAGGGTTGAGTGGTGACGAATTGGATATGTTGCATGTCGAAGAGATTGTAGTTTCTCATCTACCAAGCGAGCCATATCCATGGTTGTTTCCAAGTCAGGCAGACGCATGGTGATCTCTCTATGGATGTCCTCTTTCAAGCTAGCCAAGAAGCGCTTAAAGAGGTTGATGCGAACTAGTCTTGGAGAGTTGGAGGATAGGTGTTCAAACATTCAAATGTAGGCATGCACTATTCTGGTCTGTGTGAGTTTGTTCAAAGCTACTTTGGGGGTCATAGAACTCACCGGGTCCAAAATGTCGTTTAAGATCATGAACCAACTGATCCCATGTGGATATTTGGCTAGAAGAGCACTTCTAGCAAGGCATCTCCGACCATGAACCGGGGAGCTGAGTCTAGCAACTGCTCAGGATGGACGTTGTTCAAGGCGATGTACCTCTTGAGTTGGAAGAGCCACCCCTCAACAGCTTCCCCATTAAAGATAAGTACCTCCATGCGCAGTGCGTGTAGTGGTCATGAGCTTTGGCTATCTCCAGAGGTGGAGTTGGTGTCAGTAACAGTGCCAGTGGTGGTGTGTGGATGTGGCATCATAGAGGTGTTATCACCAGGTGGTGGTGTTTCCAGCAAAGGTGGATTGACAAACATGGGTTGTTTGCCGGCGCGAACATCTGGTGGGGTTGGGGTATCTTTTGAGTTAGTTTTCCTCCACTGTTTTGGTGAGCTTTTTTATAGCTGTGAGCATTTGTTGTGTATCAGCCACTCTCCGTTCCTCCATCGCAATAAGATGATTCTCTTAGGCCTCTATGCTAGAGGGTGAGAGTCGCGATGGACTTTGCGTGGGTGGACATGGTGAATGAAAGCACCAGCTGATGGGGGAAAAGGTAGGGGAGAGGGAGAGAAGAAGAGAGGGAGTAAGAGTTGTCTGTTATTGATTTGATACTCGTCTCGATAAACAAGTCACAATCATATATCCATGCCAATGATTGTACTACTGCTATGATAACTAATTCTGTAGTACGAACTATCAAGTTGTCAGCCTCCTTGAAGATTCGCGCAGGCGTGTTCCTCTACGCATGGGTCCAGCTTCCTTGGATGTTCCATCAACATGCATGGGCTGGGCTTCTGTCTGCGTGGCTGGCCCATCAAAATCAGTGCACTCCACCAGCCTTTCAAATCTCAATCGTCCACCTCATCGACCCCAACACCTTTTCCTCCCACGCTGCTCCTCTCAACAATCTGTAACCCAACTCCCGAGTAGATTTGAAATAACCGTTTGAACGACGTAATCCATGTCGATGAGAATATCGATAGACATTAATCCAGCACTGCCAGAAACATGCAGCTGTGTGAGGCAGAAGATAAAAGACAGAGCAGGATAGGTCACGTGCAAGCCTCATTAAAAATATTAGAAAACATCAAATGACATCGTTTCGGTGCTGGCAGCAATTAGCTGCATAGCACCGGATCTCATTCTGTGCCATAGAAGGTTTGCACGAACCTTCTTTCAACGATCTTTAAATTTTGAGTTATTAGAGCAATGACACCAATGACTCAAAAAGTCATGAAAAATAGTCATAGAAGATGACTAATTTTTTTGAATCTAACTAATGCACTTTTGAGTCATAAGACATGACCAAACCAAAATTTGGTCACCCGGTGGTCAACTTTTTTTTGGTCATGAGGATGACGAATCAACATGCAACACATGTATTGTCTTAATATTTGTGCAGATTGAATTAAAATCTTGGATTGGTTGTATCTTTAAATTTACAAAAGTAAACGAAATTAATAAACTACCAATTTTTGCAACTTTTGATATATCTTTTAAAAAAAACATATTTTCGTTCAATTTAAAAGTCTAAAAGGTGATGAATTTTTTATTAGTCATTAGGGGGATATGTTTGATCAAATTGGTTATGGGAGGATTGGAGGATGATATAGAAAGTGAAGAGATTGTGATGCTAACTTTTTTGGTCATTCGTGTCCATGATATTAAGAATAAGGTTTTGGATCAAATAAAAATAATATTTAAATATAAAAATTATAAACCACGTATGAATTTGACATGTGGCACTCTCGACCAATCAAAATTCGGAGCACCTTTTGTAAATAATTTTTTTTAAAACGGACTTATTTGAAAATACATAATATAAGCAAGGGTATAAACGTTCGAAAAAATAACTATAAGTCTGAACATTATCAAATAACTCTGAACATTATCAAATAACTCTGAACATTATCAAATTACTCAAAATATTATCAAATTACTTTGAAAAATAACTCTGAACATTATCGAATAACTCTGAACTTTATACTTTGAATTAATGGAATTAAAATTAATTAAGTACGAAAATATCGTTATAAATATGATCATAATATGGATTCCTTTTCCTAAGTGACTAATGGTTCTTCAAGGTGGCTAATGGGTGCCCAATGTGTGCTATTTATTATTAGTCTATTTAGATATCAATGTATTTTCTAGCCCTATATAAAGGGGTCACTTGTAAGGCATTTGAAGGCAACTATAAGCAATACATTTCTCTCTACCATTCTCTCCTTACAAGTTAACTTCTTCTTCATCTACAATATTTCACAACACGTTATCAGCACGACTCGCTCAAGGTAAGGATCAAAAATCCCTCTCTACTACTTCTTATTGATAATGCGATGATGGCATCCTTGAGTTCTTTTTGAAGAGAATAACAAAATAGCCTAGCATTCGAAAAAACTCATTCTTTTGTTTTTGCAATCATTTCTATAGAATGTGTAAATTTTTCCTTATAATATATGTATGGATATATTATTATTAGATTCCCCCGAAGTGGAATCACATACATGTATCACCCGAAGTGGATACATGTAGTAAATGTTTTCTTTTGATTTTCCCGAAGTAAAATCATACACATGTAGTATATGCTTGTTTTGATTTTCCGGAAGTAAAATCACATACAAGTATCACCAGAAGTTGATACATGTAGTATATGTTTTCTTTTGATTTCCCCGAAGTAAAATCTTATACATAGTGTGTTGTTATTAGATTCCCCCGAAGTGGAATCACGTACATGTATCACTTGCAGTGGATACATGTATTATATGTTTTCCTTTAATTTTCTCAAAGTAAAATCATATACATGTATTGTATATGCTTCTTTTGATTTCCCAGAAGTGGAATCGCATACATGTATATCACTTGAAGTGGATACATGTGTAGTATATTTTATTTTATTCTTTTCTAATTCCCTCAAAGTGGAATCAAATACATGTGTACCACGTGAAATTGATACATGTATGATATATGTTTCTTCAATTTCCCCGAAGTGAAATCATATGCATGTATCACATGAAGTGGATACATGTATAGTATAAATTTTGATTCACACGAAGTGGAATCACTTGTATCACCGAAGGAGATACATTATATATTATCCTTGTAGGATATTCTGAATCCCTTGAAGATGATATTTATTTCTCTCCCTGAAAAGAGTAATATATATCACTTCTTGTTGTGAGTGATAAAACATCGAACACATGTTTTCAAATGTGATTATATCATCTCCTGAAGTAGATGATTATAATTATCAATAAAATCACTTCCTGTTGTAAGTGATAAAATTCTATTTTATTTATCTGTTATTGTTGTTATTTATGCACATTCTTAAATTCATCTATTTATTTACTTTTATAATGGTATGTTTTTTTATTCATATTTTGTATATTTAATCCCCTGGAGCAGATTCATATAGATCATGCACACTTAATCCCCTGAAGTGGATAAACACACATCATATATATATTTATGAGAAAATTAAAATCGTCCCCCGAAGAGGATGAATATGTGTAAAATATATTTTACTCCTAGAAGAGAGTAATGTACCATTTTCTTTTGATCTAAGTAATGGTCCAGGAAATTATTTTTACTTAGATCATATCATCTCCTGAAGTAGATGATTACAATATCACTTCCCGTTGTAAGTGATAAATCCATGAAATTTCTCATGAAAAATGTTGGATGTGTATGATCAATACTTAGTGATTTAAATGTTTTAATTTCATGCTTTCACTATTATATGCATGTCTACGTCGCAAGACTTTAGTTCACTACCCTGATGTTTCCCGAAGAAACTTTCTTACATGGGTGAATTAATGCTTGAACCATATTTATCAAGCAATAACTTGAGAGATTCTGTAAATGAAAACTCCACCACATCCCAGCAGGATTGTGCTTACTTCGTCATCATCTTCACGAGAACCCAAAGCTCAAAACTTTACAACCAATGACCCATCATACTCATGAAGAGCTTAAATGATTATTTCAATCATCAGAGGATGGTCATTGTACCTCATGCAATATATGAATGGATGCACTTGAGGATATGAGATTTTAATTAGGTCTCAGATTATAATTTTGAACTATATTGTTTCAATCTTGATACCACGTGAAGAGACTAGTAAAGACGACATAAATTGGAGAAAAGATTATTCGTCTCTCATATTATCAACCTTGTACTCCAGCAGTAGTACATGGAACATGATTGTTTTTCTCGTTCATAGTTAGTTTTTAAATTCAGTTGTAATGCTTTAGATTTAATTTCCGTAACTGAAGTTAATTTTATTTATTATGAATTTGTTATGAGTTAAATTATATTTCATTTGGTCATATATATTTTTTATATTCTTTATAGAATGAATTAATCTTGTACTCCAGCAGTAGTACATGTTGTTTTTTCGATGGAAATATCAATGGTGGGGAGCTATGTCTTGTTGACAGTGCCACTACTCATACTATATTTAAAAACTCAAAGTTTTTCTGAAACTTAAACATGACAAAAACCAGTGTTAATACTATCTCTGGAACGAGTAGTATTATAGAAGGCTCCGGAAGAGCCTCTATCTTGTTACCCGAAGGAACAAGAATAAATATTAGAGATGCATTGTACTCAAGTGGATCACAAAGAAACTTACTTAGTTTCAAAGATATTCGAAGAAATGATTTTCATGTTGAAACCATGTGTGAAGATGGTATTGAGTACCTACTTCTTGTATTTTATAAGACTGGCCAGAAGCAAGTCTTAGAGAAAATGAGAGCACATGCGTCTGGTTTATATGGCACGCAAATCTACCCCATTGAAGTGTATAAAGTCACTAACCTGAAGTTAGTTGACAAGGAATTATTTTCTTTGTGGCGTGATAGACTTGGTCACCCTGGTGAAACAATGATCCGGAGAATCATTGAAAGTTCACACGGACACCCACTTAAGGACCTGAAGATCCTCCCAAAGGGTGACTTGACTTGCACGGCTTGTTCACTTGGCAAATTTATAACAAGGCCATTTGTAACAAAAGTAAACGCAGAATCTCCTATGTTTCTTGAAAGAATTCAAGGTGACATATGTGGACCAATAGCACCACCGTGTGGACCATTTAGATATTTTATGGTGTTGATAGATGCTTCAACACGATGGTCACATGTAAGCCTACTCTCAACGCGAAATTTTGCGTTTGCAGAGCTTTTAGCCCAAATAATCAAGTTAAGGGCTCATTATCTTGATCAACCAATCAAAAGAATCAGGCTAGATAATGCAGGAGAATTTACATCAAAGTCATTCAATGACTATTGCACATCAATTGGTATAGTGATTGAACATCCAGTAGCTCATGTTCATACACAAAACGGCCTAGCAGAGTCGTTGATAAAGCGGTTACAACTAATAGCAAGACCATTGCTAATGAAGTCAAAATTACCCGCTTCTGCTTGGGGACATGCAATTTTGCATGCAGAAGCTTTGATAAGACTTCGACCGACCACTCATAATAAGTATTCTCCCTTGCAACTTATCTCTGGAAGAGAGCCTGATATCTCCTATTTGAAAATTTTTGGTTGTGCGGTGTACGTCCCGATTTCTCCCCACAACGAACCAAAACGGGGCCACAAAGGAGGTTAGGAAAATATGTGGGGTTTGAGTCCCCATCAATTATCAAATATCTAGAGCCATTAACTGGTGATTTATTTAGAGCTCGATATCTTGATTGTCATTTTGATGAATCAAAATTCCCAACTTTAGGGAGAGAAGAAAAGGAGATAAATAAGGAGGTTGTGTGGAATACACCTTCTTTATCGTTCTTGGATCAAAGAACAAATGAAAGTGAACTTGAAGTTCAACAAATTTTACACTTGCAAAATGTGGCAAATAGGCTACCCGATGCGTTTACTGATGCCAAGAAAGTGACAAAGTCACATATACCTGCTGAAAAAGCACCAGCTCGTTTGGAGATTCCTGCAGTAACTCCAAACAAAAACATTGCAAGTGATTCTCAAATACATCGAAAGCGTGGGAGACCATTAGAGTCTAAGGATACAGTTCCCCGGAAGAGGAAGGAACACGCAAGATGTAAAAAGGATGTCGAGATATCAAATATGAACGCAAATGAAGGTGAGACTCCTGAAGAGCCTTTACCAAAGGAAACTGAAGATGAGGACAAAGATATCGATGACAATTTTGAAATGTCAATCAATTATGCCAGCACTGGTGTGGGTTGGTAACGAGATGAGGTAAATCTCAATGATATCTTTGCTTATTCAGTTGCCCTAGAGGTCACTGGAGAAGATGACGATGATCCCCAAACCATAGACGAGTGTCGACATCGTGATGATTGGGAGAGCTGGAAAGAAGCAATTCAAGCAGAGTTGAAATCGTTGAATAAACGTGGTGTTTTTGGACCTGTAGCTCCAACACCCGAAGGTGTGAAATCAGTTGGCTATAAGTGGGTGTTCGTACGAAAACGTAATGAACGTAATGAAGTTGCAAGATACAAAGCTAGACTGGTTGCACAAGGTTTTACACAGAAACCTGGAGTAGACTATATAGAAACATATTCACCTGTAGTGGATGCAACAACTCTTAGGTTTCTAGTTGCTTTGGCCGTTGTCGAACGACTTAAAATGCAACTCATGGATGTGGTAACAGCATACCTTTATGGGTCGTTAGACAAAGATATATACATGAAAATCCCAGAAGGATTAAAAATGCCTGAAGCATTACAAGCAAAGCCTCGCCATATGTACTCCATTAAATTAAAAAGATCATTATATGGTCTGAAACAATCTGGTCGAATGTGGTATAATCGTCTCAGCGAATATTTATTAGCGCATGGGTTTACCAATAATCAAATATGTCCATGCGTTTTTATAAAACGTACAGACTCGGGTTACGTAATCATAGCTGTGTATGTTGATGATTTAAATATAATAGGAACTCCAGAAGAGATCCAATTGACAGCAGATTATTTGAAAAGCGAATTCGAGATGAAAGATCTCGGAACTACCAAGTATTGTCTCGGCCTGCAGTTCGAGCATACAAAGAATGGAATCTTTATCCATCAATCAAATTACACTGAGAAAATTCTCAAGCGTTTTAATATGGATAAAGCACATCCATGGTAGTAAGATCGCTCAATATCGAGAAGGTCCCTTTTCGTCCCCGGACAAACAATGAGGAAATTTTAGGTCCTAAAGTACCTTACCTTAGTGCGATTGGAGCTTTGATGTACCTTGCTAATAATACCCGACCAGACATATCATTTGCAGTTAATTTACTTGCAAGATATAGTGCATCGCCCACTAAGAGACATTGGAGCGGTGTTAAGCACATTCTACGTTATTTACGTGGAACAAGTGATTTTGGTTTATTTTTCAAAAGGACAAGTGGAGTACAAAATAGTGAATTGATTGGTTATGCCGATGCGGGTTACTTGTCTGACCCCCACAAGGTCATTTCACAAACGGGGTACTTAGTCATGTATGGAGGAACTGCCATTTCATGGCGTTCGACAAAACAGACCTTGGTAGCCACATCATCAAACCATGCAGAATTGATTGCATTATACGAAGCTGGGCGAGAATGTGTTTGGCTTAGAACTTTTATCCATCATGTCAAGACCTCTTGTGGATTACTATCAGGCAAACAAAGTCCAACGGTGATAAATGAGGATAATGCTGCTTGTATCGCCCAAATCAAGGCAGGATATATTAAAGGTGATAGAACAAAGCACATATCTCCAAAATTCTTCTCTACTCACGAGCTTCAAGTTGAAGGAAAGATTAATGTTTGCCAAATACAATCCAGCAAAAATTTGGCAGACTTGTTCACCAAATCATTGCCGACAAGAATTTTCAAGAAACTTGTAAATGACATCGGGATGTGCAGTTTGAAAGACATACCAGCTTGAGGGGAGCATTAAAACTGTACTCTTTTTCCTAACTTGATTTTTATCCCTTTTTTGGGTTTTTCCAAGTCAAGGTTTTAACGAGGCAGTTCATATGGTGTGTGCATCCAAAGGTCACTACAAGTCATCCAAGGGGGAGTGTTATAAATATGATCATAATATGGATGCCTTTTCCTAAGTGACTAATGGTTCTTCAAGGTGGCTAATGGGTGCCCAATGTGTGCTATTTATTATTAGTCTATTTAGATATCAATGTATTTTCTAGCCCTATATAAAGGGGTCACTTGTAAGGCATTTGAAGGCAACTATAAGCAATACATTTCTCTCTACCATTCTCTCCTTACAAGTTAACTTCTCCTTCATCTACAATATTTCACAACAAAAAATCTATTTTACTCCTCCGTGTTGGATTATGAAAAAAATATATCACGGTCAACTTTTTTTTTGACGAAGTTTATATTTTTTTATAAATAAATAGGATCACTACTTTAAGAAGAAAAGTTAAAACTTAAAAGACTGCATCTACAATCTTTTTTTTTTCCGATTAACATCTACAATCTTTTAAAAAACTGACTATTAAGTATTACAAGTATTACGAATGACCGGGCTGGTGAAATATGGTTTGGGCTGAAAGCATGGAGAGGCGGCGGCAGTGGACATGCTGGCATCTGAACTTTTCTGTCTACATAAAACCCTAATTTTGGATTGATGATTTTGGATGATGGAATTCATCTACGGTTCAACTAGAACCGGTGGTAAATTTGTTCAATTAGGAGATGAGTAGAGAGGATTCTAAGAGAGAAAAAATAGAAGCTTGAGATGGACTCTGACGGACCGGAGAAGAAGAGGCAACATTTGATGTCTCCGATGGCCCTCAATTCTACTGCACCGCTTTCCAACATCGAATCCGTGAGCCGCCTACTATCCTTTCCTATTTTTCCTTTCCTTTAATCCTCATTATTGTATTACTTGTTTTCTGCTTACTAGTGGAATGTCTTGATTCGAATACCAGCCAATTTTGCATCGATAAGTCTGCTCATTTTTTATTGATTGAAGTTTTCCTATCACAAAAGGTGTTAGCAAATAGGTTTTTTTTTTGGCTGATGGGCTCTTAGTTTACTTATATGTTTGCTTCACAGTATTTGTCGTCATGAACTTGTTGATTATTGCCTCAAGTGAATATGGTTAGAAATTTTGATTTGGTTATATAATTTATGATCTCAGGCTTTATGGTCGCCTCTATGATTCTCAAGGATATTCATATATTAGAGTTTGCTCCTTTTGCTAGTGTCAGCGGATGAATTTCCTTTGTCACAAACTATTCTTTTCAGCCTCTAAATAAGAGAGGATCAAATGTAGTCAAAACAATCTGTAAATGGTAAGTACGAGGTCAAACCCAAGGGAGCAAATGACAATATGCACTAGGAGATATTGTATTTATGGTATCTCTACTCTTTATCAAGATTTTCAATGAGTGAGTTATTACTGATTCCTAATGAGCTAGTAATTGGAAGAGGGGGAAATTTATTTTAAAAGTTTTTCGAGGGCTACTTCCCTCCCTAGCATACTCTATTGAAGTAAAAAAATGATATTTAGTGACAAATGATATTTAGTGACAAATGACCTAGTCTATAGCATGGGAAGATCAACTTTCGTTGACATCTTACCCAAGTCATAGACTCTCCTAGTTAGAATCTTACTCTTCACGTTTGTTGATTCATTCTACAACACTAATTTGGCCCTTAACGTTTGTTACAAAGTCAAATAAAGTGCAGTAGGCATAACGCTTTAGTCATTTCGGATGATGATTTGCCTTAAACCTAGTCTAGCATGGGAAGATCAACTTTGGTTGACATTTTACCCAAGTCTTAAACTCTCCTAACTAGAATCTCAATCTTTCGTGTTTGTTGATTCATTCGACAACACTAATTCGACCTTTAACTTTCGTTACAAAGTCGGCATTAAGATTTAGTGTAGCATTCACAGTCTTGTATTCACTTTCACAAAATACAAGTTATAGATAATTTCCACCACTGTAAAGCCATTACCTAGCTCTTTCGATACTTAGGTTCAAGTTTAGAGGCATATGTTACTTAGTCATTTTGTCAAACACCTAGCAAGCATAGGAAATTTGGAGTTCTGGTGGAATGAAATCATCAACCATCGTAGTACCAAAGAGGGTCATACGACCCTCAAAACAATGGGAATACTCGCACATCTTCATAATAAATGAAATCAAAAGAAAGATTTAATACAAAAACTACAAGGGGAGGTTAGATGATTAGAGAAAACCCAAGTAGGAGATGATCCAAGCTCTAGATCCCCTCCTGAATCTTCTCTCTTCTATCCCAACCAATCCTTTGATGATGTTGAGTCTTTCTCTAACCTTGGATGCCCATTATCTTCTAAAAAAACTCATCTCTCTTTCATCAAAATCGAGTTCCTCTAGCTTTGAGTGACTCGGCTGAGTCGTTGTTAGCTTTCCATTGACTCTGGCGAGTCATATCATACCCTTTTTCCTTGTTTTGGCCCGAATTTTCGTCCTATCTCCCGATTTGGATCTTTCAAGGCTTTGATGTCGATGAGATGAGAATATGATGATCTAAAAGCCAAGAAGTGGATTAAATGACATGAAAATAATTGAGAAATGAATTAAAATCTATAAAGGGTGAAGCAAACAATAATGCGAGAATTCAACTCATCACTTTGTTGTCTTAATGTTTCAACTGAGTCATTTAGTCTACATTTTGATTTGATTTTGGTTGATGACTGTTTGTAGATGTGTTAACTGTTAAAGATCTATCTTATGACTTCAAAGAGCTAGTTTCGATGTGATCATGATTCATGATTGATTAATCTTCAAGGAAGTGGTAATATTTGTGTGATGATAGGTCGAGTTTCTGGCTATATATATTATGTAATTCTGTATATATTGTCTGTATTTGACAATGCTTTGAGATTTAAGTCATATGTTTGTAGAGATTCAATATCTCAAATTGAGGAAACATGTCACATTCTTATTTCTTGGGCTGTAGATAGATGCTGGCATGCTCCAGTATCAAAATCAAAAGCTTGTGCAACAATTAGATCTGCAAAAGAACGAGATGCTGGATATTGAAGCAAAGATCCAGGAGCTGCTGAACAAACAAAATACATATGATGGTGTACTAATGTCAACAAATAGAGTTTGGAATCAGGTCAACTTTCCTGTCCGCGTAGTTTCAAATTTAGTTAGTGAAGGAATGGCTTATGGATCTTTTATGAGTATTTTTTTTATGTGTGTTTAGTTAGTTGATGACTTACATCTGTTTGGCGTCGAAGCTGGGGCACATCCAAGTTTGTTGACATCTTTAGGCCAAATGGACGATGTCCAAAGTATGATCTCTCTCTCTCTCTCTCATGACTAAATGTGGATGTGAGGATCAACATGTGCTTCTGAAAAACTTTAGGTGTTCTAGGATCGATTGCATCATGTCCTCCAGAAGAGATTTTCCTTCACAGGCTTCTTCAAGTAGACCCGGAGGCTCAAAGAAAATATAAAGGCCTTGAAGAATCACTTAACATTCGACGTTCGTCTTCATGTGAATTGATGACATTTCTAAAAGAGATCATTGACGCCCAAGAAAGAAAGACCTTGACTTTAGCTCAGGCTTTGCATGCAAATCCTTCTTACAAAGGTCAGCGGAGAAAAGTCTTCTCAGCCTGTTATCCATGATTCAATGTAGTGTTGTTTGCTTTCCTTGGATGAGTTTCCCTGTTGATGTTAAATCTTCACTGTCTCATTTTGGAGTCCCAGATACCATATGCAAGATTGAGGAAATGTTCAAAGAGGAAGCCAACAACTTATGCCAGGTCATTGATGCTATCCACTTAAAGCATAAACAATACGCTGATGAAATTCTCTCATATATTCAGGAGTACTCAATTGATAAAAAAGAGGTTAAGCGCCTTGCAGGTATTGGATTATTTATCTTCTCATACTTGCACTTTGCTTTCTAGCAATTATGCAATCAGGCATGTCACACGTTAGTTTCGTGTCATTGATGAGTCGTACACATGCAGCGTCCATCAACCAGTCTGTCAATGTCCACAGCTAAATTAAGCTGGCGGACAGGTGAAACTGCCTCATTAAATATTCTTACCGAGTTGTTGTCTTTAATAAAAGGTGACTTGGAGGAGAGCATAGCAGAACTTGAGGAGAGTCGACGGAAATTCATCAATCTAAAAATGCAGAAAGATGCTGCCTCTGGGGTGCACAGCTCACCATGTACAGTGAATGGGAATGTATCCCCAGAGAAGCCTGTTGATAAATCAAAAGGCTCACGCGAGTTGAGGGATTCCATTGATGAGACGAAGGTTGTTCTCGAGCGGCTTCTTTTCGTTGACAAATTCTTATTTCTTTTGTGTGTGCTTTTGTTTTTGCGTTTGGAAAAGTGGAGGACCATTAGCCTGGCCTCTGTTAGCATTACAAGTGTTCCTTACAGCCTTTCTTATTTCTTTTCTGTCCTCATAATATAATAGATGCTGGCTGCTGGTCGCCTTTCGGAGCTTCAAGAAGTACAAGAAGAAAACATAGCGTTACTAAAACAAGTTCAAGATATTGAGGTATCACAAATATCCTTGCAGGTTTTGATGTTAATCGTTTTTTACAAAGTCTTTCAGATCACGAGTCCTTTCTCCTTACTCTTTTACAGAGTGAACTGAAGGATGATAAGTTTGTTCATGCATCGAGACCTTACAATGTACTAAAAGACCAACTTCACCTTTGGAATGCCGAACGGGAGCGGTACAAAGGGTTGACAGATTCACTGCAGGTTCCATTGAGGAACTAAATTCAAAGCTATGTGAATTAGCTAATTATTTTGTCTTCTTAAATGATTTTTACTGCAGGCTGATAGATCTACTGTGTTACGAAGAGACAAAGAATTAAAGGCAAAAGGAGAGGCTGCAGACGTTTCCATAAGTCCTGTTGATTGTGCCGAGTCTAAAACTGAGGAATTCAAACTTCAGCTGAAAAATTACACTAAAGAAAACAACGAACTTGAAATCAAAATGGAGGAGGCTGTACAAGATACTGGTAGGAATCTTACTTACTTTAGCGGATAGATATCCGAGTTAATTATATTGGTTATATTTGATACCTGATGTAAGTGCTGTGGCACTGCCAAGAATGAAAATCACTTTTTCACAAATTTATATGAGATCTACTAAGAAAATTGTCTCAATAGCCTGACATCCCTCATACGAAAATGAATGAACTATATAGTTATTGGCTTTTATTGTTTGTTTATCATTGTGGTTGGCTTTTATTGTTTGTTTATCATTGTAATATCAGGCAGAAAGGATATCAAAACTGAGTTCAATGTAATGGCGTCAGCCTTGTCTAGAGAAATGAAGATGATGAAAGCCCAGGTAGATCGCTGGCAGGAGACAGCTGATGAAGCAATATCCTTGCGCGAAAAATCTTTGTCATTGCATACCTTGCTAATTTCAAAGGTCAGTATCTGATAAATCAAGTCTATTAGTAGCACTAAGTTATATTAATCACCTAAGTGTTATATTCTTCTCGTGTAGGCAACAGAACAGAAAAATATAGCAGATCAATGTGCAAAACAGATGGTTGAGATAAAATTTCTCAGGGAACATGTGAGTGTGCTGTATTACTGACATGCAATATGAAAATCTTGAGATGCATTATGTATGATATACTTTTGTTTTAACCTTTCATTTGGTCGAACAGTTATGGTTGAAGATGATCAGTTCTTCATAGTTCATACATCATTTAAGTTTACACATGGCATGGAGCATACATTCCTTCCTAATAAGAATGTCTAGTATCTGGCCACAATAAACAATAAAATTGTAATCACATGATTTTCTATTGAGCACTGTTTTACTTGAGATAACCAGCGCAGTTATCAGTTTTCTGATCTTGTAGCTAGCCATTTAAAGAATTCTAAAGGAAGGTAATGTAGAGACGCAAGGCAAATCTGATTATTGGTTGCCTTGCGGAAAAATCTATACTGATCTTTTGATAGGTCATTATTGTACATTCCGAGGAACAGGAACCTATCATGTTCGTTATTGTTGTTATCAAAATGTTCATTGCCGATCCATATTCTTAACAAGGATGCCAAATGCTACAGATCGAGAGATTGCAGAAGGGAAAACTGGAGTTGCAACTGGTCCTGGACATGTATGGACAAGATAACTGTGGAAGTATCAGGTATGATCAAAGTACTTCAGAGAACCATCAATTGATGCAGGCAGTAAGATGTTATGACCCGTAACCTCTAAAGTCATTTTTTGAATGGTACAGTTAATGTAGGTGTCTCAGACTGGTATGATAGCCAAACAGAGTAGCAGGATAAATTCTATCATAGCATAGTGTGTACACTTACGACTTAGTCATTCATTATAAATGTTTTGATGGTAATCATCGATCATCTGTTTGCAAGCTGTAATGTTAATCATCAGGCTAGCCGACACATAAGTGTTGTTGCTTTGTCACTGCCTGTAGTAAACAAGATTTCTGATGTGATTCACCACGTGAGTATTGGAAAATGCACTGTGGTTCACTTTCTCAACATACTTCAGGTCTTTGTAGGTGCATCTATTAAGGCTTTTTATTTATGCACTTTATTCATTGCCAATGCGATATGCATTTGAGATCTGACATCAGACGTCAACTTCAGAGGCTTGAAGGCGATAAGAGAATCAGAATCCAGAGCGCTCTCTCAAGCCATGGCTTTGCAGAATGTCCTTGATGAACATAGTTTAGAACTGAGAGTCAGAGCTGCCAATGAAGCTGCGTTGGCATGCCAGCAAAGGCTCTCTGCCGCTGAAGCGGAAAAGAATGATTTGTGGGACAAGCTTGATGCTTCAAATAGGTATAATTGAGAACATTAGACCAGTCCATTAGGAATTTTATGTTTTCCCTCTTTTCTTTTGTACTGTTCTTTCTTTCTTTTCATTGTTTATATATTGCCATTGTATTTTCAAAAGGGGAAGTTTAGTGTGTACTTGTACAACGGAAGCCATTTAGTGCTTGAATCATCTTTGTAATGAAATTGATTCAAATAACTGAATCTGCTTAAAACAAGTCAGATTTGGGCACATCTTTATATTCGTATGAACATTATCATTTTCATTATTTAGTTTGTTCATATTGGGTGGTTTTGAGTTGTTTTTTTTGCGGGGTGTGGGGGGGGTGGAGTAATTGCTGACAAGCATCTTTATAGATTTTTTCTTTGGGTTGCCTCATTGTTAGAACTTGGGAATACCAAACATTAGGGATGCAAAAACAGGTCGGACCGGTGGACCGTAAATTTTCAAAATTTGGACCGTGGACCGGACTGAACCGGACCGAATAACTTTAAATTTACGACCGGACCGAAATTTTACGGTCCGGGTCGGACCTGTTGACCGGAAATTCTCAAAATTATGGACCGTGGACCAGACCGGACTCGGGTTTTTATGGTCCGGTCCGGGTTTACGATCCGGTCCAAATTTGTGCATCCCTACCAAACAAGGAAACGATGTGGTTTGGTCTTTATGAGTTTTAGACACCGAAAGATAGAAATGGGGTGTAGCTATCATACCAGGGGTGACAATTATATCATTTACCCGTCAACCTGCTCGTTATCCACTCGTTTAGTTATTGGGTTGAGTGAACCCGAAACCCGCAAGAACCCGCTAATAAACGGGCAGGTTGTTAATGTGTAGCGGGTTAAGAGGGTAACCCGTTTAACCCATTTGACTTGTTAGCCCTCTACATTTTTTGGTTTAAATAACTAGAAAAGTTTATAACACATAAACTTCAAACTAATCAAATATGTTTTAAACTAAGTGAATTCAACGTGTTAAGTGAGTTAAACGGTGTCAGTAGGTTAAACGGGTAACCCACTACCCGCTTAACCCGTTAACAACTCGCCCGCTTAACAACCTGTTCGCTTAACCTGCAACTCGTTAATCACCCGTTCGTTTAACCTGCTAATGTAAACGGGTTTTAACGTTTGACACGTTTAACCTGCTAACCGTTAAAGACCTTTTTGCCATGTCTACATCTTATTGAAGCCCTCCAATTTATCTTACTTCAAGCTTCTGACATTTCTTTCTAATGCTGTCCAACAGAGAACTTTGGGAGCTTAGTGAAGCCATTAAAATTAAGGATGCTGAGGCAGAAGCTTATATTACTGAAATAGAGGTAATGTGCCAAATGATAACTTACCTTTATACTGAAATAAGCTTGCTCTTTTTGGTCCATCTCCTGGGATATTAATTTAGAAGTTTATGTGCTGTAGACAATTGGCCAGGCCTATGAAGATATGCAGACCCAGAACCAGCACTTGTTACAGCAGATTGCTGAGAGAGATGAGTACAATATTAAGGTGTGGATAATATGTAAGAGTTTGTTATTTAGACTTGTTTACACTGTGTAAGTTTTTGTTTCTGTCAAGTGCCAGTGTATATGAATCTTGTTTCCCTATATTTGGATCATCAATCTGACTTGTCTATTTCATTGACTTCTAAGCTGGTCTCTGAGAGTGTGAAGACGAAGCAGTCATACACTAATTTACTATCAGAGAAGCAGACCTTAACACAGAAATTACTACAAGTAAATAAGTCGTTCGAATCTGTCAAATTGAGGATCACTAAAAGTGAAGAGCAGGTAAACTTATCACGCTCGTCATTTAACTATCATATGTCCCTTGTCTCATGAATATACCTTGGCAGGTCAAGATCTTGTTGGTAGAGGCCAAAAGGTCTAGTCAAGAAGACAGACATCTTGCAATCTGTTTGGAAACAGCCAAATGGGAGTTAGCAGATGCTGAGAAAGAGTTGAGGTGGTTGAAATCTGCTGTTGCTTCTTCTGAAAAAGAATATGAACAAATCCAAAGAAAGACACGCGATGCTCAAGACAATCTGGAGAATGAAAGGTAATTGGTCGTGGTCAGTGCCTTCCACTCATTTTTCTGTTTAATTAAACATTTATACTATGTCTATGTCAGAGCGCATGCTTTCTATATTTGGAAACACTGCAGCACCAATGGATATTGCACTCTTTATAGTACTCTCACAAAACATTGACACATTGGTTCAAAAATAAAAACTTGCATCATCATGTTCAATTTGATAACCTGATTGTAGAGGGTTAAAAGAGAATTTTAGAATAATTGCCCTGCTCTATTGCACTATTAGACCAGATGTGGTGTGGTTAGGAAATACGAAGGTAGAATGGCAATTCTCAACATTTTTGTTTTGATCCTCTCATAAATATTTACCAACTGTTGGATGTTGGTTTCAGAAATGAAAGGAAAAGACTGGAAAGTGAGCTTATGGAAATCAATCACAAGGTAGCTGAGCTAACTGCTGCGACTGGGGAAGCGGCTCTACAGAAACTCAAAGATGAAATTAAGGAGTGTAAGTCTATTCTGAAATGTGGTGTATGCTCTGACCGGCCAAAAGAAGTAAGTCTCTCCCATAATTCTATTTATCTCAATTCCATTGCAATGAGATACGTAGACACTGCAATGAACATTTAGGGCATCACTGTTATGAGAATTGTTGAGGTCTTGTGTAGAAAACATGTTGACATGACTTGAAATGAAACTCCTTGTTTTTATTTTCAGGTTGTTATTACCAAATGCTACCATCTTTTCTGCCATACTTGCATTCAGAAGAACCTAGAGACCCGCCACCGAAAATGCCCTGGCTGTGGTACAGCTTTTGGACAGAGTGACGTCCGCTTTGTCAAAATTTAGTAGGTTAAACACCCAGGGTGTCGGTGTCTCATCTGTGAATATGGTTTTTTTTGCATCAGCTGTATGTAAGCTATTTTGCGACTTGGTCTTCGAATGCAAAGTGATACTATGGGGGCAAGGATAGAATATGTTTCCGAGACCCAGGAGACTAGGGGTGGCAAAATGAATGAACGGATGGGTTAATAGATGGATGAAACGGTTAGCGGATTAAACGGATCCAATCCATTAAAATCATTAGTGTTAATGGATTAAATGGACGGATCACTAATGGTTGATGGATTAATGGATAAATTCATTTGATCCATTTAACCCATTTAGTATATTTTCTCATTTAACTCTTTTATTTCTTATTTGATATTAAGAAATTTAAATTGAGTTATTTCTAAACATACAAGATCACATTGTAATGAATAGTAGCATCAAAACTAATTAAAACTGTGAAGTAAATAATTCTTCGATTCAAATCACGCAAAAAAAGTAATTATAAGACATGTAAAATGAATCACGTGATTCCCAAAAAAATTTGTATGTAGTTATGGTGAGGTCCAGGACATCATCCACATTCGTTTTCTCGTTCAGCAGTCAAATCCAAAACATCTTCAACGAGTGAGTCCACAACTGACGAATCTTAAACTGAAAAGAAATTAAAATTAAATTAGATTATTTTTTTAGTTAATAAAAATAGGAAACGGTTAAATCTTTATATTAGCCATAAACACAATCGTCTGCTACGACCGACGATTAATGGATTAAATAATATACGCAATCGTCTGCTACAACCGACAACAACAACTGCTTTATATTAGCCATAAACACACGTCAATGTTTGCTTCCTAAATATCACCTGCAGAATGTGTAAGTTATAAAAATAAAAAAATGATAAAATAACCAAAAGAGAATAAATATAAAATATAAATCGTACAAATTACCCCCAAAAAAAAGAGAAATGTTTTGCTTTTGACTTTTGAGGATTAATAGATTAATGGATCATTAATGGATTAATGGATAAAACCATGTCATCCATTTATTAATGGATTGTTAATGGATTTGGATTGATTCAATCCATTAAGTAAATGGATGGATAATGGATGGATTTCATGGATGGTTACCGGACGGATAAATGGATAATGGATCAAATTGCCACCTCTACAGGAGACCTTTTAGAGCTGTTGCGGGATGTAATCAATAGTGGTATTGTAAACTCCAGGCGTCCACGTTCAGTTATGAAGCTTATAGGCTAACCAACTTATCCAGAAAACATTTAATGTTCATGTGCTTATTTCGGCGAAATAATTGTGAGGTTCGGCGAAATAATTCACTATCAATAAAATATCTTACAAGCATGTACGAACTATCAAATTTCACGCAACTTATCATATTCCACTCACGTAACTTAATTAATTACACCGTAAATGTAGACCGAAGGAAGAATCTGACTCCTATGTAGTCCTGAGCTGATGTAGGAAGGCTGGTTGCGCACATTGAGGAAAAGACCGATTGCAAAAAAGATTTTGGCAACTTAACATTTCTAGAAAGTTTCGTATGATTTTTAGCAATTTTCTTATTTTACATTAATCTCCTTATTTTATTTTGTTTTCTCTATTAAAGGGTTGGTTGGGTTGTAGAAAACTTTCATTCTATAAAAAATCCTAGTTTCTATTTTCCTTGTGGATTAAAGCTTTTACAATGGAGTTTTTCGCTTGAGAGCTTGATCATCGAATTGGGTTTAGCGCTTGTTATTTCTTGCTATTTCGATTACGTCTGGTGGTATCAAAGCAGGCTTTTTATGTCTCTTTTTTCGAAGATTGAACACCCATTGGGAGATCAACCAGTGACCAGAACAGACATTGAATTACAGCAGCTCTTACCATGGTCCTACTGCTTTTTCTCTCTTTTTTCGACTGCGTTGTTGTCCACTCTCGTTGTCAATCAGGTGGCGACATTGACGACGAGAGTGGAAATCAACGAGAATCGGCGAAGAGACATAAGAGGGGAACGAAATAGGGTTCTGCGAGGTGGGAACAATCGTGCGGCTATCATTCATAATTCGTGTTCATAAGAAGAAGACCTTGATGGCGTTGACCAGGAAGACTGGCAGAATAATTGTGATTTCCAAATGAAGGTTGATATTTTATTGTTCTACGGAACCATAGTAGTGGAGGAGTTTCTGGATTTGACAGATAGATGTTGATAGGTTATTTGATGTCATGGGTGTCCCTGAGAATAAACATGTTAAGATGGTAGTGATCGGGATGAAGAGTACTTCTGCCGTGTGGTGGGATAAGCTTGTTGTTTAGGGGCAGGGCAAAGGAAGGGGTCAGTTAGAAATTGGAGGTGAATGAAATAGCTGATGATGAAGCGGTTTTGTCGAAAGATTAGGAACAAATTTAGTATAAGATGTACGTCAAATGCATTCACGAAAACAAGACTGTGATGGAGTATACATGTGAGTTCCTACGTTTATCTGAGCGCCTTGACCTAGGAGGATGGGGTGCCAGAAGGTGGTCAGATACGTTAGTGGGCTAAAGAGTTCAATACAAGAGAAGATGGGCCTACTAACTGTATCTGTGGCCGAGGCTTCTAGTCTTGCTTTGTAGGCCGAGTTAATGGAGAAGTCCCCTTGTGAGTTTTCTTTGTTCCGTAGATATGCACCTTAAAATGCTTTTGAATCATCCCGTGACAAGGAGAGAAGTGCGGTAACCAAATATCCTAATCCTGAAAATTAGGGAACTGACAGTTCTAGTAGCGGCTCGTGGTGTCAAGCAATGTAGATCGTCGACTCAGAGACAAACCCAGACCACTCCGTACATTAAGTCATATGGTGACAATTATTTTTGATGTAGTGGACAAGGACATTGATCGACTTTTTGCCCGAGTGGGAGGAATGTCGCCATGTTGAAGAGGAAGGAGAAGAGCAAGAAGAGAATGATGAATATGCAGGAGTTGAGTTTGCTAAGGAGGATTGACGGAGCCCACTGCACTGTCGTTAAGGTGCAATGTTCTCTGTACAAAATAAATTTATAATTTCCGCTACTCGCAACTACACTACTGGGTAGTAAGTGGTAAGTAGGGGTCGAACCCAAGGGAGTCAGTGTGGATTAGTTGTTCTTTAATGAAGCTTATGCAGAAATTAAATGCGATTGGGGTTGAGTTTGAGTGTGATTTGAGAACTGAAAGTTAATTACAATAATAGACTGTAAGGAAAGGATTCGGTTTTAGGGGCCTTGTATCATATTTGTTTATCATTGACCGCTAATGATCATACCAAGTGTTCGAAGATGAATCGAGGCTATTCCTAACACAAGACTTGCAACATCGCGTAGAACACTTGAAATGATCATGCTAAGTATTCAAAGATGAATCGAGGCTATTTCTAGCGCAAGACTTGCAACACCATTTAAAACACTTGTTCTACTTTAGACTAATTCCTCCTTTCGAAGTATCTTAGCCTTATGTGCATCCATTTTGGGTTGTCTTTTCCGATTTACCCAAAATGGTGTTTGAGAGAGATCAAACTCCTCAGATAAGCTTTGCCATTTCAAGCATCCACTTACCCGAGTATGTTTGCGAACTTCCACAGAAGAGCTTTGCCATTTCAAGCATCCACTCAACCTTGGAAGTTCTGATCTAATATATGGCACATAGAACAAGTTTTGAATAAAAAAATACTCTAAGAGTAGAGTCTAAAACATTTATAATACTAGTACACCCCTGCGACCGAGTACAAGCTTTTAGCTGCTTGTAGTCATGTCAAGGAATACAAGCAAACTATTGTCTTGAACAAGGGTACCGAATAATAAAATGACTTTAAAGTAAAAACAAATAATACTTTAAAGTAATTTTATACCTTACAGTAAGCGGAGGAGAGGAGCTCCTAGGCAAGATCCAAGCGCCAAAAGTAGCTCCAAAATGAAGAACAATATTTATTGAAAGTGAAGAGAAGAGAAGAGGGTTAAGCCCTCTATCTCTCTAAAACATTTGTGATTTGTGGTGGATGGGATGATTTTTTACAAGTGAATGAGGCTTCTATTTATAGGCTAAGGAGGAGGAAATGGAGGGTGGAGATGGTGGCATGTGGTTTTGCATCCAAGGGTGGAGGAGGAGGGGAGGAGCTTGTGGAGGAGAAGCCACCACATGGCAACTTCTCCATGGAGGAGCCTAAGCCGCCGGTGGCCGGTTGCAAGGGAGGAAGGGAGGTGGCTTTGGCCACCTCTTGCCAAGAGCCGCCGGTTGCCATGGAGGAGAAGGAGGAGAAGCCACCCATGAGTCATCCATTTCACCCCAAGCCACCGGTCACTTGGTCAATGGATGAGTTTTGATAGTTTTGTGCAGTCTTTTCACAAAACTATCAGTCCAATTTCACTCCGGTCTGACTTTGGTTGTTCCTCGGTTGAATTTGAATTGAGTAATTCAATGTCAGGATCTTGAGATTTCTTCGTTCAGCATCTGATCTTGATCTTGGAATGACTCGTAATATCTTTTCAGCGTAAAATCCTCTCCTTAGCGTGTTTTCTCTCTAAGCGCCAAAATACCCTGTAGAAATATATCGGGACTAACAAGTAGAAGTTAGATAGACAAACAGTCTAATTTGGTGGGTTTTACTATGTTTTTGATTCGTATAATTATGGTCCATCAGATCACCCCACACTTTTAGTTGTTCGTCCCGAACAATGCTATTAAAGGGCGGCACACTAAGTAAGTTTGTTAAAATATGAAAATTAGACTGTGGGACTCGATTTATCCTAATTCATGCATTGCTTACTTATTACCAAATTGAACTGTGTAAATAAATAGAAGAAACTTGATACTTGTACCTCCGTGCTGAGATGCAAATTATTCTGGATGTTTCGGGAGATAGCCCTTTTTAGGCTCCTGGACTGCAACCTCGTGACCGTCTCGCACTATATGGTTTCCTTGTAGCTTTCTCTAGCACGTGATTCGGTTCGGGTTTCACTGGTTTGAGTACTTTGATTTTTCTTTTGGCGAGGGACTGCTTTTGTAGTGAATCGGCCTTTGGCCTTTGATTTGACTCTTTGAGTACTTCACTTTTTGTTTGGTTAAAACCTTCACAATTTTGGGCCTTTGGCCTCTTGATTTGCTTCTTTGAGCTTTTTGCGTCTTTGTGACTTGCTAGTCCATTTTCTCAAGCCTTTTTTGGGAGGTCCAATCATCGCCCGCAAGCCTATGGAAATACCTCCCCGCTCCTCTCATCGTTGTTGTTTCGCGCGGGTCAAGATGAGGGTCGCTCATCTATTTTCTCGGATACTTTGACTAGAGAGAGGACGGTCTGATTCCCGTCCTCGCCTTTTTTCTTTTTGCATAAACACTGCATGGCTGAGATGACTTCAATCTTCACTGAAACCCGAAGTGCAGCCTCCACTGACTTCGAAAACCATATAGTTTGATTCGATCCTTTGATTGCTTGCCAAGCCACTCTAGGGCATTTCTATCAACTCCACATCCCTAGTTTATCTCAGCACAAAGGGACAAATGAGAAGTTACGTTCTAAGTTTTTAGACAGTTGAATTTTCACAAGGTATATGCATGAATTTCGGTCTATCTTTTTCACATTCTTAAGTTCATATTTTCAAAAAGATAATATTAAAAAAGAAAAAGAAAAACATGTTATTTATGTACACATGCGGATCTCACCCCACACTTTTGAACGAAGGCGTGCCTTTCAGCACTACTTAATTCAAAAGCCATGCAAGCAGACAATTACGAGAAGGAAATGATATTTAAGGAAAGGTAAGATCAAAACTCCCTCTTTGTGTCAAATGACAAGGCATGAGGCTGGATAATCGAGGGAGTTCGGCTGGGGCCTTGAACTCTCAGCGCAGGCCCGGTAAATTCACGGAAGCTGCCTGGCTGATCCGATCGTGCTCCAAAAACCAATTCCTAAATAGTCAAATCATTCTATGCACCAAGTGGGTGAGAGCGACTTATTGATAAAAACTAAAAGACAGAAAAAAAATAAAAAGACAGAAAGTAAGATAGTGCCGGGTTACCTCCCGACCAGTGCACTTGTTTAACGTCGTTGGCTCGACAGTACCTTATTCCTGGATCACTGGTTGGGGTCCCATGGGTGGCTTAGGTCGAATTTTGCCACTGTTCTTGTGTTGCTTCTTGCCTTGCCTTTTCCCGATTTCTTGCGAGCAGATGTGCTTGGGTCCTGTTCTCGTTGTTCTGGTGATTTCTCCTTCCAACGTCTCTGAGAAGGCGAGGGACCTTTGACCATAGCTGCTGGTCCAATGAGTAGTGCTTGTTTGTTACTCCTTCCGGGTTTCCATTCTTTCGGCCCATGTTTTTGCCGCTTCTTCATGTTTGAATAGTTGGCACTTTTGCGAGTTTGGAAGTTTGGTTTTGTGCCATTAAATGTAGGCGACATTAAGCATGCGCCTCTGCCAATCCTCTTCATTGTGGCAGTGATGGATGGTTGTCTTGGAACGAGTGAGTTTTCAGGCGGTTTTCCTTGGCTTGTGACGAGTGAGAGTTCCTTTGTCGGCTTTTTTAGCTCATGCTCCTCCTCTAACTCCCCGTGCACCTCATCATTATTGATTATATGATCTTCGGTGGCTATGATCGGTATAAGACACGAAGGGTTAAGTTGGGGCACTTCAACCAGGAGGACTGGTTCTGTTTCAGGTGCTCCGACAGTGAGGACCAGGTCTTTTTCGGATAGTTCGGCAATGAGGTCCGGGACTTCCTCGGGTGCTCCGAGCGCAAGGACCGGGCCTGTCTTGATTTCTTCGGCCGCTTTGGCAGTGAGGTTCGGGACTTCTGTTGGCTCGGTAGTTAGGACAGTGATTTCCTCGGATGGATTGGTGATAAGGACCGGGCCTGTTTTGGGCAGCTTGTTAATGAGGTCCCAGAGCTGGTTTGATGCTTCTTTTTGAGCCACCCATGATTCTTCATTCTCTGTCGGCTCCTCGGGTTCAGCCGTCTTTTCTATTGCCTATGATTCGGTTTCGGCCGTGAATTGGTGCATCGAGGCACTCAATTGCTGTATGTCTGCGGCCAATTGCTGGGTGCTAGCTGCCAGCTCGTTTTCTGCTGCCCATAATTGGGTTTTGGCCCTGATTTGGTGCATCGTGTTGTCCAGTTCTTCGCGCCGCATAGCCTGATCTTGTCTTTGTCTTGACCTTTCGGCCAAATCATCTATTAAGTTCCAAAGATCATCTATGTCTAAGTTGTTCACCGAGCCTCCTGCTACATCATTTAGCCAATTCCACTCTTGTGGCATCATCCCATTGAGAAACCTTTGAAGAAGATCGTGGTTGGTGAATCCATGGTGCGGGCAGCTTATCAACATGGAGTCAAAGTACGCTAAGTACTCGTCCAAAGTTTCATCCCGGGATTGTTTTATGTTGTTGATCTTCTCGCGGATTTCAAGTTCGAAAGGTGGTGGGGAAAACTCCTCATTGTTCCAAGGTTCCATTCCGTAGTAGTAGGACTTAGTGAATTGCATGATAAAACAAAAAAAAAGAAAAAACAAAATAGAACAACTATTCCGATGCACAACTCCCCGACAACGGCGCCAATTTTGACGGAGCCCACTGCACTGTCGTTAAGGTGCAATGTTCTCTGTACAAAATAAATTTATAATTTCCGCTACTCGCAACTACACTACTGGGTAGTAAGTGGTAAGTAGGGGTCGAACCCAAGGGAGTCAGTGTGGATTAGTTGTTCTTTAATGAAGCTTATGCAGAAATTAAATGCGATTGGGGTTGAGTTTGAGTGTGATTTGAGAACTGAAAGTTAATTACAATAATAGACTGTAAGGAAAGGATTCGGTTTTAGGGGCCTTGTATCATATTTGTATATCATTGACCGCTAATGATCATACCAAGTGTTCGAAGATGAATCGAGGCTATTCCTAACACAAGACTTGCAACATCGCGTAGAACACTTGAAATGATCATGCTAAGTATTCAAAGATGAATCGAGGCTATTTCTAGCGCAAGACTTGCAACACCATTTAAAACACTTGTTCTACTTTAGACTAATTCCTCTTTTCGAAGTATCTTAGCCTTATGTGCATCCATTTTGGGTTGCCTTTTCCGATTTACCCAAAATGGTGTTTGAGAGAGATCAAACTCCTCATATAAGCATTGCCATTTCAAGCATCCACTTACCCGAGTATGTTTGCGAACTTCCACGGAAGAGCTTTGCCATTTCAAGCATCCACTCAACCTTGGAAGTTCTGATCTAATATATGGCACATAGAACAAGTTTTGAATACAGAGATACTCTAAGAGTAGAGTCTAAAACATTTATAATACAAGTACACCCCTGCGACCGAGTACAAGCTTTTAGCTGCTTGTATTCATGTCAAGGAATACAAGCAAACTATTGTCTTGAACAAGGGTACCGAATAATAAAATGACTTTAAAGTAAAAACAAATAATACTTTAAAGTAATTTAATACCTTACAGTAAGCGGAGGAGAGGAGCTCCTAGGCAAGATCCAAGCGCCAAAAGTAGCTCCAAAATGAAGAACAATATTTATTGAAAGTGAAGAGAAGAGGGTTAAGCCCTCTATCTCCACTACTACAGAACAGGCATTATGCATCGGTTCAAAAATAACGATAGGCATCGGTTTAACATTATGCGTCGGTTTTTTAAAAAACCGACGCCTATAGTTACCAATATGCGTCGGTTTTTAAAGAACCGATGCATATTTAACAATATGCTTTGGTTTTTTAAAAACTGACGCATATTGGTAACTATAGGCGTCGGTTTTTTAAAAACCAACGCATATTCGGAACTATATGCGTCGGTTTTTAGAAAACCGACGCATATTGGGAAGAATAGGCATCGGTTTTTTAAAAAACCGATGCATAAAATGAGTCAAAATAACACTTAGGTTTATTTCACACTTCGTCATTCAGTCCGCCGCCTACGCTCTCTCCTTCAATTCGAAACCCGCAGTCGCCTCCGTCGCAATTCGTCGCCTCCAACGCAATTCGAAACCCGCAGTCGCCTCCTTCAATTCGAAACCCGCCGCCTGCTCCGAATTCACCCCGACGCCTGCTCCGAATTCACCCCGACGCCTGCTCCGTCACAATTCGTCGCCTCCGTCGCAATTTGTCGCCTCTGTCGCCTCCAAGCATTTCCTATCAGACCCCAGAGGTATGTATGCCTGTGTGAGAGATGTTTGCTTTAGGACTTTATAGTTTCTTCAAATTGGCGACTCTTAAGTTTGTTAACTCTGCTTCTATGTGTAAAATGGCTGTTTAATGGTTGAAATCGATCCAGACTGCTGATATTAATTGAATAATCATGGTCAATTGAGTAAAGGAATTTATACATTGTTGGATTCCCAATTCCGTTTGTCATGGAAATTTTGAAGGATAATTGAAGATAGAGTTTATTTTGTTTGCCTTTATTATGATTTATGTGTTTAGTTATCAAACTTAAGAGTCGCCAAACTGAAGAGATGAATGTGGATTGCCTACCAGTTTGTACGACAGTTCCAGTAGACAACGACGATAGCGAAGTTGATGATGAAGTACAGTTGCGAGAAGATCACGGCGAAGGAATATGGATTGATAAGGAAACTTAATTTGTGCGTATGTTGTATATGCTACTTATTTCGAACAAGTAGCACACATCATTTTATTTGTTTAAGAAACACACATCATTTTATTTGTTAAAGAAACACACATCATTCTATTTGTTTAATAAGTAGCAAGTAGCACACATCATTTTATTTGTTAAAGAAACACACATCATATGGTATTGTTTAATAATCGTCTTCATTTATGTATTCATATATTTAATGTGTTCAATTTGACATTTAATGTGACTTCTTTACAGGATCATGGCTAGCAGCAGCAGCAGTAGCGGTGAGGATAATTTTTGTGTCTCTTCCCACACACCGAAACAAAAAAAAGGCCATGTATACATGTCGGCGTTGGTTAGGCAACACACAAAGGCTGGCACCAAGGTTACGGTCAACTTTGATAGTAAGGGTAATCCCAAAGGAAAGAATGGAAATAATTGGAGGAGCTACTTGGGTACGGTGGCTCGTTCTCGAATTCCTATCACTTTTAACGATTGGAGGAAAGTTCCTGACCATTATAAGCTCACTTTGTGGAGAGATGCAACTGTAAGTTTTTTTTATATGTGGCAAACATATAATAGTGTAAGTCATATGCCTGCATGTTAAATTTTTGTGAAGATTAAATGTCTTATTTTACTTGTAGTATAACACAATGAAGCAAATAAAGTTAAAAAATTTGATGATCTCACCCTTTTATCGAAAACGACCAAGTCTTTCGGCGAAGCCACGTGATGGGTAACTGCGTCTTTAACATTTGACAACTTTGGATGGGCTGTTGGCAATGCTGCATCTCGACCCCGTATAAGTACTTTATCAACCTTCACCTTCACGTTATCTTCGGGTATTGCTCGAAAGTTAACAAACCGGCCATTTACGGTTAGACCGATAGCCACAAGCTGTTTGTCACCTTCAAGTTGCCCCTCGATGTACAATAGACTCTTCAGGCCACCCTGTTAGTAAAAGTAATAATTTATAAACAAATATAAAAAAATATTACGTACATTTAACCAACATGAATAATAAATTGCATATTATAAATGTACCTCTGGGATGCTCTCCCACGGGTCTGAATCAACGAGAACATGATCGCTGCAGTGATCAGACGCATCTAGTCGAATATTACTCGACCTGGGTGTGCCACCCGAGGAGGATGAGATTGGTAACCCAACTCTCCATGGAATGTGTGACCCGACTCCTCGGGTGCGTCCTTTCGGCTCCGGCGTCCCAATCGCCTCAGTCAGTATGTCATGTCGTCGACTACGAGACAAGAACTGTCCTTGAGAGTAGCTTTCCACTAACTCATCCTATATAAAACAGTCATTAAATACCAAAATTTAGTGTATGATATTGACTATTGAAATTGACATAAAAATTAACTTACGATCCTTGAGGCCACTCGTTGGGATGCCTCATTGACGTACTCGTCATTTTTCTTCTTTCGTCCCCTCTTCCACAGCTCATGTCTCTCTATAGTGGCAGCAGACTGCACCTCTTCAATTGCGCCCCGCGCAAATAACTCAGCTATCTTCTCAGTTGTCATTTTTTCTTCAAGTTGTCTGTAGCCTCCTCGACCAAGTATGTGTGAATACACATTCTTCTTCACAAGCTCTTGATTAGTCTCTCTTAACTTCACATCATTTTCAGATAGCCTCTGCTCCTTAAATATCGTCCAAGTATCTTTGTCAAGATACTTATACTCATCTATAGGATCTTCATTTGCCTTGTCACCGTGGATGTAATCTCTTGCCAGTCTTGACTTGAAATTCTTCCATATGCTACCAGCGACCTTTATCTCATGTTTTTTATGCGGCTCGCATCCATCAAAAATTACCTAAAGAGAAATATAACAAGTTATAATTAAAAAATAATAATCAACTTCGCTGACAAATATAAGTGTCAATTAAAAAAACTTACAGTTGCATCTCTCCACAAAGTGAGCTTATAATGGTCAGGAACTTTCCTCCAATCGTTAAAGGTGATAGGAATTCGAGAACGAGCCACCGTACCCAAGTAGCTCCTCCAATTATTTCCATTCTTTCCTTTGGGATTACCCTTACTATTAAAGTTGACCGTAACCTTGGTGCCAGCCTTTGTGTGTTGCCTAACCAACGCCGACATGTATACAGGGCCTTTTTTTTGTTTCGGTGTGTGGGAAGAGACACAAAAATTATCCTCACCGCTGCTGCTGCTGCTGCTAGCCATGATCCTGTAAAGAAGTCACATTAAATGTCAAATTGAACACATTAAATATATGAATACATAAATGAAGACGATTATTAAACAATACCATATGATGTGTGTTTCTTTAACAAATAAAATGATGTGTGCTACTTGCTACTTATTAAACAAATAGAATGATGTGTGTTTCTTTAACAAATAAAATGATGTGTGTTTCTTAAACAAATAAAATGATGTGTGCTACTTGTTCGAAATAAGTAGCATATACAACATACGCACAAATTAAGTTTCCTTATCAATCCATATTCCTTCACCGTGATCTTCTCGCAACTGTACTTCATCATCAACTTCGCTATCGTCGTTGTCTACTGGAACTGTCGTACAAACGGGTAGGCAATCCACATTCATCTCTTCAGATGTACCACTTATTAATTGTTGTTTTCCATTTATCACAACATACTGATTGTTGTTCGAAGGGTCTTTGACGTAAAACACTTGATTTTCTTGTTCGGCCATAATGAATGGCTCATCCTTAGATCCCTCTCTTCGAAAATCGACAAATGTCATTCCAAACTCATCGATATGAACCGCTGAATTGTTAACCCATTTACATTTAAAAATAGGTACTCGAAAGTTTACGTAATCCAACTCACATATTTCTTGAATAATACCAAAGTAATTTACAGGCACAGATATCGGATTCCGATCTCTTGCGCTAGAGACATGAGTGGTTTCGGCAACAAGTGTGACACCGCTGTTTTGCACAACGGTGTGCTCATCCTGATCTTTTGTTTGAAAACAAAATCTATTAATATCATAAGCTTTCCACGTTTGTACAATAGGTCTTGGGCTTGCCAGTAGCCACTTCACTACATCATCATTTTGTTCTTCAGAGTTGCTCTGATTATTTAAAACCTCATTACTCCTTAGCCATTCACAAAATGACCGACTATGTTCTTTTTGCAACCACTGCTCAGATTTTCCTCGATATTTACTCCTCAATATGTTCATGTGATCCTCAATAAACGGTGTTATTTTAGGTATATGTTGCAGTACATAGAAATGAGCTTTCGTTAACTCATCAAATGACTTAGGCATCAATTGATGTCCACTTGTGCCTTTTCCCAAGAATCGATCAAAATGACGTGGCCTTGGAACCCCAACCGCAGTTGTATTTCCCAAAAAGTTAGTGCAAAATTCAACAGCCTCTTCAGCTATGTATCCTTGCACTATACACCCTTCGGGACTTTGTCTATTCTTCACATAGCTCTTAAGAACCTTCATATACCTCTCAAAAGGATACATCCATCTCATATGAACTGGTCCAAGAATTCGAACCTCACGCACCAAATGAACAGTAAGATGAACCATTATATCGAAAAAGCTGGGAGGGAAAAACGTCTCTAGTTGGCAAAGTGTAACAACTATCTGCTCTTGTAGTCAATCAAGCTCCGACGCATAATGTTAAACCGATGCCTATCGTTATTTTTGAACCGATGCATAATGCCTGTTCTGTAGAAACATGTTTTCCTCACTTGTCTCTCAACTTCCGCTTAGTTCTTCATCTGTTCTACTTGGATATCATAAGGGGTTCACTACCTCAAAGGGAGCTCTACTCTCCTTCTTTCACAATTCCAGATTGTGACTTGATATCTGGGTTTTTTGGGATGAAAAAAAAACTAAGAATTCCATATCTTTTTGCTTTGTCTGGAATCTATCCTATTACGGCGACGGTTATGTATGTTTTACTTTAAATACTTCTTACAACTTGTTTACTTTCTTAATGTATAACAACATATTATTATGCAGTGGCGGATTATCCCCTCATAATAAAGTGTTGTGATTTTACAACTTATTTTACTTTCTTAATGTATAACAACATATTATTATGCTGTGCGGATTACCGCCCCATAGTCTAGTGTTGTGATCTGCAAAGTAACTATCTTTACTTTAAATACTTCATCTTCTTTGAACTGTATAATTTATTTGATGATATTACATTGTTAATTTACTCTTAGTGCCCAACGGTAACAAACGGTAACATAACATGCCCAACGGTAACAAACGGCTATATTTTCCTCTATAAATTTGATTTCTTTCACCATACAAAATCACATTCATTCTCTCTTCTACTACATAATCTTCTCAAGAAAACCTTGCCATAAAATGTCTCGTCGAATGCTAGTTTTTGTTTTCATAATTATTTTTGTAATTACTGTTTGTGTCCTCACCAGAGATGTTCCGACGGATGAATTTTATCAATGTTTAAAAATGCTTGTAATAATGTATGTCTTTTTCTTCTTTACACTATTTGTAGACTTGTATATCTTGAATTAATGAAAATTACTTGTTTTGTTTTAGTTAACATCATGGCAAACTTGGTGAAACTAGACTTCAGTCCCCTTGACATTGCTGGGACCAATTACATGTCCTGGACAATGGACAAAGAAATACATTTGCAATCAATGAGTCTCACTGAGACAATCAAGGAGGGAAATAAATCCTCAGAAATAGACATGGCAAAATCTTTGATTTTCATTCGCCGTCATCTACATGAGGATCTAAAAAATGAGTACCTCACAGTGAAAAAACCATGTGAACTGTGGAAAAATCTCAAAGAGAGATATGACCATCAAAAGGATGTGATGCTCCCAATTTACCGCGATGAATGGACCGCTTTACGGTTCCAAGACTTTAAAAAGGTCAGTGAATACAACTCTGCATTGTTTAGAATTGTAACCCATTTGAGGTTCTGCGGAGATTAAAAAAACAGATGACGAAATGCTGGAAAAGACTTTTTCCACATTTCATGCATCAAATGTGACCTTACAACAACAATATCTTGTGCGGGGTTTCCAAATGTATTCAGAACTGATTGCTTGTCTCCTCATTGTGGAGAAAAATAATGAGCTGCTCATAAAGAACCATCAATCTCGCCCGACTGGCTCAAAGGCATTTCTTGAAGCAAATGCTGTTCGTTTCGACAAAACTGAACATAGAGATCATCTTCAGGGTCGAGAGCATAGCTGAGGTCGTGGGCGAGGTCGAGGTCATGGCCGAGATCGAGGTCGTGGTCAAGGACGTGGTCAAGGACGTGGTCAAGGTGGTTATTTTCATAATTCACCTTATAAGATCACCAAATATGGCCACAAGAACCATCAAGATGGAAGGAATCATGAGACTCCCTACAAAAGGGAAAATGACCCCAGTCCCTCGAAAGGTTATGAAACTACGTGTTTCAGATGCGGGACCAAAGGCCATTGGGCTAAAGTCTGTCGAGCTCCAAAGCACTTATGCGAGCTCTATCAGAAATTTGAGAAGGGGAAGGGGAAGGAAGTCAACTTCATTGAGAACCCGACAAATGACTCCACCCACTTTGATGCATCCGATTTTGTGAGTCTGGGTGACAACCCCAATGAGCACACAGATAATGGGACTATGTAATCCCGTTTTTGGGAATGAAGCCAAGTTGTCCGATGTTTATCTGCATGTTTTCTTTTAAAATCTGAAATAAACTAGTACAATGTTTTATTCCATTACCTTTCTTAACATATTCATTGTTTTTATTTAAAGTTTTAATATGGACAAAGATAATCATCAAGCCAACAAAGGGATTAACATTGAAGAAATTTGCATACTTGATTGTGGGACAACGCACACTATCCTGAAGGATAAAAGATATTTTCAAAGATAAGACCAACACAAACAATTGTGAATACAATATCAGGTCCTGCAGACCTAGTTGAGGGAATTGGCAAGGCAAACTTTACATTGCCGAATGGCACAAAATTTACGATAAATGATGCCTTATTTTCACCAAGGTCCAAACAAAACTTGTTAAGTTTCAATGATATATATTCTCATGGATTTGATACTCAGTCTATAACTGAAAATAGCATGAAATATATGTTGCTCACAACATATAAATCTGGAACTAAATGTGTTTTAGAAAAACTACCAATGCTCCCTACCGGATTTGCATTATACATATTTGAATGCAATTGAGTCAAATATGGTAGTTATCAAACCTTCAGCACTAACCACATGGCATGACCGATTGGGTCATCCTGGTTCAACTATGATGCGAAGAATACTTGAAAATTCACAAGGGCATCCACTGAAGGATCAAAAGATCCCTCAAGGAAATGTTTTCCCATGTAAAGCTTGTTCTATAGGAAAGCTAATCATAAGGCCTTCACCGGGAAAGGTTGAAGCGGAATCACCTATGTTTCTTGAACGAATTCAAGGTGATATATGTGGACCTATTCACCAACCATGTGGACCATTTCGATACTTCTTAGTATTGATAGCTGCCTCTAGCAAATGGTCACACGTATGTCTGTTATCAACCCGCAATATGGCATTTGCAAAATTGCTTGCTCAAATAATCAAATTACGAGCTCAATTTCCTGATCATACAATTAAGAAGATCAGACTTGATAATGCCGGTGAACTCACATCTCAGATATTCAATGATTATTGTAAGTCAGTTGGGATTACGGTTGAACATCCTGTTGCTCATGTCTATACACAAAATGGTCTGGTCGAATCACTGATCAAACGCCTTCAGCTTATAGCTAGGCCTTTGGTAATGAGAACAATGCTCCCTACTTTGGTATGGGGTCATGCAATATTACATGTTATGGCATTAATTCGCATCAGACCAAGTGCATATCATAAGTACTCCCCACTACAACTTGTATTCGGTCAGGAACCAAATATATCCCATCTAAGGATTTTTGGTTGTGCTATTTATGTGCCTATTGCACCACCCCAAAGAACAAAGATGGGACCACAGAGAAGTCTTGGCATTTATGTAGGCTTCAAAAGTCCATCTATTGTTAAATATCTAGAACCTCAAACTAGTAATGTTTGCACAGCTCGTTTTGCTGATTGCCATTTTGATGAGGAAAAGTTTCCAACATTAGGGGGAGAAAGAAAACAGTTGGAAGAAGAAATTACTTGGTCCGTACCGATATTATTGCATCTTGATCCCTAAACAGAGGATTGTGAAGGGAAAGTACAAAGTATTTTGCATTTGCAAGAAATAGCAAATCAACTTCCTGATGCATTTACAGACACAAAGAGAGTGACTAAATCTCACATACCAGCTGAGAATGCTCCAGTTCAAATTGAAGTCCCGAAAGGGAGGCTTGAAAATAAAATCACTCATGAAATCACAACACACCTAAAGCGTGGAAGGCCACCTGGTTCTAAAAATAAAAATCCTCCGAAAAGAAAAGAAGTAGAAATACAAGATGACTCCAAAATGGAAGAACATACTCCTGTAGAAATACACAACGAGGAGAATCGAGAAATTTTGATTAATTATGCCAATACTGGTATAAGATGGAACCGAAATGTGGCCATCAATGATGCATTCTCTTATAGTCTGGCATGTGAAGTCATGGATGAAAATAATGGGGATTTTGAACCTCAGTCAGTGACTGAATGTAAAAACAGACATGATTGGGCTGATTGGAAAAGGGCAATCGATGCTGAACTAGACTCGCTTGACAAGCGCAAGGTCTTTGGACCAATAGTGCTCACTCTTGAAGGTGTGAGACCCGTTGGATACAAATGGGTATTTGTCCGAAAGAGAAACAGAAAAAATGAGATTGTGAGATAGAAGGCTCGCCTTGTTGCACAAGGTTTTTCTCAAAGACCTGGTATCGACTTTGAAGAAACGTATTCTACTGTGATGGATGGAATTACGTTCCGATACCTTATCAGTCTAGCAGTCCATGAAAAATTAAAAATGCACCTTATGAATGTTGTTACAGCCTATTTATACGGATTGCTTGATACTAATATTTACATGAAAATCCCTGAAGGATTCAAGATGCTTGCAACATCAAGTTCAATGCCCAGAGAAAGATATTCGATCAAACTAGAAAGATCTTTATATGGGTTAAATCAATCCGGACGCATGTGGTACAACCGGTTAAGTGAATACCTGTTGCAAAAGGGATATGTCAATGACCCTCTTTGCCCTTGCGTCTTCATTAAGAAAACAACATTCGGGTGTGTGATTATCGCTGTCTATGTCGATGATTTGAATATCATTGGAACGAATGAAGAGATTCATGAAGTACTCTCTTACTTGAAAAGGGAATTTGAAATGAAAGACCTTGGGAGAACGAGATATTGTCTCAGATTACAGATTGAGCATATGCAAAGTGGAATACTTGTGCATTAATCAAATTACACGAGAAAGATAATAAAGAGATTCAATATGGATAAATCAAACCCATTAAGTACCCCAATGGTCGTTAGATCCTTTGATGTAGACAAAGATCCATTTCGTCCATGTGAAGAATCTGAAGAGATTCTTGGTCAAGAAGTACCATATTTCAGTGCAATTGGAGCTCTTATGTACCTTGATAATTGTACTCGACCTGACATAGCTTTTGCTGTTAATTTATTAGCCAGGTTTAGCTCAGATCCTACCAAAAGACACTAGAATGGAATCAAGCATGTGTTTCGTTATCTTCAAGGAACGATTGACTTAGGATTATTTTATCCTAACAATACAAAACCAGTTTTGATTGGTTATGCAGATGCAGGTTACTTGTCAGATCCACATAAAGTGAAGTCCCAGACTAGCTATGTATTCACATGTGGAGGAACTGCAATCACTTGGCGTTCTCAGAAACAAACACTCGTTGCAACATCATCAAACAACGCTGAGATCATCGCATTACACGAAGCAAGTCGTGAATGTGTGTGGCTGAGATCGATGACACAACATATCAGAACTACAAGCGGTCTTTTAGCAGCAAATGATCCAATCACACTTTATGAGGATAATGCTGCATGTGTTGCTCAAATGAAGGAATGATTTATTAAAAGTGACGGAACGAAGCATATCCCTCCGAAGTTCTTTTCATTTACCCAAGAGCTGGAAAAGAGCAATGTTATCAGCCTTCAGTATGTTTGTTCCTGTGACAACTCAGCGGATCTTCTTACAAAGGCTCTCCCAACTTCGGTACTCAGTAAATATGTTCATGACATCGGCATGCGAAAGCTACAAAACTTATGAAGAAATCACTCTTGCCAACATCAGGGGGAGTTTTACGTGGCTGCACTCTTTTTCCCTTATCTTGGTTTTTATCCCACTGGGGTTTTCCATGTAAGGTTTTTAACGAGGCATCATAGACACGTAACAAGTCATCCAAGGGGGAGTGTTATAAATATATCATAAAATGGATGACTTTCTACACACTCTCCCCCGGGTCCCAGCAAGCTAGAAAAAATGACGGAGCGATAATATTAATGAATATTGATCCATCATCCATGGCCCACAAGTAAGCGATAATACAAGAGTTGAGTTGACAACACAAGAGTTGATTTTAATCAACCCATTTCTTGCATCCAACCCATGCTTCCTCACACGTCATTTTGCTACAAGAAACCAAGTTCAAATTGACATACTCAACTCAAGATATTTTCTCCAATTCCTAGCCCTATTTAAAGGGACTATGTAAGGCATATCAATCCAACTCAATCCAATTCAAGCAACACAAATCTCTCTACACTTCTCCTTAAGTTCTTATTCTTCCTTTGAGATTCATCTTCACTACTATCACAATGTTTTATAACAGTTTTGTTTTATATATTTAAAGCCCGGTTGGGTTGTAGAAAAATTTCATCTTTCATTCAATACAAAACCACAATTTCTATTTTCATAATTGTTGGAGTATAAAGTTCCATCTAGGCAAAACACAAATCTGTGCAAGAAGATTTCAAAGTGATCTGTGCTAGCATCTGTGCAAGATCTATCGTTCAGTTCCGAAAAATCAGCACAGCTCCTAGTTTTTCAGACAGATGGATTTCAATTAAAGCTATCCGACTGCCACATCATCAAAACCGATTCTTAAGAGATAAAGATACACAGATCAAGATTATATCTCAACGGATTTAATCCCTATCTTATCTAGGGTTTTTAGGAAATCAAATCTAGGGTTTCTATCTTCTAGATTTACACGGCTGCTATATAAAGAAGGTCAGGGTTCATTATTCTGGGAGCGCACAAAACCTGAGAAACGCCGTGTGGAAGAGCCGTCAATCAGAGAGCGGAATTCATCATTCTAATCTACGAGTCGTCGTGCTGTCGTAGAAGGATTGAGGCCACAAGTTGGTAAGCAACTTGCTTTACTTTCTTGAACTCATACATTGCTGTTGTGCCCAAATTATTTCAGAGTTCAAGAGGTGTCGTCGCTGCGTTGTACAAGTCGGTGCTCGCTGTTCGACTCACTCAAGAGACGACAAACACTGCCAAGAGAATCTGCTGTGGTAGGTTCGACTGTATCAACCTCGGGAGGAGGTCTGGACGTGCAAGACGGGAGTCTTTGGATCTAAGGGAAGGTTAGATCACCCAATTCACTTGGAGAGTAGTATAGTTCTAACAGTAGTTTGAAAGGCTATTCGAACGTCAATCTATACTATATACTGTGCTAGTGGATTGTTCCTTGGACTTGGGAGAAGTCCCCCAGACGTAGGCTACATTGAGCCGAACTGGGTCACCAAGTGCTTTGTGTCTATTACTGTTCTGTATTTCGTTTCGATTATCCTAGTCTGTGCAACAACCTGTACCACAGTGTATGCTACATATTGCTGGTACAGTTGAGCTCATCTAACGCGTAGCTATTTCAATTGGTATCAGAGCTGGTTCTCAACATACGAAGTAGAATCTTGGGAAGCTACCTATTATTCTGAGATGAGCATCAAAGAAGGACAAAGCACTACTCGCCCTATGCTGTTAGAAGGGCCTAATTATGGCTACTGGAAAGCCAGGATGAAGGCGTTTATCAAGAACGTGGATGAGAAAGCATGGAGATCTGTTCTAACTGGCTAGAACCCTCCCCTGTTAGCAACTGATGAAGGAAGGACTGTACATAAACAAGAGATAGAATGGTCTGAACAGGAGGAGCGTCTCGCCATGGGGAATGCCAAAGCTCTAAATGCCATCTTCTCCACTGTAGACGAGGCAATTTTCAAACTCATCCTGAAGTGTGAAAGCGCTAAGGAGGCATGGGATACCTTGTCCACTCATTTTAAAGGAACTGACAAGGTGAAACAATCCAGGATTCCGATGTTGACATCCAAATTTGAGGAGTTAAAGATGCAGGAGGATGAATCCATCAAGGACTTTAACGCCAGAGTCTGTGACCTTGTGAATGAGGCATCTACCCTTGGTGAAGCTTTACCCGAAGAGAAGGTTGTGCAAAAGATTCTGAGGTCTTTGCCTAAACGATTTGCCATGAAGGTGACCGCTATAGAAGAGGCAAACAATGTAAAGACCATGAGCTGGAAAGAATTGATTGGCAATCTGTGCACTTATGAACTGCAACACCTGACTGTACCAGAACCCAAGGTTAAATCTGTTGGCTTAAAGGCTGAGACTGTGGTAGACGATGAATCCACCGATGGGGTGAGCGAGGAACTGGCGTTACTGACAAAGAACTTCAATAAACTGTTGAAGAAGATCAACCGTAGGGGTGCTGGCAAGAACAGCCTGACCCAGCCTAAAAATCAAGACGCCGGGAGAGTGGATTTCTAGTCGCGAGAAAGACAGTCTGACCCGAAAAAGAATGGCAAAACTGGACGGACCAAAGGAATAAAGTGCAGGGAATGCGGAGGTGTTGGCCACATACAAGAAGAGTGTGCTAACACCTTGAAGAAGAAGAAGAAGAATAGCAAGTCCGTGACTGTTAGCTGGAGTGATACAGAGACTGAAGAGAGCACAGAGGAGGAAGAGACAAGCAACTTTGTTGCTCTGTCAAGCATGATAGACTGTGCCACAAACTGTGCAAGCACTGGTTCCAAAGATTGTGCCAAGAAAAAGGAAGCCGAGGTGGAAGAGAACGAAGCTGAAGAAAGTGATGAAGAAGAAATCACTGATGAGTGCATTGCCGAGAAATATGCACTGTTGTTCTCAAAGTGGACTGAGGTGGTAGACATTAACATGAGGATAAATGCAGGTGTTATCACTCTGAAACTGGAAAAGCAGGAACTGGAATCCAAAGCCAGCATTCTTGCACAGGAGAAAGAAAATCTGGAGAGAGAAGTAAAAGAGCTGAAACAAAAGGCTGAAGGAGACAAACAAAAATCGAAGACGCTCTTGGAGGAGATGGGTTCAATCAAGAAGCTCCTGAACAGCCTGAACACAGGGTCCAAGAATCTGGACCAGATCCTGTCTGTGCAGAGGAGAATAAAAGATACTGCAGGGCTTGGATTCACTGGTGCGAAGAAAAGTGGTGATACAAAGCTTGTGAAAGCTAGTGGCACAGTTCCTAAAGACAACAAGCACAAGACAGCGGATAAGTTCATCTGTGCCAGAGGAAATGACAACCAGTTTCGTGTCCCAAGAGATGTAGAATGGCAACGTGCTAGGGTGTGCTACTACTACTGCAGCAAACCTGGGCACATCAAACGTTATTGCTATCGCTATAGACGTGACAACCAGTACAAAGAACCAACAAGGAGACGAGACATCATGGTGCGGAGACCAAGAAATGATCAATACTGTTGTGTCTCGTACAGTTCAACTGAAAAGGAGGATGAGGAGAGCTGGTTCTTTGACAGCGGCTGTTCAAGGCACATGACTGGAGTTCGAGAAAATCTGACTAATCTAAGACCGATCGACGGGCACCATGTGACATTTGGTGACGGGAAAAGAGCAAGAGTTCTCGCCAAGGGAACACTGAATGTGGCAGGTATGCCACATCTAGATGATGTCTATTGGGTCGATGGGTTAAAGGCAAATCTGCTCAGCATTAGCCAGTTGTGCGATGGTCGTAATCAGGTTCAATTCACAAGAAATTCCTGCCAAGTCTATGACAAGCATGGAGTATGCGTGATGGAAGGAGACCGTGCAAGTAACAACTGCTATCTCCTCAGCTGTGCTGCAACCCCAACATAATTACCTGTATGATAAGCAGATCCGATGAAGTACATCTATGGCATCAACGCTTGGGACACATCAATTTTAGATCCTTGAAGTTTCTGGCCAACGAGAAGCTGATTGAAGGTATTCCTAATATTAGAGGAGATATGCAAATTGTTTGTGGTGATTGTCAAGAAGGAAAACAGACTCACGCAGTGCACAAAAAGGTGGGCAGAATGTACACCAAGCGTCCTCTTGAGCTACTGCATATGGATCTGATGGGACCAATGCAGGTGGAGAGTATTGGGCGTAAGAGGTATGCGTTCGTATGTATAGATGACTACACCAGATACTCTTGGATCATGTTCTTGCGCGAAAAGTCTGAAGCTGTGCACGCCCTTGTACAGCTCGCTACCTGCCTGATTAATGAAAGGAGAGATCGAGGAGAAAATCTTTTGTCCATACGAAGTGACCATGTGTGGGAGTTTGAGAATGAGAAGTTTGCACAGTTCTGTGATGAGCAAGGCATTGTTCACCAATTCTCTTTTCCTATCACATCGCAACAGAACGGAGTAGTAGAGCGGAGAAATCGAACTGTACAAGAGATGATGAGAGTTATGATGCATGCAAAGAACGTCCCCTTGAATTTGTGGGCTGAGACTATGCTAACTGCTACCTACGTCCTGAACAGAGTCCTGATTCGACCAAGGATGGACAAGACTAGCTATGAGTTATGGAAAGGAAGAAAGCCTACTGTTAAGCACTTTCATGTCCTTGGAAGTACTTGCTATATTCTGACTGATAGGGAGCAAAGGCAGAAGCTGGATAGGAAGTGTGATGAAGGACTGTTCCTAGGTTATTCTCCAAACAGTAGAGCCTATCGTGTCTACAATAAGAGAACTAGAACAGCGATTGAGTCAATCAATGTGGTGATCGACGATGCCAAGGATTCTCTTCTGAGGAAGGAGCCAGATGATGATATGGAAACTCAGGATACTCGTCCTAAGCCTGCGCAAGGATCTGTACCAGACGCAAGTTCTGAGATTGTGCCTAAAACTGTGTTAGACTCGGCCCAGGAGGATAAAGACGTACACATGCAAGATGCTGATGAAAGTGAGGTGAATGAAACTCAATCGGGAGGTGGTGAAACCAGCTTGCAACCTTCTAGCAGAATCCAGAAGAATCATCCTCTGTCCAGTATCATTGGCAACCCTCACGACAAAATCAGAACTAGAGGTAAACCTCATGTTAATTACAGAGATATGATTAACCATAGCTGCTATCTATCAAAGGTGGAACCAAAGAATGTGAAGGAAGCCTTGCAAGATGACCATTGGATCACGGCTATGCAAGAGGAGTTGGGAGAATTTACTCGTAACAATGTATGGGATCTTGTTCCTCATCTAAGTGGAGTCAATATCATTGGAACAAAGTGGATGTTCAAAAACAAGACTGATGAAAGTGGCAACATTACGAGAAAGAAAGCCAGGCTGGTTGCTCAAGGGTATACTCAGATAGAGGGGATCGACTTTGACGAGACATTCACCCCAGTAGCACGCTTGGAAGCTATTCGTCTTCTACGTGCAGTGGCATGCTACCTAAAGTTCAAACTATTCCAGATGGATGTGAAGAGTGCCTTCTTGAACGGTCTGCTTTGCGAGGAAGTGTACGTGGCACAACCTAAATGATTTAAGGACCCTCATTATCCAGATCATGTTTACAAACTGAAGAAGGCGTTATACGGACTAGAGCAAGCCCCTAGAGCTTGGTATGAAAGGTTGACACAATTCCTCATGAGCATGGGGTACACTTGAGGAGGAATAGACAAGACTATGTTCGTGAAAAGGGATAACAAACACTTTATCATTGCAATGATCTACGTCGATGACATTGTGTTTGGTTCTAACTCTCAGAAGATGGTGGATGAGTTCGTGGCCCAGATGCAAAGCGAGTTTAAAATGAGTATGGTGGGTGAAATGAACTACTTCTTGGGGCTGCAGGTTGTACAGTCGAAGGAAGGGATTTTCTTGACTCAGGCCAAGTATGCTAGAAATCTAGTGAAGAAATTTGGACTGGACAAGGCTGCCCACAAGAGAACTCCAGCTGCTACACATGTGAAGATCACTAAGGATGATGCAGGAGCTTCAGAGGACTAGATCACCCTGTACAGAAGCATGATTGGGAGCTTGCTATACCTGACTGTGACCAGACCAGATATCTGTCAAGCTGTAGGAGTCTGTGCCAGATATCAGGCCGATCCAAAGGAAAGTCATCTGCTACAAGTAAAGAGGATCATCAAATATGTAAGTGGTACTGATGATCATGGTCTGTGGTACACCGGAGATACAAGTGGTTGTATTGTTGGATACTCAGATGCAGACTGGGGTGGCAACATCGAGGTTCGAAAGAGTACTTCTGGTGGATGTTTCTTCGTGGGCAATAACCTTGTATCCTGGTTTAGTAAGAAGCAGAACAGTATCTCACTGTCATCTACTGAAGCGGAGTACATGGCTGCAGGGAGCTGCTGTGCTCAAATGCTTTGGATGAAGCAGATGCTCAGGGAAGTGGGACTGGATCAAAGCACTATGACGTTATACTACGACAACATGAGTGCCATCAGCATCTCTAAGGACCCAGTACAGCATTCACGGACAAAGCAAATTGACATCAGACACCACTTTATTAGAGACCTAGTTGAAGATAAAATCATCGGTCTGTTCCACATGCCAACAGAAAAACAACTGGCGGATATTCTGACAAAGCCTTTGGATGCTAAGAGGTTTGAGACACTAAGGTCTGCGCATGGCCTTTGTGTCATGAAAAACTAGAAGGCTTTGACACCAGGGGCAGTCAGCTGAGCAGAACTCTTATAAGTGTTGCTGACGTGCCAGGTAGTAAGGGGAGCTATGTGTTTAAATCAAACTGTGCAAGCTCCTTGAAAAGTTAGCCAGAGCAGTATTCCTTATCTTCAGTGCTGACGTGAAAGGTGAGTCCTTGAATAAATAGGAGGTCATCCCGATGCCACCTGAGACTGTCTTTCTGACAGAGATTCAAAGGAGGCGGCTGACAAGGCCATCGATTCCACCAAGGCGACTACCGACAATTGTTGGTGAAGGCGTCTACCATCGAGGGGGAGATTGAACAGATCGGCACATCGCTGGAGAAGAAGTCTGAAAAGGCCAAGACTCCAGTCAAAGGGGTTTCTTCAGAGACACCTAAAGGTACATCTTCTGAGTCTGTTGCTAAACAATCTAGTGTTGATGATGTCCCGTTGGGATGCCGATTGGTGAAGAAGAGAGTGGCAGACAATATTGTTGGAGACCAAGTAGTGGTCGGAAGTGGCTCAATTTCTATTGCAGATTTGGTGACGCAAATTCAAGCAGAATTGATGGCTAACTTGGCGAAAGACGAGCAAGTAGAAAGTGATTCAGTTGAGTCAAGTGGAGTCTCAAAAGGCAAGAAAAGATACAGATGCAGAGTGCATCTGAAGAAGTGCGTGACACACATAGGGGCAGGAGGAAAGAGGCCAAGCAGTGCATCTGTGAAACCCCCGGAAACAATCCAGCTGCCAGTATCTGTTCCTCAAAAGCGAGATCAAACGAATGAAATTTCAGCGTGCTCAGCTCCAGGATACTGAATATGAAGAGGAGTAGTCTGTGCAACGGTCCCTTGCCACTTGCGACAAAAAGGGGGAGAATCTGCATGAGTAGAGATGTGTGGCTGTGGATGGGACACTGGGCTGTGATGATGTGTGCTGCAAATGATTTGTTGATTTGTGTTAAGAAGTATTCGGGCGAGACTGTTCAAGATACTATCTGTGCCAGTTTCAACTTCTGGTTGAAAAGAGGTCATGCAGAAGAAGTGCTTTGCCTCAAATGTCAAGGGGGAGATTGTTGGAGTATAAAGTGTCATCTAGGCAAAACACAAATCTGAGCAAGAAGTTTTCAAAGTGATCTGTGCTAGCATCTGTGCAAGATCTATCATTCAGTTCCGAAAAATCAGCACAGCTCCTAGTTTTTCGGACAGATGGATCTCAATCAAATCTATCCGACTGCCACATCATCAAAATCGATTCGTAAGAGATAAAGATACGCAGATCAAGATTATATCTCAACGGATTTAATCCCTATCTTATCTAGGGTTTTTAGGAAATCAAATCTAGGGTTTCTATCTTCTAGATTTACACGGCTGCTATATAAAGAAGGCCAGGGTTCATTATTCTGGGAGCGCACAAAACCTGAGAAACGTCGTGTGGTGGAGCCGTCAATCAGAGAGCGGAATTCATCATTCTAATCTACGAGTCGTCGTGATTGAGGCCGCAAGTTGGTAAGCAACTTGCTTTACTTTCTTGAACTCATACATTGCTGCTGCGCCCAAATTATTTCAGAGTTCAAGAGGTATAGTCGCTGCGTTGTACAAGTCTGTGCTCGCTGTTCGACTCACACAAGAGACGACAAACACTGCCAGGAGAATCTGCTGTGGTAGGTTCGACTGTATCAGCCTCGGGAGGAGGTCTGGACGTGCAAGACGGGAGCCTCGGGAGGAGGTCTGTATCACCCAATTCACTTGGAGAGTAGTATAGTTGTAACAGTAGTTTGAAAGGCTGTTCGAACGTCAATCTGTACTATATAGTGTGATAGTGGATTGTTCCTTGGACTTGGGAGAAGTTCCCCAGACGTAGGCTACTGATGGACCAAAATTATACGAATCAAAAACACAGTAAAACCCACCAAATTAGACTGTTGGTCTATTTAACTTCTACTTGTTAGTCCCGATATATTTCTACAGGGTATTTTGGCGCTTAGACAGAAAACACGCTAAGGAGGAGTTTTTAAGCGGAAAATGAAGAACGAGTCATTCCAGGTCACGACCATGCTACACTCAAAATCAGCCTTAACATCCTTCATGGAACCGACTTGGAATCACTCAAATATTCTAGAACCGTCGGCAAATGGACAAGAATGCAAGGCAAAAGCACCAAGCCCGGTGAAGGCCAAACAAGGGCAATTTCATCTGATTTGGCATTTCGACCATGTTCGGGGCAGAACTTGGCTTAGGTTCCTTCTTGAGATCATCTTAGAATGACATTTTCATTCAAAATACACTCTCCAAAATCCAAGAAGCTCCGGCCAAAGCTCCGGTCAGATCCGGTCAAACCGATGGCTTTTGTGAAAGGTCACACAAGCTTCTAGAAGGGGTGGCTCCTCCACTCTCCTCCCTCCAAGTGGCGGCTCCTCCTCCACCCTCCCAAAGCCTCCGGCTGCTCCTCCTCCTCCATGGAGAATGTGACATGTGGTGGCTCCTCCACCACATCCTCCTCCCAAAGCTTGCCTTGCACTCTTCCTCCTCCACCCTTGGATGCTCCTCCACATGCCACCATCTCCACCACCCATCCTCCTCCTCCTTAGCCTATAAATAGAAGTGCTCCTCCTCATTTGTAACACACCCAAAAATGTGGAGAGCTTCTCTCTCTACAAAATCTCTCTAGCTTTTGTGGGCACAATTATGTAATATTACTTTGGAATAAAGAATCCCTTGGCGCTTCAACGGTTGTAAGTATCTCTTAGTATTTATTTATTTAACTGTTGTCTTTATTTCCTTAGTAATAATGTTTAGCGCGATGAATAGTAGCTAAACTAGTAGTTCGGTCTAAGGGGCGTACTTGTATTATAAATGTTTTAGACTTTACTCTTAGTATACCTTTGTATTCAAAACTTGTTCTATGTGCCATATATAGTCAGAGTTTCCAAGGTTGAGTGGATGCTGTAACAAGCAAAGCTCTTCCGTGGGAATTCGTGATCATACTCAGGTAGTGGAAGCTGTAACAAGCAAAGCTATCTGAGGAGTTCGACTCATCCTAAACCCCATCTGGTCAAGCGTAACTGTGAGATCAGGTGGATGCACACAGGCTAGCATACCTTTGGGTATTAGCGCTAGACTGAAATAGAACAGGTGTTGTTTTAAACCGGTGTTGCAAGTCTTGAGCTGTAACTAGCCTCGATTCATCGTTTGAATACTTAGCATGATCATATCTTGCGCTAGAAATAGCCTCAATTCATCTTTGAACACTTGGTATGATCATTAGCGGTCAAATGTTAAACAAATATAATACAAGGCCCCTGAAACCGAACATTTCTCTTAATTATTAAATCTGTAATTTACTTTCAGTATTAAAACCAACCAACCAATCAAACAATCATATAGCTGGTAGCTTTAAAACCAACCAACCAACCTAAAACACGCTCTCTCGCTAGATAAACCCCCCCAAAGAACAACTAATCCACACTGACTCCCTTGGGTTCGACCCCTACTTACCACTTGCTACCCAGTAGTAAAGTCGCGAGTAGCGGACTTATAAATTTATTTGTACAAATCGCTTTAACAACGAGCGGTTCTGTCAGCTACATTAAGCCGAACTGGGTCACCAAGTGCTTTGTGTATATTACTGTTCTGCATTTCGTTTCGATTATCCTAGTCTGTGCAACAACCTGTACCACAGTGTATGCTACATATTGCTGGTACACTTGAGCTCATCTAACGCGTAGCTATTTCAATAATGGATTCCAAAGCTTTTCGGATCGAGTTCTTCGCTTGAGAGCTTGATCATCCAATTAGGTTTTGCACTTGTTATTCCTTACGATTCTGACTGCGGCATGAACCCAACAGCAATGAGACAAGTTGATAAATGAGACTTGTCATCGTAACCAGACCTCACCAAGATCTGCACTGGTCGTGCTGCAGAGTAGCTCAAGTTGAGATGCAGCTCACTGGAAGAAAATTGCCTTTGTCCTCTTACCCTCCGAGCTCGCTCTCTATCTCTCTAAAATTTTATGCGACGGTTGAATAAGCAAACCCTAAAGACGAGAGCTTTTATGCGTTCATCGCCTCTGGTCTTAAATGCTTGGTTTCAAAGAAATGCTGCTCCATCTTGTAGATCGGATCTTAGACTAGGACTGTGCTGACAAGCCCAATGTGCTTTGCCACTCGACCCAAACAACTGAGCCCAAAAACAAATCCATTTCCAAAATACTTATATACAGAAATTTTTAGCTAATACGAGAGCCTAAACAACTACTTAAAGACTCGGCCTGAGAACCTTTAGTTAGGGGTGGGCGTTGGACGGGTTGGGACGGGTTGTGCTTGGTCCTAACCCGGCCCGAAATAATGATTGGGTCAGTTATTCGAACCCTAATCCGTCCCGAAAGATCGGGTCAATTATGTGAATCCGAACCCGACCCTAAAACTAAAATTTATAAAAGGCAAAAACATTCATGGTCATCTATCATGATATAAATACTTTAAAGTTTAGTATTACAGTTTTATTTTTCATTGCAAATCAATTACATATTCATATGTAGTGTGATATATCACGAGAACGTAAATAAATTTTTATTCAAATGAGGTATAAGGTTTGAATCTCATTAAAAATCTAGTATTTTTTATATTACTTATGAAATCGGGTAACCCGAGCCTAACCCGACCCGAAAATTATACCGGGTTGGTTAAGTGAACCCTAACCCGACATTAAGTGGACCGGGTCGGGCTGGATTTTCGGGTCGGGCCGGGTTTTGTCCACCCAAAGGGCCTTTACAAACTCGGTCAACCTTGGCATGAAAACTACAAATGTCCTACTATAACACAATTGAACTAACAATATACATTGCACTGATAAGCTTGTCTGACTGAGCAGTCCACGACATCATTGACCCTTCACGCGTCTCATTTTATGTTTTCATTGCGGAGCAAATTCCTGCATAACACAAACTTGTTAGCCGGCACGACTTTTGTCCCAAAATCTGCAGAATTTATTGAACATGAAAGCTTTTTAAAAGAAAAATATCTTCTTCTTCTTTCTGAACTTTGTCTTCAATAAATTGCAATCTCACATCAATATGCTTGGAGCTATCATGATATACATAATCTTTAAAAAGATGCAACACACTCTAACCATCAATAAAAATAACCGGAATGGTATGGTTACATTTAATTTCATGCAATAAACCTTGAGGCCATAAGGCTTCTTTCACAACTTCAATGACATCAATGTACTGTACCTTGGTAGCGTACAGAGCTACCACATAATGAAGCTGCAGGTTCCATGAAAAGCAGTTTCCAGACCATAAGAAGAAAAAATCAGAAGTAAATTTTCTATTATCTCTATAACTTGCATAGTCAGAGTATACAAATGCTCAAAATTTATGCTCAAAGTTATTTTTACCATAAACAAGCCAATAAGATCGAGTACCAGCAATATATCTAGATAAGCACTTCATAGCAGTAGCAGACCAATGAATATCACCTAGATTAGCCATAAACATATTAAGTACACAAATTGAGAAAGCTGGATCAGGGCGAGTACACAACAACAAGTACATGACAGACCCTATTTCCATATCGTAAGGAACACATGCAACAAGGGTTGTGGTCCAGCGGTCATAGTATTGGTTGAATTATCAGGAGGCATTGTTGTTAAGTCGCTCGACTAGTCGACCAAGTCATTTTTCCTTGTCCGACTTGAACTTCGACTTGGTGAATCGCGACTTGTTCGACGGATAACCATCTTTGAGCTTGATAGGTGATCCAGGTCGAGCGTTCCTAAACGCTGTTGCAGATCACACCCAGTTTGAAGAAAAAATGCAGTTATTCATGGCGGCTGGTGGAATTTAGGGTTTTCTCGGGAGAGAGATGATGAACAGGAACAGTACTATTTGTTTTATTTATATTACACAAAAGTCCTTTAAGTTTTTAATGTTATATTTCTACCCCCATTTATTATACCATCTTTTCATATTGCACCAAAATCATCCAAAAAAATGAAAAAAAATATTTAAACAATAAAAATATGCATTTTTGTACTCCATATCAAAAGCATTTTATTTTTTTATTGCACTTCCTCTAAATTTCGTATTATTTTTCTCATTTTATACATAATTTTGTCTTTTATTATATATGGATTATATATGTCGACTAGTCAGCGACTAGTCGACTAGTCGACTAGTGAGAATCCTATCAACTCGACTCGACTCGACTTGTCGCCTTGACAACCTTGCCAGAAGGTCGACGATATAAACATCCATGGATGCATCTTATGGCATGATTGAGGGTTGTCTATGTTAGTTTTAAATTACTTAGATCAACAGTAATGCACCAAGGATCGAATCTCAATTCAGATTAAAGAGAACATACCGTTGGAAACTTCAATATGCGGAAGCGTAACTACTGGAACGGATGTGCACATGAGTACACCGGATTAGGTCTTCCAGTCCTGCCACTAGAGTCATCTCAGCTTTTCCACCGAGAGGGCAAGAAAAGCTGTCGTCTTTTTCGATGTGGTGGACCGGTGATCATAACCCATATAAATAGTGGTGTGCTAGGTCAACCACTATTGTCATAATTACCTTTCTGCCTCTCATAGAAAGATAATTACCAAATGGTATCTACACAATAACCCTCATGACATTATACCCATAAGCCAATATAAATCACAACTAGATCACTTTAGTTAGGCTTATTTAAATGATAGCACACACATTCATTTTATTTGTGTGACCCCACATAATTGGTTAATTTATAAAATTAACCTAACAATCTCCCACTGGGTCACATGTGTAAATATAAAAATGTATAACAAAAGTAAGCTCAAAATTGCTATCATATCATAAAGGTATATCCCCTATCCGGTCCATTAACTATGCTGACATGGGATCAAGGCGGCCTTCGTATGCATCATCGATACTCGACCGAGCTTGTCACGGATGCCAACATAATTAAATGACATGGATTCATCACGAGTGTGCAGCATGGAAATTACATGAACTGTGACCTTACATGTCTATTTCCAACTGGTCCCTAAAGCGAGATCAACAACATTACACAGAGTGCAAACTAGCAACAAAAATTCTGCAGAACATAAATTGATAGTATAGATAAAATCTATATCCAACATAGAGCATCGCACAAGACAAACTCCCACTGAATATGAATATCCTCAAATAAGGTATTTGGCATATGATCAGTATGCCACTTAAAGACCTCGGATAGTAATCCCTTTCATTAAACGGATCCACAACGGAGTTTGTTACAAAATGCTCTATATGTTCACTCTGTATCTCTTAATTACAACTAGCATACCGATATCAATGTTATCACATTGACTATCTCTAGTTGCCATCAGAATATGGTATAATCGAATTTGTCACATATCAATATACACGGCTCTGATACCACTTGTTAGAAATAATAAACTTAGATCAACAGTAATGCATCAAGGATCGAATCTCAATTCAGATTAAAGAGAACATACCGTTGGAAACTTCAATATGCGGAAGCGTAACTACTGGAACGGATGTGCACATGAGTACACAGGATTATGTCTTCCGGTCCTGCCACTAGAGTCATCTCAGCTTTTCCACCGAGAGGGCAAGAAAAGCTGTCGCCTTTTTCGATGTGGTGGACTGGGGACCATAACTCATATAAATAGTGGTGTGCTAGGGCAACCACTATTGTCATAATTACCTTTCCGCCTCTCATAGAAAGATAATTACCAAATGGTATCTACACAATAACCCTCATGACATTATACCCATAAGCCAATATAAATCACAACTAGATCACTTTAGTTAGGCTTATTTAAATGATAGCACACACATTCATTTTATTTATATGTGTGACCCCACATAATTGGTTAATTTACAAAATTAACCTAACAGTCTATTCCTTACCTATCAAAGTGGTATTTAATTTATCAAAGTGGTCATTTTAGATTTTATCCTAATTCAGTGTTTGGACAATCATGCTTTGACAAAATAAAATGCCCTCCTAAGGGCAATGCTGCAGGCTTTCTAGAGCTCATAGAAAATGTAGCCAATGTTTTATCAGCATTGTCAAAATATGGCAAGAATGTTTTCTTGTTCTGCCTATCCATAACAATTTTCACTCCTAAAATTTGTAAGGCTTTGTCTAAGTATTTCATATCAAAGTGCTTATTTAATTCAATCTTTATTTTAAAAATCTCAGACTTAACATTGCTGATCAATAGAACCCATTAATAAAAAAACATTGTTGATCGGTAGGCTATCATCAACATACACTACAAATTTTGGTCCAAAGTGGCGACAACCGAAATTGAACGTATGGTTATCGTAGTAATAAATTTTACGAGAACCATTCGAGAAGCAATTACGTTCTCGTAATTTTGCTTGACGTAAGGATTTTACGACTACCAAACGAATGCAATTAACGTGAAATATACGGTAACGACAATCAATTTAACGCAGCATTATCGTAAAAATATCGTATAAGTTCTACGATAATAAGACGTGGGAAAGACATGCGCTTTACAGTAAAGTAAATTTAATATTGTAAAGTTATTGTTCTTTTGTCGTAAGAGTTGTACGATGGCAATACAACCGCACAATATAATATAATTTTCATTTAAAAAATATAATTTTGCGATTCATTGGAACAAATAACACTTGAATGATTATTTAAGAATTTAAACCTGGATTAACTGTATATGCATTTACGATTGCTGAACTGCAGATATGAACTGCCCTGAAATCCAAATAAGTTTAAACCAAAATAACGACATCCAAATGTGAACAGCCCTGAAATCCAAAAAAGTTTACAAATTGAAAAGGGTACCAGTATTTGAAAACATATTCAGGGTAAACGTCAATCACTTGATTCAATATCTTCATTTTGTGCGGGATGTGGAGGCTGAGCATTAGTAGTCGCCTTCAACAGTGCCTGCGTGAGGTTTATAATGACCTGCTGCTGTTGTATCTGGATCTGCATCATTTGATGGTGCTGCTGTTGGAGCTGCGTAACCTCTTGAGCAACAGCATCAAGTTGCGGGCATGGAGGGGAAGAAGTTGAACCAATACGCAGAGACGCAATCCTGTTGAACTTAGAACCCTCGACCAAAGTGGCAGCAGTACCGATAATCTTTGGAAGCTTCGTTCGTTTGTTGTACCCTATAATTTGAGATCCACCCTCAAAATCCATTGCCTGCGGTACGTTGTCACCATATTTCTGCTTGAGATCGTCGTGTGCTTTCTGTAGTAGGACCTGACATGAAACCAATGTAATAAATAAGTGTAATGTATATCCTGTGAGGAACTTGGAAAAAAAGCAGTATAAACATGTTGTATGGGAATAGAATTTCAAGATATCCGACATTTATATCAGCCAATGAGAAGTTGCATATCAAACTTAAAATCCCTCCGCATTTCAAATAATTACACCAAACTGAATACCTACAAGAACACCATCCAAATAACAGTTGCATATAAAATGGTAATGTATTTTCTGTGAGGAACTTGGAAAAAAAGCAGTATAAACATGTTGTATGGGAACAGAATTTCAAGATATCCGACATTTATATCAGCCAATGAGAAGTTGCATATCAAACTTAAAATCCCTCCGCATTTCAAATAATTACACCAAACTGAATACCTACAAGGACATCATCCAAATAACAGTTGCATATAAAATGGTAATGTATTTCCTGTGAGGAACTAGGAAAAAAAGCAGTATAAACATGTTGTATGGGAACAGAATTTCAAGATATCCGACATTTATATCAGCCAATGAGAAGTTGCATATCAAACTTAAAATCCCTCCGCATTTCAAATAATTACACCAAACTGAATACCTACAAGGACATCATCCAAATAACAGTTGCATATAAAACGGTAATGTATTTCCTGTGAGGAACTTGAAAAAAAAAGCAGTATAAACATGTTGTATGGGAACAGAATTTCAAGATATCCGACATTTATATCAGCCAATGAGAAGTTGCATATCAAACTTAAAATCCCTTCGCATTTCAAATAATTACACCATACTGAATACCTACAAGGACATCATCCAAATAACAGTTGCATATAAAACTGTAAAAACACAAATCTATTTCACATATTCACAATATACAATATCCACCTTTACAAACACTGCAACTCAGTAACATAATAAGTCGGAAATTGACCAGTCAGTAAACTTAACTTCCTGGCAGTAATGCTAGTGATACAAAAAAGTTCCAATTTAATACAAATGGATTAGATATACCGCTTTCTCTGCTGTAGCATCGCAAACGTATGTTCCACCTGGCTTCATCTTTAGCCTCTCCCACATGTCATGGCAGTATACCACCCTTCCTAGTTCAGCTTCCTGTAAGAATCATGCAACAATGCTTATTAAGTTTCTGATTCACAGTTAAAACTACAAATTAAAAGAAATACCAACCTACACTCACCAATTCTGCGTAATGTACATCTGTACCTTTAGGTCCTCCCCTATGAAGTTGAGCTTCTATGTCTCTTGAGTTATGTTTGTTTCGCTCAGAAATCTTTTCTATCTTATCAGAATTGTTGACATACCAGATCAAACATTCGTCTTCCTCGTGCCGCTTAAGAAATCTAAGCCCCTCTTTGCACCTCGCGTGTCGTAAATTGTACCATCCATCGTTTAGCTTATTGCGACACTTCTCAAAGAAAATACTTTGTAGATTTAGAAACGGAGAGAAAATGAATTGCCGAAAAAAATACGAATTGCCGCAAACAAAAAAGTTAGATCTACTGCGTTTGCCCCAATTTGTAAACGCAACGAATACAAGGAAATGAAAACCCCAGAACTACTTTTGTAGTAAATGGTTGTCGTTGAATCCAAAAGTACCTTGATATTGGATGGGGAAAGCAACGGATAGTCGGTTGCGGCGGGTTTGGATTTTACTTGAGATGACTGACTTTGTGACCGTAGTTTTTCGTCGCCTGTTTCAACCCTTAGATTGCAAAAGATTTCGGCTTCAAAATTAAATGTGAGACCGGTGAAACGAATAGGTTTAAGCGGTGAAAATGAAAAAGCTAATTCAATGAGCGGTGGAATTTGGCAGTTTAATTTTTTGCCAATGTGTCACTCGTCATGATAACAAATGAGATAACAAATTGTGACCATATTAATTTAATAGTATCCGTGTAAGACAAATAGGACCATTTAATATTCTCATTTGATTTTTTATAAGGCTGTAAATTGTTGCAGTTGTTTCCACTGCTGATAAATAATGACAAAATCGCCTGTCCCTGTTACGACAAATATACTTTGAATATACGATAACATGTGGTCCTCGTATGATGTTTTCATCGTACACTTCTCGAAAACGTTGTCGCATTTAACCCTTTTACCGTAGTGCACGTCGTCAAGTTATCGTTAAATTCGTACGATAACATGTGTTCTCGTTGGGATTTTGTCGTTACTTTGGACGAAAATTTGTAGTGATATAACAACACAAACAAAACAGACTTGGCATCGAAATTTTTTAGATACAAACATGAATCATATTTGCTCCCATAAAAGTCCAGAGAAAGCATGCAAGAGTTGATTTTTTTATTCTACTAGTGAGGAGACTGTTTTAACTCATACATGATATTTTTAGCAAACATACATGCTTAGGGTTATTTTTATTAACAAAGCCCTTTGGTTGGTTCATATAAATAGTCTCTTCTAAATTACCATGCAAAAGCGCAGTTTGAACGTCCATCTTCTCTAATTCTAAATCATACATTGCAACCAAAGCAATCAACAACCTATAGTCTTATATTTTACTACCGGTGCAAAGATTTCAGTGTAGTTTATCCCTTCCCTCTATTACACCCTTTAACGACTAACCTAGCTTTGAACCTAGGCAATTAAGTTGAGTCATTCCTTTCTTTTTATTTTAAACACCCACTTACAGTCTATAGTTTTACAGTTAACAGGTCTAGGTGCTAGTGTTCCAATACTATTAGCATTCCTAGACTGAATATTCTCAAACATACTAGTTTACATTCATTACACTGTCTACTATACATAGCTTTCTCAAAAGTATCAGATGTATCATACTTAACATGCTCAGCAGTCACAAATGAAAACTCAGCCAGATAAGCATGCATTTCTAACACATTTACACCATATATCTTATAGGGCTATCTGGCCTTATCCCTAGACAGAACATAATTGCTAAGAGCATTCATATTCACACTAGCACTATCAATAATATCATCAGAATTATGAGAATTATTATCAATATCATGTTGCACAGCAGCAGACATGTCACAAGCAGGCGCACTAGAAACAGAAGTAGAGGAAACGTGGAAAGAAGAAGAAGATAATTGCGGGACACCGACATTACAGCAATTAATATTCCCTAGTGCTACAGAAGTGGAAAAACGAGAAGTATGTAAATGATGAGAAGGGTTAGATATGCTTACTTGGTCAGCTAGTGAGTTTTGAGTACCAGACTTGTGTCATTGTGATGGACACCGGTTCTTAAGCCTCCAGAAAGTCACTAATTTTTTTATTTCTTGGCTGATCAGGTTCTAAATCACCTTCATTGTCAGTGTCACTTGAGTTTCAGGCAGCTTCAGGTATCTCATTAGACATGAAGCTTATGTCTGCTTTCTCTCGAGTACTTGTAGGAAATTCAGAAGGGGCCATTCTTGATTTCAAATAAAAATCATCTTCATTAATTGTAACAGGTATAACAATTATGACTTTATATCCCCTAGGCTGTATCGAAAGCTTATGACATTCACTCTCTCAGGATAGCCCAGCATTACACACTTTGTAGCTTTAGGCTCAGCTGACCTTGAGAAATCAGTGCATAAGTTGTGCAGCCAAAAGGCCTCAATTGTGTAAGGCCAACCTTTTTTCTGTCCATAATTCCAAAGGAGTTTTGAAGTCAATCCTAGAGGAGGGACTTTGATTAATCAGATAGGTTGTTGTCAATAGCGCCTCTCCCCAAAGAGAAGCTTTCATCCCTGGACTGAACAACATACACCTTGGTTTTTCAATCAGTGTCCCGTTCATTCTCTAAGTAATACCATTCTGCTGAGGAGTGCTAGGAACTATGAGGTGCCTTTTAATGCCCCTTTCAACACATAACTCATTAGGAACCATGTTATAGAACTCAAGATCATTGTCAATTCTTAAGCACATAAGCTTAAGACCTGAGTGACTCGCAACCAAGGACTTACAAGCCCTGAAGGAACCAAAAGTTTCATCCTTGGTTTTCAACAGGTAAACCGAAACCTTCCTGGAAAAATGGTCTACAAGAAAAAGGAAATATTTCCTTCTTCCAACAGTGAGAACCTGATCAGGTCCTCATAAATCAACATGCACATAATTAAAAGGCTTATTAACAGTGAAAGAGGACAAATGAAAGAACAAATTTTTTGCTAGCACAAAAACTTCACATAAATCTAAATTCACAGGTTTATCCTATGTGACCCTATGTGACCCGGTCTAGAATTACACATTGGTGACTAGGTAGTCAAGCCCGGGTCACATAAAAACATTTGGTGACCCGGTCTAAATTCACATAAAAATGTCGAGTTAGCAAAAAATTTGAATTCTAGACCAGGTCACATAGGGTGTAAAGGGCTTGACTACCTAGTCACCAATGGTTTAATCCTAAGTTATCAAAAACTAAATTGCACAAAATGTTTCGCTTGAGGTTCGGGGCCCATCTCACAGTTTAAAGAGTTCTTAAAACTCCATCAAACATTTTAACAGGGAACAGTACATGGTCCTTTTATCTCGAGATAGGTGTGATCCCCTAATTGAAATACTCCATGATCACACAATTTTACAGACTTGAACAATTTTTTATTGGGCGTAGATGGTACAACTTGATTCAAAGATCAATGACTCAGATTTAGGGCAAGAATAGGCTACCATCAACTCATTGGAGTAATTGGAAATTTAATTCACAGTCAATGGAATATCCTGATCTATTATTTGAAATATTCTTCTTGTTCTGACTGCCATCTCTTCTTTTCTTAAAGCAGTAACTGATTAACCTATTTTACCACAATAGGTACATTTTAAAGGAGGTTTGTTTTTATCGGGGGGTCTAAAATGTTGTTCCCGTTTAGAGAACTTTTTTCTATTTAGGGTTCAGCCTATGTTTACCCTTAAAAAGCTTTACCTCACCTTTAGACACATTCTTATTTCCAGAAACTTTAACCCCCAGTTTGGTTGCTGGAAATTTGAGAAGAAAGAAAGTTTTTGAGTGGGAAAACTGTTTTTCTCCTGTTTGGTAACAGGGAAAACGAAATATAAATAAAATAAAATAAAAAAGAAAATCGAAAAGAAAATTATAACAATTTTCTTAGAATATTTTCCACTTACAAATAAGAGGAAAACAAGAATCCTTGACAACGAGCTTCAGTTCGAAGAGAGAAATAAATCGGTGCAGCTGCAAGAAATCGAGACGACGCAAACTCAAGCGAATGGGCGCAAGATGGTGAATCGGGCGAGGAAGATTCATCAGAGAAGATTACATCTTAGGTGTGTGGTTTGAAGGTTGGTTTTAACAAAGATAGACCACGCTTACGCCTCGGATCAATACCATTGAAGCAGCTGAATCTGAAGGGTAACAGCTTCGAAGGATAGTGAAGGTCCAATCGATAAGCCACACACCCAACAAATTACCGATCACTGGAGACATGTTTTGTGGTTTGGGATTTTTTTTGCAGCTCCCAAAATACTGTATCGGGGAATAGCTGAATTTGCGGTGATGTCTGCTGGCACCAAGCCATTGAAGATCTTGTTAGATTATTTTATAATCTAATGTTTGGATCACACTATAAAAAGTTTAAGATGTGTATACTATCATGGTTTATAAGTCAATAATAAAGTGATCTATTATATAGTTGGCTTTGGAGTATATAAATTAAGGTGATTATGGATCATTAAACATATGTGTAGATACCAGTTCGTAAATACGTTTCTTTTGAAGGGAAGGATTCGTAATTATGAAAACTTATAGCAGTTATGTACATTGTTATAAATAGGTAGTGGTCCTCAGTTTCACGCACGCTCTCAGTCTTATTTTCTCTCCAATAATTCTGGCATAAGGTCGTGCGAAGAAACTGGAAGTTTCCACTACGGTGTTCCTGTGAAAATTTGAAGCGTACGATCAACTATGGAATTTGATCAGATTATTTTACTGTTCAATTAACATGAATATGGGGTTTTGCGATCCTAGGGTATATGAATTTCATCTAATAATTAGTATCAGTCCCCCAATTTTGTGTTAGTCGAGCATTTTTTGATATGTTTACTGTTTAAATTAAATAAACATATATGATCTGACCTGGATTCTCTGTTTCGTTCTCCGCTACAACACACGGGATTCATCGCGGCAACCACCGATAACCACTTCGCAATGGCTCTTCCACGCCAGATCTAGGCCAGCGATGGGCTTCCTACCTTGTTTTTTTGCTCGGACAGTGATTCATTCAACTCAGGCGTCGATGCGCTGATTCCTCTGTGAATCAGATCTGATTTCATGCGCTGATACTCGCCCCGCTGCCTGGTTGAGACTCGCTGAATTTCATGCCGAATTACGATCTTGTTGCGTTGAAGTCGTTGATGCGTTACTAGACTGCTGCGATTACTACTGAGTTAATGCGTTTAATTTTGCCCGATATTTGCTTCGTCATTTATTTGCCTAATCAATTTTCTTTCTTGCGTTATTGGAACTTGATGGAGAGTCAATGGCTTAATGGAGCATCGAGTCCGATAGCACAGATGCTGTTGTGGCTATTAACTGCAGAACTTACCAGGCTTTCGCTTCTAAAGAATGGTACACGGATTGTTTAGCAACGCTGGACCATAACGCGCTTTGGACAATAATGCTCATTCGCAGGGAGGCAAACAATCTTGCCGATCTTGTTGCTAGAGTTGCTCGGCAAAAGGACTGGTCATGGTCTCGGTTGGATGCTTGTCCTGTAGTGCCCAACTTACAGTCCCTCTTGTAATCTCTCAGTTTCTTCGATCAAAAAAAAAAAGGCTTAATGGAGCGTTAATGGTATGTTAATACATTTAACTTAATTTGATTAATTATTTTTTAAACTAATCAATCTTTCCTGATTTGAGGCGGCAGATAAGACAAAACCTCAAAACCCTAATTCATTTTTGGGCTAGATGGACTTTGATTAATGGGCTATTTTTTTTTTCGTTTTTTTTCTTCCACATATCATAAAACCCCAATTATGGTTTAAATTAAAGAATTAACCGGTTGCGGTTCGGGTCAAATCAGTATGGTTCATTTGAAATTGATTTGATTTGGTCCAATATAAGAATTTGGTTCAATGTGGTCCAGTTTTGTAATTTGATCTAATTGAATCTGATTCAATTCAAATGATTTGAACTGGTTCAGTTATGCGGTTCAAATCAATTTTTGGTTTTAGTTACACTTAATTAATTAAATCTGGTTTGATTTAATTAAAGGTGGGGTGTATTACTAAAAAATTAAAGGTACATACATATATGAAATATGTGTTCAATTTTAGGCCACACTTAGAGTGTATTAATTAAAGCATAATTGTCACAAAAGTGACCTCTTATGTGTAAGTTAATACATGCCGGGTGTTGGATAGGAATATGTATGTAATTTACATGGATGATTAATTGGCCCCAATGAAAATTCTTATCTAATGTAATTACGTACATATCTGTGGTAATGACATGTGATGATTGTTAGGATGAACTTTGTGTGAATAATTAGTACATCAAAATATGGCTATTTATTTGACATCGTTTATCATCAATGTTTGATTACTACAACAAGAGTACCACTTACAGTTAATAGTACTATCCCAAGATTTTTGTTAATGTTGTACATGGTATCTTGATATGTCATATTTATTTATATATGCACTATGTGAGCTTGAAAATTGACCTATGTTTTATTCTTTTCAGCTTACATGTCTGCTAGCTCAGTTACTGCCAACATCAGTAATGTTTCAATGCTAAATGGAACAAACTTTAAGGACTAGAAAGAGAATATTATGATTGTCTTGGGATGCATGGATCTTGACTTAGCATTAAGGGTGCCTAAGCCGGATGCTATCACTGCCACTAGCATTGAATCTGATATGGCTTATATGGGAACGTGGGAGCGTTCCAACAAGCTGAGTTTGATGATCATTCGTCGCGGCATTCCAGAGGCATTTAGGAGTGCGGTGCCTGATGAGGATACCACTGCTAAGGACTACCTTGCTACGATAGAGCAGCGCTTTGTCAAGAATGATAAAGCTGAAACAAGTGTGCTTTTGGCAAAGTTGATTGCTATGAGGTACTCCGGAAAGGGTAATATCAGGGAGTACATCATGGAGATGTCCAATCTTGCTTCGAAGCTTAAGAACTTGAAGCTTGATTTATCTGAGGATTTATTGGTGCACTTATTATTGATTTCTCTTCCTGGACAATACATCTAATTTAAGATTTCTTACAACTGTCAGAAGGAGAAATGGTCTCTTAACGAGCTCATTTCATTTTGTGTCCAAGAAGAAGAGAGGCTGAAGCAAGATAGGACAGAAAGTGCTCTCCTGACCCGCACTGCTAAAGATAAGGGCAAAAGAAAGGTTGAGGATAACAAAGCTGCTACTCCTAAGGGCCCAGTCATCAAGAAACAGAGGACTCTGATAAGTTGTTACTTCTGTGAGAAGACTGGACACGTAAAGAAGGACTGCCCTAAGTATGCTGCTTGGCGAGCTAAAAAGGGTAAGTTCCTTACTTTGGTCTGTTCTGAAGTTAATTTATCTTCAATATCTGGAAATACATGGTGGTTAGATTCTGGTGCCACTACTCACATATGTGTTTCGATGCAGGGTTGCCTGAGCTTTCGAGGACCAAGTGATGCTGAAAGACGCGTCTATGTCGGTGATGGTCAGTCCGTTGAAGTGGAAGCAAAGGGCACTTTAGATTACTTTTAGTTTCTGGTCATTTTCTGGATTTGATGGATACTTTCATTGTACCGTCTTTTAGACGAAACTTAATTTCTATTTCTGTTTTGGACAAATTAGGTTATTCTTGTTCTTTCGGAAATGACAATTTTACTTTATCCACAAATTCAAGTATTATTGGGACCAGTTTACTAAATGTTTATGATAATTTATATATGTTTGAAACTGTTCCATCATATAGTGAATCTCTGCATGTTGAATCACATGGTAGTAAGCGTAAGTTAAGTAAAACGAATTCGACATCATTATGTCACAAACGCTTAGGTCACATATCCAGACCTAGAATGGAACGTCTAGTGTCAGTTGGAATTTTAGAGTCACTCGATTTTTCGTACTACGAAACTTGTATTGAGTGCATTAAAGGAAAATAGACCAAAACAAAGAAATCAGGTGCCACGAGAAGTACGGAAGTCTTAGAACTAATTCATACAGATATTTGTGGACCATTCCCTGCACCTTCTTGGAATGGTCAACAATACTTCATTACGTTCATAAACGATTATTCTCGCTATGGCTACATATTTCTCATACATGAGTATTTCTCATACATGAGAAATCTCAGTTGTTGGATGTGTTCAAATCATTTAAATCATTTGGAGACATTGATGAAGTGATCTATATGGTACCACCGGAAAACTTTGAGTGTGGGGACTCAAAGAATATGGTTTGTAAACTAAGGAAATCCATTTATGGACTCAAGCAAGCTTCTCGTTAGTGGTATTTTAAATTCTATCAAGTAATAATTTCGTATGGCTTTGAGGCAAACTTGATGGATGAATGTGTGTACCACAAATTTTGTGGGAGTAAATTTATTTTCCTAGTCTTATATGTCGATGACACATTACTTGCCACAAATGATGTGATGTTGCTTCATGACACCAAGAAATTTCTATCAAATAATTTTGAGATGAAAGATTTTGGTGAAGCTACCTTTGTATTAGGAGTCCAGATACACCGAGATCGTTCTAGGGGTATTTTGGGATTATCACAAAGGACATTTATTGAAAACATCCTTCAGAGGTATGGCCTACAGAATTGCAAACCAGGTGATACACCAGTCACTAAAGGAGACAAATTTAGTCTTAGTCAATGCCCTAGATATTCTCTGGAAATTCAGGAAATGCAGAAGATTCCTTATGCTTCAGCTATAGGGAGTCTGAATATGTATGCTCAAGTATAACCACGTCCAGATATTACGTACATTGTTGGAATGCTTAGTAGATATGTAAGCAATCCAGGTGTGGATCATTGGATAGCAGTCAAACGAGTTATGAGGTACTTGAAAAGAACAAGAGACTACATGCTCACATATAGAAGATCAGATCAATTAGAGATCGTTGGGTATTCTGATTCCAATTTTGCTGGATGCTAAGAAAGTAGAAGATCCTCTTCAGGATACATCTATCTGTTAGCTGGTGGGGCAATTTCTTGGAGGTCTGCTAAGTAGTCGCTCATCACGCCATCCACCATGGCAATAGAATTTGTTACATGTTTTGAGGCATCTAATCATGCAATATGGCTGCGAAATTTTGTCACGGGACTGCGCGTTGTTGAAGGTGTTGAAAGACCACTAATTAAGGATATTTGTTACAACAAATCGGCAGTTATGTATTCCAATAACAACAGGAGCTGTACGAAGTCAAAACACATTGACATAAAGTTCCTGGCTGTGAAAGAAAAGGTACAGAGTGGTCAGATTTCCGTAGAGCATATTGGGACAAACTCCATGATTGCAGATTCGCTTACTAAGGGATTAACACCCAATGTCTTTCATGAGTACACTGCTCATATGGGTATTGTTCGACTTGTGGACATTCAGATTTAGTGAGAGTTTGTTTCTCAATTATGTTTTGCACTGCGTTGTATATGAATATTATACATTTAAGTTCTGCAGAAATAAAGTGTACATTGCACTCTGTTATATTTTGGTTTGAGGATTGATCTCCATAAAGTAAAGGTGACCTGTTAGAAATAGGCATGTGTAGATCACAGTTCATGTAATTTTCATGCTACACATCCATGATTGATCTATGTCATTTGGTTGTACTAATATACGTGACAAGTTCGGTCCCGTAACGATTAATGCTACGAATGCTAGCTTGATCCTATGTTAGCATAATTGATGGACGAGATTGTTTGGAATATACTCTATATGATAGCACTTTTGATATCACTAAGGTTACACATCTAGTTGGATTTACATTTATGATCCAGTGGGAGATTGTTAGATTATTTTATAATCTAATGTTTGGATCACACTGTAAAAAGTTTAAGATGTATTTACTATCATGGTTTATAAGTCAGTAATAAAGTGATCTATTATATAGTTGGATTTGAAGTATATAAATTAAGGTGATTATGGAATATAAACATATGTGTAGATACTAGTTCGTAAATACGTTTCTTTTGTGGGGAAGGATTCGTATAACCGGAAAACTTATAACAGTTATGTACACTGTTATAAATAGGTAGTGGTCCCCAGTTTCACGCACGCTCTCAGTCTTATTTTCTCTCCAATAATTCTGGCATAAGGTCGTGCGAAGAAAATGGAAGTTTCCATTACGGTGTTCCTGTGAAGATTTGAAGCCTACGATCAACTATGAAATCAGGTCAGATTGTTTTACTGTTCAATTAACATGAATATGGGGTATTACGATTCTGGTGTATATGAATTTCATCTAATAGATCCTTCTCCACCTTCCACTTCTAGCCTTCTAGGTGAAGAAAGGTACTTTAATATTTAAGCATTTTTGATACATAGATGTCTTATAATGGTTTTTGATTGCAGTGCCATGCCATGGATTTGTCTGTTGCAGTTTAATGTAAGGATGGAGTTTAGATATAAATGATCCATGTGTGCTTTAACCTCCTTTCCATGCCATTTTGACACAGTTTCAGTTATGAATTCTGATCACCAATTGTAGACTCTATTCTTTTTATCAATGGGGAAGCTATATACTGGCTGTGGGAGGCAATAAGACAAAAGGAAATGTAGACTCTTTTATATATTGTGTTGTGTTTGATAATTTAACTAGTATGTAAGGCATGAATAATTGGGTCATATGTACATGGTTTTGAATAATGCATTGCATACATAAGTTTTGAAATAAATTACAAACATGGACACGTTATAGTTCATTTCATTCACGGTTCCCGAAACCTTTTGCGTAACTATTGCTGCATAGTAAATACCACAGCTTGTGTTATATCTCATTGGTAGTATCTATTAAAGTGAAATCATGCAGCGGAAGCAAGTTAAGGATCGTACCCATGTCAGAATAACCGAGCATGCTTTTGTTTAAACATAAACACTAACATGAATCCATTGAAGTGAAAGAAGTAACCTGGGTTGGTGCTTCCAATCTAGCCACGCGTTTCTTGAATCAGTTTCTTTGAGAGTAAGAGAACTGAAAACTCGACGTGATAGACCGGGGACCATAACCCTCTATTTATAGCTGTACACTGCAGCTATAAATTTGGTAACTGCCAATTCTGTCTCTCAAAGAATATGGCAATTAACCCTAGAGTATCTACACAATATATTCCCATTGTCAATTATACCTTAAGCCAATCACAAATTAGATCACATTTAGTAGGCTTATCTTTTATGATAACACATACAATATTTGATACATATTCGGTCCTAATTGATTAATTAAAAATGAATCCAACAATCTCCCACTGGACCGCATGTGTAATCAAATAATTGCATCACGAAATGAGCGCTCAAAATTGTTATCTATCATAAAGGTATTCTCCCAATAATCCGGTCCATTAACTATGCTGACATGGGATCAAGGCGGCCTTCGTATGAATCATCGATACTCGACCGAGCTTGTCACGGATGGCAACATAATTAAACGACATGGATTCACAATGGGTGTGTAGCATGAAAATTGCATGTGAGGTGATCTGTACATGCCAATTTCCAACTGGTCTCCTCAAAAGTGAGATCAACAAAATCATACAGAGTGCATACTAGCAACGAAAGTTCTACAGAACATAATTTGATAATATATATCAAAATCTATATCCAACATAGAGCAGCGCACAAGACAAACTCCCACTAAATAAGAATATCCTCAAATAAGGTAACTGGCATATGATCAGTATGCCATTGAAAGACCTTGGATAGTAATCCCTTTTAATAAACGGATCCGCAACGAAGTTTGTTACAAAATGCTCTATATGTTCACTCTGTATCTCTTAATTACAACTAGCATATCGATATCAATGCTATCACATTGACTATCTCTAGTTGCCAACAAAATATGGTCTAATCAAATTTGTCACATGTCTATATACATGGTCTTTCGCAACACGAAATCGGAAGTTGTGTTGTGACAATAAATACAAACCATATTCGTTAATTAATGCCTCAAATATGCTATTCAAAACTGACATAGCAAAATATTAGATTAATCATAATCTTATTAGGCATCACATTGGAGTCAGTAACAAAAGTGATCTCTTGCAAAAACCTGACATCCAATACATGAGCATGTTCGTCACATGTTCTCTAGATAATGAATTCAATCGTGAATTCCTCAAATATCGGCACAACATTTTCTTGTATGCAACTTCCGAATACATACACACTTCAACAAATGAGACCACACATGTCTCAATTGCGAATGCGTGTACCACAAGTTCCATAATGTAAGAAAATCATATCTCACTCCCACTGAACTGTGATATACACACCAGCCATAATTTGTGTTTCATCTCCAAACAAGCAAGATGACAATACAATAAACATAAACATGAATATCATCAACTAAAAGCATACACCAAATCGTATCGAACTCGGAAGTCATAATACATATTCTTGAGGTAGTTGAGTTTGTCCTATTGAAATAATCAGTCTCTTGACTGGAGAATGAATGGACATTGTCTTGTGATTGATCATCTCGAGCATGCATGCAAGTTTGATCAATCACACCATAATAGGAGACAATTTTCTCTTCAATGACAATATCCAACCATATCTCCCCCAGACTCAATTTCCTCAAGAATTATGAGATTCAAAATCTCACCAACGAAAAAAATGAATTTCAATGTCTTCAAACCTCATACATCATATATGAAATTTAAGACCACAAGGAAAGTCAACAACAAATTTGTATGCACTTTCAAAATGATAATATTTAATACACAATTGTGCAATGAAGTACCAAAATGTCGCAGATATTTCTCAACTACAGAACAAGTCAAACCAATAAACATACTCACCAACACCATAATCATGCATGTCATAGACTATGCATTAAATAAAATAAGCTTTAAAAGCAGATCATGACATTCACAAGATATCGGCACACATTAATAGCAAGTCGGAGGACAGTGGTATTAACTGTAAGTGATATCTTGTTCCAGTGAATAAATATTGACGATAAGGTGATATCAAATAATAAACCATCGGAGGATGGATTTATTATTCACATCAAAAACTAAAGGTCATCAACTATTTATCACTAAGTACGTCTGCAGCTACATTAAATATTGACTTTCCGGAGGGTCTATCAATATTTAAACAAGCTACACACATCCGATATAATAGACCGTGCCAACCTACGCGGATACGTCACGGAGGTGATCGTGTTTTCCATTTCAACAGACAGATGTAAAATATCGGTCCACAGTAGGAATGCCATATTTAGAGACTAAATCTCAAGTGGTGTTGGGTTTCAAAAGAAGTTCATGGTTCCAAATAGGACAGAACAAGATCAAAAGAGTGTTTGTCAATTTAACTGAACCATTACATAAACCAAAACTTTAAAAGCAGATAATGACATTCACAAGATACCGAGCACCATTAATAGCACATCGGAGGACTATGCTATTAACTGCAAGGGCATCTTGTTCGGTGATCAAACATTGACGATAAGGGATGTCAAATAATAAACCATCGGAGGATGGATTTACTATTCACATCAAAATACTAAAGATCGGCACACGTTTATCACCACGGGTATTTATATAGCCACGCTGAATACTAATGTGCGGAGGCCTAAATTAATATCCTTGTAAATTGCATACATTTATCCTAACATAAGAAATAAGGCAGTCTCCACGGATATGCCACGGAGGTGGTCATGTATTCCGTTTCAAACAACCCCTTTGTTATGTCAGCCCAAATATCGAATGTCTTACCATGCAAGTAAAGTCTCAATTGTAATGTTGGTTCCACTCAATTATGGTTCCAAACAAGAGGGGCAATCTTAGCCAGCAAAATTGAACCATAAACAATTGAACCAGCCTGAACTAAACAGTAAGACCGACTTTAATTAATTGGTAGAAAACAAAATTGAACCAACATGCAATTTGTCAACCAGGTTTCAATTGATCCGATGTTCAATTTAACCAAAATTTGACCGATCTAAATTAGATCAAACTGAAATTGCATCAATATACATTTTTTCACCCGAACCATAGTTCACCAAAAGTTGATTAAAGTCAATATTCAACCAAAGTTGACAAAAGTTGACCGAATTCAATTTCAACTAAGGTGACCACAAATGGACCGAAGTCAGATATCAACTAAAGTTGATCACAAGTTGACCGAATGTCAAAAAAAACTCAACTAAAGTTGACTCAAGCTGACAAAGTCATATTTCAACTAAAGGTGACCACAAGTTGACTGGAGTCAATATATCAAGTAAAGTTGAACATAAGTTGACTGATGTCAAAGGCTCAGCTAAGGTTGACTCAAGTGTCAAAAATTGAACCATAGTTGACCAACTGTTTACCGAATTTGATCAACGGTATTGAACCGAAATTCCATATCATATTATTGGTTTCTTAAGTCGGTATGAAAACGAATTAAACCAATCTCATTGAACCAAAATTTATATCAAACTAGATTGGTTTCGCAAGACGATAAGTAATTGTATTAAACCAATCACATTGAACCACAATTCAAAATCACAATAGATCGGTTTCGCAAGTCGGTATAAACCGAGTTAAACCAATATCATTGAGCTGAAATGCAATATCACTCTAGATTGGTTGGACGATATAATCGTAGTAAACCAATCTAATTAAATCGGGATCCATGTCAGACTAGATTGGTTTCTATAGACGATGAAGTACCGTATTAAACCAATCTATCTGAACTAAAATCCATACTGAACCGATCCACAAAATTTTGAATAGGATCAAAAGACAAATCAGAGTAAATTGAATCGGTATGAACCGAAGCTTTTAAACCGTATCAGTCCAGTAGTCAGTTTTGATTGATTTATCAAATCGGAAGAAACCGTTTAAAATCAATCCAAATTCATAATGGTTCAATATCCAAATCGATTGATTCACTCAACCAGCACAAACTGCATTCAATCAATCCAACCATAACGATTCAATATATAAAATTGATTGGGTCACCAAATCAGAATTAACCGCATTGAATGAATAAATTAAACTGGAATTTCACCAAATCAGTTCAATAATCGAAATTGATTGATCCACTAGTCGGAATTAACCGCATCGAATCAATCCATTAAACTGGAATTTCACCAAAACATTTCAATATTCGAATCTGATTAGACTGATTCAATCTCAACCAATGTCATTCAGACTTAATAGAATCCACAAAATAGCATGATTCACAAATTCAAAACCGTCAAAATTACAGTAAAATCAAACCTGATTGAACCAAGATGTGTTTCTCAACCAAATTCGAAATTGAACCGATTTTCTGAATTGGACTAAACCAGAAAATTGGATCGGATAAGGATGAACCAAAAGGTCCAAAACTGATGGAATCAACTCCAAATGACATTAGGGTTTCCAAAATTTGGAATCAGCTCCAATATGACCAAATCGGTTCTCATCAAATTGAACCGACCTGGTTCAATTTTTCAGCACAACATTAGGGTTTCCAAACGTAAAACGCAGCAGCCGTGAGCTGATTCTTCTCCGGCAGCCATCTCCTTGATTTTCATGGATTCCGGCAGCAACCATTCAACCCGAGACGCATTCGAGCAACGCCATCGATTATGGTCATCCGAGAGAGAGCGAGAGATGGTGCGGCCAGCGTGGTGTGCCGAGTGACTTGACTTGAAGCGCGATATGGCCAGCGACAGAACAAGTGCATCCGAGGCGAGATGACGAGATCCGAGCGTGCATCACCGAGTCGACCAAACCAGATCCGAGGTGGTTTGCGTGGGGACCCGGCAGGTTGTGTGTGTTCGTCAATGGAATCAATTGTTGTTTCAATTGTACATATAAGTTCAGACTCAGTTCATGATTTGAACACAAGGTTAGTCAGCACTCAGCAAGAACAAACTGATTTTGAATGCACTGAATCACAGCAGACATCATGTGAATGTAAAAAAAATTATTCACCATGTAAAATAGCATGTGAGTTCAGTTCGTGCGAAGATGAATAAACAATTCTCCGAAGGCACACATGTTTTATGCAATTACACATACAGATAAAACATGTTTCATATTTTAAAAAAAAATTCCCAGGAATCACACGACACAATTTATCAAGCTCTCATGCGATTTCAAGTTCAAACAAAATCAGATCTGACTTTCAACGAATTGTACACAGAAAATCAGATTCATATCATGTTAAATTAACTGATCATGGGGCGACTGATACCACTTGTTAGAGTAAAATCATGCAGCGGAAGCACGTTAAGGATCGTACCCATGTCAGAATAATCGAGCATGCTTTTGTTTAAACATAAACACTAACCTGAATCTATTGAAGTGAAAGAAATAACCTGGGTTGGTGCTTCCAATCTTGCCACGCGTTTCTTGAATCAGTTTCTTTGAGAGTAAGAGAACTGGAAACTCGACGTGATAGACCGGGGACTATAACCCTCTATTTATAGCTGTACATTGCAGCTAATTTGATAACTGCCAATTCTGTCTCTCAAAGAATATGACAATTAACCCTAAAGTATCTACACAATATATTCCCAATGTCAATTATACCTTAAGCCAATCACAAATTAGATCACATTTAGTAGGTTTATCTTTTATGATAACACATACAATATTTGATACATATTCGGTCCTAATTGATTAATTAAAAATTAATCCAACAGTATCCTTCTGTTGCTTATATGTCAAGGTAATAACTTTATTGTTGTTTGGTTTAATTGATAGAATGGAGTTCGGAGTTATGGGAAACTGAACTGTTTGTTTGGCTGCTGAGATTTGAATGTTTGGAATGAGGAGCATAATGCGACTGGTCTACTTTGTTTGGTTTATTTTAATTATAATGAGATTTGAGAAATGCCAAAAACGATCTTGATTCTCTTTCACAACTATGCTCGGGGGACCTCTGCTTCATTTTTGTTGAATGAGTTGTTACATAGTGCACAGTGCAATTACTGAAGCGTTAATAGTTGAGAATAGTAGTTGGTTGTTGTACGGTGGGAAATTGTTAGTGAAATCTAATGTTGAGGTACAAATGAAAGTTGAGATTTTGACTTTGCCTCACATTGTTGCAGAATAAGTGGCTTCAACCAGGTCCCAACCCATACTTTTGGCTTGCGAGTACTTGAGTTGAAGGAGCGGAATGAGGATGACGCAGTGGTTGTGGCTAGTGTTAGCACCCTATTCTATATCATCATTACTCGCTCACAACTCTTTTGTTGGGCAAATACTATGAAATTAGTTGTTGGAGTGACGTATTTGGTGAAGACATAGATTAGAAGACCAAGTATAATAATATGATTATATATGTCGTTGGTTATCAACGCCGATTTCCGTTGAATTTAAGCTATTTCCGTTGAAATTACATATAAAACCAACGGAAAATTCCGTTGGTTATATTGCCGCGGATTTTAACAATCCGTCGAAAAAATGTATATTTCCAACAGATATTCCATTGATTATACCGAGTACAAAAAAGAGAAAAAAAAATACAAAAGCGACACATATTCTATTGATTTTAATGTTCGTCAATAATATAAATTTTGAATGAATTTCCAAATATACCCCTAGCTTTATTATTGACAGATTATCCGTTGGTTTTATTGTCATTGATAAAATCAATTTCAAATAAAGATTTACTAATATACCCTCCCATTTATTAACGACGAAGTTTTAATTTATATATGACAGACATTTTTGTCGATTATATGACCTTACAAAACAGATTTATTCTAAAATCAACGGATATACTGTAAGTTTTATCCGTTGATAATAATAGTTTTTAATGTAAAATTACATTCTAGTCCTTTTGCATTAATTGTGACGAATAAATTCTGACAAATTAATCGTCACTTTTACCAATATACACAATTTTTTATTGTTTTAAAAATGACATAGTATCCGTTGAATTTATTTTGTTGGTTAAAATATCAATTTTTTTCTTCAAATTGCTGTAAATATGTATTTTATAACTCTTTTTTGATAATATATTTTATAACATTTTGAACGATAATGTACTAATACTTTTGATACTTTAATAACAATACGTTTCAATTGATATAAACTACCTTAACCAAATGTTATCAATAAAAAAAACTACATACTAGATAATCTAAATGACTTCAAGAACTTTGGTAGAAAACTTCTCTATTCTTCCTCATCTTGCAGAGAACTGGATGCATTAACTTGATCACTACATTCTTTTTCCTGTATTTCAAAGAATAGAAAATTGTTGTACTAAGCTGGAAACATTTATATATATATAAATTAACATAATAATAGTCAAAATTACCTTCATAGTAAGATGGACTTTTGAGAATATATCCTGTAATGTTATAATCACCAATCTAGTCATTTCCTCCTTTTTCTCTGTATCAATACCATCCTCAGAATTCGAAGTATTTCCATCGACGACATCTTCAGCTAAGGTTTCCACTTGTTCACGCGAAACATGTGTTTTATTGAATAAAGTACTTGAAGAAGCAGCTTGCAAGGTGTCCCTCATAACTTTAAAGAATAGATCATCTGATACACGTGGACCACAGGAACATTCATTTGTAGTATGCTTATCATGATACGAACCGGATAATAAGTCACTTGCAGGAATGCGCGGTTCACCAAGAATGCGGTTCTTTTTAGCTGGTCCTGTGGCTTCGATCCACCATTCAAGAGGTTCCTCCTCTTGCTCTCCTAACGTGTCTAAGCGTTCTTCTAAAAAAATTTTATACCGCTCCTGTAAAAAATCAATGAACATATGTATATATATAAAAACTAAGTTATACAACATTCAGTATAAAACATGAAACAATTTATGCACTCAAATGTGAAAACTCACCGTGATTTCTTTTGCTTCTTGCGAAGTATAAGATTGAGTGCCTTTAGACATATATGTGGCGTCAAATAACTCTAAACGTGAAGGGTTTCGCTGTCTCTTTTGAGTGAGATCCTAGTACAAAAGCACAAAAGATTCACACAGTAAGAGCATAACAACTTATACATGCCGTAAACATTGAAAAACTTATGACATAAGGAGTCCATATCATGCCAATATTGCCCACTGTTTCAAATTCATTGTAGGCCTTGTGGAAAAAATTCACATGAAGAAAAGCATGTTAATTGTGACACACGCTTGGCAATTTATCAGCAATTTCATAATTGAAGCCCATCTCCAAAAATACATCATGATAGTTTAGTCAAATGGAAAAATAGTTGCTGTTTCATGTTCAACGTCAACATTTTGATTCCTTCTAATTAGTTACAAGAATTAGATCAACATATGGAAGTGTAAAGCGCGTGAATGGAGTATCTAGAAGCACATACAAATGTACCAAGATGATGCCGTAAGATATAGCAAAATATGTTCAAGAAAATCAGATCATACCATCTTTATTTGAGTATGGGAGGTAGCTCCTGTGGCATGTGTTATAATCTTCTTGGCACGATTCTTTTTGTTGATTTCAGACTTATCGGTGTGCTCCTTGCTTAAAAAGTGACTGCATAAGGAATTCCAAACCTCCGTCGAAAAGTACGTTGACTGTTAATCATAAATGGATTTTCCATTCATAGCAGCTTCTCGGAGCGCTATTCTTTTCTCCTCGCTCTTGAGACAATTCATTCTATTTTTAACATGAGTTAAGACTTTTGCGTTCCCTTGCTTTTCACTAATCTCGTCCTCATACTTGTAATAAGTCTGTTAAGACGATCAAGAAGTTTAATTAATAACCATTTCATAGAAAAATTCAGAGGAGAAATAAACACGTACTCTATTCACCTTCAAGACGGTCTTTTCAAATTCTCCTCGAGTCTGTGAAACAGCTTCCTCATATGTATAACATCCGACAGGCCAATGCTGACAGATTATACTCGTCACTGTTCTTGTAGCTTTAGGATCCATCATGCTTCATATGCACACAAAATAAAATAAAAGGCATAGACAAAATCAGCTTGAGAAACAGAATAAATCGAAATCAGATACAAAGAATGGATGAACTGTACAAGTGTGAAGTATCAGCACACTATATCATGTCACAACAACCTTGATCCAAAAAAACATAGTGAAAACAAGTTCAAAATAATAATTGATGCCTGAAAAAGTAATAATTAAGTCTATAACTTACTGTTCATGGCCAAGTGTAATCACTCTCCTTTTATCGGGTGGTGGAGGTTTTCCGTACTCGCCTTTAGAATGGCTACGAGGTTTACGAGCAGCAGATGAATCATTCATCCCATCCCCAAGAGTTCTGTTGTTCTCTTCGCTCAAATCATCAAGTTGATTCACAATATTTCTATCATCCGACTGGCCTGTTTCTATATCAGTAAATTGGTCACTGTCTTCGGCCATAATTCTTCCATGGCAGCCACCGCGACCACGCCCACGTCCTCTTCCACGCCCACGTTGTAAAACAGCAATCAATATAGTTGCAAGAAGAAACAACAACATAGCTATTTCACCAGACGAATTCTAATCCATGCCAAAGAAACTAATCAGTTGAAATACAAAATCAAATAGTGTTCAAATACCTTCAGAAAACAAAAAGTTTAGTCTTACCTGACTCTTGAAACTCTCAGTGCCTACGTCGTGTTGAAACAAGCCATGGTGGTTCAAAACCCTAAGTCGCGCCATTGATGCTTGAATGTGGAAAACACCGCGAGTTGCGACTGAATTGGAAACTGGGATCGACGAAAAGAAAAAAAACTGCATATGAGTAGGGTTTCTAATTGTTAATAGAACCGTATACAATTTTAATTAATTAATTAGTTAATTTTCTTTAACGTGGGGAAGTGAAATATAGTGGATTGTATTTAGGTAACTTGTGGAGATTCTTTAACGTCGAATTTTTTCATTTTTGCAAAGAAGTTGAAATTGCTGAATTTTATTAACTTTTTAGTCAAGTGAATTTGAAGATATATTTTCTTTTCATGTTATTTCCTACGAACCAAACATACTCTTATTTTTCATTAAAATTTACTTTAGATTTTCCATGCCCAACTGCAAGGACATGTTTCCTAAAACCGTTTATGGATTGACTTCAATTGGAAACTTCAAGGGCCTTGTCTACTCTATAAATAAGACCTCTCCTCAAGGCCAATAATCATCCCATTCTACATCCCAAAACGTGGAGAGCTCCTCTCTCTACAAGATCCCATTCTACATCCCAAAACGTGGAGAGCTCCTCTCTCTACAAGATCCCATTCTACATCCCAAATTTGAGAGTCTCATCCCTCCACATTCGAAGTTCTCCTCGGCGCTCATCATCATTCCGGCTCCTCTTCCTCTTCGTTCGGCAATAAAGAAGAAATCTTTCCTTTTAATTATTGCTTTGTTTCAATGACCATGTGTAGCTATGCCCTTTATTCGGGCTAGGGTTTCATACATTGTGACTATTGTTTGAGACTTTGTTCTTAATGCTATTTCATGTTTTACTAATTCTCGTGCATATATTCCATGAATTATTGCTAGACTAGGTGGATGCTTTGTCGCAAAGCTTAGTTGATCAATATTTCTATCATTATTATCTACCTAATACTTTGTCGTTTGGGTAGATAGCACATCTAGGTTAAATAACACCTTTGTCGGGTTGTTTAATTTAGAAGAGAATTAGAATCCTTTCACCTTTTTCGGGTTAGGTTGTGGAATAATACCTTTGTCGGGTTATTTGGGAAGTCACCTTTGTCGGGACGACCACACTTAGAAACATTGAATTAGATTATTAGTAGTCAAGGATAACAAGTCACAATTAGAAACCCTAGTCTGAATATTCCCTCTCTGATTGAAAACCCACTCTTTATTTCCTATTCTTGCACTTATTTCCTAAATTGCTCACAACCAATTGTCTTTCCTTTTTCAGAACAACTAGTAACCATCTAGCTCCCTAGGGTTCGACCCTTGCTTGCCGCTGTACTAACCATAGCCAAGAGTAAGGAATTATAAATTTAAATTTGCAGGTACCGACGACGACCTGTCAAATTTTGGCGCCGTTACCAGGGAGCTACGCACGGTGAAGTTGTTCTTTTTTGTTTTCAGTTTTTGTGTTTTTTTAGTTTTTTTTCGGTTTTACAGCGAAACGACAGGATTCGAGCTACAGGTGTCCGATTACAGCCCATAATACCTTGTTCTGAGCGGAACGACGGGAGATCACAAATCACCAGCTTTGCTTGTGATATAGGGTGTTTTTTGGCCATCCGAGATCGTTTACCATTTTATTTTGAATTTTTTGTGTTTTTAGAAATTTTTTATTTTTGGAAATTTTCTGTTCTTTCACCATGTCTCATGCAGGTAGTCACTTTGGTGACAACATAGACGATAATGAGGTCAACCTGAACATTCCACCACCAATTCAGCCACCTTGACAACAACAGCCTCCACCACCTCTACAACAGCTAAGGCCACCTCCGCCACCACAGCTCATCAGGGAAGAGTTCCAAGGACAGAACTACTACCGAGAGCCCACCATGGGGGAGCTGGGTGCACCGAACTTCCGGAATCAACCATGGTGCATCTATGAGGGGCAAGAATTAGAGGAAATTGTCATCAACTCGGCAGTCGTGCATCATCTGCCCAAGTTCTCGGGACGCCAAGGAGAGTCGGCCACCACACATCTTCATCGCTATCATGGGATATGCCAGAACCCCAGGCCATACGGAGTCGAAGTCGAGGACTTCAAATTAAAAGCTTTCTATTTTTTCACTCATCGACTCTGCTAACGACTGGTTTCTATCTTTGCCTTCAGGTAGCATCCATACATGGGACCAGATGCAAAAGAAGTTCTTGAACAAGTACTATCCAGCAGGCCGAGCGATGTAGGTCTGAAGGCAATTGCAAGAGCTACGACAAGGACCCAACGAGACGATGTACGAGTACTTGGAAAAGTTCAATGCCCTAGAGCAGAGCTGCTGCAACCTCAGACTTCTAGAGAAGCTGATCGTGGAGTATATGCTCGATGGACTGAGGAGACTCGACCGAAAGCTACTAGATGCCTCAGCTGGAGGAACGATCATGAACCTGTCCCCAGCCGTAGTACGGAGGAAGATCATGGAGGTGGCCGAGAACGCAAGGTTCCAGGATGAGTCCAACAAAGAAGAAGAATAGAGTAGGACCAGGAACGTCTCAAAGGTCGAGCCCCCATCCAGTTCCATGGCCGAAGAAATCAAACAGCTCAAGGAGATGATGCAACAGGTCATAAGGAGGCAGCCGATCCAAGTCAAGCCTTGCGAGTTCTGTGGAGCCACAGGCCACAAAACAGACGAGTGTCCGACCATAGTGGAGGACGACCGGGGTGAGGTGAATACAGTAGGCGACTATCAGAACTATGGCAACCGGACCGAGCCAGCCCGACAGTAAGGCGCAGCCGCAACCAGGCAAGGGGCAAACGGGCAGCACTAGTGGAATGACAACCAGAATAATCACGCCCAAAGGGAGCCAGCACAGCCAGCTACACCTCAGCAGGCCCAGCAGTACTACCGGCCCCCATATCACCAGCAACAAGGACAGAACGTGTCGGGCCAGTACCAGCAGAGACAGGACCGCAATCAGTCGGGCCCAAACCAGCACGGCTCGAGTAAGTCTGTGGAGGATATTGTGAAGGACCTAGCCACATCAGTGCATCAGTTCCAGATCAAAACCGATGGGGCCATCGCCGACCTGTCCAAGCAGATGTCTAACTTGGTCCAGGACGTGTCCGAGCTGAGGAAAGACCCGGGGAGGCTACCGTCCCAAACAGTGCCTAATCCAAAAGGAAATGTCAGCATGATAGGAGTAGTGGACGTGGATGCAGCACTTAAAGAGTCTGCATATTGGGTAAGCAAGATGCTCGAACCAGTTGACACAAAGGCAAGAGACAGCATGGAAGAGCCTAGCTCAGATTTCATCGAGCCTACGAAGGACTTCCGCCCGCTGGTGCCAGAAGAAGAACCGGCCAAGGCACTCGACCAGGACACACACGGCACAACCCGACCAGGCCCGGTCCTCGTGGCCTAGAAGTTTGAAACTCACGATTCTTCATGTGCCATGCAGGTAGTTGCTTCCGAAGGCCGTACGACCGACAAGGATGAGCTGGAAGGTAGATTGGAGACGAGGCCTAAGCAGAACGGCCCCATGATGAAGCACCCACTCATTATGAGCCATGAGGTGCCGCCAGGAAAGAGTAAGGACCCAGGTGCCTTCACGGTCACCTGTGGTATTGGTGAGTGATGGAGCGTATTTATACGATTCATCGAGTACACTAAACCCACTGATGGACCATATTTATATGATTCGTTAAGACAGTTAAACCCACCAAATTAGACGCTTTATCTTGACAACTTTTACTTGTTAGTTTCACTTTTGTTCTACAGGCTATTTCAAGGAGTAAAGATGAAACGAGCTAAAATGGAGTTCTTAACGCTAAAAGTGGATTACAAGTCAGAACTGGCCATACTCCGACAATACTCCGATCAAGCCACAACTAAGTCCCAATGACTTATTCCAACAAAGATCAAGAACACAAGTAAAATGCCAAGTCTAAGTTCCTCACCTTTTGATATCAACTAAGAAGCAACCAAGAAGCAACCAAAGGGCAACCAAAGTCTAACCGGAGTTGGGATGTAACCGATGGCTTTTGGGAGGGAAAGATCTCATTCCACTCACACTCACCCCTCCTCCACCTCACCATCGGCGGCTATCCCCTCCTCCTCTCCCCTCTTGCCACCTAGGCCGGCGGCTTTGAGCCTTGCCACCTCATGGCCGGCGGCTTTGAGGTCCTCCACTCCCCTCTTGACATGTGTTGGCCTCCCTCTCCTCCTCCTTGCCTATAAATACCAAGCTCCTTCTTCTTTGTAAATCATCCTCAATCCATCACACACCACAAGTCCATAGTCACTTATTACTTATCTCTCTAGAGTTTGGGCACAATCCATGTAAACACTCCACTTTGATATTGAAGCTCCAAGTTTGTTCTTGAGTACTCTTGTCGGTTCTTGAAGTACTCAAGCATTTCCTTTACTTTTCGTTGTTCTTGAGTTTACTCCTGTTGGTTCTTGAGTATTCTCCCCTTTACTTTCCTGTCTTTCAAAAACCGTTACTTTTCTGTCTTTCAAAAACACTTACTTTTCTAAGTACTTAGCTATGATATCCACCTCTATGGTTATTCGTAGCTAAACCCTTCATTCGGTTGAAGGGGTGTGCTTGTATCATACAATGGTTTAGACCCTTCTCTTAGTGCCTCTTTGTGTTCAAAACTTGTTCTATGTGCCATATATTAGGTCAGAACGCTATTGGTTGAGTGGAGGCTCGAAAGAGCAAAGCTCTTCCATGGGTTCGTGAACTTCCGTGGATAAGTGGAGTCTCGAAAGAGCACAGCTTATCTGTGGAATCCAACCTCTTTAAAACACCATTTGGTTGATCGTAACTGAAGATCAAATGGATGCACATAAGCTAAGATACTTCGAAAGGAGGAATTAGCCCAAATAGAACAAGTGTTCTAAACGATGTGGCAAGTCATGTGCTAGAAATAGCCTTGATACATCTTTGAACACTTAGTATGATCATTAGAGGTCGATGATAAACAGATTTATGATACAAGGCCCCTAAAATCGAATCCTGTCCTTTAATTACAACATCACATGTCACTTTACTTTCAGTTCTATATCAACTGCTTACTTTCCGCAAGTCTTGTCCTTCAAGCATTTACTTTCCGCAAGTCTTGTCCTTCAAGCATTTACTTTCCGCAAGTCTTGTCCTTTAAGCATTTACTTTTAGTATTTACTTTCCGCACTTTACTTTTACTACAGACCTGTTCTACATTAATCCATCACAACTTTGGCGCGCAACACGCTTGAGACACAGCGTGCGACAAACTAAAAGTGTGTTTGCGGTTGATATTGAACTTGATTGTTTCAGCACTTTACTTTTCAGTTATTTACTTTCAGTACTAAAATCACAACCAACCCACATTACTTTCAGTATTAAAATCACAACCAACCCCTCACTATCTAATTTTCCATTTTCGAAAGAACAACTATCCACTAATTCCCTTGGGTTCGACCCCTACTTACCTCTTTACTACCCAATAGTAGAGTAACGAGTAGCGGAGTTACAAATTTATTTTTGCACAGAGCCATCGCACATTAACGACGGTGTGGTGCGCTCCGTCACCCACCAAATTAGACTCTTAGTCATAAGAACATGTGCTTGTTAATGTCGTTTTGGCATTTCAGGCAATTTTGGAGTCTAAAGAGGAATCAAGCCTAAAACAGGAGATTTGTGCCGAAAAGGGTCACAAGTCATTTCTGGCCGAGCCAGGCCCGAGAAACTTCAGCCGGGTCCGAAGAAATGATCACCCAGGCCGCGGCCCAGTGCACCAGACGAGCTGTCTAGCTCTAAATTCAAGTTGCCCGGGCAAACGAGCTGATCTGACGAATCCACCTCGAGCAAAGTGATCAAAATGGCAAATAAGGTCGACAATGTTGGAAAACCAAGGTGAATGCCCGAGTAGATTGGCAGTTGGCCCGATTCCAAAGGTCCCGCACGCGCTGATAGGCACTGAAACCAAGTCGCTCGACCAAACCAGCTAATCTGGCAAATCTGGCTCGACCAAGTTGTTTGAAATGCCCAACAACTCAGGCAATCTCACTTCCCAGACAAAATGCCCGAGTGGAACCAACTCAAGCCCGATCAAGGCCAAACTAGGGAAATTCCGACCGTTTTGGGATTTCGACCATGCTCCGGGAAGAATCTGGCCAAACATCCTTCGTGGATAAGTCTTAGAATTGCCTCAAAATTCCAAATCTGCAATCCAAGAGCCAAGGACCACTGGCCAAAATTCTGGCCAGATTCCGTCCAACTCTGGCCAAGCTCCGATCGAGCTCCGATCAAGCTCCGATCAAGCTCAGGCCAAGCACAACCAAGTCCAACCAAGTTCCGGCCAAGAAGTTCCAACCAAGAACCGAATTCCCAATATTCCGGTTGGCTTCTACTATTCACTTCGGTTGGCCTCTTCTATTCAAGTCCAATTGGCCTCATCTAGTCCAAGATTAGTTGCCCTTTGGATGAAGCCAAGCTCAAGTCTCAAGCATGTGCAAGGCAAGTGGGATGGCTTTTGGAGGAGACAAACTCAAGTGGCTTGCTTTTGGGATATTTCTTCAAGCGAAAGCATATCTTCTCCTCCCTAAACCAACTTACCTTGCCTATAAATAGAGGGCTTGCCTCATGTAATGGTGTGCTTCGAAGTCCCAAGTCCTTAGAGAGAAGAGAGCTTAACTCTCTTCTCTTCATTTTCAATACAAACACAATTTGCTCTCTACTTTGTTCTTGAAAACCTTTACTTTCTTGCACTTGTTCTTGAGCTCCAAAGCTCTTACTTTCTAGCAAGCACTCTTTACTTTACTTGTCTTGATTTGGAGCTCCTCTCCCTTTACTTTCCTTGCACAAAAGCCACGGCTACTTGTATTCCTTGACATGAATACAAGTTGCTAAAAGCTTTCCTTTCATTTCATTGTTCAAAGCCACGGCTACTTGTATTCCGTGACATGAATACAAGTAGCTAAAGCTTTCCTTTACTTTGCTGTAAAAAGCCATGGCTTTCCCTTTACTTTTCTTGTTGTTCTCGGTTACAAAAAGCTCTCGGTTACTTGTCTTTACTTTTTCTTGTTTTCCTTTACTTTCATAAGTATGGTGCTTGTATTCCTTGACATGAATACAAGTAGCTAAAGCATATTCGGTCAAAGGGTGTTCATACTTGTGTATGCATCTTGATACTAGAACTTAATGCTATTTTGTGTGTCAACTAGTTCGGTGCCATTATTTGGTTGAACAACAAGACTAAGTGGATGCATCGAAAGGGCAAAGCTTAGCTGAGTGGTTCAATCTTGATTAGACAACAAGGATAAGTGGATGCATCGAAAGGGCAAAACTTAGCCAAGTAGTTTGATCTTCCTTAAGTCGCTTGGTTGATCAGAAATGAGAGATCAAGTGGCTGCACTTAGAACTAGAAGTCTATGTCTTGATTTTGGAGTAAATTGTGGTGTAAGTGCTAGAAATGGCCTTACTTTAGGGTTTAAGTCTTGAAAAGGAATAAACCCATACTTATGAACACAAGTAAGATCATTTGACGTCTATGATGGTTGTCTCACAAGTAGAGACCCTAGATTGAATATCTTTCGTCCTTACTTATCTGTCATTTACTTTCTGCACTTTACTTTTCAGCAGTTTACATTTCAGTCTTTACTTTTCTGTCATTTACATTTCAACACTTTACTTTTCGCACTTTACTTTCAGTCTTTACTTTCAGCACTTAAAATTCAGTCATTTACTTTCTGTCATGTACATTCTGTATAAAAAACCAACAAAAACCCAATCTGTTTTTACTTTCAATTTCTTTCTTTTTAAAGAACAACTAATCCACACTGACTCTCTTGGGTTCGACCCCTACTTACCGCTTGCTAATCCAATAGTGAGTCACGAGTAGTGGAACTATAAATGTAAATTTTGTAGTGCCTCAACGACGGCTCTGTCAAATTTTGGCGCTGTTGCCGGGGAGTTGTGCATCAGAATAGTTGATCTATTTTTTCTGTTTTTGTTTTATCTTGCAGGTCACTATGTCTTCTTACTACGGAAGAGAGCCTTGGAACAATGAGGAGTTTTCCCCACCATCCTTCCAACTTGAAATCCGCAAGGAGATCATCAACATTGAGAAATCCCGGGACGAAACATTGGACGAGTACTTATCGTACTTCGATTCCCTAGTGACGAGCTGCCCGCACCATGGATTCACGAGGTTTGATCTTCTTCAAGGGTTTCTCGGTGGAATGATGCCACATGATTGGAATAGGCTTAATGATGCGGCGGGAGGCTCGGTGATGAATTTGACCATGTCTGATCTATGGGACTTGATAGATGATTTGGCCGAGAGGTCAAGACCAAGACAAGATCAGACCAACCCGCTAGAGGATGTTGTAATGGAGCTTGCCACAGCGATGCACCAAAACCAGGCCGAAACCAAGGAAGCCTTGGCCGAGCTATCAAAGCAACTGTCCGACTTGTTCCAGGCCATGTCCGAGCTGAGGAGAAACCGGAGAGAAGACATCAATGCAAGGGTCGGCGAGGAAGAGCTTACAATGGACCTCACTGCCGAAGTGACCGAGGAAATCAAGCCAGGTCACGGCCACCGAAGATCATGTAGTCATTGAGGATGAGGTGCTGGGCGAGTTGGAAGAAAAACATGAGCACGAGAAGCCAACAATGGAGCTCTCACTCGTTCTAAGACGACTAAACACCCTCTGCCACAAAGAAGAGGATTGGCATCGGCACATGCTTGAGGTTGCCTATGTTTGATGGCACAATACCGAGCTTCCAGAATTGCAAAGGTGCCACCCATTCGAACATGAAGAAGCGGCCAAGACATGGGCCAAAGGAATGGAAGTCCGGAAGGAGCAACACAAGACCACGGCTCAATGGACCAGCAGCTATGGTCAAGGGAGCCTCACCTTCTCGGAAGCATGTGAAAGAGATCCCGCCGGATCAATGGAGAACCGAACCAGACACATCACTCCATGAGTTCTTTGGGAGTAGTAAAAGAGCAGCCGAGAAGAAGTTCGACCTCACACACCCATGGGATCCGAACTTATGATCCATGAGTGAGGTATCGTCGAGCCAACGACGTTAAACAAAGGCACTCACCGGGAGGTAACCCGACATATTTAGTTTTTTCAGTTTTTATTTTTCGTATGTCGTTTTTTTACTCACCCCTTGTATTTGGAGGGAAATGACTTTTCTATGCAGGACCGGGGCCACGACCGAGAATGACCAGGCTGCGCCTGAGAGAAATGGGTCCCGGACAAGTCCATGCGAGCACGCGGGGCCATTCGTGCGAACGCACAACATTTCATGCGACGGGTCAAGTTTGTGCGAGCGCATGTCGTGCACCATGCGAGCGCATGACCCTGAGACTTTGCGCCGAGGCCTTCCGGGGCGTGTTCGAGCGAGACCGGGGCTGCGCCCAAGAAGTGTCGGGCCGCGCCCGAGAAAAACTGGTCCCTGCCAATCTCCCTCGGACATCGATCAGATTATCCAGTTCTGAGCCTTGTCGTTTGCTCCTACAACAACGACAATGCAACGACACCATAGGGGAGTTCCGTTTTTCCCTTCCTTTGTCATTTCCTTTCCATTGTTAAAATTGTTTTTTGTGTTTTGAACTAAGTCGTTCCGAGAGGAACGGCTTTGTTCAAAAGTGTGGGGGTGATTGAGTAGTCTTGCACATATTAATCATTGCACATAGTAGTCAAAACTTTTTGAAAATACAAACTTTCATGATGTGAAAATAGATAGATCCAATACATGCATTTCCTTGTGAAATCTTAATTGTGTAAAAACATGTGTATTTAACTTTCTACTTGTCTTTGTGTGCCAAGATAAATGTAGGATGTGGAGTTGAAAGAAATGCCCTAGAGAGGCTTGACAAGCACTCAAGGGACCGGATCCTTACTTTATGGTTATGTGAAGATTGTGGAGGCTAGCACTTCGGGCTTTTGATGGTTTTGAGTGGACTCCACCATGCAGCGTCTATGAAAGAGGCGGGACGGGAATCAAACCGTCCATTATCTAGTCCAAAGTAGCCGAGAAAAGAGATGAGCGACCCCCATCTTGACTCGCGCGAAAAGGGCAAGGATGAGAAAGAGCGGGGAGGTATTTCCATATGCTCTCGGGCGATGATTGGACCTCCCAAAAGTGAAGAAAAATGGACATGCAAATTCTCATCAAAGGAGCAAAGCTCAAAGAAGAAAAGAAAAATCAGCCAAAGTGGTGAAACAAAACCGAAGCAAAAGTGAAGTACTCAAAGAGTCATATCAAAGGCCGAAGGCCAAACCTCACTACAAAAGCTGTCCAACCACGCAAACAAAGAAAAAGAGCTCGACCCATTAGCCCGAATCAATCACGTGCTAGAAGAAGCAAGCAATATAACCATATAGTAAGATCGGATCCGAGAGTGCAGTTCAAAGGCCTAAAAAGGACCATCTCCCAATCATCCAAATTGGTTTGCATCTCGGCTCAACGGTAACAAGTATCTAGTTTCTTTCATGTTTGAGCACAATTTCTTTTGGTAGCAAGTAAGTTATGCATGCTGAGGTGAAATCTAGACTAGCATCTATCATTCATATTTAAGACTTAGGGTGTTGTCGTTCCTCTTTGACTATAATTGTTCGGGACAAACAAGATTAAGTGTGGGGGTATTTGATGGAGCGTATTTATACGATTCATCGAGTACACCAAACCCACCAAATTAGACTCTTAGTCATAAGAGCATGTGCTTATTAATGTCATTTTGGCATTTCAGGCAATTTTGGAGTCTAAAGAGGAATCAAGCCTAAAATAGGAGATTTGTGCCGAAAAGGGTCACAAGTCATTTCTGGCCGAGCCAGGCCCGAGAAACTTCAGCCGGGTCCGAAGAAATGATCACCCAGGCCGTGGCCCAGTGCACCAGACGAGCTGTCTAGCTCTGAATTCAAGTTGCCCGGGCAAACGAGCTGATCTGACAAATCCACCTCAAGTAAAGTGATCAAAATGGCAAATAAGTTGGACAATGTCAGAAAACCAAGGTGAATGCCTGAGCAGATTGGTAGTTGGCCCAATTCCAAAGGTCCCGCACGCGCTGATAGGCACCGAAACCAAGTCGCTCAACCAAACCAGCTAATCTGGCAAATCTGGCTCGACCAAGTTGTTTGAAATGCCCAATAACTCGGGCAATCTCACTTCCCAGACAAAACACCCGAGTGGAACCAACTCAAGCCCGATCAAGGCCAAACTAGGGCAATTCCGACCATTTTGGGATTTCGACCATGCTCCGGGAAGAATCTGGCCAAACATCCTTCGTGGATAAGTCTTAGAATTGCCTCAGAATTCCAAATCTGCAATCCAAAGCCAAGGACCATCGGCTAAAATTCCTGCCAGATTCCGGCCAACTCCGGCCAAGCTCCGATCAAGATCAGGCCAAGCACAACCAAGTCCAACCAAGTTTCGGCCAAGAAGTTCCAACCAAGAACCGAATTCCCAATATTCTGGTTGGCTTCTACTATTCACTTCGGTTTAGTTTGGAGTTCGGTTGGCCTCTTCTATTCAAGTCCGGTTCGCCTCATCTAGTCCAAGATTAGATACCCTTTGGATGAAGCCAAGCTCAAGTCGGTTGGCTCAAGCATGTGCAAGGCAAGTGGGATGGCTTTTGGAGGAGACAAACTCAAGTGGCTTGCTTTTGGGATATTTCTTCAAGCGAAAGCTTATCTTCTCCTCCCTAAACCGACTTCCCTTGCCTATAAATAGAGGGCTTGCCTCATGTAATGGTGTGCTTCGAAGTCCCAAGTCCTTAGATAGAAGAGAGCTTAACTCTCTTCTCTTCATTTTCAATACAAACACAATTTGCTCTCTACTTTGTTCTTGAAAACCTTTATTATTGCACTTGTTCTTGAGCTCCAAAACTCTTACTTTCCAGCAAGCACTCTTTACTTTACTTGTCTTGATTTGGAGCTCCTCTCCCTTTACTTTCCTTGCACAAAAGCCACGGCTACTTGTATTCCTTGACATGAATACAAGTAGCTAAAAGCTTTCCTTTCATTTCATTGTTCAAAGCCACGGCTACTTGTATTCCTTGACATGAATACAAGTAGCTAAAGCTTTCCTTTACTTTGTTGTCAAAGCCATGGCTTTCCCTTTACTTTTCTTGTTGTTCTCGGTTACAAAAAGCTCTCGGTTACTTGTCTTTACTTTTTCTTGTTTTCCTTTACTTTCATAAGTATGGTGCTTGTATTCCTTGACATGAATACAAGTAGCTAAAGCATATTCAGTCAAACGGTGTTCATACTTGTGTATGCCTCTTGAGACTAGAACTTAATGCTATTTTGTGTGTCAACTAGTTCGGTGCCATTATTCGGTTGAACAACAAGGCTAAGTGGATGCATCGAAAGGGCAAAGCTTAGCTGAGTGGTTCAATCTTGATTAGACAACAAGGCTAAGTGGATGCATCGAAAGGGCAAAACTTAGCCGAGTAGTTTGATCTTCCTTAAGTCACTTGGTTGATCAGAAATGAGAGATCAAGTGGCTGCACTTAGAACTAGAAGTCTATGTCTTGATTTTGGAGTAGATTGTGGTGTAAGTGCTAGAAATGGCCTTACTTTAGGGTTTAAGTCTTGAAAAGGAATAAACACACACTTATGAACACCAGTAAGATCATTTGACGTCTATGATGGTTGTCTCACAAGTAGAGACCCTAGACTGAATATCTTTTGTCCTTACTTATCTGTCATTTACTTTCTGCACTTTACTTTTCAGCACTTTACATTTCAGTCTTTACTTTTCTATCATTTACATTTCAGCACTTTACTTTTCGCACTTTACTTTCAGTCTTTACTTTCAGTACTTAAAATTCAGTCATTTACCTTCTGTCATTTACTTTCTGTATAAAAAACCAACAAAAACCCAATCTATTTTTACTTTCATTTTCTTTCTTTTTAAAGAACAACTAATCCACACTGCCTCTCTTGGGTTCGACCCCTACTTACCGCTTGCTAATCCAATAGTGAGCCATGAGTAGTGGAACTATAAATGTAAATTTTGCAGTGCCTCAACGACGGCTTTGTCAGTGAGGCTCAGATACATCACTGCTTAATTGATTTGGGTGCTGTTGTTAATGCCATGCCTTATTTCTATATTGTTCGTTGAAACTTGGCCCTTTAAAACCGCCTAAATTGTTAATAGAACTAGGGGATAAGTCATGTACTCGGCCTGTTGGATTGCTTGAAGACCTAACCCTCCGAGTAGGAGATCTTGTTGTTCCTGCAGATTTCTATGTCTTGCAGATGGGACGTGCTAGAGACGACAAGCCACCAGCACTCATTTTAGGATGGCCATTCCTTCACACCACCAAGACCAAGATTGACATGGGCATAGGCCTATTATCACTTGCATTCGGTGGAAAGACATCAGATTTCTACATCTATGGGGATGACGACCGTCCATGCACGAGGAAGCCGCCGGACATAGTAAACACCTCAGATCTTGGTGCCCTAGTCCCCGCCCTACCAAAGGAGACCATGTATGCAACCGGGCCAGTAGCTATAAGCAAGATGTCCTCAACAACCCGGGAGTATGTGAAGGCGAACCCGCCTGATCGATGGAGAGCAGATCTGAGCACATCTATACACGATGATTTTAGGCAGATTGAAGAAGTAGCTGAGGCGAAGTTTGACCTCACACGCCCAAGGGATCCTAACTTGTGATCCCTAAAGAGGTACCGTCGAGCCAACGACGTAAAACAAAGGCGCTCACCGGGAGGCAGCCCGACATTCTTTCATTTTTTCTTAGTTTTATGTCGTTTACGTTTATTTAAGTTTTTAGTCATATTCATCACATTGTACTTGGGAAAGAAGACGATTTTCATGCAGGGAACAAATGTGCACCATGCGTTTGCATGCTTATTGATGGATGCACAGTCGTTATGTGCAAACGTCAAGAATAAATTTATAATAGTTCGCTACTCGCAACTATACTACTGGGTAGTACTTGGTAAGTAGGGGTCGAACCCAAGGGAATCAGGGGAATAGATGTTCTTTGAGGGGGTTGTCCATCGAGAGAGCGTGTTTTAGGTCGGTTGGTTGGTTTTAAAGCTACCAGCTAAGTGATTGATTGATTGATTGATTGGTTGGTTGGTTTTAATACTGGAAAGTAAATTACAGTTTATAATTAAAGAGAAATGTTCGGTTTTAGGGGCCTTGTATTATATCCTGTTTATCATTGACCTTTAGTGAATTATCTAAGTATTCAAAGATGAATCGAGGCCCTTTCGTAGCGCAAGACTTGCAACATCGTTTAAAGCAACACTTGTTCTAAGCAAAACTAATTCCTCCTTTCGAAGTATCTTAGTTGTAAGTGCATCCACTTGATCTCCCAGTTACGTTATTGACCAAGTGGTGTTTTAGATAAGTCGAACTCCTCGATAAGTTTTGCTTGTGACAGCTTCCACTTACCGAGTATGATCACGAATTTCCACGGCAGAGCTTTGCTTGTGACAGCTTCCACTCAACCTTGGAAACTCTGACTTGATAGATGGCACATAGAACACGTTTTGAATACTAAGACTAGACGCTAAGTTAATAGTCTTAAAACATTTTATAATACAAGTGCGCCCCTTCTACCGAACTACTAGTTTAGCTACTATTCATCGCGCTAAACATTATAATTAAGGAAATAAACAGTTGAACAAATACTGGAAATAATACTTACAACCGTTGAAGCGCCAAGGGAGCTATCCTTTATTTCCAAAACCAAACTTTACAAATACATAACTTAGAGAGAGAAGTGTTTTTTTACAAGTGAGGGATGATGAAAATGAGGGGAGGTGCTCCTCCTTATATAGCCATGGGAGGAGGAGGAGATGGAGGCAAGTGTTGCATGGTGATTGGAGGAGAAAATGAAGGGAGGAGATGGCCACACATGGAGGAAGGAGAGGAGGAGCAAGGAGGAGCCGCCATGTGGAGGAGCCCAAAAGCCGCTGGTCAAGGGAGGAGGAGCCGCCGGTTGCCGGTGGTGGAAGGGGAGGAGCTCCTCCCTTGGTCACCTCTTGCCCAAGTGGCCGGTCACTTTGCCCATGTGTGAGTTTTGTACAGTTTTGTGCAGTCTTTTCACAAAACTGTCAATGTGTTTCTTTCCCGGGCTGTCTTGATTCCTCTCCTGATTCTTCTGATTAATTTGTTATGAGTGATTCAACGTCAGGATCCTTGATATTTCTTCAGTCGGCATATGATCTTGACCTTGGATTGACTCGTAACATCTTTTCTGCTCTAAAAGCTCCTCTTTAATGTGTATTCTCTCTAAGCTCTAAATTACCCTGCAAAAATATATCTGAACTAACAAGCAAAAGTTAAATAGACAAAATGTCTAAATAAGGGGGTTATACTGTGTTTATGATTCGTATAATTTTGGTCCATCAGATCACCCCACACTTTTAGTTGTTTGTCCCGAACAATGCTATTCAAGGGCTGTACTCTAAGTTGGCTTTGAAATATGAAAATTAGACTGTGGTACTCGATCTATCCTAATTCATGCATTGCTTACTTATTACCAAATTAAACTGCGTAAATAAATAGAAGAAACTTAATACTTGTACCTCCGTGCTGAGATGCAAATTATATTGGATGTCTCGGGAGATAGCCCTTTTTAGGCTCCTGGACTGCAATCTTGGGATCGTCTCGCACTATATGGTTTTTCTGGTAGCTTTCTCTAGCACGTGATTCGGTTCGGGTTTCAATGGTTTGAGTACTTTGATTTTCTTTTGGCGAGGGACTGCTTTTGTAGTGAATCGGCATTTGGCCTTTGTTTTGACTTTTTGAGTTCTTCACTTTTTGTTCGGTTAAAACCTTCACATTTTGGGCCTTTGGCCTCTTGATTTGCTTCATTGAGCTTTTCGCCTTTTTGTGACTGCTAGTCCATTTTCTCAAGCCTTTTTGGGAGGTCCAATCATCGCCCGCAAGCCTATGGAAATACCTCCCCGCTCCTCTCTTTTTTGCCGTTTTCGCGCGGGTCAAGGTGAGGGTCGCTCATCTATTTTCTCGGCTACTTTGACTGTCATTTCACGCGGGTCAAGATGACGGTCGCTCATCTATTTTCTCGGCTACTTTGACGGAGAGAGGACGGTTTGATTCCCGTCCTCGCCTTTGTATAGATGCTTCTTGGCGGAGATGACTTCAATTATTCACTGAACCCCGAAGTGCAGCCTCCACTGACTTCGAAAACCATATAGTTTGATTCGATCCTTCGAATGCTTGCCAAGTCCTTCGAGGGCATTTATATCAACTCCACATCCCTGGTTATCTTAGCACAAAGGGACAAATGAAAAGTTACACCCTAAGTTTTTAGACAGTTGAATTTTCACAAGGTTAATGCATGAATTATGACTTATCTTTTTCACATTCTTAAGTTCATATTTTCAAAAAGATACTATTACTAAGAAAAAACAGCAAGCATGTTATTTATGTACACAGGTGGTTCTCACCCCCCACTTTTGAACGATGGCGTGCCTTAGTTCAAAAGTCATGCAAGCTTAAAACTAAATTACTGAATTTAAATGACAGAAATTAAAGTGCAGAAAAGTAAGATAGTGTCGGGTTACCTCCCGACCAGTGCACTTGTTTAACGTCGTTGGCTCGACGATACCTCGTTTGTGGATCACTGGTTTGGGTCCCATGGGTGCTTGAGGTCGAACTTTTTCCCAACTGCTCTCTTAATCGGTCCCAAGTTCTCGTATGGCAGCGGGCTTGGTTCTGATATCCATTGAACCGATAATTTCTTCTTTACATTCTTCCGGGAAGGTGAGGATCCTTTGACCATAGATGCTGGTCTTTTGAGTCGGACTTTCTTGTTTCTCCATCCGGGCTTCCATTCCACCGGCCCATGTCTTGGTCGTTTCTTCATGTTTGAATGGGTGGCACTTTTGCAATTCGGGAAATTTAGTATTGTGCCATCGAGCATTGGTGACCTTAAGCATGTCTCCATGTGAAGCCTCTTCTTTGTGGCAGCGACGAATGGTCGTCCTAGCACGAGCGAATTTTCAGGGCCGCTTTGTTGAGTCATGGTGAGTGAGAGCTCCATTGATCGCTTTTCTTGTCCTTGTTCTGCCTCAAACTCGCCTTGCACCTTAGCGTTAATCACTTCATTTTCAGGGGCTGTGATCCGCATACAAACCGAAGGGAAAAGTTGGGGAACTTCCACCATAAGGGCCATGTCTTTCTTGGACAGTTTGATAATGAGGACCAGGCCTGCCTTAGGTGCTTCGATAGTGAGGATCGGGCATGTTTCGGGTATATTGGTGATGAGGACCGGTTCAAGTGGCTCGGCTGGTTTGGCAATGAGAACCAGGCCTAATTTGGCCGGTTCTTCTTCGGTTATTTGCGAGTCCTCATCCTCAGTTGGCTTCGTGGGCTCCAATATTGGCTCCTTTAGAGCCTCCTTCACGTCCATTACTGCCCTTGTACTGATGTCTTCTCTCGGCTTTGTTGCGGGCAAGCTCGTAATGGGTGTGGTGTTGGGCTTGTTTTGTACTGAGTCCACTTCCATCGTCGGTACCTTATCTTCAGTTTGGTGTATTGGCCCTTGTTTTGTGCTCTCTGCCAAATTGTCTATGAGTCGCCAGGTTTGAGACATGGTTAACTTCATGATCGAGCCTCCCGCTGCATCGTTAAGTCTTTTCCGCTCAAGTGGCATCATTCCACCGAGAAACCTTTGGATAAGATTGATTCTGGAGAATCCATGGTGCGGGCAGCTCGCCACAATGGAGTCAAAGTACGCCAAGTACTCGTCCAATGTTTCGTCCCGGAATTGCTCAAGATTGAGAATCTTCTCGCGGGTTTCAAGTCGGAGAGATGGAGGGCAAAACTTCTCAAGGAATTTGGTTTGTAGACCCCCATAATCACTTTCATACTCAGCACATGAGTAATACCATTTTAATGCCGAGTCAGTTAAAGAAAATTTAAAACATGTGAGTTTAAATTCCTCTAGCGATTCATTTTTAGGCCTCATGTGGTTGCATATGGAGTGGAACGTTTGTGTATGCCTTACGGGATCTTCTCCAAGAGCACCTCCGAATTGGGGGAGATGTCTAATCATTTCAAACATAAGGTTGCTACCCCCATTTTTCCAAGGTTCTATGTCGTAGTATGAAGACATGGCGAATTATGTATAATAGAAAAAAGAACAACTATCCATTTGCTAATTCCCCGGCAACGGCGCCAATTTTGATGGATGCACAGTCGTTATGTGCAAACGTCAAGAATAAATTTATAATAGTCCGCTACTCGCAACTATACTACTGGGTAGTACTTGGTAAGTAGGGGTTGAACCCAAGGGAATCAGGGGAATAGATGTTCTTTGAGGGGGTTGTCCAGCGAGAGAGCGTGTTTTAGGTCGGTTGGTTGGTTTTAAAGCTACCAGCTAAGTGATTGATTGATTGATTGATTGGTTGGTTGGTTTTAATACTGGAAAGTAAATTACAGTTTATAATTAAAGAGAAATGTTCGGTTTCAGGGGCCTTGTACTATATCCTGTTTATCATTGACCTTTAGTGAATTATCTAAGTATTCAAAGATGAATCGAGGCCCTTTCGTAGCGCAAGACTTGCAACATCGTTTAAAGCAACACTTGTTCTAAGCAAAACTAATTCCTCCTTTCGAAGTATCTTAGCTGTAAGTGCATCCACTTGATCTCCCAGTTACGTTATTGACCAAGTGGTGTTTTAGATAAGTCGAACTCCTCGATAAGTTTTGCTTGTGACAGCTTCCACTTACCGAGTATGATCACGAATTTCCACGGCAGAGCTTTGCTTGTGACAGCTTCCACTCAACCTTGGAAACTCTGACTTGATATATGGCACATAGAACAAGTTTTGAATACTAAGACTAGACGCTAAGTTAATAGTCTTAAAACATTTTATAATACAAGTGCGCCCCTTCTACCGAACTACTAGTTTAGCTACTATTCATCACGCTAAACATTATAACTAAGGAAATAAACAGTTGAATAAATACTGGAAATAATACTTACAACCGTTGAAGCGCCAAGGGAGCTATCCTTTATTTCCAAAGCCAAACTTTACAAATACATAAATTAGAGAGAGAAGTGTTTTTTTACAAGTGAGGGATGATGAAAATGAGGGGAGGAGCTCCTCCTTATATAGCCATGGGAGGAGGAGGAGATGGAGGCAAGTGTTGCATGGTGATTGGAGGAGAAAATGAAGGGAGGAGATGGCCACACATGGAGGAAGGAGAGGAGGAGCAAGGAGGAGCCGCCATGTGGAGGAGCCCAAAAGCCGCCGGTCAAGGGAGGAGGAGCCGCCGGTTGCCGGTGGTGGAAGGGGAGGAGCTCCTCCCTTGGTCACCTCTTGCCCCAGTGGCCGGTCACTTTGCCCATGTGTGAGTTTTGTACAGTTTTGTGCAGTCTTTTCACAAAACTGTCAATGTGTTTCTTTCCCGGGCTGTCTTGATTCCTCTCCTGATTCTTCTGATTAATTTGTTATGAGTGATTCAATGTCAGGATCCTTGATATTTCTTCAGTCGACATATGATCTTGACCTTGGATTGACTCGTAACATCTTTTCTGCTCTAAAAGCTCCTCTTTAGAGTGTATTCTCTCTAAGCTCTGAATTACCCTGTAAAAATATATCTGAACTAACAAGCAAAAGTTAAATAGACAAAATGTCTAAATAAGGGGGTTTTACTGTGTTTATGATTCGTATAATTTTTGTCCATCACTTATACCATGCGTTCGCATGGTCGCCTGCAGGCTGGGAGTGTGAGCGCGCAGAGTATGTCGTGCGATCGCACAAGAATTTCATGCAACTAGTCGCAATTGTGCGATCGCACAAAGCACACCACGCGAGCGCACAAGGCCATATGTGCGAACGCACAAAGATTTCATGCCACTGGTCGAGATTGTGCGATCGCACAAGGTAATCCATGCGAGCGCATGACCAGATTTTGGAGAGATGGAACCCGGCCTCGCCCGATTATTTTTTCCGAACCTCGTCCGAGTCTAACCAGCCACCGACCGAACCCAAGGGGAGTATTGTTCCAACCCTTTTCTCTACTTTTCCATGTTTTTTGCATGCATTGTGTGTTTAGAGTCTAAGTCGTGCCGTGAGGACACGACTTATTTCAAAGGTATGGGGTGGGAGAGTCAGTCGTTTACTTTCCTGCACCTGCATAGAGTCAGCACGTTTCCCTCAAAATTTAAAATTTTTTGTACAAGTTCTTCTCTATTTCCTAGATTTGCGGTATTGAATGTTGATGATGTGAAATAGGTAGAGCCGATTACATGCATGTCATTGGTGAAATTGAATTGTGCAATTACATGTGAACTTAACCCATTACGTGCCTTTGTAAGTTGAGATAAATAGGGATGTGGAGTTGATAGAAACGTCCTAGAGAGACTTGACAGAACATTCAAAGGACCGGATTTCGAGTTATATGGTTGTATGGATTTCGTGGTGGCTAGCATTTCGAGACGACATGGTTAAGAGTCTGCTCCGCCAATGTAGTCTTTATGCGGTTCCGTGAGACAGGAATACATCACACCATCCTAACTCTAGTCCAAGTAGCCGGGAAAATAGACGAGCGACCCTCGGCTTGACTCGTGTAAAAAGGACGAGTGACGGAGCCCACCGCACTGTCGTTAAGGTGCAATGTTCTCTGTGCAAAAATAAATTTATATCTCCGATACTCGCGACTTAACTATTTTGGGTAGTCAGTGGTAAGTACGGGTCGAACCCAAGGGAATTAGTGGATTGATTGTTCTTTCGAAAGGGGGGATTGAATAAAGCAGTTGGGGGGTTGGTTTTGGTTTTAGTACTGAAAAGTAAAGTAATAGTTGATATTACAATTAAAGGAAAGTATTCGGTTTTAGGGGCCTTGTATCATAGTCCGTTTATCATTGACCTCTAATGATCATACTAAGTGTTCAAAAGTGAATCAAGGCTATTCCTAGCACATGACTTGCCACACCGTCTAGTCTTTTGCAAGACAAAGAACTCTTGTTCTAGTATGTGCATCCATTTGATCATCATTCCTGATAAACCAAATGGTGTTTAAAAGAGGTTGACTTCCACAGATAAGCTGTGCTCTTCCGAGCCTCCACTTATCCACGTAAGATCACGAACCCATGGCAAAGCTTTGCTCTTCCGAGCATCCACTCAACCAATGGAATTCTGACCTAATATAAGGCATTTAGAACAAGTTGAACACAAAGAGGCACTAAGGGAAGAGTCTAAAATATTTTATGATACAAGCACTCCCCTTCAACCGAATGAAGGGTTTAGCTACGAATATCCATGGAACAGGACATCATAGCTAAGTACTTAAAAAGTAAAGGTTTTGAAAGATAGGAAAAGTAAAGATTTTGGTTGTAAAGATAGAAAAGTAAAGTACTTTGAAAGACAGTAAAGTAAAGAAGAGAGTACTTACAAAAACCATTGAGAGTGCTAAAGATCAAGCTTCGATTCCAAAGTAAAGCGATTACATGATTGTGCCCACAAAAGCTAGAGAGATAAGTGGATTGTGTTTGTGATTTTGGAATTGAGGATGATTTACAAAGGCAAGGGGGTGTTCTATTTATAGGCTAAGGGAGGCAATGGATGTGGAGGAGAAGCCACCACATGTCACAAGATGGGAGGAGGTCTCAAAAGCCATCGGGGTGAGTCATCTCTTCCCTTAGCCGCCGGCCACGTGGAGGAGAAGGAGTGGATGATGGCTTAGCCGCCGGCCACATGGAGGAAGAAGAGTGATGGAGTGAGTTTGTGATCTCATCCCAAAAAGCCATCGGTCCTTTCAGCTCCGGACTCACTCTAGTTGCCCTCCGGTTGGACTTGTTTTGAGTGATTCCACGTCAGGTTCTTGAAAGTCGGAATTTGGTCGTGACCTGGAATGACTCGTAATTCATTTTTAGCTTTAAAACTCCTCCTTAGCCTGTATTCTCTCTAGACTTCAAAATACCTTGTAGATAAATATCGGAACTAACAAGCAAAAGTTAAATAGACAAAGAGTCTAATTTGGTGGGTTTAACTGTGTTTATGATTCATACAATTATGGTCCATCAGATCACCCCACACTTTTAGTTGTTCGTCCCGAACAATGCTATTTAAGGGCGGAACACAATCTAAAAAACTTATAAATATGAAAGTGAGACTGTGGGACTAGATTTATCTTAATTCATGCATTACTTACTTATTAACAAACTAAACCGTGTAAATACTTAGAAGAAACTTGATACTTGTACCTTCGTGCCGAGATGCAAATTAATTCGGATGTTTCGGGAGATAGCCTTTTTCAGGCTCCTGGACTGCATTCTCGGGACCGACTCGTACTATATGGTTTCCTTGTATCTTTTTCTAGCACGTGATTCGGTTCGGGTTTCACTGAGTTGAGCACTTTGATTTCTTTTTGGCGAGGGACAGCTTCTGTAGTGAATCGGCCTTTGGCCTTTGGCCTTTGATGTTGAATTGGAGTTTCTTCACTTTTGTTTCGGTTAAAACCTTCACAATTTTGGCCTTTGGCCTTTGATTAGCTTCTTTAAGCTTTTTCTTTTTTGTGACTTGCTAGTCCATTTTCTCAGCCTTTTTGGGAGGTCCAATCTTCGCCCGCAAGCATATGGAAATACCTCCCCGCTCTTTCTCATCCTCGCCGTTTCGCGCGGGTCAAGATGAGGGTCGCTCATCTATTTTCCCAGCTACTAGGACTAGAGATGGGACGGTTTGATTCCCGTCCCGCCTCTTGCATAAACACTGCACGGCAGAGATGACTTCAATCTTCACTGAAACCCGAAGTGCAGCCTCCACTGACTTCGTAAACCATATAGTTAGATTCGATCCTTCGAGTGCTTGCCAAGCCTCTCTAGGGCAGTTTATATCAACTCCACATCCCCTGTATATCTCAGCACAAAGGGACAAATGAGAAGTTACATCCTAAGTTTTTAAACAGTTGAATTTTCACAAGGTAAATGCATGAATTTAGATCTATCTTTTTCACATTCTCAAGTTCATATTTTCAAAAAGATAATATTAAGGGAAAAGGAAAAGAAAAAGCATGTTAATTAACTATGTACACAGGTGGTTCTCACCCCACACTTTTGAACGAAGGCGTGCCTCACAGCACGACTTAGTTCAAAAGTCATGCAAATATATACAAGAGAAGGAAATGACATTAAGGAAAAGGGAAGAACTGAACTCCCTTTTACTGTGTCGTGTCGTGGAACGAAATGCCTCGGAGCTGGATCATCGAGGGAGTTCGGCTGGGGCCTTGAACTGTCAGCGCAGGCCCGGTAATTTCTCGGAAGCTGCCTGGCTGATCTGATCTTGCTCCAAAAATCGATTCGTACATGTTAGACATTGCTTCTATACAAAATGGGTGAGAGCGACTTGCGGTAAAAACTAAATGACAGAAAAGAAAATTACTGCAAGTAAGATAGGTGTCGGGTTACCTCCCGACCAGTGCCTTTGTTTAATGTCGTTGGCTCAACGCATGGGGATCACAGGTTTGGATCCCATGGGCGGCTCAGGTTGAATTTTGCCGCAGCTCCTGCGTTGATTCTATCCTTGACTTTTCCTGATTTCTTGTGAGATGATGTGCTTGGGTTAGAACTCCATGGTTTTGGTGGTTTCTCCTTCCATTGTTTCTGAGGAGGCGAGGGACCTTTGACCATAGCTGCTGGTCTTGTCACTCTCTTGGTCTCTCTTGGCAGGTCAGAAATCTGTGTTCTGAGATCCGAGATAGGTACAATGTCTGGTGGTTTCCTTGTCCTTGGGCGACCATCATAATCATCGATGTAGAAATCTAAAATTTTGCCGCCAAATGCAAGTGATAACTAGCCCTTTCCCATGTCGATCCATGCTTTGGCGGCGTAGAGAAAACGTCGTCCAAAAATAAGTGTTGGAGGGTCGTCTTTGCTGGTCTCTCCCGTTTGTATTACATAAAAGTCTGCAGCAACGACGAGCTCTCCCACGTGGAGTATTAGATCTTCAAGCACTCCAACCGGTCGGATACATGATTTATCTCCCAACTCGATATTTGACCTTGGTGGTTTCAATGGGCCAAGCCCCAATAAGTAATATAAGGAGTAAGGCATGGCATTGACGGCAGCCCCAAGATCGATTAAGCACTTGTGAATTTAGGCTTCACCAATACCACAGGTGACTGTGAAGGCCCCTGGGTCCTTATCCCTTTCCGGTTGTGACTCCTGATCTGAAGTGAGGGATCTTTCCATTATCGGGCCATTCTGCTCATCCTTTGGCTCTGGATTTGTATGATCGGGCCCTTTTAACTCCTGATCTTCTAGGTAAATGTTTTGCTCTGATGCATAGATGTTAGTTGGGGAATCCCATCTGAGACCATTAGAGTCATTGTCATTGTCAGCATAACGTCCATTGTCAGCATGCGTGACCCATGTTCTGCCATCATTGGGTCGGTCTTCTTCTTGATTCCAATCAGGACGAGGCCTACGGGTGAAGTTCTTGACAATGCTGCCTTCATGTTTGACTTCCTTATCATGCTGACATTTGCCTTTGGGTTTTGGATGGTTTGTGAAGGAAGTTTGCCAGGTTCATTAATGAGTGCGGACATTGAGGTAGCGAGCTGGGACATTTGTTTGGTTAAATCTGAAATTGCCCCGTCAGTTTTTGCCTGGAGTTGGTTAAACGAATTACCCAATTGATTCACGCTTCCTGCGAGTTCCTTCATTGTGTCTTCAAGCGACTTGTTCGGTCCTTTCTGTTGATATTGACTCGTTGGGTACTGATTTGGTCCTCTTTGCTGATACTGTCCTACTGATGGAGCATTCTGGTTATACTGCCGGTGGGGAGGTTGATAGAATGACTGAGCTAATTGCCGTGCGGCTTGTTGTGTCTCCCTTAGAGGATGGTTGTCATTCCGCCAGCTTGAATTGGTCGCTTGATTATACTGTCGGTTTGGTCCAGCTCTGTCATTGCTGTTGTTGTATCCTTGGTATCCTACTACTGCATTTACTTCTTCTGGTTCCTCTACTATTAATGTCGGGCATGCGTCGGTTTTGTGGTCCGTAGAACTACAGAACTCGCAAGGCTATACTTGAACTGGCTGCCTTCGCAGGATTTGCATCATCATTTCTTTCATTTGTTTCATCTCTTCTGTCATGGAGTTTTCTGACGTCTCGGCTCGTGCTACGTTTTTTGTTCGGGAGAACTCATCTTGCCGAGTGGTCTCCTCTCTAAACCGAGCATTTTCAGCAACGTCAGCGATGAGTTTTCTTATGCCGCTCAATGATAATTTCATCATGGACCCTCCAGCTGAAGCATCAAGAAGCTTTTTGTCTAACTGAGTCAGTCCGTCAATCAGGTATTCGATGATGAGCTTCTCGGGTAGTCCAAGAGTGCAGCAGCTTCTCTCCAGGTAGTTGAATTTCTCCAGGTAGTCGTACTTGGTTTCATTAGGTCCCTACCTTATGTCCTGCAGTTGCCTTCTTACTTGCATCGCTCTTCCTGCTGGGTAGTATTTATCTAGGAACTTCTTTTGCATCTGAACCCATGTTCTAATGCTTCCCGAAGGTAATGAAAGGAACCAGTCGTTTGCCGAGTCAATGAGGGAAAAATAGAACGCTTTCAACTTGAAGTTGTCTATATTTACTCGATTGGGCTTTAGATTTTGGCAAATGCCATGTAAGCGTTGGAGATGAGTTGTCGCAGATTCTCCATGAGCTCCTGAGAATTTTGGCAAGCTGTGGGCCATTGACGCGTTGATGGTAATGTATTCCAGTTCAGGGCCCTCGTAAATGCACCATGGCTGTGTTTCGAAATCTGGGGCATTGAGTTCTCCCATAGTAGGTTCACGGAAGTTGTTATCCCCATAGTAATCATCGAAGACGGGTTCTTGCCTTGGCACTTGTCGAGGTTGAGGGGGTGGGGGATATCTAGGGGCTGTACTGGACCAGCTCCATTTCGGTCCTCAGGTGGTCCTTGGTTTCTTCGGATGGCCTCCCTATCACGAGCTCTTCGGTTTCGGATGATTTGTTCCGGATCATCGACAAATTGTGGCGGCGCTTCATTATTTCGATCGAACAGATTCATCTCGTCGTCATCCTGATAGTCATGGTGGCTTCCTTCACGAGACATGGTTGTGCAGAAGCGAGTTCGAAAGAGAAAAGAAAAAGAGAAGAACAGCTAATCAAAGGCTAACTCCCCGGCAACGGCGCCAATTTTGACGGAGCCCACCGCACTGTCGTTAAGGTGTGATGTTCTCTGTGCAAAAATAAATTTATATCTCCGATACTCACGACTTAACTATTTTGGGTAGTCAGTGGTAAGTACGGGTCGAACCCAAGGGAATTAGTGGATTAATTGTTCTTTCGAAAGGGGGATTGAATAAAGCAGTTGGGGGGTTGGTTTTGGTTTTAGTACTGAAAAGTAAAGTAACAGTTGATATTACAATTAAAGGAAAGTATTCGGTTTTAGGGGCCTTGTATCATAGTCCGTTTAACATTGACCTCTAATGATCATACTAAGTGTTCAAAGTGAATCAAGGCTATTCCTAGCACATGACTTGCCACACCGTCTAGTCTTTTGCAAGACAAAGAACTCTTGTTCTAGTATGTGCATCCATTTGATCATCATTCCTGATAAACCAAATGGTGTTTAAAAGAGGTTGACTTCCACATATAAGCTGTGCTCTTCCGAGCCTCCACTTATCCACGGAAGATCACGAACCCCTGGCAAAGCTTTGCTCTTTCGAGCATCCACTCAACCAATGGAATTCTGACCTAATATAAGGCACCTAGAACAAGTTGAACACAAAGAGGCACTAAGGGAAGAGTCTAAAACATTTTATGATACAAGCACTCCCCTTCAACCGAATGAAGGGTTTAGCTACGAATATCCATGGAACAGGACATCATAGCTAAGTACTTAAAAAAGTAAAGGTTTTGATAGACAGGAAAAGTAAAGATTTTGGTTGTAAAGACTGGAAAGTAAAGTACTTTAAAAGATAGTAAAGTAAAGAAGAGAGTACTTAAAAAAACTGTTGAGAGTGCTAAAGATCAAGCTTCGATTCAAAAGTAAAGCGATTACATGATTGTGCCCACAAAAGATAGAGAGATAAGTGGATTGTGTTTGTGATTTTGGAATTGAGGATGATTTACAAAGGCAAGGAGGTGTTCTATTTATAGGCTAAGGGAGGCAATGGATGTGGAGGAGAAGCCACCACATGTCACAAGATGGGAGGAGGTCTCAAAAGCCATCGGGGTGAGTCATCTCTTCCCTTAGCCGCTGGCCACATGGAGGAGAAGGCGTGGATGATGGCTTAGCCGCCGGCCACATGGAGGAAGAAGAGTGATGGAGTGAGTTTGTGATCTCATCCCAAAAAGTCATCGGTCCTTTCAGCTCCGGACTGACTCTGGTTGCCCTCCGGTTGGACTTGTTTTGAGTGATTCCACGTCAGGTTCTTGAAAGTCGGAATTTGGTCGTGACCTGGAATGACTCGTAATTCATTTTCAGCTTTAAAACTCCTCCTTAGCCTATATTCTCTCTAGACTTCAAAATACCCTGTAGATAAATATCGAAACTAACAAGCAAAAGTTAAATAGACAAAGAGTCTAATTTGGTGGGTTTAACTGTGTTTATGATTCATACAATTATGGTCCATCAACGAGGATGAGTGAGAGCAGGAAGGTATTTCCATATGCTTGCGGGCGATGATTGGACCTTCAGAAGAATCAAGGACGAGCAGTTCACAATCAGTAGCAAAAAGAGAAAAATCAGTCAATTGTGAAGTTTTACACGCAACAAAAGTGAAGTACACCACTGTTACATCAAAAGCCAAGTCACTACAAAAGCTGTCCCAAAAGAACTCAAACACCTTGAAGCTCGAATTAATCACGTGCAAGAAAAAGTAATGAAGTATAACCATATAGCAAGAGTTCGGATCCGAGAGTCCAGTTCATGGGTCTAAAGAGGACTATCTCCCAGACATCCGAATTGATTTGCATCTCGGCCCAAAGGTAACACGTGTCAAAATTATTTCCATGTTTGAGCATGATACTTTTAGTAACGAGATATGCATGGAAAGGTGAAGTCTAGATTAGCAAGTCATATTAATGTAGCAATATCTAGGATGCCGAAAGAATTGTGATGTTTCAGTTTATTTTCCTCTTATGACCTAGTCCTTGTTCGGGACGAACAAGTTTAAGTGTGGGGTGGTTTGATGAGCCATATTTATACGACTCATCGAGTCATCAAATCCCACCAATTTTGGCACTTTATCATGCAAACAGTTACTTCTTAGTGTTGTTTTGCATTTCAAGTGTTTCGAAAGCTCTAGTAGGAAACACGCTTAAAAGACGACATTTCAAGTTAGAAACATCACAGTTGAAGATCACAGCCAGAGGAGCATTTGACCACCTGAACCGACTGGCTCGTCGTGAACAGTAACTTCAGCTCGTGAACAGTAATTCTGGGATGAACAGTAATTTCAGGTCGTGAACAGTGATTTCGGGAAAATTCCTAATTCCATGCGTGGCGGTTTTGGAAGCTTCTAGAAGACTTGCCGATCAAGTAAACTTACTGGCTAAGTTTGCTTACAAATCAAGCAAAGTCGGTTTTAGGACATGTTTCCTAAAACCGTTTATGGACCGACTTCAATTGGAAACTTCAAAGGCCTTGTCTACTCTATAAATAAGACCTCTCCTCAAGGCCAATAATCATCCCATTCTACATCCCAAAACGTGGAGAGCTCCTCTCTCTACAAGATCCCATTCTACATCCCAAAACGTGGAGAGCTCCTCTCTCTACAAGATCCCATTCTACATCCCAAATTCGAGAGTCTCATCCCTCCACATTCGAAGTTCTCCTCGGCGCTCATCATCATTCCGGCTCCTCTTCCTCTTCGTTCGGCAATAAAGAAGAAATCTTTCCTTTTAATTATTTCTTTGTTTCAATGACCATGTGTAGCTATGCCCTTTATTCGGGCTAGGGTTTCATACATTGTGACTATTGTTTGAGACTTTGTTCTTAATGCTATTTCATGTTTTACTAATTCTCGTGCATATATTCCATGAATTATTGCTAGACTAGGTGTATGCTTTGTTGCAAAGCTTAGTTGATCAATATTTCTATCATTATTATCTGCCTAATACTTTGTCGTTTGGGTAGATAGCACATCTAGTTTAAATAGCACCTTTGTCGGGTTGTTTAATTTAGAAGAGAATTAGAATCCTTTCACCTTTGTCGGGTTAGGTTGTGGAATAACACCTTTGTCGGGTTATTTGGGAAGTCACCTTTGTCGGGACGACCACACTTAGAAACATTGAATTAGATTATTAGTAGTCAAGGATAACAAGTCACAATTAGAAACCCTAGTCTGAAAATTCCCTCTCTGATTGAAAACCCACTCTTTATTTCCTATTCTTGCACTTATTTCCTAAATTGCTCACAACCAATTGTCTTTCCTTTTTCAGAACAACAAGTAACCATCTAGCTCCCTAGGGTTCGACCCTTGCTTGCCGCTGTACTAACCATAGCCAAGGGTAAGGAATTATAAATTTAAATTTGCAGGTACCGACGACGACCTGTCAAAGCTCTAAACTCGTAATAAAGATTTATGTCCCTTTAGGGTGTGGGAAACCCCCCAGAGTAGGCAAAGTCGAACTGGATATCATTCTGTGTGTGCCTCTATTCTGTTAGGTGTGCGGAACTATTTAAAAGGGTGTTCAAGGTCTGTCTCATCTACACCTTGAACAGGTTATAGAATTTCAATTGGTATCAGAGCAAACACTAGACACACTGAGTGGGATCCTGAACTATTCAAGATGACTCTGAAGGAAGGACAAAACACCACCAGACCCCCTTGCTTGAAAGATCAAACTATGCCTCCTAGAAGCCCAAGATGAAATCTTTTCTAAAATCTCTCGATGAAAGGGCTTGAAAGGCAGTCTTGACTGGATGGACTGAACCCACGATGGAAAATCTCATTGAAGAAGCTGTTCCGAAACCAGAAGCTCTATGGACTGAGGCGGATGACAAAGCATCTATGGGAAACTCTAAGGCCATGAATACAATTTTCTTTGGAGTAGATGAAAACGTGATGAAGCTGATAATTAACTGTGAAGTGGCTAAGGAGGCCTGGGATATTCTTCAAACGGCTTATGAGGGCACGTACAAAGTTTGCAATTTGAGAATGCAGATTGTGACAACAAAGTTCGAGGAGATGAAGATAAAGGATAGTGAAACCATCACTGAGTTCAACGCTAGAGTTCTGGATCTGTCAAACAAGGCTGTTGCACTGGGGAAACCTATTGATGAAGAAAGAATGACAAGTAAAGTCTTAAGATCGCTCCCTCCGAGATTTGCCATGAAGGTCACTGCCATTGAGGAGATGCATGACATCTCCAAGCTGAAACTGGACGAGGTGATGGGCTCTCTCAGAACTTACGAGATGAACCACGAAGTCCAACCCAGAGATGTGAAGGGAATTGCCCTAAAAGCAGAAGTGCCCGAAGACATACCTAAATCTGCCTGCACCACTGAGCAACTGGCTATGATGGCTCAGAATTTCGGTAGGATGGTGCGGAAGATCAACAGACGTGGTCCAGAACAAGGTCAGACATCCTCCAATAACTTTCGAAACTGGAAAACTGGTAAGTCAAGGACCAGTTATATGTGGCAAGATTCTTCCGAAAAAGGGAAAGAGATTCAGTGCCATGAATGCAGGGGTTTCGGTCACATCCAAGCACAATGTGCAAATACCCTCATGAAGAAGAAGGCAATGGTAGCCAGCTTCAGCGACAGTGAGTCAGATGAGGAAAAGGAAGGGAGTGAAATCACCAACTTTAAGGCATTCGTCGCAACCCTAGGAGAATGCAGCAAAACCAGTGAAGACATGTCCTCTCAGTTGGAACACCTAGCTGACTATTCCTCAAACAGTGATGATGAAGAACTCACACAGGAAACTCTAGCTGAAACTTACAAAGAGCTGTATGAGAAGTGGCTGCTACTGATCAAGGTCAACAAAAAGCTAAATAACACAGTTACAAACTTGACCACAGAGAAGGATAAAATGTGGCAGGAGGTCGAGATTCTGGTCACACAGAAGGTGGAACTCCAAGGTAAGGTTGGTTTGCTGAATACTCATTTGACCGAAATGAAATAGGAAAGATCGTGTCTGCTAGCTCAGAAAACGGAACTCCTTGGTACAGTCTCTTCACTGAAAGTCGACATGGAGAAAGATCATGAAACTCATCCTGTAGGCATGAAAGGTCTGAGGAAAATGATTACTGATCTGAAACGCAAGGAGGTGTTCCTTCTGAAGAAAGTGGAGTCCCAGAAGCTTCAGCTGGAATCGGAGAAGATGGACCGCTCAACCGCTGAGAAGGAGCTCAATTGGCTCAAACAGTCGGTAAGGATGTTAAACTCTGGCTCTAAAAATTTGAATGAGATTCTCAAGGCTCAGAGGATGGAATCTGGACATCGAGGGATGGGATACACAGAAGAAGGCAGCTCAAAAGGAACTACCTTTGTTAAAACGAAACCAGTGGCTGAACAGCACCCAGAACAGAAGGTGAGACAGCACTCTAGACAGAAAGTGGATCTATCGCAAGGAAAAACCACAGGTGGTCAGAGAAGAACTCGCAAAGATCACTTCAGCTCGCCTTTAAATCAGAGGAAAGATTCTCGCACATGCTGGTACTGCTACCAGATTGGACACATCAGACCGAGGTGTCGCTTGTTTCTTGCTGAACAAAGAGCCATGGGACACAAGAATAAACCTCAAATGCGACAAGTCTGGGTTCCAAAGGCAGGCAAGAACGTATGTATGCCTGCGTTTAGCGTATCATGCCACATAGAGAAAGATCACTGGTACTTCGATAGTGGATGCTCCGCTCATATGACAGGTAATCCTAAACTTCTTATGCGCATTCGACCTATTACAAACAGAAAAGGGTCAGGTGATCGGCTGTGGGACATTGAAGGTTCCGGATCTCCCTGATCTCAAGGATACTCTTATTGTTGAAGGACTGACAATGAATCTTATCAGTATTAGTCAGCTATGTGGTGATGGACATCATGTCACGTTTCACTCGCGACTCATGTCACGTGTGGAATAAGGAAGGAGGCACCCTGGTGAGAGGCTACCGGGCAACCAATAATGGTTACCTCCTAAACTCTGCTGGAACAGTTGCTACACCAGACAGGTTTACAAGTCAAGCGGGTGAAATGACACTATGGCACGGGCACCTGGGTCAGTTGAATCTCAAGACCATGATGAAGATCTACTCATCTGGACCTGCCCAAGGAACGCCCTATACGAAAGGCGTCGTAGATGTGATATGTGAAGAATGCCAGATCGGGTCACAGACAAAGGCCTCGCACCCCATCACCTCGCAGATCAGTACTAGCAGACCATTGGAACTTATCCATATGGGTCCGATGCAGGTTGAGAGCTACGAGGGGCAGAAATACTTTCTAGTATGTGTGGACGATTTTCTCAAATTTACCTGGACTCGACTTCTACAAATGTACGGCCTCAAGTAGGCGCCCTAAGTATGGGCTAAGCATCCCACCGTGTTTCTCGTCGACCATGGATGTGTGCGAGGGGGAGTGGATAAGACCCTGTTGGTTAGTATCGCACAAATCTATGTTGATGATTTAGTGGTTGGATCCAACACCCAGAAGCTGGTGAAACAGTTCGTGTCACAGATGCAGAAGGAGTTCGTACTGTGCTTGGTTCGAGAATTGGTTGGAGAGATGAACTACCTGCTTGGACTCCAGGTGATACAGAAGGATGCTGCACAATTTGAAACACTCAGACCCTCCTTGGGTCTATGTGTTGTCAATAACTAAGTGTTCCAGAATGTGGTCAGTCACAGGTGAAACTCCAGCAAAATAGTTGGACTGATCACTCTTGTAAGAGAGCTGGAACAGAAGGTGAATATTTGGATGACGAATATTTTTTTAAATATCTTGAAGACTTTTTCAAGCTGTTACGGAAAGAGAGGATATTCTTGAGGGCGTTTTTAGGAAGTTGAAATGACCAACCTTGATTGGAAAATCAAATCAATTTCGTCTGCAGCCCTTCTCTCCCTCTTCCCAAACCCTAGAACGGCAGCCTTTTTGCGAACTCTCTCAATCCTTCATCTGTTCGACGATGATGGTGAACACCAAAAAATCCTCAAAATCCGGTGTCAAGTCCTCTGAGAAGAAGAAGGAGAGAATGCAGTCCTCCAAGGCTCTGGCGGCAAAGCCTAGAATTCCAAAATCGAAGGTGCCGAATGTGAAAAAGGTGTCGACTTTACATGCCAAAACTGCAACTGTGCCAGAAGCAAAGATAACTGTCGGAGGAGCAGCGTCAAAAAACCCTAATTCCGGAGCGGTGGAGAAGAAAGGACAAGAAACTGCTGCAAAGCAGAAGATGGTGCCCTCGCCAACCGCGGAGGTTTCTTCTAAACAAACCGATACTTGCTCAACATCAAGCAGTTTAGTTCCTCCACCAGCTTTTTCCCATTCTGAGGAAATCCCAAACCCTAAAACTCAGACTGTATCTTCTGTTCTTGTGAAAGTCGCTGCTGTTGAAAATATTGTGGTAGAGGAAGTGAGTGTGGTGTTTGGGAAGGGTGGTGAAGCCAGTAGGGCTGTGATTGGTGACGAAGCGGTCAAAATCGTGAAAGAATGGAAACCCAGCAAGCCTGTGTTGAAGATTGCTGGTGGCTTGAGAGCATAGAGGGACAAGATCCATGCTTCTGGATATGTGCGTCCATCCGGTGCTCACAGAAAGCTTGGTAGACGTGCATGTGACTCTCCAAGGAAATATCTTGCTCAGATTTGTGCTGTTAGAGGTCGTCTCATTGCAATGTCGGATAAGGAGATTGAACAGTTTCTTGAGTCCTCGGGGAAGAGGAAATTGATGATCAATGAAGAATCTGAGGATGGCTCTGGTGAAAAGCGTGAAGGTTTAGTTGGTGAGCATCATGGACAGCAGTGCGAAACAGTGACTGAGGAAGCTATTCCATCAGAGAAGGTTGATGAATTGGATGGTATCTATAGGGATATTGATGAAGTTGTCAATAATCTGCAAAAGGAGGAGGAATTTGAGATTCTTGTTATGGCAAGGACAGATCAGTCCTCAGAAACCCAGGATGTAAGGGTTGAAGATTGTATTCCTGGCAACAAGTCAGAAGCTCCAAAGGAGGGAAGTGTTCCAGACGCTGGTTTTTCTGAGAGTTGGCCGGGAGTTGAGACAGTTGTACCCCAGAAGTCCCATGTCCCAGAAGCTATTGAAGAGGAGGAGACAGTTAAAGCCTCAGAGGAAAAGTCACCTTCACTCCACATCCAGAATGGCGATCACTTGGAGAAAGCTCGTGTGGAGGTGGATTTACCAGCCGTTCCTGATGCAAAGATGGAGAATGTTGCTCGGTCAGTCCCCAAGGCAGCAACCCTGTCAGATGATGATCAAGACTTCATCCCTCTTGCTGATCTCAAGAAGGGAAAGAAGGTCAAAGGGATGAAGAAGGTTGCTTTTGAAGAACCTGCCAAGGGATCAACTCAGGATGCAGAGGAGAGCAACGTTGCAGGGGGAGCTGATTCATCCACAAAGGGAAAGCGTGAAATTCCCTTGCCTGCTGCTGAAGATCCCTTAACTGGCTATAAAAGAAAGGCAACTGGTTTGTGAACAAAGATGCAGCTATAAACTGAAAGTCTGTCCAGAAAACAAAAATAATTCGAGAAAGGCTTATGGATGAGTCACGATACAAAGGGAAGGAGGTCATAGATGTACTGAAGCAGTCTGACTTGATCTGGACACTGAGCAGGAGCAAGCCATTTAATGATCACCTGGTTAGAGAGGCGATTGCAAACCTTCCTCCTCAATTTGGTGTCATCGGAGACTCACAATGTGGGGTGTTCTTCGTTCGAGGAAGGAAGATCAGAATTGACCCCGAGCTCATCAATGTATATTTCTCTATGGATGATCCTGTGGTAGATGAAGAAGAACCAGTGTTTGATAAGATTGTGGAGACCATCACGGCGGGTTCAGTTTATTGGCGGCCTGACACTATCGTTCATACAGCTGACCTTTCAACTTTTTACTCGATACTGTTCTTCATTGCCGTGTTCAACTGGAGACCCTCATCCCACCGGTCCACGGTCAGTAAGGATGTGGCTAAATTGATATATCAGATTGGGAACAAGTTGAAGTTCAATCGTGGAAGAGTCATGTTCAGGCAGATTGCCGAGCACTCTACTTCATAGCGATCTCTCCACCAGATTTGCTTCCCGTCGCTGATATATGAGTTGATCATCTATCGAGCTTCAGACTTGAAGACCTCAAGTGATCGTCTCACCAAGTCCCCTCGGAAGTTCACTGTTGATCACAAACTATTAAAAGGCCATCATGTGAACGATCTTAATGAACCAAATCAGAGAGGGAAGGACATCCCAGAGTCATCAAGGTGAGGGGGAGCAAGGATGGGCCGTGATGAGAGGAACAAGCTGATCAAGGAACTGGATGCCATCATTGCAGCTGAAAAAGAGCAACGCAAGCGCATCAACAAGCTGGCTCGTGTACTCCGCTACCTGAGTGATGACGAGGAGGAGGATGCAGATTATGATGGAGATTCGGATGGCGAGTCGTCTTCTTAAAGGTCCTTGACTCCACACTCCCTGAACTATTTTCTTTTGATCTTTCGTATTGCTTGTGCTTGTTCTGGCACAGTTCGCTTTGCTATTTGAACTAGATTGGACCCTTGCCAGTTTGTGGCAAAAAGGGGGAGTATTTTGAGGTGACCATTTTTTTTGTTCACTCAAGTATGTCTAAAGTCTAGATAGTTAGATAGATCTAGTCATCTAGTAGATTTGGTTTTGCCAAAATGCCCAGGGGGAGATTGATGTTCCCTTGAGTGGCATGTATTTGGCAAAACGTCTTTAGACAGTTCGAGCAGGAGTTCAGGGGGAGTTCGAACACATCCGGACACTCATGTACAGCGTGGAGCAGATGCAAGGATGTTTTCCAGAAGGTTCTAAAGATCGAAGATCTTTTCGAACTGAAGTCGGCCAGCGAAGATTTTGAACTTCAAATATTCAAACGAATATTTCTCATCCGTTTGAAGAAGGATGGCTGACTTCTAAAGATCGAAGATCTTTTTGAACTGAAGTCGACCAGCGAAGATTTTGAACTTCAAATATTCAAACGGATATCTTCTCATCCGTTTGAAGAAGGATGGCTGACTTCAAACGAATATCTTTTCCAGAAGGTTCTAAAGATCGAAGATCTTTTCGAACTGAAGTCGGCCAGCGAAGATTTTGAACTTCAAATATTCAAACGAATATCTTCTCATCCGTTTGAAGAAGGAGAGGCCATCATCATCAACAGCCGAGAGAGATATCTGCTAGCATGTTCTTGGATCGAGCGCCTGGCACTCCTTAGCCCATCTGCTACCGAGGCCCTCTGCGAGCGCTGCATTTGTAATGTCTCAGCGAGCGCTGTATTTGTAGTGTTTTCATGTAGGCCTTGTAGATCTCCTTTTGTATCCTATCTAGGTCTGTTTCGTCATCCTAGCCTGTTTAGTGTTTTTAAGGAGGTAGGTTATATACCTATCTCCTAGCGCTTGAGGGTTACATCTTTGTACTCGCCACGATCCACGCTGTTTGGATCCATATCAATAAATCTGCTGGCTCGTCTAGTTTCAAAAAAAAAGGATGGCTGACTTGGCGTGGAAGAAATATCAAGATCTTCCCAAAGATTGGTTTAAGATATACATCGAATATTTTGGAATATTTCCTAAATATTTGATGAGAATATCTAAAATAGATTTGGATCTCGCCCATGCATATAAATAGAATGCTAGGGCATCCATCGCTTTGAGAATCAAAATACGCACGAGTGCACACTACCGATTGGAGAAGAAAAAAGCGACGACCGTTTGTTTTTCCCCACTGGAATTCCATCGGTGCAGATACAGTCTGATCAGTATGCTGTTCAGACTGCCTGGAATTGATCCTACCGCTGCACACAACAAAGACCAACTGGCTTTCGAGAGAAAGTAACCGAGCTTCAGGAGAAGGTCGAGCACGTTCGGACCAAAGGTTCGGACAAAGGGGATCGAGGTGAACCGCGGTGAACCAAGATTGCAAATTTGAGAGACGGAGTATTAGAGGCTGGGCAATTACGAAGTGTAAGCATAAGTCCGCGTGTAAGCTCTAAACTTGTAATAAATATTTGTGTCCCTTTAGGGTGTGGGAAACCCCACAGAGTAGGCGAAGCTGAACTGGGTATCATTCCGTGTGTGCCTCTATTCTGTTAGGTGTGCGGAACTGTTTAAAAGGGTGTTCAAGGTCTGTCTTATCTACACCTTGAACAGAAGCTTGAACAAGTTACAGAATTTCAACAGTTCTTGTATTTAGATATATAAGTAGAGTTTGATCCATGAATAAAATTGTCGAATCCAGTTCATCAATTTCTCTTCCAAAAACCCAACAAGTGGTATCATAAGCTAGTTACAATCCTGATGATCCGGCGGCAGTAGCCTCATGCTGTTGTCCGCCGTGTTCGTAGAGTAGGAAGTGACCGAGGGGAGAAATGCAGACGCGAAGGAGAAAGGGAGAGTTTTTTCGCAAAGGTGAAGTTGAGCGTTGGGACTGCTCAGAACAATTCGGACTGTGTTAGTAGATTTTGGATCGTGATGCACTGATGCTTCTAAAACAGTAAATGAAGCGAATGCCAGAAATTCCAGACGGCTACATGACAGTTCAGACGGTGGTTGGGCGACTAGTAACTGGCGATGAAGTCAAGCAGCGCATCTGAGAAGTGGAGTGATACGCATAACAAATCAAGTAATTGAGATTTGAGGGCACGACATATGTCTGGCCAAAGCAGATGTGGAGAACGTCAAGAGCGCGGGGGACTAGCAATGCGGATCTATGTATGCTGCATCAGAATTATGCGGATCTGAATTTGGAGGCGACGAAGCTAAGTAACGGGAGAGAAGTCTGCTAATTTCGTTAGGAATGTTGCTGAGAGGTTGTTCAAATGCCTAAATGGTTTGTGTCGGAGGTGGACGCTGCAAGATGTGTTTGAAATCTTCCCCTGATAGTTGAGATGTTATTCTGGTGGAGTGTAGAACAAATACTAGAACAACTTAAGCAAAAATTAATGCAGTGCGGAAAATAAATGACACAAAAAGTTGTTACCCAGTTCAGCGTTAACGAGCCTACGTCTGGGGGGCTATCTCTTAGCCCGGTGGATAGCAATTCACTAATAATGAGTATTGCGAGTACAGGATCTTACGTTTACAGAATCCCTCTTAAACTGCCTGAGCCTCGAACACTCTAGCAACTTCTAACTAGGTCTCCCCTAGATCGGAACTCTTGCTCCGTACCCACCAATATGATCCTCTGTGAGAATTAGCGCCTTCTTCCGAATGCACTGATGAGCTGTATTTATACGACTCATCGAGTCATCAAATCCCACCAATTCCAGTACTTTTATATGCAAACAGTTACTTCTTAGTGTTGTTTCGCATTTCAGGTAATTTGGACGCTCTAAGAGGAATCGCATTCAAAAGACGGCTTTTGGAGCCAAAAACATCACAAGGAGTTTATGGCCGGTTTATATGCACTTAAAATGGAGAATGGCCGAGAAGAATGAAGAATGGCCCGAGGAAATCAAAAGATGGCCGAAGAGAAGCAGGCCACGTCCGAGAAAAGGCAGGCATCCGATCGGCTGTCCGAGCCATGCGCCCGGCCATGCGCCCGGCCATGCGCCCGGCCATGCGCCCGGCCATGCGCCCGGCCATGCGAGCAGGCATGCGCGTCCCAGCCGAAGACCCAGTCCGGACCTCCGAGCGCTCAGCGCTGTTTCATCCGGGCATCCGAGCGGGCATGCGCCCGGCCATCCGAGCGGGCATGCGCCTGGCCATCCGAGCACTCCAGCGCTGATCCATCCGAGCTCCATCCGTCCGGCCAGCCGAGCCTCATCTCATCCATTCGCACGTCCAAAGTCCAGCAGCCGGCCCAATGTGCATGCGATGCTAGGGTTTCGTAGCTTATTCACCAAGTTAGGGTTTCTCAAACCCTATAAATACAGGAGATCCTGCAGTCCTCAAATGATATGAAAATCAGAGAGAAATCTCATCACACAGTTCTCATTCGACTCCTCTCCTTTGCCCGCCACCATTGTTGCGCCGCCCTTGCTCGCCAGTCCATCCGCTCATTCAGCCGTGCCTTGCTCTATTGTTTACTCGGTCATCAGTGAAGTTGTTATTCCCCTTTTATTTCCCTGCATTATTTCCTTATGACTATGTGTAACTAAAACCCATATTTGGGTTAGGGTTAAATAATTGTGACTTATGTTTTTGAGATTTGAATCTTAATGCTTGTTTCGTTATTTGATTAAATCGTTTGTGCTCATTATTTGGATTGAATTGTGAAGTTAAGTGGAGGCTTGGAATGGCAAAGCTTAACTGATCAATTCAACTCCCCTATTTGCTATTTGTTGATACTAGAGAGCTATTAACAAGTAGTGCACTAATTCGATATATCTTGGAATGGAATATTGAATTATTAGGTTTAATTGTGGTGTAGGCGTCCGGAAAGACACTACTTTAGGTTATAACTTGGAATGGAAGTAACCACACTTAGGAATTAGAAACACGATATTTAGAAATCAATGATAAAACCAAGTCACAATTGAATAATACCCTAACCTGAATATCTTCTCTGATTGATAAAGCCCCAGCAATTTTCGTGCCTTCTCAGTGTTCACTAACCAATACTTTCACTCTAGTTTCTTGTTTTTCTCCATTACAGAACGAAGTAGTAACCATCTAGCTCCCTTGGGTTCGACCCTTGCTTGCCGCTGTACTAACCCACAGTTTGAAGTGAGGAAATTATAAATTGTTTTTGCACAGGTACGACGACAGCCTGTTCAAAATGGCGCCGTTGCCGGGGAGCTAAGCACGGTGAAATTTGTTCTTCTTTACTTTTTCGTTTATTTTTCTCTTTGCATTATTTCGAAATTTGCTTATCTCGGTGATATTTCAATTTCAACTGTTCGATTTTTGATTTTCATTCTTTTCGATTTCCAATTTCTAGCTCTCAGAGGGTTCTGTCACCAAGACTTACGAGTCTAAGGATTTTGGGTTTTAAGTGGGACCGCTGTGACCCCTCCAATCTCCTGGGAACCCTTTGTTGCTAGTCTGTCTATGCTATTACGGTGTTTGCTAGACCGGTGCTTGCTATTTCTTGTAACATGTCTCATGCAGGAAGCAGCGTTGGTGGCAACAGTCACAACAGTCACATTAACGTAGAAGTCAACCAGAATGTACAAGGAGTACAGAATGGCGAAATCAGGGGGGCTATCCCTGAACAGTTTCAACCGTTTCAACAGAACCAACAACAGAACCAACCCCAACCACAGTACCCACAGTACCCACCGTATCAGCAATATCCACCACCACCATATCCACAGTACCCACAACCGCCATACCCTCAATATCCACAACCATATTCGCCACTACAATATCTTCCACAACCACCATTACAACATCCACCACCACCACGAGCCCCACGCCAGCCAGTAGTCAGAGACGACGAGGAGGACGAATACGAAGGACCCACCATGGGTGAGCTCTCGGTTCCCAATTTCAGAGACCAGACATGGCCTATCTATGAAGGACCAGACCTCGCCGCCATAACTGTCAGCACCTCAGTCGTCCATCATCTGCCCAAGTTCTCTGGAACCAAGGGAGAATCGGCTACATCTCACCTAACACGCTATCACGGGTTATGCTTAAACCTGAAACCACACGGAACCGACGTCGAAATTTTCAAGCTGAAAGCGTTCTACTTCTCACTCACAGACACTGCCGCAGATTGGTTTCTATCCTTGCCCCCCGATAGTATCTACACATGGGACCAGATGCAAAAGCAATTCGTCAGCAAATACTATCCAGCTGGGCGTGCAGCGCAAGTCCGGAAGCAGTTACAAGAGCTCAAGCAAGGCCCAAATGAGACTATGTACGAGTATGTGGAGAAGTTCCTGGCCTTGGAAAAGAGTTGCTGCAACCTCGAGCTCCCAGAGAAAGTCATTGTCGAGTACATGCTGGATGGACTACGCAGGCTAGAGAGGAAGCTGTTGGAAGCCTCAGCAGGAGGTAACCTCATGAACCTGACGCCAGCCAGAGTAAAACAGAAGATCATATCAGTGGCAGAAAGTGAGCGGTTCCAGGATGAGTCAACCCAGGAGGACGAGTATGCCCGAACAAAGAACGTGTCGAAAGTTGAGCCCTCAATCAGTGCTATGGCCGCAGAAATGAAGGAAATGAGGGAGCTGATGCAACATGTCATCCAAAGAACACCGGTCCAGGCCAAGCCATGTGAGTTCTGTACGTCTACAGATCACAAGACAGACGAGTGCCCCACCTTACAGACAGACGTTCGGGGCGATGTGAATGCAGTAGGCAATTATCAGAATTATGGCAACCAACCAGGCCCAATCAAGCAGTATGGCGCAGCAGCACCTCATCAAGGCGCCTGGAGGAACAACTATCAGCAGAATCAGACTCAGCAAGCACGACCGAATATGCCTCAGCAGAATCAGCAGACTCAGCCGCCGTACAGACATCCTAACAGTCAGTACCAGCAGAAAGAGCCGAACACATATCAGGCAGGTCCAAGCAACCAAGGCCCCAACAAAGCTCTCGAGGACATGATAAAGGATCTGGCTTCAGCCGTGATCCAGGATCGGGCCACGACCAAAGGAGACATTGCTGAATTGAAGAAACAGATGTCCCAGCTCAATACGACAGTCTCAGGTCTCGCAGCCACTCTGAATGCAGGACGACTTCCCTCACAGACAGTTGAGAACCCAAGAGGGAACGTCAGCCAAGTAGAGATAGTAGCTACAGATGCAGCACTCGAGGAGCCCACAGAAGAACCTAGCTCGGGCACCCTCAACACGACTCAACCAGACTCAACCCTTATGGCTCAGGAGGCCGAAATTCACAGTTCCTCTTATGCTATGCAGGTAGTAGCTCCCGAAAGCCAGGTTACTAAGGAAGTTGAACCAGAGATGAGCTTGGTGGTGAGGCCTACGCAGAACGACCAGATGATGAGGCGTGCACCCACTGCGAGCCAGGAGACGCCTTCAGGAAAGAGTAAGGACCCAGGGGCCTTCACGGTCACCTGTGGTATCGGTAAGACCCAAATACCTCACTGCTTAATTGATTTGGGTGCTGCTATTAATGTCATACCTTACTCTTTGTATTGCTCGCTGGGTCTTGGACCATTGAAACCACCTAGGTTGTCTATAGAATTAGGGGATAAGTCTTGTGTTCGCCCTACTGGATTGCTTGAAGATCTAACCCTCCGAGTAGGAGATCTTGCTGTGCCTGCAGATTTCTATGTCTTGCAGATGGAAAAATCCAGAAAAGTCGAACCACCAGGGCTCATTTTGGGACGGCCATTCCTCTACACCACCAAAACCCGGATTGACATGGGCATAGGATTACTATCATTATCATGCGGTGGGAAGGAAGCAGACTTCTATGTCTACGAGGATGACGATCGTCCACGCACAAGGAAACCGCCAGACATTGTGCACACATCAGAGTACGACACCCTAGTTCCAGACCCACCAGAGCAGGCTCTACAGACTACCAGGCCAGCAGCTATGGCCAAGATGTCCACATCTTCTCGAGGCTATAAGGGGAAGAAACCATCTGAATCTTGGAGAGTAGAGCAGAGCGCACAGCTAGATGCGCACACTGGACGAACAGAGGGAGTTGCTGAGCAGAAATATGACCTCACACGCCCATGGGACCCTCACTTGTGATCCCTACAGAGGTACTGTCGAGCCAACGACGTTAAACAAAGGCGCTCGCAGGGAGGCAGCCCTGCATGGTTTGCACGTCTTTACATTTCAGTTTGTTTATTTACTATGTTATTTATGAGTCTTTACTTGTCACATTGTACCTTGGAAAGGATTTGGTTTCATTTTGCAGGGATTGGACTTAGTCGGCCGGATAATTCCCTTGGAGCTACGCATTTTAGCCCCGGACTTGATCCGAGTTCAGCCGACCACCGTCTACACCCCAGGGGAGTCTCGTTCTACCCTTTTCCTTTCCTTATCTATTTATTGCATGCATTTATGTGTCTAGATTTGAGTCGTGCCGTGAGGACACGGCTCATTTCAAAAGTGTGGGGTGGGAGAGTCAGTATTGAGTCAGCACGTTTATTTCCTGCACCCTGCACAGAGTCAGGACGTTTTGGGTCAATTTTAAAATTTTTTGTACATGATACTTCACTATTTCCTAGACTTTCAGTAGTGGATAATGATTTGGTGAAATAGATATAGCCGATTTTACATGCATGTCTTTGATGAAACTTGATTTGTGCGACTAACATGTGATCTTAAAATCTTTACGTTCCTTTGTTAGTTGAGATAAACAGGGATGTGGAGTTGATAGAAACGCCCTAGAGAGACTTGACAGATCATTCAAAGACCGAACTCAGGATGTATGGTTATGTGGAGCTCGTGGAGGCTAGCACTTCGAGGCGACATAGTACGAGTCTGCTCCGCCACTGCGGCACCCTTGCGGTTGGTCGGGACGGGAAAACTTCACACCGTCCAAGCTCTAGTCCAAGTAGCCGAGAAAATAGGCAAGCGACCCTTGACTTGACCCGTGTCAAAAGGACGATGATGAGTGAGAGCAGGAAGGTTTCTAATCCGAGTAACCGGGAAAATAGACGAGCGACCCTCGGCTTGACTCGCGTCAAAAGGAGAAGAAATCACGGTTCGAGCAAGTCACAATCCGCACTACAAAAGTTCAAATCCATCATCATTGTGAAGGTTTACACCGAAACAAGTGAAGAGTACCACTGATACATCAAAATCAGACACTATAGCTGACCGAAAAACACTCAACACTTTGAAGCTCGAATCAATCACGTGCAAGAAAAAGCGGCAAAGCATAACCATATAGCAGCGAGTTCGAGTCCGAGAATGAGGGTTCATGGGTCTGAAAAGGGCTATCTCCCGAGACATCCGAATTGGTTTGCATCTCGGCTTCAAAGGTAACACGTATCATTAACCCCATGTTTTTCGCACAATGCATTAGTAGCAAGCATGCATAACTGGCGAGATCTATAGTAGCTTGATTCATATCCATGTAGCATGTCTAGGATGACCGAAGCTTTGTGATGTTCGTACTTCACTTATTTCCTCTTATGACCTAGTTCTTGTTCGGGACGAACAAGTTTAAGTGTGGGGTGGTTTGATGAGCCGTATTTATACGACTCATCGAGTCATCAAATCCCACCAATTCCAGTACTTTTATATGCAAACAGTTACTTCTTAGTGTTGTTTCGCATTTCAGGTAATTTGGACGCTCTAAGAGGAATCGCATTCAAAAGACGGCTTTTGGAGCCAAAAACATCACAAGGAGTTTATGGCCGGTTTATATGCACTTAAAATGGAGAATGGCCGAGAAGAATGAAGAATGGCCCGAGGAAATCAAAAGATGGCCGAAGAGAAGCAGGCCACGTCCGAGAAAAGGCAGGCATCCGATCGGCTGTCCGAGCCATGCGCCCGGCCATGCGCCCGGCCATGCGCCCGGCCATGCGAGCAGGCATGCGCGTCCCAGCCGAAGACCCAGTCCGGACCTCCGAGCGCTCAGCGCTGTTTCATCCGGGCATCCGAGCGGGCATGCGCCCGGCCATCCGAGCGGGCATGCGCCTGGCCATCCGAGCACTCCAGCGCTGATCCATCCGAGCTCCATCCGTCCGGCCAGCCGAGCCTCATCTCATCCATTCGCACGTCCAAAGTCCAGCAGCCGGCCCAATGTGCATGCGATGCTAGGGTTTCGTAGCTTATTCACCAAGTTAGGGTTTCTCAAACCCTATAAATACAGGAGATCCTGCAGTCCTCAAATGATCAGAAAATCAGAGAGAAATCTCATCACACAGTTCTCATTCGACTCCTCTCCTTTGCCCGCCACCATTGTTGCGCCGCCCTTGCTCGCCAGTCCATCCGCTCATTCAGCCGTGCCTTGCTCTATTGTTTACTCGGTCATCAGTGAAGTTGTTATTCCCCTTTTATTTCCCTGCATTATTTCCTTATGACTATGTGTAACTAAAACCCATATTTGGGTTAGGGTTAAATAATTGTGACTTATGTTTTTGAGATTTGAATCTTAATGCTTGTTTCGTTATTCGATTAAATCGTTTGTGCTCATTATTTGGATTGAATTGTGAAGTTAAGTGGAGGCTTGGAATGGCAAAGCTTAACTGATCAATTCAACTCCCCTATTTGCTATTTGTTGATACTAGAGAGCTATTAACAAGTAGTGCACTAATTCGATATATCTTGGAATGGAATATTGAATTATTAGGTTTAATTGTGGTGTAGGCGTCCGGAAAGACACTACTTTAGGTTATAACTTGGAATGGAAGTAACCACACTTAGGAATTAGAAACACGATATTTAGAAATCAATGATAAAACCAAGTCACAATTGAATAATACCCTAACCTGAATATCTTCTCTGATTGATAAAGCCCCAGCAATTTTCGTGCCTTCTCAGTGTTCACTAACCAATACTTTCACTCTAGTTTCTTGTTTTTCTCCATTACAGAACGAAGTAGTAACCATCTAGCTCCCTTGGGTTCGACCCTTGCTTGCCGCTGTACTAACCCACAGTTTGAAGTGAGGAAATTATAAATTGTTTTTGCACAGGTACGACGACAGCCTGTTCATGCACCGTAACAGCAACAGTGCGTGTATCGTCAAGTTGTTCCACGACCAGTCTGCCGAGCACTAGAACAGACTGAATCCTTGCGTGTTAGAGTTCACCAGAATAATGAACTTAACACCGATGACCTACTCCAACCCTTCTCTGAATATCAACGTGAATAATTTCTCCAATAGTGCTGAATTCTGCAACTTGTTCAACCGCCAGTCTAGAACAGCAACCTTGAAAAAACTGGAAAGCACCGCCGTGAGTTCATTGGAATAATGAACTCAAGGCCGATCGATCTCTCTCTTCTCTCTCTGAGTGTGTATCTGCGTTTAGCTCTATGATCGATCAAGAATTGAGAACCTCAACTCTGTTTATATAGAGGCGGTGAAATCCTAAACGATTAAGATTTCCAATCTTCAACCGCCCATCTCTTTAGGAAATCTTTCCTAAAGCTTGAACAACTATACTAAGTTTTGCCAAACTACATGCCATAAATCTAACAATCTCCCCCTTGGCATTTTTGGCAAAACTACTACTTGTAATCTACCTGTACTACTATTACAGTTGAATCTTTGAAGGAGGTTTCAAACTCCCAAGCTGTGCTACGAACTAAGCTACCTACCAAGCGAATCTTTGAGGAGATTTCAAACTCTGAAACACTTCAAGCACAACGAATCTTTTAAGGAGCTTTCAAACTCCAAAACATGTCTAATAGAGCTTTCAAACTTCAATACTTCTCCCCCTTTTTGCCACAAATGAGTAAGGAGGGTTCAACAACATAAAAGTAGCGTTCAAGAAAGATACCTCAGAGCTTAAGGCATCGGGCTCATCATCCTTATCTTTGGCAGCATTTTGTGCAACCAACTCGAGTACCATGTTATTGGTACTGACTAACTCCTCCTCCAGATCATTTATCACTGTGTTCTTTGTGACTGTTGCAAAGCTGATAGATGTGTTCGCACTTCACAGGGATGTCTCTAGAACAACTCGGTTAAGACCTCCTGGTACTTCTCCTTCAAGATCATATACATGTTTCCTCTTGAAGTACCTATGATAAGCTTCTAGGACATGTGGAGCATCTGTTAACTTGTCCTGGCTTATCTTGATCTCTGAATGCTAGGTCATGATAAATGCAGCTATCTTGTTCCAGTCTGGTTTTGCTAGATTCACTTCTCTACCTTCTATTCCATAGTAGTTATTGTTCACATCTGAAGATATGGTGTTCTGCTTCTTTCTATGCTTAGCTTCCCATACTCCTCGCTATCAATGTATCCAAATACCTCTGGTAGATTTGTTATGGCTTCTCTCAGAACATGTTCCACGAATAGCTTCGCCATAGTAACTGATGGAAATAAATCCAACTCCTAGAGCAAGCTCACAATCTCCTTGACTAAGTACTTGTCGGCTTTTAAGATCCTTTCAGGGATAAAAGATCTTCTTTACACAACATCCCACTTCTTGGTTTGTTCTTCTGACACGAACCAGACTCCTTCAACAATCAACTCCCAGCACAACTTCTTTCCTCTTTCTATCAGTCTTTTCTCCCCCTGCAACCTTGCTTGTCTTCGTGCAGCAAGTACTTCACCTCATGTGAACCATCCTCAGCTTGGTCAACAACCATCTGCTTAGCTGGAACAACTGCTGGTTCATCAAGTTATACTGGGTGGTCTTTTTCTTCTTTTGAAGTAGCTTGACATGAGCAGCATGTTCAACTGCAACCGGTTCTTCTTTTGTAATAACCTCTGACTGCTCTTCATCACTGCCTTCTATATCATCACTTGATTCATTCACCTCTGTGACATCATACTGCTCAACAACTACTAGCAACTGGTTAAGCGAGTCATCTTACTTGCTAGATTCATTCCGTGAAGCCTCATCATTATCTAGAACAATAGTTTAGTCCTCAACCTCCATGAAGTCCATCTTCTCAACAATAACAAGAACATCCTCTTATCCATCAGATTGTGACTCTTCATCATCAGAACCAGTAATAACATCAACTTATTCCATCCTTCTTATGTCAGCCCTTCAAAGTATATCTCGTTCAAGCTCTGGCAGACCAACATGTTCTGGAACAACTTAGTTGTCAATAACACACAGACCCAACTAGGATCTAAGTGTCTCGAACTGTAGATTGTCCAATGCTTTGGTGAAGATGTTCGCTAGCTGCTTCTCAGTGGATACGTGCTTCAGAGTGATTACTTTCTTCTCAACTAGCTCTCGAATGAAGTGTGCCCGATGTTGATATGCTTTGTTCTGGAGTGCTGAACATGATTCTTAGATATGATGATTGCGCTCATGTTGTCACAGTAGTGTGTCGTCACCTCTTGCTTGACTCCATATTCTTCCATAACATCTGGGTAGAACAACTTCCAGCGGTGATATATTCTGCTTCAGCTGTGGAAAGGGTGTTGTTCTGCTTCTTACTTATCTTAAATTCGCTCTTCATTCGTTTCACAAGTTGATCCACCATCTTCTGATTACTTGAGCCAAATATAATGTCATCCAAAAAATTTGAGCAACAATAAAGTCTGACCTTGTGTGTTTGACGAACAGCGTCTCTACTCCCCCTTGCACATAGCCATGGTCAATTAGGAACCCCGTCAGCCTCTTGTATAATGCTCTGGGCACTTGCTTGAGTCCATATACAGCTGTCTTCAGCTGGTACACATGGTCAGAATGGTGGGGATCTTTAAGGCCTTTTGGTTGCGCTACATAGACTTCTTCACTCAGCAAACCATTCAGAAAGGTACTTTTGACATCCATCTGGAACAACCTAAACTCCAGGTGACAGGTTGGTCTATATCCGTTTGATGTCGCGTCCTCAATAGGTAGTTCAGGCGATTTGTCTAACACAGCTTCTTGCACAACGTGACTTGGTGAGGGTTGTTGTTCAGGGTCTGCTACAGCTCCATCTTCATCATTACCTTGAAAAAGAAGTGCATCCACATCATCTCTCACAGTCACATATATAGACTCTATCCAGGTTGTCTCAGGTGGTGTTTGACCAATCTTCAATAGATAACATTTGTTCAACGATCTGCTACCTTGCATCATGCATTCTCCTTCCTTGTTCAGCACCTGGCAGGTATCTTGGGTGAACTTTATATGATGGTGTTCATCACACAACTGACTAATACTGATCAATTCCCCTCCAATCCATCAACAAGAAGCACACTCTCGAGTTGTAGTAAACCTTGAACCTTCAATGTCCCCTTTCCGATCACCTTGCCCTTTACTCCATTTCTAAATGTTACAGATTGACCCTTGAACAACTTGATATTGGCTAGGAAGTTAGGATCTCCAGTCATGTGGGCTGAGCATCCACTGTCAAAGTACCATCGTCCCCTCTTCAAGTGACTGGTCGAACAATATGCAGCTAGATAGACTTCCTCCTTCTGTTTTACTCTCCAAACTTGTCTGACCTGTGGAACAGGCTTCTGCTTCAACTTCCTAAGATAATCAAGGAACTCGTAACATCTTGGTTTGACATGTCCCCTTTTGTTGCAATAGTAGCAGATTCTCTCATCTCTTCTCCGTACATCGTTCTGTTTTTGCTTTCTTGAGGGATACCAGGTTGCTTTTCTTCGCGGGAGATGCTCAGCTAGTACAACGTGCGATTGTGGCTTAGCTTTCACAAACGTTGTCTTTCCGGAGCTAGATGCACCAGTGAACCCTAACCCTTTGTAACCGCCACTCGTCCTTTAAGCTCCCAGAATAGAGTCTAGATCTTTAGTTCCAGAATTAAGCATCTTGACAGACTTCTTCAGGTTGTTCAGCTCTTCTAGTGTCTCGGGATGAACAAGTTTTTCTGTCTCAATCTCACATTTCAAAGCATCCATAATTAAGAAGATTTACCTCTCTTTGTCGTAGAGTATCATTCTTCTTCTTTAGATCATCTATTATATCTGGATGTTCGCCTTGGCTTGTTTCAATCTGAATCTTCAGAGACAACACAACCTCCAGTAGCTCGGTCTTCTGTGTAACAAGTTCAGCTTGTTCATCTTTTATTTCAATCAACTGGGCTTTAAGGTCAGTGATTGTCTATTGATATTCCACCTTTTGAGCTACTAAGACAGCTTTCCTTAGCTTTCCTTTTTCTTAGCTTTCCTTAGCTGCTTCTTCCCATAGCTTTCCTTTTTCTTCTTTCAGATCTGCCAAGTTACTGCGGTGCTTTTTGTTCCGCTCAACTTCAATCAGAAACTGTTGGAACAAATCCTTGTAATTGTTAACAAAATCTTCTTCAGTGATTTCTTCATTATCACTACAGCTTGAGTGCTGTGTGTGATCCTCAGAAGATAACTTTGACTCTACTCCTTTCAAATTGACACAGCTAGCAAGGGCTACAAAGTTATTGGACTCACCTTCTTGATTAGATTCACTGTCACTCCAGTTACCAGCATATGCATTCTTCTTTTTGCGTGTGTTAACACACTCCACCTAAATGTGTCTGTAGCCTTCACATTCTTTGCATTGGTTCCCTTTGCCTTTGTTGTCCTGGCCATAATCTCTAGATTTGTACTTTCTCTTAAACTTTCTTTCCTTCTGGATTCTTGAGTTGGATGATTCTCCTGGATTTCAACCTTCATTGTTCAGTCTTCTCATGAATTTCCTTGCCAGCATAACATACAGTTGTTCCGACATCTCACCTTCATTGTCTAGAACATCAGTAACTTCAGATTGCAGACCAACACACTTGACTTTCTTGTGTTATTCCTCTTCATCCATCCCCATCTCCATCTCATGAGCCTGTAGGGATCCCATCAGTTCATCCAGGCTCATGGTCCTCACATCGTGTGCTTCCTTGACTGCGAGAGCCTTCATTGCATATCGTTTTGGTAGAGACCTCAACACCTTTCTTACCAGCGTCTCTTCGCTCATGGGCTCTCCAAATGCAATCGATTCATTAGAGATGTCAAGTACCCTTGTGTTGAAGTCAGATATAGTCTGGTCCTCCTGCATTCTTAGATTTTCAAACTTTGACGTGACCATCTCCATTCTGGATATTTTGACCTTTGTCGTACCTTCGTGAGCCGTTTGCAATATGTCCCAAGCCTTCTTCGCAATCTCACAGGTTGATATCATCTTGAAATTCTTCCCATCAACTCCTTAGAATATGGCATTCATTGCTTTGGAGTTTGCGGCTTCAGTATTCTTCTGTATCTCGGTCCACTTGTCTTTAGCAAGGAGATTGACTTTGCCAGCTTCGGTAGTCACTGGATGTATCCACCCGTTTTCAACAGCTTCCCAAACTGATTCATCTTGTGACTTTAGAAAAGCCTTCATTTGCACTCTCCAATATCCATACTTGTTTCCTTCCAGCAGCGGTGGTCTCGTGATGTTCTGCCATTCTCTCAAATCCATCTTCAACAACCTTTGGATCTTACTCTGTGTGTTGAGTATTTTCTCTGATACCAATTGAAATCTTCCCGTGATAGTTGAGATGTTGTTCTGGTGGAGTGCAGAACAAATACTAGAACAACTTATGCAAAAATTAATGCAGTGCGGAAATAAACGATACGTAAAGTTGTTACCCAGTTCGACGTTAACGAGCCTACATCTGGGGGGCTGTCTCTTAGCCCAGTGGATAGCAATCACTAATAATGAGTATTGCGAGTACATGATCTTATGTTTACAGAATCCCTCTTAAACCGCCAGAGCCTCGGACACTCTAGCAACTGCTAACTAGGTCTCCCCTAGATCTTAGCTCATGCTCCGTATCCACCAATATGATCCTCCGCGAGAATCAGCGCCTTCTCCCGAATGCGCAGTAACAGCAACAGTGCGTGTATCGTCAAGTTATTCCACGATCAGTCTGCCGAGCACTAGAACAGACTGAATCCGTGCGTGTTAGAGTTCACCAGAATAATGAACTTAACACCGATGACCTCCTCCAACCCTTCTCTGAATATCAGTGTGAATAATTTCTCTAACAGTGCTGAATTCTGCAACTTGTTCAACCGCCAGTCTGGAACAGCAACCTGGAACAAACTGGATAGCACCACCGTGAGTTCACCGGAATAATGAACTCAAGGCCGATTGATCTCTCTCTTCTCTCTCTGAGTGTGTATTTGCGTTTAGCTCAATGATTGATCCAGAATTGAGAACCTCAGCTCTGTCTATAAAGGGACAGTGAAATCTTAAACGATTAAGATTTCTAATCTTCAATCGCCCATCTCTTTAGGAAATCTTTCTAATATCTTGTGCATATCTCTTGTAGATAATCCTTCAATATATCTTCAATATCGTTTAAGAAATCTTCGATTATCTTCTTTGCTAAGTTATCTTTAAGCGTAATATCTCCTCAACCGACTTGCAAAATATCTTCAACGTCCTAATCTGTTTTAGGAAACTGCTGATGTGTCTAACTTGTGCTACGTCGGTTGGAACAAGTTTCCAAATCTGAATTTTGGAAACTTCTATCTTCCGTCCTTCCATGTGCAACCGCCTTGATCTTCAGCGGTCAATTGTGTTTCCTAGTCTGAATTAGGAAACATTCCATCTGCACCAACTTGTTCCAGGACAGTTGACTCTGCTTGTCTTGAACAACAGCTTAAACTACTATACTAAGTTTTGCCAAACTACATGCCATAAATCTAATAGTTTTGAGGTGTGTCAAAGTGCTCTTGAATCGTTGAGTGAGGATCTTTGCTGATATTAGCATAACAAGGACGACGAAGCCACATTTCAGGAGGAAGAGATGTAGTGAGGATGATGACAAAGCTGAGTTGTTGCTGTTGTGTTGATGACTTATATGGAAAATGCAGGAGAGTGGACCAGGACATGCTGACAAGTCATTTAATACAATGTTGTAGAGAAATGTTGTCTCGGGCATGGTTGAGGCATTTGATCTGTCATGTTACACTATGATTAGATTAAGGAAAGGAGTTGACAGTTTGTCAATGGATAAGAATGCACCAAAAAGAAGGATGATTGCATTTTGGATAAGATTATTGGGAATTGTCCCAGAATGGATTTGGGAAGCGCTCTGGAAGCCGATGGATATGCTCTGATCGAGGTTTGAGAAGACATCAGATGTGAGACACCCAAGGATTATGTGGAGAAACAGAGTGTTTTTTCTCAGAAGATAAGAAAGGGATCGAGAAGAGATAAGAGATATTGGAGAGGCAACAAAGGTTTGGTCAGCATTATGGTGAAATGCAGACAGATATTCATAAGCTATAAGGGCGGTGATGAATGAAGTGGCTGCTGGTGGTGTCATCGTGTGATGAAGATGATGATGACATGAGTGACATTGATCATGAGAAGGATTTAAGGAGAATTCAATCTTTGCAGCCACAACTGAAAGGTAATGGCTTTGGAAAATGCAACGTGATGCATATGCTCGGATGAGAGCAGTGAGAAGGTTTGTTGCATCTGATCGGAGGAGACCAGTGACTCGGTGAGAACGGACTCAACATGGGTTTAAAGGACATTTCAACAATATCAAGAAGAATTGTGTGACTTGGCCGGAGAATCATTTTAAAAAAGGCTAAGATGGGAGTTGGCAGATTGGCAATTTGGAGTGTGCTCGTGGAAACTGTTTATTGTGAAAATTTATGAGGATTATAGGTCACTTATCTAGTGCGGTAAGTGAAGTCTACGAGTGAAGTAGACTTGGGTTTCTAGTCATACAACAAGTAGTGAAGAAGAGCAGTAACTCTCACTTGTTTAGCAGATGACTAATACTGCGGTATCGAAGAATGACGCTAGAGGAGCGGTCTATGAGAAGAAACCTGAGATAGTTGATGGTCAGCAGAACCAGTCAACAGGAAATAGTTGAGCAACCCAGCCAAGAGAAGATCACACATTGTAAACTGAAGAGAATCTTCAGTTTAGAGGAGGATATGTTGGAATACGTGGCAGTTGCATTAAAGATTGAGTCAAGCAGTTGGTTAAGATGGGAAGTTAGTGGCGTAGTGCATCCTATAGTTTAGGATTTACCGTTCTTGTATTTAGATATATAAGTAGAGTTTGATCCATGAATAAAATTGTCGAATCCAGTTCATCAATTTCTCTTCCATAAACCCAACAGTTTTAAAGTGTAAAATTGTCTAGTAGCATCATCAGTTAGCCTGATGATGGTGTTAGAGAATGCCAATTCACTAAGTTTTTTTTTGGGCATCCTCTTCCTGAAGGCTATTCTTCCGTGTCTGCTTCGTAGTATTTTCCCCGAAAAGAACCGCCTTCATATTTAAGTTCCACATGGAAAAATGCATGTTTCCATCAAAGGCTTTGGTCCTCACTCCGTCAGCCATCTTCTTAACCAGATATTAAAAATTCTCCCGCAAAAGAAAAGGGATCAGTCACTGTTTCATAAAAAAAAGGATAACTAGCAGTGCAAAAAGAAGATTGAAGGCTATGCAATACAACAAAATAACCTAAATGTGACCACTACCTTCCAAACGCTTAATTGCCACAAGGCTGCAGAGGCATCGACAGTAACTCTTACTTTTGGACTTAGAGAACCACAAACTCAAGATGCTCACAAGAGATTCTAGCTAGCGATTCTGATACCACATTGTAGGATCTAATCCACCCTACCCTATATGTTTAGTTCTTAGTCAATTATGTTATGCAATTCTCAATCAGCCGTTACACTTCAGAGGGAGAGAAAGAGCGAGATCAAGAGGGAGAGAAGACAAAGGCGATTTTCTTCCTGTGCGGCGTAACTCAAATTGAGCTGCTCTTCAGCAAGATCGGTGAACATTTTAGCGAGATCTAGGTGCGGTGCGCCTTTGCGGAGCCTATTGACAGTGGGACTTGAACACAAGACACCAACCTCCTTTAACAAAGACCTTGTGAGGCCTTTGTAACCAATTGGGCTGCAGCTCAATTGGCGACAAAGGCCTCACAAGGTCTTTGTTAAAGGGGCTGGGTGTCTTGTGTTCAAGTCCCACTGCCAACATCCTGCAGGGCACCTAATAGTGCAAGATGCGATGGATTGGGGTGTATGGCCTGCAGGCCTGTTTAGGGTTGTCTAAATCCTGTAACATTTGCAGCTCAATTGGTGACAAAGGCCTCACAAGGTCTTTGTTAAAGGGTGGTGGGTGTCTTGTGTTCAAGTCTCACTGCATACATCCTGCAGGGCACCTAATAGTGCAAGATGCGATGGATTGGGGTGTATGGCCTGCATGCCTGTTCAGAGTTGTCTAAATCCTGTAACAGAGCTAAGCTCGACTTGTCTCGTTGGCATTGGGTTCAGGACCACACAAGAGACCGATTCTTCTTTTAGTCTACATTTATAGTCTTATTACTTACGTTTAGTGTCTAGAATATGATAACGCCAGTGATCTGTTAGTTCATAAACGCTTGCAACATAATTAGGGCTTAAACGTGCGTAAGGGCAAGAGATTTATATGTTGACCGCCGATGTGTTTCAAAGATTTGATGCTCCCCCTGCAGCTCGGATCTTGGACTTGGCTTATGCTGACAAGCCTAATCTGAAAAACCAAACATTGTTATGAATATTGATATTAATATTGTATGACTCTTAGCTTTTCATGGAGTTTCTCTATTAGTTGCCCCAGTTTGAAACTCATTTTTCCAAAACAGCTTGTTTGAAAAAATGGAATATTCAGATTGCCCCATTTTAACAAATATCGATTCTAAAGGAATCGGTATTAAGAATTTTTGGTCAATACCGATTTTTGTTGAACCGGTTGATTACATTTTGGCTAATCCCAGGGAACCTGTGACGGAGCCCACTACACTGTCGTTAAGGTGCAATGTTCTCTGTGCAAAATAAATTTATAACTCCGATACTCGCGACTTAACTATTTTGGGTAGTCAGTGGTAAGTACGGGTCGAACCCAAGAGAGTCAGGTGAATAGTTGTTCTTTCGAAAAGGGGGATTAAATAAAGCAGTTGGGGTGTTGTTTTTGGTTTTTAGTACCGAAAGGTAAAGTAACAGTTGATATTACAATTAAAGGAAATATTCGGTTTCAGGGGACTTGTATCATATTTTCATTTATCATTGACCTCTAATGATCATACTAAGTGTTTAAAAGTGAATCAAGGCTATTCCTAGCACATGACTTGCCACACCGTCTAGTCTTTTGCAAGACAATGAACTCTTGTTCTAGTATGTGCATCCATTTGATCATCATTCCTGATAAACCAAATGGTGTTTTAAAGAGGTTGACTTCCACAGATAAGCTGTGCTCTTCCGAGCCTCTACTTATCCATGGAAGATCACGAACCCATGGCAGAGCTTTGCTCTTCCGAGCATCCACTCAACCAATAGAATTCTGACCTAATATATGGCACCTAGAACAAGTTGAACACAAAGAGGCACTAAGAGAAGGGTCTAAAACATTGTATGATACAAGTACACCCCTTCAACCGAATGAAGAGTTTAGATACGAATATCCATAGAGGTGGATACCATAGCTAAGTACTTGGAAAAGTAAAGGTTTTGAAAGACAGAAAGTAAAGGTTTTGGAAAGTAAAGACAAGGAAAGTAAAGTTGCAGTTTTGAAAGACAGGAAAGTAAAGTACTTTGAAAGACAGTAAAGTAAAGAAGAGAGTACTTACAAAAACCGTTGAGAGTGCTAAAGATCAAGCTTCGATTCCAAAGTAAAGCGATTACATGATTGTGCTCTCAATCTAGAGAGATAAGTGATTGTGGATTTGATGGATGATTTACAAAGAGGAGGGCATCTCTATTTATAGGCTAAGGAGGAGATATGGATGTGGATGAGAGGAGACCACATGTCACAAGATGGGAGGGAGAGCAAAAGCCATCGGAGTGAGTCATCACTCCAAAAGTCGCCGGCCACATGGAGGAAGGGGAGAGGTGGAGTGGCTTAGCCGCCGGCTAGGTGGAGGAGAGAAGAGAGTTTGTGAGTTTTGTGAGCTCATCCCAAAAAGCCATCGGTTCTTCCAGCTCCGGACTGACTCTGGTTTCCCTTCGGTTGGAATTGTTTTGAGTGATTCCACGTCAGGTTCTTGAAAGTCAGAATTTGGTCGTGACCTGGAATGACTCGTAATTCATTTTCAGCTTTAAAACTCCTCCTTAGCCTGTATTCTCTCTAGACTTCAAAATACCCTGTAGATAAATATCGGATATAACAAGCAAAAGTTAAATAGACAAAGAGTCTAATTTGGTGGGTTTAACTGTGTTTATGATTCATACAATTATGGTCCATCAGATCACCCCACACTTTTAGTTGTTCGTCCCGAATAATGCTATTTAAGGGCGGAACACAATCTAAGTAAAAACTTTTAAATATGAAGGTGAGACTGTGGGACTAGATTTATCCTAATTCATGCATTACTTACTTATTACCAAACTAAACCGTGTAAATACTTAGAAGAAACTTGATACTTGTACCTTTGCGCCGAGATGCAAATTAATTCGGATGTTTCGGGAGATAGCCCTTTTCAGGCTCCTGGACTGCATTCTCGGGATCGACTAGCACTATATGGTTTCCTTGTAGCTTTCTCTAGCACGTGATTCGGTTCGAGTTTCACTGAGTTGAGCATTTTGATTTCTTTTTGGAGAGGGACAGCTTCTGTAGTGAATCGGCCTTTGGCCTTTGATATTGAGTTGGAGTTTCTTCACTTTTGTTCGGTTAAAACCTTTACAATTTTGGCCTTTGGCCTTTGATTAGCTTCTTTGAGCTTTTGCTTTTTTGTGACTTGCTAGTCCATTTTCTCAACCTTTCTTTGGGAGGTCCAATCATCGCCCGCGAGCATATGGAAATACCTCCCCGCTCGTTCTCATCCTCGCCGTTTCGCGCGGGTCAAGATGAGGGTCGCTCATCTATTTTCCCGACTACTAGGACAAGAGATAGGACGGTTTGATTCCCGTCCCGCCTCTTGCATAAATGCTGCACGGCAGAGATGACTTCAGTCTTCACTGAAACCCGAAGTGCAGCCTCCATTGATTTCGAAAACCATATAGTTAGATTCGATCCTTCGATTGCTTGCCAAGCCTCTCTAGGGCAGTTTATATCAACTCCACATCCCCTGTATATCTCAGCACAAAGGGACAAATGAGAAGTTACATCCTAAGTTTTTAAACAGTTGAATTTTCACAAGGTAAATGCATGAATTAAGATCTATCTTTTTCACATTCTCAAGTTCATATTTTCAAAAAGATGATATTAAGGGAAAAGGAAAAGAAAAACATGTTAATTAACTATGTACACAGGCGGTTCTCACCCACACTTTTGAACGAAGGCGTGCCTTTCAGCATGACTTAGTTCAAAAGTCATGCAAATATATACAAGAGAAGGAAATCACATTAAGGAAAAGAGAAGAACTGAACTCCCTTTTACTGTGTCGTGTCGTGGAATGACATGCCTCGGAGCTGGATAATCGAGGGAGTTCGGTTAGGGCCTTGAACTCTCAGCGCAGGCCCGGTAATTTCTCGGAAGCTGCCTGGCTGATCTGATCTTACTCCAAAAACCGATTCCTACATGTTAGACATTCCTTCTATACAAAAAGTGGGTGAGAGCGACTTACGGTAAAAACTAAATGACAGAAAATAAAATTACTGAAAGTAAGATAGGTGTCGGGTTACCTCCCGACCAGTGCCTTTGTTCAACGTCGTTGGCTCGACGCATGGGGATCAAAAGTTTGGATCCCATGGGCAGCTCAGGTCATAGTGTTGTGGAGTGCCTACTTTCATTTTTGCCTTGCCTTTCCCCGATTTCTTGTGAGATGATGTGCTTGGGTCCTATTCCCATGGTTTTGGTGGTTTCTCCTTCCATTGTTTCTGAGGAGGCGAGGGACCTTTGACCATAGCTGCTGGTCTTGTCACTCTCTCGGTCTCTCTTGGCTGGTCAGAAATCTGTGTTCTGAGATTCGAGATGGGTACAATGTCTGGTGGTTTCCTTGTCCTTGGGCGACCATCATAATCATCGATGTAGAAATCTAAAATTTTGCCCCCAAATGCAAGTGATAAGAAGCCCTTTCCCATGTTGATCCATGCTTTGGTGGCATAGAGAAAAGGTCGTCCCAAAATAAGTGTTGGAGGGTGATAGAGCCCACCGCACTGTCGTTAAGGTGCGGTGTTCTCTGTGCAAAAGCAAATTTATATTCCGCTACTCGTGACCTTACTACTGGGTAGCAAGTGGTGAGTAGGGGTCGAACCCAAGGGAATTAGGGGATAGTCGTTCTTTGAGGGATTGTACAGCGAGGGAGCGTGTTTTAGGTTGATTGAGGTTTTAGTGCGGAAAAGTAAGTGATTGGTTGGTTGGTTTTGGTTTTTAGTGCGGAAAAGTAAATGACAGAAAAGTAAAGTACTGAAAATAAAAGTAGAAGACTTACAGCGGGTGATGCGTGATTGGCAAGCCTTCCGGAACGTCAGCAGTTGATAATACCGTTTATACTAAAATTGAAAGTAAGTGCAAGGGGTTTTTTAAATCTAAGGAAAGAATTCGGTTTCTGGGGCCTTGTATCATAGCCTGTTTATCATTGACCTTTAGTGATCCTACTAAGTATTCAAAAATGTATCAAGGCCATTTCAAGCGCACGATTTGCACACACCGTCTAGCCCATTTCAAGGTCGTAGAGCACTTGTTCTATTTAGACTAGCACCCCATTTCAAGGTATACTAGCCTATGTGCATCCATTTGATCAATCATTTCCGATCAAACCAAATGGTGTTTAAAAGAGGTCAAACTCCTCAGATAAGCTTTGCCATTTCAAGCATCCACTTACCCGAGTATGTTCATGAACCCCCACGGAAGAGTTTTGCCATTTCAAGCATCCACTCAACCTTAGAAGTTCTGGCCTAATATATGGCACATAGAACAAGTTTTGAATAAAAAGAAGAGGCACTAAAAAGATGGCCTAAAACATTTTATGATACAAGTACACCCCTTCAACCGAATGAAGAGTTTAGCTACGAATATCCATAGAGGTGGATACCATAGCTAAGTACTTACGGTTTTTGAAAGACAGTAAGTAAAGGAAAGGGGTGAGTACTTCAAGAACCGACAAGAGTACTCAAGAATAGAGAAAAGTAAAGCTTGAGTACTACAAGAACCGACAAGAGTACTCAAGAGCGAACTATAATACTCAAGAACCAACAGGAGTATTATAGATTGAAAACCAAACTTACAAAGTGCCAAACTTTAGAGAGAAAAGTGTTTTGTGAATTTTAGGATATGGATTTACAAATGAGAATGACTTGTATTTATAGCCAAAAGGGAGAGGAGATCTGTGGCTTGGATGGAAGCACATGGCATCATCCCATGAAGAGGTTATAGCCGCCGGTTGTGGGTGGAGAAAGGGGGAGAGCTTCCTCCATGGGTGATGACGGAGCCCACTGCACTGTCGTTAAGGTGCAATGTTCTTTGTGCAAATAAATTTATATGTTCCGCTACTCGCAACTACACTACTGGGTAGCAAGTGGTAAGTAGGGGTCGAACCCAAGGGAATTAGGAGGATACGTTGTTCTTTGTGGGATTTGTACAGGATGGGAGCGTTTTTTAGGTTTGATTGAGATTTTAGCGGTTATGACTAAGTGACTTTTTTGGTTGTTTTGGTTTTGAGTGCGGAAAAGTAAATTACAGAAAAGTAAATACTGAAATTAAAATACTGAAAATAAAAAGAAAGACTTACAGTGGGTGATGCGTGATTTGCGAGTCCTCCGGTAGATGAGCGGTTGGTGATTGCAGATGATCGAGCAATAAAAGTAAATACAAGGGGTTTTTGTAATTCAAGGAAAACATTCGGTTTTAGGGGCCTTGTATCATAGTTGTTTATCATTGACCGCTAATGATCATACTAAGTGTTCAAAGATGAATCGAGGCCATTTCTAAGCGCAAGACTTGCAACATCGTTTAAAACAGTTGTTCTACTTAAGACTAATTCCTCCTTTCGAAGTATCTTAGCCTTATGTGCATCCATTTGATCTTCTGTTACGATTTCCCAAAATGGTTTTTAAGATAAGTCGAACTCCTCAGATAAGTTTTGCTTGTTACAGCTTCCACTTATCGAGTATGTTCACGAATTCCCACGGAAGAGCTTTGCTTGTTACAGCTTCCACTCAACCTTGGAAATTATGACTATATATGGCACATAGAACAAGTTTTGAACACAAAGATGCACTAGGTGCAGGGTCTAAAACATTTTACAATACAAGTACACCCCTTTAACCGAATAAAGAGTTTAGCTACGAATATCCATAGAGGTGGATACCATAGCTAAATACTCTGGGGTTTTTGAAAACAGTAAGAGGAGAGGGGGTGGAATACTCAAGAACCAACAGGAGTATTCCTAATTCCTACTGAATACTCAAGAACCAACAGGAGTATTCTCTATAGTATTATAATACTCAAGAACCGACAAGAGTATTATAATTTCAAACCATTATAATACTCAAGAACCAACAAGAGTATTATTTCATAAACCAAACTTACAAAGTAACAAACTTAGAGAGAGAAGTGTATTATGATTTGTGGATGATGAAATGAGGAGGAGGAACTCTCCTTTTATAGCCACAAGGGGAGGAGGATGGAGGGTGGAGATGGTGGCATGTGGCTTTTGATCCAAGGGAGGAGGAGGAGGAGCAAGGAGGAGGCGCCACATGGGGGAGGAGAAAGCCGCCGGTTGGGGGGTGGAAAGCCACCGGTGGCCGGTCACCATGGAGGGGAGGCTTCCTCCCTTGGCCACCTCCAAGCAAGGTTGCCGGTCACCTTGGTCCATGGATGAGTTTTGACAGTTTTGTGCAGTCTTTTCACAAAACTGTCAATCCAATTTTGCTCTGGTCTGACTTGGTTGTTCCTCGGTTGAATTTGTATTGAGTAATTCAATGTCAGGATCTTGAGATTTCTTCGTTCAGCGTCTGATCTTGACCTTGGAATGACTCGTAATATCTTTTCAGCGTAAAATCCTCTCCTTAGCGTGTTTTCTCTCTAAGCGCCAAAATACCCTGTAGAAATATATCGGGACTAACAAGTAGAAGTTAGATAGACAAACAGTCTAATTTGGTGGGTTTTACTGTGTTTTTGATTCGTATAATTATGGTCCATCAGGTGACCTCCTCCAAAAGCCGCCGGTCACAAGGGTAAAAGGAGGAGTTTTGTGTGAGTTTTGTGATGTTTTCACAAAACTATCGGTGTATTTCAGCTCCGGACTGACTTTGGTTGCTCCTCGGTTGGATTTGTTTTGAGTAATTCAATGTCAGGATCTTAAGATTTCTTCAGTCGGCGTCTGTTCGTGACCTTGGAATGACTCGTAATATATTTTCAGCGTAAAAACTCCTCCTTAGCGTGTTTTCTCTCTAAGCTCCAAAATACCCTGTAGATAAATATCGGAACTAACAAGCAAAAGTTAAATAGACAAACAGTCTAATTTGGTGGGTTTTACTGTGTTTATGATTCGTATAATTATGGTCCATCAGATCACCCCACACTTTTAGTTGTTCGTCCCGAACAATGCTATTAAAGGGCGGCACTCTAAGTAAGCTTTTAAAATATGAAAGTGAGATTGTGGGACTCGATTTATCCTAATTCATGCATTACTACTTATTACCAAATTAAACCGTGTAAATAAATAGAAGAAACTTGATACTTGTACCTTCGTGCTGAGATGCAAATTATTTTGGATGTTTCGGGAGATAGCCCTTTTCAGGCTCCTGGACTGCAACCTCGGGACCGTCATAGGATCCATGTTGGAGGGCTCATTTGGAGTTTGGGGAGAATGGTCAACTTGTTGGTAGGGCTTTGGGGCTTGAGCTTGATAATGTTGCCCTTGGTTTTGGTTCCTTCGGAGTAAAGTTGTTCCTTGGCTTTGATATTGGTTCCTTGGTTGGAATTGATTCTTTTGTGGGAAAGCTTGATTAGTGGACGTAGGCTTAGGACCAAATTCGAGAGGTGTAGAACCAAAATTGGGACGAGTGGGATTTGTAGTCTTGTATGAGAAATTTGGGTGATTCTTCCAAACTGAGGAAAACCTTGGTGTAGTATAATTAGATTGAGAATTTTGGCCTTGAGTGGCACTAGCATCATACTCTCTACCTTGGTTTCCACCAACATAATTTGCTTCTTCATACCCAAATCTATGCCCATCCCTTTGAACCAAGGGGCAAGAGTTAGTTTCATGCTCATAGACTTCACAAATGTCGCACCCTTGGCTTGTTGAGTGGTCTCTCTCCGGGTGTTTCAATTTGAATACTTCATCCAAGAGGTTCTCAAAATCCTTCTTTAGGGCATCATAGTCACTTGAGCTTACCGCTTTTACTTTATGTCTTTCTCCCCTCCTTCTCGGGTTTCCTCTTTCACTTCCCCAGGTGAAGCAGTTATTTGTGATCTTCTCTATTACCGCATATCCTTCATGACGTTCAAGTTCCATGATAGCTCCTCCCACGGCGGTATCAAGTGAAAGCCACGATGGACCATCAACACCATGATAGAAGGTATGGAACACGAGGAGGTTATCTAAGTTGTGATGTGGGCAAAGCCTTTGATACTCCTTGTATCTCTCCCAAGCCTCATAGAGTGTCTCTCCATCTATTTGTACAAAGTTTGTGATTTGACTCCTATAGTAGGCCGTCTTGGAAGGACGGAAGTACTTATTGAGGAATGCAACGGCAAGCTTCTGCCAAGTGATGAAACTTCCCGGCGTTTGGCTCCTTAACCAATCAGTAGCTTTTCCCGTGAGGGAGAAAGGGAACAACCTCAAAAGCTTAGCATCCTCGGAGACCCCATTGATCTTGAAAGTATCACAAACTTCAAGAAATTTAGTTAAATGGGAGTTCGGGTCCTCGTGGTCTCTCCTTGAGAATCGGTTTGATTGAAACATTTGGATTGTCGAGGTCTTCTAGTCGAAGTCTCGGTTATCCACCTCCGGGACAAGGATTGGGGAACAATATCTATAAGCATTAGGAGCGGCGTAGTCTTTAAGGACCCTTCTAGCACGAGGGCCTTGAGGTAGTTGATGATGAGGAGGAGGAGGTATTTGCGGTCTTCCGTCCGTGGTTTGAGTATTACTTTCTTGAGAATTTGAGATTGATCCTTTATCCTTGGTTGTCTTACTCCTTGTGAGGTAGGGGTTAACGATATCTCTTATCGGTGGATTCAAGTCTCAATCCACAATCTTGGTAAGTTTCTTTGTCTTATGTGGCATAAAAGAAGTGAACCTATAAGGGGAAAACATACAAGACAAGTGAGGACGGTGAAATGATCTCATGAATCACAAGTAGCAAAACAAATAAAGAAAAACATGAAATAGTCAAAGTACTAAATGATTCGTCCTAGGGACAATCTAGCCATTGCTCCCCGGCAACGGCACCATTTTGATAGTTGTAATTTTTGTCTAGTCAAAAGAAATTTATAATTGACTGGTAAGACCGGTGTCGAACCCAAGGGAGCAATTCGATTATACGCTAGGAGAATAAAATTTTCAACTTAGCTATTCCTTCAAATTGATTATGAGATGGTTTCCAATTTAAAGCAAACAAGGAAATGGTTTCAAGGGGGTTTTGATCAATTTAAAGAGAGTTTCGAGGGGTTACTCTCCTCATCGGCATTTCCCAACGATCATGCACACAAGAGTTAAATCATTTGTAGGGTTTGATTGGTTTAAAACCTAACTTAGGCTAAGATAAACAAACTATCATGTGAGTCTAATCCTAGTCAAGCCGTCCTATTAGAACCTCACCTTATTAAGATATTGATTCACTCTATAGCACTATTATCCTGGGAACATCTCCCAAGGTAATAAATGCTATAGGCATTAAGCTTTAGTTAACCTCACACCCATGCATTTACTCTCATAAACACTTGATGAGTTCATTTCCACCATATCCAAACAATCACTAAGCTTTTTCAATACTTAGATCATAGTTCTAAGGTAAACATGTCACTTAGGCATTTTATCAAACACTTGGTAACATGTCATAAATAGAGCACTTAGTGAAAATGAAATCAACTCCATAGATTGCATATTGAATGTGTATACATGATCATTGAGTACCAAGGAGGGTAACAACACCCTCAAAACACAAGGGGACCACTCACACATCATGTAAGACAGCATGGTGTGAGTAGGGTTTAAGCACAACAAATGAGAATAAAAGGGGAATAGAGATAGGATGGTTAATCCTAATGTCTCCCTTTTGATCTTTAGATGGTGATGAATGATCTTGATTTGACCTCTTTTTCCGGAAATTTTCCCCCAAGATGCCAGATGGTTAGGTCTAAACAACCACTTTTTATTTATAGCATCGGGTAAAAAAATATGCTATAACAGGCCCAGCCGGTCGGCTGGCCATGGCCTTCGGATCTCTAGCATGTCGGCTGGCGTAGGGTGAGTTCAGTCTGATCTGAAATGTTAATCCAGCCGGTCGGCTGGTCAGTTGAGCCGCCCGGTTGAGAATGTTCTTAATAAGGCAGTTTGGTAGCTCTTCTCCAGCCGACCGGTTGAGTTCATTAGCCGACCGGCTGGAGATCTTCTTGATGCAGGCAGTCTGGAAGCCTTTTCCACCCGGCCGGCTGATGAGACCACCCGACCGGGTCGAGGTGCGAAGAATGCTGTTGAGTCTGCCCCATCCATCCAACCCCTCGGCTGGTACAGGGGGGATTTCCCAGCCGGTTGGCTGGGGCCCTTTTCTGCTCATTGTTGCTCCGAATCTTTGATTTTTCCTGAGTTTCCGTAATTTGACTTTGACACAGAGAACATCTTGTTTTGTACCTGAAGCATGGGGAAAAGAGATCAAATGACATCAAAGTATCGTCGTAAACGACCCAAAGCTATGGTGAAATATGGCTATTAATGAGTCGAAAACTCGACTTATCACTCACATCAAGACAGAAAAGATCGTTTTGAAGGACAAACACGAGTGAAAGTCAGACATCAATGTGTATCGTTATGATTTCGCTTAATGTTCAGACTTAAGGCTATATGTTCAGACTTAAAGACTAAATATTCGGCCATAAAAATTATTCATAAAGCTTGTAGAATGTGTTTTGAAATGATATTGGCTTATCTTATTGGTCATGAATGAAATGAATTTGCACCACAAATGACATATTAGACCTTTGTTATTTCAAATGAGTGCTGAGAGAAAATGAAAAATCCGATGGAGAAAAAATATATATAGTTGCGTAGCTACCCTTATGCCCAACAACTCTCTAGTTCACACCGAGAGCAAGCAAGGTCATTTAGAAGGTCGATTCATGAGTGAAATTCAGACATCAGTGTGTACTGTTATGATTCCGCTTAATTTTTAGACTTAAGGCATAATATTAAGACTTAAGCCAAAATGTTCTGACTTAAAGACTAAATATTCAGCCATACAAAGTATCCATAAAGGTTATATAATGTGTTGTAAAATGATATTGAAGCAAAATAAAGAGTCCTTAGCTCATATTGGCCATGCGTGAAATGAATTTACACCACAATGGCATATTAGACTTTCACTATTTCAAATGAATACTTGGAGCAAATGAAAACTCTAATGGAGGCAAGCTATATATCGTTTCGTAGCTATCTCAAAGCTCTAAAACTATCTAGTTCACATCGAGATTAGAAAATGTCTTTTAAAAGGTCGAAAATGAGTGGTAGTCTGACATCAGTGTAACCCGCTAACTATTCTGCAGTCGCGCTCAGTTCGACTCGTGTTTCGACTTTGTAACTGACATTTTATGCTCTTTGTATGAACTAGAGAGTTGTAAATCTTCGAATTAGCTACAGAACGTCATATAGCTCGTCTCCATCAGATCTTTACTCTGTTCCCAGCACTCGTTGGAAGTATCAATGGTCTAATCTACAGTTAACAGCGTTATTTTTTTATGATGTTTATACCCTCGCATCTTGACAGAACCGCTCGTCGTCAAAGCGATTTGTGCAAATAAATTTATAAGTCCGCTACTCGCGACTCAGCTACTGGGTAGCAAGTGGTAAGTAGGGGTCGAACCCAAGGGAGTCAGTGTGGATTAGTTGTTTGTACGGGATTGTCACAAAAGTAAATACAGTTGGGGGTTGGGTTTCAGTGTTTTGGGAACTGAAAATAAATTACAATAATTAATAATGGACTGTGAGGAAAGTATTCGGTTTTAGGGGCCTTGTATTATAATTGTTTATCATCGACCGCTAATGATCATACCAAGTGGTCAAAGATGAATTGAGGCTATTTCTAGCGCAAGATATGATCATGCTAAGTATTCAAACGATGAATCGAGGCTAGTTACAGCTCAAGACTTGCAACACCGGTTTAAAACAACACCTGTTCTATTTCAGTCTAGCGCCAATACCCAAAGGTATGCTAGCCTGTGTGCATCCACCTGATCTCACTGTTACGCTCGACCAGATGGGGTTTAGGATGAGTCGAACTCCTCAGATAGCTTTGCTTGTTACAGCTTCCACTACCTGAGTATGATCACGAATTCCCACAGAAGAGCTTTGCTTGTTACAGCATCCACTCAACTTTGGAAACTCTGATTATATATGGCACATAGAACAAGTTTTGAATACAAAGGTATACTAAGAGTAAAGTCTAAAACATTTATAATACAAGTACGCCCCTTCTACCGAATAACTAATTTAGCTACTAATCATGGAAATGGTTATCATAACTATGAACTTGGAAATAAACAACAGTTTAGCAAGACAATTAAATAAATAAAAGAAGACTTACAAAACCGTTGAAGCGCCAAGGATCAAGCTTTGATTCCCAAAGTAATATTACATGATTAATATTACATGATTAGTGCCCAAAATTCTAGAGAGATAAGTGAATTGTTGTGGTGGTGATGATACAAATGAGGAGGAGGAGCTCCATATTTATAGACATGGAGGAGGAGGATGGAGGGTGGAGATGGTAGCACATGGCAAGCATCCATGGAGGAGGAAGGAGGAGCCACCACATGGCAAGCATCCATGGAGGAGGAGTGGAGAGCAAGTTTGGAGGTGTATGGCTTGGATGGAAACACATGGAGGAAGAGGAGTGGTGGAGCCACCATGTGAGGAGGAGCCGCCTATGTGAGGAGGAGGCTCCTCCCCTTCTAGCCGCCCATGTGAGGAGGAGGGGGGGAGGCCACCCATGAGTCATCCTTGCATATGGATGAATCTTGATGGTTTTGTACAGTCTTTACAAAACTATCTGTCCAATTTCACTCCAGGCTGTTTTTGATAATTCCTCATTTGGATTTAATTTGAGTAATTCATCGTCAGGATCTTGAGATTTCTTCGTTCAGTGCTTGATCTTGACCTTCAATTGACTCTTGATATCTTTTCAGCATAAAATCCTCTCCTTAGCGTGTTTTCACTTTAATATCTAAAATGCCCTGTAAAAATATATCTGAACTAACAAGCAAAAGTTAAATAGACAAAATGTCTAAATAAGGGGGTTTTACTGTGTTTCTGATTCGTATAATTATGGTCCATCACATCTGTTATGTATTTTTTAAATAACTCTGCTATAATTTTATTTATTTACAAAAAGTGCCCCCAATTATGATTGGCTGTGAGTGCACATGTCGAATTCTTAGGTGGTGTATAGTTTATATATTTAAATGTGGTTTGTATTTGATCCATTCTCTGAATTACTATCATTTATAAATTGTTTGTATAAGAATGCATCATATACAAACCCTATCTTTTTATATAATCTACAAACCACCGAATAATATGGTCTTTTTTATTTTTTTTATGTTAATTGTTCAGTGGTTTAGCTAAATGTTTAGTGATATGTTTAAATCGTTACTTTTCGCTACAATTCGTCAAAAACAAAAAAATGCATTCAATGAACATTTTTGCGTTACCACTGAACATTTTGCCTTACCATTAAACATTTTGCCTTATCACTTAACATTTTGCTTTTTTAAGGTTTCCACCTATTTTAATTAAATATTCAGTGATAAACTAAACGTTCAGTGATAAGTTTAATGTCCAGTGAATTGTACACGTATTTTGTGAGTATTCAGTGATTTTAACTAAAATGTTCAGTGATAAGCCAAAATGTTCATATTTAAGTCAAATTGTTCAGATTTAAATCAAATTGTTTATACTTAAGCCAAAATGTTCAGTGAATAAAATATTTTTTTCGATGAATTGAAGTGAAAAGTAACAAATTTTAGTGTTATGATCGGTTTATCTCTTAAAGTGGTTCAATATATGAATTTCGTCCAAATTTAAAGTTTATTGAGTGGTTTGTAGTTTATATAAATAAGTGAGGTTTGTATGTGATCCTTAATCTTGTTGGTATAAACTATCCAAATTTTCAAATGGAATTTAATTTCAAGTTTTTGAATTAGAGAATGGATCAAATACAAAACCTATTTTTTATATAAACTACAAACCACGGGGTAATATGATCTTTTCCAATTTCCGAGTTTATTGTTCAAAGATTTAGATAAATGTTCAGTGATATGGCTAAATCGTTACTTTTTGCTTCAATTCATCAAAAAAATATTCACAGAACATTTTTCCCTTATCACTGAACATTATGATTTTTCAAGGTTTCCACGTATTTTGGCTAAATGTTCCTTGCTACTAGACATTGTCGAGTAAAATTTCCAAATTCTCTACCTAATTTGTGAATTTTTAGTGAGTTTAACTAAATGTTCAGTGATAAAGCTAAATGCTCAGCGATAACGCTTAATGTCTAGTGAAATGTACAAGTATTTTGTGAATATTAAGTGATTATAACTAAAATGTTCAGTGATAAAGCAAAATGTTTAGTGATGAGGAAAAGGAAAAGATCAGGTCAAAACCATCAGTTTTTGTCAGAACTTAGAACTTTTAATATCCGTCCGATTTAAATCACCTACGCTCCTCAATTTTAGCAAATACAATTATTTTAATTATAATATATATGATGAGAGAGCATATTATTCAATTTCAAAACAAATCAAATGATCTTGTATCGACTAAATCCCACGATTTTTGAAGAAGATTGGATCACATCGTACCTTCATCAGTAACAAAATTATTCTCGTGTGATTTTCACAGTCGACGACATTAGTCTGTGCTTTGATTATGTCATTCCCTTTTGACAGACAATTACCATCAAATATTAATCACATGAGCGATATCAATGCAGGTAAAATCCATGTTCAACTATTTTTTTTTCTGGAATATACATCAAATTATATTTCGTCATTTTTCAACCGATCTAATAAACGTGCAATAGTGGGCAGACGATGAAAGTCAATGGCAGATGAAGACACACTCAGGGTAAACGAGCTTTATTGTTCGTGGACCAGAACTTCATGTTCGTGATTTTGAGCAGAACAGTGTTGATCAAAACCACGAACAAAAGAAGCATATTCACAAACAATAAACAAGAACCCAGAAATATATATGACTCTTATTCAAAACCGCGAACAACAAAGGTATAATCACGAAGAAACTGTGAACAAAGAAATATATGTGGATATCAAAGATGGTAAGTCGACAGATGAAAGGAAATCAATGAGAGGAAAGACGCTTGTTGAAGAGTTCGTGATTTTATGTTTCAAAAATTTATGGCTCCAAATAAAGAAACTCATATTTGTCTCGATATTCATAGGGTTATAATATTAAAATATATATATTATTTATCACTCCTCCAGTCATAGATTTGAATCCTGAGTGGGTTTCCCCTGGTGGGTAGGGATAGAAGGGCATAATAGGTATAAGGATTGAGTCCGAGCGCTGTCTAGTCCTTTCCTTTTATGAGAAAAAAACTTACGCTTATTTCATAAAAAATATATTATCTTTGCTAATATAACCTTATGAGCCATTAAAACGAGTAAAAGAATATTTATTTTGAAATAATCTTGATTAATCTAAACCTTTTAAATTATCAGACCAACAATTATCAAAAGTTCTAAGTTCTGACAAAAACTAGCAGTTTTGACCAGAACTCAACCTTAAGGAAAAAAACTCAGTGATAATGCAAAATGTTCGGTGAATAAAATTTATTTTTCGATGAATTGAAGCGAAAAGTAACGATTTTTAGTGTTCTGGCCGGTTTATCTCTTAAAGTCGTTTTATAGTTTATTAATAAATGAGGTTTGTATGTGATCCTTACCCTTTGAACTAAATTGTAAGAGAATGAATCAAATACAAACCATATCTTTTTATATTAACTACAAGCCACAGGGTAATATGGTATTTTCCAATTTTCGAGTAAGTTGTTTTTATATATTAATTTCGTCAGAATTTAAGTGGTTTGTAGTTTTTATAAATAAATAAGGTTTGTATGTGATCCCTACCCTAATTGTGATTGATATTTCTACAATAAACTTTAAAAGTACGGGTTTGCAAGATCCGACCCGACCCGATACTCCGATTTGGTCCGATCACACAAAAATAGGATTGAAGCTAACCCGGTATTAAATTTTGATTGCGTTAGAGATTGGTCTCAAATTACTCAACCAATATGTAATTATGAAAAATAGTGTTTTTGCCAAGCTAATTGTAATCTTGAATGTCAATTTTATTTTATAATAAGAATAATGTCTATCAAAAAATCTTGTTAATTGGAGTCGTATTTAGTATTTTTAGAGACTTGTGTTATGAAAGATAGCGTTGATTGTTTCAAGCACTTGTAAGTTATTTTTGTAAGAAGAAGTGTAGTATATGTTCTTATCAGTTTAATATTTGATATATGACTCATTGAATTACGTTATATTATATTAATTTTTATAGGCGTGAAATCCACCACAATAGTTTGCTATTGGGATCTCAACGTGTCACTTGAGCGTTGCACTACAGCTCTAGCCCGGCGCACCCAAATGAAAAAAAACTCATTTTAAATTTCTATTTTAGATAATATTTTCATATTTTAGTTGCATGACTTTTATTTTTTATTACTTTTATTATAAAAGAGAAGGAATGGACAACCCCAAATTTGTGTTTTTAGATGCATCCGGAGGGGTTTGAACCGTCGACCTTCTGTTCATTAGAACACGACTATGACCGCTAGACCAATACTCTTTCTGCAAATCACTTCCTTTCATCTTATAAATGTTAATAATTATTTTAAAAATTCAAAGTATGTTCCACCAGTCGAGTTCGGGACTTAAATGAACCGATCTTTAGAGTATGTTAGGATCTAATTAAGTGTCACTATTTCAGGTCGGATTAAGGACAAGCGAAACCCATCCCAACCCGTCTCATGCTATCACACACTCCTCTAATTACAAGTACAATTTTTTTGTATAACCATACCAAATAATCTGTTTTTATGAAAAATGATCTGGTGCCAACGGGATATTTTTAAAAAAATTACAAATCAGTGACAACCCTTGATTTGGTCATTTGGACAGATGACATTAAATCCGACATATCGTTAATTTCTGGTTAATTTCTCATTGACGAATTATAAAATATGTTTGACGAACTATGTCGTACTTTTGGTTTCTAGATGACGAATTATAACCCAATTTTGACAAACTTTGCATTTTATACCAAATATATCATTTGTGCCTGATCTTTACTCCTGTTTGTATAATGAGAAAATAATGATACAATTACTTGAAATATATATTAAAATAAAAATTTTAAAAGCACATCAAAAGATCAATTTTTGTCTATTTTCTTGTTTTGCTTCCATAGTCTCCCTAATATTTAATGAAAACTTTCGAATAGTTATACACTTATATGGTAACATTCAAATTATTAATGCTAATAAAGTTATATTTTTTTATAAATAAAGTTATATGTTTAAAGTAACATGAATTTCCTAGATTGAATTATTCGGTAAGCGTGAAAATTGTAATTTTTTCGCTTCTCTAGTCTTTTCTCACAAATAAATAGTCTTACGGTGACATTGGACCAGTGTTCTAAAAAATGGCCGCCTAAAAAACGGCTGCCTAGATCGCCTAGGTGGCCATTTTCTAGTACCCATTCCGTTTTATCCAATTAGGCGGATGGAGGGTATTGGGCGGCGCCTAGGCGGTCTAGGCGGAGCCTGGGCGGTGTAATCGGCTTCTGGGCGGTGTAAATCGGTTTATAGGCAGAATGGTCAACTACATGTCAATAGTGAAACTTGAAGGGCTTATTTGTTAATTTTTAAAAATTAACTTATTGAAACTAGGGATTTAGATTTTAATGCTTCAATTTGTATTGATTCTGCTGCATGTTTCTTATTTTTCATAATTTGGATTTGATTAAATGTTCATATTTCTTTGCAATGTGCATGAAGGCATGAACTGATTAGAAATCTACATTCTGGAGAATATGGAAGAAGAAGTTTCTATATTAATTAATGTATATATAATTATATATTTAAAAAATTGAATATTTTAAAATATTAAAAGTTCAATGCCGATTAATCCCCGCCTAGGCCCCGATTAATCCTTGGAGACCCTTTCCGCCCGACTACCGCCTAGCGTTTTTTACAACCTTGCATTGGACTGATATTGTTTCTCATAAAGTTATATTTTTGGTATAAAATTAGTTTTCCAAATTCAATTATTAGTGCATGTTAAATTCGGTAAATTGATTGTAAAATTAGTTTAAATATAAGCGAATATATAGTTATTATTTTGACTTTCTTATGAATATTGTGATTTATGTTGGATGACCTTTAGCCCCTCACATGGCCAAGTCTCTTAGCCTTTCATGTATCCCATAAATTCTTATCTTTATTTCTTACATTGATTTCTAGTCTTCTCCATATGTCTATGTACCCTTATATATATGGGATCATTTGTAAAGCTCAAAATCTATAAGAAATACTCTTTCACTCTACTTTCCTCTCTTCATATATTCATGTTCTCCATTAGAGTTCTCACAAATCCTTATATTTTACAACACGTTATCAACACGATTTCTCTACGAAATCTAAGGTAAGGATACACCATCTTCTCTTCTTCCTCCCTTTTCTCATTGTGATGCGATGATGACAATATTGAGTCATTTTCGAAGAAATCTCAAAACCGCCTAGCATTTGAAAAAAAAAATCAATCCCTTTTATGAATTTGTTTATAACATGTATATTCCATATAATCATGTTCTTTTAAAGCATTTTCATGCCAAATTTTATATGTTAAAAAATGATTCTATCTTAGGTTCATAACATGTTTATTTTCATGTTCTATGTCATTTTAATTTTACATGTGGCTAATGTTCTAGTTCATTGCTTGAAATCAGTTTATATTTTATTAATCGTAAATTATTATGTAATGTTAATCCTATGAAGCTCGAGTTCAATACTCTTGAGCGTAATAATTATTATTCGACGTTGACTGATAATATTAAAATCCGCCTAAATGCCTTGTATCTTTAAGATACTAACAAAAGACGGAAATAAAGCAATTGTTCAAGAAAATATTGTTAATGCCATGATACCATTCGACATTATCTTCATGTGAATTTGGAAGGATTTGAGAATCAATGATCCCTCTCTCCTTTGAAAGGATTTGAAGAGATGTACGATCATCAAAAGACAATGATATAAAACTTGTTTCAATTATTTATACTTGTGATTGCAAGATTATAAAAAGAAGTACACGAGTATAGTTTCGCAATGTTATGAATCACTTCACAAGAGAAGTTATGAGATGAAAATATCAACAGTAAAAATGATGAAAAACGTATCATTGGGGTCGCGCACTTGTCGTACTTCCAAAGACCTTGATTTTTATCAAGCCTCTTTGAAAGCAAAATGTGTCAAAATAAATGTCACTGAACAAAGTGATGATCCTAAGGATATCACTCATTTGGACTTATATGAATCTCATCCATTTTGATATTGGAGATTATTTTTAAAGAGCCCAATGAGATTTTTTACAAACTAATCAGTGATGGAAGACGGCGCAATAGATGATGTCATACTTATGAATATATAATTCAAAGAATTTGAATTTACATATTTTATGTTTTTTCCTTTTTTACGTATTTGTCTTTTGATGAGACATGACATTATCATCTCAATTAAGATGAAATATGATGGTCTATCGCTATGTTTGGCAGATAGTGCAACACCGCTTACAATTTTGAGAGACAAAATGTATTTTTTGCATCTCAAATTAGCTAAAGCTAATGTTAATACATGCATCAAGTCTTATTGAAGGCTATGGAAGAGCCCAAATAGTGTTACCTAATGGTAAGAGATTTATCATTGAAGATGCAATGTTCTCAACCAGATCAAAAAGAAACCTTTTGAGTTTCAAAGATATACGTCAAAATGGCTATCATGTTGAGACAATAAATGAAAATGACGTTGAATATTTATATATATCACGTCAATGGTCTCAGGAATGAAAAAAGTGATGGAAAAACTTCCATCATACAACTCTGGATTATATTGTTCTTTCATAAATCTAGTTGAATCATATATGGTGATAAACCAGAATTCAATAGACCCAAAAAACTTTCTGATATGGCATGATCGATTAGGTCATCAGGGTCCAACAATGATGCGAAGAATCATTGAAAATTTATATGGACATTCATTAAAAAGTAAAAATATTCTCTTTTCCAAAGATCTCTCATGTGTCGCTTGTTTTCAAGGAAAACTGATTACTAGACCATCCCCACTAAAAGTTGAGATTAAATGTCCAACATTTTTAAAACGGTTTCAAGGAGATATATGTGGACATATTGCCCCATTGAATGGACCAATTCAGTACTTTATGGTACTTATTATTGCATCGACACGTTGGTCGCATATTTGTTTATTGTCCACTCGTAGTCTCGTAATATGGCATTTGCAAGGTTGCTTGCTCAAATTATTAAATTACGAGCACAATTTCTAGATCATACAGTTAAGAAAATCCACATGGATAATGCGGGATAATTTACATCCCGGTCTTTTAAAGACTATTGATGTCAACTGGAACTATAATTGAACATCCGGTTGCTTATGTTCATACTCAAAATGGTCTAGCAAAATCTTTTATCAAGAGACTAGAATTGATAGCTAGACCATTACTTATGCGATTAAAATTGCCAAGTTCTGCTTGGGGACATGCTTTGCATGCTACATCACTAATTCGTATAAGGCAAACTGCAAATAATAAATATTCCCTTTTTACAACTTGTCAAAGGTTAGGAACCAAATATCTCTCATTTAAGAGTTTTTGGGTGTGCAGTTTATGTTCCAATATCTCCGCCCCAATGTACTAAAATGGGACCCCAACGAAGATTGGGGATTTACGTGGAATTTGAATGTCCATCAATTATTAAAATTTTAGAACCTATGACAGGTGATATGTTTAAGGCACGATTTCCAGACTGTCAATCTAATGAAACAAATTTCCCTGCATTAGGGGATATAAAATGAAGTCGGAAAAAATAACAAGAAATATTTTGGAATCCAGAGTCAATGTCTCATTTTAATCCTCGTACAAATCAATGTGAACTAGAAGTTTAAAAGATTATCAGCTTGCAAAAGGTTGCAAATACATTGCCGGATGCATTTACAAATGTTAAGACAGTGACAGAATCACATTTACTAGCTAACAATGGTCCATGCAAAATCAATCTTCAATATGAAGATATTGGGAATAAACTACCAAGTGAGTCTAAAACACGACAGAAGTGAGATAGACCAATTCGGTCCAAGGATAAAAATCTTGGAAAAAGAAACGTGCCAGATAATCGTATTAATGCATCAACCACTATTTCAAAAAAAATAGATGTGATACATGAAGAATCATCTTCAAAAGATACTTAGATGCCTGAAAATGAGAACAATGGAAAAAATTTGATCAGTTATGTCATTTTAGGAAAAAGATGGAATGGAAACGAGATCATAGTGGATAGTATATTTGTCTTTCGATAACTCTAGTATTACATAGGAAAATGAGGATCATGAGCCAAGATCGGTTAATGAATGCCGACGAAGAAATGATTGGCCAAAATGGAAAAGTGTTCTTCGAGGTAGAATTGAATTTACTTGAAAATAACAATTCTTGGGAAAAATTTCACTAACACCCGAGAATGTCAAACCTTTTGGTTATAAATGGATATTTATGCGCATACGAAATCATAAAAATGAAGTTGTAAGATATAAAACACGACTTGTAGCACAAGGCTTCTCGCAAATACCAGGCATTCATCATGAAGAGACATATTCACCGGTCTTGGATGCAATAACATTCTGATTTTTATTGAGTTTATCAGTCTTAGAAGGTCCCAAATGAATTTAATGGATGTCGCGAATTTATATGGATCACTTAATAATGATATTTACATTAAAACTCTCGAAGGATTAAAATTATCTGAAGCATGTAGCTCAAAACCACGGGAAATGTACATAATAAAACTACAAAGAGCATTTTATGAATTTAAAATTTCTGATCGAATATGATACAATCGTCTAAGTGTTCTTTTGAAAGAGGTATACATCAACAATGAAATTTGTCCATGTGTTTTATTAAAAACGACCAAACCGAAATTTGTACTATCCCGGTATATGTTGATGATTTAAATATTATTGGGACCCCTGATGAACTTACTGAGACTATTGCATATTTAAAAGTGAATTTGACATGAAAGATTTGGGAAAAACAAAATTCTGCCTTGGCCGAAAAATTGAGCATTTATCAAAGGGCATTTTTGTTATCGGTCCTCATCTACTGAAAGGATCCTCAAACAATTTAATATGGATAAACCATATCCTATGAGTTAGCGTATGGTTGTTTGATCACTTTTTTTATGGTGGGTTGTTCGATCACTTAATGCGGCAAACGATCAATTTCATCCTCAAGAAAATGATGAAGAACTACTTGGTCTTGAAGTAACATATCTTAGTGCTATTGGAGCACTAATGTATCTTGTTAATTATACATGACCCGATATTGCATTTTCGAATAAGTTCATCTCCAACTCGAAGACAATGGACTGGCGTTAAGCAAATTTTAAGTTATCCTTGAAGAATAACTGATATGAACTTATTTTATTCAGAAGACTCAAAATCAGGATTAAATGGATATGTCGGTGATGGGTATTTATTTGACCCTCATAAAGCGCGATCACAAATGGGTTATGTGTTTACTCATGGTGATACCGCTATATCTTGACGCTCTACCAAGCAGACCCTTACAACCACTTCTTCTAATCATGCTGAAATATTAGCACTTCATGAAGCAAGTCGTGAATGTGTGTCATCGAGGTCTTTAATCCACCATATTAGAGGATCATGTGATCTTTCAGGCGATAAAGAAATCACTACTATATTATTTGAGGATAATGCTGCTTGTATAGCTCAAATTAAAAATGATTATATAACGGGAGATAGAACGACACATATCTCTCCAAAGTTCTTCTTTACGCATGAACTTCATAAGAACGGAGAGATTGATTTTTGTCAGATTCTTTCTTGTGACAACTTAGTCGATTTGTTTACAAAGGCACTTCCCACAACTCCCTTTGAGAAATTGGTCTGTAAAATAGGCATGCAAAAGCTTAGAGATTTATGTTAAAGACCACATTGAGGGGGAGAATACACGTTACACTCTTTTCCTTATTTTAGGTTTTATCCCTTTGAGGTTTTCCTAAATAAGATTTTCAATGAGGTAACATTTATGCGTACTATACAAATTATGTACTCTTTTTCCTTCACTAAGTTTTTTCCCACATGATTTTCCTACTAAGGTTTTAATGACGCATAATATGTATACGAGTCATCCAAAGGGGGAGTGTTATGAATATTGTGATTTACGTTCGATGACCTTTCGCCCTTCACATGGCTATAATTCTTAGCCTTTCATGTACCCCATAAATTATTATCTTTGTTTCTTATATTGATTTCTAGTCTCTCCACATGTCTATGTACACGTATATAAAGGGATCATTTGTAAAAATCAAAACCAATAAGAAATACTCTTTCACTCTACTTTCATCTCTTCATATATTCATGTTCTCCATTTGAATTCTCACAAATCCTTATATTTTACAACAGACTTGCTTTTGTTTTAATACATATTTATATCAATTTCATCATTTTGCGCTTACATCTCGTTGTACCACTCATTTCATATGGTTATATAAATATTTATGCCTTTATGTGTATTATAGAAATGTCAATTGTAATTTAGTCCCAATATTTGAATTTGACTCCCATTTAAAATTTCGGATATATTATTTTAAGTTTCTTTCAATCTCATATTAGGAGTGAAGTTATATTTTTAAGATAATTATTTGCGGTGTCACAATTCACCATATAACTTGTATGCATAAAAATTAAATTGTTGCTTTCTTGATCACGTTTATAAGAGACTAACTCTTAAAAAAAATTTGAATGAAGTAAGAAAAATAATATAATTTCCATTCATATGTGTTATATGGTAAATTATAACAACGTGAATAAAAAATAATATTCTTTTATACCATGAAGTTGTATGAAATTTATTGAAATTCAAAAATTATAATAAAATTAATAGATAAAATTATTATATTAAAATATGAGCGTTATATGAATTAAATTAAAAGAAAAGGTGCTTAATTGTCAGTTTACATATAGTCAAACAAATTTTACTAACGGTGTCAACACGCTCCGTTAACTATAATGAAATATTTGATTTTGCCCCCTGATGGACCAAAATTATACGAATCATAAACACAGTATAACCCCCTTAATTAGGCATTTTGTCTATTTAACTTTTGCTTGTTAGTTCAGATATATTTTTACAGGGTAATTCAGAGCTTAGAGAGAATACACTCTAAAGAGGAGCTTTTAAAGCAGAAAAGATGTTACGAGTCAATCCAAGGTCAAGATCATATGCCGACTGAAGAAATATCAAGGATCCTGACGTTGAAGCACTCGTAACAAATTAATCAGAAGAATCAGGAGAGGAATCAAGACAGTCCGGGGAAGAAACACATTGACAGTTTTGTGAAAAGACTGCACAAAACTGTATAAAATCACACATTGGGCAAGGTGACCGGCCACTTGGGCAAGAGGTGGCCAAAGCCACCCCTCCTCCTCCCTCCACCACCGGCAACCGGCGGCTCCTCCACCCATGGTGACCGGCGGCTTTTTGCTCCTCCACATGTCTCCTCCTCCTTCCTCCTCTTCTCCTCACTTGGATCAAAAGACATGTGGTGGCTCCTCCACCCTCCATTCTCCACCTCCATGGATGGCCTCCACATGCATCCATCTCCACCACCCATCTCCACCCTCCCATGACTATAAAAGGAGGAGCTCCTCCCCTCATTTGTATCATCCCTCACTTGTAAAAAAACACTTCTCTCTCTAAGTTATGTATTTGTAAAGTTTGGCTTTGGAAATAAAGGATAGCTCCCTTGGCGCTTCAACGGTTGTAAGTACTATTTCCAGTATTTATTCAACTGTTTATTTCCTTAGTTATTATGTTTAGCGCGATGAATAGTAGCTAAACTAGTAGTTCGGTAGAAGGGGCGCACTTGTATTATAAAATGTTTTAAGACTATTAACTTAGCGTCTAGTCTTAGTATTCAAAACTTGTTCTATGTGCCATATATCAAGTCAGAGTTTCCAAGGTTGAGTGGAAGCTGTCACAAGCAAAGCTCTGCCGTGGAAATTCGTGATCATACTCGGTAAGTGGAAGCTGTCACAAGCAAAACTTATCGAGGAGTTCGACTTATCTAAAACACCACTTGGTCAATAACGTAACTGGGAGATCAAGTGGATGCACTTACAGCTAAGATACTTCGAAAGGAGGAATTAGTTTTGCTTAGAACAAGTGTTGCTTTAAACGATGTTGCAAGTCTTGCGCTACGAAAGGGCCTCGATTCATCTTTGAATACTTAGATAATTCACTAAAGGTCAATGATAAACAGGATATAATACAAGGCCCCTGAAACCGAACATTTCTCCTTAATTATAAACTGTAATTTACTTTCCATTATTAAAACCAACCAACCAACCAATCAATCAATCAATCACTTAGCTGGTAGCTTTAAAACCAACCAACCGACCTAAAACACGCTCTCTCGCTGGACAACCCCCTCAAAGAACATCTATTCCCCTGATTCCCTTGGGTTCGACCCCTACTTACCAAGTACTACCCAGTAGTATAGTTGCGAGTAGCGGACTATTATAAATTTATTCTTGACGTTTGCACATAACGACTGTGCATCCATCAAAATTGGCGCCGTTGCCGGGGAGTTGTGCATAGGAATAGTTGTTCTATTTTCTTTTTTCTTTTTTCTTTTATCATGCAATTCACCAAGTCATACTACTACGGAATGGAACCTTGGAACAATACGGAGTTTTCCCCACCACCCTTCAAACTTGAAATCCGCGAGAAGATCAACAAAATAACGCAATCCCGGGACGAAACATTGGATGAGTACTTATGGTACTTCGATTCCATTGTGACGAGCTGCCCGCACCATGGATTTACCAACTCCGATCTTCAAATAAAATTTCTCTGTGGAATGTTGCCACATGAGTGGGACCAGCTAAATAATGCAGCAGGAGGATCAATGTGGGACTTAACCGTGGATGATCTTGGGAAATTAATAAACGATTTGGCCGCGAGGTCAAGACCAAGCCAAGATCAGGCCGAGCCACTCAAGGACGGTATAACGGAGCTGGCATCTAGCATCCAGCAGTTGGAAAACACAATGCAACAAATCAGAGCTAAAACTGAATTATGGGCGGCAGAAAAGGAGCTGGCAGCTAACACCCAACAATTGGCCGCAAACATACAGCAATTGAGTGCCGCGATGCACCAATTCACGACCGAAACCGATTCAGGAGCAACAGAAAGGACGGCTGAACCCGAGGAGCCGACTGAGGATGAGGACCCGCAAATAACCGAAGAAGAACCACCCCAATCAGACCCGATCCTTATCACCAATCCATCCGAGGAAATCACTGTCCTACTTCTCGAACCAACAGAAATCCCGAACCTCACTGCTGAAGCGGCCGAAGAAATCAAGCCAGGCCCGGTCCTTGCGCTCGGAGCACCCGAGGAAGTCCCAGACCTCATTGCCGAACTGTCCGAGAAAGACCTAGTCCTCACTGTCGGAGCACCTGAAACAGACCTAGTCCTCATGGTCGAAGTGCCTCAACTTAACCCTTCGCGTTTCATGCCGATCATAACCACCGAAGATCATATAATCAATGATGATGCGGTACAAGGGGAGTTGGAGGCAGAGCATGAGCCAAAAAAGCCGACAAAGGAAATCTCTATCGTCACAAGCCAAGAAAAACCACCCGGGAACTCAATCATTCCAAGACAACCATTCGTAGCTACCACCAAGAAGAGGCCTCACATGGGAACATGCATGTGGTCAACGATGTTTGAAGGCACAAAACCCAACTTCCAAACTCGCTAAAGTGCCAACTATTCAAACATGAAGAAGCGGCAAAGGCATGGGCCGAAAGAATGGAAACCCGGAAGGAGAAACAAGAAAGCACGACTCAATGGACCAGCAGCTATGGTCAAAGAAGCCTCACCCTCTCGGAGAAAAAGGACAACCGAGAAGAAATTCGACCTCAAGCACCCATGGGATCCCTACTTATGATCCAGGAATGAGGTATCGTCGAGCCAACAATGTTAAACAAAGGCACTGGTCGGGAGGTAACCCGACACTATCTTACTTTCTGTCATTTAATTTATGACATTTAGTTTTTGTCATTTAGTTTTTTTTGTCTTGCATCATTATCACCTCACCTGTATATATTTGCTTGCATGACTTTTGAACTAAGTCTTGCTGAAAGGCACGCCTTCGTTCAAAAGTGTGGGGTGAGAACCATCTGTGTACATAACATGTTTTTCTTTTTTTAGTAGTATCTTTTTGAAAATATGAACTTGAGAATGTGAAAAAGATAGACCAAAATTCATGCATTAACCTTGTGAAAATTCAACTGTTTAAAAACTTAGAATGTAACTTCTCATTTGTCCCTTTGTGCTGAGATAACTAGGGATGTGGAGTTGATATAAACTGCCCTAGAGAGGCGTGGCAAGCAATCGAAGGATCAGATTAAACTATATGGTTTTCGAAGTCAGTGGAGGCTGCACTTCAGGTTTTAGTGAAAATTGAAATCATCTCCGCCATGCAATGCAAAAGGCGAGGACGGGAATCAGACCGTCCTATCTCCGGTCAAAGTAGCCGAGAAAATAGATGAGCGACCCTCATCTTGACCCGCGCGAAACGACAGTCAAAGTAGCCGAGAAAATAGATGAGCGACCCTCACCTTGACTCGCGCGAAATGGCAAAAACGAGAGGAGCGGGGAGGTATTTCCATAGGCTTGCGGGCAATGATTGGACCTCCCAAAAAGGCTTGAGAAAATGGACTAGCAGCCACAAAAAGGCGAAAAGCTCAATGAAACAAATCAAGAGGCCAAAGGCCCAAGATTGTGAAGGTTTTAACCGAACAAAAAGTGAAGAACTCAAAAAGTCAAATCAAAGGCCAAAGGCCGATTCACTACAAAAGCAGTCCCTCGCCAAAAGAAAATCAAAGTACTCAAACCATTGAAACCCGAACCGAATCACGTGCTAGAGAAAGCTACCAGAAAACCATATAGTGCGAGACGATCCCGAGATTGCAGTCCAGGAGCCTAAAAAGGGCTATCTCCCGAGACATCCAATATAATTTGCATCTCAGCACGGAGGTACAAGTATTAAGTTTCTTCTATTTATTTACGCAGTTTAATTTGGTAATAAGTACGCAATGCATGAATTAGGATAGATCGAGTAACACAGTCTAATTTTCATATTGCAAAGCCAACTTATAGTACAACCCTTTAATAGCATTGTTCGGGACGAACAACTAAAAGTGTGGGGTGATCTAATGGACCAAAATTATACGAATCATAAACACAGTATAACCCCCTTAATTAGGCATTTTGTCTATTTAACTTTTGCTTGTTAGTTCAGATATATTTTTACAGGGTAATTCAGAGCTTAGAGAGAATACACTCTAAAGAGGAGCTTTTAAAGCAGAAAAGATGTTACGAGTCAATCCAAGGTCAAGATCATATGCCGACTGAAGAAATATCAAGGATCCTGACGTTGAAGCACTCGTAACAAATTAATCAGAAGAATCAGGAGAGGAATCAAGACAGCCCGGGGAAGAAACACATTGACAGTTTTGTGAAAAGACTGCACAAAACTGTATAAAATCACACATTGGGCAAGGTGACCGGCCACTTGGGCAAGAGGTGGCCAAAGCCACCCCTCCTCCTCCCTCCACCACCGGAAACCGGCGGCTCCTCCACCCATGGTGACCGGCGGCTTTTTGCTCCTCCACATGTCTCCTCCTCCTTCCTCCTCTTCTCCTCCCTTGGATCAAAAGACATGTGGTGGCTCCTCCACCCTCCATTCTCCACCTCCATGGATGGCCTCCACATGCATCCATCTCCACCACCCATCTCCACCCTCCCATGGCTATAAAAGGAGGAGCTCCTCCCCTCATTTGTATCATCCCTCACTTGTAAAAAAACACTTCTCTCTCTAAGTTATGTATTTGTAAAGTTTGGCTTTGGAAATAAAGGATAGCTCCCTTGGCGCTTCAACGGTTGTAAGTATTATTTCTAGTATTTATTCAACTGTTTATTTCCTTAGTTATAATGTTTAGCGCGATGAATAGTAGCTAAACTAGTAGTTCGGTAGAAGGGGCGCACTTGTATTATAAAATGTTTTAAGACTATTAACTTAGCGTCTAGTCTTAGTATTCAAAACTTGTTCTATGTGCCATATATCAAGTCAGAGTTTCCAAGGTTGAGTGGAAGCTCGGTAAGTGGAAGCTGTCACAAGCAAAACTTATCGAGGAGTTCGACTTATCTAAAACACCACTTGGTCAATAACGTAACTGAGAGATCAAGTGGATGCACTTACAGCTAAGATACTTCGAAAGGAGGAATTAGTTTTGCTTAGAACAAGTGTTGCTTTAAACGATGTTGCAAGTCTTGCGCTACGAAAGGGCCTCGATTCATCTTTGAATACTTAGATAATTCACTAAAGGTCAATGATAAACAGGATATATTACAAGGCCCCTGAAACCAAACATTTCTCCTTAATTATAAACTGTAATTTACTTTCCAGTATTAAAACCAACCAATCAATCAATCACTTAGCTGGTAGCTTTAAAACCAACCAACCGACCTAAAACACGCTCTCTCGCTGGACAACCCCCTCAAAGAACATCTATTCCCCTGATTCCCTTGGGTTCGACCCCTACTTACCAAGTACTACCCAGTACTACCCAGTAGTATAGTTGCGAGTAGCGGACTATTATAAATTTATTCTTGACGTTTGCACATAACGACTGTGCATCCATCACCCCCTAATTGGAAAAATTGGTAGTTCGCACCCTAACTTGGAAAACAGTGGTAGTTCAGGGCCTTTTTTTGTACATTTCCCTTTTTTGTTATGATTATGAAACTGAAGTTCACAATGGATAACGTTGGATGGGGTTAGAAAGGGGTGATTCACGCTACATTCAAGGGATTGTTGACTTTGTTGAATTTGCAAAGCGAAACAGAGAAATTACACATTGTGTCTTTGTAGAAGGTGTTTGTTGGTTAGAGTAAGAATTACATCGAAGGAGATGTTTGTCCATTTGATTAATAATGGTATGATGAGTGGTTACAATACATGGACATCACATGGTAAAAAGAGTAATGAACCTTCGGCATACATGTTGAGACAACAATGGCTTGCGGAGAGGTATGGAGAAACAAGTAGTGATGTGATGCATCACCAACCAAACCTGCCTTAGAAATTCTTCTAGATCAATTTCCTTTTTGATATATGCATCAAGAGGATCATATTAATATGAATGCAGAGGATGGTGATTTAGAGAGTACAATGGCTTATGAAAGGTATAACAATCGCTTGTAGGCAAAGCCAAGACTTATAGAAGTTATGACAAAACATTCTTGAAACTAGTTTGAGAGCAATGCAAATCAAAGTCGAGAGTCGACTGTCAAACAAGGGGTTTACTAAAATGCTACATAACACCGAAGGCGAAGCCTACACTCCTTTTTTTGAAGAATATGGGGTTGCGTTATAAGACGATACATGCTTGCGATATGGATGCATATTGTACTATGAAGAGTTCAAAGATCTTCTTAGCTACCCCATGTGTGGCGAGGCAAGATACGGCTAGTGTGGAAGTAAAAGCAAGAAATACATCCCTTTGACTCAAAGAGTGCAGCGCCTGTATATGACACCCCATATCGCAGACCAAATGAGGTGGCATGCTGAAAGAATTGTTAATGACCTGGAGTACATTAGACGACCTGTAGATGGGGAATCATGGAAAAAATTTGACAAGGAATTTCCAGAGTTTGCAAGTGAGATCAAGAATGTCCGACTGGGCTTAGCAACTGATGGTGTTAATCCATTTGGAGCATCGGGCCACTCTCACAGCTTTTTTACAATGCTTTTCCACCGACATTCTTCACCATAATGGTGCATCTCATGGTTCATCTACCTGACCAAATTTTGAATGAAAACCTACTTTATGCAGACAACTTGGGCAATACAAGAAGTAATGTGAGAAACACACGATACCCTAAAGGATGTATTAACGAACAGTATGTTGCGCAAGAGTGTATCATGTATTGTAAGTTATACATCGGGGAGATTGACGATACAACAGCAGATCAAGACGAGAAAGAATATTGGGAAATATTATTAGTGTGTCATCAAGTCGATGGGATACTGATGAGCCGTATTTATACGACTCATCGAGTCAACAAATCCCAACAATTCCAACACTTTATTATGCGAACAAGTTACGTGTTAGTGTTGTTTTGCATTTCATGTGTTTTGGAAGCTCTAGGAGGAAACGCGCATGAAAGATTGCATTTTGTGTCGAAAAACATCACAAGGCAGTTTTGGACACTCTGGCCCGAGCAGGACCAGGCCGCACCCGAGAAACCACAGGCCGCGCCCAAGCAGTTCGAGGCCCCAGCCGAGCAGTCTAGCACCAAAATCAAGTCACTCGAGCAAACGAGCTGATCTGACAATTCTGACTCGAGCAAGTTGATCAAAATAGCAGATATATCGGACGATGTCACTAAACCAAAGAGAACGCCCGAGTAGATTGGCAGTTGGCCCAATTCCAAAGGTCCTGCGCGCGCTGATAGGCACCGAAACCAAGTTGCTCGACCAGACGGGCGAATCTGGAAAATCCGGCTCGACCAAGTTGTTCAAAATACCCAAAAAGTCGGACGATCTCACTTCCCAGACAAAACGCACGAGTGGAATGGCCGGGATGGACAAAACAACGCCAAACTGCAAAAAGGCCCCGCGTGCTGGGCCAAGTCGGTGGAGCTCGAGCGTGGCGGTTTAGGATTTTCCTAATCTCGTCTAAGGCAAGTCGGTGCAACAAGGAGTGGCGGCCAAGTTAGCTTGCAAGTCAAGCAAAGTCGGTTTTGAAGCCCTAGGCTTTTCGCTATAAATAAGACCTCTCCCGAGCCATTCAAATCATCAATTTGGTGATCCATCATCTAGCAATCGAGCAACACATCTCCATTCGGCCAGAGCTTCTCTCTCTAGTTTCTTCCTTCGACATAGAGAAGAATTTCTACTTTCATTATGTCTTTTATTTCCACCATGTGTAGCTAAACCTTTTATTCGGTTTAGGCTTTTAATATATTGTGACGTAGTTTTGAAATTCTTCGCTTAATTCTTTTTTTTATGCTCTACTAGTTCTTGTGCATATTTATCTCGGATTAAATTGTGAAGCTAAGTGGAGACCTGCAACGGTAAAGCTTAGCCAAGCAATTCAGTCCCCATGTTTGCTGCTTGTTTGATACTAAACCGTTATAACAAGTAGCTTGCACTTAATCTAAAATAACCTGAAACGGAGTATTAGGTTTGCTAGAACTAGAATTCTATAACCTGAAACGGAGTAGATTGTGGTGTAAGTGCTTGAAACGGCCTTACTTTAGGTTATAACCTGAAACAGAGTAACCAAACTTAAGAACATAAGATCAGATAATTAGAAATCGATGATAAACGAAGTCACAATAGAAAACCCTAGACCGAATATTCTCTCTGATTGAAAACACCTTTCTTATTATTTTCTCTTGCACTTGTTTACACTCACTCACAAACCCTCAATTTCCTTTGTTTTACAGAACGACTTAGCCTCACTAGCTCTCTAGGGTTCGACCCTTGCTTGCTGCTATACTAGCCAAGAGTAAGGAAAATATAAATTTAAATTTGAGCGGTCTGACGACGCCTGTCAAATTTTGGCGCCATTGCCGGGGAGCTACGCATCGGTAAAGTTGTTCTTTCTGTTTTTTTTTGTTTTTTGGTTTGTTTCTGTTTTTTTGTCTCAATTTAGTTGTTTTCTGAGCAGAACAGCGAAATAGCAGGATTCAAGCTACAGGTGTCCGATTTCAGCCCATAATACCTTGTTCTGAGCGGAACGACGAGAAGATCAGAAATCATCGCTATACTGTGACATAGGGTGTTTTTTGGCCATCCAAGGTCGTTTACTATTTTATTTTGAATTTTTAGTGTTTTTAGAAATTTCCTGTTTTTAGAAATTTTCAAATTAGGATTTCTCCTTTGCTTTCTATTGCCATGTCTCATGCAGGAAGCCACTTCGGTGACAACATAGATGATAATGAGGTCAACCAAGACATTCCACCACCAAGGCAACCGCCTCCTCCACAATAACATCTTCCACCGCCTCTACAGCCTCCAGGACCGCTACCGCCACAACAGCTCATCAGGGAAGAGTACCAAGGAGAGCACTACTACCGAGAGCCCACCATGGGGGAGCTGTTTGCACCGAACTTCCGGAATCAACCATGGTGCATCTACGAAGGACCGGAGCTTGAAGGAATAGTCATTAACTCGGCAGTCGTGCACCATCTGCCCAAATTCTCGGGACGCCAGGGAGAGTCAGCCACAACACATCTCCAGTGCTACCATGGCATCTGCCAAAATCTTAGGCCATACGGAGTCGAAGTGGAGGACTTCAAGCTGAAGGCCTTTTATTTTTCTCTTATAGATGCCGCTAATGATTGATTCTTGTCTTTGCCTTCAGATAGTATCTAGACATGGGACCAGATGATGAAGAAGTTCCTTAACAAATACTACCCAGCGGGCAGGGCGATGCAGGTTCGCAGGCAGCTGCAAGACCTCAGACAGGGGCCAAACGAGACAATGTACGACTACTTGGAGAAGTTCAATGCCCTAGAGCAGAGCTGCTGCAATCTCGGACTTCCTGAGAAACTAATTGTTGAATACATGCTCGACGGATTGAGGCCACTCGACAAGAAGCTACTGGACGCCTCGGCAGGAGGGACTATCATGAATCTGTCCCCAGCCGGTGTGCGAAGGAAGATTACGGAAGTAGCCGAGAATGCAAGGCTTAGAGACGAGGCCAGCAAAGAAAAAGAATTCAGCTGAACCAGAAACGTCTCAAGGGCCGAACCTCGATCCAACTCGATGGCCGAAGAGATGAAACAGATGAAGGAAATGATGATGCAGCTGATGAGGAGACAGCCGGTCCAAGTGAAGCCTTGCGAGTTTTGTGGAGCAACAGACCACAAAACAGATGCTTGTCCAACCATAGTAGAAGAGGATCAAGGCGAGATCAATGTAATGGATGGGTACTAGAGTTACAACAACCGGGCCGGACCAGCTCGGCAGTATGGATCAGCTACAACCGGGCAAGGAGGGCAGAACTGGAGGAATGACAACCGAGACAACCATGCCCCGAGGGAGCCAACAGAACATGTCACACCTCAACAAGCCCAGCAGTACTACCGTCCACCATACCGCCAACAGCAGGGAGGACACAATGGGCCGAGCCAATATCAACAACGAGGACCAAACCATAACCAGGCCGACCCAAGCCAACAAGGTCCCAACAAGTCACTAGAGGACGTTGTAAAAGAGCTGGCAGCTAGCACCCAGCAGTTGGCCACCACGGTGCGTGAGTATCAGGCCAAGACCAATGGGACCTTAACCGAGCTATCTAATCAGATGTCCAACTTGGCCCAGGACGTGTCCGAGCTGAAGAGAGATCCAGGGAGGCTGCCGTCCCAGACAGTGCCTCATCCGAGAGGGAATGTCTGCATGATGGAAGTAGTGGACGTGGATGCGGCACTTAAAGAGTTCGCTTATTGGGTGAACAAGATGCTCGCGATGGACAACACGGAGGCAAGAGACATTGAGGAAGAGCCTAGCTCAGATTCCACCGGGCCTACAGAAGAGGATGCACTCAGAACGCCCAGGTCTGGCCCGGTCCTCACGGCCGAGATCCTTAACTAATGTTCCTTCGTGTTCCATGCAGGTAATTGCTCCTGAAGGCCGTGTGACCCATAATGAAGAGCTAGAAGGCAGAATGGAGGCAAGGCCTATGCAGAACGATCCAATGATGGAGCACCCCCTCGCTACGAGCCATGAGTCACCAAGAATGAGTAAGGACCTAGGTGCCTTCACGGTCACCTGTGGTATCGGTGAGACTCAGATACATCACTATTTGATTGATCTAGGTGCTGCTGTGAATGCTATACCTTATTCATTATATTGCTCGTTAAAACTTGGCCCATTGAAACTGCCTAGGTTGTTGATAGAGTTAGGGGATAAATCTTGTATTCGCCTGGTTGGTTTGCTAGACGATCTAACCGTACATGTAGGAGATCTTGTTGTTCCCACAGATTTCTATGTCTTGCAGATGGGAGATGCTAGAAATGATGATCCTCCAGCACTTATCTTGGGACGACCATTCCTCTTCACCACAAAGACCAAGATTGACATGGGTACAGGCTTGTTGCCGCTTGCATTCGGTGGCAAGACATCAGATTTCTACATCTATGGGGATGATGACTGACGGAGCCCACCGCACTGTCGTTAAGGTGCGATGTTCTCTGTGCAAAAATAAATTTATAAGTCCGCTACTCGCAACTTCACTATTGGGTAGTAAAGGGTAAGTAGGGGTCGAACCCAAGGGAATTAGTAGATAGTTGTTCTTTCTGAAACGGAAAAATAAGACGGTTGGGGGTTGGTTGTGATTTTAGTACTGAAAGTAGCGTGGGTTGGTTGTGATTTTAGTGCTGAAAAGTAAATGACTGAAAGTAAAGAAAGTAAATACGCGACTGAAAGTAAATACTGAAAAGTAAAGTGCTTGAAGGACAAGTCTTACGGAAAGAAATTGCTTGAAGGACAAGACTTACGGAAAGAAATTGCTTGAACGACAAGACTTACGGAAAGTAAGCAGTTGATATGGAGTGAAAGTAAAGTTACAGAAAGTAAATGACAGGTGATATTACAATTAAAGGAAAGTATTCGGTTTTAGGGGCCTTGTATCATAGTCTGTTTATCATCGACCTCGAATGATCATACTAAGTGTTCAAATATGTATCAAGGCTATTTCTAGCACATGACTTGCCACACCATTCAGAACACTTGTTCTATTTAGACTAATTCCTCCTTTCAAAGTATCTTAGCCTTATGTGCATCCACCTGATCAATCAGTTACGATCAACCAAGTGGTGTTTAAAAGAGGTTGAACTCCTCAGATAAGCTTTCCCCGTTAAAGCATCCACTTACCCGAGTATGTTCACGAACCCCACGGAAGAGCTTTGCCCGTTAAAGCATCCACTCAACCTTGGAAGTTCTAACTTAATATGTGGCACATAGAACAAGTTTTGAACACAAAGAGGCATTTAAGAGAAGGGTCTAAAACATAGTATGATACAAGCACTCCCCTTCAACCGAATGAAGAGTTTAGCTACGAATATCCATGGAACAGGACATCATAGCTAAGTGCTTGAAAAGTAAAGGTTTTTGAAAGACAGTAAAGTAAAGTTTTGAAAGTAAAGACATGAAAGTAAAAGGAGAATACTCAAGAACCGACAGGAGTAAACTCAAGAACAACAAGAATACTCAAGAACCAACAAGAGTATTCTAGATTAAAGCAAGTGTTTACAAGGATTGTGCCAAAATATAGAGAGATAAGTGGATTGTGGTGTTTGGGATGGAATGAGGATGAGATGATGAACTAAGGGAAGAGGAGCTCTCTATTTATAGGCATGGAGGAGGAATGAGGAGGCAACACATGGCAAGAGGGGGATGGAGGAGCTTAAAGCCGCCGGTGGTGAGGTGTCTCTCCCCGTAGCCGCCGGCCACATGGCTTGAGAGGAGATGTGGAGGGCTTAGCCGCCCATGTGGTGGAGGAGGGGAGGATATGTGTGAGTGGAATAAGATCTTTTCTCCGAAAAGCCATCGGTTGGAATGTAACTCCAGTTGCCCTTTGGTTGCCTCTTCGGTTGCCCTTTGGTTGCTTCTTAGTTGACATCAAAAGATAAGTCACTTATACTTGGCATTTCACTTGTGTTCTTGATCTTTGATGGAATAAGTCATTGGGACTTAGTTGTGGCTTGATCGGAGTATTGTCGGAGTATGGTCAGTTCTGACTTGTAATCCATTTTCAGCGTGAAGAACTCCATTTTAGCTCGTTTTCATCTTTACTCCTTGAAATGGCCTGTAGAACAAAAGTGAAACTAACAAGTAAAAGTTGTCAAGATAAAGCATCAATTTGGTGGGTTTAACTGTCTTAACGAATCATATAAATATGGTCCATCAGATCACCCCACACTTTTAGTTGTTCGTCCCAAACAATGCCTTTTAAGAGATGCGCACACAATCCAAGTAAAAACTTCAAATAGGAAAGTGAGATTGTGGGACTAGATTTATCCTATTCATGCATTACTTACTTATTACCAAACTAAACTGTGTAAATACTTAGAAGAAACTTGATACTTGTACCTTCGAGCTGAGATGCAAATTAATTTGGATGTTTCGGGAGATAGCCCTTTTCAGGCTCCTGGACTGCATTCTCTGGACCGACTCGCACTATATGGTTAACTTGTCGCTTTCTCTAGCACATGATTCGATTCGGGTTTCACTGAGTTGTTTGATTTCTTTTTGGTGAGGGACAGCTTCTGAAGTGAATTGGCCTTTGGCCTTTGATGTTGAATTTGAGTTTCTTCACTTTTGTTTCGGTTAAAACCTTCACAATTTTGGCTTTTGGCCTTTGATTAGCTTCTTCGAGCTTTTACTTCTTTGTGACTTGCTTGTCCATTTTCTCAACCTTTCTTTGGGAGGTCCAATCGTCGCCCGAGAGCATATGGAAATACCTCCCCGCTCTTTCTCATCCTTGCCGTTTCGCACGGGTCAAGATGAGGGTCGCTCATCTATTTTCTCGGCTACTAGGACTAGAGATAGGACGGTTTGATTCCCGTCCCGCCTCTTGCATAAACGCTGCACTGCGGATGACTCTGATCTTCTTTGAAACCCGAAGTGCAGCCTCTACTGACTTCGTAAATCATATAGTGAAATTCAGTCCTTCGATTGCTTGCCAAGCCTCTCTAGGGCATTTTATGTAAACTCCACATCCCCTGTATATCTCAGCACAAAGGGACAAATGAGAAGTTACATTTTAAGTTTTTAAACAGTTGAGATTTCACAAGGTAAATGCATGAATTATGATCTATCTTTTTCACATTCTCAAGTTCATATTTTCAAAAAGATAATATTAAGGGAAAAGGAAAAAAGAAAGCATGTTAACTAACTATGTACAAAGGTGGTTCTCACCCCACACTTTTGAACGAAGGCGTGCCTCACAGCACAACTTAGTTCAAAAGTCATGCAAGCAAATATATACAGGAAAGGTGAGAATGTTTTAAGGCAAAAATTAAATGACTGAAATTAAATGACTGAAAGTAAGATAGATGTCGGGTTACCTCCCGGCCAGTGCATTTGTTTAACGTCGTTAGCTCGACAGTACCTCATTCCTGGATCATAAGGTGGGGTCCCATGGGTGGCTCAAGTCAAATTTTGCCGCGGCTCCTGCATTGATTCTTGCCTTGACCTTCCCTGATTTCTTACGGCATGATATGCTCGGGCCATGACTCCATTGACCGGGCGGATTTTCCTTCCAATTCTCCTTAGTAGGAGAGGGCCCTTTGACCATAGCTGCTGGTCCTTTGAGCCGAGCTTTCTTGTTTCTCCATCCGGGCTCCCATTTCACCGGGCCATGTCCTTGTTGCTTCTTTGTGTATGGACGGTTGGCATCCGGGTTGTTCTCTTCACTAGCCCTCTTCTTTGCGGTAGAGGTGAATGGCCGTTTCAGCATGAGTGAGTTTCCAGGGCTGTTTGGTTGGCTCGTGGCGAGAGAGTGCTCCATTGATGGCTTTTCTTGCCTTTGTCACGCTTCCAACTCGCCTTGCACCTCATCATTATTGAATAAATGATCTTCGGTGGCTATGATCTGCATAAAACATGAAGGGTTAGGTAGGGGCTTCTCGGCCATAAGGACTGGGTTTTTCTCAAGCAACACTTCAGTGAGGACCGGGCCTGCCATGATTTTCTCGGTCAGTTTGGCAGTGAGGTCCGGGTATGTCTCGGCTGGTTTGGTAGTGAGGTCCGGGACTTCATTTGGTTCGTCAAGTAGGGCTGGGACTTCCTCAGGCAGATTAGTGATGAGGACCGAGTTTGAATTAGGCAGCTCGGCAGTGAGCTCCCATGTAGGCTCCTCTTCAGTTATCCACGCGTCCTCATCCTCTGTCAGCGTTGTGGGTTCCGATATTGGTTCCTTTAGAGCCGCCTCCACGTCCATTACTGAGCTTGTACTGATGTCTCCTTCCGGGTTTTCTGCGGGCAAGCTTGCAATGGGCGTGATGTCGGGCTCGTTCTGCACTGAGTCCACTTCCATCGTTGGTGCTTCATCATCAGTTTGATACATCGGCCTTTGTTTTGTGCTTTCTGCCAAATCGTCTATGAGGTCCCAAGTTTCATCCATGGTTAACTTCATGATCGAGCCTCCCGCTGCATCGTTAAGTCTTTTCCACTCAAGGGGCGTCATTCCAGCAAGCAACCTTTGAATAAGATTGTGGTTGGTGAATCCATGGTGCGGGTAGCGCGAAACAATGGTATCAAAGTACGAATAGTAATCGTCCAAAGTTTCGTCCCGGGATTGCTCAAGGTTGAGAATCTTCTCGCAGGTTTCAAGTTGGAGAGATGGTGGGGAAAATTCTTCTAGAAATTTGGCTCGTAGATCCCCATAATCGCCTTCATAAGCTGCACATGAGTAATACCAATCTATTGCCGAGTCAATTAATGAAAATTTGAAGCATTTCAGCTTAAACTCCTCTAACATCTCATTCTCAGGTTTCATGTGGCGGCAGATGTGGTAAAAATGTTGGCAATGAATCACAGGGTCCTCTTCAATGGTACCTCCGAATTGGGGGAAACAGCCAAGCATTTTAAACATAAGGTTGCTGCCTCCATCATTCCAAGGCTCTATGTCGTAGTATGAAGACATGGCGAATTATGTACAACAGAAAAAAGAACAACTATCCATTTGCTAACTCCCCGGCAACGGCGCCAATTTTGACGGAGCCCACCGCACTGTCGTTAAGGTGCGATGTTCTCTGTGCAAAAATAAATTTATAAGTCCGCTACTCGCAACTTCACTATTGGGTAGTAAAGGGTAAGTAGGGGTCGAACCCAAGGATATAGTAGATAGTTGTTCTTTCTGAAATAGAAAAATAAGACAGTTGGGGGTAGGTTGCAATTTTAGTAGTGAAAGTAGCGTGGGTTGGTTGTGATTTTAGTGCTGAAAAGTAAATGACTGAAAGTAAAGAAAGTAAATACGCGACTGAAAGTAAATACTGAAAAGTAAAGTGCTTGAAGGACAAGTCTTACGGAAAGAAATTGCTTGAAGGACAAGACTTACGAAAAAAAATTGCTTGAAGGACAAGACTTACGGAAAGTAAGCAGTTGATATGGAGTGAAAGTAAAGTTACAGAAAGTAAATGACAGGTGATATTACAATTAAAGGAAAGTATTCGGTTTTAAGGGCCTTCTATCATAGTCTGTTTATCATCGACCTCGAATGATCATACTAACTGTTCAAAGATGTATCAAGGCTATTTCTAGCACATGACTTGCTGACAGAACCGCTCGTCGTCAAAGCGATTTGTGCAAATAAATTTATAATAGTCCGCTACTAGCAACTATACTACTGGGTAGTACTTGGTAAGTAGGGGTCGAACCCAAGGGAACCAGGGGAATAATTGTTCTTCGGGGGGATTACGCAGCGTGGGAGCGTGTTTAAGGTCGGTTGGTTGGTTTTAAAGCTACCAGCTATTTTGATTGATTGATTGGTTGGTTGGTTGATTTTAATACTGGAAAGTAAATTACAGTTTATAATTAAAGAGAAATGTTCGGTTTCAGGGGACTTGTATTATATCCTGTTTATCATTGACCTTTAGTGACTCTCCTAAGTATTCAAACGGTGTATCAAGGCCATTCCAAGCACTCGATTTGCGTACACTGTCTAGCATATTCCAAGGACGTAGAACACTTATTCTATTTAGACTAATACTCCATTCCCGGTTATATTAGCCTATGTGCATCCATTTGATCAATCATTCCCGATCAACCAAATGGTGTTTAAGATGAGTCAAACTTCTCAGATAAGCTTTGACATTCCAAGCATCCACTTATCCGTACAAGTTTACGAACCCCGCTGTAGAGTTTTGCCATTCCAAGCATCCACTCTACCTTGGACGTTCTGACTTAATATATGGCACATAGAATAAGTTTTGAATACTTAGACTAGACACTAAGTTAATAGTCTAAAACATTTTATAATACAAGTGCGCCCCTTAGACCGAACTACAAGTTTAGCTACTATTCATCGCGCTAAACATTATAACTAAGGAAATAAAACAGTTGAATAAATACTAAGAATTACTTACAACCGTTGAAGCGCCAAGGGAGCTATCCTTTATTTCCAAAACAAGATTACAACATTACAAATATTACAATTTCTAGAGAGAGAAGTGAAATGAGATTGAAGTGTGTTGAAATGAGATTGAAGTGTGTTGAAATGAGGAGGAGGAGGCCTCCTTTTATAGCCAAAAGGGGAGGAGATGGGTCGTGGAGATGGTGGACATGTGCATTTGATCCAAGGGAGGAGAAGGGAGGAGGAGGAGAAGGTGACATGTGGAGGAATAGTGAAGCCGCCGGTCACTCCTCCCATAGCCGCCGGTTGCCGGTGGCCCAAGGGGGAGGAGCTCCTCCCTTGGCCACCACTTCATCAAGTGGCCGGTCATCCTTGCCCATATGTGAGTTTTGTACAGTTTTGTGCAGTCTTTTCACAAAACTGTCAATGTGTTTCTTCCCCGGGCTGTCTTGATTCCACTCCTGATTCTTCTGATTAATTTGTTATGGTCAATTCAACGTCAGGATCCTTGATATTTCTTCAGTCGGCATATTATCTTGACCTTGGATTGACTCTTGTTATATTTTCAGCATAAAATCCTCTCCTTAGCGTGTTTTCACTTCAGTCTCTAAAATGCCCTGCAAAAATATAGCGGGACTAACACGTAGAAGTTAGATAGACAAATAGTCTAATTTGGTGGGTTCAACTGCATTTATGTTTCATACAATTATGGTCCATCAGATCACCCCACACTTTTAGTTGTTCGTCCCGAACAATGCTATTAAAGGGCGTAAGTTCTAAGTTTGGCTTTGGAATATGAAAATTAGACTGTGGTACTCGATCTATCCTAATTCATGCATTGCTTACTTATTACCAAATTAAACTGCGTAAATAAATAGTACAAACTTAATACTTGTACCTCCGTGCTGAGATGCAAATTATATTGGATGTCTCGGGAGATAGCCCTTTTTTGGCTTCTGGACTGCAACCTCGGGATCGTCTCTTACTATATGGTTTTCTGGTAGCTTTCTCTAGCACGTGATTCGTTTCAGGTTTCAGTGGTTTGAGTACTTTGATTTTCTTTTGGCGAGGGACTGCTTTTGTAGTGAGTCGGCATTTGGCCTTTGTTTTGACTTTTTGAGTTCTTCACTTTTTGTTCGGTTAAAACCTTCACAATTTTGGGCCTTTGGCCTCTTGATTTGCTTCATTGAGCTTTTCGCCTTTTTGTGACTGCTAGTCCATTTTCTCGAGCCTTTTTGGGAGGTCCAATCATCGCCCGCAAGCCTATGGAAATACCTCCCCGCTCCTCTCTTTTTTGCCGTTTTCGCGCGGGTCAAGGTGAGGGTCGCTCATCTATTTTCTTGGCTACTTTGACTGTCGTTTTCACGCGGGTCAAGATGAGGGTCGCTCATCTATTTTCTCGGCTACTTTGACCGGAGATAGGATGGTCTGATTCCCGTCCTCGCCTTTTGCATTGCATGGCGGAGATGACTTCAATTTTCACTAAAACTCGAAGTGCAGCCTCCACTGACTTCGAAAACCATATAGTTTGATATGATCCTTTGATTGCTTGCCAAGCCTCTCTAGGGCAGTTTATGTCAACTCCACATCCCTAGTTATCTCAGCACAAAGGACAAATGGAAAGTTACATTCTAAGTTTTTAAACAGTTGAATTTTCACAAGGTTAATGCATGAATTACGATTTATCTTTTTCACATTTTTAAGTTCATATTTTCAAAAAGATACTATTACTAAAAAAAGAAAAAACAGGAAGCATGTTATTTATGTACATAGGTGATTCTCACCCCCCACTTTTGAACGAAGGCGTGCCTTAGTTCAAAAGTCATGCAAGCTTAAAACTAAATACTGAATTTAAAAGACAGAAATTAAAGTGCGGAAAAGTAAGATAGTGTCGAGTTACCTCCCGACCAGTGCACTTGTTTAACGTCATTGGCTCGACGATACCTCGTTTGTGGTTCATTGGTTTGGG